>OX243830.2:39423056-40870556 GCA_945859575.2 Herminia tarsipennalis
TTGTCTTTCTTTATGACAACGAATTCTTTATTCGCTATAATCTGTCTATAAAAAAAGCAATCGAATAGCGAAAACTTCACACACATTTAAACAGGTCAAAACAGATAACAAATATATTGAATACGGTTAAAAAATAATATTAATAATATATTATTATCTTAGGACACTCGCACAACGTCATCTGATCCTAAATTACTCATAGCTTGTACTATGGCAACCAGACAACTGATAAACATGCTTATATATAAATTACACCCACCCAGGGTAAAACTTTGTGTGATGAGCACGATGATTTATTCTGTGTCTACCATCGTGCTCATCACGTTTTATCCTGAATGGGAATCGAACCCACTAACCCGCTGGCTTAGCAGTCAGCGTCACTAACCACTGACCAACGTACTCGTAATATCCGAAAGATATCTACAGCCCTCGCTATAGCAAAATACTATCATGATCTTTAAGAATTTACCGACGTATCTAGCCCGCTATTCGTCCACTACGTAGCCCTCACCACTTCCCTACATTAATATTCATTAACATTCGCAACAAACAGAGCCGGGCTGACTTACATCTTCACTGCACTAACGCTGTACATGTACTAGCTATTACCACAATTTTGATTATCTCTTTACAAGTTTGAAGTTTGCATAAATTGCTGTTAAAATCTAAAATATATGTTGGTTGACTAAGAAAAAGTCCTTATGAATTTAGCTATAATTTAAGCACTGTTTGGCGTAAGACGAATGTCATTATGTTTTTCAATAACAGTCTATAGTTTCTTGAAAAACCTTCCTTATAAACTATACTAATCTCTGATAATAAAACTTCATAATTTGTTCAAAAAATCTAGCGAATTTGTTGTTGTGTATAAAAATTTGCTTTTACACACAGCAACTATCAGATGCGCAACATCGAAACGTTAAATAAAAAGGTTTTGAATAAGCCAGCGCTAGAAGTTGGTCCTTGAAACAACTCATAACTACAGTCGGTGCATCTTCGAACAACAGATTCTGTTGTTAATTTAATAATACTTTGGAACAAAGTAAACCTGTTGAGATCTTATTTTGATTAAGCAGGATGCTGGTTACACTACGGAATGGTTCAGGTAAGTAAATTTACTTTTTTTTTACTGTTAAGGACTGGTTTTAAGGAGAAAAAATGTATTTTAATCAAATTTAAAACAGTTACAACATTGAACACTTTTGTTGGTTTATCTTACTTTCAATTAACATAAGGCTGAGAACAGAAAGAGGAGGTTTCCTTCTCAGATACCCTTTTCTTATGTTCTGAGAGAATAGGGAATAGACATGACAGATTATGGAATTGAGTTAAATCATTGACGTATAGACCTGGACCGTGCCACCCCTTTCAATTAAAAAATACATATTGACTGCAAAGCGTGAACGGAAGAAAAAACTCGAGCGGCCTTTGACAGGTATTGTCCACAAAGTAGCGTTGTGTCTTTCTATAGAGTGGTCAATTTTGTTAGGATATGGTGCCGTCCTGGTCTCTACGTCAGTGAGTTAAATACACAACAGAAGCAAATCTCATTAAAATGTGTCAAAAAAGTGTAACCAGTATTTAAACGCGACGTGGCATCAAAAAGACCGGAGCCACAAAAAGACTCTAACATCACAAATTAAAGAAAACTGCAATCATCATCAAATCAATAGGGACACTTTGTTGGCACAGGCAAAACTAATACCCCTAAAATCTTTCGCTATCTTTGGCAGTGTTACAGACTCCCTTCAAAATTAGTCTACAAGGACAATCTCCTAAATTCGGCAGTAGGGTGCCAACAGGGTGATCCTCTTGGGCCAGTAATTTTCAGTTTGGCGATTCATCCCATAATTCGGCAACTAATTTCAAAATTTAATATTTGGTATCTAGGGGGAGACGGGACTCTAGGGGGAGACGTGGAGACAGTATACAATGATTTGGCATTGCTAAAAGGTAAATTCAAAGATATTGGTCTAGATTTAAATTATGTATATATTTTATTACTATATTATTATTTTATTTTATAAAGATAACTAGCTGTATACTACGGATCACCCTGGTAAGGTAGAGTAAGGCAGAGTTCATCTCATAAGATTTAATCTCAAAAGGCTAAGCTAGTATACCTAATACTAGCTTCGTTACAAAGCTATAATGAAATACTTAAAATACCAAAACCGCTCACCCAAGTTCTTAGACGGGCGGTTTGACACCAAGGTGACAGTAAATTTCCTACCTAAACCCTAGGGCCTCAGAGAGTAGCCAGAAACATACTATACCATAACCAAACCTTGTCGTATAGGGCTGGTTATACGTACAAATCACTGAATCACAATAGTCCAACAATATTTTTTCAGTAAGTGAGCTACACTTACATGCAAATTATTAAGTTATTTCACAATTTAGTCTGTTACACGTGCTTGGCTTTCACGGTCAATTCCAATTTACGTCATTCCACACGAAATGCACAAAACTCAATATCAATCCAAATACTAGAGTGACGGGGCACACAAATGCGTCACACAAAAACTAAATTTCCAAAATTTATTTCACTTTTTCAAAATTCAATAAAAGCCCGTTACCCGACCACCCGCCATGATTCTGAAAGGCACATTCACTGAGTGACGCGGACGTTCCGAAACGCAATGTCACTTTAATCGATTAGTATAACTCGATAATTATAGCGAAGACAAGCAATGTGGGATATTGGTCCTACATTACTAGGAATCCTGTTAACCCCTCCAGCGAAGTTCGATGGCTTGTGTTAGGAGTGGGTTCACATCGGTAGTATAATGGGTAGGATTCGAACCCGCGACCTCACGATTGCGAGACCGATGCCTTGGCTACCGCCGCTTAATAAGTTATCAGCTTATACAAATACATATCAGCTTTTAAAATCCTTTATATTGATACCCCACTGCATAGGTTTTAAAGTTTTTTATTAAAAAAACGGCACCAAAATTTTCGCCATTTGAATTTTTTTTTAATTTTATGTACCTGGTGTCACTCTCACATCGAAGACGAATCTAACGACACTCCTCAAACTAAAATCTATTCTATCAGATCAAGGGCGTGTCTAAGAAAAATACATACATACACTAGAAAAACATAACCCTTCTAGTCGTTGGGTAATTAAATAATTAACACATTTTAACACGTCTACTCTCACCAGCGGCTCTCGTAATGACCACTGAGAAAGTAATCACTACGTTTTAGTAATGATCGACGTGGTGCTTGTCTGTATCTGAGTGAGTGAATGACTGAATGAATGGGCAAATATAAACGCATACACTACAGCCGTGATTCACTCATACATCAATGTTCGTACGTAACGTGTCAAAAAAAATAAATCTGCTAAGAATAATTTCAACCAATAAGTACTAGTAGTTTCATGGATTTTACCATAAAACAATGGGGCCATTGTTTTACGGTAAAATCTTGGAAAGGTAAACAACGATTACATAGATTTTACAACGTAAACTGGCATTAGTAAAAGCAGAACTATTAAACATGCTTTCCTATGCTCAACCCTTAACGATGGCTACAAGGAAACGGTACAAGTAGCGCAGTGGGGCTTTAAAGTTTGTACAACTAGCGCCCACTTCGAGTTAAAAAGCTGTCTCCTTTAATACCGCTTCCTTTTAGAAGTAAACTGAAAAAGTAGTAAGTAATACGTTTATTATTAGTGACTCGTTTGTTTTGCTTCGAAGTAGAGTATGCTTTTGCTGGAACTGAGAAGATCCGCAACACTAATGCATAGTGTGATTTTTATCTTATCTCATCTTCATCCATACCATAATATATTTAACATCAAATGTGTGTGAATGTTGTTCAAATTTCTGAACCTTGAGAAATTCTCCGATCCAATTTCGACGGCTCTAATGTTACTAGGCAACATCTCGCCGGATTACAAAGATACTTCAATAGGTACCTCGAAATAATCTCCGAACCACCTCTTACGAGGCCCTCGGGAAATAATAAGGCGACCTCTTGAAATCGGGACACAGAAAATCAATAGCAACATACAACAAACGTTCCAAAAAATCAACAAACAGATTGAAATCTGTCTAAAATTTCGACGATTTCAAATATCTGTTTGGTTGAGTAAACATATCTGTTTCAGTAACAGATAAACAAGCGGTTTGCGATTTATTGGTGTTGTTGTCCACACAGTAAACTCGGTACATGACTGTTCGGACACTTATACGATATCTTTTATATTACTCTTTTGGTAAAAGTATTGGAGATAAATATGATGTGTTAGTAGATTGTACTTTGAAAAGGTGAAAACCTACATGAATTTGCTTACCCGAGAATGATGAAACATTTACGATAGCGACGAACTAACTCATTTATTTAAAAACCAAAGTAAGTGTATATACCTACCTATTATTCAATACAAACTCCAATTGAGAAGACAATTGGGTCTATTACATATTTACATGGAACCGCGAACACAGCTGAATACACAGCACACATTATTTAAAAACATCTCATTATAACATACCGAAGTTACAGGTGGCTTGTTCGTGGCAAATCTTCACATTTTTCTATTTCCTGGTAATGGGAATTTCTCACAAAAGCGACGCGACGGTTAGAGAACATAAATCTAAAGGAGACAGGATATTAAGCATTTTTTCCCAATCAGGAAACGAGGACCGGTGTGGGTAAAAGCGATGTTTTCTTTTTGTAATTTGTTTCAAATAGGTGATTGTGATTATTTTATCCCAGTTTTTGCTTATATCGAATGTTAAATATCGGTAGGTATATTGATGGATACAAATAGTTAAAGGGGAAATAAGAGATTATTTAGCTGCATATTGAACGCACCCCTGAACTAGTCTACTCAATCTACTACTTTTACGATCCTGCTAAAAAGGCATAGGTACACATCATCTCGATGGTCCCTATTAACATTGTCGGATGTACATTTTTACCAAACATTACTTTTTTACGTAAATGTAATCACAATAAAGAGTTCTTTAATACCTATTAATTTAATTTATTGAAAATCTTGTTATTAAGGCAGTTTCTAGATTAACATTGTAGGTAGTAATAGCTGCGTCCCAGCAATAATGTAGGTAGTGACGGAACGAGCGTTGTTAGCGGGGCGCGGGGAGCGAAGCGTCGTACGTATCTGCCACTACGCACTTTGTCACCGGGCGGAGCGCTCGCGCGTTTTTTTTTTTCGTTATTATTTTTATTTCGTTGACAATAAGTTATTATTATTAATATTCAATAATGTCGAAACGCTCGAAACGAATCCTAGACTTAGTAAATTAAAAAAAACAAGATTTTATTTATCAGCCTAAGTCAACAGGTGACTGTGAAAATCTTCCTACAACTTTAGCGCATGGTAATTACCTTTTATGTTAATATTTGTGTAATTAGTACGTACAACAAACAATATTTTTTCTAATTTAATACTTATTACTTTTATAAGACCCCACTTTCATTATTTTATTATAATACAGGTATATTCCCTTTAATAAAGTTGTATCCGGTAGATACGACTTTTTTCAATGGACTTCAACCAAATATTTTTGTTGGATCTACCACTATCGTACGTTCGTTAATTTTTGTACTAAAACCTACGTTTTTCTGTAGGCTTAACTAACACAAAGCTTTGGTTGGTTAACTTACAAGACGGATATAGGAAAGAAGAGACTTTTACACAAAGAGCGGTGGGGTGTTATTCAAAGAAAACAAAATAAGAACGAAGGAAAGGCATACAGAACTAAAAAAGGGAAACAAGTAGCAGAAAAAGCATTGGGACAGCCGTGTGAAAGCAAATGTCGTTACAAGTGCACTGAAAACTTCGATCTAAACCAAAGGGAGTTTATCTTTAAAACATTCTGGAAACTCGGCGATCGTAATAAACATTGGGAATTTGTTATAAAATATACTAAAAAGATCAGTAAAGGGCGTAAAACCACTGAAATTACCAAACACAAACGCGAGTACACCTATGTTTATTATCTTCCAGTAGCTAGAAACGAAACAAAAAGAGTCTGTAAGCAGATGTTCTTAAGCACAATATCGTCTGGAGAACGTATTATAACAACGGCTTGGAAGAAGTACGATGGCATAGCGGCTGTAGAAGAAGATAAAAGAGGAAAATATGAACATAAAGCCAGAGTTATTGATGAAGTAATGATTCAGAGTATGAAAGACCACGTCAATTGTTTAGACAGAGTGGAATCCCACTACGCACGTAAAGATTCCGCGAAATTGTATTTAAATAACATAAAAAGTACGTCACAGATGCACAAACTGTATGTTGAATGGTATGATTCTAGTCGTAATGTAAATACTAATCCAGCTAACATACGTCAATACCGTGACATTGTAAACGCTAATTTTAACTTGGCGTTTCACAAGCCTAAGAAGGACAAGTGTGAAGTTTGCCACATCTTTGAGAATAACCAGTTTCCCACGGAAGAAGAAAAGACGATCTTTCTAGAACATCAGGCCCAAAAGAAAAAAGCTCGGTTACTTAAAGAAGCGGATAAAATAGAAGCACTTAATAATCCTCAAATCATCTCAGCTACATTCGACTTTCAAAAAGTTTTGCAATCTCCGCATGGTGAGGTAAGCATCTTTTATTATAAAAGAAAACTAAATACTTACAACTTTACACTGTTTGAGCTTGCAAAAAAAACTGCTGTTTGTTACATGTGGCATGAGGGTACTGCTAAAAGAGGGGCTAATGAAGTCTCAAGCTGTTTATACAGTTTCATTAAAATGCATGCGGCAAAGGGGGTGAAAGAGTTTAGATTTTGGTCGGATAATTGCGGTGGCCAGAATCGTAACCGTATTGTGTTCGCTTCCTATTTGCTCGCTGCTAAAGAGTTTGATGTAACAATAACGCATAGATTTATGGAGAAGGGACACACCCAAAATGAAGGGGACAGTGTTCACGCGCTTATAGAAAGAGAGAGTGAGCAGAGACTGATTTACGTTCCTGATGAGTGGTACTGCTTGGTTCGCTGGGCCAAAAGAGAAGGTATACCGTACAATGTAACAGAAATGACTTTAGGCGACTTCTATAATTTTAAAGATTTGTTGGCTAACAAAAACTGGGTGAAAGATGTAACTAATGAGAAAATGAAGTGGACACAAATAAGAGAGGTTAAGGTTACAAGTAATATTTTTGATCGAATAGAATTTAAATATAATTTTGATGAAGAGCCTAAGACTTTAGTGGTGCTTAGATCCACGAAAAGAAACACCCAACGCACCGATGATTTTAAAATATCTCCAGCGTATGATGGTCCTGTTCTTCTCCCACATGGCAAATACAAAGACCTTAACGAAATGTGTAAATCAGGTGTTATACCTAACAAGTATAATAGATTTTACAGAGACTTGCCACATCTATCTAGTAATGTAAGAGAAAGAAAAATGAGTGATTCTGAAGACTTTTGATGGGAGATAATTTTTGATTATTGTGATTTTAAAGTTCCTGTTTTACCGTACAAACATTTTTAAGTACTAAAATTAGACTAGCTTTTAAGGTAGAAAACTGAGACTGTAATTTTATTATAATAAGCAAGTTATATTTTATTTTTCACAGTGAAAGGACGGCTGTGTTATTTTTTTTTGAAACTTTTTATTTTTTATACAAGTTTACCTAAGGTGATTGTGATTTGAAATTGCAGCTTTATTAAATACTATTTATTTTGTTATCATAATATTATAATAACCCTAAAGCTTAGTTAGAGAAATTAGACTGATGTTTAAAGTAGAAAATATAGACTGAACTTGAAACTGAATTTATTATAAGTAGGTACTTTACTTTAAACTTTAAGATCTGCCTGTAAGGCCTGCCTTTCAAAGGTGCTTTGATTCTATAAGCAGACCAGGTTCTATTTTTATAATGGTATGTTGATTAGTTATTTGTAGAATTTTAATTTTGTGGAATAATTCTCTTTTTTAGTCTTTTTTATATTTTTTTTTATTAAACTTTCGAAGTCAGGTAGCTAAAGTATAGATGCTGATTATTAAGAATAAAGGCTCTATAAACTGTGATTAAGACTGAGTGATATCTAATGATAATTAAGTACATAGAAATGTTATGTAAACAAATTGTTATAACAATTCTAAACATTTTGATTAATAAAGACTTTAATGATTGAAACAAATGCAGTATATTTTTTCAATTTACCCTAGTAAAACAAACACATACGACAAAAGTATTTTTAAACCCACATTTGAAAATGTCGCAAATGCCATATCCTACTTAAATTATTATTAAGAGTCCGAATAAAATTGTAGTAAGTGCCACAACTGACAATTTACCCAAAAAATAGTCCAAATAAAAGTGGCGATAGTACCTTATTTCCCAAACTATTCATTAATTCTCAGATTTTTCTATCTCAGATTGTAACATACTTAATAAAAAACAATCAGTCCAAATTTGAAGAGGCTGTGATCTTTAATAATATTTTTATCGTCAAAATAGACTTTAAACTGCTCTACTGAAAAGTTGTATTTTTGTAGTACCGACATTGTTAATAGGGACCATCGATCTGTAATCGTTCTTATAGCATACAACGAAGCTAACATATAACAATATACATATAACATATTAACAATAGCTAACTTTCTTTTGATTACATAAATGACCATTTTTCACAGATTTTCTGACATTATAAGTAATTGAATCGTTAGACATTTTAAAGTATCGTTTTAAATCCTCGACAACAGTACCTAGCAATGTTTGAGGAGCTCGTTGTTCGCGACTACGAACGTAAAGAGTTTATGACGTCATAAAACATTTTACAGGTAATGACAGCCGCTGCTGAGTGCTTTATCAAATTGTTACACGCGGTAAACTGGACGATTTACGTTATAGGAAGATGTTCACGTCGTCCTGGGAACGGAATCAGACTTAATAATAATAATATAATACCTTGGGACAACTCACACAACGCTATCTGATCCCAAACTAAGCAGAGCTTGTACTATGGAAACCAGACAACTGATAAACATAATTTTAAATTTCTAAATACATAATATAGATAAATAACCATCGTGCTCATCACACAACGTGGGTGGGGATCGAACCCGCAACCTTCAGCTTAGCAGTCAGGGTCACTAACCACTAGACCAACAGGCCAGTCGAAGTTTCTTGCCAGGTGTGCGAGAAATTCGAAATGAGCAACCCTGTCTTGTGTCAGAAGGACTTTATTGAAATCTTAAGATTCATAAGCATTTGTGGAACAAATGCAACACTTGTGATTAGTCATTGACAGAATTATTGTTGTATAACAACTGTTTGGAATAGATTATTTGTATAATAATACAAGTTTTAAACAACCAATGTTTGGAAAAGAAAGTTTGTTTTTTAAACTATTTTTAGAGCAAGGTGTTGCCACTAATATTATCATACACCACATGAGAACTGACAGAAGTACCTACCTAGGTAAACTTAGGAAGTGTCACCTTATATACGTAATATATTAAATAGCAGATACCTACTTAACGTTTGTAGAAAAAGTTTAAGCTGTGTACTGGGGTAAACACTACAGTTTTGACACCATCAGATTAACACCAAATTCGGAAGTCATAAAGTTTGTTCAAAAGCCAATTTCCTTTTTAATTTCAAGTGAACATTAGTCATGTTCAGTTAACATTAAAATTGTTCGAACAGAAGTAGTTCATCGGATGAAACACTTATTCCTTTCAGTGTCGACACAATGGCCATTCAAGTGCTTTCTATCTGTTATCTTGCGAGGCCTCTTTGAAACGTGACGGTGTTGACTAGGAAGGCGCAAACACTGTCTGTCTATCGATAAACTCTTTATTTAATGTTATGGTGCTTTTCTAACAGAAAGCAAATTTTGTTTATACTGATAGTATTTAACATGAAGAATATGTTTTGGTACTCATTTCTGTTCATACCTAACCTAACCTAACTACACCGATCTGTTAACCAAAAAAGTGCCGTTTTCCGTAAAACCGGACTAGTGCCTGTCGGGCCATGCACAATGTAGGGTTCCGTAGTAGCCCATCACAATAATGCGATATAAGAAGTGGGTTTTCTGTTGTTTTTGTTTCATATTACTAAAAACTTTATTTAAGTAAGTTTCAATGGAATTTGTACAAAAATGTTGTTACTTCTCACTTTGTCGGCTGTTACTCATAAAAATAATAATTGTCTCATAACCGATTTTTATTACAGCGGCCAATCTCACTAGAAACTAGCCAACTTTGCTGAACATTTTATAGGGCAAGAGTGTGTGCGCTGACACAAGTGCACTCTCTGCTCTATGCCTTCTTTCTTTTTGCGATGTGACAATATTCGAAAACGGTGACTTATCTATGGACCGACAGTGGTAACGTTGCTTAACCTGGCTGATATATCGGTTGCCACTAAGACGTAAATTTGTTAAGACTACTTAGCTGTGATAGTTTTCCTTTTAGTTTCATCATGTATACTACTATTTTTTTTTACATCCTCAAAAACAACCATTTTTTAGCTGTCAGGAGGGGGGGAGGGGGGTGGACACACATGACTAATATTTCATAAACGGATCCCTAAATCGAAAAATACATGTAAGAGAGGTACCCATTTATTTTACCGGATTATATTTTGCCACTTTGTCGAAGTTAGTAATGAGTACATCCATGCAAAATTAAAGGTAATTTAATTACAAAAATGATCGTATAGGCTTGCCTTCAAAAACCGTTCATGGAATAACAGTCAAAAAGTACTTTATTCACTTAGGTTACAGAATGTAACGCTTATGAACATCAGACAAAATTTGGAATAGAAATTTTAATTCGCAAGATAAGTCGATAAGTAAAGCCGTGAGAAAAGAACTTGGCAATAAAAACTAATGGCCACTTTTTTAAAATGCCAATTATTACAATATATTAATAGCCGTGCTTTAAACATTTCAAATCGAAAATGCTATAAACCCTTTCGTTTAGATCCAGAAGTGCTCTATGCAGTGGGGCATAGAAGAATATGGCCGATCAATAACGTTATATTTCTCGTAGTTTTTTTTACTATTACACGACACATCCACAACAAAACATTGACAGTACAGTGTTATTGTAGACTGTACTTTCTTACCCTGTACCTAATAGTGTTAGTACAATGTATTTATTATAATTAAGTACAGTCGTTCTACTACTGAAACGTCGTTGACCTTATTTATATGCTTTGTATGTAGAATAGATTCTATATAACCAAACAATATAATATCATGAATTATCGAGCTCATCTCGTCCCTATAACACGCGACTATTGTCCGCGTCACAATGAGCCACGACCGTGTGTAGCGCGCCTTATTTATAATTAAATACCGCGTTTGTCTGACAAGCTGACAGCCGTACTTCGAATGAGCTGAATACAATACACAAGATGATAAGAGCAATGTCTAAAGACTTTCATGTTCATTTTAGTACCCAAAGTCTTACAGCGGAAACGTACCTATTTGATGTTTCATGACTAGGAAATCATTTCTAATGAGAAACTCTAAATTAGACACACACTGTTGTACTATTAATAGAAACATCGCTGAGTAGAATAATCTATGTGTTTATAGGGATTCTGCAAATATAAAAATAAGGAACACAAAGTATCTACACTCAATACGAAACACGACATACCTACCTACACATATCTATGGAAAGTGTTTCTTCGAAACCTTATCTACGACAGTCAAAACAAGCATTTGTAGAAAGCGCAGTTTTTTGTTCCAAACGGAAATTGCATCTAAATAGTACCTACCTACCTAAGTACCTATATCTAGAGGTAATTTTCTTACAAGTATTCTTAACTTAATAATGCGCCCTATCTTCTAGTTATAGTTTTCTTAGAAGCACAGTAACTAGTTTAGCCTCTTCCGTTAACAATGTAAGCTGAAGCACTCAGCCCAGAGCTTGTGTAGTTTTGAACATTTCAATTTTCTTGAGAACCGTTCCGTACAAGAAACATCGTTCTAAGGGGTTCGCCGTGCTCAAAGCTTTCGGAATGAAATCTTCACCCAACTTAACTTTCAATCTATCTAAAACTTGTTTGATTTATTTAAATCTGTTATAAATATTAATGCTTCATATACCTAGTACCTCTACGACGTGTTTATTATTATCCATTTTGCGGGGATATATTAAGTCCTCGAGAAAAGCATATGGTTAGTACTTTTGATTTCGAATCCAATCTAGATTTTGAAATATTTTTAAAAGCAGCATTCATCAATCACGCTTGGTTATAACTGTTTCACTTTCACTTATCATACATTAAACAACTATCATTAACATAACTTTCTGAAAACTATGTTCGTTCAAATAAATCCAAGTAGGAAATGAGCTTGTAAAATATGACAGTTAATGTGAGCAACATAACAGATAACAGTAACTTGTAACATAATTTATTCCATTCTCATAAAAAAATCAGCTGCAAAAATGCGAAACAAACTTAGCAGAAAATATAAGAGGCAATAAATTATTCGAGTGAATGTAAGCAGAGTTATATCATTTCCAAGTAACATCAGCAACGCTGAATCCCCATCAGAATTGTGAGAACTTTTATTTTACAACCACATAAAAAGCTTTATTCAGAAATTTACTATCAAGCGAATGTGTTCGTGGAGCACCTACAATATACATGAGGAAATCCCATGCACGCAACCGGGCTGCGTGTTACACCGTCGTGTAATTTAGTAGCTAATGGGAATAAATAACAATAGCCATCAGCGGTAGTATACTTTGATTAAATATTAAAATCCCAATTGGCATATGACCTCTCAGCCTAAAATTTGAATGAATAAAACTATTTTACAGCCTATTTCGGCTGTCAGTAGTACTTTGTATTTTATGTAAGGTTCCTTAAAATTGTTGTATTGATTCTTGATATATTTAATTTGTATACGATTTATTCAAATCTTAAAAGTTCTGCAGTGATAGTAGGTATATAATATTAGGGGTTGAAAAACAAACAATATATCTAATCATAGTCATATAAGACTCTCAGTAAATTATGAAAAATGTCTTCATAAAGCAGCTAAATTGCTTCAATTGTTGTCGATCGTAACATTAGAGACTAGTTTATGCTCTAACAAAGTGGGCTTCATTATTCATTATATCTTATCATGATTAGATCTTTAGTTTCAGTCGTTTGTCTTTATTTTATCTTAATACCATACATTAAGATAAAATAAAGACAAACGACTGAAACGTTAGACTTGTCTAGGTCTAATAGTCGTCGTCAATTTAAAATATTCAAATATTAATTATTTATTTTCAGACTGTAGGTAAATAAAGATATGATATTATAATATATACTTTTATAATTGTAATTACGTTTTAAGAAGGTATCCTACAGGTCTTGTCCAATTGTCACAAGGACCGAGTAGCAGCACTCAGTCCTTGTGACAATTAGACATGAAGCGACGTAGCAAGCAAGTACGAAGTAAAGAAGCATGAATAAAAAAAGCGGGCAAGCGCATGTCGGACCATGCTCAGTGTAGGAATCGGCAGCCATAAATAATTTCATCAGCAGAAGAGTGTATGCTCATGGCACTTACGCCCTTTTGATGAAAAACGCAGTTTTTTTTGCAATAACTTAATGATGGTCGATGATGGCGTTTTTATTAAACGCTACCTTTTGATTTTTGTCATATTTTTTTGGTCACAAAAAAGTTAAGGGAGGGACACTATTCATGCAACTTTCACAGCGATTATTTTCAAAAATATTTCTCATTCAAAAAAGTTTGTTAGAAATCTTAAAATATTATTAAAATACCTGTAGAATGATGTGCCACACGTTGATGTTTGCTGAAAAAAAAACAGCTTTAGTTCATGTATGGAGTGCCCCCATAAAAGTATTTATTATTATTATTTATCAAACTAAGTAGCGGCTATTGCAAGACACCTTTTCACCAATTCTCATCAATATTTATTGAATAGTCTTTGAGTAAAATGCCTGTGACATACAGACGGACAGAGAGACAGACAGACAGACAGACAGACGGACATAACGAAACTATAAGTTTTCCGTTTTTAACGGAACCCTAAAAAGGATAATACATTTTGCTCCAACCCCAAATAAGTTGGAATAACGACACGAGGACATTAAAACAAAGTTATTAAACTTAAAAAAAAATTTGTTGGACTTTCTTTCCTGTACGTATTTTTTAAATGGACCAGAATCTTCATTCAAGTATAATAAAACAAAGTTTATTTTGTCCCCTATTAACTGCACGTCATCTTATATATTCAAGAAATATAGAAACATACAAAGATTTGATACACAATGGTGTAATGAGGTTTCTATATAAGCCGCACGAGTCTGGCGTGAGACCTCGATAACGACGGCTTCCACCACGTACCTGCATTTGACTTCATGCCACTTCACTTCGGCTTCACTCCGTTCCGCTCCGTTCCTTTTCCAAATATTTGAATGCACTCGAGCATTCGAAGGAATTTCTTTTAGATCCAGGATTATAGGGATGGGCGATGTAGGTCAGTGTTACGCCTCGCTTTTGTTGTGAAGAGGCTGAATAGGAAATGCTGTTTAGTGGGATTGGTTGCAGGATCTAATGTTTAAGCAATTACTTATTATGTAGCTGTCATTACTATTTCCCATATTATGACAGATTGAAAGAGTTAATGAGAACAAGGTAACAATAACACAACATTGGACATCAACACAGGAAGTGATAATTAATAGCCCTTTCAGCTAAGACACGATCTTCACTGAAAACACGATTAATAATAATAAACCCCTTGGGGTTAGTCGTTATCTCCCTATATGAGACTAACGCAACACTCTGATGGGGTATAGTAGCAGCTCTTGAAATCCTTATGACACCAACAAAAATGTCTATTAAGGGTGAAAGAAGAGTACACAAACCGCAGGGCAGCTTTGTGGCGAGCTGAATTTGCGTGGCGACACTGCGGTCAAGGCCGCTTGCCTTCACTGGCAAGCGGGAGTAGAATACCAAGAGTGCTTGCAGGTCTTTTAACTTTGTCTTGCCTTAACCAGCCAGATAGAAGGAAGTCCCCAGAGCTTGTATGCTCGGGTTGGAAGTGTTATGTTCAAGGGCTTAACTACGAGGAAACCCGCCCACGAGGTTTTCGTGATGATGAAACTGGCGCTGCATCGCTAGACATTCCAAACGGTTTACACCAATTTTGCTCCTTGTCATCTGTTTGGCTTGTTGGCCAGAGGCGGGCCCATCTAGTGAGTGGCGAGTCACCACCCATTTGTCCGTGTATTTAACATTTGTCCGTGTATTATATATATACTACGAGTCTTAATAGCGTGAATAATTTACGGTAAAATACCTTGTTTATTGCCCGACGTTTACCCGTGACCACGACCGTTGCAATACGGTCGAAACGTAACATGACACATGTCGTATTTATTAAGCGCTATCTTTGTGATATCTTTTTCACATTTTTTGATTACACGGTTTAAAAGATAAGGGACAATTTTTTTTTTTTTTTAAGACATCTCCCGCAGTAGGGTACAAGCCCTGTGTCACGGGGGACTTTACAAACATACAAGTCACGGACACAAATTACACCCAGACCCGGAACAACAATTTGTGGATCACACAAAGTGGTGTCCCGTGTGGGAATCGAACCCACGACCTTTTGCGTAGCAGTCGGATACACTCCCACCGCGCCACAGAGGCAGTCAACATTCGGAGCGATTATTTTCAAAAATATTCACTAATTCAAAAAGGTTACTAGAAATCTTCTGTTTTTCTTATTTAACTACCAAACTAAATAGTTATAAGACACCTTTTCACCAAATTTCATCAATAGTGATTGAGTAGTTTTTGAGTAAAATGCCTGTGACATAAGGACATGACGAAAGTATAAGGGTTCCGTTTTTTGCCATTTTGGCTACGGAAACCTAAAAAGGGCCTATAAAATAAAAAAATCTGTGTAAACGTATACATTTACACATATTTACACTTGATAGCATTGAAGGTGAGCAGTTTATATGTATTTTAAAATGACATTTAGTAGGAATGGCGTACAGTTAGTACCTTACAGTAGGTAGGTGGGGAACAGGAAAGAATGAAAGGTAGCTACTTTGAAAACTGCTCTCTAAGCTCTATATTTAATGAAAGACTGACACAGAGCCTGACATATTTGTAAAATCAGTTTTAAGTCCGTGGTGGTATAAGTAAAGTTTAAAGTGATAGCTCTTTCTGCGACAGTATTTAACAAGACACCAGCTAGTATTGTGAGTCTATCAGTGATTAAGTTCAAAAATGTAGGCCAAAATCATCTTATACGTAGAGGTTATTATACAGTGAATGAATATTTAAATGATAAAGAAAAATGGATCTAGTTGCTTGCTCCTTCTTACTTTAATATGCTTGGGTGAAATTTGTAGTCACTCTGTTTTAATTGTCCCATTGATTAAGACCATGATTTGACTTTTGTAAATAAAGATGCTACGTGACGAATAAAAGGTCATTATTTTCTTCATTTTGATATTAGAATTAATATTTTATATTTAATCATTCGTTACAAGTATTTGCCAAACTTCTTGGCAGTATATGATTAGGTATAAATGAGACAAAAGATGTAGTATAGTCTGGTTATAATTATCCAAAGGTGCATCTTATATACTAACGACTTCGTGTTGATAACAGATAGTAGAAACATTTAATAGATACTGAACGTGCGATAAGGAACATAAGATTGTGATGTAGATTGTAGATACAGCACAAAGATATTGTACTGTAACAGTACACCCCCCTTTAAAAAAATTTATGGTAATAGTGTTTACAATATAAATTTGACCTAGACCTTACTAGTTATTTGCTGATGTATATAAATAATAATGCTATTGTACGCGGTGGAATTTGATGACGCCTGTTGTGGTGTGATTTGCTGACGTCTGTAATTTTTACTTAGCTGTTGCACGAGTGTTTATTATTATTTTTTTTCGTTAAACTCTTCATTCTTCTGTCCAGTGTTTTCATTATGCCGTAAATTAGGATCACGCCGATTGTTAAAATAATCTGTCCCATTGCAACATTTCTTGTCCACCGTAAGTCCTCCTGGATCAGGTTACGGAGTTGGTCCGCTTCGTTTTGATTGAGGCAATTGTCCGTATTGTATGTTATCTGGTCCTTAGAACTTTGATTTCCCATTTTAGATGTCTTGTTGTTACGAGTAGTTGTGAATTAATGGTATATGTTAAGATCTATGTTAATATATATACGAATAGCTTACTTATATCAGCGATTTTTATAGACGTACTACTGGCTTTACTTTACGTCCCGATCGTGTAGTGTACGTGTGTGAATGCCTGTCG
This sequence comes from Herminia tarsipennalis, assembly GCA_945859575.2. Lineage (NCBI taxonomy): Eukaryota > Metazoa > Arthropoda > Insecta > Lepidoptera > Erebidae > Herminia > Herminia tarsipennalis. Next base: position 39,440,350 of record OX243830.2, read on the forward strand.
CAATCCTTTGAATCTGGCACGTAGTTTGATTCGTCATTGATCATGAAAGCTGGTTTCAATCTATCAATTGATATCACTGTCTCTTTATCCCTAATTCTAATGCAAAATGTTTTATCTGTTTTACTAATTACTGGGTAGGGTCCTTCATACGGCGGTGTCTGTTGTCTGTACGGTGTGGAATGTTGGTACTGTATTGTGAAATGAAATCTAACTGCCGGACCCGTCGCGGTGTATCGTTTGATGATGGTTTTTGGGAGAATGCGTATGTCAAAGGTCGGTGATCCGTAAATATTGTAAATTCTCTTCCCTCGATTAATCTGTAAAAATGTTTGACGGCCATGTATATTCCTAACAGCTCTCTGTCAAACGTAGAATATTTTTGTTGAGTTTCGCTCAATTTTTGTGAAAAAAATCCTAATGGTTCCCATTTGCGTCCGGATTTTTGTTGTAAAACTCCACCAACGCAAGTAGCACTAGCGTCGGTCATGAGCGCTAGTGATGCGTTGCGGGAAGGATGCGCTGTTAACACTGCGTTTTTCATGCTTTCCTTGCATTTTTCGTAAGCTTTGTCTGCTTCCGTTGTCCAAGGAACAGGTGAATTATCGTTCTTTTTTGAACCATGTAGATATTCGTTTAAAATTCTTTGATTTTCCGCTGCGCGTGGAATATTACTTCTGTAGAAATTGACCATGCCCAAAAATCTTCTTAATTCTTGAATTGTTTTCGGTTTGGGAAATTCCATGATTGCTTTGTAATTTTCTTCGGTAGGGTGTATTCCTTGGCTCGTTATATGATAACCTAAGAAATCTATTTCCCTTCTGAAAAATTCGCATTTTTCGAGATTAATGGTTATTCCATTCTCGTGTAAACGTTTGAAAACCGTTTCTAAATGCTGATAATGCAAATCTTCGTTGTCCGATGCGATGAGACAGTCGTCTACAAATATAAATACGAAGTTTAAATCTCTAAATAAGGAATCCATGAATCGTTGAAATGTTTGCGCCGCATTGCGTAATCCGAAAGGCATTCTTAAGTACTCAAAAAGTCCAAAAGGTGTGATGATGGCTGTTTTTTCTATATCTTTAACAGGAATACAATGGTATGCTTTACGTATATCTATCTTGCTTAGTATCTTCTTATTTTCTAATATGTATGTAAAGTCAGTTAATCTTGGTAGTGGGTATTTGTCTGGTACTGTCGTGCTATTGAGCATTCGATAGTCTCCACACGGTCTCCATTCGCCATTTTTCTTTTTTACCATATGTAATGGGCTTGCCCATGGGCTATCTGACGGTCGGCAAATTCTGAGTTCTATCATATTTTGAAATTCCTTTTTGGCTATGTCGTATTTTTCTGGAGGCAATGGTCTTGCCCGAGCTGCGACGGGTGGTCCTGTAGTGATAATGTGATGTTCAATCTTATGTTTGGGCGCATTGCGGAGAGAGGACCCTTTCGTGATGTCTTCGTATTTGTTTAAAAGTTGCGTAATACGTGGATTCGTTCCCACTGCGATAGTACGAATTGTTTGTTGTGTCGCTTTTTCCGAAGTTACATGCGTTGTCAGCTCTGTAACTTTGTCGATAAGTTTGCGACCTGCTATGTCGACTAATAGTTTATAGTGCTCTAGAAAATCTGCTCCAATTATTGGTTGTGTAACATCGGCGATTACAAAATTCCATTTATAACATCGTTGTAGTCCTAAATTCAAGGTAAGCGTCTTCTCGCCGTAAGTCCTAATTTTAGTCCCATTTGCAGCGTATAGTGTGTATTGTTCATTTTGTAAAATTGAATGTCTCTGTTGCTTGCTAATGACTGAAATATTTGCGCCCGTGTCAATCAAAAACTTCATACCACTTTTTCGGTCGGTAATGGTGAGGCGATTGGATGGGTGGATTGCACAGAGTTTCGCCGTTGTCTGTGCTCTTATTCGTTTCCCTGGTTCCGTACGTAAGTCATTGGTTTCCAGCCGCATGGTTTAATGCAGTTCTTTGCATATTTTCCGAATCTTTCGTGGTAGTAACAAAATCGATTTGCTCCTCTATAGTTTGTTCTCGGCCTCATAATCGGGAATTGTTGACGTTTCTTGAAATGATTGTGCGTGTTGGGTCGATAGCCATATTGACCTTGCTGAATTGCGTCAATATCTATCTGTAATTTTGCTAGCTGGGCTAAAATGCATGCTGTATTGTTGTCGTTTGAAGTGTCGTTGCTAACAGCTGATATTTCGGTTACTTTTGAATTCATTATTATTTTGTCTGCAATTTGGCTCAGTTTGTCAATTTCCATGTCTTCCGTAACTGCTAGAACCGTAGTAACTGATGTTGGTAAAAGCCTGAACCATAGTAGTTTAATTGTTTCGTCACTGATTTTTCCTCTCCCGAGGACTCGCATTTGACGTAATAACTGCGAAGGTTTTTGATCACCGAGTTCTGTCTCTGATATTAATTTTTGAAACTGTCGCTGTTCTGTTTCTTCGTAACAATCAATTAAACGTTCCTTGATGTTTTTGTATTTATCTGTAGTCGGTGGTGAAGTTATTAGGTCACTAACTTGTAGTATTTCTTCCTTGGATAACTTTGCTATTACTGTACAGTATTTGTATTCGTCTCCTTGCTTCTGTGGTGCTAATATGGCTTCTAGTTGCGTGAACCATAATCTTGGTTGGTCTTTCCAAAATTCCGGAATGCGGGATAAAACCGAGGTGCCAGCAGCTACTTCAAGTGTTCCTTGCTGATTTATGTTCGCCTTGCACGGTGATTGTGCCATGTTTCTTGCTGCGTATTCGTTCGTCGGGGTCACCAATTTGCCAAACTTCTTGGCAGTATATGATTAGGTATAAATGAGACAAAAGATGTAGTATAGTCTGGTTATAATTATCCAAAGGTGCATCTTATATACTAACGACTTCGTGTTTATAACAGATAGTAGAAACATTTAATAGATACTGAACGTGCGATAAGGAACATAAGATTGTGATGTAGATTGTAGATACAGCACAAAGATATTGTACTGTAACAAAGTACTTTGGCCAATATTTAAGCACATATAGTTTTTCCCTTTGTTGTAATTAGATGCTCCTACTATATTGTACCTACTAAGGCTGATTTTGGTTTATCTCATGTTTCAACTTTTAGAAAATACCATTTGAATCAATCCTTTAACATGGTGTACTTTAACTTTAACCTTACCCCCATATCAAGTTTATAAACATTTAAACATTGTAAAATTGGCAATTTGAAAAGAGTGGCCGCGAGTTTTTATTGCCAGGTTCTTTTCTCCGGCTTTACCGTGTTTGCGAACTGGGCATTACATGTACAAATAGAATTTCGACGTATCACTAGAGTTGTTTTGCATCATAAGTGAATAAAAAATTAAAGTTTTTTTTTTTAAATTTTAAATTAGAAATAACGTCAACAAAAAATACTGCCCTGAGGGATACCAAAACTTGTTTTTTTTTTTATTTTCACTTAGGTCGTCTATTTTGATACACAGCCTTCTAAATAGTCTGCCAAGAGTTAAAGCAATGTTTGGTTAGGAGAATGGGAATTGAAAAAGTATCAAAAGCTTTGGCAGGGCCAACGAATAATCACAGGACCTGGTTCCCTTTGCCAAGCTCTTGAGAAACATAACCTGTCAAGCTATCGGTCGCGTCAGTTTAGCTCTAAAACCATATTGTGAAGGGGATAGGAGCTGGTTATTTTCTAAGTAATTATGTGATCTAGTATATATATTATTTTCTAATATTTTTTAAATTGAGGGAAGTAAGGACATGGGACGGTAATTGGTTACAAGATATTTGTTTCTGGATTTAAAGATTGAAAAAAAAACCCCTTCAGATAGGCAGAGGTAAAAAAAATGTTTAAAATATGGATTTTATTTCTAATATTGTCCGAGACAGAAGCACAGTTATTCTTTAGGCCAGAGATAATTCGAGCTACTTCGTTTTCATCAGTGGTAAGCATAACGAAGGACTTTAGACTAACCTTGCGTATAGATTGGGGAAGGGGGGGGGGGGTGAGTATATCCTAGGCTATAATTTTGGTTTTGAATACGTTCAGCAAGGTGAGAAGTAGAAAAAATATTTAAAATTAAAGGTAACCTCTTCTGTCGTCGTGTGGGCGACAAATAAAACTTAATATAAAAAGCAGTTAAGCTCCAAATCCTTGTAGTCCTACAAACCCAATTCCACTCTCATCAATCCAATGTATCGTTCCAACACTATATTTGAGCCACAATAATCATGTGGCTATCGCGTCTAATACCGTAATTCCTTCGGGCTTGGCTTTAGTACCACTAAACTTTTTACTATTATACGTCAAGTGCCACCGGAGTCAACCTTTAGGGCAGGTTCATATTTGGATAACTATTTTTACATTTTGAATGTGTAGTCGGCCAAGCCGGCAAGAAAGTGGTGTTTAAGCATAGAGATAGAATAACTATGGAGTGCACCAGCTGAGCAATTTCGGGGGAGAAAAGTTGGTATCTTCGTCTTTTTCGAAGTGTCCAACAAATGTTACCCATCACAAGATAAGTCCTTAAAAACATTTTGTACATTGATTATACGAAAAACTGACAGTGTAACTAATATTTAGTATTCAAATAATGAAATAAGTTGTAAAATATATTTGGCCCTTGACTATAGTTTACTATTCAATTACCTATTACACAGAGACATTTATGGTGGGAGATGTTGTTCATTGCCTTTTTTTTTATTTTTTAATGTAAGAATATTTGTATAATATTATTGAAGAATGGTGCATGTTTGCATAGTACAAGACTGCAAAAGTGAGATGGTGCCCAGAATGTGGACTATCTTTTCACTCATAAGTATATAAATTTATGTTTGATTCCAAGATTTAAATTTGAACCATTTATGTATTACTTTCGTGTTTGAATATTGAAACAATTTAAGTTTTAGGTATGTAATTGTAATTAATCTTAACCCACTTTATCTTTTCTAACCAAAAGAAAATAAAATCAAACATAACTTAACAAAATGACGTTTTAATACCTACTGAATTGAGTAATTTATGGAAACCCGTATACCGTACTTTTTAAAAATTTACAGTTCAGTAGATATTGAAATAAATAGATTAATTCCATATTAGTAAGTAACTCGATATTTAGCATTTTTCTATAAAGTACTTGGCTCCGTTACTCTAAATTTATTTATTTAGGAATGTCCAGAAGTACAAAAAACATGGACACCCTATTTAAGAAAGAGAACCCCTATTTAGATAAGGATGAGAGGACAACCGTATTTTCAAGGTTATATCGCTTTACTTTTATTATTCGGCCAGCATGTGGTCAGCCATTATTCACTCTATCTCCATGTCTCTAAGTAACCAAACTGCCAATGTAACCAAAAAAGTGTTATATCTTTCAACTGTCAGAAAATAACTCTAAGGGAACATCACTCTTGTTTTTTATTATGACATGCAAATGAATTTTGACCTTATGGTGATCCATACTAATATTTTAAATGTGAAAGTAACTCTGTCTGTCTGTCTGTCTGTCTGTTACGCTTTCACGCTCAAACAGCTAAACCGATTTAGATGAAATTTTGGATGGAGATAGTTGGAGTCCCGAGGAAGGACATAGGATAGTTTTTATCGCGATAACCGACATCCATGCGGGCGGAGCCGCGGGCGAAAGCTAGTTGGCTATATTTTTGAGAGTTTGCTATATGGGTCACTTTTAGAAAATCTTATTCTGACTTCCCTACGGGTTTACAGGGGAATTTCTGGAACTGACCATGTTCGTGTTACCACGATAACTATATAAGTTTGCATAATACAAGAGTGCTACAGGTAAGTACATTGGCAATTTGAAAAGAGTGGCCACGAGTTTTTATTGCCTGTTCTTTTCTCGGGCTTTACCTATTGTTTGCGAACAGGCATTACCAGTAAATGTAGAATCGACTTTTCACAAGTGTAGTATTTTGCTTCCTAAGTGAATAAATGATTTTTATTTTATTTCTAGTATCGTAACTATACAATTGTGCAAACTTCTGAATTAACAGTGTATTGTAATAAATGGTGATAAACTTTCGCGATTTGTACACATTATTAAAATATATATTACGGGTCTTAATCGCGTGAATAATTTAAGGTAAAATACCTTGATTATTGTCCGACGTTTCTTCACACAGTCTTCCCGTGACCACGGCCGTTGCAATACGGTCGAAACGTCGGGCAATAAACAAGGTATTTTACCTTAAATTATTCACGCGATTAAGACCCGTAATATATATTTTAATAAAGTGTATTGTAAATTCTCTAACCTGAAATTGGCTAAAACTAACTCCTTCAAAAAGTGGAGCGGGGCTGAGCGGAGCAGAGTGGACCGTGAATTGACATTTGTTACTGCCATTTGACAGTGCTCGAAATACGATACAGGCGGCTGATGATGATGAGTGCTCGTAATAATCCTGGGTACTGAGGCATTCGAACACTGTGATTGGTCAATTGACGGTCTGCCTCACTTCACTTTGCGTCAGGGGGAATGCATTTATATTGATTTTGAGTTTTAATATTTCAATAAATCATATCGTATCGTCAATAAATCATATCGCCCTATATTTTTGTTATTTATTATACAAAACGTAGGCTTGAAAATATTGGACATATGACTATCCCACTTCACATCCAAATATCTTATTTCATAAAACCAAATTGTTTAAAAAAACTAGCTCCATTTTTATAGTGGTATCTAGGATGAGTTGCAAACAATTTGCCTAACACGAACACATCTTAACCACAGGATGCTATTAGATGGGATTTTTACAACCTGTTTGAATAAAAGATGCTTGACCCTGGAAAATTTGATGGGCGGTTAGTTCTGACCGGGGCATTTAATTTTATTACGTCCTGCCATATGTGTGGACAAGGTTTTATTAGGATTTAAGGGCAAGGAAATGATGTGCGGTAATAGAAAAAGAAATAGAGTGAAATATTTACGCACCTATTAAAGAAAACTTAAGTTATAAAAATTAAGTGCAAGATAAAACAATGGGATGATTGGATACTTAAACATTCATGTGCCACGTTCTGGTTATCTACGTGTAGATCAGAATCTGATGAAGCTATGTATACAAATGGAAAGTTTATCTTTCACTTTACACTGTAATGAAGAGTTAAATAACATACTTTTTCAAGTCTGTTAAAAAAATAATGTTTCATAATGAAAACCTGAGGTTCAAATTTTCACTCTGAATTTCAAAAACATATTACAGGAGTCAATATTTATTTAGCACATGATCAGAATTCAAAATACGCTATCTAATATTCAAATGTTTACTATCCGAATAAAACATTCTGTCTTCGTAGCAAATTGAAATCAAGTTGAAATCGAGTATATTCTCAAACATCGACATCTTCTCTTGAACATCATGACAGTTTTGTAGAGTCGTGGCTGTCTACCCGCCCCCGCCCCAGTAAAGTACAGATATATTGTGTGCTATTCTACAATTGATTTGTATTTTTGCACTTGAAATTGCAAGTACCTACCGTTGGTATTTGTGTTTCAAACGATATCATGAATTTAAAAGTAGTTATTATTTGAGTTTGTGTAACAAAATTTTGAATTGGTTTCAATTTTTAGTATGTGGGGACCGAGCAGATCGAGATATCTCTTAGGTTAAGCACTGTTGCCACTGTCGGTCTATAGATGGGTGATCATTTTCGTATATTGTCACACACCTCCGTACCTCGCCCGGTCCGCTTCGGTCGTCTTGGATTTCCGTCCCATCGGACTATTAGAGTGAGGGAATAAAGAATGTACTTGTGTCTGCGCATACACTTGTGCACTATAAAATCTCCTGTGTAGTTGGTTAGTCTCAATGAGATTGGCCGCCGTAACCAACATCAGTCAGGAGACTTTTAATATTATAAGCTCCTAAAGAAACTTTTTATTTCTCAATTAACAGATATTTCTTTATGTTATTTAAATGCATATAAGCGGAAGATATGAATGGTAGCTTACATGACTTTCCCCTTAGGAACCACATAAGAAATTAAAGTAATAGATATGATAGAAAAAGAAGAAAAAAAAAAAAAATTTTACTGTTGCACTCCTCTTGAATATTCATTTTAAAAGCACCTGCTGCCTGGATTACTGTTTGAAAACCACCAACAAGACAGTTTATAACAGTGACATTAACGAAGTTACACAAGTAGCCATCGCCAACTTGACAAAACTTTTTCTTTCAATAGACTTTTTCCCTTGAAATAGCTTCCGGACTGTAATCATCGCCCCATTCAGCCCCTTCAGTGGGTAAGGGAGGTAATAGCGGTCTCAATGTAACAATAGTCACACAGATTCGACTTCCGTGCAATTAATTCAATTGATCCACGTGCTGGCTTCAGGGCAGGTATACACTAAAACTCTTTTTATCCGGCCAGTACTAGTTTTACCAGTACTCGTTCTATTGTAATCTACCCGTGATCACGATTGTTGCAATACGGTTAAATTGTCTCAGGCATGAAAAAAGGAATGAAACCATAAAATGTTAAGGCCATAAAGGCCGTGGTTGCGGGTGGACGGGTTGATAATGTGTATAAATCGCGAAAGTATATCAACATTTAAAATAATTCAGTTTGGTACTACCTATTACATAAACTTTTTTCTTGTTGTATTTCGTTATTCCTAATCTGCACGATTAGGAATAACGACATACAACAAGAAAAAAGTTTAAAAGGTATGACATAAAATAAACGATCTCCAATTTTCTAACGAAGAAACATGAAACGTCGGCCTCGTATTCCGATAGCGCCCAAAAGTTATCTGACTGAGAAATTAGTCTAGCTAATACAAAAAGAAAAAGTCGTCAAGAACCTAAATACAACTATTGTTAGATAAGAATGATTGCGATGAGCTCGACGTTTAAGTCTGACGACGCTACCCTCAAATATTCGCTCTGAAGTAGGCACTCATTGATCCGAATTGACCCTCGCTGTGAAATGGCGAGCGAGGAAACTAAATCTTTATTCGAACTTCCACAAAAGTTCGGTTCTTGTGAACTATTTTCCAACATTTCTTTTAAAGATTTTTCATATTTTCCCGACCAAGATAAACAAAATCTAGATGGAAGTTTCTGAAAACATATGCTTTACCGAAGTTTGGCATTTTTGACTAGCGTTTCTTTTGCCAAATATGTTGATATAAAGTGAGATGATATCGTAATGGCTATCGATGTGGAAAAGTACCGTTATATGTGTCGTGAGATAGCAGAAACTTTTTGTTAAGTTATTTTCTTCTCTAGCATTCATGTTTGCACAAGGTGAATGTGCAGAGTTTACTGGCGCGCAAATGCACAGGGAAGCCTGACCGACTCCGGATAAACTGGGCTAAGGGCAGAAATAACAAGAAGATTTTCTTATTTTTAATAATAATAATAATAATAATATCTTGGGACAATTCACACAAAGCTATCTGATCCCAAACTAAGCAGAGCTTGTACTATGGAAATCAGACAACCGATAAACATACTTAAATATTTCTAAATACATACATATTATAGATAAATAACACCCAGACACAGAATAAACCATCGTGCTCATCACACCAAGTTTTATCCTGGGTGGGGATCGAACCCACGACCCCTTGCGTAGCAGTCAGATACACTCCCACCGCGCCACATAGGTAGTCCACAGAGGTATTTGGCAAACCTTATCTAGGAACTATACCCAAATAGTTAGATATCGAGATATAAAAACCGGTTTTGTATAGCTATATATATAAAAATCTTTTTGAACAATAACTATTGGTTACAATGTTACAATCTTAAAACAAATATCCTTCAGAAGTACCACTGTCCTAATTATCTCAACTACATTTCAAGCTATTGCGCTCTGGTCCAGTAGTGCTGATTAGCGTTGATCAGTTAAAGTTTCATGCGACTGGGCCCATGAAGAACTGGGACTGCTGTCCCAGTCGCCTCATAACGTTACGATTAAGTAGTATTGAAATGAAATAAATTTTGTAGTAAGGTTTAGTCACAAAATCTCTCTTTTTCAAAATGTCGCGGTCGCAAAATGTCGGTCTGTAAATTAGAATAAAATACAAAATTTTATATAAATATTATTGAATTAAAAAAAAATGAAGACTAGTATTATTACAATTGATAATTTATTAAACACTAACTAACCATGAAATATAACTGTAACTGAAATCTTTTTTTTTTAAAGTGTTGTATTTTATTTTAAGTTACAGAGAGACATTTTGCGAAATAGACATTCTGCGACCCAGTAGCACTTTGTAAAAGAGACATTATGCGCCTAAGCCGTTTAAAAGTAGACGCCTGATGGCTAGTTCAACTACAGTCAAAAAGCTTATAGCTCAAAAATATATCTTTTTGTTGCGAGGAGTATTAGACATACTTGTCGCCGTATGTCTAATACTTGTCGCAACAATACATTTTTTTTTAAGTAGACATTTTGTTTTGTAAATATTCTTTATCTATTTTGAAATGTAATTTAAACGCTATATCATAGCGTGGTGAACTTAGATTAGTGTTCAGCAGAATGGAAGTTAAGTCAGACGCGATTATTAAGTGCACCAATGAAACGCATTTTATTATTAAGTCCTAGAAAACTACCATTATGAAAAATACCATATACCATATTATAATAACATGATAATTACTTAATTAAACTAAATGTATAAAATACGTATTTGGGTGTAACCCAAACATATAGTGTGTTGACGAGTGGTATCTATTTAAACTTTGTTGTTGTGTGTGAGTGCTTTGTAATTTCAGAGAGTTACATTATTAACGAAGCTGTTGCTTACACGTTACTTAACTATACATAATTTAAATAAGTTGTTTACTATATTTGAAAGACACATTTAAGTATTTTTTTATTAATTTCATTTTTTATCTAAGTTTAAACTCAAGCTACTTTATTCACGTAGGTTACCAAATGCAATGTTTATAAACGTCAGACAAAAGTTGGAATAAGAATAGAATAATTCTACATTTAATGGCAAGTTCGCAACGCAGCCATTACGCCTTGAACATACCAGACAAACGTTGAGATGTAAGGTACCAGTTATATCCATACAGTATACAATACATGCTGACACAGGAATAACATTTTTAATAATAGTTTACGCGCAGCTACCAAGAAGACGTTTACATACAAACTCCTAGTTGCAATTATAAAAAAAATCCAAATACCAGAATGGGACCCTACTATAGTCACCATGAAATTTGAAATGTCAACAATAACAGCGCTATGAAATATAATAATAATATCTTGGGACAGCTCACACAACGTTATCTGATCCCAAACTAAGCAAAGCTTGTACTATGGAAACCAGACAACTGATAAACATACTTATATATTTCTAAATACATACATATTATAGATAAATAACACCCAGACACAGAATAAACCATCGTGCTCATCACACAAAGTTTTATCCTGGGTGGGGATCGAACCCACGACCTCTTGCGTAGCAGTCGGATACACTCCCACCGCGCCACAGAGGCAGCTTCGTGCTTCACTGGCACATCTTCTATATGTCATGGTGGAGTCCCCCGATACAGCAGAAGTAACGTCGTTTAACGACTATTTTGTTTGTTCATGATATGAAAATTCAACTTTCGTAGGTGCAAATTTGCTAAACCGCAGATCCTTAAACTTTTTCTGTAGTACAAATACTTAAATAAAATACATTATATTAATTAATGAATAACTTCGTTTAATTTGTGACTGTTTTTCTGCAAACTGTACTAACAAATGGTTTAAACAATGATTTTGTGGTTCAAATTATAGATGGTCCTACTCGCCTGACGTAAAAAAGACTAATCTGGCAACTAGGACCGCGGTCCCAGTCGCTTGAATCTTCGATTTGAGGTCAGGTGCAATTTCTAACCTAAGCGTAACAATATATCGGTTCATTATAACGTTACGGTACATTGTCCGTCATGTATATTAATAATGGTCTCTTAACCGATGTCGGTTACAGCGGCCGATCTGATCAGAGACTAGCAAACTGTAGTGTGCACGAGTGTATGCGCAGACAAAAGTGCACTATATTCCCTCACTCATATTGCCCGATGGGACGGAAATCCGACACGACCGGAGAGAGATTAGGCTCAGGACCGACGGCTTGGCATGTATATTGATCACTGTACGTTAATTATTTATCTGAATGATCGTGAGATGTTAAATTCAGGATCGGGTTACATGTTTAGTTTTTGAGAGAAAAAAATATTTGCCTGTCTCAAAAATTGCCTAAATTCATTTTTGTTCATCACTTTTACATGATAACATTTAGGTATTGTTATCCTCTATATTTATTATAACACAAAATGTCAATAAACACCAAATATATACATTATTACTAATAAATAATATATAATAACCGTTTACTCGTAACCGTACATCGCATCGTTAGTTCGGGATATAGATAATTGGCCATTACCATTCGCGCTGAGCTACTACTGGCATATAGGTCAAACACAGAATGGTAAATATTATTCGATTCGCCGAATAATTAACAATAAGAGAACTCTCTGTCGACTGGTAGTAGGTACTCCTATATCAATCATTAATTAATAGAGACTGGAATGTTGGTTTAGTGGTTAGTACACCTGACTACTAAGCCAGAGGAACCTACGTTCCTGGGAAATACAGGGCTTGTACCCTAATGTGGGCTTAACTGTTTATAAAAAAAATAATGAAAATGTTGAACTTGAACATGATAAGAAGGAAATGGCACTAATTTAAAAAACAAAAAGGTGTTGAAATGCATGATAGCATTGTCCACGCCGTTTAACTGTAGTACAGTAACTGCATGATCGAGCTTTGCTCGATGTTTTTTTTAAACGACATTTTCTAAACATAAACTAAAATCGATTTACCGCCCCCAAAAGCCCCCGCATACTAAATTTAATGAAAATAGTCGGTTTCGTTCGTTTTTCGGTTTTCCGTTTCCAAGATTCAGATTATCTATACTAATATTATAAAGCTGAAGAGTTTGTTTGTTTTTTTTAATAATAATAATAATATCTTGGGACAACTCAAACAACGCTATCTGATCCCAAACTAAGCAGAACTTGTACTATGGAAACCAGACAACTGATAAACATACTTATATACTCGTATTTTTAAATAAATACATATTATAGACAAATAACACCCAGACACAGAATAAACCATCGTGCTCATCACACAAAGTTTTATCCTGGGTGGGGATCGAACCCACGACCTCTTGCGTAGCAGTCGGATACACTCCCACCGCGCCACAGAGGCAGTCCAGTGTTTGTACCCGCGCAACTTCGTATGCGTCATTTTCCCCCCATTTTGCAACATTTTTCATTGAATCTCAGCTACTTTTGGTCGTAGCGTGGTGTTATGTAGCCTATAGCCTTCCTGGGTAAATAGGCTATCCAATACTAAAATATTTTTTCAATTGGAACCAGTAGTTCTAGAGATTATTGCGTTCAATCAAGCAAATAATTAAACAAACAAACAGACTCCTATGTAGTATTATATGTATGTAAACTAGCTGTCCCGGCGAACTTTGTCTCGACTCTTTTTTTTTGTAAATCGGGTTCAATTGTGAATCTAAACCATCCTCGAATCCCCTTGAACTCACTATGCACTGTCTAGGAGGAGTTCAGTGACATATACATGCACACAAGAAATATATATATATATACACATATATAAAGATACTAGCTGTCCCGCGCAACTTCGTATACGTAAGTTTTCCCCGTTTTTGAAACATTTCTCGTCGCTTCTCCGCTCCTATTAGTCGTAGCGCGATGTTATATAGCCTATAGCCTTCCTCGATAAATGGGCTATCCAACAAAAAAAAAATTTTTCAAATCGAACCAGTAGATCCTGAGATTAGCGCGTTTAAACAAACAAACAAACAAACTCTTTCGCTTTATAATATTAGTATAGATTGATTCGTGACTCGTGACTCATTAATAATAAAATAAATAATAATAAAAATCATTTATTCACTTAGGAAGCAAAATACTACACTTGTGAAAAGTCGATTCTACATTTACTGGTAATGCCTGTTCGCAAACAATAGGTAAAGCCCGAGAAAAGAACAGGCAATAAAAACTCGTGGCCACTCTTTTCAAATTGCCAATGTTTACAATGTTTCTCTGTTTATAAACTGTATATGCAGGTAAGGTGCTGCCACCATTATATTATACACCATATATTAGAGGACTGATGCAAAAAAAGAGGTCATTAATATTAGAAGAGTACACGAGATCGGATACATCAGCCTCAATGGGCACAACATAGTAGGAGCATCCACTTACGATGTAAAAACTTTATGTGCTTAAATATTGGCCAATTTACTGCTACTTAATGAATAAGTATACATGTTTTTCAAAGGAAAGAAAAGAATGGCCGTAATTTATCACGCAGAATCTTTACTTACAAAAGTAAATCGTTTTCTTAACTAGTACCTAAGTAACATTATCAAACTGTGACAACAATATTCACCTAGTAAAATGAAATAAACTATACAACCCAATACATTAATAGGGAGCAACGAACTACATCCATTTATCTTTATCAGTTAAATAATCATCGATTGAATAGTAAGCTCTTTGTATAAGATGACTCTTGACTACATTTTTAAATTTATTTACTGGTAGACTTGATATGCTGACTGGGATTTTATTGAAAAATTTAACACCTAGTCCCATGAATGAGTTATGAGTTTTATGAAGCCTATGATATCGACCTACCAATTTGTGCTTATTTCTTGTATTCACAGAGTGAATATCGCTATTTTTGTTATATAAATGTAAGTTTTGCTTTACAAACATAACGTTTGCATATATATATTGTGATGCAACTGTCAAAATGCCTATCTCTTTAAACTTTTCTCTAAGGGAAACTCGTGCTCCTAGTTGATATATCGCACGCACTGCACGTTTTTGAAGAATAAAAATAGTTTGTATATCAGCCGCCTTGCCCCAAAGCAATATGCCGTAGGACATGACGCTGTGAAAATAACCAAAATATACTAGTCGAGCTGTTTCTACGTTCGTAAGCTGTCTAACTTTGCTGACAGCATACGCTGCAGAACTGAGTTTTCCTGCGAGACATGATATTTGGGTGCCCCACTGTAACCTATTGTCTAATGTAATTCCCAAAAAAACTGTCGAGTCGACAAAGCTAATCACCTCATTATTTAAAATTATACTCGTATTAGTACTTTTCACATTTGGCAAACTAAACTTAATACATTTAGTTTTTTTGGGATTTAGAAGTAGGTTGTTCGTTGTAAACCAATCTTGAACTAGTGCGAGTGTTCTATTTATTTTCTCAAAATTTTCTAGTTTACGATCGATTTTAAAAATTAGAGAAGTGTCATCAGCAAATAGAATGATGTCACAAAAGTTATTAACATAAAATGGTAAATCATTAATATATACCAAAAATAAGAAGGGACCGAGTATTGATCCCTGAGGCACGCCCATACTAATTGGAGATCCAGACGACCTTACTCCTCCTATATCAACATATTGAATTCTTTCACTTAGGTAAGAGGCAAGTAGATCCAGCGCTGTACCTTTAATACCGTAATGCCTAAGTTTCAGGAGAAGTGTCCTATGCGCCACACAATCAAAAGCTTTAGAAAGATCACAGAACACTCCAATGGCATCCTGTGAATCTTCCCAGGCACTAAAAATATGTTTCAGTAGCTTAGTACCTGCATCAATTGTAGAGCGACCCTTTGTAAAACCATATTGATCGGGATGCAGTAGATCATTAAAATTAAAGTGTGATTCTAACTGCATAAGTATAGCCTTTTCAAAAATTTTACTAATAGCTGGCAAGATGGATATTGGTCTAAAATTACTAGGGTCATTCTTTGATCCGGATTTAAATAATGGTATTACTTTACTATGTTTCATCAGATCAGGAAACATTCCGGTATCAACACATTGATTAAAAATTATAGATAACTGTGGCGCTATGCCAGTAATTATACTGTGAATTAATTTTACTGAAATACCCCATAAATCAGCAGTTTTTTTTAAATTGAGTGACTTGAATATTTTAATTATTTCACTGGGGTATATATATTTAAAAGCAAATGGTACATTGCATTGATCCACATTATCTCTCAAGAGTGATTCGGCTTTATCTGGGCAAGCGTTCAAGGAGCTGGTTGTGGTTAGTGGTATGTCAGCAAAGAAATCATTGAAAGTTTGTGCTAGGTCTAAATTATCAGTAACAGTCTTATTGTTAATTAATAATTCAAAGCTTTTATCCCGAGGCTTTGCCCGTCCGCTTTCCGAATTAATAATATTCCAAGTGGCTTTTATTTTATTATCAGATTTTTTAATATTTCTACTAATAAGTAAAGCTTTGGCACATGCACAAGCTTTTTTAAAAGTTTTTGAATAGTTTCTCACATACTGAATAAAGTTTTGATCAAAATTAAATTGTTTCATACCATATAACTCGTATAACTTAGCTCTACTTTTATAAATGCCGGTAGTTGCCCAATCACAAAAGCTAAGTTTAGAATTCTTATAAAAAGTTTTTGATTTAAATATATTATTGTATTCACTTTTGATTATATTAAACACTGAGGAGTAAAGATAGTTTGGATCAGAGTGGCTGAAATCTATACTGGTAATATTAGCAGAAACGTTAGAATTGAATTTTTCTAAGCGAGCCGTACTCATTGGCCTACATGTGATCTTATCTATTTTGGCCACTGTGTGTGAGGGAAAAGTGACTTTCTGCCCACAGTGATCTGATGTTAAATCACTCAATATTACCTCATTAAAATAACTACAGTTGCAGAATATATTATCTAAGCAAGTAGCAGAATGTGATGTAATTCTTGTTGGTTCATTAAATAAGTACACTAAATTAAATGATTTAAATAGGTTAACTAATCTGGTAGACAAAGATGATTGTTCAAGTAAATTTACATTGAAGTCGCCACACACTACTATATGCTTAATACCGTAACTTACCCTTTTAAGCACATCTTCCATTACAGATTCAAATAAGTTAAAATCACTCAGCGGTGGTCGATATGCACAAACTACAATATATCTCTCCAGCTCCACACATGATAATTCTATAGTACGCTCAACAGACAGATGTACTATATCCTTGCGTTCCTTACATTTAACATTGTTGCATACAAATATCATAGACCCACCATGTATAGCCCTTTCTCTTATAAATGCACTAACCATACAATAATAACTATTATTAAATATCAGTTCATTAGTTTTCAACCAATGTTCAGTTAAGCAACAAATATCAACACTGTGCATTTTAAGGAACAATTCGAGTTCCTCTATTTTGCTGGATAAGCCTTGAATATTTTGGTGAACTACAGTTAGACCACCTGTGGGCTTGTCCATTGTCTGACTTACTAGTTTAAACTAGGAGTCTTAATAACATTCAAAGTAGAACTGCTAACACTAAATGAATCCTGCAAAGTACTGTTTGTACCTAGGTCAGGGTGTAAATTAAATGCTAATAACTTAGCAAGTTGTCTTTTGTAGAATGTGGAAAGATACATTCTATCTTTATTCATTGTCGGCCAAGTAGTCTGAGAACTCACCAAGGTTAAGCAACGTTCCCTATAATGTTAGCAGGTACATGAGTAACCGTTGTTTGTTAAAGTATCCTATCAATCTGTGTGTCAAGCCTACGATAATGATAAAAACCGTTCCAACGAATCAATTCAAAAAAACATTTTAACTAATCCGAATGTTATCCTATACAAACATTGGCAATAACTATCTCTACTTTCTAAAACCGAGTTTTTTTTTTGTTATTGAACATCACCGAAGGAGGTCATGAATTTATTCAAACGCACGCATTAATATTTGACAAACATTAAATATGTCAATCCCTTTTTATTACTGACACTATTCTACATTTTTAAAATCTAAAATATGCGATTACGCGAATATTGTGGTTATATCTTGTCGATTCAAAACCTTTATATAAATATGTTCTTTAATTTGAGGGGAGAGCTTACCATATTGGCGGAATAAACATTGAATGTTTGACTATATATTATTCTTCTTAATTTTATTTTTTTTGACAATTTTCCAATGTTTTTAATACTTTTACCCTATTCCGGACAAAGAAAAATCCAAAAACACAAACTTATAATAATTGTAACTAACACGTCTTTGTTTTAATTATATAGATAGATATAAAATACTTTGTCCTAACTGACTGATGGATCAACGAAGAGCCTAAACCGCTGATCGTAGAAACTTAAAATTTCGAGGACGTATTCCTTAAATGTTATGATTTTTGGAAATTCATACCTTAAGGGGGTAAAATAATGGTTGTAAGTTTGCATGAACGTTATCCTTACTAAAATCAGTGTTCTTTGAGCATGGCGTTGGTAAATTTAAATTCAAGATATGGTTTTATTACCGTGAGTAGTTTAAGAGCTCGCTTTTTAAATACGCAAGGAGTCGTGTCGTGAAAAGGATGAAATAACAACGATTCGGATATCTTGATTCTTGGTTTACATTTTGTCTAAGTTAAAATTAGTTACTGAGTTGGTAAATAGTTTTTTTTTTAATTGTTTTGTTGTGTACATCTTTGAAAATGGCAGTAACAGAATTTGTTTACATGTTAATGTAAACAAATTTGTTAACATGTTAATGTAAACAAATTCTGTTACTGCCATTTTGGCACCACCATTTTGGGAGATTGATCAGTCTTACAATAGTCCCGATAGTAGGTGTGAGCATGCATGACTGCCAATTTCTTGTATGCCGTACAAGAAATTGTTAGTCATGTAGTACAAAACTGGAATGAATTTGCTATGATGTCTTATGACAGTAATGGAGACAATTATATATATACGAAGGAAGAGTATGCATTAGGTATGTTGCAACACTCCACTTTAAGGCAGTTTGTGTGAGTTAGTTGCAGCTGGTCAATTGTACGAATTTGTGAGTTTGTGTACTTAAATGGTGATATTTTTGCTAAACAATTTTCTGATCTACTCCTTAAAATAAGGAAATGTCGTTTGAAGGGTCAGCAGACCAGTATAAATCTATAGATACTGTAGTAAATACGGATGATGCTATACACTATCCTGTGGAGATCCTATATGCCCTTCTCCCACCTGGTCTTCCTGTCATAAACTTATTCTAAAAGTGGGTGCTTCTGTAATGCTACTGCTGCGATTTTTAAAATCTCGTCCTCTAAGGGGGTCAAATAGGGGTTACAAGTTTGTATGAAACTTCGTCAGTTTTGACGTTGGATCGGTGAAATTTCGAACTTAGTTTTTTCGTTTAAAATTAATTAAAACGAAGAATTTGATATCTAGTGACATAGTCCAGATAGGTGGTTCGCTTCTGGCCCCGGTTTGGCTACGGAAATCTCGGGTTCGATTCCTGAGTCTGGATTTCAAATTTTTCTATCTTTCAAAAATGTAATTATTGTAAATTGATCAATATTTTTGGATGCATCTCAGTTTAATATATATGTTAAGCTTAGTTACATATCGTCTGTTGAATAATAACACTCCTTTAACAAGAAAAGCCTGAGTTTTGTTTGAAAATCGGTGTTTTAAAGTGATGTTTTTATTTCTATGGGTAGTTTATTAAATACTATAATTGATCTATAGTAAGTGCTATGCTTTGTGACATCAAGATGGGGTGCAAGTATGGCGTCACAACGAGATCTTTTCTCGTTGTGCTCTCCCTTTGTTGCCTTTCTTCTTCAGTCTCGTACTCATGTATATATTTACGCAAGTGAGTGAGCATTGATAGTAGAATTCCCCGTAGTCTTTTTCCTTGTTGGTCCCCAAGTACCAGGTCAACACTTTATTTTTGTGCATGGCTGGTCTAATTGTTTGCTTTCTGTCCTGGTCACCATGTATTAATAAGTTTTGGTTGTCATCAGTTTTTTTCATTTGTCTGTTCTCTGCCGTGTTTTTAACGTTGAAAAGTTGTTTACATACCATAGTGTCTGCTTGTTTTACATGTTGACTATCGTCAGGTTCTTTAGTTTTCTTTTTTTTTTAATAAACAATTTTGATCGTTTGCCTGAGGCTTCATTGTAAATTCGATTCGTGGTAGACCATTTATTGATGTCAGTGTGCATAAACGCCGCTTATACTGTGGCGAATAAAAGTTTATTAGTGTTGCTTTGGGGCTTTTTATAAAACTTTCCTGTTTTCTTTCGTTTGGTTTTCTAGATTCAGATTCTCAACTTCTGTGTGGGCAATTTGTAGTTCCTTTTTTAATTTATTTTCTGTCTCTTTTAACTTCAAGATCTCGTTATTAGTGTTTGGTAGACTTTGGAACAATAAATCCATTTCGCATTCATAATCACTGCTTTAAATCGTTGTATTGAGTTTGTCTCGTCTTCTTTAGATTTTATTCACTTAATTATCATCCATAATTTATTAATCAATTAAACAAACTCACAAAAAGTGTTTTAGGTTTCGATTGGGTTCGAACCCCAGACGGCTGAATACAAGTCGGGCAATTTACACCTTCGCCACGGCTCTCTCACGCCAGCGAAAAAGATGTTATGTATACCGAGTGGATGAGTTCGCACTGCTTTGCCGACCGAATGTAGTGTTTAGGTCAGGTTAATAGATGCCACTACTGTGCCTTTGTTGATGTTCAAATACTGATGAATAACGATTTCACATAATGATTATTTGTAATTTACGCACTGATCACTAGTTTCACCATGTTTTATAAAATTGAAAATTGATTTTATCAAATGTAGAAAGTTGTTTTAATTCGGTTAAATTAGAAAAGTTCATGGTTTTCGCATTATCGTTAAAAGAAAAAAAAAGTTATTCATTAATTTCGCCACTATGAGTTTTTAAAAATGTTCGGATAATACTGTCACGATTACGAGCGGTATTTGCTGCTTTAGCTGTGTTATAATATTTTTCACGGAGCCGAACTATCACGTGACAGCAGCGCCATCTGTCATGCACATACAACATACAAGATGTTAACAAAATTTATTTTACAGTATTTCGAAGTACTCTCCTTCATTCTTTCCATTTGCCTAAGCCAAATAATAAAACACTTTTGCCAGTCTTGATCCGATAGGTCCGAAATTGCGACCTGGTAGGCGGCCACGGCCTCTTCGGAAGACGAAAAACATTTCCCTTTTTAGTTTTCCTTGATTATCGGAAATAAAAAATCACACGGAGCTAAATTAGTACTGTACGGTGGATAGGGCAATGTTTCAACACCGGATTCCTCAAGAAACAGCTTTATTTTGAGGAACGTATGTTACAAAGCGTTGTCGTGAAGTAGTATGTATCACCAAAGCCCAGTCTTTGGTCTCCTCTCTCGCAGAACTTAAATAACTTTCGGCGATGCCAGCAGCGAGAAAAAAAATTAGCCACCATTTTTTTACCAACGTTGCAGTTTTGTCGGCAACTTTCCTTCTGAAAATACCAATATTGACGACTGTCTCTTATTTTCCGGACCATATTGATTAATCGACGTTTCGTTGCCTGTAATGTTTTCCGAAACACGTCTTGAAGTTCCGTTATCAAATCATAGCCGCATTTTGCGGCATCAATCCAAACGGCCCTCTTTTTCAGTGTCTGAGAGAAAACGCAGGACCCAACGACAACAAAACTTCCTCACTCCAAGATGCTTAAGCAAAATAAAATACTCCCCAAACCAACGCCAAGAATCTTCTCGATGTCCGAGTAAGTAATTACGTGGGTCTTCTCGCACCATAATTTCAGTAGTCCACACATTTTCTGTAGTAACTGCCGTTTTGTTGGTGACACACTTCTATGGTCAGCTTCGAGGTTTGATTTCTCCCTTTTTAATTTACTGAACCATCTAAAAACTGTTGCTCAAGATGGGGCAGACTTCCCTAACGCTGACTGTACTCGTTGAAGGCTAAGATTTTTTTTTCAGTTAAATCAAACGAACGGACGGAGGCTGTTAGTTTTTCACAGCTGTAATTTTGCATCGATACACATATTACGCCGACAAAGTGAAAGAATAAAATCTTGAAAAATATATTTTTTGAGAGTACCTCTCCTATACACCGTGAATTTGTTGTCGTTTTGGAACCGTCAGTGTAAATAAACTTGTACATAAGTTAATATTAGGTATGTAAGCTGACAATTTTGAAAAAAAATTGCTCCAATGTTCCAAATACGCCCGAAAATTCATTCTCGGTGGTGACGTTGGTGACGTTGTTATGATTTTGACACATTATATAATGTTATTTTATCGATAGGTAATGTTCAAAAGTATTCCAGACGGTCCTAAACTCATGTAAATTATGAAGGCGAAATAAGAGTATCCATTTACATACGTAATTTAACCTAAACTAACCTAACCTGATGATTAATAATCCAGTTTATTCATAATAAAAGAGAGACAAAAGGTATAACATTCGTAATCCATATCAGCTGATTTTGTGTGCGCGTTATAATTATATAATAATTTTTTACAGCTTCCCTATTGCCGTCCCTGCCATCTTTAAGTATTTTAGCTTGTTGTATAGTTACTAGTTTTTACATCACGCGTAGACTTCGGTCAGTTTAAGCATGCGAAATCCACGCCGCTCGTAGCACGGTACAGGCACAGCTGACGCTGTTGCCTAGCAACGAGTAGCGCGGGCGACGACGACGCGAGGAAGTCATGCTTATGTGAATGAATTCTCGGTCCAATACTATTACCGTATTCGAATAAATGTCAATTGTTATGTGAATTCCAACTTTGTCATTATTATCGTTAGAATTAATTTATATTTTGTTTGGTACCTTTATTTATTTCAAGTTACCATATTTCGGTTCTAAAACGACTCCAAATTCACGGTGTATAAAAAGTTTTTTTTAAGCTATTGCATAGCTTCTATCGCGGGCCTTGAGAGCGGGGACCGAATCCAGAAATTCCGTAACGAAAAAACCTCACGCTCCTCACTGGAAGGCCGTGCATCGTCTAACGGCGTTTCATTTTGTACTTATGATTCTGGCTGCAAAAATCATAATAGCGCGATTCAGACCGAAGTACATATTTTGTATTGAATAGTAACAAAATTAAATACAGCGCCATCTATTGACATTATGTTACCTATTGTCATTTTAGTCTTCCCCTTTCTTGTTGTTTCTATTATAATAGCGCGATTCAGACCGTAGTACATTTTGTATTGAATAGTAACAAAATTAAATACAGCGCCATCTATTGACATTATGTTACCTATTGTCATTTTAGTCTTCCCCTTTCTTGTTGTTTCTATTATAAACGCCACAGCAAAGGGCCACACAGGAGTTGTGGTTATGTTTTGGTTTAGGTGTTGGTTCATTTTCCACCCTATTGTGTTGTGTTATTGTATTATTTTAAGTTAATTTTATGTTATGTCGCTGATCTAATTAATATGAAAACTAATACCCCCCATTCCGACCGGCACAGCAGTGAAACTTTTTAGTTGTTTGTTCTTAAGCAGAACTTTTAATGACTTTTTTTAAATTAAAAAAAAAAATTAAAGAAAATAAAAATTAAAAACATTGTTTTTTTATAATTAAAAAAAAAACGTATTTAATTATTTTTTTTTTAATTTAAAAAAAGTTTGATTGATAAAAATGCTATGCAATAGCTTTACCGCGGCAGTCCCCGAGTGCCACACATTTTTTTTCTATTGTGTGTGTATTCACAGTCAGTCCTGGACTATAAGCAAATCTGATGAGCGCAGGATATCATGTCGAGCGTGTAGTCCACTGAGTGCAACTGCTCTTAGAATAGACTCCATTTAGTCAAGTTGCAGAATAGCACGCCGTTTCAACGCGTTTCGCTCTGGTCTATTACTAACTGGGCTGCTAAGTCATTGGGGTGATTAGCTAGTCTTGTTTTGTAGCGAATAATAGTGTTAAGAACCTCCTCTTTAATTGTTTTTATATTTATAGATATTTGTAGTGTACCATGTAGCGTTTGATATGGTTCAAAGAATTTGGTTCTGGAATCTCTGCAATGTGTATATGTTGGAGTCGCTAGCGCTTCCCCAGAGTTGAGCACCATACATGTAGGTTGGCTTTAAAATGCTTTCATATATTAATAGCTTGTTGTCTATGGAGAGTTTGCAATTTCTTCCCATAAGCCAATAGAGGTTTCTGTACCGTATGTTAAGTTCATCCCTTTTACGTTTTATATAGGTTCTCCAAGTTAATCGACGATCGAGGTGTATTCCCAGGTATCTGACGCAGTTTACTTGTTGCAGAGTGTTACTTCCGAGATTAACTGGAGGACAATTTTCTTGCCTCAGGGTAAATGTTACCTGGACTGATTTACTTGCGCTGGCTTTTATACGCCATTTGTTCAGCCAATCTTGTATTTTGTCAAGCCCTTTTTGCAGTGTCGCTGATGCTAGTTTGGGATCTTCGTTCCTTGCAAGAATTGCTGTGTCGTCAGCATAAGTAGCAGTTGTAATTCCTGAGGTTATAGGTAAATCTGCAGTATAGATGGTATACAACACAGAACCAAGAATAAACCCCTGGGGTACCCCCGCCTTAATTTCATAGAAAGGTGATGTATAGCGGCTCTCTTTTACTTGAAAAAGCCGGTCTGATAGGTATGACGCAAGTAGTAAAAAGTATAAATGTTGATAAACTTTCGCGATTTGTACACATTATTAAAATATATATTACGGGTCTTAATCGCGTGAATAATTTAAGGTAAAATACCTTGTTTATTGCCCGACGTTCCGACCGTATTGCAACGGCCGTGGTCACGGGAAGACTAGTTGAGCTCAGCGTCGCCTCCGTGAAGCGCGGGTTTCGGAAACTACCCTCGCTTGATTTTTATCACTCACTATTACGGAACCGTCGGTACTTCGACACCCAACACTAAGGACATCTGCACACTGGCGTGTAATGTTTGTTCGGCGGTGTATACATTTGCCGATCACGGGATTCCACGATGTTGACAAACGGTATCCGTCTTCTCGGTTGAAATTGACATGTTTTTTGATTTCAACTTGCTGGATGCGGGAACCAATCACTGGATTGAACTACACAAACCACAGGTCCTCTCCACTGACCGTCACTTACTCCAGGATGGCGCGGGAAGCGGTTGAAATCAAAAAACATGTCAATTTCAACCGAGAAGACGGATACCGTTTGTCAACATCGTGGAATCCCGTGATCGGCAAGTGTATACACCGCCGAACAAACATTACACGCCAGTGTGCAGATGTCCTTAGTGTTGTGTGTCGAAGTACCGACGGTTCCGTAATAGTGAGTGATAAAAATCAAGCGAGGGTAGTTTCCGAAACCCGCGCTTCACGGAGGCGACGCTGAGCTCAACTAGTCTTCCCGTGACCACGGCCATTGCAATACGGTCGGAACGTCGGGCAATAAACAAGGTATTTTACCTTAAATTATTCACGCGATTAAGACCCGTAATATATTTTTAATAATAGTAAAAAGTAACTGTGGGATATGTTCATTTAGATCTTATAAAGCAAGCCATTGTGCCATACTTTATCAAAGGCTTGCTGGATGTCTAAGAACGCTGATGAACAGTATTCTTTATTTTCATAAGTACTTCTGATCACATTGTAAACTCTGTGTACCTGTTCAATTGTTAAGTGATATTTTCAAAAATCAAACTGGTGGTCAGGGATTATATTTTTGTTAGCCAATATAAACATTAGTTGTTGTAGCAATAGTTTTTCAAATAGTTTAGATACTATTGGAAGAAGGCTGATAAGTCGGTAAGATGAAATCTCATGAGCTGGTTTCCCTGGCTTAAGAATCATAAGGACCTGTGATATTTTCTATATTCTTGGAAAGTATTGTATACGCAAGATGCCGTTAAAGAGAACTGTCAAGAATGTTATGGCTTTTTTTGGTAGTTGCTTGAGTATTTCCTTTGTAATTAGATCAAAGCCGGGTGCCTTTTTATCTTTCAAAGTTTTTATGACTCCCCACACCTCTCCGGTACTTACAGGTTTTGGTGGTAGGTCTAATTGAAAGACTTGGTTTAAGCCGTTTTTCACAAGCGTTTCATTTTCAGAGTCAATCGCTTCATTTGGAGTGAACGAGTCGGAGAGGAACTTGTCAAATTCATTAGCTTTTTCTTGACCTGTTCTAACCCATTTGTTAAAGATTGTTTTTATGGGTGGTTTAGCTTCTTGTGGTCGATCCAGGGATTTTGTAAACTTCCATAGGGAATAGCCTGTGTTTGCATTGGGTGTTAACAACTCTAACTTAGATTGTAGGGTTTGGTCGCGCAAGTTTGAAAGTATGGTCTTTAATTCTTTGATGGCCCTGTTAAGAGCCGTTTTGTCAACCGGGTGCCTAGTTTGTTGCCATATTCGTCTTAGTCGACGTTTCTCTAGAATTTTAAATTTTACTTCTAGTGGCTCATTTGGAGAAGTAGTTCTTATTTTTATTTTTGCAGTACATTTCCAACACGCCTCTTGGATAAGATTTGTTATATATTTTGTGGCATCCTCCACTTCCTCCGGTGACTTGAGTGCCACTTGCAGAGTGATAATTTCTTCAATATAATCTCGAAATGCTTGCCAATCCGTATATTTGTTACAAAGCGTTTCAAGCTGTTGATACTCTATTAGGGTTGTGCTAACGGTTAAAATAACTGGAGTGTGGTCTGAGGAGCTGTCGATGCAGCTTTCAGCTTTGAAGTAATGTCTGGAGAGTCCCTTTATAATAAAAAAGTCCAATAAATCGGGAACTTTGTTTGTGTCTGTATAAAAAGTATAAAAAGTGGGAATGTAGTATTAGGAGTTTGTTAAGACCATATTTAAACAAGTTAACTGAAAAAATAATAATTCTGAATATATAACACGAAACAAGGTAAAAGCATCTGAAACTTATAGACTGAACGGTTGCGCTGCAAGTTAAGTTACCATCATTCAAATTATGCTAGCAATGTACCTAGTTTCTTCGCAAAATAAACGTTCTGTTTCATTTAAATGCAAAAAAATGCTAATTATGAATGAAGCATTTTTTATATATTTTACAGGTACAAGAATTAACAAATCGCATGATTGCAAAACAAACTGGAAGAGGGCAATGAACACAAAATATAGTCCAGTCTTCGTAGTTTTGCACTAACACTTGACTATTACTCACCAAGCATGCTTGACAAACCGCCGTACCCTTCGAAAATGGTATCAGAATATTGGCAGCGATCCTGGATTTACCTTGGAGTCCATAGAAGCATTAAAAATCAAGGTGAAAAGTACTAAATATCCCATTATTGCAGCCCTTTCTATTGATGAAATGGCTATACGCCACCGAGTAGAATGGGATGGTACAAATTATACGGGCATGTTGATATTGGTAATGGAGTTGAAGGAGATCATATTGGGATAGCCAAAGAGGCTCTAGTATTTTTAATTACAGGCGTGAATTGCAATTTTGAGGTTCCTGTTGGATATTTTTTGGTAGATGGCATCAATGGGAGACAACGTGCATTAATTCTCCAAGCGTCAATTATATAATAAATATGTTTTATTTCAAGGTCATTCATTTATTAATAAATGCTATATAAACTAAAACATTTCTTTTTAAATAACTATGTAAGTGCAACCTGATAGAATATGATAAAATGTGTCAAAAGGTGGTATTAATTCGACAAGTTGGCTCATCTGTCACGCAATGTAAATGCCTGCCAAAGACGATGGTATGCAACCGAAATCAAATGTGAAAGCAACGCAAACGCTATAATCGTGTTTTATATTCACGTACGGAAGACGCGGGCCAAAACTATTGTACTGAACAATTAATTTGGAATAATCTAAATCTATCGACCAAACATAACATGATTCACATCACTACGAGGCAGTTCCCTTTTGTTTTCAATGATACCAGAAAAAAAATATTTACTTTAGAATTATGCTAAATATAGCCATTTTCTTTATTGTAAATTATATTATCCATAAATTTGCGTTCGTGTATATTATTGCACACTATTCTAGGTGTTTCATATTAGTCAAATCTTATAATATTAGGATTATTGTTTTTTACGAATTGCACAATTATTGTGCAGTTTTATTTGTCTGGTAGCTCCATTATTTATCTCGCTTCCACCTAAAAATTTATTAAGTGAATTCCGACCGTATTCTTAAGTCATAAAGTGTAATTTCAACTATTAAGATTTTGTTTCCGATATTTGTAATTTATGATCTTAGTGACCAATAAGAAATCGATATTCATAGTGTGATATAATGCATGTTCCTGTTATTTGTGTGCAAGTGGCGACACAGGTTCACGTTCTAATTGTCCTAGACAGCCATTCCAACTATATTTATCTCTTCCGTGGGCACAACATAGTAGGAGCATCCACTTACGATGTAAAAACTGTATGTGCTAAAATATTGGCCAATTTACTGCTACTTAATGAATAAGTATACATGTTTTTCAAAAGAAAGAAAAGAATGGCCGTAATTTTACACGCAGAATCTTTACTTACAAAAGTAAATCGTTTTCTTAACTAGGTACTAGACCTAAGTAACATTATCAAACTGTGACAACAATATACACCTAGTAAAATGGAATTAACTATACAACACAATACATTAATAGGGAGCAACGAACTACATCTATTTATCTTTATCAGTAAAATAATCATCGATTGAATAGTTAGCTCTTTGTATAATAAATACGTTTTTAAATTAATTTACTGGTAGACTCGATAGCATATCGAGTCTACCAGTAAATGGACTGGGATTTTATTGAAAAATTTAACACCTAGTCCCATGAATGAGTTATGAGTTTTATGAAGCCTATGATATTGACCTACCAATTTGTGCTTATTTCTTGTATTCACAGAATGAATATCACTATTTTTGTTATATAAATGTAAGTTTTGTTTTACAAACATAACGTTTGCATATATATTATTGTGATGCAACTGTCATAATGCCTACCTCTTTAAACTTTTCTCTAAGGAAAACTCGTGCTCCTAGCTGATATATCGCACGCACTGCACGTTTTTGAAGAATAAAAATAGTTTGTGCCGCCTTACCCCAAAGCAATATGCCGTAGGACATGACGCTGTAAAAATACCAAAATATACTAGTCGAGCTGTTTCTACATTCGTAAGCTGTCTAACTTTGCTGACAGCATACGCTGCAGATCTAAGTTTTCCTGCGAGACATGATATATGGGTGCTCCACTGTAACCTACTGTCTAATGTAATTCCCAAAAAAACTGTTGAGTCGGCAAAGCTAATCACTTCATTATTTAAAATTAACTTTTCACATTTGGCAAACTAAACTTAATGCATTTGGTTTTTATGGAATTTAGAAGTAGGTTGTTCGTTGTAAACCAATCTTGAACTAGTGCGAGTGTTCTATTTATTTACTCAAAATTTTCTAGTTTACGATCAATTTAAAAAATTAGAGATGTGTCATCAGCAAATAGAATGATGTCACAAAAGTTATTAATATAAAATGGTAAATCATTAATATATACCAAAAATAAAAAGGGACCGAGTATTGATCCCTGAGGGACGCCCATACTAATTGGTGATCCAGACGACCTTACTCCGCCTATATCAACATATTGAATTCTTTCACTCAGGTAAGAGGCAAGTAGATCTAGCGCTGTACCTTTAATACCGTAATGCCTAAGTTTCAGCAGAAGTGTCCTATGAGCCACACAATCAAAAGCTTTAGAAAGGTCACAGAACACTCCAATGACATCCTGTGAATTTTCCCAGGCACTAAAAATATGTTTCAATAGCTTAGTACCTGCATCAATTGTAGAGCGACCCTTTGTAAAACCATATTGATCGTGATGCAGTAGATTATTAAAATTAAAGTGTGATTCTAACTGCATAAGTATGACCTTTTCGAAAATTTTACTAATAGCTGGCAGGATGGATATGGGACTGAAATTACTAGGGTCATTCTTTGATCCGGATTTAAATAATGGTATTACTTTACTATGTTTCATAAGATCAGGAAACATGCCGGTATCAACACATTGATTAAAAATTATAGATAACTGTGGCGCTATGCCAGTAATTATACTGTGAATTAATTTTACTAAAATACCTCATAAATCAGCAGATTTGTTTTAAATTGAGTGACTTGAATATTTTATTTATTTCACTGGAGTGTATATATTTAAAAGCAAATGGTACATTGCATTCCTTCACATTATCTCTCAAGAGTGATTCGGCTTTATATGGGCAAGCGTTCAAGGAGCTGGTTGTGGTTAGTGGTATGTCAGCAAAGAAATCATTGAAGGTTTGTGCTAGGTCTAAATTATCAGTAACAGTCTTATTAATTAATAATTCAAAGCTTTTGTCCCGAGGCTTTGCCCGTCCGCTTTCCGAATTAATAATATTCCAAGTGGCTTTTATTTTATTATCAGATTTTTTAATATTTCTACTAATATGTAAGGCTTTAGCACATGCACAAGCTGTTTTAAAAGTTTTTAAATAGTTTCTCACATGCTGAATAAAGTTTTGATCAAAATTAAATTGTTTCACACCATATAACTCGTACAACTTAGCTCTACTTTTATAAATGCCGGTAGTTGCCCAATCACAAAAGCTAAGTTCAGAATTCTTATAAAAAGATTTTGATTTAGATTATTGTATTCACATTTGATTATATTAAACACTGAGAAGTAAATATAGTTCGGATCAGAGTGGCTGAAATCTATACTGGATGAGAATGTGATGTAATTCTGGTTGGTTCATTAAATAAGTACAGTAAATTAAACGATTTAAATAAGTTAACTAATCTGGTAGACAAAGATGATTGTTCAAGTAAATTTACATTGAAGTCGCCACATACTACTATATACTTATTACCGTAACTTACCCTTTTAAGCACATCTTCCATTACAGATTCAAATAAGTTAAAATCACTCAGCGGTGGTCGATATGCACAAACTACAATATATCTCTCCAGCTCCACACATGATAATTCTATAGTACGCTCAACAGACAAATGTACTATATCTTTGCGTTCCTTACATTTAACACTGTTGCATACAAATATCATAGACCCACCATGTATAGCCCTTTCTCTTAAAAATGCACTTACCATACACTTCAATAATAACTATTATTAAATATCAGTTCAATAGTTTTCAACCAATGTTCAGTTAAGCAACAAAATATCAACACTGTGCTTTTTAAGAAACAATTCGAGTTCCTCTATTTTGCTGGATAAGCCTTGAATATTTTGGTGAACTACGGTAAGACCACCTGTGAGCTTGTCCATTGTCTGACTTACTAGTTTAAACTAGGAGTCTTCATAACATTCAAAGTAGAACTGCTATCTGCTGTCAGGGTGTAAATTAAATGCTAATAACTTAGCAAGTTGTCTTTTGTAGAATGTGGAAAGATACATTCTATCTTTCTTTAAAATAAATAAAAGAATTTATGTCAGTCTGAAAAATAATGTTTGTTTTAATTTCTAAATCCTGTTACGCAAATTCGGAATTGAAATACTGTGCTTATTTTCTATCCCTGCTTTATACCTGGCTGGAGAATAGACTACCTTTGGAAGGTGGCAGAGCCGCTACTCCCATAGAGGGTTGGCGGATCTGCCTCTTTTTAAAAAATAACCTCTCTTTAGATATTCGATATGAATAATGTATAAGAAAAAAACGAGCATCTCCAAATTATGTAGTATGAAATTTAAACAATAAAAGGTGCCAGGCAATTACAGAAACCAACATTGTGTTTGGCCCGATATGATCTTATCTGTTTTTTTTAACTTGTTGACTAGACTAGACTAGTAAGGAAATTTATCTATTTTTTCTGTCATCGTTGGGTTATAAACTGACATGTCAGATTTATTCAGCACTGCGGCATCAACAAATGTTTTCAGTTTTAATTATTCAAGTTTCTTTTGCAGACTTGAAGAAATAAACTTCAGCCCAAAATAAAGATACAGTCGTAACCTAAATATTTTACTTCAAAAGTTCGGGAAACCACTGTAAACGTTACAGAAATTATGACAAGCTTCGAAAGTGTGTTGGCGGAACTAGAAAAGTTTATTGGTTATGCCAGCAATGTATAAGTTCCCAGCAACCCGAGCTATGCCAAGTTTTTGAAGATAAACTGCGTGCGATGATATTTAAGTTGAAATTTTATTTAAAAATATCGTTAGGAAATTTTGTTATTCCTCTCTTGGTCGATTGTTTTTCGTTAACTTTTAAGGCCTACTTAGCTGTGATAGTTTCTCAATTTTTTTTACACCTCCAAAAACAACCATTTAGGTGGCCATTTTTTTCAAGGTTTTGTTTTACCACTTTGTCAGCGTGTGTACCCATCCAAAATAACAGCTTACTAGAACTACAGTCTCTTAGCTAAGCTGCGGACGCTTTTTCAAAAATATTTAATATTATGGTTCTAATTTAACTACAAATAAGACTCAACTAATTATAAATACCTACCCCCGAAAACTAATTTCTCAGAAACTAGATTCTAATTTAAGTTATGAATACTTAGCCTGTCAAATGTTTGACGTCGAACAGACAGTATAATAATTCCAAAGTACGCAAGACTCAATCATTTCAGACTTAAAACATATTTCGAAAAGACGACCCAAAACTTGGTCTTGAAAAGTATTATCGGTGGTCTGAAGTGCCTTAAATTCGCGGCAAAAAGTTGAAACCGTGGCTAAAGGATCGTAATTTAAATGTAAATTTGACCCTTCTTCGAAGATGTTGACGTGTAAGAGATGTTTTTAAATCGTGGGTCACGAAAAATGTTCTTGTTTACCTTTTTAGTAGATAAGATGGATGAAGTTCTTTTGAAGAGTGTAGTTCAGATACGGCTATACAACTGAAAGTTTTTGGCCAAGGCTAAAAATTGAGATAGACTTTAACTCACTATTTACGATCTCACTTACTAAGATAACGGCTGTGTTGAAAAAAGTTACAAAATAAGACTTCCAAAAACAAATGTAATCCGTTCAAAATCCCATCTTAAAATTAGGCGGCTGTTAACAAGGCTTCTGAGAATCAGCAGGTTTATAAAATGAGTACGCTTATAAGTATAAGTCAGTATCATGAGGCGGAAAAACTCGTTAGTAAAAGCCTACGCTCTTGTTCTTTGTACAAAGACTGTCAGTAAAAGAATTACTTCAGTAATTGTTAAATAACAAGCGAATGTTTCCTCTATACTATTTTGAAAATAGATTGAAAAACTAAGACCACATTTGCAATGCAGTTTTTAACCATTAATTAAAAACAATCACTGAAATAGAAAAAGGAACAGACCACTAATAATTTTGTGATACCTGATGTCTGTATTCATTTTTAAATGTTATGGAGTCTGGAAAATAACTTGCAGCAATTTTGTTGGTAATTACAACAACACACAACATAAATACCCTCCTCTGTTTTTGGATCCTAACGAAGATTATATTAGGATAGAAATTGTTAAGATTGAGATATCACAAATGGGTTGCCTAGCTATATCACGTGCCAATAAGAAGAATAAAAACTAAAGGATACTTCCTGTTGATTTAGAAGCATGAACTTATCCAAAAAGCAATGACATAAAACACAAACATAGGAAAAAAAATCTAATACTTTTACCGTTCGAACGAACGAACGGTACTAAACGAACGAAATAGACGTCTTTATTAGACTTCTAAGCTTTGATACCTACGCGACCATGCTCAGTACTGTGGAGCTATTTTATGGACTGGAGAAAGTCCGTGCGAAGCCGAAGCGAGCCGCTAGTTTATTTTAGTTACTACAATTGCAATTCATCTTGGTGAATGTAAATAATTTGGTCTAACTACTACATTTTATGTTAATAACATTTTAGTTTCCAACTTGCTGTTCATTTTTTTTTTAATATTTAATAGTGTATGGCTTACGTTGCCATTTCAAGAAAATAACTAAAATAATGGTTTTTGTCAGTTACTGCATTCTTCGTTACGACAGCAGAGCAGGCTATTGCCATCCTCGTCTAACGAATGATGTAGAGCGATAAGTCTTTCTCACTCTATACAAACTTTAATCGCTGGCAACTCCGACTGCGGGCACTTTTGCATAGGCAGAGGTAGTTTATCATGTACAGGAAATAAATAGCTTTAATTTGATATATAAATTATGACAATACGCCATGAACGTAATAACGTAACAAAATATTACCTGCTTATACCTGGCTGCGAAGATGTTGCGGGCAAGTGCGCAAAGGCACCCATCGCTTTTTAAGTTCTCTACGTCTATTTCTATAAAGTAGAGTGTATTTTATTGCAATAACAAGTGAGATTTTTTTTTCCAGTAAGTCGATTATCATTAATTTAATTAAAAATACTTGCGGGCAAAATCTGGTAGGCAGACTGGCCAAAACATATTGCCCCTTTTATGATTGTATATAAAAACATGATTTTATTACAATACTCGATGAACGATGCGAATCTGCAGCCGGATCTCAGTCTATTAGGATTAAGAGATAATTTATATATACTACGGGTCTTAACCGCGTGATTAATTTAAGATAAAATACTTTGTTTTTGCCCAACGTTTCGACCGTATTGCCGCTTTTGACTTAGATGAGGTCGAAAGCTTAACAATATGTGTAAAAAAAAAATTACAAACAACGCAAATTATACTAATGGTTATTTTATATACTGATTTGCTAAAACTCTCTTCTTGGTTACCTACTGCATTATTCAACGTTACATTTTATTCGGAGTTTCAAAGAACAGTTAGTAAAAATTGTAAAATACATTTTTAGCTTTTACAAAATAATGGTACCGTGTTTAATACATAGTGTGGTGCCAGAATTCCATTAAAATGCATTTAGCGTGGCGCGGCCCGCGGTGAGACGCACTGCGGCTTTATAATACGTTTTTATTGTGTTATTTTCTGTTGCTTTTTTAGTTGGCGTAACACTGTCCGCTGGCAACAGCCGGGTTAGGTCCGAAGCTGAGTATTTTTCCGAATTTTCCCAATTTATATTTCGCTACAGGTACCGATATCCGTTGTTTCCTGAACGGAAATTTGAATACTCATATGAATTCGATTTTTTTGGAATTCAATTAAATTGTACAGCCAATATTTGTTTGAATTTTATTTTATATTTTCATGCGTTGCTTCTGGTGAATAGCAGAATTATTTTTATATTTTTGTTATCCGCAACAGATGAACTTAAAGTGCTAGAAGTAAAACAGGAGTCTAGTTATGATTGTACAGTACCTACTGAAAACTGTTTTGAAATTTGAACAGTATCGTCGCCTCCATGCCTTAAATTTTAGTCGCTCATTGCCTCAACAAGCCACACAACAAAGTCACATAAAGTAAATTAACTTTCAAGTATACGTGGTATCAGCATATGTTAAAAAAACCGCCTGCACAAATAATGTGGAAACAAGATTATATTATAGATATATACATAATTATATAATTTCAAGCATTTGGAGGCATTAATTAATCTCGATGAACTTAGTAAAATGCCTCCGACTGCATGAAATTATTTGATTATGTAGGGGATCTTGTTACCATCTTTTTTTGTGCAGGGTTTTTTAACATAACCTGATACCACGTTATGCTTAAAAGTTTTTTATTTTTTTTATTTAGAGTTTTTGTAACAACTAACTTTTATAACAGCTGTACTCAAGTATTGAAAATTGAAAAAAGAATGGCTGCTAACTAACTTTTTTAGTATTACAGTCATAATTATGTTATACCTTTTTGAAATGGAAAGATGAGCCCTTTAATTTGATATCCATATTGCAGTATTCAAAAGAACTTTTTTTTTCATATCTCTTTATTTTAAAACGTCACATATCGAAAAACACTTGGGAAGTCAAGACGAACCTAACAACGTCTTAATTATATAAATCCGTTCAGTGGATGGTAACATATCAGGTAATAAAAAATATTGCATACATACCAACACACAAGATACGCGCGAAAAACATGACCCTTCCTTACTGTCGGGTAAAAAGTACTATTCGGTTTAAGCAGTTAATATTGCAAGAGTCACATAAATTTTCTCTTTTACATCAGTCATCGAACAATTTCCATTTGATGTGAAACAAATTCTCACCCATTTTGTTCGGCATCGGAATACGCGTATTCAGCCTATTTCGTAAATTGTATTAGAGTGTTTTGCATTCGGTTCCGATCATAGAACCAATTTGATTCCTCTAAAGTGAATTCGTTTTTAATGGGAACATGGCGGAAAAAATCGGAACTGTGGGAAAATGCTGGCAAAACGTGGATTTTTAGAGTACTTGCACGTAGTTTTATTTCCTCGTCAGTATTCACTACGATTTTAGATTTTAATTGACTCCCATTCAATGTCTTTTTAGAGTTCTGTAGTAAACAAAGGCACTCTTATAGTTTCGCTGTGTCCGTCCGTCTATCCAATAAAATTTTGTCGTCTGTCAATTTGGCAAAATAAAATCCATACTAATGACTTGAAAAGTAATCTATACTAATATTATAAATGTGAAAGTAACTCTGACGCTCAAACAGCTAAACCGATTTAGATAAAATTTGGTATTAAGATACTTTGAGTAACGGGGAAGGACATAGGATATAGTTTTTATCGCCATAACCGACATCCACGAGGGCGAAGCCGCGGGCAAAAGCTAGTAGTAATTTAATAATCCTCCCATAGACGAAAAGTGTACTTGTGATTATTTTGTCGTTTGTGAAATATTAAGGTTCAAAGTATTCTTTTTTATTACGGGTCAAGTGTTCCTCCCCCCCTGCCAGCTAAACGGTTGTATCGGAAATGTGAAAAAAAGGGTAGCACTATTAAACAACTACCCTGATTTTATCATAACGAAATTAAAAGGTAAACTATTACAGCTATGTAAACTTTACAAGTATATGACTGCGACGCAGATAAGCATTTAGATTAGCTAGAGAGGTTGACAAGATTGCTACTTTAGTACATACATACTTAACAACTCAAATGATGTCCTACTGCTGGGCACGAGTCTTCACAATAGAACCTTCAGTATAGATCCTGGGGGTAATTTCCATAATCGCCACACTTGGCGAGCATGTTCGCGATCGCAGTAAGACTTTAAGCACGCAGCCGTAGAGCGCTGCTTCCCGTCGTCAGGTGTATCATCCCTTAGTCACCTTGACAACAACCCATATTTTCAAAAATACACAGCAGTTACAATTTGAGAGGTAACAATGATCACATTCTAAATTTCCACATTTGGCCTTAACATATAAAACTAAAATGAATAATATAAGTAAACACACAATAACAATCCTTCAGTCATACATAACAGAAGGCGTACAGAACAAAATACATGTTCAACTAAAATAATAAAGTCGTTTATAAACGAACCACGTCCCACACATACGATACAATCTGTTCTGTTCCTGAAAGCAAGCACGCAGAATACCTTCTAATTATAATTTAATTGTAACTTGATACTACAACTGTTGTTTAGTGTTGTACTATTTAAATAACTCAAGGAAATTTTAGAATTTAGTGTACAAGTATACTCTGAGAATAAATTCTGTATTAATGACTACCTCTGTGGCGCGGTGGAAGTGTGTCCGACTGCTACGCAAGAGGTCGTGGGTTCGATTCGGACACCACTTTGTGTGATCCACAAAGTGTTGTTCCTAGTCTGGGTGTACTTTGTGTCCGTGACTTGTATGTTTATAAAGTCCCCCGCGACACGCTTTGCAAGAAGACTTTCGATTAAGGTCAATACTGACTGCATTGACTGCCTCTGTGGCGCGGTGAGAGTGTATCCGACTGCTACGCAAGAGGTCGTGGGTTCGATTCCCACACGGGACACCACTTTGTGTGTCCGTGACTTGTATGTTTGTAAAGTCCCCCGTGACACAGGGCTTGTACCCTACTGCGGGAGTTGTCTTTAAAAAAAAAAAAAAAAACAGGTTGTATTGACCTTAATCGAAAGTCTTCTTGCAAACACAGAAGGAATAGCACAGTTATAAGGAATCAGAATTCAACAGAGGGATTTTTTGTTTTATTAAAAAAAATATGCGAGTATAAATATTATTGGTAATTTGTCACGGTAGGTACATCACTACTGCAACATGCAGAATTCATTTAAACAACTGAAAACCCTAGATAACTTGAGCCAAAAGTTATTATAAACGGATGAAACGTAAAACCCCTAAATCCATTTTATTTTAAGACAACAACGCTTTTAAATGTCGTCTTGAAACATTTTGATACAATATATCTTAGAGTTAGGAGAATTTCCCACCCTTTATAAGTAAACCTAAAACAAAGTAGGAACCACGTAGACGTTGTGAGGGGGGTGTTCAATTAATAATTATCAATTTAAGCCTTGCAAAATAAACATTCCATTTCACGCTTCTCGGTTATTCAACCGGTTTCGACAGCTCCTAAATAAATCTTTAACCAATTAAAATTCCCTCGATCCGCGACAGTTAATTAGAAGCCTACCTAAGACTGGGAGCCGGCACAATTTCCTTGTAATATCCGGGCGGCATTCGCGCCGCATCCGTGCCGGAGCCGCGCCGGATCTTCACACCGCCGTAAGTTTTCGATCACGCTCTGATCATGGCAGGTACCTACTATTGTTTTTCTTTGTAATCGCTTGAAGTTGCACGCCTTTAATATGTCGTCGATGTTTTGATTGGAAATGTACGATAGGGAATGGGGACTGTGCACCGATCGCTGTGTGCCCAGTTAGTTACAAAACTGTAATTGTACAGAGGAGCGAATCAAAGAACTAATTTGTCACTCTTTTTTTAACTTTGGTTACATCTTGCAATAGTTGCGTTACATTTTGATTTATTTAGCTCATGCATTTTTTACCTACGATAAATTAGGAGTTATAGACGATTGGAAAGTTCATCGTGTTGGTATAGGTATATGCCTAAAGTTCGACACAATACCTGATCCAAATTTGTTCCGAGGATCACCTACTTGTCATTATATTACTCTAAATGTGAAAGTTTGTGAGTTAAAATGTAGTTTAAGTATCATAATTTTCATACATACATATGTCATAGATTATGTGATACATAAAATGTATACCAGTAAACAGTTTGATCGCTATCATTATTCAAACTGATTGTATGCCATAACATTTAAACAATTTGGAGGCTACAATAACAGATAATCACAAACTCAATGATGTGAATAATTGACTACTACCAACATTACCTGTGAACTCCAAACTATCCGCAAAATAATTTATATCACGTCAGTAAATAAACAGTGGGAATAATGACTTGAATAATCTATGACTACATACTGTGATTTGCCTTTGTGCCTCTGTGGCGCGGTGGGAGTGTATCCCACTGCTACGCAAGAGGTCGTTGGTTCGATTCCTACCCAGGATAAAACTTTGTGTGATGAGCACGATGGTTTATTCTGTGTCTGGGTGTTATTTATCAATAATTATGTATGTATTTACAAATATTTAAGGTTTATCAGTTGTCTGGTTTCCATAGTACAAGCTCTGCTTAGTTTGGGATCAGATAGCGTTGTGTGAGTTGTCCTAAGATATTATTACTATTATTATATTATTATTATTATATTATTATCATCATCTCATCATCAGCTCAGCCCGTATCGGTTCACTGCTGGACATAGGCATCTCTTAATTTTCGCCACAACATCCGGTCCTCTAGCTTCCGCATCCACTCCACCCCAGCTACACCTTCTTTAGATCATCGGTCCACCCGCCTAGGGACTGTGCTACCCTTATTTTTTTTTTTAAAGACGGCTCTCATTGCAGGGTACAAGCCCTGTGTCGCGGGGAACTTTACATACATACAAGTCACGGACACAAAGTACACCCAGACTGGGAACAACAATTTGTGGATCACACAAAGTGGTGTCCCGTGTGAGAATCGAACCCACGACCTCTTGCGTAGCAGTCGGATACACTCCCACCGCGTCACTGAGGCAGTCAAGTCAAACCTTATGAAAAAAATTACAGTTTTAGTATTCTAGTTGGAGATTTCGGATAGTAAACAGCAAGATATAACAATAATAGTAAACGCTCAGAATGCAGCGATATGTTGTAACATATCGCTGCATTCTGGGGTTGCACCACTGCAGCAGCTGAATAACTATCGGCGCTGCACGAGCCTGCCTAGGTGCACATCTATCGGCGCTGCACCTAACTCCTGCACCACTGCATTGTTACATAGCTGTAACGCTATTACCGCATCACGATGCTTACCATTTGAAATACCTAGTGCATATTGAGACTGTAAAGTATTCGCTATCCAACCTTTCTATTTACCTGTATTACCAATTCTAGTATTAAGTTCCTCCCTTGTCATTACTTTTTTTTATTCCGTTGACTGTAATTCCAATTAATCTTTTATAACATCTGCTCTAGTCATTTCATTATAATTATCTTTTATCCTATCTAATATTTTATTTCCACAGGGCACAGACGGAAAAATAGCACCATACATCGAACGAAGACAGCTCCAGATACACATAGTACGAACACTCATCTGGGTCCATTGCCAACCGAGGTTACGCACGTTGAGATCTCCGTATGTGTACTCGTATATCTATGTGTGTGTGACCTTGTTATTGACCTGTGAGCTGGCCTGTATAAGCTTGTACCTACTAATGTAATTCTTGGTGTTAGAGACCTAACGATAGTTAATCTCTCGAAATTGCCTCGTTTGATCATCACTATTGAATGCAAATTATATTGTGATCTACGGTTGTGTGATGTTAATGTGACACAATGTATTGCATATGGTTGGCATAAATCAATATCTAGTGGCAACATTTGTGTATTACGACAGACATTAGGTATCTTGGTAATATTGGTATATTGGAAATTAATCATTTTGTTGAAGGGTCCGTTTCACAGCTAATTGAGAGATCACCATGGTTAAACGACAATATCACTGTGACCGTTTTCAAAATATTCAGGCCGTAAACATAGGGTCCCATGGACTTTATATTAATTAATGGATGACCGTTCTCAAAATGTGGCGACCTAGAAAATTACTCTCCGGTGTCTCAGATTTTCGTCTCATTGCATTATGAAAGTGAAGAAATAGAGACACCTACTACTCACTTTACGTGAAGAACTTTATATCTATATTGGTTTCCTCGTTTTCATTTAATTTTATTAAATTCATTGAGTGGTCATGTTTTATTGTCATTTTATTTAAACTAGTGCGATAATACCTACTCATAATCAATTATGTAAAAAGGGTTAAATTTTTCTTAATAAGTTTCCTTAAATTCCTCAACGTATAATTGTGTGATCATTCAAAAAACAACATCGAGTTCAGAAGACTTGAAATTCTCTCTTCAAGGATATATACAAATAAAAATGTGTGTTCCCCAGAGAGCGAGTAAGAGGCAAAGTATCTAAGGTTCCTTAAGTCGTTCGGTCCCTCAGGTCAGCCCTCGATCCGGTCCGATATTAATTATACACGAGCGAGGTCCGAGCGGCTAACTTTATAACTTCAAGTTTTGTTCTTAATATCTGAGCGAGTGAACATGTGTGTGTGGGATCAAAAATAGCATCAATACCGCCACTTAATAACTGTCGTATAATTGTGCTCGTGTGAGTTTCAGGCTTAAGTACTTACTTGCATAAAAGACTTGCTTGTTTGATAGTATGGGTGTGAGCGTACGTGATTTTTAAATATTGTTAGTTAATTCGTACCCCTTTTGGACAAACGTTAATATTTGAAAATGTTAATAATGACATAAAACTATTAGTTATGGAATTTTTATGTAATGGCAAATCAACAACAATGATAACTTTAACATACTTGCGATAAACTTGTTAGACAAACAAGATTTAAAAAAATGAATAAGGTACGATTTAAGAACAATGTCCCTAAATCGTACCACTGTGCGTCTTAATCGTACTTATTATATTAATTATCTACCTTATAATCACAACAAATAACTAACTTACTAGGTACTTTGTTGGTGTACTGGCTTATTCTGATTACAAATGTAATTTGCCTAGAAAAAAAAAGCATTTGTATCAGTTGTCTGGTTGCCATAACACAGGCTCTGTCTGTCTGACCATGTAATTTATTGGGATATCTCCCTTCTCTATTGACATTTTGTTTTACAAGTAGATCAGGGTGTTTTATACATATACGTAGATTTCATAAATATATAGACTTGATCAGGGCAGATTTCGGTGTTTCATATATAAAGGTATATAGCTATCAATATATTCTGCGCCTTCTGTAGCCCTTACACATTTTTTGTACCCTGAAAGCTCTTATTAGTTCTACTGAATTATCCCATAATAATATTCCATAACGCAAAACTGAAGAGACGTAACCGTGATAGGCGCTAAGAGTGACATCGGCTGAGTAACTTCTCTAAATTCTATTTAGTGTCAAAAGTCAAAAGGCTTTATTCATTTATGTTACAAATCAACGCTTATAAACGTTAGACATAATTTAGAATAGAATGATTCTACATTTAATGCCAAGTTCGCAAGAGTAAAGCCGTGAGAAAAGAACTTGGCAATAAAAATTATTGGGATTTTTTTTTAAATGCCATTTTCTACAATATATTTGTGCAACCATTACACCATGAAATTCACGCAAGCAAGAACCATAGTACCTACGTAATCTGGTGTAATCAAGTTTTAATTGAATTAGCCTTTTACGGTGTGGATGGGAGCATCAACTTACAAAAATACAGAAGAGGGTAAAGGGCACATGCGATTCGATTATTATAAGAAAAACTACTTATTATACTTACAAATATTTATAAATCACTAATTAAAAATTAATAAACCTATAAAATTATAATAATTGTGTAAACAAATCTATCCAGATTAGAACAAATTTTACCAATGTGTTGTTTCCAGTTACAGTTTTTATTGATAACGAGACCTAGAAAAGGAGTAGATTCTCCATGAGTAAATTCAACTTTTTCTAGGTTTTTATTATTCTGATTGATAACCTTTTGGTATAGGTAGTCTAATTTATATCTAGACTCATATTATTATTACTAAGCCACTCGGTGACACTTGTTAGTATTTTGCTAACGTCTTCTTCGTAGGTATTTTTATTGTGACCGGGTATCAACAGTGTTGTATTATCTGCTATAGAATACAATTTTGGGTCAACGCAATAAAACACCAATTTGCAACTAGAAATTAATTTATTGAATCCCAAAATAAATTAAATACCTAATATCAAGCTTCATATAAAGTTATATAAATATATTCCACTCAGGCAGGCCATTTATGTGGCCCAAGAAAAGAAGTCTGCCTAAGATACTACCTTGAGGTACGTGGCAGTGATTTATACGATTTTGTGACCTTAACGAAAGTCTATAAAAGCCTGCTAGATTTGAAAGATAACTTTTAATCCATTTATCAGCGTATCTCTCCAGTTTTAATAGCACTAATTCGTGTGACAGTGAGTTGAATTAACATGGTCGACTAGTAGTTTAATCTTTTGTTACTTCTGTCGCACTCGCTACTGCTGCTCTTCGTTCAGAAATAATGATGTAGTACGATTAAAGCGAAAGTACAATTTAGGCAAGTTTATCCTATGTATGTATACAACGTTATTCTTGGTATAGTGCAAACTTGAAAGTCGTTTGCTCACAATCAGTAACACAATCTAATGGGGTAGTTTTTAAACCACGTTATATTGTTTCATTAAACATCAATCATTCATCAATTCATTAATCAGTCTGTGGCGCGGTGGGAGTGTGTCCGACTGCTACGCAAGAGGTCGTGGGTTCGATTCCTACACGGGACACCGCTTTGTGTGATCCACAAATTGTTGTTTCGAGTCTGGGTGTACTTTGC
Organism: Herminia tarsipennalis; assembly: GCA_945859575.2. NCBI lineage: Eukaryota > Metazoa > Arthropoda > Insecta > Lepidoptera > Erebidae > Herminia > Herminia tarsipennalis. The sequence continues at coordinate 39,484,062 of OX243830.2, forward strand.
GTCCTTGAATTGAATGTTTTTAAAGTCCCCCGCGACACAGGGCTTGTACCCTAATGCGGGAGTCGTCATTTTTTTTTTAATAAAAGTCTAAATCCTGTTCACGACGTGATGTAAAATGTCATCACTTATTTTTCAATAATAACTATGGATTAAATATGTAGGCTCAGGATGACGCAGGTTATAGCTTGCCATCGTTCAGGAACACCGGGAGATCACTAGGTTTAGATTTTACCATTATTAATTAAATTAAAATCTTAATATCACCACAGATAATTTCATAAACGCGACTAAATTAAATAGCTAATAATTGATTCCACATATCACTATATGAAAAAATAAAATGATCGGGTCGGAAATTAGCGATTCGTCGGGCACGTGGTGCGCAAACGACACTCGTCGGCGAACCGCCTACAAGATGGCCGCCCCGCCATCACGTCCATGTGACGTTCCGCAAGAATGATCAACTACCCTCATTCTTTTCCGACGTAAATGACAGTGAATGTCAAGTGTTGCCATATGTTGCACCGTCAAATACTATGGGACGCTATGAGTACGATAGCGTAAAGAACATTATACAACTTAAATCGCTTATAATTTTGCAAGTTTTCAATATTTTCATTTTCGTTTTTTTTATGATTTTTTGAAATAAAAAATCTTGTTGGGATGTCTGAGCTTTGCACTATACCAAAATAACCTTGTGTACATAAGATTATACAATTATGGTCAATGAGCACGTATGAGTACCCACTCAGGGGTTCGAAATAGAAGAAATATACGAGGGGTGATCCAAAAGTAATGAGAATGGGTACATTAAAATAACTTTATACTCAAAAATAAAATTTATTTTTCTACATAGTCTCCTAATAGGTCAATACATTTAGTCCATCTCTTTTCTAAACCAACGATACCCTTAAAAAAAAATCTTTATCTTGACTCTCCCAAAATCCCTCTACAGCGGCCATCACTTCGCCATTATCCTCAAATTTCTTGCCCCGGATGTGTTCCTTGAGCCGAGGAAACAAATAAAAGTCGCTGGGGGCTAGATCTGGAGAATAGGGTGGGTGTTCAAGCAGCTGGAAGCCAGCTTCTTGAATGGCAGCCATCGCAACTTCAGCTTTGTGTGCAGGTGCATTGTCTTGATGGAACAGAACTTTTGCGCGCAGTTTACCCCGTCTTTTTTCCTTGATGGCCTTTTGATTTGGTCAGCATAGTAGGAGCCTATTATAGTAGCTCCCTTATCAAATTATTCCCTCAGCATCCCAGAAAACAGACGCCATAACCTTGCCAGCAGAGCTTGAAACTTTGAATTTCTTGGGAGTCGGTGAAGATGGCCTTTTCCATGTCATTGACTGTTGTTTGGTTTCGGGATCAAAATGATGAATCCACGTTTCATCCATAGTCACAAATCAAGCCAAAAAAATATATAATAGTATTCAAATGAATGTATATTTAAAAAATGACGTCATATTTATACCATTTTTTGTCAGGGAAGTTGTGAAGGATTAGGGAATTGAAAACATATTTTTTCAGAATTTTGTTATTACTAGAAATATCCGTTTATCATTACTTTTTGATTACCCCTAGTATAATATCGATTATTTTCTAAGTTGAGTAATGTAATTCTGAGGAAGCATGTCGTTAGATGTGCCGTGGAGTTATGTTTTCGGTTGTATGTATAAAATTACTAACGGTTTTAGTTAGATGGCTCAGCTAAGTCAATTAAAAGTGATGTGTGTCATAGCCATAATGTGACTCAACGCTTTAAAATTAGTCATAAAATATTGCAATAAGATAAGATTTTCATCTAACAAATAAGGTCTTTCTAAATAAATATATAAGCAGCAACACATGCTGGCTGTTGAGATATAAACGAATTCCCGTGAGATAAAGATAGGTAATATATGAAACTGCCCACAAAAAGTGAACAAAGGCTTAGCGCCAATAAACAGGGTGAAAGTGTCAAACTATAAATTTTCTTTGGATAATAACGTCACGTGTTATTTACGACGCGTTCGTAATGAAAAATATTATTTTGAGGGTATTCTAACATTTATTACGGTCACCCTAGGAATAGTTTGGATAAAGTTTTTGTTTTCATGATTTATTGAATAGATTTTGTGGCACATTTTCGGGATAATAAGTCAGTATTATGAATATTACTTACATAAAGTAGATAAGTAAAAAGAATAACCCGACTACTAAATAAATGAATAGTTATAAAAACATTTTTAAATACAACCTTTTTATTTAAATTTCCTAAAAGAAAGGAAATAATTTAAAATTAAAACAAACCAATCACATTATTACATTAACCATTTTATATTACTTATAGGCTTGTCGCAAGATTGATACCAAGACGTTCTAGCGATTTGACTCTAATTAGAACTTTACTGATCGGCAGTAGGTACGCAGCACGGCATTAGGAAAATCTCGCGACAAGCTTTTATATCATAAATATGTTAAATGTAACTTAACAAACTTGCTAGATTTTTATTTTTTAGTTTGGGAGTTCCCTATGGCCACCTTCCGACTCTATCATCACATCAGGTCTATGGTAGAAGAATATTTGTTGTCACATAAGTTTAAATGTATGGAGAATAAAAAATCGTCTCAGGCGGGACTTGAACCCGCGACCTTAGTAGTACTGCTAGGCACCCGACCAGCCCGTAACCCTTAAGGTCGCGGGTGCAAGTCCCGCCTGAGACGGATTTTTCCTCCATACAATTAAATTTATATGTATAAAATGAGCAAGCAAAATAAAATGCTTTAAAAAATTACACACGTATATGCATACAAATTACGCCGACAAAGTAATAGAATAAAATCATGTTTTTTTTTACGTTTACCTACCCTATATGTAAAGTGGGGATTATGTGCAATGTTTTAGAGTTAAGTGTCCCCTCCTCCGTCAGCTAAGTGGTTGTTTTGGAGATGTGTAAAAATTCAGGGTGGTAGTACATATAATGAAATCAAAAGGAATACTATCACAGCTACTTAGCTGTGATAGTAGACAACTTTAAACTTGTTAAGCGTACTTAGGCTTTACAAGTTTACGTATAACAGCAGAACACAGCAGTGAGAAGTAACAACATTTTCGTACAAACTCCATTGAAAAATACTTTTATAACGTTGTTAGTTTAAAACAAAAACAACAGAAAACTTTTTAACAAAAAAAAGTGCAACCATGAATTAGTAGTCTTTATGTTTTATTCGGCACCAACTTCAAAATGTTTAATTTGTTTTTGTTATTCTAGGTATATTATTTTTTGCTTTTTAGTTGCCTTGTATTTATTTTTGAAGTCGGTAATATTTTTTGTTAAAAAGTTTTTATTTCTCACTTTTTAGTGGGTTGGTTTATAATTCACTTAAGTTACAATAGGCTTATGTCGTCTGCTCAAATCCTTTTACGAAATATTGCTTGCTCCGATGCAGGGCCGTTAATTGTTGAGGAGTTCACTATCAGCTTTATTACATTGTATAATAGTAGTATATCGAGATTAAAGTGCTACTCAATACCATATTAAAGTACTTAATTGAATCGCAAACTGTGAAATATTGAATAGGTCTGCTCGTAATTTTTGGTCTTCATCATCAGTTCCACTTCACCAATTGTTGTTTTTTAAGAGTAAATGTACGAATCACTATGAAATATACCTACATCACTGTAGGTGTGCTTTTAATATTTTAAGAGTTCCCTCGATTTCTCCAGGATCCCATCATCAGATCGTGATCTGGGGACAATGGGACCAATTTGGAAGTATACCCTTTCAAACACAAAAACAATTTTTCAAATCGGTCCAGCCGTCTTTGCGTAATCGGTGAACAAACATACAAAAAAAAAAAAAAAAAATACAGACGAATTGAGAACCTCCTCCTTTTTGAAGTCGGTTGAAAACTCACTTCTTATACCGTATTAATATGCTGGGTAGCTACCCTACATTGTGCGTGGCTCGACATGCACTTGCCCCGTTTTTTGTTTCATATTTTTCTGGCGCCATTTTTTAGTAATCGGGTTTAACTAACTTATTTTTTTTTTTTTAATAAAATTATTTTGGTACTTAATTTATATTAAACACCTACTTAGATATAATTATATTTCGGAATCAGACTGAGAGACTCGGAAGTTAAAATACTTGAGTATTTGAATCATATAATTGGTCAATTTATTAAAAAAAAATTGTTTAAAAAGTTTTTTTTTTCCTTTGAATTGTGACCTATTGGATTTTTTTTAATCCAGGATTTTATGTCATGCATAAATAAGAATTATCCCTGCACCCATTGATAGGATTATACCAGTGGTTGCTCGGGTCGTCGGTCGCGAGCAAGCCAAGCAGCAAGCAAAAGCTAGTAATATACACATATTCGAAATATCCTTAGCAAACCCTTTCATTTTGTAGGACTTGTAATGGATATACATATTAGAAGTGTACTAATCGAGCTCTTTCATTTTTTATTTCCAACATGACACTGTCCAGACATATTCATTTTTTAATTTAGGACTATATGCCCCCTAGAGGGTGCCATTTTAAATAAAATGTGACGTCACATATCCTATAACCAGCGGACGATTATGACGCTTCTAATGATACTTCGTTCGAGAAATTGTGGTTAGTAGTTTAGAAGTTATGCGGAAACAGACGCCAAAGCGGTTGGCTCATGTTTAACGCAACAATTAACGAGCGAATGCAAGCAAAGCAGCAAGCAAAGACTAGTATTATATACATATTCGGAATGTGCCTATCAAGCCCTTTCATTTGATAGTCAACATGACACTGTTTAATTCAGGACTTTAGCCCACACAATACTAAGTTCAACGAGATTTATTAATGCCTCCGACTGCATGATATTACATGTAAGTAGTAAGTTTTTGTAGCACAAATTTTACAAGTATTGGCACCGACTTCAAGAAAGTAGGTTATTTTTGTGAAGGTATATAAAAGTATTGTTTCATTATTTTCAGTTTACTTTTAAAGACTGATTATTTTTTTAATAACGTTTTATAACAAATAATATTATCGTAGTAATGTGAAGCTATAACTATTTCTGACGCACAATTTTAATTAAAATCAAATGTGTGTGAACGTAATTAAAATCTCTTATATACACTAATAACTAAATATGACAAGCTTTTCAAATTCAATTTCCCTGAAACAAGGGCGAACTGTCTAACTAGATGCAACTGACACGATAGCTCGGTTACACCAAACAATTTTAATAACATCTCGCTCATACGAGCGGAGCGTGCGGCGGATATTTAAATGAAGGCTTTGTGTAACAAGGTTCTCGAGAAGATTAAATGTTTGACTGAGTTTCATTTGATATGGGTTTTGTGCGATTGTAATTGCGAGCATGCAGATGACTTTGATGAAACGTTGTTATAGTATTTATTTATTATAGTTTGCTCTAATTAGTTTTTATGTTATTTCAGAAATGCGAGATTAGGCAGCATAAACAACGAGCTTATGAAACCTCAAGTTATTGATTGTTACTATTTTTTTCTGTAGGTAACAAGAGAGCAATAATATTTAAATCACTATATTCCATAGGAGGTCGGAATTATTGATATATTAACGCATAGCTCAAATTTGTGAACAATGACAAAAAGACGTGAAACATTCAAATTGCAGTCATTAACGCGGGCGAATCGGCGGGCCAAAGCTAGTCTACATAATATAATACTTATGGAGCTAAATTTTGAACAGACTCGTAACCATTAAGACTCATTACATTGGTATGCTAATGAGTCTTAGTTGACGCCGAAATGCAAATTGTAACGTCTCACTACTTAACAACTTATGACACAATTACCCCAAAACGTAAGGATAACTAATAAGAACCATCCTCACTATATTTGCTGGGGTAATAAGAACCGTTTTACCCTTCAGCTAATACTATACGACATATAAGAGACGTAAGGATGGAAACACGTTAGAAAATTTAAAAAGACGTTTTCTACGAAGTTTAAATTAAAAATGCTTGGAGCAAATATCATAGGAGTACCCAGAATTGATCGATTTGGGGGTGTAAAGCACTCACCTTGGCCCGGTAATCTAATCGGTAGAAGATCATGTGCGATTCTGACTTGCAATATTGGTCGTTGTTATTTTAGAGTCATTTGTTCTCCTTCTTGTCGTCCAGGAGGAGGAGGACAAATGACTGTCACGTACACCTGGGCGGTACACCAATGCTAAACATAAGCCTTCCTTACAAAAATGAGGACACCCCGTGATAGAATAGAAGAAGACAAGAACAAGATTTGCTATTTAAAACCCTCTTATTAATGCATATTTATGAATGACAGGGTAAGTAAGAGACGACGTGACGTCCATTTGTTTTAGTCAACTATTCGCCTAGTGAGCTCAAAGCCTTACCATGCAACACGCGACTACATCTCATTTCATTCAATGTGACGCATCAGTCCCTTTTAATTAAAACAATTTGAAGGAGCTGGTTTAAAACGGATTTTGGTTCTAATTAGTTTTCACTTTGAGATCAACAGTTGGTGAACTGAGTTACTGTTTCTTTTTAACTTTGAAAGTAGGTTAAGCTGGGTTTACCTGTTTACGGCACATACCTACACAATAGATATAATTTATTGTATACATAATAACAAAATTGACTTGATCACTCGCATATGGAATTACGCTACTAATCATCAAGTACCATTAATTCAAAATTAGCAACACTGATAGAGTACCTAGTTATTAACCTGGTTCTATTCACTGCACGTGGTCAAAAGTAAAAGACTACATTTTTTTTAAATAATACATACGTAACCCCGGACTCATACTTAGAATCCTATTTTAATGCCCAGGCCAAATACTTGGGACCTTTTGACAATTAAAATTTGCAAAGAGGTTTATTTCTGTGTCGTAGAAGAAAGACTTCAGGAAACTCGAGCTTTTAAGAAAGAGACGTAGATGTAGGTATTGTAGCGAGTTCTACGATTTAGAACATAATATGATAATAAACGTCTATAATAACAATATTGTTATTATTGTTATTTTGTTCTTTTGTTTTACTCGGTCTCATTGACCGGTGGAACTGATGGCCTGGGCCAAGTGGGCGTCATCGTCAGTGAGATGATTGGAAGTATATGATGTGTAGGGTATGATTTAAGTTTTGTCTCTTTGTGTAGTATCTGTTGCGATTGATTATATCCTAAATTGGCAGAGTGACTGTGTGTATGTTCTGGGTATGCATTGTCTGAATCACATTGCAGAAATTTTCTTACTATTCGGCATGTGTTGAGTATAACTATTTTTTCCATAAGAAGGTATTAGGTGGTAGGTTTAAGGAGCTGAGGGATTGATGTAGTTGCTTTGGTATGACTGCAATTGTTGAGATTACTATTGGGACTATTGTTACTTTTTGTAGGTTCCACAGCCATGTTATTTCATCCTTGAGTTCAATATATTTGCTTAATTTTTCGGCTATGGTGGTTTGTAGGTTGTGTGTGTTTGGGACAGCAATGTATAAAGTAACCAGTTTTTCAATTCAATTCATTTACTTTATTTATGTTTATAACTTATTATTACTTTGTATTTTTGTTTATTAGCGTTATGTCTTGTCTTTTGTAATGGATGGTGCGGTCTGTGAGGATGGCTCGATCAAAATAAAGTTTTGTAGTTGTATTCTCATGTACGGTTTGGGGTTCGTATTTGTAGGATGGAGTGCTTGATTCTATTATATTGGTGTGCAAGTTTTTGGTTGGATCTTCTCTATTTGATCGTGTCGGTGTTTGTAGTCGGTTTGAGCTATTGTTTTGCATGCACCTGTTATATGCTGCGTCGTTTCAGATGAGCTGTTACATTTTCTGCAGGTGTCATTCTCTACGTTTTTTTAATGTATTTGCCATAGTTTCTGGTTTCAATAACTTGGTCCTGTATAGCAATCATAAGCCCCTCAGTCTTGGGAAGCCATAATCTAAGACATGCTTAATCCATCGACTAAGCCATGCGTTTGACGCTATAAGGCTATAAGATTTTCATTCTTCTGTTCTATTGAATCTATTAGGTTAAGTGGAGTAAATTTTTGGTCATTTTGCACTTTTGCCTTGTGGAGCAAGGATGATTCGGATTTAGTGAAAAAATATTGTCTAAGAGTTGTAATTTGTCTGTTGTGTAAGTTTACAATATCGATGATGCCTCTGCCTCCTTCACTTCTGGGTAATGTTAGTCGTTGTATACAGGATCTTGAATGATGTTTACGGTGTTTTGTGAGTGTTGTTTTGATTTTTTTGTAAGTTTTTAAGTTCTGTCTTGTCCAGTTTATTATACCAAAAGAATAGGTAAGTAAAGGTCTCCTTGTACTTTAATGAGGTTTGTTTCTATACCAAAAGTAGGAGATGTGATTGTAAGTATGGTTGGTCATTGTGTCATAATGGTCTTTAGTAATGTGACTAAAGTGGGATAAATTTTGTAAATTTGTAGAATGTTTATTAGCCAGTAGTGAGGGACAGAGTCATATGCTTTCCTGTATTCTATGTACATGCATGCTAAATAGGTCAGATTTGGTTTTTTGAACTTGTTTTAGAATAACGGAGTCTATTATTAATTGTTCCTTGCATTCTTTAAAACTTTCGACACCCTTTTGGTTGCTCGGTCAAAATATATCGATTATTAAATACTAAACACAAAATAAAACTATTGGGTATTATCTGTGCCGCACAGCAACGTTCAACCATATCACCGTAAAACAGTTGATAAGAATCGCACAGTACAATATTCAAATACTATAATATTATAAACAATATTACAATAGTACCACAATACCACAAAGTACTATAGTGTACTTAAGAATATATAAATGACGACCTAATTGCAATAACCATATCACTGTAAAACAGTTGATAGGAACCACACAATAATATTCATCGAATCACATTGCAACATCTTGTCATCAGTCAATATACATAATACACAAATACAATAATATTACAACAGTTTCATAATTAAGCAAATTTATGAGTCGGTTCCGTCAGAAAATGGTGTCAGAATATCTGTCGATCAAAGTCTAACGGTCCTTTTACAGGAAAAAATCACCAAATATAATATATAAACTAGCTGAACTCGGCCACGCTTCGCTGTGGCTTTTAAAATCAGGAACACTCGCCGGCCTTCTCAAAAATTTTTTGAGAAGGCCGGCGACACACAATCACATCAATGGTTTCGGACAGTATAGAGGACATACAGACAAACATTGATTATTATACGTGGGTACTATGACAATATTCTTGCTTCGTATAATTGAACACGTAGAATCGTGTTAATTAAATCATTATTTATTATTGGTATGGTTCTATCAACACACACGCCATCGCTGTAATTATTTCGATATAAGAAGTAACAAATCACAACAACGTTATTTGACATTTCAATCAGCTTAATAGGTACAATTTGTGATCAGTGGGGTTAATTTACTGTTTTAATTTATTTAACATACTACATGGTGCTTCTATAAAGTTTTATAATCATCAACACAGATTACTGGTTTATAAAAAAAATGTATTTCTTTAAATTATTTTATTTAAATTAAGTCAATTTTAACAAATTTTCTGATTTTATAAAACAACGTAATTTTCAGAATATAATATTAAATACTTTTAATTTTAATTATAGATTATAAAATTCGGATTCATACCATACCTAATTTTCTTAACAAAACACTTATAGTATTTTTATATATATATATGTATATATTTAAAAAAAAGACAACTAGCAATGTGGGGTTGAGTCCCACATTACTAGCAACCTTGTTAACCCCTCCAGCTAAGCTCAAAGGCTTCTGTTAGGAGTGGGTTCACGTCGGTAGTATAATGGGTAGGATTCGAACACGCGACCTCACGATTGCGAGACCGATGCCTTACCCATTAGGCTACCGCCGCTTCTAAAATCAACAAATGGTGCATATTGTCATGTGTGATACTTATCAGCTGTCCTACAGTGGTATTGCTAAACATTTAAATAATGTTGTGAATTGGTTATGTTACAAAGTATCTTGTTATTAGAATTATTTATTGTGACTTATGAAATGTTGTTTGGTAAATGTGAATAGTTAGTTTTCTTGTTCGTTCTTTTCCTAGCCAATAGGTCCTCTTGGAACCAATATTAGTACACCTATCACACCGAATTAGTTTGAAAATATAATGATGATACTTGCCATTTATTTATTTGTATTAATTACCTCCATGATGGAAGGTTAATTTTATGCTTCCTAAAGAGTTCTGAAGTGACCAAAACAGATGGAAATCTGATGAAACAAGATCAGATCTTTACGGAGAATGCGTCAACACATCCCAGCCAAGGTGTTCTCAATTTTTGCTGAGTGGCTATAGATGAGTGCGGTCTGGCGTTATCATGATGGAACACCACGCCTTTCCTGTTCACCAGCTCCGGCCAGTTTTTCTCAATGGCTTCTCTTTGCCTCATCAGTTGCTGGCAGTAGAGATCAGAATCGATGGTTTTACCCGGCGGCAAAAGCTTAAGCAACCGTTTAAGAAATGGGTCGGAACTGTTACGTTTCAACAAAGAATCGCAAATAGAAACACATTGCATTAAGTTTCTCGCAGTAAGATCATGTGGTACCCAAATATCAAGTTTTTTCTTGCACCAAGAGTTTTGTAAATGACGTAAAACTGTTTTGTGAATAACATCCAGTTCTTCAGCAATATTGTTACTACTAATATGTCGATCTTGCTCCTCTTTTTCAAAGATGGCACTGATTTTATCCGTGACAGGGCGTCCAGAGCGAGCCTCATCATTCGCACTAAAATTTCTAGACTTGAAACGCTTGATATTGCATAGGTCCGTAAACTGCAAAAAAATTATTCGCGACGTTCGTCGCATTTTTACTTTTTTTGTAATAAAGCTTTAAAATGTACCGAATTTCTTCGTCATATACATTCACTTTGCTTGCTTGAAAAACCACTGAAAAATGGCGGGAACTAGTTTTTTTTTATCTATTGCATCTTCAGAATGTCAACATTGAATGGTATTAAAACCAGCCAATTATATTCAGTACAACCAAAGAGGTTTGATTACTAACAGAACATTCAAAATACAAAAATTCTTTTGCCCCTATCTATTATGAATTGATCATGTAAGTCTGGTTAATTTCTAATTCATTCCTCGGGTGGAATAAAGAGATGCCATAGAAATGCATAAATTACTGGGTCTAAGAGTGATTGGCGGTCGTTTGAATAAGGAATATTGATGTAATACCCATTGATATTGGAACTAGTGGGGCTTCTCGGATAAATTAGTTACGGTACATTAAGGATGATGAGTTTGCTATATAGATTTTTAAAGTTGGTACTTATTTTGTTAATAACCCCTTTCAAAGGAATTTATTCATGAAATAAGACAAAATGGAAGGGAAGATGGAATATCCTTTGTCCTATATATAAGAGTGTTCAAAGATATGTGACTTTTATGAGGGTGTGGAAAAACATGTCCTTGGAAATACCTGCGGTTAGAGCAGCAACAAGTCAATGTACCTAATAAAGTGGTAGGTACGTTTCGTTTTAGTAGTAGGTATAATATTTTTTTAATTTTGATACCAGCTAAAAATGTCGGAAAATTTCGAGTCGGACTCGCCCACCGAGTGTTCCGTAAAAAATTGTAGGTACATATTATAAATAGTACAGTATCTTTTATTACGTTAACTTAGTAGTTTGACTTTTTTTACAGCTTCAAGGGACAGTAGAGTAAAGGGTTTAAATTTCAATTCCATACCTCCATGCGATCCCAAAATAAAGCGTCTTGATAGACTTTGATGCACGGACGTACGGACGGACAACTATGTGATTCTGTAAGGGTTCCGTTTTTCGTTCTTGAGGTACGGAACCCTAATAAAAGAAAGATTAGGCACGTAGTCACGAAAATACCAAAGTGTCACCCTAAATTAACAAAAATAACACGATTGTTAAATTTAAAGCTAATAATTTGATGTCATAGTATCTGGGCAAGCTAATAAAAACTTACTTTGTTATAAAAAAAAAATAAAAACAAAAAACCCATATTTAGGGGATCTTGTTGGCATCTTTTTTGCACAGGTGGGTTTTTCATTCTTAAATTCATATTTTTATTCAATACTTTTTAGTGGTTGTAGGATTTAAGCGATGTAACAACTCACTTTTGTCACTGATATTGACAAGTATTAAAATTGAAAAAGAATGGTTGCTACTTGACCTTTTTAGTATTACAGTCATAATAATGATATACATGTTTTTTTCCACACCTCTTGTTTTTGACATCTCACAGCCGCCATGTTTGTTTTTTTCAAATGTCACTTTATTTAGGAACACTTGGGCGCTCAAGGCAAATGTAACGACATCTTAGTTGTTTAAATCCGTCTTGTAGTTTAAAAGATATGATGTAATAAAGAATACTACAAACATATATGTATGTACAACATAACCCTTCCTTGCAGTCAGTAAAAACAATGAAACCGACTTGGGATTATAATCTTAGTTGTCCGTAGCAGACTGGCGACAACGGACAACTAAGATTACTATCTCTACTACTTCTATATACTTCATTAATATATCCAAATAGCACCTAAACTCACGATATACTTAATGCATAAAATGGCACTTGAACGCGCATCCATATTCATTGATGGCTCAAAAGGACTCATTTGCCGACCATTAGACGCCGACATTCAATGCAATCTATAACAAAAGGCACGCTCGCATTCAAATCAAACTGAATAACCGTTAATCCTCATAGAATATTCCAATTCTAACGAGATCAGAAGAGATTTCCAATGTCCGCCCCGATCTCACGAGAGCTTCAAATGAACTAATTCCATTATGAAAATCTTTTTCTTGTTCAAATTGGAATAATCCAGCTTTTTATTCGGATTAAAACGATTTATCAAAAGAATTGTTTGTTGTTGTAAATAAAATACAATTGAAACAGGATGAATGGTGAATTGTGCAGATGGTACAAGAAAAATTGTCTTGGGACAACGATTTGGGACGCTTCCGTTCGGCGCGTGTCCTCGCTTATTGTTTACACTTTTATTAAACGTTGTGTCTCTTGTTAATGTCTGTGTTAAAGCTTTGTCAGACAAAGAGGTTCATTCTTTATCAACCGACTTCAAAAAGGAGGAGGTTCTCAATTCGTCTGTATGTTTTTTGTATGTTTGTTCAACGATTACGCAAAGACGGCTGAACCGATTTGAAAAATTGTTTTTGTGTTTGAAAGGGTATACTTCCAAGTTGGTCCCATTGTCATCAGATCACGATCTGATGATGGGATCTTGGAGAAATCGAGGGAACTCTTAAAATATTAAAGGCACACCTACAGTGATTTAGGTATATTTCATAGTGATTCGTGCATTTACTCTTAAAAAATACCAATTGTTGAAGTGGAACTGATGATGAAGACCACAAATGACGAGCAGACCTATTCAATATTTCACAGTTTGCGATTCAGTTACTTTAATATGGTATTGAGTAGCACTTTATTTTTGTTATACTACTATTCCACAATGTAATAGAGCTGATAGTGAACTCCTCAACAATGAACGGCCCTGCATCGGGGTAAGCAATATTTTGTAAAAGGATTTCAGCAGTTGACATAAGCCTATTGTAACTTAAGTGAATTACAAACCAACCCACTAAAAAGTGAGAAATAAAAACTTTTTTACAAAAAAATATCACCGACTTCTAAAATAAATACAAGGCAACTAAAAAGCAATAAATAATATACCTAGAATAACAAAAACAAATTAAACATTTTGAAGTTGGTGCCGAATAAAACATAAAGACTAATATTTCATGGCACCAACTTCAAAATGTTTAATTTGTTTTTGTTATTCTAGGTATATTATTTATTGCTTTTTAGTTGCCTTGTATTTATTTTAGAAGTCGGTGATATTTTTTTGTAAAAAAGTTTTTTATTAGACGAATCAATAATACCTAAGTGGCGGCAGCTCGATGGTCTTCATCGGACTAGCAACTGAGACGTTGCGGGTTATACCTACTATTGACATATACCGGTTCATTTCTATTTCTACCTTATGCTTAGCTGGAGAGTTTAACAAGACGATTGATAGTAATGTATGACATACATTGCTAGTTATCTTTATTATGAAAAAAATACTGGCATAGTAAAGTTTGAAAACATCCCTAATCATGTTTAAGACAGAATATTCAGGCAAAATAAAAACAATACCTAAACGTGTAGCTCTCAAAAAAAAAAAATATTATAAGTGTCCTGCCGTGCGTACGAATCAAATTAGTCTCAAAAGAGAAGCCTCATGCAAACAAATATTGACAGGAAGCAATTTGAATAAGACGGTACTATCGTTGGAAATAGATGGTTAATAATATTTAAATGGTGGCAACATTTCAAATTAAACAAGGAACCTTAATGTTCTTATGTAGCTGTGGGACGACTACCATGTGTTCGGAGCTAAAATAAGCTTTAATATCCTCCTTGACCGAAATGGGCCACGGTGACCTCTTCAACTCCGTTCTAATTGTCGTTGGTGTACCCGAGTATGGCTAATATATTGCGGTCAGCTGAGCACACTATTACAATAATTATAGCAGATAGCACAGGGTGGTCGTGCTTTTACTTCATCGTGTCGGTAGGATTCTCCTCGAAATCCTCGACTCTTCTTTATACTAATAACCTTCACTCTGGTCGTCGAGCGACTGCTTGCTCCTAATGTGAAGGCTTCGCACTTTTTCTTGTGACACTTCAGCACATCTTTATACCTGAAGAGTTGTCCGCCATGTCTACGCTTGCCCTCCTTAAGTTCGAAAAAGATGATGCACTTTGCGATGCGTTGATCAGACATTCGTGATACGTGTCCACGCCAAAGGATTTTCGCGTCTTACAGTTCCGCGTTTAACATATAAACTTGACACTCGTAGAAATAAGCTGAAAAATCGGCTACTAATTTATTAAGAAGAAGAATCAAGGATAAAGTAGGTAGTATATACCTATCAATCATCAGTGGTATCATACAGTGGCCAGGAAATAGTAATTTTTATGTTTTATTTGGCATCAACTTCAAAATCTTTATTTTTAATCCCTTTTTAGGGTTCTGTAGCCAAAATGGCAGAAACGGAATCCTTATCGTTTCGTCATGTCCGTATGTCTTAAAGACTACACAATGAATATATTTACATTTGTGAAAAAGTGTCTTGTAGTAGCCGCTACTTAGTTTGATATGTGAATAATAAAAATAAATATTTTTATAGGGGCTCTACATACATTAAGAGAAGCGGATCATTTTATTTTTGAGCAAATGCCAACGTATGGCACGCCATACGACAGGTGTTTTTAAATTATTTTAAGGCTTTTTAAACTTTTTTGATTATATGAATATTTTTGAAAATAATGGCTCCAAAAATGCATAATTTTAATCGTGTTTCCTAGAAATAAAAAAAAAAAATCAAAACTGTAGCACTTAACATATACTTTAAACTCATATTATTTCGGACATGATCGGATGAACCGTCATAACCGTGTTGAGAAATGCAGATTTTCGGCTATAACTCAGGCCGAGAAACTGCGTTTCTCAACAAAAGGGCGTAAGTGCCATGAACATACGCTCTTCTGCTGGTGCAATTATTCAAATCGTATTTTTTCGTACGACAACGGCTCCCGCCCGGACATGCTCTGGCCCGGTTTTTAGTTATTAATTACACATTACAGTTTATAAGTGTGTTTAATTTTTTTAATATATTTTTTCCTTGTATATATATATTTTCCTTGTTTTCTATCAGAAAATAATAGTGGTATTAAGAAGTGCCTATAAAAGAAAAACATGAAGGTGATAATCAATTGGATATCGTCTAAGGTTTCAATGGCTTTTAAATAGACACGAGGTAAAATTAATTGATGTAATTGTCTCAAGTTCAAACACAAAGGTATCAAACTAGATATTAATTTGGTTAGTCATTAGACGTCGGCGGGGATCATTTTGAATTTGAATCAAGCAAGCCTGTTCCATATTCATTAATCAAACGCCTACGCACACACGCTGCTTATTGATGGGTGCTATTTGACGGTTATACCCTCTAACGTTACTTAACATACCTATTTTATACTTAAAGGATATTACGAGCTCATTTTCATTAGCAATGGCGGTAAGAAATTCTTGGTGAGGTTATTGAACGCTCCGAAAATAAAGCTTACATCTCAAGGGGTCGTCTTCACGAGTGAAAGAATCGCAGTGATATTATCGTCATGCCACGTATTTTTATAAACTCTCACACACGGCGATGTAAACGCGCGAGAAAAACGTCATCTGCGAGAGCGCGGCTAGCGCGCTGTCAAACGCAAGCGTTCCGAGTCTTAAAAAAAAAAAAATTCTACAACGCCTTCTCGTGAGAACGTGTCGATTCCGTTATGAGTGGTCGGGGACACGAGGCGATTCCGTCATGTGTCACGACGATACTCTGGCGGAATAATCGCTCGTTCGTGGAGACTACCCGATGATAGAAAAAAATGTTTTTTTTTAGTCATTTTTATGTAATTAAATTATTACATACAAATAACTACAAACTGCTCGTGTAAGGAGTAGGTTCATAATGGTAGTCAAACTCATTTTTATAGTTACATCAAATCCATGTTAGATTGTAAACGTCATTTTCAACCGACTTCAAAAAGGAGGAGGTTCTCAATTCGTCTGTATGTTTTTTTTTTTTTTTTTTTTTTTTTTTTTTTGTATGTTTGTTCACCGATTACGCAAAGACGGCTGGACCGATTTGAAAAATTGTTTTTGTGTTTGAAAGGGTATACTTCCAAGTTGGTCCCATTGTCATCAGATCACGATCTGATGATGGAATCTTGGAGAAAACGAGGGAACTCTTAAAATATTAAAGGCACACCTACAGTGATTTAGGTATATTTCATAGTGATTCGTGCATTTACTCTTAAAAAATACCAATTGGTGAAGTGGAACTGATGATGAAGACCACAAATGACGAGCAGACCTATTCAATATTTCACAGTTTGCGATTCAGTTACTTTAATATGGTATTCAGTAGCACTTTATTCTCGTTATACTACTATTCCACAATGTAATAGAGCTGATAGTGAACTCCTCAACAATTAACAGCCCTGCATCGGGGTAAGCAATATTTTGTAAAAGGATTTCAGCAGTTGACATAAGCCTATTGTAACTTAAGTGAATTACAAACCAACCCACTAAAAAGTGAGAAATAAAAACTTTTTTACAAAAAAATATCACCGACTTCTAAAATAAATACAAGGCAACTAAAAAGCAATAAATAATGTACCTAGTTTTTGTTATTACAATAAATAATGTAATAACAAAAACAAATTAAACATTTTGAAGTTGGTGCCGAATAAAACATAAAGACTACTATTTCCTGGCACCAACTTCAAAATGTTTAATTTGTTTTTGTTATTCTAGGTACATTATTTATTGCTTTTTAGTTGCCTTGTATTTATTTTAGAAGTCGGTGATATTTTTTTGTAAAAAAGTTTTTCAAAAATAAATTAGTGGAATGTGTGAAATCACCATCATCAGCCCGTATCGGTCCACTGCTTGACATAGCCTTTCCTAATTGTCGCTAAAATACCCCGCTCGACTAATAACGTGGGGTTTGAACCCACGACATCTCTATCGTGAATTCGATACCTTATTCACTAGACTACCGCTTCATTTGCAAAGTTCCCAAGAGTTAATGGGACACGCGGTATAGGTATTATCAAAGGTCTGAAATTACTACGCGTGTAAAGAAAGACAAATATTGGTAGTTCCTAGTTTCAGTCTCACTGCAACAAACCATTGATCCATAGCCACTTAGAATTAAGATTACTAGCACAGCGACAGCCTCTTGCTCACTGAAACCACAAATAAATTCAATGAAATGTCAATCTTACAAGTACATTAATTGTGATTACCTGCTTCAATGAAATCACCACGATTACACTATTCATAGTGCATTCAGTTACAACTAAAATGACTGAAGCGATATTAAGTAAGCTTCATTCGATATTCTATTGCAGTTCCCAAATGTCCAGAGCCCAGATACCGTTTTAGCATTTCAATAGTAACAAATTGTGAGCAATATAAAGTCCGGTTAGGCTCGCTACAGACCCTCGATTTTGAAACGTTATTGCACGTGCCGTGAAATTGCTGAGTAATGGATAGGGAAAAACTGGGAGCCGTGACAAATATATTTTCACAATAAATGTAGGCAAGCGTCGATTTAGATTCTATCTGTAGGGTAGGTCGAATGTAAAATTTATTTATGTACTTACGTATGCTTTTAGCTTGTGTATTTGTGAGGGAGAGTCTACAGGACGAAATAAGCAATGATGCTGTCCATATTATTTACTGGCCTGTTGGTCTAGTCCAGTGGTTAGTAACCGTGCCTTGTGCGATTTCCACCCAAGACAAATATTTCTGTGATGAGGACGATTGTTTGTTACGATTGTCTGAGTGTAATTTATCTATGAATAAGTTTGTATTTAGAAATATATTAAGTTGTTTATCAGCTGTTTAGTTGTAATAACATAGGCTTTGTCATGTTTGGGATCAGATGCGCTCTCTCAACTTACTCGCGTGAGTTTTCCCAATATATTTATTTATTTATTTCCACTGCTCCTCAAGCCAGTCTAAGAAATACGCGTATATCGTTACACAGCCTAATAGAGAACTAATTTTCTATTTCAAAATTTTTTTTTCACACATTTCTTTCTTTCTTTTTAACATTTGAATTGAATCATCAAAACTATGAAATAAAATCGTATATTTACAACAACAACAGTCATTTTATTTGCTCCACTAGTATTTTATTGGTAAATAGTAACAATTAGTTCTCCTGTGGTTTACGAGTTTCAACAAGTTATTTAGAAAGACAACAAACACATGGTGTCGGGGTGGTGATACATGTTATTCAACACAATTGTATTAGCTACTAGGAAAATCTGTGTGTTTGGTTCCTGTTAATTGAATTAGATTCGAGATTTATAACACCCAAATGCAGTTTATAGTTTAGTTATTAGGAATCGCCAATTTGCATTGTAGCTTACACATTCTAATAGCTAAAACTTAGTCGGCTGAATTAGAGTTATTAGTAGTAGTTATTTCTTGATTGGGGAATATTTCAAGTCATAAACATGATACAAAGCCGGTGTAGTGTAATACGTGAATACGAAGTAGGTATACTTAAGTGATTTTTCGAAACGTGAATGTTTATTATGTGAAGTAGGTACATACCTATTATCCAGGCAGTATGTATCTTAACCACTTTGATAAAGGCTCATACAGTGCCATAATATCCTTGTACTTTTTATAGTCATCTCACAAGGTATTCCACTGACCCATACAAGCGTAAATACTTTATTTTTACAACCTTTTTCCTCGCACCATAAAGACAAGAATTTCACCCATAAACAAACACGTAGAATAAAAATTCCATGGATAGAAATTTCAATCTGCTGGCGCTATAAAGACGAACGGTAATCTTTCCTTGGGTTCTGTTATTAAACTATTAGTTCGGTTCGGGTATCAGTAACCGAGCCCAGGGATCGCCGCTCAGGAAGGCTATTAGCCGCCGTTCTTGTGAATTTTGGTAATAAACTGATATACGTATCGCTAACGTCTATTACAGGATGTATCTTACAGTTTTGGTAGCTTACGCAATCTTGGGGATTTAATGAACACTAAAGTTTCGATAGACAAACATAATAGTACTTCTTGTTTCCGTATAGTTAGTGTAACAAGTTGTGTGAGCATTTTGGTACATTTTTCAAATAGTTAGTAGGCAAACTAAATCTTCTTTACAATCAATTTTGTTCGCGGTCACAGTGACCGCGACAACAAAGTGCATCTTCGACAAAGAGCCCAAATAAATTATGACCGATCCATTAATAGTTGGTCCAACGTAGGATGTGTGGTTTCTATTCTGGTAACGCCAACGACCATCTTGGAAATAAATGACCGCCTTAATTGTGCACTGAAAGATACAGAATTGCATCATCGACTGTTTAAGTGCGAGTCGTCCTATTCTCTGAAGTTTTACGACTTCTCAGCCCATTAGGTATCAATTAAAGCTACAAGCCTTCCCCTCATTTGACTTTTACGATTTGTTCACGGTTCGATAAGCATTTAATATCTCTTTTTATTTTCTCTTTTCATAAGAAAAAGGGTCTTAAAATTCAGAACTGTGAAGCTATAGTCATAAGCGGTGTGTAAGTGGTTACATGTATAGAATACGGAGCTGCCTTCACTTTTTCACCATTTTTTTTCGTTTTTGCCCGCGTTTTCATTTTTGTGGATTCACAAAAAGGTTCCACGAACATTCATACCACGCATTCACTTTGCTGGATGTCGATTTCATTACACTACTATTGATAACAACAGAGCTTGTGAGCCGTCAAAGTAGGGACACCCTCGGCTCAAATATCGTTAAACGTCTTATAATCCCTGACTAAAAATCTACAGAGATTTTATGAACATTGTTCAATCTAACTTAACCTAACCGAGTTATTCTAAGACTATTCACTTTTATAATCTACAATAGCAATACAACATAAGTAACTATGTACCTATTATATTGAATACTAGCTGTCGCCTGCAGCTTCGCCTACATATTTGATTTTATCACTTTCGATCAAAACGCTGAAACACGTATTTCCTTATTTACAGCCACAAAGCTAAATACAAACACACTTATCTAACCGCAAAACTGACGGAGTTTTATACAAATTTGCAAATGCAAGTCCCTTGAGCTGATTTTCCAAAAACGTTGAAACAATTGTTTATTTATTATAAACTAAAAAGTCAAACATAAAATTTCACAAATAAACTTCTATACAAACTTGCAACCACTAACACACTCTACGCAACACTCTCTACTAGAGGGTGATTTTAAAAAACGTTAAAACGTGTTTCTTTATTTAAAACCAAAAATCCAAATCCTAAATTTTACAGCTCTAACATCATAACTAAGGGAGTTTTATACAAATTTTAATCCCTAAATTAACCAATTAGGGGTTGATTTTCTGAAAACGCTGAAACCGTTTGTCTTTATTTTAAACCAAAACCTAAGTCCGAAATTTTACACTTCTAATTTAAAAACTGCCGAAGTTCATAAAATCTTATAACGGAGTTTTACATAAACCTGCAACACCATTTTTACCCTGCTACGGACTGATTTTCTAAAAATGCTGAAACCAGTGTTTCTTTATTTTATGTCAAAAAGCTAAACACAAAATTTCATAGATCTAACTTTAATACTGACGGAGTTTCATACAAACTTGAAACCCCTATTTTACTCCCTTAGGGGTTGATTTACCAAAAACGCTAAAATACATTTTCTTTATTTTAAACAAAAAATCCAAATGTGAAATTTCACCGACCCAATTTTTAAAGGACGTGTTTCTTTATTTTAAACGTTAAAGTTAAATACGAAAATTCACCGATCTAACTTTAAAACTGACGGAGATTCATACAAAGCTGCAAACCTTATGTACCTTAGCGGACGAACTTTTAAAAATCCTTTCTTAGTTGACGGTTACAGCATAAAATGCATCATTTGCTAACCCTAGCTTTGGCTCTGCGTTGATGAATCAGTCGGTCAGTTAGTCAGTCATTTAATTAGGACAACTGATTATTATATATAGAATATAAAAATGTTTTCATTCAAATTTAAAAACAAAAAAAAAATGCGTAAAGTGTTATAGATAAATTTTGTCTCAGTGAAACTCAGGCAATGTAGAAAACATAACAATATTATGTACCGTATTTGTTTTTAAGCGATTGTCAACAAGAAAACAAGCTTACAAAGTTTAAACTCGATACGCATGTTTTCGTAAATCGAAGTTAGAAAACAATACGTGTTGAATTCACAATTAATTGTGTGTTCATAATGACAGTTGGTGTTTGTTTGTTGCCTGTGGGGAGTACCTACTAATAACTTGTTTGTTTGTAATTGGGTGGAATACGATTATGGCAAGTTGCACCGGAGTCGGAGTGTGTGTGATTAAGCTCTTAGGAATACGGGAACACACTTGCAGAATAAGCATGGGTGATTTAGAAATATCTCGTTCCATACCAGCTGTACTATATAAGTTTTGAATGGAACTCGAAAGATTAAAAACATATTGTGTTTAATAGATCTATTTCAGACGGACTGATATCCGATATGAACAATCAGAAATAAGGTACTGTGACATTTACTTTAGGGCAGATATGAAATATATAAATTTATTAAAAATAATAATAATAATAATATCTTGGGACAACTCACACAACGCTATCTGATCCCAAACTAAGCAGAGCTTGTACTATGGAAACCAGACAACTGATAAACATACTTATATATTTCTAAATACATACATATTATAGATAAATAACACCCAGACACAGAATAAACCATCGCGCTCATCACACAAAGTTTTATCCTGGGTGGGGATCGAACTTGTATCTATAGCACTTTGTTTATCTATACTAATATTATAAAGCTTAAGAGTTTGTTTGTTTGAACGCGGTAATCTCAGGAACTACTGGTTCGTAAAATTCTTTAAGTGTTGGATATCCCATTTATCGAGGAAGGGTATAGGCTATTTAACATCACGCTATGACCAATAGGAGCGGAGCAGCAATGAGAAATATTGCAAAAACTTAGCAAATTTACACAGACGAAGTTGCGCGGGACAGCTAGTCGTTTAATAAAACTGGAGTATAACCGTAACTGCAATTTATCAATCAGCTGAATAATAAAGGAGGAAACAAACTAATTACGGTAGTGACGAGCTAATGCAATAGTTTGGTCAGACCGAGTGTCGATAACGAAGGATGGATGAACACCCACTCTTGTGTTAGAGCAGGACGGGCGCGAGGCATGAGAAAGAGCGACTTTTTTGACTTGCCTATTCCTACTAGTTCTTTATGTACACGCATTTACCTACGAGTGTGTAAAAATTTGATTGTTTCATGGCTCTCCTGTTGTCAGAAAATTCTTTGGATTTTGTCTCACAACTTGTATTTTGTTTCATGAAATTTTTGAATTAACATTCTTTTAAAACTTGTTACATAAACACCAAACCAAAAATACAGTTCTAAATAGATTTAGTGATATCAAATGATCCAATCTCAATCCATAATATGTTATTGTCAAACTAAGATTACTTTCCTGTCCCTTTATTTATGTCCCCTTAGCCGCCCGCACGGCCGCCACCGGGGCACCGGCACGTGACGCACAGGCATTCGATTCGATGATTTTAAGCCACACTTTTTCAGTGAATGGGATATATCAACATTGATAATTGGCTAACCAGTGGATGTAAATATCTTATATAGTTGAAATAGTAGAATATTTTACGAAAATATGTGTTTGGGATACACAATATCGTATAAACTTGATATTAAAAAATTGAAAGTCGTGAAATAAAATATTGGTAAGTAACATCTATTTACGATAAAATATATTTTTAGTTCTGAAATTAACTTAAAAGTTTTGTAGTTATGTTTTTTTATGGCATACAATAAAAAATAAAATAACTTTACTTCTACAATACTTTTGGTAACACATTTTAGTGAACATTTATTCATTCTGGCAGGCATTTTGAATTTATTGGTTTACACACAAGCCCTTTTAAAGTCAACAGTAACATATTGCTGACTTTAAAAAGGGCTTGTGTGTATTATACAAAACTTTTTCTTAGACGAATCTAAGTCTTAGTCGCTGCACCGTACATTTTAGACCAACTCCAGCCGACAGGGAAAATTAATATATGACGACTGACGTTACAGTACAGTGGTAGACAGGCACTGTAAGGATTTTGTGAGAAGGAATCAATTGCACATTACGAATGATTAGTAACATTTGGCTTTGTTTATGCCATGTTTTTGCACCATGCTGTTTGGGTTTGGAATAACGTAGCCCTGCTCTAGGCAATACTCCACACCCATCTTTATTCTAGCTTATGTAGCTTTTGTTTGGCATTGGTAATATATAAATTATCGAAATTATTAAGTCCAACAGAGGGTAGTTAAAAAATAAAAATACTAAGGGTCTTGGGGATTATTTTTTTTAAATAACATTATATCATAAATAAAGGGAAGGCAACAAAATTTTACGTCTCATGATATAAATTTGTAAAGTTATCTAATCACGACGCTCTAGGCCCAAATGTTGCCTTTTTACAGTGTTTAAAGATTTTAAGTTACAAACTGAACAACGTATTACTTAGTTCAAACAATCATAACGCAAATATTAGTAAATCGACAAAAAATTATAATATAAAAGTGCTATTTTGCGTATTACATAATAGAGCATTTTAAAGTAAAATATGTTGTAAGTTACAGTTCGGCGTATTATTAGAATTGAAATGTTAATTTATATGGATTTCCTTCCATTTAATACCATGATATTTAGAAAAAAAAATAACCATACAATTGATCCTTTCGATCGGTATCTTAAAAATACAGAGCGTTTATTTTTCCTGTTTTGTGGGTTCGATTCCCGGTCTAGACAGGCGATTATTTAAAAATCTTTAAATGCTACTTTTAGTAAAAGATTCTACAATATTTAAGATACTTTTCCTCCGTGTGGCATACCACACCCTATATAAGTAATATATTCAAAGAAGTTCTTCCTTAATTTATTATTTAAGGTAGGTATAAAACATAATAAATTAATTAAAACATTAGATGGCTCAATTCTAAATATTTATTGTTCTTATGATCAAAACAATATTTGAAATTATAGTTAAACTTTGCATGCCAAAGATCAAAATTTGGTGAAACTATTATAAAGCTATACTAAAGATCCCATGTACATGTACTACCTATATTTGCGAAAATAGATGAAATTAAAATAAATATTTATTTTATTTAAATTAAGGCAATTATTTTCTTTCTTTTGCAAAACATTTATACTTATTCATTAATTAGCAGTAATTTGGCCAATTTTTAAGCACATATACTCTTTACATTGTAAGTGGATCTCCTCCGGGAGTGGAGCTCCTACTATGTTGTACCCATTGAGGTTGATATATCCAATCTCGTGTACTGTTCTTTTAATATTTTTATCTCTTGTTATTGTATCAGTCCTCTAATGTGGTGTATAACATAATGGTGGCAGAACCTTACCTGCATATACATTTTATACAAGGTAAACTACATACTTATGCAGTTTTGATAGACACTACGTCTTTAAAGACAACATAATTCTGTAGTTTATCCCAAACTTATTGACTTGAAAAGCAAAATCGAGATATGCCGCTAATCCATAAAGCAGTCAGTTTATATTTTATTTTATTGTACCACTCAATGAAAAATGAGCATGCTGTGTGCCCGATGACAAGCGTCACGCTAGCCTATAAGTATAAGGCGGACACCCAAATCCTTGTTTGTAAGCACCCGCACTGCTCTCCTCGTTTGAAATATTAGTCATATTATGCCTAGTAATTTTACTTGCTACAGTGCCCTTAAACCGAAACACAGTGATGTGTTAGCATCTCTATTTCACGAAAGAATAAATGACACTGTTGTTGTACCTCCCAAGACAGCCTATGGCTTAGATACCACCTTTAAAATTAACTAAATTCTAGCTGAGTTAAGCGAGACTTTGAACAGACAAGATCATGTGTTAGGCAGGAGTTATTCATGACCTTGAACCTCTAATATTGAGGTATAGCGTCATCCTCAGCATATTTGATACCACCTTTTAGGTCGGCGCGCGGCACCTTCGTCGGTATTTTCGCGTATGAAAATGAAATATCGATACACTTATGTATATCACCTTGATATTTTTCCATATTTTTGATATATGTATAGTAAAAATATCAACATTTAAATATAACTTTATGTCCACCTTGTAAAAAAATATTGATATTTTGTAACATCTGTATTTTTAACCACGCCGTGATCTTTATGAAATAAATTGTCACCTTATGTTAAACTGATGTGTATTAGTAACGGGCTAGTCGTTTCCGCATTCAAAAGAGTTGGTTACTCGATGGTAAATGTAAACGAATTTTTAATAAAATTAATTTATTATTTTATTTAAATTATATTGAAAAATATCAAATAACCTTAAATAAATATCGATATATCGAACATAAGAATATCACCCATTTAAATCGATAAGTTTTGAAAAAAATATCGATACTTTTATCGCAACCCTACGGTATTTTCCTAATATTTCTAATATTTTATTAGAAGCGCCTGGAACCAGGACATATGCTTTTTTATGGTGTTTGGGGATGTCGGATATTGCTCGCTTTATTTTTGTTTGAGTCAGCTTATGCGAGTAAAAATATTGTTTGTGCGCTGACGTTGTGACTTCACTGTTTTGTTTGTCGAAAAATATACTGTTGATTATCTGCCGCCGTTAGCTTTATTTCTTTAACATCCTCTTTTAATATTGTTGGGCCTATTTTATTTGTTATTTGGTTGCCATAGCCTTGCCCAGTTTGGGATCAGATGACCGTATGTAAGTTGAACCCAATTTATTTTTATTATTATTTATCAATGTGATTATGTTTATAATAGTTGCATGTATTTGTCTGTTTTGGTCAATAATAATCTGTTTTCTTCAGATACTGTATTAAATAGTGCCGTGATCTAATAAATAAATAATAATAATAAAAATTCACTTTAGTTT
The DNA here is from genome assembly GCA_945859575.2 of Herminia tarsipennalis. NCBI lineage: Eukaryota > Metazoa > Arthropoda > Insecta > Lepidoptera > Erebidae > Herminia > Herminia tarsipennalis. Next base: position 39,510,676 of record OX243830.2, read on the forward strand.
TCATTGTTACTGCACATAACCATTTATTTAACAAACATCACCAACATTTATTTTACAAGTTAGTGCATGAGAACGATAAGAACTACTTGTCCTTCTGAAAAGTACCCCTTATCGTTTATGACTGCGGGCTATGGAATGTTTTCACGACCACTATACATCGCCAATGAGTGGTTCACTATCACACCATATTTCTTAATAAAAAAAATGGCTGTGTGTAAGGTCGGTTTACGGACGATAATTTTACGTGATAACGTCATAAGAAAACATTGATGATATTGAATAAACAACCATGCCCGTGACAGCTATTTTTTTTTATTTTCCATTTACATCGTATGTTATTATTATACTCCAGCCTATCAGCAGGCGGAACGGACGTGAGCGGTGACGTCACACTTTTTCGTAAGTGCAGCCGGTCATCGATTTAAGAGGTTATCACGTCAATAACTTACATGTTTTATATATGTGATTTTATTTAGTGTAAGTCGCTACACGCCCCAACAGTTCAATATAAGTACAATTTCATAGACTCTTTCTGAAACTTTCAGAATTTAATTTCAATAGTTCTTTCAGTAAAACTAATAACCCGTAGCAATATGTAAGCCCGTTACAGTTTGAAATGATTCTAGGTACAAAACGTCTACGACGTAGCACGTCTACGAGGTGCGGCACCGTAGCAAGTCCAAACGAAATGAATTTCCGATGAGACAGTTATGAGAATGGAAAAGTTGTGAAATGGTTTGGAGCTAGTTCTTTTATTTTCTATTTGAATATTAAACGGTAGTCGGTCACCTGCGCCAGACGTTAAATTAAATAGTTTATGAACAGGCGAGCATTAAAACAATTTAAATATTGATATTAATTGACTGCTCGGTAATAAGTAAAACCAGTTTACTTTCACTGCCATTATTTTTCTTGCCTTTAAAATATAATTATGTAAGTATGTTAATAAGTTATTTTACGAGCTTGAAGTTTTTGTTTTAAGTTTAATTTTGGGTCGGCTTTAAAAATTATATGTCGTATAAATTCATATTTCATTTCATATTAGATATATTTCGGGACTAAATTGCGTGAATTATTTAAAGGTACAAACCTTTTATTTACCCGACGTTTCGATCGAATTGCACCGATCGTGGTCACGGGTAGACTGGTGGCAGCTTAGCTATGTCTCCGTGAGGCGCGTAGTTTTTCAACTACCCTCACCTGGTCTTGATAATTTTAATACTGTATTTAAGCTATATTTTTATTTTGTACTGTCGGTACTACATACTACAGTCAGTCCCGAAAAATATCTAATATGTATAAAAATCGCGAAAGTTTAAAAACAATAATATTCCATTTTAATAATGTTTAAAGTAGAAAGGTATAGTTAAGTTACAAGCGCTTAGAAAGCGGTACTATAAAATCTATACAATTAACCAAATTTTTATATGTCAGTATCACATCGTTTTCTCCTTTTCACTCGTGATACTTTACTTTTTAGGGTCCCGTAGCCAAAATGGTAAAAACGGAACTCTTATAGTTTCGTCATCGTCTGCCCTGTCTGACCATACGGATGTACTTATGTCATTGACATTTTATTCAAAGTGTGCAGAATATATATTGATAAAATTTTATGAAAAGGTATCTTGTAGTAGCCGCTACTTAGTTTGATAGCTAAATGATAAAAATAAATATATTTAGGGGGGCACTCCATACATGCTAAAAAAAAATATTTGACCAAATATCAACCCGTTGGACATCATTTGACAGGTCTTTTAAAACATTTTAAGGTTTCTAATAAACTTTTTTGATTAACCGAATATTTTTGAAAATAATCGCTCCGAAAGTTGCGAAAGGTAGTGCTTAACAAACACTCTAAACTAAAATGATTGTGGACACGATCGGATATACCGCCATTGAGTTATTACCGAAAAGCTACGTTTGTCAAATAAAGGGCCAAAGTATTATGATTATACGCTCTTCTGCTAGTGCATTTATTAAAATCGGATATTTTTATACGGCAACAGCTCCGGAACCGTACACTGAGCATGGTCTTGCTTGGTTTTTATAATAGTGTGACATTGCAATATATAGGTTATCTATGTGTCCAAAGTTTGCCGTTTTTAAAGATTGAATGTTTTATTTAATTAGTAACCTATCTACTCGTTTTTATTTTAAACATCATTGTTCCCTTTGTTATTAAATCATTTTTAGGGTTCTGTAGCCAAAATGGTAAAATCGGAACTGTGTGTCTGTCTATCACAGACATTTTACTGAAAGACAACTTAATGAATATTTATTAAATTTGGTGTAAAGGCGTCAGTAGTAGCCACACGGGGGCACTCTATACATGTAACAGCTAAAGGAAATAATAAAACTTTATTCATTATGCCATTTGAATAGATGTTTTTTGATTGAATGCATTGTGAGATGTTTAATATATATATATATATATATATATATATATATATATATTTAAGAACCGACATGTCATAACTACTTCTGCTACTAATTTGACTCTGCGAAATTTGCATGAATTCCCGTCGCGACCAAAAAACAAGAAAAAAGGTCATAAAAAGGCATAAGCTTAATAAATACTTTAAATTAAAATTATTTAACAATGATCGGATATACCATCATTGAGTTATTGCCGTAAAACTGATTTCTTAACAAAAACGCGTAAGTCGCATGGACATACGCTCTGCTGCTGCTGCAATTATTCAAAAGTCAGACTTTATAGACGATATGCTCTTTATTTAGAAATATTTTTGAAAATACTGAATGAAACTGAGTTTGTTTTTATTTTAGTCTGAACATTCTTCCAACTAATTAATGCGTAGCGATAATTATTCATTATTATAAAGCACAATATACTTATGAGCACAATAAAAACTGAAATCCTTATCTCAATTTTCAACTAAAACGTGACATGTGTTGTACCAAACGGTTGTGGAACGATCGGATACGTTCAGGAGCTGTAAAGGCCGCGGCCGCAGAGCACTTAGCGCAAGCCGACGCGCAATAAAAGTCGCATCGTCGGTAATTGTGCGATGGATCCCACATTACCGCCGTTTTGCTGTACTGAGGTCAATTCGCTTTTAATTTTATGGGCTTTATCTTGAATGTGGGCACGGTACGTACGAATAAATCTAGCTCAAAGTATAATGTACTCTTGAACGATTTCGGTCACGGCGCGCTATAGGAGCAACCAATTAACCAGCAAAAGAATATCTGTAAAACAAAAGGTAGCCAAGACGGACTTATATATATAGCAAGACAACCACTAGACGAATTGGGTTGAAATCGTACACTCGCTATGACGTATGTATCCGTTTAGAACGGATTTTTGAAAATTCATATCACAAAGTAAACAAGTTAAAATAAAGTCGAAGAAAAAATTGCGTGAGAATGTGGGCAACCAATATTACCACTACTCATTCCATAACGCTGTCTTGTCTATTTTTGTTTTGACCAATGTGACATAAGTCCCACATAAACAAAAAAAATAATGATTGCAATGATTGTCTAAATTCATCCAGATTCGTTCAGCCCAACGGATCTGGATGAATTTAGACACAGAGATAGATTAAAATGTACGGTTCCCGTAAAATTTCTGTATGAACGAAGTCGTGGGTAACAGCTAGACCACAGGTTCTCTTTAAAGCATAGGCGATTATTTCATTTTTAGAAAATGGTGACCAGCAAGAATCGCTAATATCTACAGATTACATTGTTCTGCATAAGCTTAAAACTTTTATTTTGCAAAATAGATACTATACTACGATACAAAAGTACGACATACATATTTTATTATAAACCAGGAAATAATCCGTAAAATTGGATTTATTCTTCTAGAAGACATTACGAGTTAATAACAGATGAAGTTTATGACCCGCCACCGTTTATCGCTGTCGGTTGAAAATAATGACATATACAATGTTGGTGCACTGACATTTTAATTTTGTTACCGTTTTGTTGCCTCAAGATAACGCGATTAACGCTGTCTTTGTTGCAATAATATGCTTGAGAGGCACGATCTGTGATATCCTTGTTACAAGAAGATTTTATAATCCAATACCAGCTTTCCACTTGTTTTCATACTGGCCTCGCATGGCTAAATTTTTTCCGTATGTATTTTTTGTCATACAAACCTTGCCTAGACAATTACAAACTCAATGAAAAATACTTAATCAAATAGCTGCAGTCGTTCTGAAGTAATAAAGTATTAAAATTACATAAACATTTTTTGTTAAACTGCAGTTTTACTATGTCATTGTCACTATTGGAACCTAATGAATCATTAAAATTGTAAACAGGCACAAGCAAACTGTTTTATTTCTTTAATTTATCTTAGCAAGTACAACAATGCATAGAACAAAACATAATTTAGAAGTATATCAGTTTGTCCAAACTATGTCTCCTAATAATCTCTATTTATTTATTTAAAACTTTATGCACAAAGTTGTACAAAGGTGGACTTAATGCTAAAAGCATTCTCTGCCAGTCTACCTTAGGGTGATGTAGAAATGGAATGTGTGAAAGGTGCAGTAACCTAATTGTAAGAACTTCTTTATTATTCTTACATAATACACAATCTATTATCTCTGACCTACACTGTAGTCTAACAGACTAAGTGCAGGCTAGCCTAACAAACTAGTTTCGAACTAGCTGTGCGCTGCGGTCGGGTCTGCCGGCCAAATATTACGTCACTCGCCACTTCAGCGAGTGGATCCTATTCAACTTCTTTTGTATGTACAGTGCAGATTGACAAAATTTGGTCGCTTTTGTACATTTTACACAGAGCTTGCCGCTGAATTTGTGTTCATATATGGTCTCGTAGGTAAAACTCAGGTGAGGTAATAAAGTCTTTTGTGTGTGAGGTATTTTGTGTAACAGGAGACAGGTATTGGTGTAGTGGTTAGTGACTAAGACTCCTAAGCCAGAAGTTTTGGGTTCGATTCCCAACCAGGATGAATCTTGTGCGATGAGCACGATTATTTATTCTATGAATGGACGTAATTAATCTGTAATATGTATTTAGCAATAAATAAGTACGTTTATTGTCCGATTGCCATAGAATTGTCCCAATATATTTATATATAGGATTGTGTGAAATCTCTTCTTAAAATATGAACACGGAAAAGCTTACAATAATACGAGTATATTACATATTTTAAGCTTTTCCGTTTTAGAAATATTTACGAAAGAAAATGTACTAATCAGCCATCGTCCTTAATTCTTCTTGTAAACATTTTTCGCCGATAAATTCTACAATTTTTAAGAAAAACAATGTAAACCAAACATAAACAATATTTAAAAAAAGATTTCACAAGAGTATCTACAAAATGTAACTACGGTAAAGAGTAAAAGCAAAAATACGATAACAACTTTCAAAGTGTTTCTCTGAAGAAAACATCGCGTAATTAGTGTTTGTCGATGTTTTCACGTCGTAACATTCACAAGAGCGAATGTACCGCGTCGACCCAGTTCCGAGATCGCACAACAATAGCTTGGTTACCCTACTTAGCCAAGGAGTATGCTGCATTATATTCTGAAATATTCTATTGAAACAACATTATGTTACAATTTGCGCCAGTCTTTCACATTTTTATTATAGACATCGGCGGTTTTAAAATTCAAATAAAAAAAAATCTTTGTCGTCGGCAGAATAAGCAGGATTCTCACATTTATGCCAAGTTCGCAAAGCAATAGTTGAGCTATACCACTGTCATACGGTCTGTAATAACGGCATGGCATAGCGATCAGCATCAAAGCGATTATTTTAGTTTTCATTGTTAATGAAAACTAAAACGGCTGTGTTTTCCATGCTAAAACTCGCATTATGCCACCAGATTGCCCTTAATATTTATGAGTAGGTATCAACACCTCGCTTGTCGAAAATTAAATCTAGCAATGTCCTTAGTCCAAGACGGCATATCATCCGAGTGAAACTAATCATTCTAAAAATAAAGTTTAATAATACTAAAGCATCTAATCGCCTGTTCTCAGCTAAGGTCAAACGATACCGCCTACATAATGACTTTTATCATTCATTTAACTATTAATCTTAATAACTTAGACTAAAAGAACCGTTAAAAGATTCTCTAGAAATCTCGCTTTGATAAAACTCAAAGGAATATTATTTTTATAGCTAATGACCTAAGTTTTCATTCGTCAACTATGAAATTATTTTTTTAAAATACGATGTTTAAAGTTGATTTGTACTATGAAATATTTTTTGTAAAGCATTTTTCACTTTCTTATTGTCCCTTGATTGAACAATTACTTAGTTTACAAATATCTATTACTACAAGTTTATATACTCGTGTTACGTACAGCCATTTAAATAATATAGCATTATTCTCTTTGAAATAATTTTATGAATAACTATCTAACCCGCACAACTTCGTTTGCGTAAATATTCCCCGTTTTGCAACATTTTTCATTGCTGCTCCGCTCCTATTGATCGTAGCGTGATGTTATGTAACCCACAGCCTTCCTCGATAAATGGGCTATCCAACAGTAACAGTAATTTAAATATTTGTCAGTAAAGATTTTTTTTCAATTCGAACGAGTAGATCCTGAGAACAAACAAACAAACAAACTCTTCAGCTTTATAATATTAGTATAGATTTAAAAAATAATATATCGAATTAATTATTACAACAGGTCGTTAAAAGTAAACCTCAGTAATTAATTGTAATTACTGGCGCTAAAACAATGCGCATAAAGTATTCATTAAAATTTATATCACGAGTTCATTAAATTTTAAAGTGATAATTAATAAACCGTAGGGAGTGTAGGTAGGTACATATCTAAAATGTATAAAAGGCACAAGAACTACGAAGGTGAAACTTTGATGAAGATTAAATATTGCCTATTTGAGCCTTTTTTATTTTACTTTATATATAATATTATAATTGACAATATTACAATTACTTATTTACTAGCAATTATCATAACGAATGCAGTCTATTTTTCGAGTTACGTTTTTGTAAGTAGTCCATAAATAAGATACCGGTTTATAATATCTAGCGGACGGAGCGTACGGAGGAAGGTGACACTTGACTCTAACAAAAAATTGCATTTTTAAGGTTATCTTTTACAAACAGAATCCTAAATCGAAAAATAGCCCCCAAGATGGGGTAAATGAGTAAAAAAGTCACATCCTTACTTTACATATTGGGGAGGTACACTAAAAAAAATATTCTTTTACTTTGTCGGCTTAAGTAATCTATGCAAAATTACAGCCTTCTAGCACTAACAGTCTCTGAGCTGTACATGGCAATATATTCACACTGTGCAGTGTGTATATATTGCCATTTTGGCTATGGAACCATAAAATTACTGTCAAATTTATTGTTAGATATTTTACAGATATTAAAATATTTAACATTTAAAAAACCCGGGAGTAAGTGTTTCAATAAATTATTGCTTATCGGTAGAAATTAATACTTAGTCGAATTTAATAATTATTTTTCTTTAATTTATTTATTAAGTGAAGCAGACTTACTTCTTAAGAACCTATTATTAACTATTTTATTCAAGATTATTCAAAATATATCGATTTATGTTAAAGTCAAAAATAATGTACGGATATTTTTCATTGTGGCCAATATTTAATGGCCGCTCCTGCAGTAGCCGCAGTAGTACGTAACTTGTCGATAATTTAGCTGCCGCACCTACATTACACTGCGGAAGTTCGCGATAGTTTCCGCTACACTCGCCCAACTAAATATTCAACTTTATAAAATGCGCTATTCAAGGGTGCCTACATGTATTCGATTCAGCTATGCTATCTTTCTATTAATTATTTGTGGTTACTTAGTTCCTTAATTTAACACTTTATAAGAAAAAAACTCCTATAAGAGGATATACCTATAAAGATACTGCTATACACGCCTACTACTACGACTCGAATCCTAAAAAACCTGAGTTCAGGTCCTGTGCATTACTACGCAATCAATGCTACGAAAACATGCAACATTAATAAAAAAGTTGCTAAAGGTTACTAGTCTCTATTTTTAAACATTAGCTACACCAGAGTTATCAGTTGCTCATTTTTAATACCGTTTAAGTAGACAAGTACGCTCAATATTAACAGACTTAAAAAAATAACTAAAAACTTAAACTATAGATAGATATGGATACAGTCACGCTCAAACGTCTTTTCGTAAAACACAGACTAGACATCTAATTAAACTGCCTTCAAAACCGCGACGAATTCAATCAAAAGCAAACGAAAGGAGGTTCTCGTCGTATATTTGTAACTGAGTGTACTTGGGTCGCGCGCACGCGATGCCTGGGGTCAGCGCACTGCGCGCTACCGACGGAACATCGCCAAACTAACGCCACGTACCAGCTAATTGCTGCTTACGATGCTAATATTGAGGCGCTACATGGGTTTAAGAACTTAATATCTATACGTATTTAAATAAATCTTATTTTCTATTATGCGGCTGTGGTGGCCTAGTGGTTAGTGGTGCCCTGGCTTATGAGATGTAAATCACCGATGTGTGTGCATCTGCACTATGTTGCTATATTTCTATATCTAATATTTGAACAAACGATTTGTATCTTTACATAGTATAAAATAAAGTCGCTTCTCGCTGTACCTATATCACTTTGCACCTACTCTTAGATCATCTCAACTTGTTTCACTATCATTCAGATAAATTCTTTATATTCTGTGTATAGCTAATAAAGATATGTCTGGGCGAAACTAAGATGGGCCGCAAGTTCTAAAATAAATACCTATCACTACGTGTAAGCTTACAGCTTACTTGTTTATACCTCCAGAAAGTAGGTACCTAATCACGTCTAAATTACGCACCTAATTGGTGGCAAATTGAAGATCTTTCATAAACAGAGTGTGACTGAAAGGTGTAGTCATATTCAAGGGTTGGTATGTACCCTTGAATATGACTACTGAGTGCACATACCAAATTTTATCAAAATCGGAGTACCCTAAAAAAATGTTATTATTTTTTCATTCGTTTATTTATGTAAAAAGTACGACTTAAAAAGTTCTATGCCTTATTTATAATCCAATCGAATTTTGTACCAGGGGAGGTATAATTCTTATGATATACGCCTTTCACTACTGAATGTTGACAAAAAAAATATGCTATAACTATGTAATAATGCAACCAGCTATGGCACAATGGCAGGTAAAATACTGATAGTATGTTATCAGTATTTAACCTGCCATTGTGCCTATCCTATCCACGGCTGAAATTTGACCACATCTTTCTATTACATTCTGTATAGGGAAACAATCCGAAATTATTAATACACCCTGTTTGAATTCGATATCTCAACTGCTCAATTTATTTGTATCATACCTATTTAGTACCGTATGTATATCCAGGGGTGTGACAAAAACATGCGGGCAGCATATTTTCGTAATACCGAAGCAGCTGTAAACAGCAAGTACATACCTATAACGAAAGCTATTAAGTGAAACGACTCGACATTGTAGTACAATGTAACTATCGACATCGCAAACGACTCTACTCCGTGTTAATAATCTTCCTGGCGCCGGCAAAACGCGTTACTGTTAAGTGTTGCCATGACAAACTATTAAATATCCCTTAAAGGATAATACTGTTTTAAAACGTAAACAATAGGCTCATTTAGTCTATTGTCTAGTCTAATCAGTATCTACGCAAAATAGTACAGGAGACGTGGAACATCGACTTTCAATCACTTGATAACCAGATGAGACATATCAAATTTTATTGATTTATAAACACGACTATGATAGTTTGCCAATCGGAAAGTGTACATCGCTATTTTTTTCGATTTTAAAACTTCAAAGCATGGCATTATTATTATTATGGCATATTCCTGGAACAGATTTTTGCAGGCAAACCTATATTATTATTTTCGTAATTAAATTATTTTTCTTTCGATACCAATTTTTATTGGTTATCAGATCGGTTACCTATATTGGCTTACCTATTTATACCTTGTCAGGTAGCCATGAACGTAAATAAGTTCCCAAACCTACCAAAACATTATCTCCATGTTAAAAACTATAAGTCAAATCTAAATTTGTCCGGTTATCAAAACAGGCAAAGGTTATGAAAAATAAAAAATAGCCATGACCACTTTTCGATTGGCAAGCTATAGGCGTGTTTATAAATCAATAAAATTTGATACGAAATTTATTTCAGCTGGTTATGAGATGGGTATAAGTTGAGATTTAGCGTCTCTTAGGCCAAAACGATGTGCCCGGGATAAGTTTGTATTGTAAATTGAGGAACATGTAAATTTGTGAACAAATATTGTTTTTCTGGACATTTTAAAGAAGTATTTTGATTATTGAAAAATAATTTATTGTTATTGTAGTTATCTAACCAATTCATGAGTAAATTTCCCAAAAACGTAAGCACCTACATAATCTGTCTTTTTCTTTTTTTGATATCTACAAATTCAAACTTATCATAATAATGCCACTTTTCATAAACCATTGTTATCGCGTATTTTATACACAAATGTAGTGATCATATTGAATTTCTTTATAACCTTCTTTTTCTTATCTAGATTTTTATTACCTTTCTACAGCTAGCGATTCCCTCCTAGATTCCCATTCAGCTCACTGGAGATGAAGGATCTAAATATCTTTTGAATTCAAGTATTGTAATGCTGGTAAGCGAAGGTATTCAATTTTCTGTCTTTTGATCAACAATGATTATTGACTAGAGCTTTAATTGTATTTGAAGCATAGAAGTTAAAGTTTATAATATTTTATACTCTCCTATATTCGAGGGATTTTTTTTAAGCTGGTATCCCGCTAACAACTATCTTAAAATTCAATTTACCTTCTTTGCCCCGTCCTATTTACTGCATACAAAGTTATTACTCAACGCAATCTATTTTTCATCAGAAAATAACGGATTAATATTTCATTTTCTCAGATTTTAATACTGACCCGTTTTATCTTGAAAACACAAGTTTAATAGCTTGGAAAAACTGTGTCATGCTTTTTTGTTTAACATGATTTTATTAACTATTTTTATTTTAAATTGGATAAGTTACTTAACAATTACACTCGTATCGTTAAACATTTACGATTTTAATTATTTATTATTTCCGTTTGCTAATAAGTAACAAAATAAACCTATGTTTTATTACTTGACCTTACTTGCGAAGTGACTTCACTAAATATTACGTTTTATCTATAACTCTTTCATTGTTATACTTGTACTGAATCAAATTTATAAATAATTAACATTGAATTTTGATCTTGACTTAAATCTTGTACACTGCTATTTGGTAGAACATAGAGAAGGTACTTGTAACGAAGCCTTGAGAACTGTATACTAATCTATGGTCCACAAATATATAGGTAATTAATTGATTATGAACTATACTTAACTTAACTGCGACTCTACATTACAGTTTCACAAACAATGTGTGACCGAAAACAACGAAACCGAGTCACAACAACAATAAAATTCACATCTGAAACTTCGAACAGTATATTAATTCGGTGACCACACCCCACTGCAAAGTTGAAAACCGTAAACACCCTTAAAATCGTACCACCGCAGGACCACAAGAACGCGTATCGAATACACAGGGGCTTTTAATTAAAACGGGACCAAATGAAAACTAGATCTGTTTTAATTTAGCGGGGGCATCTAAATCAGTTCGCAATGGTAGGTATCACAAACACACGAGCCGCGGTTTGTCGGATAATTGTATCACAGCAGTTACCACCAAATTCAATTAGACCCACGATGGTTTCTTCGTTCTTTTCAGTTTGATAGTGGTTTTAAAAGATCTTTAGAAGAAACTGCAAGAAAGTTGTCGGATTGTTGCGATTGTAGGTAGGACAAAGTTTCGAACAGGTCTGCTGTAGCTATTGTTTACAGATAACGAAAAGTATTTGTTTCGATCGCAGTTTTTTTGTACCTTTTTCAAACTTCAATTTTACTTGAGCTTTATAAATTGGAGTTCAAGCTGTATCTACTGTATCCATAACAGGTTTTGATGAAACTTGTAGTAGTCATTATTACAACTAGGTTTAAACAGTATTAAAATCCAATTTTGAACCAAAATTGAACTAACAAACAGATATTAAAAAAAAAAACATGGATTCGCATTAAGAAATTCTTAATTAGGTTAGTTTTAAAAAATATCTTAGGCAGCTTACCAAAAAATAAATTGTGACCTACTTTTATCGCCTTGATAAAAACACCAAATAAATAAGAGTTATCTCTGAAATATCTGTGCTCCCGAAAATAGTAAATTCGATTATAGAAGAGCCTCGCATGACGCTGTAAACCTATCGATTCTCAATAAGTTCGTGTTTACGGAGGTCTTGGGAGCCATCCAGATATTCTCAGCTTAATACAGATATTCTAGAGAGCACCAAACGTGTATCTATCGAACTGTTTGCAGATGTGTACACGTGATAGCATAGAATTGTAAGAATTCTTTATTTAGGTTGATAGTAGCATCAGCCATACACAAACAGTGGCTCGCGGACCCCGAAATTCTGAATAAGACATTCTAGATAGGACAAAATATTGCAATGAATTTGATGCCGCACCTGATATGCGACTTCAACTCTCTTTTATAGAGCCCACACAAACGACATTGATTGATAATAAAAAAATAAAATTTGTTTAATATCTCTCATTAAACAATAAAGTGAAGTAATATTATTATTAAAAGAAAATAATTAACACATATGGGACGTGCAAAAAATATTTAAGCACATAAAGTTTTTACATCGTAAGTGGATGCTCCAACTATGTTGTGCCCATTGAGGCTGATGTATCCAATCTCGTGTACTCTTCTAATATTATTGACCTCTTTAGTATATAGTATTTTGCTTCCTAAGTGAATAAATCATTTTTATTATTATTATTAACAGACTGGCATTTTGGTCTAATGGATGGTGACCCTGACTGCTATACCGGAGGTCGTGGATTCGATTCATAATAAAATTTTGAGTGATGAGCACGATGGCTTATTCTGTGTCTGGGTGTAATTTATCTATAATATGTATATATGTATATAGAAATATATAAGTATGTTTATCAGTTATCTAGTAACCATAGTACAGGCTCTGCTTAGTTCCTTGTTCTGGGGGACGCGTGTCACACCAAGAGCCTACTAGGGTGGCTCCTGTGGCTCAGGAGGGAAGGAAAACTTGGTCCCAACCGATTCCCCAACGAGCATCAAGGGGTGCGCCTCGCGATGTCGCTGGCGTATCTAAGGCCCCGGCGGCCGCACACAAAGATTCTGCGCCAAATAATGGTCCAGCTACTTCAGCCCCTTCTGGTAAGGAGTGGCAGACGGTTGGGCACAAAAAGCGACGCGGGAAAAAAAAGAAGAAAAAGGCTGCTCAGCCTGAGGCTGCTATGCCATCCCAGTCTATCAAGAGTGGCAAGAGGAAGCCGAAGCTTACTCCGCCGAAGTCGGCAGCCGTCGTTGTTACACTGTCCCCGGAGGCGGAGAAGAGTGGTATCTCCTATGCGGAAATTTTCCGCCAGGCGAGGGTGACCCTTAACGCCAACAATCTTGGCGTGGGGGTCTCCTTTCGCCACGCCCTGACCGGGGCTAGAATCCTAGAGTGTCCTGGTCAGGACGGCGCGAAGGTGGCGGACCTCGTCGCGGAGACGCTGCGGAGGCTTGCAGCGGGGAAGGACGGCGTCAAGATTGCCAGGCCTACGAAATGCGCGGAGCTGCGTATTTCGGGGCTGGACGACTCTATCACGGCTGAGGAGGTGCGGTTGGCGATTGAAGAAAAGACTCAATGCACCGCCGGAGTAGTGAAGGTCGGCGCCATCCGCCGCGGTCGCGGAGGAGTTGGTGCCGTGTGGGTGCGCTGCCCCGTCGCTTCGGCCAAAGCCCTGACCGAAGCGGGCCGCCTCCTTGTGGGTCTTTCTTCCGCCAAGATCAGCCTTCTGGAGGCGAGGCCCGCGAGGTGTTTCAAATGTATGTCGACAGGGCACTTGCGACCCAAATGCACCAGTGGGTTTGACTGCAGCAGTCTCTGCTATCGCTGTGGTCAACTGGGACATAGGGCAGCAGAATGTACAGCCGCCCCCCACTGCCCCATGTGCGCGGCGGGCAAATTACCTGCCAATCATATGATGGGGCGGGAGGGATGCAAGCCTCCTAAGGCTTCCAAGCCACTTCCGGGCAGCAGCCAGGCGACCCAGGCTCAGTCCGGTACTCAGCCGCCGACAGAGGTGGAGAATGAGATGGATGTAGTGCCGCATACCTAAATGGATAGCGGCCCTTCCATTATCCTCCAGACGAACCTCAACCACTGCGCCAGTGCCCAGGACCTTCTCCTGCAGGTCATGGCGGAGTGGTTGATAGATGTCGCCGTAGCCGCGGAGCCCTACTTTGTCCCTCCCCGCCCGAATTGGGTGGGTGACCGGGACGGCTCCGTGGCAATCGTCAGCTCCGCTGCGCTTCATTCCCCGCCCTTGTCGACCAGGGACAAGGGCACGGGATATGTCGCTGCCGACTGGGGGGGAGTCACGCTCTACGGCGTGTACTTCTCCCCAAACCGGAGTTTTGCCGATTTCGAGGTCTTCCTTTCCAACTTGGAGACCTCGATACGGCGGTTGGCACCTCGCCACGTGCTAGTGCTGGGGGACTTCAACGCCAAATCTACGGCGTGGGGGTCACCCAGCACGGACGTCCGTGGTTCGGCGGTTGAGGAGTGGGCGGCGTCGGTGGGCCTCTGTCTCCTAAACAGAGGCGGCACCAACACGTGCGTTCGGCAGCAGGGGGGGTCGATAGTGGACCTTTCGTTCGCTACTTCTGCCGTCGAAGCGCGAGTAAGGAACTGGGTCGTCCTGGATGAGGTTGAGACGCTCTCGGACCATCGATATATCCGATTGGAGCTCTCCCGGTCTTCCAGGATCCAGGACCCAGGTAGGGGTCACACGGCGCGCAGAACGCCTCGGTTTCCGCGGTGGGCTGTGGGTGCGTTGGACAGGGACCTGCTGGAAGAGGCGGCCATCGTGGCATCATGGTCGTCTCCGCCTCCTACCGAGGAGGTGGACGTCATGGCTGGCTGCATTCGAGATGCGTTTACGCAGATCTGCGATGCAGCCATGCCCCGCTCACGACGTCGCCCCCAGAGGAAGGGGGTGTATTGGTGGTCCCAGGAGCTTGCCTCCCTCCGCGCTGCTTGCATCAGTGCGCGGAGGTCCTATACCCGCAGCCGGACTCGTCACCGCGATGTTCAGGAGGAGAGCCAGCTTTATGAGGCGTATCGCCAGGCGAGGGACGCCTTTAAGCTGGCTATCTGTCGCGCCAAGGAGAGGGCGAGAGAGGAGATGCTGGAGGGTCTCGACCGTGACCCCTGGGGTCGCCCATATCGAGCGGCGCTGAACAAGCTCCGCTCGGCGGGCCCCCCCCTTACCGTGACTCTCCAGCCCAGCTTCCTTGCGGACGTGGTCCAGGGCGTATTCCCGCTGCAGGCAGAGCACACGCCCCCGGTGATGGTCTCCGGCGATGAGACCGATGACCGGGAGGCCGACACAACTGTGCCGCCTGTCACCGAAGCGGAGGTGGGTGCGGCTGTTCTTCGAATGCGTTCGAAGAACACCGTCCCCGGGCCGGATGGGATTCCCGCCCGGGTGTTGGCCTTGACCCTCGACCACATGGGGGACCGCCTCAGGGGACTGTTCGACGTGTGCCTGGCGTCCGGACGGTTCCCTGACTGCTGGAAGGCAGGGAAGCTGGTGCTCCTTCCGAAGCCGGGACGGCCTCCCGACTCAATTGCGGCCTACAGGCCTATCGTGTTGCTGGACGAGGCGGGGAAGTTGCTGGAGAGAATTCTCGCTACCCGCATCGTTCGGCATTTGAACGAGGTCGGCCCCGATCTGTCGGACGCTCAGTACGGCTTTCGTGCTGGGCGCTCGACCGTTGGGGCCATTCTGCGCCTGAGGGCCGCATCGGAGGAGGCCGTCGCCGGTGGAGGAGTGATGTTGGCGGTATCTATCGATATCGCCAACGCCTTCGGGTCTTTGCCATTTGGCTGCATCAGAGAGGCGCTCCGGTATCATGGAGTGCCCGCATACCTGAGGCAGCTAGTGGCAGACTACCTCGAAGGCAGGAGGATCCTGTACGAGGACCGAGAGGGTGAGGTAATCCGCAGGGACGTCTCGTGCGGTGTTCCACAGGGCTCTGTCTTAGGGCCACTCCTGTGGAATATCGGCTACGACTGTGCCCTGCGGTGTGGTTTCCCCCCCGGGATAGGTGTCATCTGCTATGCGGATGACACCCTCATCACGGCCCGGGGTGGGAATTTTGAGGTGGCGGCGCGCCTGGCCAACCTAGGTATTTCCCGAATGGTCGGGCGCATCGAGGCACTGGGGCTTAGGGTGGCCCTTTCCAAGACGGAGGCCCTACTATTCCATGGGCCCCGCCGCGGTCCACCTGCTGGCGCCTCGATTGCCGTCGGCTCGGTCCTCGTACAGGTCCGGGACCAGATGAAGTATCTGGGCCTAGTGGTAGACGGGCGGTGGCTCTTTGACGAGCACTTCCGCATTTTGGCGCCTAAGCTTGAGGCTACTGCGACCGCACTGGGGAGGCTGTTGCCGAACCTGGGCGGGCCTAGTGCCTCGAGTAGACGGTTGTACACGGGGGTGGTACGGTCAATGGCTCTGTACGGCGCACCCGTGTGGGCGGCGTCCCTGACCGCCCAGAATAGGGTCCGCTTAGGGAGACCCCAGCGGACCATGGCGGTCAGGGCCATACGCGGATACCGCACGGTGTCTGCAGAGGCGGCGTGCGCATTAGCCGGAACACCCCCGTGGGATTTGGAGGCGGAAGTGCTCGCCGAAGTGTATCGGCAGGCGGTGGCTGTTTGGGCAGGGGGTTCGGTGCCCTTGCCCGAGGAGCTTCGCGCTTGGCGCGGCGAGGCCCACCGGGCAATCATGGCCCGGTGGCAGGGCCGACTGGAGGCTCCACGGGCAGGTGTTCGAACTGTGGAGGCGCTCCAGCCGGTCCTGGAAGAGTGGGGGGGGCGGCAGCATGGGACCCTTTCCTTCCGGCTGGTGCAGGTCCTTTCTGGGCACGGGTGCTTCGGGAAGTACTTGCACACGGTCGCTAGGAGGGAACCGAGTCCCGGCTGCCACCACTGCGACTGCGGTGAGGACTCGGCGCAACACACCCTCCAGCATTGTCCAGCTTGGGAGGGGCAGCGTCGAGTTCTCACCGCAGTGGTCGGAAGTGACCTCTCGTTGCCGGCTGTGGTTCTCTCCATGGTCAGGGGCGAGGGGTCGTGGAACGCGGTCGCATCCTTCTGCGAGGACGTCATCTCGCAGAAGGAGGCGGCGGAGCGCGTCAGGGAAGAGAGCTCCCTGGCTGATCCGCTCCGTCGCCGGCGAACCGGGCGGCGTCGGCGCGCACATCTGCGCCTGATGCCGCCTTAGGTGGGGCTGCGGGCGGGCGTACGGGGTAATCTGCCCCACCCGCGGCCTTCCGTGGAGGCGCGGCACCCTGTGTGTACCCAGGGGCCGCGTAGGTGTGAAATGCCCGGAACGCAACAACATCGCGTCCGGGCATTGCCACTGGGCGGGCCGCCGACGGTATAACAAATTCCGGCGGCCCGTTCGAGAAGGTGGCGGGCGATACGCGGCGGGTTTTTTAGTGGGTGCAAACCCCACACTACCTCCACCGTCTTCCCCGGACGGTGGAGGTGTTCGTAAGGAATTTTTCCCGCCACATCAAAAAAAAAAAAAAAAAAAAAAAGGCTCTGCTTAGTTCGGGATCTTATTTTTTTTCTTATTTTAATAAAGACGACTCCCGCACTAGGGCACAAGCCCTGTGTCGCGAGGGACTTTACAAACATACAAGTCACGAACACAAAGTACGCCCAGACTTGGAACAACGATTTGTGGATCACACAAAGTGGTTGTCTCATGTGGGAATCGAACCCACGACCTCTTGCGTAGCAATCGAACACACTCGCACCGCGCAACAGAGTGAGTTGTTCCAAGATATATTATTAAAAAACAAGGTTTTGATTATTTTAGAGCTCCGTCAAATGTTTAATGGCTCAAAAAGGTTTCATTGCCGAAAAGTTTAAGTACGGCTATAGTACCAACATACGCTTTATTTGTTGAAGAGTAAGTTAAGTCCTTTGTCTGCCTTTTCACAATTTGTACGCGAACAACGGCATCTAGAGCTTTCAGTAAAAATAATTGACCTAATCTGTATTATTACTACTTCCATTGAACTGGAAGTAAAATTGATTCCAGTTCAATGGAACTAGTTCACATATTGTTCTCCAACTAATTTCGGTCATGGTACGCAGCCGGCAATCGACTTTATGATCTCCCCAAAGTACGACCAACCTATAACCTGATCGCAGCAACGTTATTTAACCTCAATGATTATTGGATTTGCGATTTTAATATGCCACACGAAACAAACACTTTCGTCTCAAAATATTTATACGAAAAGTAGTCAACCCTAGTTTAGTTTTATTAGAACTTATTTTGCGTATTCTTCACCAACCAAAAATTCCTTTGTACCCTCTTACATATAAACTCATAAGCGATTGGCAATTCTTTTTCAGAGGCACTAAAATCGCAGCCTTAAACAAAGCTACTTAGTAACAACATCGTAAATATAGGGTCTGCGTACGGCGCTCGTATTGGAAGAAATAGTATAAAATATGTACCGGCCTTTCTTCCGGAGAAAAAGTAACTACTTTATTATACTCTGGAACAATTTCATTGTGTCTTAAAGTGTTTGTTTTTTTTGGCTGATTGAATTGGTTATGGAATCTCGTATTTCAGTATTATTGGTCATAAAGGTAATAATGGGCATCGAGGGGTTCATAATTCAATGGTGGCTGAGCAGATAAAGAGATTAGAGATAATAAGCAATGTTAAGGTTCGGCCTAACACTTATTTAGTACCTACTTATTAGGCAGGTAGGTAAAGTACATAATTTTGATCAAGTTTTGATTTCCGGCAATCGCGATTTAGTTTTTTTTTTTCGACCATATCACTTAAGCTGCGCAGAATTTTGTGTTATTGCATTATTAAACTGAAAAAATCGGAAATCTGGTAGTTTTCGTCGAGACCGGTCGCCATGACTGAAATCAATTCGATTGAACAGAAACGTAATTCAATTAGAAAATTAAAAAACCGGAAAAGAATGTATTAAGCAACCTTTGTGATTTTTTTCATAGTTTCTGAACACATGGTTCAAAAGACAATTTATGCAACTTTCGGAGCGATTATTTCCAAAAATATTAACATAATCAAAAAAGTTTATACAAAATCTT
The DNA here is from genome assembly GCA_945859575.2 of Herminia tarsipennalis. NCBI lineage: Eukaryota > Metazoa > Arthropoda > Insecta > Lepidoptera > Erebidae > Herminia > Herminia tarsipennalis. The sequence goes on from OX243830.2 coordinate 39,529,940, forward strand.
AAAATGGTTTTAAAAGATCTGTCGAATGATGTGCCACGCGTAATAAGTAATTTTTGAATAAACTTTTTGAATAAGCTCCGAAAGTTGCATAAATTGTCTTTTGAACCATGTGTCCAGAAACTATGAAAAAAATCACAAAGGTTGCTTAATACATTCTTTTCCGGTTTATTAATTTTCTAAAAAATAAACACTACTTAATTATTCTCCTTATTTTGGCGTTGTCGGCGCATTATTTACCTTAAAATTGCTAGACATATTGCAACCTGGTCGAAACGTCAAGCAATTTTATGGTAATAATAATGCGTGTTGATTCTCGTATAATAAATAGTTAAAGTTAACGAAACTCCTCTATCAACGGGCAAATTAACTGTAATTGAAGTCGGTTAGATGTTTTTTTTTGTAAAAAAATATTTATAGCATAAAAGTGGTTGTTCTGTGTGCAGGATCTCCTAGCCCGATCCCCAGGGAAACCTCGTGAACTCGTCTGTTCATCAGGATCCCCTTTAAAAAATGTAAGCATCAAAAGCTGTTTTCACATTGAGTCCGATTTACACTTATTAAAACATGTACCTACAAATATTATTTTAATCTATAAGAAATCTTATTTACAAACCCCTAAACTTATGTAAATAAAGCATAAAAAAAGGGAATGTTGAAAATGATTGGTTGAAAACGCCCAAATATTATACAGTTACCCTAAAATGCTTAAAAAAATATGATGTACAAAAGCGAAGGCAATCATAAAAAAACTCGCAAAGCAGATCATATTCAAATTTATAAGTTTATACAGAAAACACAGCTTAAATTACGAAATAAGTCATTTCTTCGAAATCGTTAAATATTTTTTTTAATAAATTAATAAGTTAAAAAATATAGTAAAAAATCATCATAAGATAAAATAAGATAAGATAAGATAAATGTATTATTACGAAAATATTTTTTACAAAAACATATACATAAAATTAGGTAGCAGATACATAATAACGTCTATTAATAATATCTTAGACCAACACACACGGTCATCTGATCCCAAACTAGGCAGAGCCTGTACCTACTATGGCAACCAGAAACGTAGAGGTAACGATACAGTGGATGAATATTTAAATGATAACGTAAAATGAATCTAGTTGCTTGCTCCTTGTTACTTTATAATGCTTGGGTGAATTCTGTCGTCACTTTGTTTTAATTGTCACATTGATTATGATCAAAATTTGACTTTTGTAAGTAAAGATTCTGCATGACGAAAAAAGACCATTCTTTTCTTCCTTTTGATATCAGAATTAATATTTTATATTTAATCATTCGTTACAAGTACTTTGGCCAATATTTAAGCACATATTACCTTTATTGTAAAAAGATGCTCCTACTATATTGTACCCACTAAGGCTGATTTTAGTTTATCTCATGTTTTAACTTTTTAATAATATAATTTGCATTAGTCCTATAACATGGTGTATAGTATATTAGTCGCAGCACCTTAGCCCCATATCAAGTTTATAAACATTCAAACATTGTAAAATTTTCAATTTGACAAGAGTGGCCGCGAGTTTTTATTGCCAGGTTCTTTCTTCCGGCTTTACTATTGTTGGCGATTTGGAATTACATGTACATGAAGAATCCCGACGTATCACAAGAGTTGTTTTGCATCCTATAAAGAATTTTGATTTTTTTTACGACTGTTTAATGGAAGTGAAGTGTAGTAAAGTATAGTGTGTATAAGCAGGTATGCTACATTTTTATTGGCACTAGCTTTTGCCAGAAGCTTTGCCCGCGTGGATGCCATGGACCATTTTATTTGAGCTCTCTAATATATAGCACATTTTTTTCCTTTCTTATGAATCTCACACGATCTTAAATTTAAAAAAAAAAAGAAATGGTTCGAATCAGTTCAGCCAGGTTCAGCCGGTCCTGGATTTTGCACTTAGCAACATATTTGGCTATACATTTTTTTATTAGCATTAAAGACCTTACCTACTATGTTCAGACCTTAGCGATGTGCCTAGTTTATTGCCAACTGGCTCGGAAAATTCACTGAAGTAAAAAATGTAGACATGTCTACTAGGTAATATTAGGTATCTATAATTTGGTTAGTAGGTATGTATCTCTATAGATAAATAAAGTTTGTTAGTTTAAATTAAACTTCAAAACCAACGAGGCTTATTGAGATAAATTTAACGTCATTTCTATTTTATGTATTCCAATATGTAATAAAAAGTTTAAACTGTCGTGACTCGTAGCGGTGCTCAACCCTGGGACGTTTCACTTGAGACACTTCGCTCTTTTGATATTGTACTGAAAGCTTGAATAAAAACAAATCATTACCATTCACGATATTTCAAATACAAAGCGAGATCACGTAGAACCATCTCGTCGCAGGACTCAATAAAACGTGCTTTTTAAATCGAAAAATGTTAAATCTTAAGCATTTTTAAAGTTCACAAAGGAACCAAAGCGGGTAGACGAATAAATCTGGCAGCGCTGCATCGCTAACTTGATTTAGCATTGGATCCTACAAGCGTTGTAAGAATTTCCTGCACTCACTACACTGAAAGCGATTAGCGCTCTAGCCACTTTATTGTGTGGAAGCAGTTTGCTACCGTGCACTGTATTATGAACTTTTTTTTGTTATTAAGACTATGTCGGATTATTCATTACTAAGGATTGTGACAGCTTACTTTCACGCTGTTTTATCAAAAGCACGTCCACGAACTCTGTGAATTAATTTATGTATGAAAATGTGCAACTATGAATTTTTGAAATTTTATATTCTACGAAAGTAATGAATTGACTGCACGTGAAGGTTGGTAATATTTATAGTTCTTATGAGCTTATGTACGTTAATTAAAGGTCCATTTCTTTATCACGGTCTGTAGCTTACACGCTTTTACAGATTTTAACATGCGAGTTGTCATTGATTCGTCTGTGTGACATAGGCTGTATGTTTTTTAGGTAAATAATTTTAATAAGTAGTAGGTTTTTTGTTGTTTTCTTAATAAATAGTTGTTAATCAGGTCGTTATTACATTTTGAAACTCCTATTAACGTTCGACTTAATGAATGCTTATTATGTAGGCTCGTAATACATCGAAGTTTAAGGTTTGATTTTAAGTAAAACCAATAATGAATAAACCAACAGATAAAATATATTTCAGCAGATCGCTTAAAGTACTTGACCGGCTCGCTACCTGAAGTACGAAGGGCTCCGTTCTGCCGACTGCGACTGCGATGATTCAACCTTTGATTACGTAACAATGCAATTTGTATGATAGCCGGCCCCTCGTCGCCTCTGCTTCATCGTTACTTGAAGAGATTCTGATTTAGTTTGATTTTGTAGTAGCTTGGATTACTTTAATCTTAATAGAGTTGTAAAGGATTAGTTTTTCAGATTTGACTATGAGTATGTAGCTATGTATGTATTTTCCTACTGCAGAATAAAAAAGAAGAGAAGCCTGAATGGCACAGTGGTTACAACTATAACTAGCAATGTTGTGTTAGACCTCGTCGTTATTGATTACCACATTTAATTACTTTGTATCACTGAACTATGTGTTTGTTTGTCTTCCACGACACAGACTCAATAACTATGTCGGAGGTATTACAGTTCACAAGTGTTTGGGCAGACATAGTTGACTTCCCGATTCCTTCTAGATTGAAAGATTTGACACAACCAGAGAGATTAGGCACATGATCAACAGCTTTCCGAAGCCCAGTGTGGTATTACTTTTTCAGAAAATGTTCACGCATTTACCGTGGTGACCGATAGTGGGAACGTTGCTTAAACCCCGCTGACATATCATCTGCCCGGTCGCCGCCCAGTCACAGATCCCTTGTTCCGTAATTAGTACTGTTTGCTAGTGTTAAACACACAAATCACATTTTCTATTCTTATAACTTTTGAGTTTATTTAAACATCCTGTTTGAAGTAAACGAGCGGGAACCGCATTAAGAATCGTAAGCACCATAATATCCTGGAGAGCATTCATAAACACGTCCAGCAGCGCCATCTCTGTCCTATAAATAGTGCTCGGTGCGAATGTCCTATATATAGTACTGGACGACGTTTATGGGTTTTGGGGTTCCTTATGGATTGTTATGGTAGAGTAATAGTCAGGCTGTGGTTACGATTTTATTTGTATCCATTGATATTGCTTGTAGTTTTATTATTACAGTAATATAGATTTCTCATTTTGTCGATTACTGTATGTGCCGGTCATTTATGAATTTGGATTGGTCATAGTATTTTTGAATAGGAAGGTATTTTAATATAAGGTTGTATAACATTTAAAAAAAAACATGACATAATCAGCCTGAAGTTCCCTCTACGTAATAAGGTTTCCTCGTGTATTTACTATTCGTTCGCTCGTTTTAGCCGAATGACACCCGTCACTGAACATAGGCCTCCCCCAAAGATCGCCACAACGACTGGTCATGAGCCACCAGTGGTTACCCCTGGTGTTCACCAGGCCCTCGGTCCATCTTGTGGGCGGCCTACTAAAGTGTTGTCGCCAATTGAGAACGCTTCGGCGCACCGGCAATCGGTTATCCTTCTCACAGGTTTTCCTGTAATTTAAAGTTATGAGCTATCTTTTGTATTTTTTCCAAATTATAAGGCTTAGTATTTCGGAGATAAGGGAGAAATGGTTTTTCCTAACTAACATTAAATTAATTACTTTAGAATTATAAAATGTAAAAGTAATTACTTTAAATACGTTTGTACTTACAATAAGCCATTTTATTTGATAGGAGAATTAGCTGACTCGCGCAACTTTGTCTGCGTAAATTTTCCACATTTTGCCCCGCTCCTATTAGTCATAGCGTGATTATATAGCCTTCCTCGATAACTCTAATACATAAAATTCTCGTGTCACGGTGTTTGTAATTTAACTCCTCCGAAACGGCTCGACCGATTGTCATGAAATTTTGTGTGCATATTGGGTAGGTCTGAGAATCGGAAAACATCAATTTTTAATCCCCCTAAATGTTAAGGGTAGTCCACCCCTATTTTTTTTTTTTTATTTTTAGGTAAATTGTTATTTTTTTATGATACCGGATTTAAAAATACTTACAACCCTGAATTTTCACCCTTCTACCATCAATCCCTATTTTTTTATTTACCCCTATTTTGCAAAAACGGGTTAATTTGACGCAGACGAAGTTGCGAGAGTCAGCTAGTAGGTTATAAATAATTATTCAATCCGAACCAGTAGTTTCTGAGATTATCGTGTTTATACAAACAAACAAACTCTTCAGTTTTATAATATTAGTACAGATGTGACATGACACAGTTACCGTAACTTTTTTTTTTAAATTATCCCCATGATCAAAATTTTGACTTCTTACCAGTTTTCTTGTAATCTATAGGTAAAGAACTATGGTACGGTAACTGTGGTATTTTTTTACAAAATATTACACTCAGTAGCTTTGGTGATAACGGGGGTTTTTACCTTTTGATGTACGGAACCCTCAAAATATTGAAATCGTTATTAGAAGTAATCCTAATAATATTTTTCAAACTTCCAGCTTTAATCCCATAAGCCAATAGTATCCAACATTGTATATGACTTTGACACAGATAATCCATGCATAGATCTGCGACAGCCGACCGTTATTTTATATCACATCGGATGGGTGTTCAAACGGACGTTTTATGACGTCCGATAAATAAAGTGACGTGGAAATATCACCCTTAAAACTATCGGTTAGATTGATGCGTCTGTTAGTTTTGCATGGACGTGTAAAGCATTTTTAGCGTGTTTTATGATTTATCAAAGTATCGAAAGCCAACTGTCGTCGCTGCGATGTTTAATACTGTGTTTTTGAACGTAGTCAATTGACTTTTTACGTAAAATCATTAATAATGTGTAAGTAGGTACCTACTTCTCGGTCTGGTGAAAGAAACGCCTGTGTGGGTTATTACTAGTACACGACATAACTCTAATATGAGTATTACACATTCTAAAGTACGTAAAGTAAGTACCTAACAAAGTATATCTCATGTATAAAACACATAAAGTAGAATCAAATGAACCAATTTTTCCCAAACTCTAGACTTACGAAGGTAATAAAAGACGTTGTATAAATAATAGTCGGCCAGCCTGTACCACGTTACTAGAGAGATTCACGAACGATATACGGGTTACGAACGATCTCTATTCATACAGAATTTATAATGGCAAGATTATTTCGGGATCAACTGAAAGACAGAACAAAGTTGTGATGAACAAAATTATAATTTCTAGATTAAACATTACAATGTACTAATAAAGATTTCAAATAGTAATTGGATTTTTTCTATTAGGTACGGTGGTTGTTTATACTTTCCACATATACGCAAACTCACAAAATCATTTGTAATAATAATGTAGGTGTCGTAATAAAATCGACTCATACAACCTACTTATCTTTCCCAAAATTTAGAATTTCAAAAAATGTATTCTCATTTTATTGCTATACAACACACTGAATTTAATATCAAACAAACATCACGGTCCATCTAAATAATGTATGTTACATTAGAATTTCAAATCATATACGAAAATAGTAAATGCGTGCAGAAAAGAGCTTATAATTTCAGTTTTGGAGGTAATGATGTTAATAAAGCTTAAAATATAGTTTGAGCTCCGATGATCAATTTTGCTTTTATGAATAGACTATAATTATTCAGTTATAAAGACTTCTATCTTTATCCCGTGATGACGCAGATTGAGTGGAATTATAAGTTTGACGTCTGTATCTGGGACTTTGTTTACCTGTGTATTTATCAGTCTATAGTTGATATCATGACGACAAAATTAATGCACATACCAACACATTTGTTAAATTTTTTTTGGAGAGTCTCGTATAATCGCTATGCTTCTTGGATTATGTAAAGAAAATTCATTCAACAAACTTTGTATCTCACCGGCAGGGGATTTTTAATGCATAGACTTTTTAGGGTTCCGTACCCAAAATAACATAAATGGAACCCTTATAGTTTCGTCATGTCCGTCTGTCTGTCTGTCTGTTTTCCGTATGTCACAGGCATTTTACTCAAAGACTACTCAACGAATATTGATGAAATAATAGCTACATAATAAAAATCAATGTTTTTAGAGGGTGGGGGGGCGCTCCATGCATGTAACAGAAGATGATTTTTTAATTCAGCAAACACCAACGTGGGGCACCTGATTCGACAGGTCTTTCAAGAACATTTTGAGGTTTCTAATAAACTTTTTTGATTCAGTGAATATTTTTGGAAATAATCGCTCCAAAAGTTGCAAAAATTGCCCCCTAACTTTTGAACCCTGTGATCAAAAAATATGAAAAACATCACAAAGGTATTGCTTTTAACTCAAATTATTTTGGATATGATCGGATATATATCAACAAAAGGGCGAAAGTGCCATGAACATACGAACATATGCTGATGCAATTATTCAAGGCTGCGGAACCCTACACTGAGCATGGTCCAATATGCTCTTGCCTGGTTTTTTTATATGCTTACGATGAGCCCTTTCATATGATACTCATATAAACATTTTTTTATACCTTTTATTTTTAACATCTCACACCCACCATGTTTGTTCTTTTCAAACGACACATAGCTAAGAACACTTGGGCGGTCAAGACAAATCTAACGACGTCTTAATTATTTACATCCGTCTTGTGGTTTAAAAGATATGAGGTAAAAATAAACAATATTATAAATAAAAGATACGTGCGAAAAGCATAACCCTTCATTGCAGTAGGGTAATAAAGGATCTCACTTAGTTATTTTATATCGCATCAGAATTCTGATGTCAGTATCCGTTTTAAACGACGAACATCAAGTAATACAATAGCAGCAATTTTAAATGCAAAACTAAACTCATGTCAGACACTACGAGCCACAGCCACCGACAGGCGATCTCTAATAGTAATCACATGATACAGCAATCACTTAACATCGCTCAAAGGCGTTCATCGCTGAATAATACATGAACAGCCCGCATCTAACGAACTCACCGTAAAACTGCGATCGAGTGAAAGATTTAAATGAAAGGTTCGATTTAAAGTGACGTCTAAGTGAATTTTAAAATACATATATTCACGATTGTATCCATCTTTACAACTTGAATAGAAATGTCTAAGTATACCCCCATTTCCAATTTATGCGGGACCTTTAAAGAACCTCTTCTATGGCTATAGTCTATTTCAAATATTATATCATATTATAAGTTTCTTGAACTTCTAATTTCTCCAAAACGCTGAATATATAATTATTCTCTTAAATTGTATAATTTAAATTTGCTCTTTCTATTAGGGTCGACTTTTATAACTTTAGTTACATTGAATGAGTTATTGAAACTTTGCAATCTGGACTCGTAAAAGAGCAAATTTAGCGCACCATGTTGTGGCTTCTATTGTATCTCTAACTTAGTAATATTATATCAAAATTTCTTATCTCAATATTTTCTTTATACCTCTGAACCCTCAGAATATAAACTTTAAAATTTATTGCTATTACCAACAAATAAAATGGTTATTTTGCGGGCATAAAATATGTCTGACGGTGTCTTGTGATAAGAAATCGGCCCTTAAAATGTGCAAATATTTTTTTTAGAAAAAATATGCTGATCTAGCATGAGATCTGTGGCATTGAGACACAGGCATACTATAAGTAAACGTTTAATGTATCGTGGTTAGGGGTAATTTTGTATGCTTTTTTTCATCTACTATTATTTCAGAAAGACAATCCGTGAAGTAAGAAACTATGACAGCGTTTAAAAGTATATTTGTGATTAAAGAAAAAGACAATACATTTATTTTTCATAAGCTAAGAAACAATACTAGAACCAAAAGTATACACCTTATATAAACTAAAACTAAAGTTTAAAAGCAAGATTCAAAAATATAAATTTTCAAATCAAGTAAGGTGGTTTGAAATGAAAGTTTATTTCAAGAAACAAGAGTTGAATTTCCAAAGTGGAAGTATAAAATTCAGGACTTGTTTTAGTGAAACAGTTTCTTCCTCATATTTTCAATAAAGTGCCGTGGAAGCATATTTCAAATTTACAGGTTTGCGGCCAGGTGCTGCCTTCGTCGCGTACGTTTATATAAGAGTTGGGGAAATTGCTCTATTTGTCAGATATCGAGTTATACAATGCAATCATGGATGTATTTGAGAGCAAACTGACACTGTTGATATTTATATAGGAGATAAAGTATCCAATGCATAAGGTTTTTAATTAAAAATATATTTTTAAGAAAATCTGTTTACAGAAACTTTATATTCAATTGAAAATGGACCCATACTGAAAATTACTCAAATATGAAAACAAGTAGGTACTTGTCATACAATATATTTCACATACGGATCAATTTATTAATATCGAGGTAGTTTTAGTGTAATATTTCGTTTTTTTTTTTTTTTTATTTAGTACTTTTTAGTCGTTGTTAAATACTTACAAGGAGTATTAATAAGAAATATTTGTCTTGTCGAGGTTTTTCGATGATTTGACACTCCGAACTTTTCAAACCTATGTATTTTCCTTTGATTTGATACCCCACTCGAGGGTCTTAGAAAATACGTTTTCTCAGTCCGCGCATTAAAGCGCATAAGATTCGCCATTATGATGTGATACGTGATCCGCATAAGTCTAATAAAAAAAAAGTATCATTTACTAAAATCGGTTGAGAAGTTGAGGAGTTATGAGGAGACATAGGAACATTGGAAGGATACGTACATCCACCTCAAACACATAACCCTTCTCCGCAGTCGGGTAAAGACAGTCTTATTGGAGAGTTGATTTGATTTATGTCAGTCAGATATATAGCCATTAGTCTCTAAATCTTATTCACACTTATAACTGACGGAATCTCTTACGAAAATATTAGTAGTAAACGTAATACGTACATCTCCGTGTAGCAAATATATAAGTGAATAATATATTAAATAATATAAGTGACGTTATGTTAAAAATGACGTTGTAAAGTTCATAAACGCACAATATAGTTGATGACATTAAAACTGCATTTAAAACACACAATTCTTGAACTTACTTTACTACTTTAAAACTAAAACAAATATCAGAACACAGGGGACCTAATAACATTAATGGGAGAGCATTGTCAACAAGTTGATAGCGAACTGAAGTTGCACAGAGGGAGAAGCTCAATTCAAATGAAACTATAATCAAGATGAGCCACTTAGAGGATTAAAAGTGGAACTTGGTACCGTACTTCCCTCTAAAGACGGAGTTCTTATTTTTTTCTTAAGCACTATTGCAGTGCTCTAAATAAGATAGAGTGAATGAAATTTGAAGAGAGATTGCTGTCATGGAACTTTGTTTAACATGTTACAGATTGTTTTTATTAAAATCAGTAAACTGCAAAATTATACAATGATTTTCGGTAAATTTAATGCAGTAGGTACTTATATTTTTAAATAGTACGTTATGTATGAAATTACTCCTCTTTGAATTCATATCACAACATCCTGTTTTACGTTACCTTTACAAATAAATATCTGGTTGACACGGTGTTACGGATTCTGTACGGATTTCATGTATTTTCGCATGTAGAATGTACGTAGTACACATATTATCTCGATGGTAAAATACGGATGACAGCTCAGTTTGCCGCCATTTTCACAACTCCGACGTTTGTAGATAACTACTACTAGATATTTAATTCATGTCATTCTGTTTGACATTAAATAAACTTACGTACGTAGAAGGTTAACTAGATAACTTGCAATTCGAGACACACATTACTAGCTATCTTGTTAACCCTCCAGTTAAGTAATCTATCTATAAGTCTCATTAATCTATCTATCGATTCAATATGGCTATTAGAGCTATAAATTTGACGTAAGCTCTATACAAAATATGTCAAAATTCTACTTCTAGTAGCCACCATTCATCGATAGATAGATTATTGAGACCGGCCGTTAATAATCATAAATCTAAATTCATTTTATAAACTATTTTAAAGAAGTAATCTAAACGTTATCTGTTGCTTTGTAAAACTTTTGGAAGTCACTTGGACCAATAATAAAACATTATAATAAGTTAGAAATATTTTATTCGATATTGTACATAAAAGAGTAATTGAAATTCAAACTTGGGGCTAACTTGAGGTCTAGTGCTTAAGTTTAGTCAATGTTCATTGTTATTGTAAACTTACTCAAGCTTTATTAAGTTCTAACTTGTTTAGAAGTTGGTACATTCTGTATTCGTCTAGCCATGTGTTCTTTGTCACAAGCTCATTGGAGGCACTCCGAAAGTCCGAACTTCGGCGCAATGCAGTGCTATTATTATACAAAGTTGGTTTATTGTGGAATAAAGACAGATTTTGCGGTTTCTAGAAATAAGAGAAGAGTAGTCCTCTAACTCTCGTAAGGCGTATGCCATTTTATTCAGACATAATTTTATTACTTAACTTTTGTTGACCCGGAAAACATAAGCAGCAAAGTGCTATGTCAGACAGATGGTCGCAACAATGGCAGGATAACATGTTGTTCTTCAGTACCTAATAAATATGTCCTTTTAATTCCATACAACTATCCTTTTCCAAGTTTTTAATTGTAATCAAGTGGTTAATTCCATACATTTGTTAAAAGACTTGTGGAGGTTTTCGTGTGGATTCTAAAAGATTTATTCAATGGATGTTGCCGATAATTGCTCTATTTCTCCGTCTGTACATAATTAAGGCAACAAATAAACCGTTGGCGTCAGGTCGCAACTAAGCAGTAAAGTTGATTTGAAGTTAAATTACTTTTGCAACAGATTACTGTTTCTCATTACACTCCGTGCTCTCTACTTCACGATGTCTTATTTAGTTTTAAATTAAGATTTTCATTAAGAGAACAACTTTATGGATGGACTTGCCAGTAGTTCTTGAAAGTACAGTAGTTTTGTACTCAAGTTTTATTTCGAGTTTTTTCTTGTTGTTTAGTTCTTCTCTCTGTAGAGATTTGCTAAGTACTCGTTATAATAAGCACTCGTATAGCTTGAGATTGTATCATAATGTAACTTTTATTTTGCATATACCCTTTCAGGTTGCCCTTCAGGGTGTTTTAATATAAAGTCATATCATACTAATTTGCATTAATAACATTTATGTTAAAGCTATTACGTGAAATTGAGGTAATATGTTTTTGCAAAAAAATGGAAATGAAAACTTAACAATAGGTATTGTCTCATAATAACTTAACGGTATACAGTAGTTATTTTTTCTTCTAAAATCCTTTTAAGTAAGTTCCTTTTACAAGTTTAGTGTCTATAAATAATGAAGTTTGATCCGACGAACCACAAGTACGCCGTGAACGGTTCTGATCACGTTTTGTATCCGCCACGTTCGAAACAGCAGCGGCACGTGACTACAATCTTGGTGTACCAGATCTGATAACTTCAACTTGAAATATTGTTCAAACTACTACATTGGAATAGTTTATAGGAATTGATATTTTCCTTGTAAGTACAGGATGCAATATTTTATCATTTTTCACTCGTTTGATCACTTTTGAGCCTTTTTTCACGCCTCTCGTTTTTGATATCTTAGAGCCGCCATGTTTTTTGGTGATTACGTGAATTGATAAAGGTGATTACGTGAATTGAATACTATAATAAATGTTATTATGTTGACGTATGAAAATGTAAATTATGTAGGTAGGTATATTTTCTTCATATCTCAAGCTCAATACTAAATGAAACCATACATTTAATAAGCTCAATACTAAATGAAACCATACATAACGAAAGCGAAATTACCAACCTATCAATATCATGTGACAGGACGCAACGCCAGCTGGTGCGCTGGTGCCATGGCACGATGGCCAAAGACAATACGAAAAAGTGACAGTGATTAGACATTTTAGTTTGTTTATTTTGTAAATTGTGATATACTTTATTTATATTATAATTTAAGTGATTGTTTTAAATATTCGTTATGTCCCAAGACCACAGTGCCAGTGATGCGAGTGTCGGTCAACCAACGTCCCTGGTGCGCTGCCCTTATTATTCCCAAGCCCGCTTTTTCAAAGGTGAGCGAGGCTTGAAAGTACATTTGGGTAGAGTACATAAATCCCCAAATATACTTCCTAGCCTAACTACTCCATCATCATCATCAAGTTCGACAACCCAAATTCCATTTTGGCAAACCCTCGCGAAGTATAAAAATTCAGTTCCGATTTTAAAACGTGTACCCCGTGGCGCGAGAACTTCAGTTGCCCAAAATCTGGCCCGCTGTATAGGTCTCGTTGTCCGGAAGAATTCCGAAAGTGCCTGGAAACAGTTACTAACCTTCCCTTACAGGATTCTACATATTAAAAATGACCAACGACCCAAATTAAATAAAATTGTAACGTTTAATTCAAGATTTTGATGCAAAATTCACCGTGTTTCACAGCAATTCCAAATTCCATTGTGTGGAATCCAAATTAAGGGAAGGTGATATCAAAGGTGCCTCCAGACTACTTTTAAGTACTGACGAAGTGGCGCCTTGCTCTCCAGATACGCTCGCGGGTCTGCAGAGTAAGCACCCAGCGCTTCTAGATGATCTTTCCTTCCCGGACGCTCCTGACGCTGATGCAGACTGCCTCAGCGTCACTGCCAAGGAGGTGCTAATAGCCGTTGGCTCCTTTAGAAATGGATCAGCTGGCGGCTTTGACGGTTTGTCGCCACAGACTTACCTTGGCAGTGGTAAAAGTGAGGTCATCTTAAAGGTTGATCTGAAGAATGCCTTTAACTCTGTCCATAGGGACACTTTGTTGACACAAGCAAATTTAGAAACACCCAAAATTTATAAAATCCTTTTTCAATGTTACAGATATCCATCCAAATTACTGTACAAAGATAATCTTTTAAGTTGTGCAGTTGGTTGTCAACAGGGTGAACCGCTAGGACCAGCCATTTTTAGTTTAGCCATACACCCGATAGTTCGGCAATTAAATTCTAAATTTAATGTTTGGTATCTGGATGACGCGTGACGGTACTCTCGGAGGAGACGTGGACAAAGTCTTGAACGACCTGGCTTTAATTAATGATAAATTTAAATCAATTGGCTTTGAGTTAAACTCTAGTAAATGCGAAATTTTCATTGCTGATAAGATTAATAGAACTGCAGTTTTTTCAAAATTTAATTCTTTGGCTCCAAATTTAACAATTAAAGAAAACAATTCTTTCCGCCTCCTTGGGTCCCCAATTGTAGAAGATTCTTATGTTTCCTTCGTAGAAGAGAAAATCCAAAATTTTAGTGACGTTTCAGACCGACTACTCCAAATAAATATACACTCGGTATTAACAAATATTCGATACTGCCTTTTCGTCCTAAAATTTACCCATGCTCATAGGTCTACCCAACTTTTTAAACATTCGGCACTTTTAGAAAAAATGGACAAAGTCATTTAAAATTACCCTATGCAAAATTTTAAATATAGCCTTGAACGACCGAACGTGGCTACAGGCGTCCCTACCTGTTCACCTAGGCGGCCTCGGCGTTCGCAAAATATCTGACGTAAGTTTACCAGCGTTTCTGTCTTCGGTCCACAGCACCGACGAATTAACCAGGAATATTTTAACGCCTACATTGGTTAATTCTGAAGTGTTGTTTAGGACTGACGCGCTGAACGCTTGGAAAATGGCTTGCCCTAATACTGACTTACCCGCTAACCCCTTCTCCCAGAGGCAATCGGATAGGGCGCTGTGCAGCATAGTAAGAGAACATTTAATTAGCACCTCAACGAACGCTGTAGAGCGCGCTCGCCTGTTGGCTGTGGGGGAATGGGAATCGGGTCTTTGGTTACGGGCACTTCCATCGCCCAATATAGGCACTATGTTGGATGATACGACATTTCGGATTACTGCGTGCCTACGTTTAAGCGCTTCGTGTGTTTCTCCACATCGATGCCACTGTGGAGAACGGGTCACCGGCCTTGGACACCACGGCCTATCGTGTAGTAGGAGCGCAGGCCGTATATCTCGGTATGCCAGTCTAAACGATATAATCCGTCGGGCTCTTGTCACCGCCGACGTTCCAGCCATGCTTGAACCAAATGCCTTGGCGCGCGACGATGGCAAGAGACCGGATGGTATGACATTGCTGCCATGGAGGATGGGGAGGCCATTGGTATGGGACGCAACTTGTGTCGATACCCTTGCGCCCTCCCATCTTTCAAGCAACTCAGACTGTGCCTGCGCTGCTGCTGCATCAGCGGAGACTCTTAAACGTCGCAAATATGTAAATCTAAATGAAGATTATATATTTGAGCCGTTTGGGGTCGAGACGCTGGGTCCGTAGGGTCCAAGTGCCCGACTTCTTTTTAAGGAAATTTCAAATCGGCTTATCAGTTCTTCACGTGACCAGAGAGCTGGTTTTTTCTTTGCACAATGAATAAGCATTGCCATTCAACGTGGCAATGCTGCCAGCCTTCTGGGTAAGTTACCAGTCGACATCGATGGGGAAGAATATTTCGACGCGTAAACGGGTCTTGCCTTTTTTTATTTACTTGGTTTTGTTAGTTTGTAAATATATGTAAATAATTAGTTAGTTGTGAAAAATATATATTAAGTATGTTTGTAATTAGTACATATTCTTTATGATATAATAAACATAAACAACTTATACATATTTAATATATATAAATAGAAAAAGTTCAGCTGGTTGTATTTATAGGTATTTCAGCAAATACATTATTAAATGTTTAGATCTATATCGTCAGTTACAATTTTATTACCAACACATAATTCAAAATTCGGAATCGTGAGGTCATGGGTTCAAATCCTACCCATAATACTACCGACGTAAACCCACTTTTAACACAAGCCTTTGAGCTTAGCTGGAGGAGTTAACAAGATTGGTAGTAATGTGGGACTTAATTCCACATTGCTAGTTAATTAAAAAAAAAAAAAAGAAAATGATGTTCACGCGGCTTGGCCCGCCCAGATTCAGCATTGATCATGATAAATGTAAAGACTTGGCAGCAGCACAGGTCTTATAAATATTTTGAAATCTTTCTGTTCACAGTGATCACACAGTGAAATATGACCTCATTATAATAGCTACAGTTGCAAAACAATATTATCTAAGCATGTGGCAGAATGTGATGTGATCCTTGTTGGTGCGCTAAACAAAAAATAAATGAGTTAAATAAAGTACATAATTTAATACACATAGGTGACTGTTGAAGTACTCGTATATTAACGTTGAAATCGCCACATAATACTACATGCTTTTTACCATATCTTAGAACATTTTGTACATCATTCATTAAAGTCTCGAATAAATTAAAGTCACTCTGTGGTGGACGGTAGACACAAACAACAATATGCTCCTTTAATTCTACACAATAGAGTTCTACAGTGCGCGCGACAGAACGAGCTACAATATCTTTACGTTCTTTACTATTCACACTATTAGAAACAAAAATCATAGAGCTTAAATACCAAGCCTTTTATCACATAAAACCACAATTCCAATCTGCAAACAATAGGCACGCTTATCTGATAGGCGCATACAAAGCTTATGTTTTCGGAACAGTTCAAATCCCATGGATCCCGCGGCCAAATACATATGCGAATACTCCTCCTAACAGCTTTGCGGCTATTGCTCTCAAAGGCAGGATTACCCGACCTCTGCATATTGGATATTAGTGATTTGCATGGGTCATATATTTCATACATCCACTTATTATTAATTGGAGGGTCTGTAATATATTTTGGTTTTTATTTTGAAGTATTTTTTTTTTGTTGAATTAAAGATCGTGGGAATCAGCAGCTTATTTCAAAACGTACTCTAATCTATTGGATTTAAATATATAATTAACGACATCACTGATAGCGAGTTAAGTATTCATGACAATCTAAAATGTATGAAACTATAATTCGATTAAAGCTTCAACCAATATCGTTATGTAGTACACGCCTCTACTACCTCCCATCCTAGCATTACCATCGAAATAAACAACAAAACACAAATCGTCCAAAGTTTCTCAAACTATTGAGTGGGGGTTAAATGGTTCTATTGACATGTCGCCTCGTGCGCCCCAAAGCCAGCAACAGGTCGGCACGTCCCCTCGTTCCGGATTTAAACGGTGTTCAGTACCCCGTCGACCGTGTAAACGGAGAAAATGAATATGTATTTTGAATACCGCTGGTCTCAAATGTTCTCCGTATTTGAATGATTAAATGCGTACAAGCTAGCAATAACGGATGTAGATTTATTGGCTTTTTCCGTATCATTCGAATTACTTTTTCATTTGTTAGAACAACGAATGGGTTGGGATGGATTGTTATTGATTATAGTATGGTCTTGTGTATAGCCTTTTTTAAAGATCGAAAAGAAGCCGTTCTGGGGTTAGGTTTAGGTACTTTGTGTTAATAAAAATCTCCATAAATTATAAAGGTTCTTTAAATTTATAAAATATTATCTCTTTAGGTTTTAATCAGTGTTCATAGATGTTCTGCTGTTTTTACCCGACTGTAAGGAAGGGTTATGTTTTTCGCGCGTATCTTGTATGTATGTATGTATGCATGTAATATTCTTTATTACCTGATATCTCACAATCCACTGAACGGGTTTATATAATTAAGACGTCGTTAGATTCGTCTTGATCGCCCGAGTGTTCTTAGATATGTGACGTTTGAAAAAAGCTAACATGGCGACTGTGAGATGCCAAAATAAAGAGGTGTGAAAAAAAAAGTTGTTTTGAATACTGCAATATGTGTATTAAATTAAAGGGCTAATCTTAAGCATTTCAAAAAGTTATAAAGTTAGTTATCAACCATTATTTATTCAATTTTTAATAATTGACAATAGCTGTGATAAAAGTTAGTTGTTACATCGGTTACATCCTATAATCCACTAAAAAGTATTAAATTAAAAAAATATACAGTATCCAGTACATATTTTATTTTTATAAATATTTTTTTAACAAAATTAAAGTTCAGTCTTTCGATGTTTAGTAGTTACGTCCTGTTGTTGCTTATCATTGTTTAGTCATAGTAGTGTCATTTGTTATTTAGTCTTACAAATATCTACATATTTGTACATGATAAAGTGATTGATGTTGTCATTAAAAAGAGCCTAAGAACAACAAAGTCATTGTGAGAATACACATACTTTTCTTTAGAAAATAAATAGATAAAGCTTATAAATATATTTTTTTACATAATAAAATGTGGGTTTTCATCTTATTTTCATAATGTGCCAAGTAATGACAAAATTCGTAAGCTAAAATTCCTTTGTCTCAATTAACCCGCTCTCAAAGCTTTTACGTAACAAATTAATCACGTTAAACGGCGCTCAAAGTCGCTGCAAACCCTTTCCGAGCCAAAAACGCATAAAGCCGCGTTTTCCTGACAATTCGTTTTCAACTTTCACCTAACTTGCATAACTTTATTTACCTCTAAACTGGCTTAAACAAGCAAAAAGTTGGTACACAAACAATGCCCGGAGCATTTTGTTCTACACAAGTTTATTGCAGCTGCCATTTATCCGCAACTTCAGCTCGTAATTCTTGGCGAAGTGTGTTTCTTTGGTCGCCTGAACTTGCCAACGACGAGGTGTTGTTGATGGCGGACATACGACTAATCTTTGTGTGGATGTAGAGCCATACTTCTTTTGGATAAAGTAATTTGTTCGCAGGCTTAGAGTAAGTCTGGTCGTTTATCGACCTGAAGAATAAAATTCGTTTTGGGTGTGGTGGTTTTTTTAAAACTTGAGCTAAATTTAAGAATTTGGATTTATTCAACCAAGAAGAGGCAAAATAACACCTATTCTGCTATTTTTTCTATAACTCTTAACACTAATAAACCTGTAAAACAAAGTTACCGAACGATATTGATATGTTTGCATGGAATCTGTACCACATTCAAATGGTGTAGTTTTTAGACCATGTATTAATTAATTTATTTATAAACAGTCTTAAACTTGTACACGGTGTGATGTAAAATGGAATCGTGACTTATTATCATCTAGCAGGTTTTTGCAACATTTTTCATTGATGCTTCGCTCCTATTGGTTGTAGCCAAATCTCAAGATATCTCACTAGAGGGAGGTAAGTGGTCCAAAATCACCTCACGTAATTTATGGAGACCCTCTTATCGCGATAAAAACTATCTTATGTCATTCTCTCGCGATATCTCACCAGAGGGAGTGAGGGCGTCCAAAATTCGCCGAAATCACCTCACGTAATTAAAAAATAAAAACACCAATGCTATGTGACTGAATTATTATTAATTATTAATTAAATTATATCTGGAATTTAAATCGATTGGCTCCATCTATTATTAAAAATGCAAAACTTTTTTCTTCATCTAAATTCATGAAAAGAACATGTCCGATGTTTGAACATCGGACATGTTCTTTTTATGAATTTGAACATTTTATTCACATACAAAATTACCAATGTCGAGTTTTCAGCTCTTATAAAGTCCCAGAACGTTGGTTTCAAGCCAGGTCTGGGTAGTTCGTACTTTGTGACCAGGTGCACAGTCCTGCTGGAAAGTTCACGGTGCATTTTTAAAAAGTGTATTGCTAAGAAGTTCCACTACACGATCTAAGACTGTCTCTTGATACACTGTGACGCCTTGATAAGACACGCCCCACCAAACCATCCCTGACATAAGATGATGATCACATACCTTTCCGACCACTTGAGCAGCTTCTTTAGAACTGTGAGCGTACAGTTTATCATTTTGCTTATTGTAGTGCTCTTCAATCGGGAAAATACGAACATACGGCAGATACAAGCTTTTGAAGTGTCTGGAATATGACCGACAGCTCCATACCCATTTTGTGCAAGGCGATCACCACAATCCTATTTTCTTCCCAATCCATATTGTAATTTGACAATGAACACAAAAAACATATGTGAAATGGCGCGAAATCGAAAAAACTTTTAAAAATAATAAACGCTTTCCAAATTCAAAGTAATTAAAAAGTTGAGTAAAAGAAAAGTTTTTATGTAACAGTATTTATGGCCGGACTAGTTATAATGTCAGTTTTTCTTAAATGATCTTTTTTTAAATGACTGAAGTAAAAAATAACGTTGTTTAGGTTTCTATATATTTTGTTTTGAAGTGCTTACAGCGCGTGTACTCCCTTTGTCTACGCTATTTCTATCAGTTCTTTCACTGTTCCTCGTTGAAGCGACGACCATAGCCTTCTCATTTTCATTGTTGACAAATTTAAGTTGATTTTGGCACTCTGGTACCTGTTTTTCCATAGTTTTTGGCACAGTTAATCTACCAGGCACTAACTGGCCCAATCTAGGCAGGCCACCTGCTCCGCGATTTATCGGCAACTTTACAACGAGCTGGCCGAGTGCCACTTGGGTGGTACCTTGTCCAATTGTTACGATGTTACAATTCTTGGCTTAAGTAGAATGTTGCTAATCTACAGCTGTGAATGTTAAGCAATCTGTGTTGCACAATTTGGAGCTAAAACACGATAATGGAAGCTATGAGCATAACTCAGGTCCCAGTTGAAACCAAGGCTGGCTGATGCTGAATTAGGAACCTAATCATACTGCAACCACGAGGCACGAGCAGCTTTCATACGACCTTATTAAGATTAGGTTTACTTTTTAGGGTCCCGTAGCCAAAATGGAAAAATGAAACCTTTTTGGTTTCATCATGTCCGTCTGTCTGTCCGTCCGTATGCCACAGGCATTTTACTCAAATACTACTCTATGATTATTGATTAAATTTAGTCTTGTAGTAGCCGGTACCTAGTTTGATAGCTAAATAATAATAATAAATATTTTATGATCTTGTTATTTAGGGATTTTATTTTATTTCGTCAGGCAAAGCATTAAAGATGCGCCCACACATTGCAGTACAATTCTTTAAATACGTAGGACTACAATGTATGTAGTCCTACGTATTTTTGATAACATAATTCTATCTGGATTAAGGAATCCAGATAGAATTATGTATTTCGATTATGTAAGACTTTGGCTTTTTTAAATAAAGTACGATGCATTTTTACAAATTTAGCAGCTTCTAGGATGTACATACATGGTAAGGTAAGAATTCGGTATCTTTTGAATAAAGGTTTGCATGATTCCCATGGAGGTATACAGACTCAAATAGACTCGAAACAACAGTTTGTGGATTACACAAAGTGGTGTCCCGTGTGGGAATCGAACCCATGACCTCTTGCGTAGCAGTCGGACAAACTACCACCGCGCCACATAGACATTCAGATTTATACGTCGCAAGCGAAAAAATGTATAAGAAATCAATAGAATCCGACCTGTAATGTTGTGCCTACATTTTAAGCAAATAAAAAAAAAAAACATTTTTTTAGCAAACATCAACGTATGGCACATCTTTCGACAGGTCTTTTAAAAAAAATAATAAGGTTTTTATGAACTTTTTTGATTATGTGAATATTTTCCCCCTCTCCTTTATCTTTTGAACCGTATGACCAAAAATATGTAAAAATCAAAAAGGTAGCGCTTAACAAATACTTTAAACTAAAATTATTTCGGACACGATCGGATATACCTTCATTCAGTTATTTCTGAAAAACTGCGTTTCTTAACTAAAGGGCGGTAGTGCCATGAACATACGCTCTTCTGCAACGGCCGGAACCCTACACCGAGCATGGTCCAACATGCTCTTGTCTATTTTGTAATCTTTTGATTTCTTTTTTGTTTTTAAGGTTCCGTACCTCAAAATGAAAAGACGGAACCCTTATAGGATCACTCGTGTTTCTGTCTGCCCGTCTGTCACAGCCAATTTGAATGTACTGGACCGATTAAGTTTAAATTTGGTACATATATGTGTTTCTGTGACCTAAACACGGACAAATAACGTAAATGTAGAATTAAGAATTGAGAGCCATTTTTGGGGGCAAACTAAGAAATTAAAAAAAAATGTTTCGGTAACTGATATTAAGTTGTTTTATAATTTTAATATTGTTATTTTTAAAGTTATTCAGGAAAAATATAAAAATAGACCCCCCCCTTATCTCCGAAGCTACTAGGGCTTGTTGAGGGTCGTTTGTCATTCGGGACCGGGACCGCGGTGTCAAAAAGCGAGTTGTAAGGATGTCTAATATATTTTTATAATAATTTTAAAATAGTTAGTTTAAAAGTTATTTAAGTAAAACCATGAAAACAAACCATTCCCCTCCCCTTCTCTCCGAAGCTACGGAGCGTAATATTTTAGAAAAATAAAAAGTTAGGTATTCATCTATAGATTACAGGAAAATCTATTAGAAGTCTGACTTTTGAACATGAGGGCCATTTCAGGGGCAAAACAATAAACTAAGAAACCGTTATGAAAACGGTATATATGAAATAAATGAAAGACGTCTTTTAGAGTTTAAGTTATTTAAGAATGTTTATGAGAATCGACCCCCTTCCTCTTTGAAAGTACTGAGCCTACAATTTGAAAAAAAGTCTACAGTATGAAAATAAAACGTGGAAAATTGACTGGCCTGGCCTGGTCTAGTGGTTAGTGACCCTGACTGCTAAGCTAGAGGTTGTGGGTTCGATTCCCATCTAGGATAAGTATATTCTTCATACATACGCACAGTTTATAAACATAAAAATATACAGTTTATAAAAAAACAAACATTTGAAACATCGGCAATTTGAAAAGAGTGGCCGCGAGTTTTTATTGCCTTGTTCCTGTCGCTGGCTTTACCTATTATAATAATAATATCTTGGGACGACTCATACAACGCTATCTGATCCCAAACTAAGCAGAGCTTGTACTATGGAAACTAGACAGCCAAATAAACATACTTATATATTTCTAAATAGATACATATTATAGATAAATAACACCGAGACACAGAATAAAACATCGTGCTCATCACACAAAGTATTATCCTGGGTAGGGATGGAACCCACGACTTCTTGCGTAGCAGTCGGATACTCTCCCACCGCGGCACAGAGGCAGTAGAATTATGGCTTTTCACAAGTATACTATTTTATATTGCTTCCTAAGTAAATAAAGAATTTTTAATTGATTTATTTATGTATTTAGAATTATTTTAGTATGTTTACGAGTATCAGTTGTCTGGTTGCTATAGTAGAGGCTCCCCTCAGTTCTGGATCAGATGGTCTTGTGTGAGTGGTCTGGTATAAGTTAAATATTTCAATATTGTTTCGTTACAAAGGAGATCTCTGTTAAAAACAAAAAATGTGAAAATATGCCAAAGGTTTCGCTAATAACAGAAGTGAAATATAACTGGAAATCATATTTGTTTGAAATTCTAAAAATCATATATAGGCCTTGCCATACATGACGATTCATTCATTTTATTAAATAATTTGTTATGCGACTTAATAGAGCAATTTGTAAAAATGTGGGTTACCGTGGCCTAAAATTCATCGTGTAACCACCCCATCAGTAAGGCGCCCTTTTGCAACTTGGTTAATACAGTGCCGTCTGTCTAGATAGATTTCCGTATTGATCGAACTATTTACATACTTATAAGTTAGTACGGAACCCTCAGTGCACAAGTCCCACTCGCACTTGGCCGGTCTTTTTGCTTATTACTTGATTATTAGGACAATTCTTATAAAATATTTTTATTTTTCACCTTAACTTATGTTACTTTCTTATTCCTTGCTTAGAATACTTTCTTTAGATCAGTCAAAAATCGTAATGATCATAAATTATAGTCCTGACGATATTTATAGATGTATGTTAATGGTACGAAATACATATTACATAACAATTATAAAATGAAATTAAAACCTTATAAAACACAGTGAACAACGCCCATAAAATTTCTATTTTACCAGTAATGTAGTTATATAGCTACTGGATGAACTAGATTTCTATGGCCTTTTATTATTTTAAGTAGAACGTAATATTACTCCTCAAAATAAATTCAATTTAATGACAATATCGATTCTATAGAATTTTATTAGCTACGGGTCTTAATCGCGTTAATATTTTATTTGAAGGCTATATTTATATTATATACGTCGGGCAATAAAACAAAGGTATTTGGCCTTAAAATGAAATATTTACGCGATTAAGACCCGTAGCTTATAGGTTATAAATTTTTATATTGTGAACAAATCACGAAAGTTTACGAACATAAATTACAATACCTATTATTGCCAAAATTATAGTCCAAGTGTATTTATATACTTTGACCCACTATTAGGGAGTGAAATAAAAAATATAATGTCACAAAAAAAATTAAGACATTTGTGAATTTCTCACATAAATGTATCTACATAATAGGTACGTCTGTATTAGTTTTCAATATCAAAATAATTAACCTTTATTGGTTTATTGTTTCTAATACCAGTTTGTAATACTTTGAAACAATTCATATCAACAATATTACAGAGCTCTATTCGTAATAGAATATTAATTGGGTTTAATTCTGTTATCGTTCATGCAAACTTACCGAGCCTTTGAACTTCCTCAATAATAACAAATATTTATACCGATGTTAGTAGAGGTTTACTTTGATGGTGTTTTTGAATAGGTCTTCTAACTTGATTTGACTACAAATCATGATAGGTCTAATAAAGCAACGGATTCTATTTATTGTTTGTATATGTACTTTAGAAGATTATAATATCTTAGACTGCTTAAAAAAACATATCGTATATATGAAAAGTACAAACTATTATGGCCTTTGAAAGACAGAGAGGATCCATTGACGTTGGGAACTTGAGCTAGCAGCTATAAGAACTTTACTTTCTAAATCCAAGATTTAAATTGATCTTATAGTACCTATTTATTTAGTTGCCGTCGCAAGTATACCATAAGTAACTTCATATTTTTACTCAAAAAATTGCATTAAAGCCAAGAACACGGATGTGATTCCCAGTTTATACATTGGACTAAGATCATCAAGATCTGATGATCTGAAGAGTAGTAATTTAATATATACTACACATTTTGGTACCTGAAAGGCTCCAATCGATAAACGTCGTACAAAGTAAGTCCAGTAACAGTATTTCGGGTCGATCAAAGCCCCACGCACTCATCCGTCCTGGGCACGAGTTAGGTAGGTTATCACTGAACGTATGGGCCCATCAGTACCGATTTATGACGGGTCAAAACGCACTTACTTACAATTTGCATATACAAAAGTCTTATTACTAAAGACTAAAGGTGATTTTAGTGTGCATGTTTGTAGTAATAACTTTGTGTGTGGTTAAAGGAAAATAGTGGCTAGAACGAAATGTTAGGTTTGATCCTAAATGTTAATGCTCAATGGATTTCGATGTAATCATTTTAGAAGAAATTGTGTTGAATACAAATGTCGGCCAATCTTAGAGTGAGAGAAAGAGAATAATGAAGTGACTGGATTTTTTAAAACTTTAGACTCAATATCTAAATGAGCAATTCTTGTACATTTATAATCTGATTCTTGGCTACGGCTTCAACGATTTTCATGAATTTTAATATACAGGGGATTTCTGGGGCGATAAATCGATCTAGCTAGGTTTCATTTTAAGAAAACGCCGATTAAAAAAATACCGAACAAAGCTCGGCCATTCAGGTACTTACTATTAAGTACACCAGACCATTCATGATCATTTTTATTACAATTTAACTTAATCATAATATAAACCGTTATTGTTCCAAGATCCTTGGCGTGACAGATCTCTTTTATTTTCTGACAGATAAAATGTAGGGCTTCGGGTAGTGTTTATATGTACACTCAATGCAAGCATACCAGCTAAGTTGTATAGATGGCCAATTTTCTGGTACCAGGTGAGAAAGGTGCGAAAAAATCGGACTAAGTTTTCTTATTTTCTGACAGTTGATTTTCATGTATATGGTGGTGTAAAATTCTATAAAAAAATATTATTCATTATTCAGCATTGCCAGACACTTCCCGCCGGTCACAAGTTCAGCCAGACACTTTAAAGTGGCCAAAAAGAGGTGACAACTTATCTTATTTTCTGATTCTTGATTCTTATATACTTAGGAGATAATATAGAACATATATTTGCTCAGCCAGACAGATTGTATGGGCCAAAGATTGTCCCAGACAACAAATAGATTCAGTCTTTACTATGATCCTAAAGGTATCATAATATTTAACTTATTTTGTTGATGCTTGATTTATATATATATTACTAAGGGGATTACTACCCGTCAGAAAATAAAATAGGTCTGGCACGCCAGGGATCTTGGAATATATTGAATTTTGATTTGGGCAGTCGACATTTAAAATGTAAATATCGGTCATAGAGATAGATTATCTATGGAGTGCACCAGCTGAGCAATTTCGGGGAGAATAGGTCGAATCTTCATCTTCTTCGAAGTGTCCAACAAATGATACCCACCACAAGACAAAAAGTTCCTTAAAAATCTGTAAGTGTAACTAATATTTAGCATCATAATAATTAATTATGTGTAAAATATATATGGCATTTCACTATAGTTTAATATTCAATTACCTATTACTTGACTATTTTTTTTATATTAGTGGATGATGACAACTCTAGTTAATGTGTCACAGGGACTTATATGGCGGGAGATGTTTTTATTTTTTATTTTTTTTTATTTTCAAATGTAACAATAATTGTACA
Organism: Herminia tarsipennalis; assembly: GCA_945859575.2. NCBI lineage: Eukaryota > Metazoa > Arthropoda > Insecta > Lepidoptera > Erebidae > Herminia > Herminia tarsipennalis. The sequence goes on from OX243830.2 coordinate 39,556,430, forward strand.
ATATTTATTCAAGAATGGTGCATGTTTGCATAGTGCAAGATTGCAAAAGTAAGTGGTGCCCAGAATGTGGACTCTCTTTTCACTTCTAAGTATGTAAATTTATGTTTGATTCCAAGATTAAAATTTAAACCATTTTATGTAGGTATTATTAGGAGTATAACGACGACTTTAACTTTGATACGACCGCTAATGACCGTAACAAACCTAAATCGTGTATTATTATTTGTTGCTATTTAAAATCATGTTTTCTTTAATTCTTGCTATAAGCACCGGATGAGTAGGGTAACAATATTCTTCTGCGATATTTACAATGAAGTAGCAGCTATAACTTTTCTAACCAAAAGAAAATAAAGTCAAACATTAACAAAATTACGTTTTAATACCTACTGAACTGTAATTTATCGGAACACGATTTACTTTTTAAAAAATTACACTTCAGTAGACAGTAGCAGAATAAATAGATAAATTCCGTAATAGTAAGTATCTCGATATTTAGCATTTTGCTATAAAGTAGTCGGCTCCGTTGCTCTAAATTTATTTATTTTAGATAGATAGTACAAAAAACATGGAAACCTATTTAGGAAAGAAAAACCCTATTTTTAAAGAGATGGAGATGACAACAGTATTTTCAAGGTCATATCGTTTCACTTTTGTTATTCGGCCAGCATGTGGCCTCCATTTTTACTCTATCTCCATGATATCGGTAGTGACATCACATGACATTGACATTTTGTCATGCAGATGTGTACAAAGATGGCAGACACATTTTAATCGCGTGTAGAACAGTGCGGACGTTTTGTAATAGTTTCAATAAATTAGTTTATTATTATTTTTTGTAATTCTACGCATTTTTATTGAAATCCGAGATGTCAGAACTCCGGGTCAGAGGTGAACACAATTAATCGCTACGAAGCCAGGTGAATGTATACTGTAGGGCGTGACATTTTTGCTTCATAATTTGTCATTTACAAACAGGAAGAGCTGGGCAGCACCAAACAGTTCTAGATCGATTAAAGATACTTGTATTCTGAAGAAGAAGATACGTCACGGTACTACAATTGTAAACAAGCTCACTTACATTTTTGTAAAACCCTCTTGTCAACACCCTAACGGATTTCATGTACTGAGCAAATATTTGTAGCGGACACTGAGTTTTTGTAGGCGTTTATTTATTTTGCGACTTTCCTCAGAACGTGTGCTCACTGTTGTGACTCGTGGTTCTGTCAACATTGGTCTCAAAATATGATTTACATATAGGGGTAATATTACAAGTGCTGGAACTAAAAAAAAATATTTTTTAGTTCCAGCACTTATAATGTTGTTTCCTGATATTTTTATGTTGGTATGTTAGGTCTGTCGCTCTAGTAACTAGTTGCTAGTTTTACAACTATACACTTGGTTATTTACTATCAAGCAGATCCGCAGCAGCATAAAATCTTTATCATCGTAACAGTAGCATTTATTACCACAGCTATGAGCAGCAAATCATTTAATCAGTATGGTTCTCAACCGTTTGTTTGATGATGAATCATTTTGAAGATACTTTATTAACTTGTTTTGACCGAGTTTATGTTAACAAAATGTATTGTGCTTTCACTTTGCTTACTCTGTAAAGTGTCGTCCATAGCAATGAATCATGTAAATACATAAGAGAAGTACACCTTCATTCTTTATGTAAACATAATTTCTTGCTAAAACAAAAAATAAAAGATATCTGAACAGAAAGCGACGACCCACTTTCTACGGAATGTGAATTTAAAAACAGGAAAAAAGCGATACAAAGTTTCAATAGCCACAGTTTATTGTTATAATATTCGAGAAAATTTTGAATTGGATTCTAGACGGCCAACTTAGGCACTTTATTAATGCAAATCAAAGAAGAAAAGTTTGGTAGATAAAATTATATGAACAATGAACAACCTTTTTCTAACTCGAAATTTATGGCCCTAGCTCAATAAGAGATTACTGTGGTACCGAATTTAATAAGGATGATCTAAAAAAGGTTGTGTTTGCAAACAGTACATTCTTTGATATATGTCGGGATTTAATCTCGTGAATTATTTAAAGGTACGAACCTTTTATTTACGCGACGTTTCGCTCGAATTGCACCGATCGTAGTCACAGGTCGACTGATGGCGGCTTAGCGATGTCTCCGTGAGGCACGGCGTTTTTCAACTACCCTCGCCTGATCTTTATAATTTTGATTATTTGTACTATTGGTACTTATATACACTACATTTACAAAGTCTTTATACTGAGGCGCGGTGTCATTACGGCGACGATAGCATTTTTTGATAACAGGGTTCCAAGATGGTGAGAACCGGGAAAATTGTTCTACTGTGTCACTGACGCCTTTCATGATACAGTATACGTCATCGACGTATCTCTTCTAGAGCTTGACGTGAAACGTGTGCAAGTCGATAGATAAGGTTCATCCAGATGTTAGCCATTACCGGTGCTACTGGACTGCACATAGCCACTCCGTCAATCTGGAGGTAATGATGTCCACTGTAGAGGAAGTAGTTACCGTCTAAACAGTTCTTCAGTAGAACAATGTACTTTTTGGGCAGGCTACTGTCTATACTGTCTCTGTGGCGCGGTGGGAGTGTATCCGACTGCTACGCAAGAGATCGTGGGTTCGATCCCCACCCAGGATAAAACTTTGTGTGATGAGCACGATGGTTTATTCTGTGTCTGGGTGTTATTTATCTATATATGTATGGATTTAGAAATATATAAGTATGTTTATCAGTTGTCTGATTGCCATAGTACAAGCTCTGCTTAGTTTGGGATCAGATGACGTTTTGTGAGTTGTCCCAACATTTATTTATTATTTATTATTATAATAATGACTCGACGTCGAAACTCACCATTATCTCGTCCGGTTCCAAGCGTACGCTATTGAGAATGATGCAGTTTTCCCTACCAATGGCTGCAGTACTGAAGCTACGTGTCTCGCTAGTTCGTAAGTAGGAGAATCAATTTGACCTACGATCGGGCGTAATGCTACGCCTTTTTTGTGAATCTTTGACAAGCCATAGTTTAGGAAGCTGCATTATTCTCTGCTTGTAGGTGAGTTTTTTTTCCTCCATACATTTAAATTTATATTTACAATCATAGTCACTGAAGTCCATAACAACGGTAACATTTCCTGTATAAAAATCGCAAAAGTTTCAAAACAACAGTAAATTCATACATTATATTCAGATATTATATCCAGATTGAGAGCAATATCTTGTGAGTTTCATACAATAACTCCTTAAATCACTATCACTAAATAAATTTCTTTGTAAAATTTTAGCTTTCTCAGTCCAAGGGTCCACATTAAAGTTGCACTCGTATGACTTCAATTCAATTTTATAAAACAGCTTAACACTGGACTTGGACAGTACTTGAAGGACTAAATTGCTACTAGGCGTTTCTCTAACCCTGCCAACGCAAGCGATCACCATTTGATATGTGAGTGATTAATGTAATGTATATAACGCAAGGCTTGAACACAATATCGCGTGCTCCACACTAGTTTGTTCTGTTTCCTTCACAAAAAATATGTAGGCCGATGTGGAAATGTATTAGACGAATTTATTGCTGACTCCGCAAGAATACTGCTTTTAGTGTTTTGTTCGTAGAACTTTTTTAATATAGGTATCCAATGGATGTGAACGCGTAGGTACTCGTATATTTTTTTAAATTGACCGTGAATAATGTAGCTTTGTTTGTTTTTCAAATGGAATTCGAAATAATTTATCGGCGTTTGAAAAAGTTGGTTTATAAATTACGTAGAAGGTCTTGGTTGGTTGCGTAAATACCTTTATTCTAAATTACTCCAATCATATTCAAAAAAAATTAATGTGCCTACCTCAGTAAGTTGAATCTATAGCAATTAACCATTTAAAAATATTTTTAAACAAAAAAGCAGACTGTTTGTTGTTCCGAGTCTGGGTGTACTTTGTGTCCGTGACATGTATGTTTGTTAAGTCCCCCGCGACACACGGCTTGTACCACACTGCGGGAGCCGTCTTTAAAAAAAAAACTGGGATGTGTTTTAATTGCTTAAAGTGTGCCAATGAAATAGATAAAAATCACCATAATTATGTCGGGTAGAAATTCTAAGCTTAAGCAATTTCACTACCCAGTCATAATAATAATTAACCTGTTCAATTCATTTCGAAATCAAATTGTTTTCTCTATAGATATCAAGATGCAATCTATTTAGTATGTGACTCGTTGGGTGTCCTATTCACACCTCTCTATTGAAAACCAATGCAAGCTAATGAGCGTACGTGATTAGGAATCAACAGACGAATTGATTCGGAATCACAATACCCGCATTACGTTGTATGTATGAAATATTTGCGGTTTGCATTGTAATGTTCATGATTATTCAGAATACCGGGGCCCACGGGGGCTAAGGGGTTGCTTATGAAATCTGAAATTGAATTTGAGGATATTCTAATGCTTCAGTCTAAATATTTGTTTATTAACCCTTTGTATACCCTTTTTATGTCACCTTGGGAACGCATGTTTATATTATTTTCTTCGTAGACTACTACTGGGCCGCATTGAAAATGTATGTTATTGTTGAATAGTCCATTTATCGAGGAAGGCTATATGTTATAACATCACGCTACGACCATTAGGAGCGAAGTAGCAATGAAAAATGTTGTAAAAAAAAAGGGAGAAAAAAGAAAAAAGGGAATATTTACGCAGACGAAGTTGCGCGGGTCAGCTAGTGTAATATAAAAAATAATGAAAATAAGAGTGATTATTTTCTCTTTAAAATAATATGTAGACCCAAATAATGATAACCCTTTGATCCTATGGATTATATTTATGATGTTGCTAGGGCTGTCTCTCCATAACTAATTAAACAATATAATTATACTGTTCATACCAGTTTCTAAATACTTTTCCAATGTTATTTAAACTTATTTAGTTCCATTAATATATTATTTATTTGTGTGTGGTTGGTTTTTTATACTCTTAAACCATTTGAATAATTTGTATGTAAAGCATAATTAATCTACGATGTGTGGTACATTTTTGATAATATTTTTTTACTACTGTCGTAATCACAAAAGAAACTAGCCAACAGCTGCATTATGTACTACACGAGAATGAGTGGTAGCTTATAGCATAGCATTAGCATTATTTATAATATATGAGAGTTTCATGTGACAGCCCTAAGCGGCTCGGCTCGTTAACTGCTTAATAGCCCCGGCGACACTATGCTTTACTTACACTTGTCAGAGATTTTCAAAGTTTGGCTTATAACCACTAACTAGATGTTTTATATTCTTTGGTCACGATTTCTTTATTTAATGCTAGCCTGTTACTACTAGAGAACTGTTTCTAACAAATAGGATGCACATCAGCACGCTAGTATGATACCCATTCATACTGGTACCAATTTTATTTTAGGTTTAAAGTAGGTTTGATTTATCGTTTACATGTAGGTCACTTGATAAGTTTTGAGATGCTCGTAAAACATGGAACTCATTTGTGTTACACAATTTAAAAAGCAAATTTATTTAAAAACGCAATTAGTAGAAGCGGAGAGCGTTAACATTATTTTGCATCAGCATCTTGGAGTGAGGAAGCTTTGTTATCGTTGAATCCCACGTTTGGTCCTTGTGGATAGGTGTCGCGAAATGCGTTTACGATTTGACAGAATTGTTAACTCGGAATGGTATACTACAGTAGCATTGCCGAAAGTTTTCCTATCTCTGCGAGAGAGGAGACCCAATACTAGGCTTCGGGGAATCATGCAGCATCACGACAACGCTTCGTCACAAACGTCCCTCAGAATACAGGCGTTTCTTGATGAATGTATGAAACCTTGCCCTATCCACTGTACAGCCCTGATTTAGCTCCCTGTGATTTATTTTTATTCCCGTTAATCAAGAAAAAAAATAAAAGGGATTATATATTTTCGTGTGTCGAAATTTCGGACTTATCGGATCAAGACTGGCAAATGTCTTTAATAATTAATTTAGGCTAATGGAACTTTGCATAGAGAATGAAGGAGAGTATTTCAAAAAAATGTTAAATGAATATTGTTAATATTTTGTATAGTTTTTTCTAGTCTCAAAACTCATCGAGTTATCTACGAGTACGTAGCTACGAGATGGCTATATGTATGAGCTAAAATAATTTAATTTGAGCTGTGGATCAGAGACTAGCCAACTGTGTAGGACACCTTATAACCCCCAAGTGGTATACCAAAAAGATATTTCTGCTGTTCCCTCACATTCATGGGATATAAATGTGATACAACTGGATGAACTGATTTTAGGTATAAGACCAACAGTTCTACATATTCTCTGAAACAAGGATAGGTGTTTTTCGAAAACTTTTACCCATTCGGCACTGATAGTAGTAACATTGTTTAGCCTCACTGTGCACATGATCTGTTCATTTGGTTGGTCGCCAATGAGTGATATTCAGTTGAAAATGGTTATTAAATATTACCATCATAGCCATCTTACCTACAGTTTTAAAAATCCTTACGGCCAAATAATCATGTCCGTTTTGATTGAGGAGCCACTTTTCATATCTTAATGAAAATAATGTACTTAATTAGTAGTGAGGTTAATAAAATTGTAGGATCGTTCCTCGATTTTGTAGTATAATACTTCAAAAGTTATATGAACATAAAGGTGGCACCTCAATCTAAATGTTTGGATTGAGGAGCCACGTCAGAACTAGGAACACGATGGATAACTACTTATCATAATTTAGTATGATTTTGTAGCTTTTGAGAGTGGTCAATAGACAAAATCTGAGCTCGGTAGTATTAGAATTAAAAATGTTAGCATACGTAATTTTTAAGAGAAGTAGTAGTTCAATTAATGCCATGCGCATTAATTGAACTACTACTTCTCTTAAAAATAACGTATGCTAGTTTTTTAATTTTAATATTTGTCTAATATTCTTTATCAGTTAGTAGTAAGTATATAAGATTTGAAGAACAAGATCTGTAATTAAAAATGAATCAATATAATATAAATAGATTTGCCTCTAATCAACTTATACTTATGACGAAATTTAAAACAAAAACCATCTATATTTGGTATAAATTTCTCCTAATTGTTCGTATAATCCAGCCTTAAAAAGTAAAAATTACATTATGAAAAAATATATATTACGGGTCTTAATCTCGTGAATAATTTAAGGTAAAATACCTTGTTAATTGCCCGACATTTCGACCGTATTGCAACGGCCGTGGTCACGGGTAGTTCAGCTCAGCATCGCTTCCGTTAAGTGCGGGTTTTGGAAACTACCCTCGGTTTGTTCGGCGGTGTATACATTTGCTGATCACGGGATTCCACAATGTTGACAAACGGTATCCATCTTCTCGGTTGTATCTTCTAGATATTTAATAAATCAATTTCCAATACAAACTTTTTAACAAAAAAATATTACCGACTTCAAAACTAAATACCTACAAGGCAACTAAAAAGCAAAAAATAATACATTTAATAACAAAAACAAATTAAACATTTTGAAGTTGGTGCCATGAAATAGTAGTTTTTATGTTTTGTTCGGTATCAACTTCAAAATGTTTAATTTGTTTGTATTAAATTTGTTTTTATTGTTAGATGTATTATTTTTTGCTTTTTTATTTAGTTTTGAAGTCGGTAATATTTTTTTGTTAAATAGTTTTATTTCTCACTTTTTTGTGTTTTGGTTTGTAATTCACTTAGGTTACAATAGGCTTATTTAACTGCTCAAATCCTTTTACAAAGTATTGCTTGCCCTGATGCAGGATCGATAATTGTTGAGGTGTTCACTATCAGCTGTATTACATTGTGTAATAGTAGGTAGTATGACAAGAATAAAGTGCTACTCAATACCATATCAAAGTAACTAAATCGCAAACTGTGAAATATTGAATAGGTCCGGTCTTCATTTGTGGTCTTCATCATCAGTTTCACTTCACAAATTGGTGCTTTTTAAAAGTAAATGCACGAATCACTATGAAATATACTTAAATCACTATAGGTTAGCCTTAATACTTTAAGGGTTCCCCCGATTTCTCCAGGATCCCATCATCAGATCGTGATCTGATGACAATGGGACCAACTTGGAAGTATACCCTTTCAAACACAAAAAGAATTTTTCAAATCGGTCCAGCCGTCTTTGCGTAATCGGTGAACAAACATAAAAAAAAAATACAGTCGAATTGAGAACCTCCTCCTTTTTGAAGTCGGTTGAAAATAGTAATTCCGTTTTCATTCATACAACATGGTCAACCTTAAATGAAATGATCAGAATATTGAAAATACAATGTTGATCTAATATTAATTATAATAATAATAAATCTTTATTCCTGAACTAAGTTATAAACTACATTTACTAGACTATATTGTATTTACTACACATTTGTACTAAATGTTAGTGTCTGTAGTTTTTGATTCCGTTGATATCTCAGGTAGGTTCAATGATTTAATAAACAGAACATTAGAATTAAGGAGCCAAATAAAATGCGTCTATTTACCGAATTCACTCAGTTTTACTGCTTTGTCCATATACTACAAATTCGAATACACTTCTAAATGTTTTTGGAGTATAATGATAGTTGAACAATTACTTTCATGGAAATTCACGCTCTTATGTACAGATTGAGGTGCCACATTAAAAATATTGTATGTTCTTGAACATTAACAGTACTAGACTCAGATTTTTATTAGACACAATACACAATTACAATAAATAATGTGAAATTTGCAAAAAAAATATTTTTGCAATTTCCGTGTTCGAGGTGGCTCCTCAATTCAGATGTTTAGATTGAGGTGAATATAACTTTTGAAGTATTATACTACAAAATCGAGAACCGTGCCTACAAAAAATTTAAACTTACTACTAAATAATATACCTATTATTTTCATTAAGATACGAAAAGTGGCTCCTCAATCCAAATGGACACGAATATTATAATGCTCATTATAGGAACCGTCAAATCTCATACTATTACTGCAAACTAAGATGAATAGTAGCGACAGAAATACTTTTGAATAATACTCATAGCTAAGTATCGTTTGAGTATTCAGAGGTCACCTGATTGTAGTACTTTGAGTAACGCAACGTGAAGGTGTTCTAAGCGTGTCAATTTCCTCCGCGACACGAAGTACTTATGAAGTGTAGAGTTGTAACGCTAAAATATTGCGACACTTATTACTCGTTCACGGTCACGCTTTGTAACTCATTTTATAAAGCTTTTTCGCGCACATAACTTTGTGGCAAATAAGTTGTACTTACTTATTACTTCTGGTAAGTTACATCAGTCATGCCGTTCAACTTTTTATATGGGTTCATTTAATATTTAGTTCCTTAACATAACCTAGACAGACCATTTATAAAGTTCAGCATCGTAATGTGTGAACTTTTCAAAATCTATTTTAAGTATTTTAGATCCAATTAAAGTGGTTAATTTACTACAATACGCGTATAAGAAATGTTTCATGTTTGCAAAGATAAAGCGCCTAATCGCGGATACATTAAAAAAGAAAAAAAAAGTACCACAACTTATAATTGGTGAAAATAGCCTGAAGAAACCGCCATGTCTTCGAACTAAATACTCAAAGACATCCATCTATCAATAAGCAATCTATCCGTATGGTATTCACTCTACCTACCCTCTCTCACTGAGATGGTGTGTATGTTATACGGCGGGAATGTTATACGGCGATTATAATTATATGAACCTAGGCATTGAAAAATAATATGGTTTTCTTACTTACTTACCGTAAGGAATATATAAAAAATCTTGCGTTCATTGACTATCGACCGGCCTGTTGGTCTAGTGGTTAGTGATCCTGACTGCTAAGCCGGAGGTCGTCGGACCCAGGATAAAACTCCGTGTGATGAGCACGATGGTTTTTCTGAGTCCGGGTGTTATTTTTCTTCAATATGTACCTATGTATTTAGAAATATATAAATATGTTTATCAGTTGTCTGGTTTCCATAGTTCAAGCTCTGCTTAGTTTGGGATCAGATGGCGTTGTGTGAGTTGTCCCTAGATATTATACTAACAGTTGTCTTCAGTGCGTGATTTTGTCACGCTCTGGACTAGGTACTCGCAACTCTCGCCCCACATCATAAATGTTCCTCAAATCCTCTACTTACAAATCAATTTCATCCAACAACTTTTCATTTTACATCCATTACGTAAAAAGCTTTACAGCCATAAATTTTAGTTTTTGTTTCTTTATCTACTTGTAGATCTGCGCTTTCGTGTAGATGTGAATCTTGCTAATAAATGAATTGCTTGTTACTTCAACTATCAGCTTCATTAGTTAATGTAGGAAGGCTTTAATCTGGTGCCTGTTCAGCGTTCTTACGGGCCTTTGTCACGCTTGCAGGCTATTTATGTAATGTAATAATTTAAAAGAGACTTCAAGTCGTTTATAAGACACGAGTATATTCTTGAGGGAGTAGTAATAGTTTCTTATTGCGATGTCACGTCGTTTGTATTTTTTGTATCGCTGGGGTGCAGTATTTTTATTTAAGCGGCATTAATGGTATTAGAGCTTTGGGACGATATACTTTTTTATTGTGTTTCATGTGAATAAATGTGATATTTTATATTGCAATAGTCTGGCGTTCCATTGTGGTTGCTCTAGCAAAGATCGACGATCAGACAGTTCAGTTTTATTTACTGTAGAAATAAAGAAAGGGTATATTTTATTAAGATATTTAAAAGTTTGTTGTTTATTTGCTTATAAATCAAACCCACCATGAACACATCAATAATCATACATGCAAATGAATTATTATAATTTTTATTAAAATTCACAAGAGTATCGGTATATGTGACCGCTAACTTTTCGGCGAGTCGCCATAATTGTAAGTAAGAATATAGACGCCTGGGCTAAACTGTAAATAGTATTACTCATTCCTATTTTAATGGTAATAATACTTACTACTAACACATAACACATCTCAACAAGTAACAAGTACGCTTCCGTATTTATTCAACTAGTCATTTAGTCAAAACTGAAAAGTAACAGTTTATTCAAAAAGAACTGCCGAAAATTACTAGTTGTGACGTTTGCGTGTCGTTAATAGCATAAAAAAGTAAATATTATAAAGGTATAACAAGATTCAAAACGGTTGTTCCTCAATTTGTTTAGAAAACGACATTAAATTTGGGTGTTTTCGTCGGCCGTCCGTCATTTAATTTTGGTACGTCAGGGGTCTGATGGCGGTTATTGTTTCTTCTGATAACGTCAAAATAAAATTAATGAAGGTCTATTTTCTTCGAAGGGAGGTACTGGCGCAGCTCTTTACCTATCGCTCGGGGAATGGCACCTTTCTGTAGCTAGCGTTAGTGTTTGTGTGTGTGTGTGTTAATGTTTTTGCTTTAAGCCTTTGTCGTATAGCTGTGCCCGCGACTTTGCGGTGCTGCCCTCTCCCTATGAATGTTAGCGTGATGATAAAAAGTAGCGTAAGTTCTTGTTGTTCTTCTCCTTACACCAACTGTTTGACAGTGAAATCCTACCAAAATCCGGCCAGCCGTTTTGGAGATTAGCATATTAGTAATAAACAAACAGACAAAAAAATTAAAAGTTGTGTTTATAAGTATCATGTATACTTTCTTAAGCATTTCGTAAAAAACTTTTATTTTGACATTACAAATAGACACTTCAGTTTTATTTATTTGTTATGGCTACCTTTTTACCCGGCTGCAAGGAAGGGTTATGTTTTTCGCGCGTATACTGTAAAACCAAATCAAAGGTTATTTGAAAACATCAAAATAACTCATAAAAAACCGGGCAAGAGCATGTCGGACCATTGTCAGTGTAGGGTTCCGCAGCCGTGAATAATTGCATCAGCAAACGAGCGTATGTTGTTCACTTACGTCTTTTTGTTAAGAAACGCAGTTTTTCGGCAATAACTCAATGACGGTAAAAAAAATAGTTTAAAGTACGTATTAAGAGCTACCTTTGTTATTTTTTTCATATTTTTTGGTCACACGGTTCAACTTTTGGAGCGATTATTTCCAAAAATGTTTACTCAATCATAAATTTTTACTAAAAACCTTAGATTGTTTTTATAAGACCTGTCGAATGATGTGCCACACGTTGATGTTTTCTGGAAAAAAATCAGCTTCTGTTACATGTATAGGGCCCCTAAAAATATTTAGTATTATTTTATTTTTAGTTATTAGTTAGTATTTAGCTATCAAACTAAGTAGCGGCTACTAGACTAGGCAAGACACCTTTTCACCAAATTTCATCAATATTAATTGAGTAGGCTTTGAGTAAAATACCTGAATGCTGACAGTCAGACAGACAGACATGACGTAACTATGAGGGTACCGTTTTTGCCATTTTGGCTACCGAACCCTAAAAACCGGGCAAGAGCATGTCGGACCATGCTCAGTGTAGGGTTCCGCAGCCATTATTACAAATAAATGCACTACATATTATTAAAAAAAACGATTTTTAATAATTGCGCTAGCAGAAGAGACTTACGCTCTTTTGTTAAGAAACGCAGTTACGGTATATCCAATCATATAAAAAATAATTTTAAGTTAAAGTATTTTTTATTAAGCGGTACTTACCTTTGTGATTTTTTTATATTTTTGGTCACACAGCTCAAAAGATAAAGGGGGGGCCAAATATATGCAACTTTCGGAGCGATAATTTCCAAAAATATTTACTTAATCAAAAAAAAACATTTAGAAACCTTAAAATGTTTTTAAAAACCTTCACGATTTGCCACACGTTGATGTTTACTAAAAATATTTTTTTTAGTTTCTGTTACATGTATGGAGTGCTCCCCTCACAAAAATATTTATTTTTATTATATAGCTATCAAACTAGCAGTTACCACCTACCTTTTCACTAAATTTTATTTATATTCTTTATGTAAAAGACAAGTAAATGCCAGACAGACAGATATGACCAAACTGAAAGGGTTCCGTTTTTGCCATTTTGGCTACGGAACCCTAAAAATATTAAAAGTTTGATAAGTTTGAGTTAGGCTGCAGTTTCAAGTGTAAAGCTCGTGAGAAGCTGCCAAGAAACTTATGAGACACTCTTATAAAATCAATAAGTTATATTACAAGATTATTTTATTGCCTACTAGTTATTTAAAAAAAAAAACAAACCTTTACTGCTTCAACACTATTATTATCTCCTTCAATATATCCTATTAGTATCTTTGCCATCTGTGACTAGAATTATTTCGTGATCCAATATGTTGCTAGATATAGCAACGTACTGGCACAACTTTTATTTTCCATATCAAGTACAAACACGGCGGAAAAAAACCTTCCCGATATGAACAAACAACCCGTGGCAAAGCGAGTAGGTACCTACCATATAGTAGGTACACATGCACGTCGCGAACAGAACAAACATTCAATTCATCCTTTTTGAAACTGAACCAAAATATTTTTTGTTCAGTTTGAGAGAGAATAGGGGTCTGTCGCGATTCTGTTTTTAGAGTCGACTCAATTGTGTTCTTGTGCTTTGTACTAAACTGATTGAACCAGGGGCTACCACAAGCTAATATTAAAAACCTTACTAAGGAGTTTTAACGATGCTAGAATCTATTTTCACAAGCAAAGATTTAATACTGCTGTCTCCAACAGTTTGATTATGACATAACTTCATGGAATGATCATTGTTAAGTGTACATAGTAACTTTAATTGGTCTGTGTATGAGTGAAATGGTCGTCTAAAAACATGTTTGGTTTAAGTAGAATATGAAATAAGTATAAATCTGTAAAACTTAACTTCCCGAATACCACTTACTTTCCCTAACACCGAATGTCGATGTGAATGCTTTTTCGGCACAGTTTGATAAAGTCGATATCAATAAAGAAAGAATATACATAAATAATGCCCTAACACCTATTGCCAATAATGCTGCTTCTAATAATTTTATTGTAATAAAACAAAATAAAAACCAAATTATCACAGAATCCAATTTCAACCGTTCTCTAATTAAATTTATGGAAATTGAATAAGTAAACATTTTTATTGGCAACAAAATCTTATTAAGTCGTAAGAAAAAGGAAAATCACCGCAACTGAAAGACGGTCGGAATTAATAAAACCTTTTTCAATTTAGCAATAACGTCTATAACGAACCTGTAAGGTTACTGACAAGGTTTTATTTTGTATAACTGAAACATGATAGATAAATTATGAGCCATTTGTAACATGTATTGTATCTGAGAAAAATAAATGGTTAAGGTTTGAGAACCTGTTTTTGGAAATAATTTTGATAGTTATTTATGGCACAAATTGAAACGTTGAACGTTTAAATATTCAGTTGGTAATGGGTACATATAAATTAAGAAAGAATTTATCAAGTATTTTAAAATAATAAAATCAAACAATCAGAGATACATTGTGCGTTTCAGATATCAGTACCGTAAAGGAAGAAATAACTGCGTTCGGTATAAAATGCCATACAAAACTATCAATTCACGTCAATAAATTTGCGGCTACAACATAACAGAAATACATGAGCTAAAAAAAATATGCGGCTAATAAAATAGACGTTAATTTTGCGAAGGCTTAAAATGTTTATAATAGAAACGCCAGGCCGCTAGATTCCAAGATTTTTTTTTAATAACATATAAAGAAATATATTAATATATTCCTTTCTCAATATCATACAGTATCTACAGTACATATCTACACAATCATCATATCATATCAGTACAATATCTACCTACGTACAGTATCGTATCTGATAATAGCATACTTTACAGGATAGTAATTTGAAATTTCATTTTGACCTACAACGGTAACTAATAATAGTATAGTAAAAGTAAAGCCTAAGAAGTGAATCCCATTTTACACGGTTTTCTTCTACTTAGCGATATTTAAATTATTTAATGTAGTTTTTGAAATATTTCACATTTCATGATAAACTTTGTTAGTAACAAACAAACAAAAGAATTTATCGAAAGTAGCAGTTTCGATAGTATTCAAGGTTTAGAAGAGATAAAAACGTATCGAATGTGGTAGATTTCATATTATTCTAGGTTTAAAAAGATCAACAAGTATCGAATGCGGTAGTTTCGATACTGTTTTCTTCTATAATTTCCTTTTAGGGTTCCGCAGCCAAAATGGCAAAAACGGAACCTTTATAATTTTGTCATGTCCGTCTGTCTGTCCGTATGTCACAGGCATTTAACTCAATGAATATTGATGAAATTTGGTGAAAAGGTGTCTTGTAGTTTTAGCAAACATCAACGTGTGGCACCTCGTTCGAGAGGTCTTTCAAAAACATTTATGATTAATTATACACTTTTTTGATTCAGTTAATATTTTTTTATCGGTCCGAAAGTTGCATGATTGTGTCGTAAGTTAATGGGAGGGGGGGCTTCACTTTTGAACCTTGTGATCAAAAATATGAAAAAAATCACAAAGGTAGCGCTTAATAAGTACTTTAAACTAAAATTTCAGAAATGATCGGATATTGGTACAAGGTATTTTACCATAAATTATTCACGCGATTAAGACATTTTACAAATTGCGAAAGTTTATCAACAGTTGTGATTTGTGTTGAACTTTGATGATTTTTACCCGACTACGCAAGAAGGAGGATTATGTTTTTTTCGAATGTATATATATATATTTATACATTACGTATATTTCTTTAGCACACCCTAGCGCCTAAACGGCTTGATGGATTTTTGGTGGAGAGGTATCGTAACGTAAATTAAAAAAAAAATATAGACTTGTAAAGGGTATCTTGTTTCCGTCTTTTTGCAGACGGGTTTTTTTTTAATATTGCCTTTTTAAATTACTTTTCTAGCTGATTGTACCAAAACAGGGCTATATTGTATAAGCCATTTAATAAAAAAATAAGCAAAACAATAAAATTGTTGTTAACGACTCAAGACTATCATTTACAACTACTTTATATATTACAACTACTACTACACTACAACATTTACAACTACTATTAAACTTCAAGACAATGATTTACATTTGAATGTCAGTTACAATTCGCCAAATATGCAAATACAAACATCAACTTATTTAATGATTTTCAATGCTATCACTTATTTTACAACGTTTTTGATCATCAAGTTCTGGTGACAGTACAATCAGACGATTTATCGGTTACTTATTCAATTACTCACTTTATGAACGTTGTAGAATTTGCTAGATTTGCCACAAATTTTGAAATTCCAGTTTTGATCATGAACCTTTGCCGTTGACTGTACTCTTATTAACACCAACAGAAGGCGATCATATTTTTTCTTTTCTGAATTCATGATACGAAGCTACTTAGTGGTTTTTCCTCTCATTTACGAAGGAGGAAAACGTTTGTTTCACTTATTTATTGTTACAAACAAAAATGTGGTTTTCTTATCGTATGTTTGTTGTGCTTAAAGGCCAAGTTTGTGTTAACGACCTTCAAACCAACTGAAGGTTTCGTCATCGATCCAATTTAACCGCGTCTTCTCAAAAGTCACTATCTTTGTTATTAAACCTAGCGCTTTGGTAATACTGATGCTGTCATTTCTATTTTAGTTAACCTATAATCTGAGCAATCTATGGGTATAGTGTGATAGTGGCATTTACCTACTCGACGCCTGATACTACGTATAAATAATGAATCCTAGCGTCTTGGACGGTCAATGGGATCGTAAAATCGTCGGGTAAATAAAAGGTGTTAAATATCTGTGGTGTTGAACCTTGAAATAATGTAAAACAATGCATTAAGTTGATTGTGTTGCTGCCTGAGGATGTCTTGTGCAGACGCGAAACACGTGCCAAAGTGCATCACTTCGTGTAGGCGGATTCAAAATCCATTAAGAGTTCGAAGATGTCCCTAGAATTATTATTAATAATAATAATAACTTGGAACAAATCACACAATGCCATCTGATCCAAAACTAAGCAGAGCTTGTTCTATGGAAACCAGACTGAAGAGAAATTGATAAACATACATATATATTTCTAAATACATAACACCCAGACACAGAATAAACCATCGTGCTCATCACACTAAGTATTATCCTGGGTTGGGATCGGACCCACGACCTACGGCTTCGCAGTCAGGGTCACTAACCACAAGACCAACAGGCCAGTCAATTGGTGACAGTCCCTACTTGTAACTAATTTCTTTTGTTGCAGGTTTTTTTTTAACTGACAGTGTGTTAATCTGTTAATTTATTTGATTGTTAAACTAATCGAAGAAATTTACAGTTCCAGGATGAGTTATCTTTCATTAATTTAAGGTGAATTTCCACCATATGAAAACAGGTTCAATCAGTCAATACGTTATGTTATAAAGCATTAGTCAATATTTTGCCAGTCGTCCTTCTGTTCCCAATGTGAGAAATTCCCCAAAACTAATACTAGGTATAGTTATCATTCACAGTGGTACATCAGCCATAAGTACATTAATGTCCTCTCTTGATCACAATATCGGTGTCACTGCATTTAAGCACAAAATACATAGGTACAGAAGGCCAGCTCATAGGTCAACAACAAATCCACGCACCCTTAAATGCGATCTCAACTTGCGTTGTTTCGATTGCGATTCGACTGAATTGTACCGACATTTCCGTATGTGTGCTTGTACGTAGGCGTGAGCCATTTTCCGCTCGTTGTAGGGAGCCGATCGGATCTAAGTGACGATTCACGTGTGGGGGCACGGTCACACAGCGGCAGTGTGACTCCTAATGACGTTCTGCAGGAAACTGCGCACTTTGTCACCGGAAATGCGCGATGTGTTTGCTTCTGTAATCATGGAGTATTTGGTTTTTTAGAAGCTCTATGTAATGGAATGGTCGGGACTGATCATTTTCCGCATGAAAAAAGATGAAAAATACGTAATTGAGATTTGTTCTCGACAATATTGTTCTATGTTATGAAGTCTTTACGATATGATTATTGTACAAGAATAATGTATAAGGTTCAAAGTATGTATTAGTTCATTAAAATAATAACAGATGTCGCTGTTCGATCTTTCTGAATCGCGGTGTTAAGATTCTCAAGGGCCGAACCACTACCTAATTAATAAGTTTAGTTCCTAAGAAATAACTAGATGGCGTTGTTCCATCAATCTCTGAATCTCGGTGTTAAGATTTTCCACGGGTGAATGACTGCCGCGCGAATTTTGTATTTATTAATTCGAAATAAACTTGTGAAAGTACTACAAAACTATAGTATTTATTCCAAGCCCACCGACAACCTGTAGTACCTAGTGTTCAGTAAACATTGGTCCTTCGTAGTCGAATAGTGCTGTGAGTGATTACAGTGCGGAACAGTGCAGTGCAGGATTGCAGTGCTAGTGTCGGAGCATAGCCTTCTGTGAAGCTACAATTCACAGAATTTACTGGATAGTGGATCGCTATCCAGAGCACCATATCACCTTCACAAGGGAAACCTTGTGGAGGAGCAGAGGACGGGACATAAGTCCTCTGCTGGAAGAACTGTGAGGAGCTGGAGCAGATTGGCAGGCGGCCAGTGACCAAGGAGCAGGTCATCTGGAGGCAGCCAGTGACCCCAGGATTGGGTCAGCTGGAGTTAACGGCGCGCGGCGCTACTGGACATCGGTGACGCTGCCGGACCCCAGGACAAGGGTACCGGAGGACAACGAATAGAACGGGGAACGTAACCAGGTGAAATTACCAGGACGAAACCGTGAGTACTTTGAGCATTATTTCAAGTGAAAAGTTTAAGTGCGCGAAAGTTTATCGTAACGTGATAAAGTGAATCGGGAAAATTATTGGACAATTAGTTTAGATTTATAGCATTTATGAGACTTGTATTAATTTTGTGCAATTTGATACTTTACCCTAACCTAACCTACGTTCATTTAATTAAAAGCTTGTTAAAATTTACATCATTTATGAGACTTAGAATAATTTGTGAAATTTGGTCCATACGGGGAACCTACGCCCGTTTGTATAGAGATTAATTGAAACACTTGTAATAAAATTAAAGCATTTATTTAACTTGTAATAATTGTGAAATTTGGTACATACGGGGAACCTACGCTCGTTTGTGTACATATTAACAAAACACTTGTAAAATTTTGGAAACATTTCTGGCAAACTATAATAGTCAAATCGCATTTCTGGACTTGTAGTAGTAAAAGTTTGGAAACATTTCTGTCAAACTATAATAGTCAAATCGCATTTCTGGACTTGTAGTAAATTGTCAAAATAGTAAAATGTCAAAATAGTGAAAAACACTTCTAAAAGGTTCAGTTGAATTTATTGTAATATGTTCACATTTCTATTATAAATCGATACTCATTGTGGGATTTAAATTAAAGTAAGTTTGTTTGTTTCGTTCTACGTAATAAGTAATTTAAACTATCAAAATAATAAGTAAATACTAAATTTGCTACCTACTTAATTGTTGATTTATAAAAACATTATTACTTATACTTACCTTAGTATATAAAGTTGAACAGTCGCTGAATCTGATAACAATGGCGTCCTTATTGCTAAATGTACAAGTAGATATTTATGATAGAATTCATAAGGCTTATAAGAATTATAAAAAATCTCCAAGTGACAGAATCAATTCTAATTATTTACAAGTGAGATTGGAGAATTTAGAAGGTTTATGGGTTCAACTAACAGAAGGACATAAAAAGTTGTTTGTGGAATGTGAACAAGAAATATTAAAGGAAAGTAAATATGTTAAACAGGAAATGTACGATTCAGCTGAGGAAATGTATATACAATATAAAACGGAACTTAAAATTAAACTAGAATCCTTTGGTTGTAATGAAGTAGTTAAGTCTAAAGAAACAGTAGCAATTACTAAGTCTTGGCAAGTTAGGTTACCAAAAATTGTGATTCCGGTGTTTGATGGTAAATATACTGAGTGGGTGACATTTAGAGACCTTTATCTTTCTTTAATTCACAATAATTCTACATTAGACAATGTGCAAAGAATGCAGTATTTAAAGGGATATTTGTCGGGAGAAGCAGAACAACTGATCAGACAAATACCAATTTCTGATGCAAACTATAAACGTTGTTGGGAACAGATAAAGGCACGGTATAATAATAAAAGATTTCTATCA
Organism: Herminia tarsipennalis; assembly: GCA_945859575.2. Classification (NCBI taxonomy): domain Eukaryota; kingdom Metazoa; phylum Arthropoda; class Insecta; order Lepidoptera; family Erebidae; genus Herminia; species Herminia tarsipennalis. The sequence goes on from OX243830.2 coordinate 39,576,460, forward strand.
CATCACATTTTGAAAAGATTACTCAGTCAAAGAAATATAAATAATGAATCTGCAGCCGCCCTAAAAGATTTAATTGATAATACGAACGATTGTTTGAAAGCGTTAACAAATTTAGACATTGATGTCACCACATGGGACATTATAGTGATTCATATTATTACTCTTAAATTAGATCCAGAATCAAGGAAACAGTGGGAGTTTGATATAACCACACATAATTCTACTGAAGAATTACCCACACTTAATCAATTCACAGACTTTTTAACTAACAGATATAGGGCATTAGAATTTTTGGATAATAAACAAACTTCAGGGCCGAAAGTTTCAACTTATAATAAAATGTCTCCACGTCAAATCAGTCACCAACCACCTCATTCAAATATTAAAACGTTTGCAGCAACAAATATACAATGTCCATACTGCTCAGATTCCCATAGACTTATGCATTGCAAACAGTTTGGTCAAGTAGATTGTGATGATCGTAGGAGTTTTGTGCAAGAGAAAGGGTTGTGTTTTAATTGTTTGGGCAGCAACCACTCTGCTAGGGTGTGTAAAAATAAAATAAATTGTCGCATATGTAATCGGCGTCACCATTCACTGCTACATCCTCAAGACGGTTCTCCGTCTCCTGGTTCAAAATTAAGTGTTCCGGGTAGTGCAGTATCGTTGTTAGGCAATACAAGTTTACCAACGAAGGAACATAATGAAGGGTCAATGAATTTCAATTCCGAAGGGACAGGGGAACAATTGGTAACTTGTTTTTCGACAGGAAAATCGAATAGTACGGTTTTATTAGCCACAGCATTAATAGAAGCTGAGTCGAGAGATGGTTCGTACCAAGTGGTTAGGGCACTAGTAGACCAAGGTTCACAAGCATCATTTGTTACCGAAGCTACTGTGCAATATTTAGGTTTAAAGAAAACACCATCCACCCATGTCATAAAGGGAGTAGGAGACGATAAGGAAATCATATCCAGGTCGATGGCAGTCATTAACATGAAGTCCAGAGTTGATCCTAGCTTTCAAATCCAAGTGAAGGCTTTTGTGTTAAAGTCCATTACTTCACTTCTTCCAATAGTGAAAGTAACTGAAATCAAGTGGTTAGATATTCCGCAGGAAGGATTAGCAGATCCCCAGTATCATACACCTAATAAAATAAATGTTTTATTAGGGGCGGATATCTACAGCTATTTAATTGAAGACGGTCTGAAAAAGTCTGTAGAGGGTTCTATTGTTGCGCAGTATTCAAAACTGGGTTGGATAATTTCAGGTCATGTGGATACACCCACTTACATTTCTTCTAATGTAGCAGTAATGCACACTCATATAGAAGAAAATGAGTTATTAAAAAGATTTTGGGAATTAGAAGCAGAATCCACCAATCAAAAGAGAATATTAACTGAAGAAGAAAAACAATGCGAGATCCTATTTGCTGAAACAACAACCCGGGATTCAGAAGGAAGATATGTGGTCAGGCTTCCGTTCAGGCAGGAGGTCACTTCCCAAACTGGGGGATTTGAAGAGGTTGCTGAAAGGAGACTCACTGCATTACAAGCTAGATTAAAGAAAAATATAGAACTAAAAATTAAATACTCTCAAGTCATGATGGAGTACTTAGAAATGGGACATATGGAGAAAATACCTGAAAATGAGAAAAGGAAACCGAATGGAAAAATATACTTACCTCATCATGCTGTTATCAGGGAGGATAAAGATACCACTAAGGTTCGAGTGGTCTTTGATGCCTCGTGCAAGGGAAGACTGGGATATTCTTTAAATGATAAATTGCTTATTGGGCCCAAATTACAACCCGAACTTAGACATTTATTAATGCGTTGGCGAAATCATCCTATATGTCTTGCAGCAGACATTGTTAAAATGTACCGGCAGGTCAAGGTGGCAAGAGAAGATGTAGACTGTCAACGGATACTCTGGAAAGAAGAACCTGAAAACAAAACAGAACATTATCGTCTACTGACAGTTACATTTGGCACTGCAGCAGCTCCATACCTAGCAGTTAAGGCTCTTCAACAAACAGCACAAGATGAGGGCACTAATTATCCAGAAGCTGCTAAGCGAGTAATGAATGATTTTTATATGGATGATTTGCTAACAGGTTGTAATAATATAGAAGAAGGGCTGATTATATATAAGGAAATGAACTTACTGTTGTCTAAAGCAGGATTTCAACTTCAAAAATGGATGAGCAATAACGAAGAATTATTAAACAGAATTAAGGCATCCAATGTTCAAGAAGGGTTGCAACTGAAAGAAGATGAAATAGTAAAATTGCTAGGACTTACCTGGAATCGGCACACGGATGAATTTCAATATTCAGTAACACTTCCTTCGGAAACCGGACCTGTCACTAAAAGAAAAATTATTTCACATATATCAAGATTATATGACCCACTAGGATGGGTTGCACCCTGTGTGATAGTAGCAAAGGTACTAATCCAGAAATTATGGATAGAAGGTTTAAGCTGGGATGAAGAAGTTTCAAGCAGAATATTAAAGGAATGGAATACTCACCGTGAATCTCTGCCAATGTTGTCACAAATTAGAATTCCTAGATGGCACGGAGTTAACTGTGATGATAGTATGGTAGAGTTGCACGGCTTTTCAGATGCCTCAAGGGTGGCATATGCGGCTGCTGTTTACGTGCGAAGAATAGACAGTCAGGGAAATGTCAACGTTACATTAGTGACTGCTAAAACTAAAGTGGCTCCAATCAAGCAGGTGTCTATCCCAAGGTTGGAGTTATGTGGAGCAGTAATGCTGACGAGGCTTTTGATTGAAGTCGCAGAAGTTATGCAAATTGATATTACTAAGGTTAGAGCGTGGACCGATTCAACAATTGTTCTAGCGTGGCTTAATAACCACCCAAACCACTGGAAGACATTTGTAGCAAATAGGGTGTCTGAGATTTTAACTTCATTTGATTCAAGTCAATGGTCACATGTATCTTCTAAAAACAACCCTGCAGATTATGGATCACGAGGCATGGCTCCCTCTGAATTGATAACTTGCTCAATGTGGTTTAATGGTCCAGCATTTCTTTATAATGAAGTTATAGAGTATAGTAAACGAAGTCCTTTGCAAACAGATTTAGAAGAAGCAAAGGTACATCTCACAGTAGCTGAGAATGCATTTTGGAATAAATATTCTTCACTTACAAGGCTAGTAAGAGTCATTGCATATTGTAAGCGATTTTTAAGGTTAGGGAAATCAAAGAATAAGGAACAATATTGTGGTTATCTTAAGTCACAGGAGTTGGGTGAGGCCCTAGAATGTGCCATAAAACATGCACAAGAGGAAGGCTTTAAACAAGAAATTGCTATATTAACAGCGAAAGGTGTTTCCACTAAATTAAAGGGGCATCTTAAGTCATTGAATCCATTCTTTGACCGCAATAATATTTTAAGAGTAGGAGGAAGATTAGAAAGATCACAACTGTCCCTAGATAGGAAGCATCCTATCTTGATTCCTAAAAGGTCTAATTTGACTGAATTAATCATATCCGATGCACATGCAAGGACACTTCATGGTGGAACGCAATTAATGCTCTCGTATTTAGGAACAAGATATTACATAGTTGGGGGAAAATGTTTAGTAAAGGCACATGTAAAAAAATGCGTTATTTGCGTGAAAAGGACGGCGAAAACTTCAAATCAACTCATGGGGCAATTACCAGAAGTACGAACAACCCCGGCAAGACCCTTCAAGAGTTGTGGAGTAGACTATGCAGGCCCTATTCTCATCAGAACGTCAAAGGGACGAGGACACCAAGCTCACAAGGGATACATCTGCTTATTCATTTGCATGGCAACCAGGGCAGTGCATATTGAGGCAGTGAGTGACTTATCTTCTCAGGGTTTTCTGGCCGCCTTTAAGAGGTTTGTTGCCCGTAGAGGTTTATGCACAGATGTTTGGAGTGATAATGGAACAAATTTTGTGGGTGCGGCCAAAGAACTGTCCAATTTGGTTTTATCTGAAAATGCGACTATAATGAAAGAACTTATTCCCATATTAGCTACGAACGGAACCACTTGGCACTTTATACCACCTCGGGCTCCGAATTTTGGAGGTTTATGGGAAGCAGGGATTAAATCAGTAAAATTTCATTTAAAAAGAGTAATAGGGAACCTAACATTAACTTATGAAGAACTTGCAACCGTGCTCTCGCAAATTGAAGCATGTCTAAATTCGAGACCTCTCTCAGTATTAAATACAGAATCGGATGCAGTGGATGTATTAACTCCAGGACATTTTTTGATAGGCGAATCGTTAATCACTGCACCGGATCATAATTTTGAAAATAGTTCAGAGTCAAATCTACGGAGGTGGCAGTTAACCCAAAGGGTTATGCAAAATTTCTGGCGTCGCTGGTCAAAAGAATATTTAGTAAGGTTTTTGCATAGGTACAAGTGGTCAGAACACCATCGGGAACCAAGTCTGGGGGATGTAGCAGTGATTCAGGAGGATGATTTGCCCCCTAGTAAGTGGTTGTTGGGACGGATAGTCGAGATGCACCCGGGGCGAGATAAGGTGACCCGAGTTGTAACTTTAAAAACTAAAAATTCCTTAATTAAAAGGCCTACGTCAAAATTATGTTTCTTACCCCTCACTCAGTAATAAAAGGATTGGAAAAATCAATCATTCACCGAAATCATTTTGGTTAAATGTATGTGTTTATTTTATATAATGTTTATGTTAGTATGTAAGATTGCAGATGTTCTAAATGTAAGTAAGGACTATTAAAAATAGTGCCTTGGTGGGCGGTATGTACAAGAATAATGTATAAGGTTCAAAGTATGTATTAGTTCATTAAAATAATAACAGATGTCGCTGTTCGATCTTTCTGAATCGCGGTGTTAAGATTCTCAAGGGCCGAACCACTACCTAATTAATAAGTTTAGTTCCTAAGAAATAACTAGATGGCGTTGTTCCATCAATCTCTGAATCTCGGTGTTAAGATTTTCCACGGGTGAATGACTGCCGCGCGAATTTTGTATTTATTAATTCGAAATAAACTTGTGAAAGTACTACAAAACTATAGTATTTATTCCAAGCCCACCGACAACCTGTAGTACCTAGTGTTCAGTAAACAATTATTGAAAAAATTACTAAAAAAACTGTCTGATTAGTTGTGGTCACTTCCACTGTACCTATATATATACGCGATTAAGACTAGCTTATAAAATTAAATGACTGGCCTGTTGGTCTAGTGGTTAGTGACCCTGACTGCTAAGCCGGAGGTCGTTGGTTCGTTCCCCACTTAGGATAAAACTGTGTGTGAATTGGCCCAAGGTGTTATTATTATTATTAATGTGTACAAATCACGAAAGTTTTCGAACATATACTACTTATAACTGTTTTATTCAGGAGGCCTTCATTAAGTACGTTTGCGAAATTTTATGCAAGTACAATTAGCAGTTCAAGCATTTATTATGGGAGAAACAAAGGAGAAAGTAAAGTCAACAGGCAAAACAACAATTAACAAAGTTCTGTATTATGATAGACCAACATTAAAACCTTATATTTATCTTTAAATAACTCTGGGACGAAGCTAAAACAATGGGAAGCAACGATGCGTGGAGATTTCTCACCAATGTGAATATATCCTGTGCCAAATGTGATTTAATACTTAAATCCAGCTATGTGAAGCTCTGTGCTTGCCACTTTGAAGACAACTAACCGTTCCGTGATTTATGTAGTATAATTAAAATGTGGTAAGCGCTATATGTTTGGAAGGTTGATATTCTAACACTAAGCCGGTTCACATTAGGTCAGACCGACAGTTTTACCGGGATGCATATTGGGATGTATAATAGTACCTACTGTTCACATTATGGCGTTTTGATAAAACATGACATTGCGTCACGATTACGAACTTATCGGATCACCGGCTTTCTTACAGCTACACCATAATGTGAACAGTGAGATCCGACAGCCTGTCAATTTTTAAACGTGCCACGTGCATGTATGTTAACTAACTTCTTCACAGATGGACTGCCCTGATAGTGACAGTAATGAGGTTTTCGCACTTGCATTCATTAATCACAGATCTATTCGCTCGCAAGTTGATTACTCCTCCCTGCAAGTGAACTAGGGATGTCACGGAGGTGGTTTTATCGGAACCCAATTCGGAGTCGGAGTTTCTAAATTTGTTTGTCGGAGTCGGAATCGGAGCTGGAGGTGCTGGTAGAAGACAAATATGTTGAGATAAGGCTTAAGAAAATAAGATAAGAAAAGAAACATTGTCCAGTTATATTAAATTTGTGAAAGAAAAAATATGCGAGATTTTCACTTTCACACATTTATTATGACATGTATAAATTAGCTTAAAAGGCGTTCGCCGCACACTCGATACCTACTGTTAAAAATTCCGATTTAAAAGTGTCGGAGCCGAAGTCGGTGTCGGAGGTGTAAAATGAATCGGAAGTTCTGACCTTTCGGAGTCGGAATCGATCCGAAAGGTCGAAATCGATCGAGCGGGCATCCCTGCAGTGGTACTAAGCTAACACGTGTGAACCTGAGTTGATGCGCCTCTACCGTCTCTCATATAAAAAAGGAAAAGTTCCATCTTCGAGAAAAGTCACCAATGTTCACCCTATCCCCAAAAAGGGTGACCGGTCGGACCCGTCAAACTACAGGCCGATAGCGGTAACATCCTTGTTATCCAAGGTGATGGAGAGAGTTCTCGATACCAGACTCCTCGCTGTAAGCCTCAACATCGCTAAGGCGTTTGACAGAGTCTGGTACAAGGTTCTTCTTTCGAAGCTTCCTTCTTATGGAATCCCCGAGAGGCTCTGCCAATGGATTGCTAGCTTTATGGAGAATCGGAGGATTACGATCGTCGTTGACGGTGTTTGTTCCAGTCTGAAAACCGTTAATGCTGGCGCCCCATAAGGCTCGGTGCTCTCGCCAACACTGCTCATTCTGCATATCAATGAAATGTTGTTCGTAGAGCAGATGCAGATGTTATGCAGATGACATCACGGGCGATGCGCGATATCAGCGACAGCCAACTGAACGTCCCTTGGAACGTTGTTTAGGAGAGACGGTTGTAACTTATGTTAGAAGTCGAGGACTCTCTTGGGCGGGTTTCCAATAGGGTAAAAGGAACCCGTTCGATATCGCAAAGACACAATTTTTCACGTTCACTGCGAAGAAGGATCCATTTGTCCTAGTACCAACCGCAGTTTCAATGAGTTACAATCTGAGTTTCCGAGAGTATTGGGATCCTCGGCGTCGAAATCTCCAGAGTCTAGTTTAGGAGTCATTTGGAAAGTAAAGCCAAATTTTGGAAAGTAAAACGAAAAGTGTCCTCAACAGAACGAAGCGGTATTTCTCGCAGAAACAGCGACTTGTGCTCTATAAAGCGCAAGTCCGAGCCCACATGAAGTACTGCTCTCATCTGTGGGCGGGATGTAATGAAATAAAAGGGTTAGTAATTAGGTAGGTAAGTTAATTAGGTAGTGATAGAAAGCTATAATAAAGAAATAAAAGCTAGGATAGAAATAATAAAAAGGAAACTAGTATACATTACAAATAGTAAGGATAAAACACGGGGTAAGAGCTTAAGCCTAATTAAAAAAAAGTACAATAGACCTGAGAATTTACATTAGCTAATAGAAAAGAGGCTGAGTTTGAAAAGTTAATAAGTGAGGATGCAGGAATGCACTTCGGTGTGCGGCGCCGAGTCGCACGAATGCACTTCCAAGTGCGGCGCCGAGTTGCAGGAATGCACCTCAAAGTGCTTCGCCGTGTTGCACAGGAATGCCCTTCAAAAAACAGTGCCGAGTTGCACAGAGATGCCCTTCAGGATGCAGTCGCTCCACTGCCTTTTCTTCTGATTTTTCCCTCTAAATCTCTCTAGAAGCATTTCAAATTTTAAAAATGTATCCTAATTAAAATTTGGGATTTACTTATGCAAATTACACATTGCCAGTTTAAAATAGCTAAAATGTTTTAAAATCCTTTCTTACAAAAATATAAAGACCTCTTTGCTAACCTAAACATAAACCTGAAAACTAGGTTTAAAGAGAGTTTTCACTCCACGGTAGGCAGCGGCTTGGGTGCATCCCTGACATTCAGTCAGGGGTTAAGTCCATAAGCGGCGGTTACTGCTTACCATGAGGTGGGCCGCTGGCTCGTCTGTCAATTGTAGGCAATAAAAAAAAAGTCGAAGCTCCGTAACATCCCTGGACCAAACTATGATCTAGAAACGTATCATTACAAAAGGATAATTAGGAGAGCGGAATCCAACTAGAAATGAGGATACGCTTGAAAAAGTACAAGTAAGTTTCTTTGTCAAATTTATCGCCGTCCCCGCTATTAAATCAAAAGATAAAATACGGCTACCTAATATAAATCAATTATTTAATTATCTCAACTAACTGAATTACAACTTGACGCGAAATTAATTATTTTAAATTCTGAATAATTTGTTAACGTTCAAACAATAATAAATTACGATGTTATTGTTGGCTTATTATTTATCCGAAGAATAACAATGTCAAAACAGATTTTCTTGAAAGTGTAGGATATTTGAAGAGAGCGATAAGAGTATTATTATTTATAGGCATCGATAAAATTCGTGGCGTGACACTGGTTGAGATAAAGTATACTCTAGAAATAGCTTAAGCTTGCCGCTCCGCCATCCAGGGTGATCGTGATAAATATATATACGTTTTTTTTTGTTTTAGTTCTGCTTTAAGCTATCACTATAACAATTTTCATCAAAGATGGCTTTGTAATTTTGCCTTGAAATCCAAAAAGACATGTGTTCAGGCGTATTGTAATTTGATTGACTGGTCTGTTGGTTTAGTGGTTAGTGACCCTGACTTATGGTCGTTGCCCTGACTGCTAAGCTGGAGGTCGTGGGTTCGATCCCCACCTAGAACAAAACTTTGCGTGATTAGCACGATGGATTATTCTGTGTCTGGTTGCTATTTATCTATAATATGTATGTATTTAGAAATATATTAGTATGTATATCAGTTGTCTGGTTTCTATAGTACAAGCTCTACTTAGTTTGGGATCAGATGGCGATGTGGATTGTCCCAAGATATTATTATTGTCCCAAGATGCTCACATGACACGATTTTTTTTTTCTAAAAACTAAACTATCAAATTATCAGAGACGTTAATGAAATAAACAATAAGTGAATGCTCTAGCTCACAATAGCCGCACAAGTGACCAAGCTCGGGCACTAGAGGACCGCGCGAAAGGGGATCCGATATTAATTAAAAGTTGAAATCCCGCGGCGCACAGTTACAATTAGTGAGATGCCTGTGACAACGCCTTTTTGCTCAACAACGGACATGTTTTTAGCGCATCGTAAAAGTTTCTGAACGGGGCAGGCTTCAAACTCAAAGTGAAACATTGTTCAAAGTGGTGCTATCTATAGTTTATAATGTTATTGGAAAATGTTGTACAAAAATTGCAACTGCGGGCTTTTATTTAAATAAGATATCGGGTGGGTTGATACTTTAATGTTATGTACAATATGTGTGTAATATAAAAAACACAAAACAAATTGATGATTTACTCACAGACTTAGGTAAGTATATCCTAAGTCTATGGATTTACTAACAAATTAGACAGTCCGTAGTTCGCATGATTCATGGCTCTGTTACAAAACCCTGTTTAAAATGGATAGTATTATTTTATCCATGCGCAACAATCCGTTATTTACGTAACTAATGAATGTTTTTAGTGTTTTTTGTCTGTTCTGTGTTAAAGTAATTAAAACTGATAGTTTCCAAAAGCTTCATTTTAATGCTGCAAATGTTAAGGACAATCATTGAAATGTATGTGTAAAACTTTATCATGTGGTTTTATTTCAATCAAGTATCACAAATACAAAATATAAAAGACATTACTTATTTGTGACATAAAAAAAATAAAAAGTATACAAAACCGTTCAGGGGTCAAAGAGTTCCGTCAACTGGTAACGTTCCCACAAGGCTGGCAGCATTGCCACGTTAATAAATTACTTCATTAGAAAGTTTTAGAGGAAGCCCTAACATTTATAGTGCAACTATCAAATACAAAATAAAATAACTACGAAATGCAAGTTCTGTATTTTTTAGGTTGGTATTGCTTTATTATATTAGGGTAACTAAGCCAGCTCATACACTAAATAGCTTGTAATTAGAATTGGCACCCAAGTCTAAGGAGGAATTAAGTTGTAGATGGTGCCAAAAGGCAATTCAAAATCACATTTGGCACTTGCCAGCCGTTGTTTATCTCCTTGACACATCTCAGTTGCAAGATATAGTTAATGGCTAATGCAAGGCTGACTATCAGTTAAACACGCATCAACAAAGCCTATGGTCTTTTCCGTATTTTGTTGATTAAAAAAAAAAAACTATAAGTATTTTGTTAATAAAACTAGGTGTTGTAAGAATCAGAATTTTGAAATCTATAATTAAAAATAAAATTGAAAGTATTGAATATATATTATTTTTAAAATAAATTATAAAATTCGATAAATTCTGAAAATGACTTTTTTTTTTATAAATAAGTAGTCTGTGTTGCCCACCCTAACGTTAATAATACATCGGCATCGATTATTCATGCTAAAATGCTGCAAATGTAAAGCTAAAAATTAAGTTGTCAAAATCTTGCTGAAATATTTTATTTTAGGAAAACTTCAGCTGCTAGCTGAAAGTTTTCCTGAAATGAGATTATGACAGCGTGGAACATAAATTGAAGGCCATTTAAAAGTTTTCACTGTTAGAAATGCGACCCCATGTGTTTTGTATATGCTGAAAAAGATGATATTCAGTAATAGTAGATTTGGCTGAAAATTACGCATAGCTCGTCGCCGTAACTGTGCAGGCCACTCTAGAACCTAGATGTCGCGTTCCCGAAAGACAGCCGAAACCAGCTGCGCCATGTGAGAAGGTGCATTGTCATGCATGAACTGAAATGTTTGTTCTAATATAATATAATATTTAGTAGACATTATGTAGGTAAATGCGAGGAATTTCACAAGGTGTAATATCGATCTTGAGTTTACATGTCAGGGTACTTCACACTTGTTATCTTAAGCGTCGACCACGGAGTAAAGGTAGTGACAGCAACGGTCTGCCGCTGATTATTAGTTCGGCTGCACAGGACTGTCGAAGACTGATTCTGTATAGAAGAGTGACCGTTTCATAACAGTAGGTTGATATACATAGGACTCACACGTGCACTATAATCAGGCCTCCTCTCTACTTCTAAACCTCAACTATTCTCCAGCTTCAATTTCTGAACAAAATCCTTGTAATTATTTTGACAGCATAACATTCATTTTTCAAGAATGTCAAACCAATCATAGGTTACTAGCCAGCTCTGCAATTAAGCATAGCTGCCTGTTTGAGTAACAACCTCTTTCCATTTATTTTAGATCAAGCTCACTAACGGCCAGTCTCAATAACGTATCTACCACTAACTATATATTAAAATGGCTAACTATAGTGGCAAAATTGACATTTGTGCGGTTCAATAACCGTCGATAGATAAGAAATCCCACCTTTGATTTTAAACTACTTCTGGGAGAACTCGCCGCTAACTCGGGTAACAATTTTCATAGAAAAAGAATAAAGAGCGTTTCAATAACGGCTTTGACAGCTTACTTTATTTGTTAGAATTTTTAACAGCTACTAGCTGTTAAAAATTTATAAACTGTCAACTGTTAAACAATCAGCAACCATTGTTACAAGATGAAAAACTGATTTATTTTTTACTCGCGGACGCCTCGCGGTTTCACCCGCGTAGTTCCCGTACCCGTGGGAATACAGGGATAAAAAATAGCCTATAACACTTGGGGTTAGTGTAGCTTTTCAACGATGAAAGAATTTTTCAAATCCATCCAGTAGTTTCGGAGCCTATTCAATACAAACAAACAATCAAATCTTTCGTCTTTATAATATTATTTTTTAAAACAATCTAGAAAACGAGACAAGTAAAATCTAGACCACATTTATTAGCTGAACGTAATGTCACCACTATCGTTGTAGGTTAGGTATGACTGATGAGATCGTCACCTACCCAGAATCTTACAACAGGGTCCTAAATCAAAGATGGGCTTGAAAAGGAATTAGATTAATTAGGGACCGTAAGTCCTAGCATTCGTAATATTCAACAATATATTATATCTAATATATGAAATTCTCGTGACACAGTTTTCGTTGCCATACTCCTCCGAAACGGCTAGACCGATTTTGATGAAATTTTGTGTGCATATTGGGTAGGTCTGAGAATCGGACAACGTCTATTTTTCATCCCCCTGAGAGTTTGTTTGTTTGTTTGAACGCGATAATCTCAGGAACTACTGGGCCGCATTGAAAAAATATTTTATTGTTGGATAGCCCATTTATCGAGGAAGGCTATAGGTTATAACATCACGCTACGACCAATAGGAGCGGAGCAGCAAGGAAAAATTTAGCAAAAACGGGAAAAATTTACGCAGACGAAGTTGCGCGGGTCAGCTAGTATAACTATAACTTTATTCAGTGACATTCAATTCAACTCAATTGAAATTTATTTCCCAATGCGAACATCTTTATATGATAATGCGAAGAAAAGTCTCCTTTTATTTATTTTGATTATTTTGTATATTTTGTTATATGTATATTAACCTTCTTTACATTACACTAAAGAACTTTGTAATAGCAGTGTCCATAAATATTTTTGAAATCATTTAATCCACTGTTACTTCCTAATACCAAAGTAATAGTACCTATTAAATATGGTAACCCTTAACCAACTACCCCCTGTTTTTAAATTTATGACCATTACCACCTACAGACTATTTTACCGCAGTAAAATCGTGGTTCATTGTGAAATTTAGGCCCTAAACCTGACAAAAAACAACGATTTTACTGCGGGTTCTCACACACTTGTGTTTAGTGTTTGTGTGACAAAAGTAGGTGGTAGATGGTAGGGCTAATTATTATGACGTGGGATCATGACATCACCGCTCACGTTATGTACTCGTTGCTAAGCAATGCGAATGGCAATTTCAGCGACATGTATCTGTAAAGTCTGTTTAATAAGATTTGACGTCATTGTAATAAACAACTATTGCCTATCAGCAGGCGAAACGTGACGGACCGGGACACTTTGCCAGCACCCAGTTATCGATTTCATAAGACGGCATCACGTCAAAATGAAAACTTAAGCAAGACACTCTTAATTAGTATATCGAGTTCGTATATTTTTTTAAATATCATCAATATACAAACAGAATATATATCTATACTAAAATTATAAAGCTGAAGAGTTTGTTTGTTTGTTTGAACGCGATAATCTCAGGAACTACTGATCCGAATTGAGGAAGGCTATAGGTTATATAACAGCACGCTGCGATGAATAGGAGCAGAGCAGCAATGAGAAATGTTGCAAAAACGGGGAAATATTACGCATACGAAGTTGCGCGGGACTGCTAGTATATATATTTATACAATAAATAAATAATTATAAATGCAATAGATGTCCTTGAGGACCTTGGAGATGTTATGTACTATTACACTATCAGACCATCCGAACGCCCCACATCTACGAACCCATTAATTTGTGAAGACAAAAACAAGGCCAATTTTCTAAGTATCTCATTGAACTCAGTTATGTTACTACTATAGTATAACTGCTTTGACTTAGTATTTCTTCAATATACACTGTGTTGATACGATCTCTGGGGTATGATAGCGACCGATTGGTGCAATTTCAGCAAGGGTTAATACCGATGCGAACCGGCCCCATAGGCCCCTGTACGAGATTAAGCCGCTTCTGATACGAACAGCTTGCCAACGAATGAGGAAGGGTTAATTATGGCGAGAGTTGTAACAGAAAATACGGACGATCCGCGGTTACTTATGGGGTTTAGTAACACTGTAGTAACTGGATAGGTGCCATAAAATACGGCGAAACCAAAAACGTATGTTTATATTTTTATCAATGTATGTTTGTGCCATACCGTCCCCATCATGGCATTTAAACCACATTAAATCAAATCGGTTCACCACCCACTTATCTGATTTTGATAAACGAGGTATCAATTGATTCAGTATTACGGTTTAGATAACATATTTTAGTCAGATATTTTTAGGGTTCCTTAGCAAACATGGCAAAAACGAAACCCTCATAGTTTCGTCATGTCCGAGTGTCTGTCCCTGGCATTTTACTCAAAGACAATAAATATTGATGAAATTTGGTGCATAGATGTCTTGTAGAAGCCACTATTTAGTTTGGTAGTAAATTAATAATGTTTAATATGACTGTTTTGAATGACTGCCTCTGTGGCGGATGGGAGTGTGTCCGACTGCTACGCAAGAGGTCGTGGGTTCGATTCCCACTCGGAACACCACTTTGTGTGATCCAAAAATTGGTGTTCCGAGTCTGGGTGTACCTACTTTGTGTCCGTGACTTGTATGTTTGTAAAGCCCGCGCGACACAGGGCTTGTAGTAGGGTACAAGCCCTGTGTCGCGCGGACTTTACAAACATGCGGCAGTCGTCTTTTTTTTTAAAGAAATAAATATAATATTTTTAGGGAGTGTACCTACTCCATACATGTAACAGAAAGGGATAATTTTTCAGCGAACTTCAACGTGTGGCCCATCGTTCGATAGGCATTTGAAATACATTGTAATATTTCAAATAACCTTTTTTTTTATTATCAGTGAATATTTTTGGAAATATTCGCTATGAAAGTTGCATAAATTTTATCCAGTTCAAAAGATAAGGGGCTTATCATTTTGAACCGTGTGCCCAAAAAACAAGACAATATTTACAAACGTATCACTAGACACCGTCATTGAGTTATTGCCGAAAATCTGTTAACAAAAGTGCCATAAACATATGTTCTTCTGCTTCTTTTATAACAACCGCTGTAAAACCCTACACTGGCTACGTCCGACGTGCTGTTGCCCGCTTTCTATTCCGTTTTGTTTGCATTGACGGGATGATTGCAGAGCTATCATTTATAGCATAAAACACGCCCCTATATTAAGTTTGTCTGAGCTATAAATGAATGAAATGGATAGGGCGTTGATTTTGTTTGTAAAATAAATTCGAAAGTACAAATCCGAATACGATGAAAGTAGGTCAGGCCGCTAATACAGCAAATATTTTTTTTTTGTATTCGTTCCTTTACAATTTTAAACAATTACTAGGTGTATCCCTCAAATAAGTTTAAATTATTTAATCACGAACAAGTAACAGATAGTACGCATCCATTTGGAATTAACCAGCAACCCTTCCTATTATAAATTAACACCACATTAAATATTTCTGCTCTAGGAACACACCGCGCAACCTGCCGTAGCAACCAATCGCCATTTTACCATCGATTTACCGTTTAATATACGATTTAGTACAATTTTATTTGAAAATGCGTGGTGGTAGCTAGTTGTGAGGCAGTCGCGTGTTAACAATGGTTATATAGCCGTGAAATGGTCAATTGTACCCTCGCAGCTCGGGAGGGTTGCGCACAGCCGTTTGATGACGCACTTATTTTATGTAGGACAAATCAAATAGGTGAGAAGCGAAGGAAAATGAAACTAGAATATTGATGTTTGCGATTCATTGCAAAAGACTTTTGTGAAAAACATATGTATTAACTGTTTAATTCTTTCACATTCTGCTTGTCAATCTCTATATCATTTAAAACTTAGCATATGTCAGTTTAAAGATAATTTTTATTTTTGGCATATCCACAGACTGCTTCACTTCAAAAAATAGTCTTCATGTTAGAGTAAAGTAAAAGCTATTGGTTACTTTAAACGCATTGTGTCCCACTTCGTGCCACGTCTAAATGTACGAGCAATCCTGACAGACAAAACTAAAAGTAGCACCCAGTAGCAGCAACCAGTTACGAAGTCAGTTCAGTTGGAAATATGTAAAAGTTAGCGACAATCGGCGCTTGGTTCGCTGGGCGCCGTTCAATAAGCCCGCGGTGTTTGTTAGCAGACGGCTGTGCAAAGCGACGGAAACACCACGACACTACACTCGATTCCTAACACACAAACTTGTGCCACAAGGGAAGCGATACAGCGAGTGGAAAACTTAGGGACCTGGTACCTACCTACGGCAGATAGCTTGTGGCTGGATGTTATCCCGATAAACGGTAGGTACTTTATGTCACTATCCATCCTTCCTGCTAACATACATCGGTTCAGCGATTTAGCCGTAAAAACTAAATAGACAGAGCTACTTACATCCGTTGTTTTTATTGTTAAAATGAGAATATGAATTTGTTTACAATCGTGGTTGTTTTCGAGAGTTGCAGAAAAGTATTTTATGTATTTTGTCTGTTAACAACAAGAAATCATAATACTCGTAGTTTGATTTATTGTTAATTCAATTAGTGCCATGTGGAACGATTGGAAGTGATTAGGTAATATTTTTTATTTTAATTATTATTTAATTTAAAAGCAGTTCGTCTCATCGACTCTTGTCACATTCATGAAAATTTTTCAGGACTCTCACTACAGCGCGTAACTCGCGCCGACCCTTGCAGGGGCTAGTTAAAGGCAAACCAACGTATCCTGAGCGAACATTGTAGCGACCGGTTGTTCTACGCTCATTGTTCTGCGCCGCTTTGTTCCGCGTTCGAAAGTTTGCGCGTTATGTTCCTACCTGCAATGAGCAGACGTGTTCCTGTTTATTGTTCCCCTTGTTCCTTTATCAGCGGTGTTGTTTACTCTTACACAAATAAGGACCTGTTGCGATCGAATTTACGACAATGGTTCGTATTTTATAATGATACAACCTTAAAAGTAGGTATATCCGACCTTACTTAAATGGAATATACCTACCTATAGAGTAAATTTAATCGTCAACTTTTACAGCAGGTGCGACACGTAAAGTATTTTTTTTTGGACGGGGTACTTTTATGGCACAAAATGGAAGTTTTACAAAAATGTAATAACAATCTAAGCTGGTGTAGAGATAACATCGATATAAATATGAGTATCTGTGTAGGTAGTAAACTAGCACATATTATTATTTATTAACTTCAACGTGAAAGAAAGCATCGTTATAAATATTTTACCGGCGAAAATGTACGAGTATTATGGTAATAATAAACTGAATTCCTTTACGAGTTCTGAATACGAGATTCAAGGCACTTTCAAAGTGAAATTATAAATTAAAATATGATAATATCAAGTTATTTATTGCTTTAAGTGAAAAATACACGATCATTTTATTTTTGAATCACTTTAATAAATTAATGAATTCTAAGTATAAACAAGTGAAGAGATCTCTCTTACTAATTAAGCACGAAATGTCGAAAGCCTAAAGTTGGCACACAGTTACTAGAACAGGTTATTTATATAACCACCCCTAAAGGCAAAGGAGGTCAAAGTATGCACACTAAATACCTTCGTGGTCACATGTCATATCTAGGTTGTATAGTAAAAAATAAAATAAACAGAAAATATTCCCCAAAAATATTTGTATGCATCTAATTAAAATTCGAAGTTTAAATAAGATGCCTTAACAACTAGCTATAGCCAGTTGTTAAGGCATCTAAAACATTAATATTTGTTTAATTTAAAAACACCAATAACTGAACGCAAATATTTGCGTTACTAAAAGCTGTAGTGTGCGATATGCTAATATTAATTTTGTTTTTTTTTATATTGCGAGACTCTATACTATTAATATAAGGCATCTTGTACATGAAACGACAACCAAGATATATTCGTTTTTTTATTCGTAGTTCAAGTACAATTTTACATCACAAGTTTTTTTTTTAAAGATAACTAGCAATGTAGGATTTTGGTCTCACATTACTAGCAATCCAGTTAACCCCTCCAGCTAAGCTCAATGGCTTGTGTTAGGAGTGGGTTCAAATCGGTAGTATACTGGGTAGGATTCGAACCCGCCGCTCGAAGTTGGACTGCTACTGAGCTACAGATTAGTGATTATTTTTTTAACATTATTATTTTCTATTTTAAGTAGGTAATGTAATTTAATGGCTTATTATAGCACGTTTTCGATTACTGTTTGCGTAATATTAACACTATTAACAGTTAAAATAAAAAAGGGGAGTGCCGGCAGAAATGAAAACTTGAACTAATGTTCAAGTTTGCATTTTTTAATATTTTGGAATGGTAAGGGAATATATATATAATACAATATTCATCTATTGCGTTATCGTACACAAAATGACAATTTAAAAACATACAATGACAAGGACATGATAATTATAAAGTTTATCTCTTTGAAAAAATTACATACTAATGAAATTTAAATAATAATTTTTCAAAAAACCAAAATCAAAAATTAAAATAGAAAAGTCTTCTTCTCTCTTTCTGGTTTTTGGACCGCCCGATTTCCCACCTGAGTTATAATAATATTGTGGATGGTGGCGAAATTTACCTTCGTATTCTAATGATATTGTAGCAGTTTTTCATTGCTCTCACGGTCACGTGATCCTGACGCGAGTTTAACATTTTTTACCCATACCAAAAAAAATGGACAACGCCGCTTATGAAATTTTCACTTTAAAAATAAATAATTAAAATATAAAGATTTTTTTGGAAGGTTACAAGGCGTCATAAGTCCAAGACTATGTTTTCATTCAACGTCATAAAAAGTATGTAAACGGTATAGTCGCTAGCGTAAACGCAGCCTTAACCATGTTTCATCAGTTTCCCAACATCCACAATAATTGTGTTTACGTGGAGGGCAAATGAAAAATATCGTCCCAACGTAACGGCACCGCAAAAGTAATTATTTTTTTTCAGCGATTATTTTTTTCATTTACTTGTCTCTTTTATAAGAGTGCTCCTTTAATATAATTTCTTTTTTTTTTGAGATCCTTTCCCGTTATGATTTTCCTGTTGATAATTTATGTGTAGACTGCGTACTTTATATTATTAGATGTAAAAAGAAAATGTCTGTTTGTGTGAGTGGAGTGCCGCCACGCTACGTATATATTTAAAAAAATAATATTATATTTTAAAATCTTTTCTGGTTCATTGAACATATTTCTTTGCTGAACATATTATTAGGTCGATTGGTACATAAGATAATAATTCATCACCAAGTCGCGTCTATGCAACGACATTATAGCTTACAAAATAACCGTAGGTACTAATGAAGTTTTTGAATTTGCCATTTACTTTACGTTCAAATGAACGCGTTTTTATACTAAGATAAAACGATGTGAATGTGGAACGAGATCCAGCGTTCATCATCTGAAGCTTTAAATAATCGTTATATGACAGCAATACACTTATTGTAAAGACGTTACAATTATGTGACATTATTTGAACTTATGAAACTATGTAATAGAAATGTGGATATGTACCTGCTTTAAAAAACTTTTCTCAATATTATAAGTAAGGAACCAACCGAAAGGTAACCTCAAAAATTGTAAAATAAGCTTCAGATACATCGACGTCGACGTAGACGCTTCGGGCCGTCAGCTTATTGTTTTTAAATTAGGTTCGCTAAGCTTGGTCATCCATCTCGTACGAATATTACTTTAGGCAAAAGTTTTTACTACACAGAAGGCTCATTGTGGTAGATATATCTAGAGTTCGGAGTTAATCTACAAAGTGCTTCGTTAGGCACGTACTGTGGACTGTACCTGCTCTGTCTGAGTTGTCTTGTCAAATGTGGTTTATTTACTTTTGAAAAACAAAAACAATTTATTTAAAAACAAGTTTTAAAAGTTTTGTAAGATACATTTGTAGGTATCTAAAATATACAAGCAACCGAGGTTTACGCTCTTTGTGCAAATAAAGGAGAGAAAAATGTAAGCATGAAAATAGGAATTCTAAATGAGAACCTCCTTTAAAGGTTAAAATAACGATAGCAACAGATCCGACTGGACAGGGGAAAATCACGAACTGCAATAGTAAAAAAAACCTTTAACTGAGACAATTTCAATAATACTTTTTATTTTTTTATGCAGTTCTTCAAATGATTGAGAAAAATCGTAGTCGTGCTTCAGTTGCAATTTCAGCGTTAATGGATTTCCCAGATATTTTAATGGAAGTGTTATGAACGGATTATGTTGGGAGCGTAATGGATTTTGGGTAAAATTTTTCGAATTTTAAGTAATGAATGTTTTCACTGTGCTGACTAATATTTTCTTGTACCTTTTATTCAATTTAGTAATAGCTGCTTGTACTATAGATCCGGGCGTCTGGTTAGTTTATTATATTTTTCTAATAAAAGTTGTAAGTTAAAACATTGCCGCGCTGCGCCAAGACTGTTATGAGCGGATTCATACTAGCGTTTTATACGCATGTATAAGCTCGTTTTTGAAAGCAGATGTAGGCGCGTCTATACGCGAGTAGAGAACAGAGTACTTACACGAGCTGCATGTCAACGCTCGTCTGTTGACATGCAGCTCGTGTAAGTACTCTGTTCGTGTTGCGTACCACTAGCGGCTCGAGCGAACATCCAGGAATAACCCCGTGTTCACGAGTCCGGTTTTTTAAAGCGAGTAATGAAGCGCGCGTGCAGGCGCGCATGTCCTCGTTTCGGCATACGCGCTAAAGCGCGCAGCTAAAACGCTAGTCTGAAACCGCCCTGAATGTTCAAATGAACGTTGTATTAAACTACTAATAACAAGTTATCTTTGTTGGCGAATGCTCGCAAAAACTAACTTTGCTTTGTAAGCGGCCATCTTGTGCACAAAGTGAAGCCTTCAAACACAGCCTTCCTGAACCGGAGCGTTGATAAAATGAAATTAAAACTTTTAAAAATACTTTTTCTATACACTGGGAAGGGAAAATTGAGGTAAAGAGTTCACTTGTAGTTGAGAAAATAAGTGAAGCAAAGTTTTGTAAATATTGTATTAGATAATCTTATATCATATAAGTTTATTCGTTATCTACACAAACACTTAAAAGTCGTTTCTGTTGGTGTTTCATACGTAAAAATGATGATATTCTTTTTAGCATTTTGGCAGTAAACAAAATTAAATATTATGTTGATATGGCCCAGAACACTGTCACTTCAGTTGCATTACCCGAGACAGCCATCCAGTCCTCCTGTGTGCAGGTGGTCGGGCACACAGGACACGATGTAGCGTATGTTGAAAGTACCTATACAAGAACAGTACGCACAGGTCAAGACTTCTCGCATATAGGTTTAAATTGTAAACAATAATTATTCTTATTCTATACGCAATGAGACCGTATTAACCATAATACATGGTTATTACGATCTCATTGCGTATATTTTCCAATAAGGTGAGCTAAAATGTCGAGTGAAAAACATTTTGCACTAGTTTCCATTGCGAACATTACAGACTCTAACAATGAAATATGAAGTAACTGCAAAACAGAGCAGGGAGCAGGTGTTGGCTATAGGTAAGCTGGTCAACTCTTGCAACTGCAACAATGAGCAATCAACTCCTTTAACAAGTAGGCATAGTTCAATTTGTAGATTATCACTAGATTGCCAATCGCTAGCACTTGATCCCTCTCCACTGCCAGCACTCCATAATAACTTAGCACAAACTAGCAGTTCTTTTAAATTAAGTACTATTATGATGTATAGTGATGAAATTGGTAAGGGCATTGGATCCCTAATGTCAAAGTTGAGTACGGGACAAACTAGAATCATCAATAATTGCACGCCTGCTTTGTCCTATAGTAATATCATGGAAAATATTTTAAGATCTAATTTTAGTCAGGACAGCACTATAATTATTTTTGTCGGTGATAGGGGAAATGTAAACAAAAATAGGTTTTTAAATTATTTTGAGGAGTTGTCCAATTTAAATGTAAAAAAAATTGTTATGTTTTCATTTCCCCTGAGTAATGGATTATCACAGGAAGAAAATTCTATTAGATATAATTTGAATAACCTTATGCATCAACTGACATGCCAAATTAATGGACCTTTTTATAATAAATTTCATTTTATTGACACTAACAAACTTGTTAGTAAATATTTTTATTTGACAAAAGATAGATATTATCTTAAAAGTAGTTGTAAAAGACAGATAGCTGTTTCGCTATCTTTTTATATTAAAACTTCAGCCAAGAATTTGGCTACTCAAGTTGCTTCTATTGAGCAACAAAATTATGACATTAATTTTAACTTAGCCAACAATTTGGCTAAAGCACCTGACATTAATAATGATAATTTATGTATTAATAATAATTATAATATTGACATACCGAATAATTTAAATTAAATTTTAAGACAATAGAGAGTACCTCTTGCACACATACTTGTGCACTACCACTTGAAAATAATTCTGTTATGTCAAAACAGAACAATAGTTATATTAATAAAATTAACCTGGTGCATCAGAATATCAGAGGAATGACAGGAAAAGACTTGGAATTGGAATTGTTCATGAATGTTGAAGCTATTGATATTTTATGTATTACTGAACACTGGCTAAAGAGCGATCAGTTCATGTTTAATTTCAACAATCACCAGGTAGGCAGCTCGTTCAGCAGGGAACTGGCTGTACATGGTGGTTCACTAATATTAATAAATAAAAATCTTAAATTCAAAGAACGCCGTGATATTGTTAACTTCTCTGTTGAACGTAGCATAGAAATAGCCTGTGTAGAGTTGAAGCGGTTTATTGTATTGACTGTGTACAGACCACCTTCAGCACAATATCATATTTTTGAAGATGTTATGGATGAAGTCTTGCATAAGGTAACAAACCTTAATAAAAATGTAATAATATGTGGCGACTTTAATGTTAATTTATTAGAGAATACTACTTCAAGTATGAGGATTTTAGCTCTATTCAAATCATTTAATCTGTGTAATTTATTTTTAGAGCCTACCCGCATAACTGCCACTACAGCCACATGTTTAGATAATATATTCACAGATATTATTGTAGATAACAAGAGAGTAATTAATCAAATGGATTCTGACCACTGTGGTCAACTTATTTCCTTTGATATTAAAAGTAGAAAAGTAACTAAAAAATGTATAACTGTTATCCCTAAAACTGTCAGTCGATTTGAGAGTTTCAAAAGCCGCCTCATTTGTAACCCTCCATTGTTGAATGAGGACAGTGATCCTAACATTTTATATAAAACATTCTTTAATAAATTTTGTCATAATTTCGATTCGGTTTTCACTCCCAAAACGATTATGGCTAAGGGGAATGCAACTTTTAGTGAGTGGGCTACTGTCGGCCTACATAAAAGTAGAAAAAGATTATATGAGCTGTATGATGAACGAAATTATAACTGTTGTGAAAGATTTCAAGCTTATGTAAGAAATTATGCTAAAACATTTAGGCAGACTTGCAAAACAGCAAAAGCTTGCTACCTTAGTTCACAAATTAAAAACAGTGATAATAGAATTAAAATGACTTGGGATATTATAAATAGTGAGACCGGAAGAGTCAGAAGTCAGAATAATGATTACTGTCTTAAAATAGATAGTAAAACCATCACATCGGACATAGAAGTAGCCACTGCATTTGAAAAATTCTTTACTGACATTCCAGTCTCCACTACAAAGTCATTGAATTCCTCACCTATTGTTGCTGAGTCTATCTTGATTAAAAATGTTAATAAATGTGACATCACTTTTCAATTTGATTATGTTACACATATAGATGTCATAAAGGCTTTTAATTCTATTAATGTTAAGAAGACTACCGACCTCTGGAGTAACTCAGTTGTGATTACTAAGTCTATAATTTCTTTTATCGCGCAGGACTTGGCTTTTATATTTAATAAATGTATAGATTGTGGTGTATTTCCTGATTTAATGAAATATAGTAAAGTAATACCATTGTATAAATCAGGTAGTATGTCTGACCCCACTAATTTTAGACCCATATCAGTACTACCAACATTTAGTAAAATCTTTGAAAAAATAATATATGATCAGATGCAGAACTTCTTTTACAAAAATAAATTATTACACTTTAAGCAATTTGGTTTCACTAGGGGTCGCTCTACAACCGATGCTGGTGTGGAGCTTTTAAAACATATTTTTGACGCCTGGGAGGAATCGCAAGATGCTTTAGGCGTCTTCTGTGATTTATCTAAGGCATTTGACTGTGTTCTGCATGAAACATTAATCAGGAAATTGCAACATTATGGTATTAAAAACACAGCTCTGAATCTTGTTACGTCCTATCTGAGTAACAGGATTCAGAAAGTTGATGTTAATGGTAAACGCTCCCCGGGGTCTGTGGTCAAAATGGGAGTCCCACAGGGTTCTATTCTCGGGCCGTTATTGTTTTTAATTTACATAAACGACTTACCATATTTAGTAAATAATAATCATGAGATAGTCCTGTTTGCAGATGATACATCACTCTTATTTAAATTAAAACGCCAGCAAAAAGACTTTGAAGATGTAAATATGGCTATCTCAAAAGTGGTTAACTGGTTTGATGTTAACAATTTACTCTTAAACGAGGGCAAGACTAAATGTATTCGATTTATAACACCTAACGTGAAACCAGTAAAAACCACTATAAAAATAAAAGAAGATGAGTTGAACCCTGTAGAGACCACAAAGTTTTTAGGAATTACTCTAGATTCTAAGCTTCAGTGGGGCCCACATATAAGTGAATTGTCTAATAGACTCAGTTCTGCAGCGTACGCAGTTAGAAAAATTCGTCAGGTAACAGACGTTGAAACAGCGCGATTGGTTTATTTTAGTTACTTTCATAGTTTAATGTCGTACGGTATTCTACTGTGGGGGAATGCTGCCGACATTCAAACCATTTTTGTTCTGCAGAAGAGGGCTATTCGATCAATTTACGATCTTAGTAGTAGACACTCACTTAGAGAAAAATTTAAGGAAATCAATATCATGACTGTTGCATGTCAGTATATCTATGAAAACCTTATATATGTTCACAAAAATATTGATAGTTTCTGTAAGAAATGTGACATACATAATATTAACACGCGGAACAAACATAAACTTGTTGTACCAGCGTCAAGGTTACAAAAAGTAAACAAATCATTTCGGGGCCAATGTATACGTTTCTACAATAAAATCCCTAGCGACATTCAAAAATTAAGTCGTAATAAATTTAAGTGTACCATCAAGAAAAAATTGTGTATGAAAAGTTACTACTCAATAATTGATTATATGGAAGACAAAAACGCTTGGGATTGAACTGCTTTCTCTCACAGGCTATTAAAATGTACTTTATGATTATATGTATATATACATATTTACTTTGTAAGAAGTGAAGTATTGTGTTTGCTGAATACGTTTATATATACTCATTTTAGAGTTACTAATAGTATTATTATTTAGTTATCCTTATTTTATAAACGATTACACTCACCAGACACACTGGTTCATTCAGTAAAATTTATTTTTGTAAAGAAAAAATTTGATGATTTTAAAAGAGTGGCACATGAGTTTCTTGGCAGCTTCTTCTCATGAGCTTTACACTTGGAACTGCCACCTAACCTCATTTTGTTTTTTTTTTCAAACATTCATAATTTTATAAAATTTTTAGTATGTTTTAATTTGACGTTTTCAAATAATCATTAACCTGATTTTACGAAATAAAGATATTTGACTTTGACTTTGACTTTGACTTTGAACTAATCATATCTATATATTTCTTAAGCGCTACTAAAAGCAACGTTCTTAAAATATATCAACTAGTTTCAAGGTAACCCTTTTTTTTGTCATTATGACATTATGTAACTTTCTCAGCTTGCGCACGTACAAAGTTAGAACATTGTTAGTTCTAGCCTTGTGTAATCTCTTAACTTAAAAGTATACGCGACAATTACACATTTTAAATCGAGTCAATTTTCTAAAAATGTTATTTTACTACACATTCTAAAATCGTACAGTGTAAGAACACTATGGATGCCGACAGTGGCAGAAGGTCCTTAGAACACCATTCTATTCGGTTTCCCTTTGAATTGTAGTTACTGAATATTTTAGGTACAAAGAACTGCCCCCCCCCCCCCATTGTTTGTATTGCACCGAACAAACAACTTAGGTTCGTACTCGTCGAGAATCCACATCTAAGCATGTTATCTTTTCTTCAACCTTCGACCAACCCGAATCAGAAATCTGTTTAAAAAAAACCCAGATCGCCCACGGTAATTCATTGACATTTGAGATAGGGACCTGTGCCCTGTACCGTTACCTATATAATTTTTGGGTGACTCATTTTCATCAAATTGTTTTTTATATTCTTACTCAATACTCGTAGAAGAAACGATCGAAGTCTCTGCATTGTTATATGGAGTCAGTAGAAGATTCGATACACGGGGCTTTTCATAAATTTCTGCCAGCCTACCCGTACACGCTCCCCTAAATTGGACAATGTCGTACGTAGCGATTAGCGTGGCGCTTTGATTGTTTCTACTTACTTCCTAGTCAATGTACATGAAGACGATGTGATGGTATAGGAAAATAATTATTGATTCTTGAACGTTTTATTATGTGACCTGATCACGCTCTGTGATCTCGGACATTATGTACGATCGTCAAAATTATGGTTATTCTTTTGGTGTTTAGTTTAGGCACTCTGCGTCTGATATTTCAGTACGAGCGCCTAAAATCTTGAAATAAGAATAGCTTCGATACCTACTAACTAGACTCGGTTTTAATTGGTTAGATTGGAGCGATTGGAAAGAAATTCTTATGACGCGTGTTCAAATCCCGCTTTAGTTCGACTTTTGATTGTAAACTAGCTACTATTTGTACTCTATGCATTTTGTTTCCAGAAACTACTAAGCTACTGAATAAAGATGAACTGCGTTGGTTCTTTCCCATTCTTCATTATACGATAAGGACTATTTATTGAAATACCGATAACAATGGTACACATTCATAAAGTATAGGTAACTGTCTTCATTTTTCATCAAAGTATGATAAAGCTAACATAGATAGCTAACTTTTCAAGGATCGGTAACTTATTGAGTAAATTTAAAATTTGTCACTTCTGAGAGGTACGGACCTTGGCAGGATATTTCAGAATTTGAGTTTCTTTTATTCATTTAAACATTTCTTGAACGTTAAATACATTTATTATTTTTACCTGTCGTGTCTAATATCAGTTCGATGACATAATTTAGTAAAATTATTACCATTCTAATTGTTCACAGAAGCTTCTTCAAAATTGTCATTAAAACCATTCCTTCACGAGCTCGTAACTCCAATAAAAACTGAAACAAAATACATTACAAAGTACAGCCCTTAAACCGTTATAAAGGGCTCGTTAACCTTTTTCGTGGACATAAAGGGAATTTATGATTTTAATATTAGTACGGCGGCGAGATTCAGCTGATTACTAAATAATGTAGGAAGGTTGTATTGAAAAATGTTTGAATTACGTGATTAAGTAACAAATTGTCATATTTTTTTTTCTTATGCAGAACGATTCGACTGAAGAAGATTTTATAGTATATTATAGACATTTCTTACCGTTTGCATTACTACCTGCAAGCGAGGGCCTGACTCGCGTCTAGGAAGGTTAGAAGAATGAGGTTTAGTGACATGGTCCCGAATAGATAATTCGATTCCGGCCCCGATTGGCATACGAAGTTTAGGGATATTTTAAAAATGCAATTATTGTATTCTTGAAGAAGATTTTTGTCCTTTTCCTTTATCTAAAACTTTACAGATACAATCTCGGCATACTTTGTTATCAATCTGGAATATTATGTGTAGGTACATTTCATTGTTCAAAACTGAGGTACTTACTATGGATTAGCCAATTGTCAATTTCCTTACAACGAAGTCATAATAAGTGTTTATTATTATTTCGGCATTCATCATATTTATTTATTACCATTACACCTACCTATACTATTTATATGCTTGGCTATTACGCTGTGAGTAAGGAAATAATCAAGTATAGAAAAGCCAATACGGGGAAAAAAATCTTACTAGATTTGTTTTAACAATTCTAAAACACTCCTTTACCTATTAATTTGTAACACTCATTCGCGATTATGTTAATGCTATATACACAAAATAAATTGAGAAATTAAAAACCGCGTGGTCAGATTGCACGCAATCTAGTTCTTAAAGAAAAAATAAAATTACTTTTCTCTACTCAAAATGTCTGTTATGTTTGTTTAAGTTATCATAAAATGAAAAAAAAAATGAATGTTTAAAAGAAAGCTTGGTTGTATTAAAAGAATGCGCCTTTAGGTTCGGTCAGCGTGTTCCTACTCATACATGCGACGTCCTACTTTCGACAAATTGTTAGCTATTATGTAAATGCACCCATGGCCCAAATCTTCAAAGGCGTTTTCCTTATACAATGATACATTGTCCCGGACACTTTTATTTGCCGACAAAAATGATATATGGAATTTTTTTATCTTATATTTTGTAGTGCTTTTTGTTTCGAAGACATAAATTATTGGGCTAGGCTTTTGTTGTAACACAAATTTAATGTCGATGAATATTTTACTTCTATTTGAAGCGGTGTAATCTGGTAGAAGAGTCAATACTTTAGTAAATTTAAAGATCGAAAACACGATAGAAATACTGTGGGGTATTATGTATTTTTAGATGAAAATATTAAACCGACATTATTATCAGTTGTTTAAGGCCTATACTAAGGCAACCTTAGTGCGTACAGGCTCTGTCTAGTATAGGATTGGATATGTGATCATGTGTGTAGTAAATGTGTTAGTTATTCCTACATTTGACTGCCTCTGTGGCGCGGTGGGAGTGTATCCGACTGCTACGCAAGAGGTCGTGGGTTCGATCCCCACCCAGGATAAAACTTTGTGTGATGAGCACGATGGTTTATTCTGTGTCTGGGTGTTATTTATCTATAATATGTATGTATTTAGAAATATATAAGTATGTTTATCAGTTATCTGGTTTCCATAGTACAAGCTATGCTTAGTTTGGGATCAGATAGCATTGTGTGAGTTGTCCCAAGATATTATTATTATTATTATATTATAAATGGTAGGTACTTATTAAAATCTTTGTTGTAATTCAAACAAATCTCTGACAAAGTCTGATAATACTACTTCAAAAGCTTATAAGTAGGTGCTTTCAGAGGTCTATTAAACTAAGTTGAATTTGAATAGTCCAACGAGTAATTTCTTTTATAAGTAAATATTCGTACGGTTCGTATCAACTACTTACTTAGCACCTGCGGTCTCGCTATCAACCCAATATTGATCACAGCCAGGGATTAAACTTTGTTAATTAAAATATATGAATATGAGGTTTTGATGAAGGAGTTTTGTCATTACATGTTACAAAGGGTTTTGTAATGCGGAGGATATTCTGTGTAAAATGATTATGATAATAATGCTTAATTAAAAATTAAGGTCTAGCGATATAGGTACTTAAACATTGCCTAATGTTTTACATTTACTTATGAACCATCATGGTTTCCTAAAAACTAACTAAATACGAAAGAAATTCGTAGCAGTTCTATCATATAAGTGAACATACGTTAACTAACACACATAAACACGTCACATACAAAAAGTGATTTCTAATTTTCAAGCGTATTATGACATTTTAGTGCAAGCAATAGATATTATTTAGATGTATTGTGTTTTCTACAGGTCCAGGTGATAATAGACATTATTTTGACAGTTGTTGACTGAGAAGAAAGGTCTTACTTAATAAACAATAAACGTACCGACGGACAGCGAAGTGATTACTTTTTCTTTTGTGGTAGATTTATTTTTAGGAGTCTGCACTTCTGAAAATATTTGTTTAATTATTCGTACATGATTCAAAACATTTTAGGGCCACAAACAAAACCACAGTCAGTCAGTCAGTAAAGTAATAAACCACAGAATACAAATATAACAACACTTTCAAAAATTCAATTACGAACTCTCGCATATTTTGAGCGCAATTTATGAAGTCCGTTACGGCTGCATCCCGAAGTATCTGGTAGTGGGTAGGTAAGGGAGACGGAGGCAATAAACTGATGCAAATGGATCATAAATCTGACGGAGGCATTAGAGAACGCAGTAAAACTAAGACCACCTAGAAGCCGGTGTAACAGCACTAAGGGGCCGTGTATGAGTGTTTATGAAATGAAAATACTAGATTTTTATCAATGCGATATAAACAACATTAGCAACTAAACTTAATTTGTCTATTTAAGACAAAAAAACCGGACAAGTGCGAGTCGGACTCACCCACCGAGGGTTCCGTACAAATTTGTAGGTACATATTATGAATAGTTAAGGAATCGAGTCTCGCACTTTTTTTTAAGGTTCCGTTTAAAAAACACGGTCACTAGCATGTCGGACCATTCTCATTGTAGGAATCCGTAGCCGTTACAATATGCATAACAATGAGGTGTTGTGCATTCCTTTGTTGCTTACGTTACTTTAAATATAACTTGAAGCCATAGTTTATTTGTTTAGTCTTTCTTTTGCAGTTCAGTTCAACTCAATCTGATCGAAATCTTACAGAAGTTGTTCGACTTCATTGTCTAGATAATCTGAAATTGTATTTTTAAGTGAAAATCTTCAAAAACGTTGTCTCCAAGAGAAGCCATTGCATTCTTCACAAAAAGATGGACGTTTTCTTATTTAAACTGAACTTTAAGTCTCGGATTTGAAGCAAGCCGGATCTTCTCGCAAACTTTAAAAGATCTTCAAGTAGGTGTTAGTACAGTGGGCCAAGCAATGCTAACATAGCCGCCATTCTGAAGCAGAAATGTTATTACTTTGATGGCAGGGTGTACACGTCGTCGAGAGAATTTTGTTAAGGAGAAAATGGAAGAGAAAATGAAATGGGATGGGATTTTTTTTTGTTTCTCAAGAGGAAATATATACACGCCTGTGTTCGCTTCTGGCGAGAGTTTGTTCTTAAGTGGAAAATATTTGTGTAAGATTTTTAGAGTTAAGAATAATCTAGATTTATTTATTTCGGTAACAATATAAAATTTTTATTCATGTTGTACCTATGTCTATTTTAATAATTTCAAATCAAAGAATAATATACAATTCTAAAAATAGAATTTGTATGTTATTTGACCTTCAATTAAATTAATGTATTTTATTAGTTATCAATATTATTAGTGGGTATTAATTTCCCACTTTAAACATTCAGGAACAAAGTTTAACCCTTATACTTACTGTCTAAACAAAGACGACTTATCATGCTCAAGTTACAGCCTTAAAATACTCGCACTAGGTGGTCTTTAAAACAAAAAAATCTCCAATGAACGTTGAATTAACCCGTGCATGCTGACTCACATCCTGCGAACAATGGTCAATCAATGGTGAAAACGCAGTGAGCGTAAACGGCGCGAATCCGCTCACAGCAGGTGCGGCGCGCCACCTGGTGAACAATGTACGAAAAATGTTAAATTTTATGTGCATCCTTTTATGCAGTACTTGTTTATGGACTATAGAAAAACGGGGTTTTGATTGTTAGTAGGATGTTAGGTTAGGGCACAAGATACTGAGAGAGTACAGTGAGCTTAGTGCGAGTTTGTTATATGTTATCGCGATCGACACGTTTGAGACGTTTGGTGCTCCTATTGGCCCGCTGCAAGCTCTTATTCAATCAGAGAGTCAAACGCGGTAAGTAAGTAAGTAAGTAAGTAATTTTATTTCATTAACAATATACATTGTGTCGAAATATAGGTACAGTTAATTACATGCAAAAGTGAATTTCATGATTACAATACAATTTTTTTCCGAATAATATTCTTAATATAATAAGCTTCATAATAAGTTATTAACATTCATAATAAGATCATAACATTCATTAATAAATTAATTGTTTGCCAATGTCCTGAAACTATAACTCAAAAACAATAAATTATAAATAAAAAAAAAATAAAAAAATTAAAAAAAAAGTAAAAATTATGTCAAGATTTTATATACACAATGAAAAAGATGTCGAAACTTAAATATAATATTAATAACAGAAACAGTCTTTTTTACAGTAGGTACATATTAACAAAATTACTCCTATATTATTCAATACTCCCAGTGTATTACTTGCTATCTTTTAGGAACTCTTCTACACTATAGTAACACTTAGACAATAATAGTGTTTTTAATTTATCTTTGAAAGAGTTAACATTAAAAATTGTTTTAAGTTCAGCTGGGAGTTTATTATAAATATTAACAGATTGCACTTTTGAACAGTGTTGCACAATGTTTAGTTTTGGCTGTATAATACTTGGCAGATCTTTTCTGCGACTATTTCTTCTAACATCTCTTTCTACCTCAGTTTCGTACTTGTGAATGTTTTTGATTAAATTAGTTAGAACAATCAATATGTATAAGCATGGAGCTGTAAGAATTTTTAGATCTATGAAGTAGTTTCTACAAGAATCAGTTTGTTTTAATCGTAACATTGTCCTCAGTGATCTCTTTTGTATTGTGAAAGATGCCTTAATATTGTATTTATAACTGTTACCCCATAATAGAATGCTATATCGTAACTTTGATTCTACCAATGCATAGTAGATCATTTTTAATTGTTGTATTGATAACTCGTCTCTGAGACTTCTAATAGAGAGTTCTGAGAGTCAAACGCGGTAAATCGTTTACCGCGTTTGACTCTCGTTAAACAATTTTGCACTAAGCACATTGAAGGAAACCTTCATGAGCCTCGCTAATGGACACAGAATCCCTTAATACTTTCCCAACAAAGTTGAAAAATAATCTTGTCCGTGAACGATACCTACGTGTGTTGCTCAAATCACGCATGAATGTCACCTTTTTGTGGTGTTAAAACATGTACTTTACTTTGTCTTCAAGTTTTACGTCAAGCATGTTTAGAGTTATAAAGGTACTAAATATATTTAAAAAAAACTAGTTTGAAAGACATTTTTGATTACACACATTAACACAATCTAGAAACTCATCAAGGAAACAATAAATAATTTAGTTATATTTCGGGACTTAATCGCGTGAATTATTTAAAGGTACGAACCTTTTATTTACCCGACGTTTCGATCGAATTGAGCTTTTAGGAGATTTTAGGATTTTAGGTTCGTACCTTTAAATAATTCACGCGATTAAGTCCCGAAATATAACTAATATGTATAAAAATCGCGAAAGTTTAAAAACAATAATAAATAATTTATTCGGAATAATCTCATGCTTGGGAATAAAAAATACAATTCCAGGCCATTCAATACGATTTAGGGTATCTCGGAGGGCAGTCGACAATAGAATTAACACCAACGGGACTTATTAGTGCGTAGCATCCCTCACCATTGCTGATTAAAAATAAAATATATATTGATTACTACATGTAAAATATTCACACGTTCAAAAAAATCTCCGATTTATGCGAACACTTGAACTGCATTTGACGTAAGTCTTCATAAAATGTCTGTTAATAAGTACCTACTTAGTAAACTAAGGAGAAACAAGATAAAAAAATACTACTTTGATGCCTACGAAAAAAACTAAATGTATTAAGTTCAGTTTGCCAAATTTGAAAAGTACTAATACGAGTATAATTTTAAATAATGAGGTGATTAGCTTTGTCGACTCAACAGTTTTTTTGGGAATTACATTAGACAGTAGGGTACAGTGTGGCACCCAAATATCATGTCCCGCAGGAAAACTCAGTTCTGCAGCGTATGCTGTCATACACAGCTTACAAATGTAGAAACAGCTCGACTAGTATATTTGGTTATTTTCACAGCGTCATGTCCTACGGCATATTGCTTTGGGGCAAGGCGGCTGATATACAAACTATTGTTATTCTTCAAAAACGTGCAGTGCGTGCGACATTTCAACTAGGAGCACGAGTTTCCCTTAGAGAAAAGTTTAAAGAGATAGGCATTATGACAGTGGCATCACAATATATTCATGCAAACGATATGTTTGTAAAATAAAACTTACATTTATATAACAAAAACAGTGATATTCACTCTGTGAATACTAGAAATAAGCACTAATTGGTAGGTCAATATATAAAACTCATAACTCATGCATGGGAATAGGTGTTAGATTTTTCAATAAAATCCCAGTCAGCATATCAAGTCTACCAGTAAATAAATTATAGAATGTTGTCAAGAGACATCTTAGACAAAGAGCTTAGCTAACTTACTAATCAATCGATGATTATTTAACTGATAAAGACAAATGTGACTAATGTAGTTCGTTGCTCCCTATTAATGTATTTTGTTTTATAGTCTTATTGCATTTTCAACCGACTTCAAAAAGGAGGAGGTTCTCAATTCGTCTGTATGTTTTTTTTTCCTGTATGTTTGTTCACCGATTACGCAAAGACGGCCGGACCGATTTATTAAGTTCTTACAACTTTAGTCAATAGTGACATGCAAATATTATTTCATTTAAATAAGATTTCTGCTGAATTTGTTTCTTATTACCTTATGCATAATACAAAAAAAAAATACATTATTTTTTAAAAAATTAATTACACAATATGAATAGTTGTTCTATAAAATTACAAATTGGTAGGTCCATTTATCACATTTATGTCAAGAAATAAAAATTATAATACCTAATACTAAAAATTAATAAAAAAACATGTCAATGAGTTATAATTTTGTTACATTACATATCATTCAGAAAATCATTTATTGAATAGAATGATTTCATTAGTAGCCATTGCTTAAGTTTCCTGATGAATATTTTAATTGGCAGGTCTTTTATCTCATTAGGGATTTTATTGTAAATCCGTCCGCACATGGCATAACAATTTTTCTGTAACAATGTGGTTTTGGGCACCCTAGTCAAAACAATTTTTGCTGGATCGCGAGTATTTCTAGGATATTTATCTCTAGCCAAAGTGAATATACTCATGTGATTTTTTACAAATTTAGCAGCTTCTAATATATACATGCTAGGCAATGTTAACAATTTTAACTTCAGAAATACAGGCCTACACGATTCCCATGGCGGAATACCAACAATCGCTCTTACATTTTTCTTCTGCGCGACAAATGCTCTATGGGTATCTGTAGAGTTGCCCCAAAGTATTAATCCATATCTCAAAGTTGCCGCTACGTAACCATGATATGCTTTTAAAATAGTGTTTTGATTTGCTATTTTGTGCAGTCGATATAGTACATAAACAAATTTATTTAATTTACTACAAACCTGATCAACATGTGATTTCCAGTTGCAATGTCTGTCCAGCATAATACCAAGAAACTTTGTTTTATTAACTTCATCCAGCTTTTGGCCTTTATAGTTAACATTTAGAGTATTATGTTTTTGATGATACGTACAAAATTGTATATATTTTGTTTTTGTCATATTTACTTGTAAATTATTCATATCGAGCCAGCTGATTATTGATTGAATAGTATTGTTAATTTAATAATTTTGTTTGTGTTTGAAAGGGTTATACTTCTAAGTTGGTCCCATTGTCATCATATCACGATCTGATGATGGGATCCTGGAGAAATCGAGGGAACTCTTAAAATATTAAAGGTACACCTACAGTGATTTAGGTATATTTCATAGTAATTCAAGCATTTACTCTTAAAAAACACCAATTGGTGAAGTGGAACTGATAATGAAGACCACAAATGACGAGCAGCCCTATTCAATATTTCACAGTTGCGATTCAGTTACTTTATTATGTTATTGAGTAGCATTTTATTCTCGTTATATTACCTACTATTACACAATGTAATAGAGCTGATAGTGAACTCCTCAACAATTAACGGCCCTGCATCGGGGCAAGCAATATTTTGTAAAAGAATATGAGCAGTTGACATATGCGTATTGTAACTTATGCGAATTAAAAATATAATATCTATATAATATCTTAGGACAACTCACATACCGCTATCTGATCCCAAACTAAGCAGAGCTTGTATACACACTTACATATTTCTAAATACATACATATTATAGATAAATAACACCCAGACACAGAATAAACCATCGTGCTCATCACACAAAGTTTTATCCTGGGTGGAGGTCGAACCCATGACCTCTTGCGTAAAAAATATTACCGACTTCAAAAATAAATACAAGGCAACTAAAAAGTAAAAAATAATATCTACCTAGAATAACAAGAACAAATTAAACATTTTGCCCCTGCCCTTGTATTTATTTTTGAAGTCGGTAATATTTTTTTGTAAAAAGTTTTTTACTAGGTGAATATTGTTGTCACAGTTTGATAATGATACTTAGGTACTAGTTATGAAAACGATTTACTTTTGTAAGTAATGATTCTGCGTGATAAATTATGGCCATTCTTTTCTTTCTTTTACAAAACATGTATACTTATTCATTATGTAGCAGTAAATTGTGCGTGTAATGTTGTGCCCATTGAGGCTGATGTATTCAATCTCGTGTACTCTTCTAATAATATGGACCTCTTTTTTTTACATCAGTACTCTAAAATGGTGTATAATATAATGGTGGCAGCATCTTACCTGCATATACAGTTTATAAACAGAAACATTGTAAACATTGGCAATTTGAAAAGAGTGGCCACAAGTTTTTATTGCCTGTTCTTTCTCGGGCTTTACCTATATTAAAATATGTAGAATCGACTTTCCACAAGTGAAGTATTTTGCTTTCTAGGTAATAAATCATTTTTATTATTATTATTATTATACATCTGTAGTAATTAAATATTACTAAAGCTAAATACGTCTTTGTTACAGTACAATATCTTTGTGCTGTATCTACAATCTACATCACAATCTTATGTTCCTTATCGCACGTTCAGTATCTATTAAATGTTTCTACTATCTGTTATCAACACGATGACGTTAGTATATAAGATGCACCTTTGGATAATCCGGAATTTTGGAAAGACCAACCAAGATTATGGTTCACGCAACTAGAAGCCATATTAGCACCACAGAAGCAAGGAGACGAATACAAATACTGTACAGTAATAGCAAAGTTATCCAAGGAAGAAATACTACAAGTTAGTGACCTAATCACTTCACCACCGACTACAGATAAATACAAAAACATCAAGGAACGTTTAATTGATTGTTACGAAGAAACAGAACAGCGACAGTTTCAAAAATTAATATCAGAGACAGAACTCGGTGATCAAAAACCTTCGCAGTTATTACGTCAAATGCGAGTCCTCGGGAGAGGAAAAATCAGTGACGAAACAATTAAACTACTATGGTTCAGGCTTTTACCAACATCAGTTACTACGGTTCTAGCAGTTACGGAAGACATGGAAATTGACAAACTGAGCCAAATTGCAGACAAAATAATAATGAATTCAAAAGTAACCGAAATATCAGCTGTTAGCAACGACACTTCAAACGACAACAATACAGCATGCATTTTAGCCCAGCTAGCAAAATTACAGATAGATATTGACGCAATTCAGCAAGGTCAATATGGCTATCGACCCAACACGCACAATCATTTCAAGAAACGTCAACAATTCCCGATTATGAGGCCGAGAACAAACTATAGAGGAGCAAATCGATTTTGTTACTACCACGAAAGATTCGGAAAATATGCAAAGAACTGCATTAAACCATGCGGTTGGAAACCAATGACTTACGTACGGAACCAGGGAAACGAATAAGAGCACAGACAACGGCGAAACTCTGTGCAATCCACCCATCCAATCGCCTCACCATTACCGACCGAAAAAGTGGTATGAAGTTTTTGATTGACACGGGCGCAAATATTTCAGTCATTAGCAAGCAACAGAGACATTCAATTTTACAAAATGAACAATACACACTATACGCTGCAAATGGGACTAAAATTAGGACTTACGGCGAGAAGACGCTTACCTTGAATTTAGGACTACAACGATGTTATAAATGGAATTTTGTAATCGCCGATGTTACACAACCAATAATTGGAGCAGATTTTCTAGAGCACTATAAACTATTAGTCGACATAGCAGGTCGCAAACTTATCGACAAAGTTACAGAGCTGACAACGCATGTAACTTCGAAAAAGCGACACAACAAACAATTCGTACTATCGCAGTGGGAACGAATCCACGTATTACGCAACTTTTAAACAAATACGAAGACATCACGAAAGGGTCCTCTCTCCGCAATGCGCCCAAACATAAGATTAAACATCACATTATCACTACAGGACCACCCGTCG
Source organism: Herminia tarsipennalis (assembly GCA_945859575.2). Lineage (NCBI taxonomy): Eukaryota > Metazoa > Arthropoda > Insecta > Lepidoptera > Erebidae > Herminia > Herminia tarsipennalis. Next base: position 39,614,423 of record OX243830.2, read on the forward strand.
CAGCTCGGGCAAGACCATTACCTCCAGAAAAATACGACATAGCCAAAAAGGAATTTCAAAATATGATAGAACTCGGAATTTGCCGACCGTCAGATAGCCCATGGGCAAGCCCATTACATATGGTAAAAAAGAAAAATGGCGAATGGAGACCGTGCGGAGACTATCGAATGCTCAATAGCACGACAGTACCGGACAAATACCCACTACCAAGATTAACTGACTTTACATACATATTAGAAAATAAGAAGATACTAAGCAAGATAGATATACGTAAAGCATACCATTGTATTCCTGTTAAAGATATAGAAAAAACAGCCATCATCACACCTTTTGGACTTTTTGAGTACTTAAGAATGCCTTTCGGATTACGCAATGCGGCACAAACATTTCAACGATTCATGGATTCCTTATTTAGAGATTTAAACTTCGTATTTATATTTGTAGACGACTGTCTCATCGCATCGGACAACGAAGATTTGCATTATCAGCATTTAGAAACGGTTTTCAAACGTTTACACGAGAATGGAATAACCATTAATCTCGAAAAATGCGAATTTCTCAGAAGGGAAATAGATTTCTTAGGTTATCATATAACGAGCCAAGGAATACACCCTACCGAAGAAAATTACAAAGCAATCATGGAATTTCCCAAACCGAAAACAATTCAAGAATTAAGAAGATTTTTGGGCATGGTCAATTTCTACAGAAGTAATATTCCACGCGCAGCGGAAAATCAAAGAATTTTAAACGAATATCTACATGGTTCAAAAAAGAACGATAATTCACCTGTTCCTTGGACAACGGAAGCAGACAAAGCTTACGAAAAATGCAAGGAAAGCATGAAAAACGCAGTGTTAACAGCGCATCCTTCCCGCAACGCATCACTAGCGCTCATGACCGACGCTAGTGCTACTTGCGTTGGTGGAGTTTTACAACAAAAATCCGGACGCAATTGGGAACCATTAGGATTTTTTTCACAAAAATTGAGCGAAACTCAACAAAAATATTCTACGTTTGACAGAGAGCTGTTAGGAATATACATGGCCCTCAAACATTTTCACAGATTAATCGAGGGAAGAGAATTTACAATATTTACGGATCACCGACCTTTGACATACGCATTCTCCCAAAAACCATCATCAAACGATACACCGCGACTATATATCGACAGTGACTATTAAAATGGTCGGTACTCCAAAAACGCGCTTTTCGTTTTATTGCATAAAATGAACTTTTATACCTGGGTCTATCATCGGATGAAAAGAAATCAATAATTATATTCATAGTTTCTTAGATAATTATATTAAAAACGTTGGATGTTACCTAGATGGCTCGCTAACATAGTCGCATAATAACTACCTATGTTCTTAGCGGGCCGCGGGGTGAGGCGTGCGCGCGCGATCTCCCAGTTGCAACGATGTTAGCGGCATGAACGCACGTCGCGTTGCCACGTGTCTTTTATGATAGTTCAATGAACGTACATACTTTATAACACTATTCGCGATGTCTACAAGATCTAAACGCTTGATCAAACTGGCTACTCGACGTGGTGAAGAAAAAAACCTCAATAGAAAAAAAAGATCTGACGAAAACTTATCACACAAAGCAAAACATGGCGCGGAAACAGGTATTTATTTTTAACCATAATTACTTTTACGATTATTAACAGTATAGTTTACTGTACAATACTATTGGGAATTGAATACTATGTTCGGTATTATTTATTCATTCAAAATGCGTAACGTAGTTTAAAAGTGTAGGATATGCCACAACCGATATTTTTAATTGGTTTTCAAAATGGATTATATGTCGGTAATACAACATCCGACATTGTTTATTGGTTTTTAAATGTATGAAATGTCGGTAGAACGACATCCGACATTGTTAATGGGTTTTGTAATGTATTAAAATGTCGGTAGTACCACATCCAACAATGTTAATTGTTTTTCCAAATGAGTTGAATGTCGGTAGTACAACATCCGACGTTGTTAATTTGTTCTTCAAATAAGTTAATGTCGGTAGTACCGCATACGATGTTCTTAATTGGTTTTCTTAATAAGTTAAATGTCGGTATTACCATATCCTACGTTTTTCACGTATTTTTTGAGGAATTATATTAAGGTACCACCACATCCGACTTGATACAAACTATACAAGCATCCAAAAACATAAAAAATATCTGCTATGTATTTGGATGCTAGTGTAGGTAGTTCAAAACGCTTATTTATTTAATTATATATTATTATCTATTTAATTTATATACATTAAAAAGTATTATAAAATTTATGATATCTATATATTTTTTTCAGTTCTTCGAGAGTCTCCAATACCAGCAGGTTTTGAAGATGAATTAATTCAAATGCAGGATTTACTCGGTGATGTATTCAACCAAGAAGACCATATTCTATTATCAGCCAATGCAGCGATTGTTACTGACGCTGCCATAACACCTGTGTCATCATTTTCACCACTACCTGTTATGTGCAACGATAAATTAGAATCAGCTAATAAAAGTAATGATGACAACATAGTAAATGATATGTCTCAATCTCAAATACAAGCTGAAAATAATACTGGCCACACTAATTCTCCGATTCCACCACCTGCTAATAACGGGAATGAAGATGTAATAAATAATACATCTCCTTTGCAAATAGAGGTAGAAAAGGTTACTAACGAGGCTAAAACTCCGGTACCATCACCACTGCCACCAAATGAGTGCCACAACGAGTGCCATAACGAGTTTTGTGCTTGTTCTGAGAACGAGAACCCTCCAATTCTAACCAATGAGGACCTGTATGGAAATTTGCCTACACCTTCCGTGTCATCTATAATAAGTTTTAACACTCCCACTTCCGTCAAAAGTGTTCAGACTCGTAAATCTACTGTTAAAACAGATATAGGGAAGAAAAGGCTAATGCATAAGGAAAATTGGGTGGTAAATAAGCGGAAATATGCAAAGAATCATGGGTCAAGTTTTATTAATGCTCGAGGAAAAGAAATACCAGCTAAAGAGATGAAAGGACCATGCAATGAAAAATGTCGTTTAAAATGCTCAAGTAAACTTAATGAAAATCAGCGTTACAATATTTTCAAGAGATTTTGGGATCTAGGAAGCCGCCATCGTCAGTGGGAATTTGTTATTCATTTCACAAAAAAAATGCCGAAAAACCGCCATACAACCGAAACTATTAAGCACGATCGCAAAAATACATTTTATTATTTCCTTCCCAATGAAAATACTCAGACAGTTAAGGTGTGCAAGACTATGTTTTTAAACACGATATCTACAAGCGAGCGCATTATTACCACATCGTGGAAGAAAAATGATGAGGGTATTTCAGTGTTGCAAGATCAACGTGGTAAATATGAGCATAAAAACCGAATTATAGATGAAGAGATGACTAGAAGCGTGTGTGATCATGTGAGATCATTTTCATTAGTAGAATCTCACTACGTCAGGAAGTCCTCAAAGAAATTATATTTACAAGGCGTAGATAATGCGTCTCGCATGTATGGTTTATACACAGAATGGTTTGATTCGGAAAAATATAGCAATAAGGCAAATAAAAGACAGTACCGGAACCTACTTACCTCTAATTTTAATATTGGCTTTCATAAACCAAAAAAAGATTTGTGTGACGTTTGTCACACATATAAAAATAAAGAGTTACCTACAGAAGAAGAAAAATCAATATATTTAAAACACCAAGCTTCAAAAACAGCTGCGCGAAGTTTAAAGCAGATGGACAAAGATGAAGCAAAGTCCAATAATGCAGTGTTAGCAGCAACTTTCGATTTTGAAAAAGTTTTGATAACACCGCATGGAGACATAAGCGTGTTTTACTATAAAAGAAAGTTATCCACTTTAAACTTTACGGTATATAATTTGGCTACCAAAAAAGCTACATGTTTTATGTGGCACGAAGCCATTGCAAAACGTGGGGCCAATGAAGTATCTAGCTGTCTTTACCAATATATAAAAGAATACGCTCTTAAAGGTGTGAAAGTCTTTAAATTTTGGTCCGACAACTGTGCGGGGCAGAATAGGAACCGTATTGTGTTTTCTTTATATCTGCATGCCGCAAAAGAATTTGGCGTCACAATTACTCACCGTTTTATGGAAAAGGGGCACACCCAGAACGAAGGAGATAGTGTGCATGCAGTCATCGAACGTGCTAGTGACCGCAAGGAAATTTATGTACCAGATGAATGGTACTGCCTTGTTCGCTGGGCCAAAGCCGAAGGTGAACCTTATGAAGTAAAAGAGATGACAACTCCCGAAATATTGGACTTCAAATCCTTGCTAGTAAATAAAAATTGGAGCAAAGATACCAATAACGAGAAAATACTTTGGACACATTTGAGAGAGGTCACAGTTAAAGCATGTAGTTTTGACAGAATTGAATTTAAATATGATTTTGAGGATGCACCTAAAACTATTGTTGTTTTGCGATCCGGTACTCGAAACACAGACAGATTATCTCGTGACTTTTTAATCAAGGCAGCATATGCAGGAGAACTTTCCATATCTCGTAACAAACATAAAGATCTGCTAAGCTTGTGTAAAAGTGAGATAATTCCCAAAAAATACCACAGTTTTTATGAAAATTTGAAATTCGATAATATAGTAGACTCGGATGAAGAAGACTGAATATTTTTTAAATGATTAAAATACATAGAAATACATAAGAATTTAAAGCTGTGATTATCTAAATTGTAACTAAGCTGTGATTGTTACCTTATCTAATCTATAGAATAGAAGTACCTATTTTTTACATATAATAAGAAGTTTTTAATTTTTCTGTTGTTTTTATATTATGCCACCAAATTATTTTTGTTGATTATCATAAGGAAGACTGATTTAAATTAGTTCATCGGTAGATTATATTAGGTTGTATTAGTTATGATACCATTTATTTTGTAATTGTCCATAAAAGACTAATTTTTGCAATTTTTTAATCTTAATTTAATTATTACAAGTTTCCCATTAAGCCAAGACCTGTGATTGTTATCTAAGTGCCATAATTATAAGTTATAAGAAGATTTTTATGTTTTTGATTGGTGATAAGAAGAAGTTTTTTTTTAATAATTAAGAGCTGTCAATCATGTTCCTTGAAAATTATATTTTTATAATTAAAATATAAGTCACGTGTATTTGTTTTATATGATTGTCTTTATTCGACCAGTTTGTTAATTATGCATGAATATTAAATATATATATTACAAAATTTGGTGTCTTTTTCAATAATTTGTACATACGACATACCTTTAATATAGATTATAATCATATCACAATGAAGTAAATGGTAGTTCTGACAAAAATATATTAATTTTGCACAAACAACAATGTCGGTTATGGTACCTGCGACAAAAATCATTAATACTGCACAAGTAACAATGTCGGTTTTGGTACTTCCGACAAATCAACATTAGTTAAAAACCGTTAAAAATGTTACAAGTGACTTTTCTCATATTTCCAATTAATATATCGACTGCTCATAATAATGTTCTGAACATGCATAACTTATATAGTAATACTGGAAACTTTTATAATCCTGATTTAAATAATTACAAAGTTACATGGAATTTAAACTTTGAAACGCCCTCCTGTAAAGTTGCTGTTTTTCACAACCGACCCTTTTAATAGTCACTGTCGATATAATAGATTTCATTTCACAATACAGTACCAACATTCAACACATAAGCGGACGTGACAATATTACCGCCGATGCCTTATCTCGAATAGAGGAAATATACGTGCCATCACTTGAAAGTCTTCCTGAGATCCTTGTACAAAAAAATGTATGGGTATTATCCGTACCTGTACCCGACCAAGTTTCTTCTTGGCCAGCTTGGCTATAATTCACTGGAGGTTAGGAGAGTCCGGGACCAACTGGTTATTTGCTGCAAAGTGCTTAACGGACAAGTTGACAACCTGCAGTTACACAACCTTATGTGCAGCCTGTCTGTGCCTAAAGCACCTGGCATGACCGTTAACAGGCGTGGGCAGCTACCGGGCCTTTTCCACATTGATAATGGTCGTACTGTGGCGCGATCTATGTCACCGCTGATCCGTACCCGACGCCACTTTAATGCACTCCTCGCTGCCAATACTGATTGCGATATTTTGTGTGATGTTCCTTGGAAACTTATTCTGACATACTGTGAACATTTAACTGACCAATGGGATAGATCTATGAATGATAATTTGACATACGACTCTGACTACTGACTAATGCAATTGTTTAATATAATTAAGTTGACATTCATATTATCATTTAAATTAATTTTATTGACTTACATATATAATTGTATTATTAATTAATTAATTTTGTTTATCTATGTGAATTGTTTTTGTATATTTATTTTTATATCGTTACACTCAGTGCATGTGAGATAATTGTAATTGTTTTTTTTTAATTCGTTTTTGTCTCAATAAATAAATAAAAAAAATAAATAAATAAATAAAATCACCTATCGATTACGCTGAATTGGAAAAATTTCAATCAACAGATAATGAACTAAGTAAATTACATGACAATAAAAGATTAAAATTCAAAAACATTACGCTTCCGGGTTCCACAATAAACATCACCTGCGACACGTCTACTGGAAAAAGCCGCCCCTACTTACCAAAGCATTTTCGCAAACAAATTTTCGATACCATTCATGGTATGAGCCATCCAGGAAAAAGAACTACGAGAAAAATGATAACCCAAAGGTATTTATGGCCGTATATGAACAAAGATATCAATAATTGGTGTAGATCATGTATAGCCTGCCAAAAATCAAAAATACAACGACATACGATATCACCTCCTGGTACATTTATGACAGCGCAACGTTTTGAACATTTACATATTGACATCGTCGGACCACTTCCGATTTCACAAGGGAAGAGATATTTAATCACAATCATAGATCGTTGTACGTCATGGCCCGAAATATTTCCGGTAGAAGATATAACTGCAGAAACAGTAGCCAAGACACTTTTCGAAGGATGGATTACTCGTTTTGGATGTCCATTGCGCATTACTACGGATCAAGGCCGACAGTTTGAATCAAGAATATTTGAGTCACTCTCACAATTTTTGGGAATACATAAAATTAGGACAACACCTTATCATCCACAATCCAATGGAATGATAGAGAGATTTCATAGAACTTTAAAGGCGGCGTTAATGACAAGAGAATCCAACGAAAATTGGTTAAAAGAAATTCCAACAGTTTTACTCGGGTTGCGGAGTAGCTTGCGAGAAGACACAGGTTATAGTTCAGCAGAGATGACATATGGAACGCCAATACGACTCCCTGGAGGATTTTTTGAGTCATCAGCAGCACAGTTATATTAAGAGTTTGTAAAACAAATTCAAAAGGACATCACACAAATGACATCAATTCCGAAAAGAAAAAAACACAATCAAGCTATATTTGTGCATCCCGAACTCAAAGAATGCTCACACGTATTTGTTCGGTGTGATAGAATTAAGAAAGCCCTGACACCGCCGTATGAAGGACCCTACCCAGTAATTAGTAAAACAGATAAAACATTTTGCATTAGAATTAGGGATAAAGAGACAGTGATATCAATTGATAGATTGAAACCAGCTTTCATGATCAATGACGAATCAAACTACGTGCCAGATTCAAAGGATTGCGACAGGCATTCACACACGTACACTACACGATCGGGACGTAAAGTAAAGCCAGTAGTACGTCTATAAAAAATCGCTGATATAAGCAAGCTATTCGTATATATATTAACATAAATCTTAACATATACCATTAATTCACAACTACTCGTAACAACAAGACATCTAAAATGGGAAATCAAAGTTCTAAGGACCAGATAACATACAATACGGACAATTGCCTCAATCAAAACGAAGCGGACCAACTCCGTAACCTGATCCAGGAGGACTTACGGTGGACAAGAAATGTTGCAATGGGACAGATTATTTTAACAATCGGCGTGATCCTAATTTACGGCATAATGAAAACACTGGACAGAAGAATAATATAATAATAATAATAATATCTTGGGACAACTCACACAACGCTATCTGACCCCAAACTAAGCAGAGCTTGTACTATGGAAACCAGACAACTGATAAACATACTTAAATATATCTAAATACATACATATTATAGATAAATAACACCCAGACACAGAATAAACCATCGTGCTCATCACACAAAGTTTTATCCTGGGTGGGGATCGAACCCACGACCTCTTGCGTAGCAGTCGGATGCACTCCCACCGCGCCACAGAGGCAGTCTGAAGAGTTTAACGGAAAAAAATAATAAACACTCGTGCAACAGCTAAGTCAAAATTACAGACGTCAGCAAATCACACCACAACAGGCGTCATCAAATTCCACCGCGTACAATAGCATTATTATTTATATACATCAGCAAATAACTAGTAAGGTCTAGGTCAAATTTATATTGTAAACACTATTACCATAAATTTTTTGAAAGGGGGGTGTACTGTTACAGTACAATATCTTTGTGCTGTATCTACAATCTACATCACAATCTTATGTTCCTCAACATCTCGTAATTATAACATTACCTGTGATAAAATGACCTTTTATTTAACTAATGTTATTATAAAATTAAAACATTTTTTATAGACACAATTGATGATATTTTGACACTCTCACTGAGTTTCAAATGACATATTTTTACAGACAATTCGAGTTTTTAAAATAATATTTATAGTCCAGGATCCCTGGCTGTTTTTGCACTTGATTACTATCAAGCTGATTTTCTGTGAGTAGCTTGGTTTCGATGAGACGCCCAACTCTTTCCTGTACGATAATTTCGATTGTGGTAGGTAACAGAGGTAGCAGAGATAAAATATGTTGATTTGATAATTCTAAAAAAAATATTACTAACTGAACTTTTTTATGTTAAATCTTATGATAGATATCTAAATTATAAGAAAAAGTTTTTGTCCTACAAAATGTATGGTTTGGTCAAAGAGTTCCCCTCCTCCCAAAATGTATCGATATCGAGGTCATCAAAAATGATTACTAACCAGTTGATTATTTTTATTTACTCCGTTAATATATATAATTAATTAAAATATATATAATTTAACAGAAATGTTGTCCAACAAATTGCTTGGTACGTTATCTCGGTCTTCCAAATAGAACACATATTTGAAATTAAGGAGCAATTTATTTTCTGTATTTGCGATTACAGCTGATTTCCACCGGTACGCATGTGCAGAGCATTGCTTACTGCATAATAAGTACTCCCTGTTAGTGTCGAATATTGTTTCAGTTGACCACGTGTTTTATTTTGTCACTTGAAAAATAACTTTGTGTTGCAAAATAATTATGGAGTGTTTTTTTGTGCAAATTGCTTTGTGAAAACCCTACTTTTCGAGAATATATATTTATTTTTACAGGAAATGATTATAATCCTGCTTTCTTTCGTAAAGAAAAGAAGAGACCTTTCAGTATCTAAAAAAAAAATATTAATTTTGAAGAGGCTTTTATTCAACTCTTACTCTTAACGTCAAATAAGGTAGTTCAAACTATTGAAGAGTATGTATGTAGAATATATTCATTAAAAACAAAAAATGATATCAATAAAGGACGGTATGAGTTATTTGAAAAATAAATAAAAAAAAGAAAATGAAGAAATTTTAAAACAAAAAATTGTAGGATATGATCCTTCGAGTTTGCCACCAACAAAACAAGAATTGTTGCAACAAATTAAAAGAACTGCATTCATCTGCAGTGTATGGTGTAATGCACATATGCGGTGTCTCACAGAAAAATTGCCAGAAAATTTTGGATGGACAATAATTGATGGCAATTATGAATATTATATTTGATGGTCCCCAAAGTCCATATTTTGAGGAATTATCTTCTGAAATACAAGGTACTCTATTAATACTGTTGTTATTTATTGATTCATTACGCATTATTATATAATTTTCTAAATTTTTTCATGTTATTACAAAGTCAGATATCACAAATGAGGACAATGAAATAGATGAAGATGACAGCGATGTAAGCAGCGAAGATTTATCAGATGAATATGATGAAGATTAATTTTTTTATGTAAATATACAAATTTTTCTACCTGTTTTGTTAAAAAATAAAGCTATGTAAATTTAAAAAAAAATTATGTTTTCATTATATTTTATGTTAGAAATAGAAAAACGACAAAATCACAATTCTTGTCGGACTAGTGATACATACCTGTTTTTTTGTAGGACATTGTTTCATTTCAGCAGAGAACACACTAACCTATTACGTCATATTTTTGTCCTACAGTTAGTAATGAGAAAAATGATCTTGTGGTATTAACCATTTCTGAGCGTAGGACCGGGATAACGTACCACATAATTTGTAGGACAATGTTACTGTTAAATTATTTATATATATTAACGGAGTAAATAAAAAAAATCAACTGGTTAGTAATCATTTTTGATGACCTCGTTATCGATACATGTTGGGAGGAGGGGGACTCTTTGACCAAACCATACATTTTGTAGGACAAAAACTTTTTCTTATAATTTAGATATTTATCATAAGATTTAACATAAAAAAGTTCAGTTAGTAATATTTTTTTTAGAACTATCAAATCAACATATTTTATCTCTGCTACCTCTGTTACCTACCACAATCGAAATTATCGTACAGGAAAGAGTTGGGCGTCTCATCGAAACCAAGCTACTCACGGAAAATCAGCTTGATAGTAATCAAGTGCAAAAAACAGCCAGGGATCCTGGACTATTATATCTGATTGTCATAGTAACTCTTGCATTTAAGCAAAGATTAAGTAACATTCAACTGTACTTTTTTTAAATACTTTTACATATTTATGTAATTCAAATTATATTGATTGTTCGGGGTTTAGAAATTATTCCATATTAATGTATTAAAAATACTCAAATTTCCGATGACTTGTTTACTCGTTGACAAAGAAACGTCAATTTTTATTATATTTATAGACGCTTACGAATATCATCAGCATCGATTTCACCGACATGCTTTTTAAAAAATGTGAAGTTACTAGTTGTAAATACGTCCTCAGTATTTGATTCGTTTTTTGGGATAATCTGAGTGAAACATTTTGTTGTTCCTACATCACTCGGTTTTATATACACAACTAGCTAACTAGAAAGAAGAAGAAGAAAAGACTGGTCGTACCAACTCATAAACCTTCGTGGGCTCATGCACAACACTTTGCTGAAGATCATCACATGATCAAATGCATAGTTTACGATCCTATAAAGGACATATAGACAAATATTCTTTTTTATATATTTACTAGCGGCCCGTCCCGGCTTCGCACGGGTGGACATGGGATCCCTCATTTTTTTAGTAATTGCGACTATAATTAAAGATCTAAGCTATCCTATCTCTCAAGTTGGACCAAACTGCATATTACGTGCAAATTTGAACGAAATTTGTTAAGCGGTTTAGGAGTCTATCGCGGACAAACATCGTGACAGGAGATTTATTTATATTAAGATATACAATGAACGTGCACTACGTTGTATATGTATATTTGAATTACATTACAATTAATTTGTATTCACTTATCAAAGTTAAGTCCTTATTTCTTGGGCATGTTATCTTTAAATCAGGCTCCTTATTCACGTTCTTTTTTTTGCGTTTCCGCGGCAAGCCGCGCTATCTGGTGCATGCGCGGTACGCTTAAAGATATCCGCGCGCATTCGCGTTGATGCATTTCTAAGTGCAACTCTCTATTTATTATAAAGACAAGATTTTGACAGTTCCCGTGGGCTTACCGCAAAAACGAAAAAAAAAGTGAATGAGGACCCAGTCCAGAATAAATTTATATAACGTTGAGATTATACGCCCCTAAAGCATAGGAAAGCTATGTCGTGTATTGTGTTACAAATAGATCTATCTAGTAATTTTCTTGGATGTCATAGAAAACAAACAAAGAAACTCTGTTATTTACGCATTTATCATTAACACTGCGTTGTTCTAATATTATAATATCCAAAGGCTTCTTCGCACGTTGAAATTTGTAGTGTTTACGGAACATTTTTACTGTGCTTCATCATCCTACGTTCTATATAAAATAATAAACTCAAATCCAAGCTGAGTATTTAAAATTTGTACATTTCAAGAAAATATTGTTAAACTGTAACAGTTTGAAACTCAACTATCTGTCATCTCGCAAAGTGCTTCTGCTAGAGCGAGACACAAGATAATCTGACACATTTTTCAAATACAAACGTCTTCCATTACGAACTTCACCGATTAAAACAGATGTTTGAGACAAGAATGATTAATTCTTATTCTAGCGAACTGTCATTGTAAAGCACTCGGGTCACTCTCACTAAGATGAGTATTTGTTGCTAACTATTTGCCTAGAATGTATGTTGCCAACTAACAAGAATTTATCTGTCTATCAGATTGACCAGTGACATGAAAAATAAAAATGTATAACGACTAAATACATACATAAGATAAAACGTCCCTAAGGAACCATTTTACGGGTGGTAGGTTTAAGCCATAGGCCGTCTAGGTCGGTACTACGAGTACAACAGTGTCAGTATTCCTCCGTCAAATAGTAATGCTAACGCATCGATAAATTCGATCGGTTGAAGGACAATGTAGTAAGTGTAATTACTGGGAAAATTTGATTTACGAACTAATGTCTCAAATGAGGATCGCGGTGCGTTGACATTCAGATCTTTGCCAAACAAGGACTTGTGTGGCACTCTTATTTATTTTTATTTTTTTTTGTATCTTTGCTTGTATTGTTATGTTCAAGCGTGGCGCTTACCGTCAGGCGCACGACCTGTACGTCTCTTAATTTCATTGTATAAAAAACAATCAAACTGAATCAACGTAGGTTGAACAGTTTAGTTTGCAATATTACTGTTGGAGCCTGAGATGACCGCGTTTAAATAAATACTCTTGAGCTTTGTAAAATTCAAATTATTTAATCACAAGAATGTGTGATGTTTATAATAATAACAGTCTTACCAAATTCTACCAAACGTGCGTAATGAGTGCGTAAGATGAATTAGACCCAATATTGGTAATACATATAGTTATATCCAATATTATTAATACTATCTAGTAGTATTTAAATAAAGGATATAAATACGCACAATGAAAATACCTGGCGCCAAGTTTTGTTGCCGCCGCCACCCGTTTCAAAGTTTGTATAGTATTTTCAATAAGATTTAACGGTGTTGTTTTGTTGAATCCGAGGACTTTACGCTTAACGTTAATAGTACGCAATTATGTATAAGCAAAGTTTACAGATAAGTTTGCGTACCTAATAGATCGTGTAATAGTTTCGATCGGTACTTTCTTTCATAGGCCTTGAAATCTGCGTTTATTTAAGTTTCAGCGACTAGAAACAGCGTAGGTATACGACGTCAGTTAGTTGATTAGCTCTGCTTCTTAAAAGCTTTTGAACTGAGTTTTTATGGAATTTAATGAGTTACTGAGTGGTGCTGACTGACTGAACACTGACTCTTTTTTACTCTGTGTCAAAAATCCAGTAATAAAATAAAATGATACCTATTACACATAACATATCACGTAGGTACAGCATGCATTATTAATATCAATATAATAATTGAAATTATTTTGCGTTATATTTTCAAAATAAGGTGTCGAGCTTGCATAAGTCGCTTTTCAGTCAACACACGTGTGCTGAAGTTTGAAAATATTCTCCTCACGTAATGTATGAGGAAAAAGTACGGTATGATTTAAACATTTATTATCATCCTTCGCTATTCTTATGGCTCAACTCCAACAGACAGTGGACTTGGTCTTCTTCAAGAAACTTTTCAATTTACACAGAATATTCCAGACAGGCTTTTTCTATCTCTAGGACAAAAGAAATGCTGCGACACTTGGCAGCTGTGATTCATTCTCTTTATTGAAATATATTTTACCTTTTAGCTGTAGACAATTATTGAGGCGTTGGTGGTTATATTTTTTACATATTCACATCTTAACTTTTAATTTTTACTGTCATAAATCAAATGAAGTATAAGCAGAAATGGATATTGTATTTTTTGTTTAAGTATCACACATCACGCCCAAACTGCTGATGTCTATTAACTATAAAAAACATTGTGAAATATGTCACGTTCCTAATGTAGGTAATCCAAATGGGAATCAGAGGATTACTAACTCAATTAAATAACTTAGATTAACAATAATTACACAATGAAATCCACAAATTTATTGCTATTCAGTGCGAAACAATTAATAATAATGGGCACAGACGTAAATAATTAGTGTTCGTAATGTAGTTAAGAAAACTGATATAAACTTTGAAAGTTAGATTTGCCAAATTGTACACTAATTAATATAAGTCCAAATGGCCGAGTTGGCGAAATACGGGAGATAGGAGGTTGCAGGCCTGTTGCGGTTCCTATGAAGAAAAATGATCAAAAGTATAAATACCTCGAGCTTGCCTTGGTCGCGAAATATGCCGGAAACATGGCTCATACATTTATTAGAATTCGCAGTATAATTAGCTTTATAGACTTATTGGGTTGAACTCATTACTAACATAAATTGTTATAAGTTGGTCATACATATACCTTGTACTAAAACTCTTTGGGGGATCGTCATGACGTTATTTATGTTAGTTTCCAAACAGTTTGTTAACCAATCCGCGTGCCCGCACCTTCCCACCTGCCATACGTTCCTGCAGAGCCGCTTCACGCAGAAATTTCTCACAAAACGTTTGAGAATTTAATTTAGAAACTTGTTCTCTCCAAACTAATTATACGCACAACAATACGATACGATTAATTTCGTTATCTTAAACAGTTTCACCTAAGCGTTTGTTTTGTTAGGAATTATGCGTCATTTTGTGAATACTTAAATAATTTGTATTGTTCGTTGTTGTTGCCTCTGTGGACTAAGTTATAATTGCAAGCATTTGCCAGTTGCTTACTGGATTTAGAAATAATGAACGCGGGATGAAACTAAGTGTTGTTTTGTGTGGTTTAGTCATTGAAATAAGTTGTGTAATTGCAAATAAGCCAGTATTATTAAAGACTGGAATTTTAGGCCACACCTGCGGGCTTATTAAGCTTCTGCAAATTTAAAAATTAGGTACAATTACTTTTGTTTCCAAATAGGTATTCATTACTTCAATATTTTTTGCCATATTAATTCAAAGAATATATTATAAATCACGACCTATCCAATTATCCGTACAAGATTCGTCAGTCTTTACCCTCCTAAAATTTATACATATCTCTTATATATAACATTATCTTTTCCTTTAAACGAGGCTTACGTGGCGAATTCTCTTAATAACCCCATTAACTCTCTCAATTACTTGTAACTTTATTTTTAGTACTAAGAACCCCATTACCGTACCGTTACAACAGAATCACGTAATGGTTATGTGTACGTCTTTATATTATTCCGCTCATGAGCTCCTTACAGTATCAAAGTATCGAAACTTTCGTCAAAGGGTCCGCAGTACTTTGTCAAACTCGTGTTTTGAATATCGTTATTTTGTTTAGACGATTTTATTTCCTTGTTTTTACTACCTGTGTGATCTCTTTACTACTTAACTACAAATTTCAAAATACCAACTTTAATTTTGTAATAACCTAGAAATGAATAAGTGACTTCTGTTAAAAACTCGACTGGCTGACTGCAACACAACATTATTTTTACATTATCACATCCTAGCAGTAATTTTGACACCACTTTTATAAATGTTTTTCTTTCTTTCTTTCGTGATTTTTTCAAAGATATTTATGATTAAAATATCGGGACAATATTAAAGGTACAGAAAATTCTTTTTATTTGCCCGATATATTGATCGAATTGCACTAATAGTGGTCATGGGTTTTAAAATAATCATTAATTTTATTGTAAGGAAAGACTTACACTTAAAAAACACTTTTGCAAGCTCAAAGTTCCGCTATCTCGGTTTTATTACACTTTTCGCACTTTTTATTTACTCAACGAAATAGTTTTTACAAAATGAAATAGAAATTCCATTCTATAAGTCGGAGCAACAAGGTGGAAACAACAGAATGTTTGTTTCAGTTGTGTGTCAAACCGATATCACGGTTTTGTATGAAGCTATGGGTAGATATATGATTGGCAAAAATTGCGTTTATTTTTAAAGCGGTATTGTTTCTGAATGTTTAAAAAAAGATACACCTACTTATGTATAGGAGTATCTTGTCAAATCGGCTTTAGGAAAACATAATTTAGTGTTGTACTATAATAGTTAATATGTATAGGATTAGAAGAGTTTAACGAGGTCAGTAGAAGACGTCACATTATATTTAAATACCATGTCATTTGCTTGTTTAATTTTTATTTTTAGTAAAGTTTTATTTTTACTGGCTTTCGCTCGCGGTTCTGCCCGCGTCCACTACGCGGGTAGAACCGCGAGCGAAAGCTCAAAAACCTAATTAAACCTATATCTGGTAACTTAAGGGTTGATTTTACCGATAAAATCGATATTTTCTAACTTTAAAACTAACGAAGTTTTATATAAACATGCAACCTCTATTTTATCGTTTAAGGTGACAATTATAAAATCACTGTAGGCGACCAGTAGGCCGAAGCTGCGGAGCTGAGCGGAGTGCAGCAGGAGGAGACTGCATTTCCTCCGCGCCTCCGGTTCTAAAGAACACCCTCGGAGTGTCACAAAAAAAGTACGACTCACAAAACGTCATCTGATTCTAAACTAAGCAGAGCTTGTATTATGGCAACCAGACAACTGATAAACATACTTATATATTTCTAAATATATACATATTATAGATAAATTAAATCCAGACACAGAATAAACCATCACGCTCATCACACAAAGTTTTTTCTGGGTGGGGATCGAACCCACCACTTCCGGCTTAGCAGTCAGGGTCACTTGAAGTCGGGGTGGGCTAATTCGATTTTGTCACAGTTTTGAACTAATAGATTCGTTTCGAATGAAATATACCAATTTTATCACTTTACCTAAAACTTGCTAGATATTATCTATATTAATATTATGAAGCTGAAGAGTTTGTTTGTTTGAACGCGGTAATCTCAAGAACTACTGGTCCGAATTACAAAAATCGGACCAGTAGTTTCAATAACATCACGCTACGATCAATAGGAGCGGAAACGGAAAAAAAATACGCAGGCCGAAGTTGCGCGGCTGTCCCGCGCAACTTCGTCTGCAACAACATGAAACTCACGAAAGCAGCAGGTACCTAACCATAGCAGACGTAGAGTGGGTATAAGCAAGTTTTAATGAATTAGCCTCCTTTGGTGTGGATGGGCGCATCAACTTACAAAAACTACAGAAGAGAATAAAGGCGATTGGATTATTATGAGAAAAACTACTAAAATACACATATTTGTAAACTATTAATTAAAAATAAAAATATATAACGATAATGACAAGGCCGACAGTCACCAACCAAGGCAAGGCCCCAGTAGCATCCGTTCACGAGTATGACGAATAGGTCCATCATCCCCTTCGCCATATTGGAGGGAAGAAAGACGTCCCGGCCCACAGCGCGACATTTTAGTGAGCATGGCGATCCTTGTTATTATAACTCGTGGAAACGAAAATAACCTAAAATAATTTAATGAAGTACGATCGCTAGTTGGCGTTACTAACAACTATTTCTAATAACAATTTCAATTACCTATATAGATACTCTGTGAATTCTTCTTCTTCTTCTTTTAGTGCCTCTGCGAACGAAGGTTGGCAGTCAACTCTGTATACTTGATGGAATAGTGCCGCGGCGCTCGAGACTCCAGTCCACTCTCGTAGGTTCCTCAGCCATTTCACATGGCCTAGGTATGCAACCTTCCTAACTCAAGTTAAACTTAATTAAAATATTAAAATGCAAACAAAATTTTAATATTTAGCTTGATTATGCCTGCATTTTTATATATATCTACGACCAGAAATTTCATCATTAATTTAAGTAACCATTTATACAATTTAAAAAAAGGTAGAAAACAACAAACAATTTCCTAATTCACAAATCCTAATCTATACTTAAAGTTATTAGACACATTTCGGGACTTAATCGCGTGAAATTATTTAAAGGTACGAACCTTTTATTTACCCGACGTTTCGATCGAATTGCACCGATCGTGGTCACGGGTCGACTGATAGCCTTTGAATAATTTCACGCGATTAGGTCCCGAAATGTATCTATTATGTATACTTATATTAAAAAGCTGAAGAGTTTGTTTGTTGGTTTCTTTGTTAGTTTGAACGCGGTAATCTCAGGAACTACTAATCCGAATTGAAAAATTCGTTCATTGTTGGATAGCCCATTTATCGAGGAAGGTTGTAGGCTATATAACATCACGCTACGACAATAGGAGCGGAGCAGCAATGAGAAATGTTGCAAAAAACGGGAAAAATGTATGCAGACGAAGTTGTGCGGGACAGCTAGTTCATAATAATAACTTCTGTGTTTATTATTACGATTAAGACCATGGGTTTTTGTAATATAAATAGTGATCAATCATTATTTTTAAATAAGGTCGGTCTTAATTTTAGATTTGAATGAATAAATGATAAATTATGGATAGATCAGGTAGCTTCCTCTAAAAACGGATACCAAGTTCTATATTAGGTAACTTGACAGAAAGCATGTTCAGTTTTCGTAATAAATTTATCCATATATTTTTATTAATTAGTCGCCAGCAGCAGCGGTTAAATCAGAATGTCAAGTTTACGTGCCAGCTCCCACCCATGTAAAATAAAGTGTAGGGTATTAAATACCTATAAATATTTTCGTTGCGATGTTTCACTTGATAAGGGCACCAGTCCGCTGTCAAATCGATCCAACTCCAAATGTCGTTTCGAGATTAAAACGTAGTACAAAAATAGGTCGTATAAATCTCTCAATGATAAAAAAAGAGATTTGGGAATTTGGTTTCGAAATTTTTGTATTGGATTTTTTTTTCTTTTACAAAGATGGAAAGGGAACGGCAAATACATACCTACACCATATTACCAAACTACGGTATTGATAGAGATAACGTAACATCTGTGCCGAAAGCGAAGCCTCAAATGAATTCATTAATCAAGATGTTTAATAGTAAAAAGTCTAATGATAATGTCGTTATATTATTTTCATGACAACAAATAGAACTCTGCGTAAAACTCTTTTACCCGACTATGGCGATGCCAAAGTTGAGTACGCGAATACGGTTACGATATTTATCGCGAATGTTATGATGTTGTGTAATAAATGGAAGGGCTCAATAATCACACACAAAAACATATATGAGTACTTATTTGTGTTTGTCGAAGTTGGGTTTAAGATTTTGGTAAAACTACTGCTTGCTTTTATAACTAGATCCTAAAGATACCAGCTTAAAAAACAAGCGCCGTGCATCGTTGTCAATATTTTGCTATTTTATGTTGTTGATAATAATCATGATTCAATTACAAGTCAATGACTTGCTTAAAGTATTGATTGGTAAATTTAATAAGTTCTTTGTCTGAGTCAAAATTTAATTTCGCTTATTTGAGGATCGCGAGAGATCGTGTAATATAATACCACCAAGTAGCTTTTCCATATTGCATTGGCATCACGTTCGTCACCTAACATCTTAATGCAAATTATACACGTTCGTAAATTCCACGCAAACCAATTTGTCGCAAGACTCTCAAAATAGACGCACTTCAATCATACATTACATTAAAAAAAAACACTGTACTTAAGTACGTGACACAAAAAAATATTTGTTTTCAAAACGACTGAACGAATTTTCATGAAACAAAGCTAAGAATTAAAAAAACCGGACAAGAGCCTGTCGGACCATGCTCAGTGTAGGGTTCCGCAGCCTTGAATAATTGCATCAGCAGAAGAGCGTATGTCTATAGCACTTACGGCTTTTGTTGAGAAACGCAATTTTTTAGCAATAACTCAATGAATCCGATCATGTCAAAAATAATGTTTGTTTTAAGTATTTATTAAGCGCTACCTTCGTGATTTTTTTCATATTTTTTGGTCACACATATAAGGTTAAAAAGATAATGGGGGTGGCACAATTCATGCCACTTTCGGAGCGATTAGTTCCAAAATTATTCACTCAATCAAAAAAAGTTTATTAAAAACATTAAAATGTTTTTTAAAGACCTGTCGAATGATTCATTTCACATAAAAAAAAAATGTTAGATCTATAGAGTGCCCCCCCTAAAAATATTTATTTTTATTATTTAGCATCAAACTAGGTAGCGACTACTACAAGACACCTTTTTTTTGTGACATACAAACGCATAGACAGACATGACGAAATGTTTTCGCCATTTTGGCTACGGCGTGCTAAAAAACAATTCTGATTCTCTATCTTCTTCACAATCTTTTTAATAAAACATCCAAAATTGTGCAGGTAAGTGCATGTCTCACCACGCACAGTGTAGGGTACTGTAGTCCTCCCCCCCATCAGAATTATGCAGCTTAAAAAGTTGGTTTTCTGTTGTTTTTGTTCATACTTAGAACGTTATCTTAATAATTATTTTCAATGGAATTTGTATTAAAATTTTGTTACTTCTTAATTGATCAGCTGTTACTCGTAAACTTATAAAGCCTGCTTAGCTGTGATAGTTTTCATTTTAATTTCACTATATATATTACTACCGTGATTTTTTTTCACATACCCAACATCAACTATTTAGCTGGCAGGGGGGGGGGGGTCACTTGACTCTAACAAAAAATTGTACTTTAAAGCTTAATATTTCACAAACGAATCCCTAAATCTAAAAATGGTCTTCACAACCCCTAAATGTTTTTTGTTAAACGTAATTTTGAATTTCGCGCCTAGCAACACTGCCTCTCACTCTACTCGGTGACATTATAGTGGCTACATGACTTCTTACAAATTATAAAGCTTATAAAGCGCAATTACAAAGTAAATAGTTGTTGTGACTTTAATAATATAACAGGTTATGGGCCCAGAGAGCCCGGAAATAAAAACAATGAAAAAAATATACATGTAAATACAGTGATATCGGACTTTTGTATGCGTATAACCTCAAAACCAACCAACCAACTTACAAAGTAATCGTGATTAAAGTGGATAAAAGTATTGAGAAATGGCATCAAGTAATCAATTGGCGTTAATCGAAAAACTGACCGGCCGGGAAAACTACGCAACGAGGCGATTTGCAATGCAAACATACCTACAGCACGAGGAACTGTGGGACAATGTAGAAGCCGACGCAGAAACGCGATACCAAAGCAAGGACAAAAATCATCCTCTCAGTTGATCCTACGAATTACGTGCACATACAGGAGGCCAGTACTGCCAAAAAAATATGGGATAAGCTGTCCTCAACGTTCGATGACTCCGGGCTGACCCGACGAGTTGGTCTGCTGCGTGATCTCTGTAACACATCACTAACGGAAAGTCAAAATGTGGAAGAGTACGTGAGCAGGATAATGAGCACTGCTCGTAAGCTCAGGAATATTGGTTTCAAAGTGGACGACGAGTGGCTCGGCACCATGCTGCTCTCCGGTCTGCCAGAATCTTATAAACCAATGATTATTGCCTTGGAAAGCTCAGGCATGAAAATTACTTCTGATTCTGTCAAAACAAAATTACTACAAGATGTTCGACCATCAGAAAATGATACAAAAGCATTTGCAGTTAACAAAAAGTTTCACAAAAACCAGAAAAGGCATCCTAAAGGACCAAGGTGCTACACCTGTAACAAGTATGGTCATAAAAGTTCAGAATGTAAATCAAAAACCAAAGATACATCACAAAATGCTAGTAGTTCATCATACGCTGCTGTATTTATAGCAACAAGTGCACAATGTAATGCATGGTATGTGGACTCGGGCGCATCTTCTCACATGGTCAAAGACAAAAGTTTGCTTCAGAATGTGACTACTTCCGCTATAAAGAATATAAGAGTAGCCAACAACAAAGTATTATCAGTGCAATGCTCGGGGCAAGTGAGCTTAGATACCTACAATGAGATGGGTCAAGAAAATAAGGTACTGTTTACAAATGTATTATTACTATCTGTAAGTCAGATTATTAGAAGTGGAGGCCAAGTAAGATTTGACAAAACTGGCTGTGTTATTATGAACAATAAGAATCAAGTAGTAGCAACAGCCAGTACCATCAACAACATGTATCGGCTGAATATGCCCGGAGGAGGCTATGCATGCATGTCCGATGTTGAGGAACAAGATATCTTCCTGTGGCACCAACGAATGGGACACTTGAATTTTGACAGTTTAAAGAAAATGTCTGAAAATACTGACCATGTAACTTTCTCCGCAAATTCAGAAAGTCTGACATGTGTCACCTGTAAGGAAGGTAAGCAGACACGACTACCTTTTAGAAGTGAAGGAAATAAAGCAAAGAATCTGCTTGAACTGATTCACTCGGATATATGTGGCCCTATGGAGACACAAACACTTGGAGGTGCCAAATACTTTATAACTTTTCTTGATGACTATTCAAAGAAAATCTATGTATATTTTCTCCGGAACAAGTCAGATGCTTTAGAAAAATTCAAAGAATTTCGACAAGAAGTGGAAAATCAGCTTGATACTCGCATAAAAATTCTTCGAACAGACAACGGCTTGGACTAAGTCAACATTCATTTCATTTCTCTGATTATTTGAAAGGTGCAGGTATCATACACCAGACGACCACAACATACACACCTGAACAAAACGGGACTGCGGAATGAATGAATAGAAGCCTTATTGAGAAAGCGAAATGCATGCTTCTCAACGCCAATCTATCTAAACAATATTGGGCTGATGCAGTACATACCGCCACCTTTGTAATTAATCGCTCACCAACCAAGTCTCCATCGTTTAAAACTCCCCAAGAAATGTGGTCTGGACAAAAACCAAAGGTAGGACACATGCGTGTATTTGGTTGTGAAGCTATGGTGCACTTACCTCAAGAGAAACGCAAAAAGTGGGATCCGAAGGCACAGAAAATGATTTTCATTGGCTATTGTGACCACACGAAGGGCTACAGATTTGTGATATCTAACACTAGGAAGGTAATAAAAAGCAGAGATGCTACATTTTTGGAATCTACTGTCAAAAGAGATTATGTACTGGTAGAACTGTCAGAGAAGAATTCTACAAGAAATGATAATGATAGTGAAGAAAATAATGAAACTGAAGTTGAAGATAAAAGTACATGCTCTTATGAAACTGTATGTGAAACCAAATCAAATTCAGACAGTGATTACATACTGGATATCAGTTTCTCTTCTCCTTCAGTAAGCAATATAACTTTGAGACTAAGAAGAAATAGAATTGATAAAGTAGAATTAAATGATTCAGAAGAAAATATCTACCTATGTCAACATGAAGACAACCCTACAGATGTACTCGTACCAAAGACATACAAAGAAGCAGTGAGTTCAAAAGAAAGAGATAAATGGATAAAATCAATTGGAGAAGAACATCTAGTTCTTCTCCAATTGATTTTATCCATTTATCTTTCTCTCAGCTCATCGGAAAAACAAAACCTGGACATTGGTTAAAAAGCCTGTGAATGCTAAAGCAATACACTGTAAATGGGTGTTTAGTATCAAAGAGGAACCAACAGGTCCGAGGTATAAATCTCGTTTATGTGCTAAAGGGTTTGCACAAACAAAGGGCATTGACTATCATGAAACGTTTGCCCCAACGGTAAGGTATGACTCTATACGCTTACTACTTTCAGAAGCTGTGCAAAATAATCTAAAGTTCATACAGCTTGACGTCAAAACAGCATTCCTGTATGGAGAACTAGATGAGACCATACTGATGACACCACCGAAGGGACTGATTCATGAAGAGAATATGGTTTGCAAACTCAATAAATCGCTGTATGGATTGAAACAGGCCCCAAGATGCTGGAATAGTAAGTTTGATTCCGTACTTAAGAAATTTGGCTTTGTCAACAGTAAAGCTGACCAATGTGTATACATTGGTCTTGTCAATCAAACAAAATGCTATCTTTGTCTGTACGTCGATGATGGGTTGTTATTCTCAACTGATGATTGTGTGTTAAAAGAGATAACTGATGAACTGAAAAACACCTTTGAAATTAAAATAACTGAGCCTAGAAATTTTGTGGGAATGCAAATAGAGCAACTCACTATATGCATATTCATTCATCAGAAAAATTATACAGAACAAATGTTGTGCAAATTTAACATGACTGACGCCAATCCTAACAGTATTCCTGTGGATCCTCACATGAAGCTGCATAAAGAAGAAGGAGAGTCTGAGAAAGGTATACCTTACAGAGAGGCGGTCGGCTCCCTGATGCATCTGGTCATTGTGAGTCGACCAGATATAATGTTTGCAGTTAGTCTTGTGAGTCGCTTTCTCAATTCTTATAACCAAAAACATTGGAATGCAGTAAAGAAGATTTTTAAATATCTTAAAGATACTAAGGATTATGGGCATGGTTACTTACAAAGTCCACAACCTGCAAAAGGCACCGGTTACAGTGACGCAGACTATGCAAATGATCTGGATACTCGTCGTTCAGTCACTGGTTATGTATTAAGAACCAAGCGGCAGTAACTTGGTGCAGTCAAAGACAGCAAAGAGGCAGAATTCGTGGCAGCCTGCGCTGCCACTAAAGAAACTATGTGGGTCAAGCAATTTTTAAGTGATATTGACCAATATAAACAAGATTCAATGTGCCTTTATTTGGACAATCAAAGTGCAATCAGTGTTATTAAAAATGTTAACTTTCATAAAAGGTGTAAACATATTGAAATTAAATATCATTTTAATAAGGAGAAATATCATCAAAAAGTAATTAAACTAAAGTTTGTTAGCAGTGATAATCAGTATGCAGACATATTAACAAAAGCATTGTCAAAAGATAAGTTTAAATTTTTAAGAAGTAAACTTGGTATGTGTTCATATAGCTCACTTTGCTAATTGTTCAGAAAGACATGTACTGAATGTGAATTTAATTTAAGAAGTTTTGTTTAACTTGTAATTTACTTTTGGTCATCTGGTGTTTGTAAGGCATTTTGTTATTTCAATTTTATTAAGGCTCAAATTCGGAAAGAGTGTTAAACGTAATTTTGAATTTCGCGCCTAGCAACACTGCCTCTCACTCTCCTCGGTGACATTATAGTGGCTACATGATTTCTTACAAATTAATTAAAACAAAGCGCAATTACAAAGTAAATAGTTGTTGTGACTTTAATAAGACGTAGGTGACAAAAATCATATCCCCACATCTCATAAGGGAGGAAAAAAGAAAATGTTTTTCATGATTTAATTCTTTCACTTTGTCGGCGTCAGTAAAATGTGTATATATGTATCCATGCAAAATTACAGCCTTCTAGCACTAACAGTCTCTGAGCTAAGCAGCGGACGGACGAACGGAGATGGCGAAGCTATGTTTCCATTTTATTTTGCCATTTTGGCTACGAAACC
The DNA here is from genome assembly GCA_945859575.2 of Herminia tarsipennalis. Classification (NCBI taxonomy): domain Eukaryota; kingdom Metazoa; phylum Arthropoda; class Insecta; order Lepidoptera; family Erebidae; genus Herminia; species Herminia tarsipennalis. The sequence continues at coordinate 39,639,831 of OX243830.2, forward strand.
CAAAAAAACAATTCTGATCATATTAGCTTTCTAATAAAACATTCAAAATTCCGTGTATAAGTTTGAGCACTTCGATGTCCCAGATAGGCAGACAAATTCACACGATAAATTTATATAACTCGCCTTTTGTCGCCTGAATATTAGATTATTTAGAAATAAGCTGGCTAAATGAAGTCAATTTTTATAATTTAAAAGAGTTTCTGAACAAAAAAGTTGACGACTTTGTATATTGTTAAAGATTTTTTGCATGCTTTACTGTAGCAAAACATGTTTGTACCTATTTTATTTGCAACTTCACCTTAAACCATGTCAAAATACCATGCAAATGAAAATGTATTATTATTATAAATAGGTGATCGCTGATAGTTCACACTGCCAGCGAGTACTTGCTCTAAACTGCATCTTTTTTGTTTACACCTCAGAACAAATAATATTTTGTGGTTTACACGGACGGGATATACTTAAATAGTTTTAATGTGTGTACGTTTATATTTTTTTTTTCTGTATTGAATTGCCCAAATAAATAAAATTTTCTTTTACTTGTTTCTCGCTCATCGCCAGCGGTTGGACAGATGCCTTATGGTCTTCTAACATTGGTTCTGGCGGCCAATCTCACCAGAGACTAGCTATTAACGTAGGAGATATTATAGAGCACAAGAGTATGTGGAGATGACGCGTGTACACGTGTGTGATGAGTGATAAGACACGTGTACGCTCTATTGCCTCACTCTCATAGCCCGATATGACGGAATCCCGCCACGACCGGAGAGTGATTGGACGCAGGACCGACAGTTTAATGTGCTCTCCGAGGCACGGCAGTGTGTGACATTTTTCGAAAACGTTTACCTCAAAACAGTGATACCTACTAGGGACGGTCACCCATCTATGGACCGACAGTATTAACGTGCTTAACCGCGCAGATATATCGATCTGTTCGGTTGCCACTGACTTAGGATCAGGAAACCCTCAACTACTAGTCTTTATATAAATAAATTACAGATATGTTACTTTTTTCCCCGAGACGGTGTAAAGAAAACACGTATTCTAAACACGAGCGTCGAGTGCGATCGTATCGAATATATCCGCCTTTTGATAGCCCGAAAATTGAAAATCAAAATTTGTCATTATTCCTGAATGAAATTTCGATACATAACGTAATACATATTGATGTGGGGCATTCAACGGAGGATGAATTAATGAGGCTGGCGGTCTACAGTGATTTCGGTAACCAAATATGTGACGTCATATTTAACAATATTGGTTGGTGAATTATGTGGTTTTGGTTGGCGTTTATAGACAACTAGCTGTACCCCGAGGTGTTACGTGCGGTTAATTAGTCTATGTGTTTATCCAGGGTGTCAGCCAACTCCATACCAAATTTTATTAAAATCGCTGCAGCCGTTTAAACGTGAAGAAAAAACATACACACGCAAAAACTTTCGCTTTTAAAATATTAGTGTGATTTTATGGCTGTTCCAAATTTAACAAAAAGTAAAAATACTTTGTATAACAGATTAAGCATCTGGCTATAAACGCATTTGTGCCTACGAGTTAAAAAACTAATGGTGAAGGATATAAATTATGATTATTTCGATACACCTTATTCATTGTTGAAATATAAAATTCTAAGCGTGCTGTTATATTTTGTAATCAACTACTTCGATATTATACGAGATCCACTATGAGCAGGCACTACAGGTAGGCAGGTACCTACTCAACATCTGTCTGAAATGTTTAGCAACGAAACAATAAAAATATCAGTAATGAAATCCCGCTTGATACAAATTCTCTCATTTTATGAATAGTACCCACGCATACGAACCATTCCTACTGTTTTATTACAATCGTATAAGGTAGATAATAAAAATTTACCTGCCAATAAAATATGAGCTCCAAGTGAATCCATACTTCGAGTTATTACCTGTAAAACGGTTTACGTCACTGTAAATCAGACACACGTAGAAATACACCTTGTGAGGTATATTTTATTCATATTACTAGTATACTAAGATAGGATTGTAAATTGCACGTGTGAGTACTGAAACTGGCAGGTTACGTTTTATATGAGACAAGCTGTGCCCGCGACTTCGTTCGCCTGGAAGTCGGGTTTATATTAGGTAGTTTATATTACAATTTAACTTTTGTGTAAAACATATTGGAAACATGCTCCACAATGCTCTGTGGCATCTATGGATATTAGGGTCTAGCTTTAATCAGGGCCCAACCTATGGCAGGGCAAGCCAAGCAAATGCCCAGTGCAGCAAAATGAAGGGCGATAAAGTTTATGGCGCCAGACGGTTAGAAGACAAATTATAAAAATTCCTATGCTTAGCACCTCGACAAAAAAATATTTTACCAAAATGATTTGCATCACATCAAATATTATTAATATTGAAAAATTCCACCTCTCCCCCGTCACGCGAGTACCTACTTGGGCGGTTTCGGGTTAAATGAAGCCCAAAATCGCCCAAGTACTCGCGCGAAATTTTGTGTTAAAGAGCTTCGATTCTGACTGCGAAAGGTCGAAAATTCCGATTGATTTTAAAGCTCCGACTCCAACTTCGGCTCCGACCTAGCGTGCGGCGGCCGCTCCTTCAAGTTAATTTATACTTAAGTAAAGGTATGAAGGAAAAAACTCTCACAGATTCCCTGTGATCGCGGGTTATGTCCTGCCCGAGCGATCTTTTCCGAGTCTAAAGTACACCCACTTTGTGTCCGTGTTTGTAAAGTCCCCCGCGAAATAGGGCTAGTGTGAGGTGTGTTTTTTAAAAATATCCTGTTTTTACAACATTGCATTCCCGCGGTACTGTGATGCGTGTTCAAACAAACTGACAACATTCAAACGTTTCTAAAAGATATACTCAGATATCTTTTTTTTTGGTTAAATACTATTTCTAAACTTATTTCAATTTTTTTATTCACTCACTTTTGAAGATTTAAATATTATTTTATAATGTCTACATTGGTGAATTAAAAAATAGGTGTGTCAACCTGTCGCAAATTAAGATCATCATAATATTCAATATCCCTCTACGTAAGAATTTCAGATTTTTTAAATTTGTATTTAAACGCCATCTATTTTCAAAACTGGATAAGTTTCTTTTAATACTTGATGATTTTATATTAAATTAAACTTAAACTATCATGCATATTAAACGTAGGTTAGCAAGGTATTTAACCTTAATTTATTCACGCGATTAAGACCCGTAATATATATATTTTCATAATGTGTACAAATCGCGAAAGTTTATCAACATTTGTAGTTAAGCAATTTTGGCACTCAGAAGAAATCGAATCACAGATGGCGCCACGTGTTTCTAACATTTATAAATTGTAGAAAATATAAAGTTAGCTGTTTATTTGTAATGTAATATTGTTTTTCATTTCTACATTCATATCACAATTACGATTGATGCAAAACAATGATAAAGGTGCCTATTGAAAGTGATTGATTAATATGAAAATTTGTTAAACAAAGTAAACATGTTAAAATTGAAAATAAAAGCTTGTATAATAAGTATACCTTTAATAAAATACTTAAAAAAGAATAAAAATAATTTTAAAACTACAAAAAAAGAGACTAATATATAATTGAGACCCGATCCTCCGAACTCGCTTGTTCAATACCGCTACTTGTGCCAATAGACCACCTCAACCGACACAAAAGCAGTTAAAATAGGTGATCTTAAGAAAATTGAAAATGTTGTGTTTAGCTCCTTATAGTTTTAGCGTGAAGTTATTGTTTCCGTGGGTTAAAATTGTAAATAATGTCTTATTGTGGAAAAATTTGTTAAAAACCATCATGGTTCGACCAAACATACGTTGCTGCTCGCTCCCCATAGACGATAGCGTAATGATTCATAGTGTAACTGCAAATTTTCATGAAGATCCGTCAAGTAGTTATTGTTTTATAACGATAAATACCTACAGACATTATCCGTTATTGCTTAGCTCTTAAGGGAAATAGCGTGATAAATTATAGCCTATATGTTAATCTTATTAGAATACACATACAAAATTTCAACCGAATCTGTCTGGTAGTTTTTGCGTGATGCGTGTTCAAACAAACAGACAGATAGACAGACATTTCTAAAAATGTAGGAATGTGTTTAAATACTCTTTTCGAACATTTCCCAATATTTTTTTCACTATGTTCGGCCATGTACAGACACGTGAAATTTACAATTTTATTATATGTATAGAATAGATTGGTTGCTATCAATTTGGCAATTACCTAGAAAGTCCTAATAAATAAATAAAAATAAAAAAAGTAGGAGGTACCTACATTCAGTATTCTTGATTATCACATCGTATTGGCTTGAAACTTGTAGATATAAAATTGCCCATTTTGAAATGAAATCATCTTTATGTATAGCGTGCGTAAAACTAACTACAATTTTAAATAACAATCTTAGTTCACAGAAAATGATAAAAGAAGCTAGCGCTAAACATAATGCCATTTTTTTTTAAATTAGCTATTATATAGTCGGCTTTAGGGTAAAACCTGGATAGATGCCCTAGTTTTGAATACCCTATGTTTGGGATGTTGGTTGTGAAAGAGCTTTACTATAGTTAGAAGGAACCCCTTTTGCAGAACTTATTGCCATGTAAACCATCAAAGAACTGAACCCCCAACTGTTCAGTCGGTGTGAGCAAACATCTTCCGCGGCGATACTTCCCTCAAAATTATATTGATGAGTAATTTTTATTGGATTTTTTATTACTGACTGTGGATTCTGTCAATTGTTTTGTTTATTACGTTTTATTGTTAAAAAGATTTTATTTCTTTAGCAAATATAAAAGTATCCGTTTTAAAAAGCATAGTCGCCCTAAGGTGCTCTAGGGGCAATCATAATTTTTTTTGACGAGCAAAGACAGGGACATTCTTTAGGTGTTTTTCCAACCTCTTGTGACTTGTTACCCAACTTACCTAGAATATTGGGTAATGATTTTCGTGCGTGTGTATAATAAGTTTAACTTAGTAAGTCACCTAAACATTACTAACTTAAAATTTGGAAGCCTATTTTTGTTGTGTTTTTATTGCATAAATACCTAAAACGTTATACTATTTTAGAAAGTTGATTATAATTTCGATTAGTATTTGTAGAAAATAAAATGTTAATCGAAATTTTAATGAATTGTGATTTATTAAAGAGATCTTTAAAAAATATACTGTAAACCCCTTGTAACCCCACCACCGTTTTAATCATTAGGCAACTAGCCGCCACATTAGGTACCTATCCCTGTTTTGAGAGGTCTATTAAAACAGAATTTAGTCAAAACCAATATTAATTATACAAAAATAGGCTGGTAGTGGAGATGAAATACCAATGTTTTAATATACAAATAATATTATTCTTAGTGTTATTATTTTTAATTGAAGAGCTTTTTTTAAAAAGTGGGGCAATTACCAAGCTTTTACCCTAGAAAGATCTTTACAATGTCACTTGTTGCCATGATAAGACGAAAATCCTATCAAGAACTTAATGTCAAAAAAAAACCTTTACTATCGTATTTCAGTACAAAATGAACTCAAATAAGATAGTAACACAGAGCGCTGGTTCTATGCTGTTCAATCCATCACAACGCTAGTTAACTATTCGAAAATATAGTAAGGTTCAAACTTGTCCTACTGAAAAGTGAAATATCTCTGAATCAAAATATTGTTTAAAGGGACCGTCTCCACGGGCGAGCGATTATTACGGTAGCGTATCGTCGCGACTCGTAACAGAATCACCGCGTGTCCGTGACCACTAGTTACGGAATCGCCACGTTACCGTGACAAGGTGTTGTGTAAAGGTTTCTTTAAATACTTCAGTTAGGCATAGACTTATCATGGGTCTGTTCCGATATACACTGCGACCTCTGTTCAATGCTTTTGGGAGAAATTCGTCGCGATAAGGACTGACAGTATATTGCCGCAGTATCCTAAGGAAATATGCGACGTCATTAATCGTCGCCATTTTTGTACTGCAAACACTGGCGTTTTCGAGGTATTGTGCTCTCAGTACTTTGATCTAATTTAAGTTAATTAAATTGAATATATATTTTTTTTATCACTATAATTACTATTATTTTTTCGATAATGTCGTCGTGTGAAGATACGTTCTAAACGAGTGCATAGAAATAGATGGTACGACGCTAATATCGTCGCGATTCTCTCGCTCGTGGAGACAGTCCCTTAGTGTTAATAGCCAAGCGTTAATAAAAGCAAAAATTAAATGAGCTTAACGAGCTCGCAAAGAAGATAATAAGCTATTTAAGTTAAGTAAAAGTTTATCTTTCAATCCACACCCACACAGACACGTTTATCTAAAAGATTAATTTAAGTACGCCTTTCATTAAATAAACTGAACAAAGGCAGATAGCAGATATCTCACCACAATTTAACATGTAATATCTAAACTAAACCTATCGTAAAAGAAAAATGATCACATACTCGTAAGTGAGTTCAGATATATATCACTCGATGGCAATGCTGCGGAGACATAAATGCAAATAGAATTTGAATTCGCATTAAGTCTTTTCTCCGTCGAGCACTGAATTTTGTACCTCCATTGAGAATAACAATGCCTCAGCATTGAATAGAAAGTGTCTAGTTATACGCACGGAATACTTTAATACTTAAGTACAAATAGGTATTTGTTATAAACCTAGACCCTAACAATGCCGTGTATACATTTTTTAATATTCATGCGACTGTTTATTAAAGATGTTCATGTATGACAAAGAAATTTTCTGTCTAAAAATCACAACTGCTTAAATCTACAAGTTGACGACAACGAGAACACAGTCAAAGCTTTTTGACTTTATAAGATTTTGGTGTCTTTGACAATGATGTGGCATTAAACAAACTGCCTAACATATAGGTACCATCAGCGCTCAATAAAAGAGCTATACCGTTTGACTCAGACTTAAAGAGTGTGATTGTTATGCGATGTTTTTCTCATTAAAAACAAGCACAACTTCCACAGCTCGCAGGAGACGTAACGCTAATGAATGAGGACACTTCGTTTGTAAGCGTTTACTTGATTACTAAAGACGTATTTTGTTGTCGAAACAGTTTTAATTTACTCATTAATTCGTCGCTGCGTAGATTTTGACTTTAAATGTAATGTTACTTGAGCCTCGCTATTTTTACACTCTGAGACGAGGAATCGAATTTCGATAAATTATAAAATAAGTAATCGACACCAGCTTTGATAAATCAATATTGTTAGGTTTCATTTTTATAGAAAGTCGTTTAAAAAAATGTACCGAGCATCATCTTCCCGGTACTTTATCCGATACGCTACACACGGCTTGGCGGATTTTATCATGAGAGGTACCAGATACAGATACAGATACGTTTATTTGTCAAAACATGTGTAGGTACAATTGGTGTTACTTAATTGAAAGTAGGTAAAATAACGTTTGAAAGTAGCTTGATCCACTGATTTAGACATACAAATCTAATATATAAAATTCTCGTGTCACAATGTTCGTTCCCATACTCCTTCGAAACGGCTTGACCGATTTTATGAAATTTTATATGCATAATACAGAATCGGCTACTATCTATTTTTCATACCCCTAAGAGTTTGTGTGTTTGTTTGAACGCGATAATCTCAGGAACTACTACTAAAAATATTTGATTGTTGGATAACCCATTTATCGAGGAAGGCTATAGGTTATAACATCACGCTACGACCAATAGGAGCGGAGCAGCAATGAAAAATGTTGTAAAAAAAAAGGAAAAAATTCAGGGTCAGCTAGTAATTATTTAAAATTATAAATAATATAATCATTTAAATTAATAAATTATGACAAATCTAAAGAAAATGTCCTATTGTTGGAATCGTCTCTGTTGTAGGAGTGACATAGAGACTTCCGTAGCCAAACCGGGGCCAGAAGCGAACCACCTATCTGGACTATGTTACTAGATATCAAATTCTTCTATCTCTTAATGCTTACGGGTTAGGCCCCCGTATCGACATCTAGTCGGTAGTTAAAGAACTATCACGGCTTTTGTTATTGCGACGTTACAGAGAGCATTTTAACAAATTATGATGACGCAGGCCGAATATTGAAGTAATTTTTATAGGCATTCCTGGGTCTGGATTTCAAATTTTTCTATCCTTCAAAATGCAATTATTGTATTTGTAAAGTCTTTGGCAAGAAATGCCTATAAAAATTACTTCAAAGGAGTGACATAGATAAGTAATTTTTCATTTAGTTATTATTAATCAGACGACTTTTATTGTTTTATAATATTTTTTTAGCGCTATATCGGGTGAATTGTTCTGTACCAGTCACTTAATTATGCTGAACAATTAACATCTGTGATTTATTTTATATTCTTAAGTATATAAAAACAACTTAACCACATAACCATTTTAATAACAGCGGCAAATAAAAGTAAAGTTTTAGAATATACATTTTCAAAAATCAGCTTTAATATTGCAATGTTGTCTAGAGATGCATCTTTTCCCACAAGTATCATCATTTCTATGGCCTGGGATTTAGTATATTAATATTGCTGTCACTTAAATCTTGCGTCTTTTTCTTTCTTACCTTAATACTTACAACATCTCTTTCTTCATTTCTTAAATAAAACTCTTGGATCCTTTTTAAGTACGTGATGGATTTAATGAGAAAGTTTTCTGCATTACAGTAGCAACAGTAATACATTCGTTGAAAGAGTTGGTTCGAGATTTTATTTCCCTCCTTTCAACTTTATTGTAGGCAACAATGGTCGTGTGAATGGCGAGGTGTGGCGGAATGAAAAACGGTTTTCGTTATTTTTATATAAATATGTGCAAACGTAGAAGGTGCTTTCTGCAAAGGAAGGAATATTATTTTGCACACGTGTACTTTTAAAACATTTTATTTTATTTTTTATTTATATTTACCAACATTTGTCTGGACTATTAAAATTTATAACAACATCACTGCAATTTACAGATAGTCCATGTGTAAAAAACCATTATAGGTATAGGATTCCCATACAAGATAAGATTTTATTAATTCAGTAACGTTTGTTTAGACTCTTTGTGTCCATTAATTTGTATGTTTATAATGTCACCTAAATTCTACAGTTGTCTAAAGACAGTGAGTCAAAAATATCGTACACTTTATTACATTAAATGTTATGTTATGATATGTTTATTCCCATTATATATATATGCAGATAACCGTAAACATTAATATAGTTTTGAATTTAAAACCATTAAGAAACTTTATAGAATGGTAATGACTTATACGTGGCCACAAGAAATTTTCTTCAATTTTAACATCACGAACATATTGATATTAAATTATTTCTTTCGGTCGCCAACTTGGTAATCACATTACTAAGGCTGCATTCAAAATTGAATTCAATTACTTTAATCATAGAGTTGATTATCGGTCCGTGGATTTTAGTTGCATTCGTGAAGCGCCGCCCTAATGAGGTGCTTACGTTAGTAAAGTAGGAGAGCTCTCAGCTTTATATTCTGTAATTTGCTTTTTGTTGGCATCTCTGGATTCAGTGTAAAGAAGTTTATTTTCCAAAGTATAGATTTGCTCTGAAAATTGATGTGAGACATTCATAATGTTCGTGTTTAATCGTAAATCTTTTTTTCTAAGCAAATTTTGGAATATTTATAAATTAAGTGACTATTAATTAGAATAATTTTAATGCAATAATGGATAATATTATGTCGTTGGTTTTAGTAAAGTTACGTGTTCAAAATATATGTATAGCCTTTTCCCTTGGGTGCACCTGTGTGAATGTTGGTAATGTATTATAATAAAAAGTACGTAGCTTTAAAATTTGTTGTGTTCTAGAAAATATATTTTTCTTCCCAAGCTATGGCTTGGGAAGAAAAATATGGTCTGATTTTTGTAAATTCGGTATGCCGGTTTTTACAAAAATCAAGTTTTAGCAAGTTTTCACAGACACAATTTCATGCTTATTAATATTAATGCGGAGTATGGTGATGATTTAATTTAGATTTAGGTAGGTAGGTGTTAAGTTCGGATTTTAAACAGACTTTTACTAAACTGAAAATATTTTGATAATATTTTCCAGTTTTACTCTCTTAAGAGAGTAACATTGCAACTAATAATTTGGATGGTACAAAATGGCTATTGGAAGTCTAACCATTTTTTTTATTCTTTAAAAAAAATAAAAAACCGGGCAAGTATATCTCGGGCCACGCACAATGCGGTATAAGAAGTGGGTTTTCTATTGTTTTTGTTTTATGCTACTAACAATGTGTCCCAGTAAGAGTGCACATTTTAAATTTCGTGTAATTTTATTAAAACTCATTGGGTAGGTACAAATTAAAAAAAGCCTCACCGCCAGAAACATTACAGCAACGATTTCCAGATCAAATCATCTCACGAAATTCTGATGTCAACTGGCCACCATCATGTGATATTTAACGCCTTGCGTTTTTTTTTCTATAGGGTTTTTGTTACATGTTTTTTATCAATAATTTATAACAGTTTCACTTTAACATTTGTCTATGAGGTGTCCGTTCTAATGGTTGCGTTGCGAATTACACTGTCACATGTAACATTATGCTAGGTACGTTTTGTTATTTATTGTGTATATTCATTTTGTTTTCTTTATTAATTTAGAATATTGTTGTATTATTTTGACGTGATAACGTCTTATACAGCGACGACCAGTTGCACGCACGAAAAAGTGTCACGTGTTCGCCATGTGCCGCTTGCTAATAGTTTGAATGTCACGATCAGTCACGTGCCAACTGCTGATAGGCTGAATGTCACGGTCCGTCACGTTCCGCCTGCTGACAGCCTCATCTATTGTGGCCGTTGGGCGCATGCGCCCGGATCCACTAAAGTTGTCACAGGCATAGTTGCTTTCTACAATGTTATCAATGTTTTGGCGACTGCAGCGACATGCGATACAATTGAAAAAAAAGTTGTTACATGTATGGTTGTTTATTACAAAGTCATCGATATGTCTTATGACGATAATACGTAACATTGACTTTCGAGACAAAGATTTTTTATGTTCGTGTTGGTGGTACAAAAAGGTAAACGAGTAAGTACATTTTATTTTTATATTTATTTGATGTAGTATTAATTTTAATTATTATATCGTATTTATTTAATATTTATGTCTGATAACGAATCGTTTCTCTCTGCTAATGAATCCTTCTGTTCAGTAGCAGGTACGCTAGGTGACTTTTTGCGGGAATCATTTAACGGACTACCTACTTTATTTAATGTCTGTCTCATCAATGCTCAAAGTATCTCTAGTCGCTACAGAGACTTAGCTAAGCCTAAGCTTAGCCTTCGCCACTACTACCGTACATGCTATTTTAGTTTCAGAGACATGGCTCAAACCTCACCTTATTTCTACCTCCTATGCTCTAGCTGGCTTCTTTTTCATTCGAAATGATCGAGCCCATAAGAGAGGTGGCAAAGTTGCTTTATATATCCGTAGCAACTTTTCATATAAAGTGTTATCTTCTTCCGACTCAAGCAACTCTGTTTCTGTGTTTTGTTTGTTTCAATGGAGCTAAGGCTGGTTTATTCTACTTTCTTCTCCCACAGTGAATTACTTCTTAAGACTCGAAGTGGTTTTGAAATCTATAGGCTCAGAGCATAATCATCATATCGTTATGGGCGATTTTAGTACCGATCTCCTCTCGTTTAATTCCCTTCGTTCTTATAAATTACTTGAAATCGTTGAATCTACCAGCTTTCAAATATTAGCACAAGAAGCTACACATACCACAACATTATGGAATGGATACCTGGCTAGACTTAATTCTGAATTCGGATCCTTCTCTTGTTCGTGGGTATGGGCAGAATTTAGTTCCAACTTTTCTGCACCACGGCCGTATACATCTTTTACTCATGCTTTGGTCGGATGCGATGCTTTGGTCGGATGGATGAGGGCAAACTTTTGAAGGAAGCGTCGAAATAAAATTGAGAATCGGTTTTTAAGGCGTCTTCAGTTGATGCCAACTGTAATATATTTAATAAATTGGTGGTGGGGCTGTACGCCGTTCATGCGCCTTCCAAAAAAATATAAATATAATAAGCGCCCCTCTGCTCTTTGGATAACAAACGGTATAAGAATGGCGATGCGACGTAGAGATCGGACTTTCCGCAAAATCAAGTAAGACCGCAATGACGACAGTTGGGACTTTTACTAAACCGCAAGGAATCGGTGTAATCAGGAATAGGGGAATAGGAACTCTAGGAGTCGGCAAACAGGGGCAGACTGATCCTCAGATGATGGTTGCTATAAATGAAATCAATACTCATTTTCCTTCTTTTGTACCCATTGATCATCTAACTAAACGTCGTACCTGTGAGTATTTAGCTGGCCTTTCACGCCCCGATATAGACTTCCTTAACTTTTCTTCGGTTTCCGGGTAAGATAAAAAAAAAATCATTCCATTAAATCCAAAGCTGCCGTCGCATGACTTTAACTATCCTTGATTATCTTCTTCCTTCTCTATCTCAAAATATTAATTTCTCTTTGGAAACAGGGACTTTTCAAATCATCATGGCGTTATGCTTTTATTATTGTTCTACCTAAAATTTCTAATCCAACTCTAGCTAACCACTTTTGACCTATATCTATTCTTTCTTTATTATCTAAAGTGCTGGAAGCTTGTGTACATAAACATATGACATAATTTGTTCATCGTAACAATTGGTAAGCTAGTTTCAATCAGGCTTCATGACAAGACATAGCACCAGCCCTGGTCTTCTTAAAGTAACTGGCGACATCTGGGCAGGCATGGATGAGACCAAAGTTATATATTCAATGCCGTCTCATTGAAGGCATTCAGGAAATTTACCAAATCCAAAACAGTAACTGATCTCCCATCTAAAGGTCTCGCGCTTGATTAGTTATCATCCTATGTTTGGGGGCACCAGCAGTCAGTGCGCCTGAATGATTCTTCGTCGTGGTGGCGCAATCTTGACGCTGTTGTTCTTCAAAGTGGTATTCTTTCTCCGTTATCTCGTCACTAAAGTTCTTCAATGTGCGTTTCATCTTTACGCTGATGACTTGCAGTTGAACGCTCAGGCAAGTGTGAATAATTAATCTGATGCCATTACACAGATCAATGGGGATCTTGATGCTATTAAGTCCTAGTCAGATAGGTTTGGCTTGATAGTAAATCCGTCTAAGTGCCTGGCAATTGAAATAGGGAGTCAACGCAATAGGCAAGCCGATTACACACCAACACGTTGCCACCAGTCATCTATAACGACTCCATTATCCCATGATCCATATATTTTCGTAGCTGTTATCATGGTATACTTATATGGCAATGTTTTTTTTGTATTTAATAGATACCATAGACAGTCATTCAAATTTTAAAAGAAATGGACAGCTTTATTTTGTACCGCCATTTTCAACTCGGTAAGTTTTTTCGTGTACCGTGAACGAATATATTTTGTAACAAGATCTATATTTTCATTCCGATTTCATCGTGGGAATTGTTATAATATTTGTGTTGAAAAAATACGGGCACGTATAAATAAGGTACGTATCTCAATAATGTTTCACTGCTATTATTTCTCATTTTTTTTTGCAAAAACTGGTATATTTGAGGTGTTTATTTTGTACAAAGTGCTTATTTTTGGTGTTAATGTGATGGTTTTTTTTAAATATGTGTTTCCAAAACGACTGATCATTAATAGTTTTCAGTACCTTGATAAGTCAAGGTACTGAAAACTATTAATGATCAGTCGTTTTGGGAACACATATAAAAATCTTTTGATTATTTTTAAATACTAAAAGAATAACAATATATTCGCCAAACAGTTTGTTACCTTGAGCTTTATCTAATTTCATTGTTTTTAGTCATGTATGGACATGACTAAAAACAATGAAATAAGATAAAGCTCAAGTTGCCAAAGACTGTTTTAAAGACATGGGTCTTCAAAGAAAATTGAAGACTACTTGCAGCAGCTAGCAAATGGAGAACTTTCTTCGAAATAATCTACATAACTATCCTCATCGTGAAGCGTTGTAGGCCGAGTTAAAAAGGGACATTGAAGACAGAGCCAAAGTCGACGAGGTTAGGCATGACATCGCGCAGGACCATTCAATAAACGCAGAAAGGGTTATTAACAACACTGACAAACGACGACGGTGTATCTGAGAATTCGAGTTTCATTGCTCCCAGCACAAGTAGAGTATCTAGATATTCCAGTAGACGAAATCTTATTTGGAAAAACGTTTCCTTGGTATTCAGCCGAGAAAGGTAAGGTTAAGGTTAATTTACTGCAAACACTACATTTGACACACATATTAGAGAATTTAGAACTCCGTATGATTATTTTACTTATTACTTTACCAAAGACTTAATGAAATTTGGCTGTCGATGATCTTAAGAAGTTTTTGGGGATAATAATATTTATTATTAGGATTTCTTCCTAATAAAGAAGCTAAAAATACTACATTTTAATCACAATGATAGCTCCCTTCCTGTCGGTGATCCAAATCATGACCGTCTTCATATGCTGCGTCCAGCTATAGACCATTTGAATGACAAATTTTCTTTAATCTCAATAGGTCAACGGTTGTTTATTGACGAGAAAATGAGCGCCACAAAAATAGGCCACTTCTTGAAGCAGTATTTGCTAAACAAACCCCATATATAGGGTTTCAAGCTCTTCATATATTGTAGCCTGCATAGATATGCATATAGATTTTTGATCTTTTCTGGCAAAACAAATACAGACATATTACCAGGTGAGCCAGATCTAGGATCAGTTGCTCAGATAGTCATCAAACTAGGGACAGTTATTCCAAGACACCAAAACCATAACATTTACTCCGATAATTATTATACTTCGATTTCACTCATGGAACATTACTTGACGAAATTCTTACCTTAGGTACTAATCAGAGGAATAGGTTGGGAAAAGAATGCAATCCTTTGACCAAGGAACAGTTATGGAGGCAGTCTCGTGGCACCTATAAAGAGAATGTGTCGATGGCGTGGATGTAACAGCTGTATCCTAGAAGGATAACAAGCCTGTCACTTTGGCTTCTACTTACGTAGGGGCAGAACCTGTACGTCAAATTCAAAGGTATGACAAGAAAGAGAAGAAAAGGGTAACCATCGCTTGTCCTAATTTGGTAAAAGAGTACAACGCACACATGGACGACGTTGATCTCTTGGACTCATATTTAGGTAGGTAGAACCGGATAAAAAGTCGCAAGTCATATATGAGAATTATTACCATGTTTTCGATCTCGCCGTAATAAACGCCTTGGTAGTTTACAAGAAAGTTTCTTTAGAAAAAGTAAAAAAAGTGAAAACCCCAAGAGTATATTAAAACTTGCAGACTTTCGTTCAGAACTGGCAGATACTCTTTATAAGTTTACTTCTCCTCCTACAAGCGCAGTGTTGAAGATGGTCCAAGAGCCAAGACAAGAAAGTGTGTGGTGTGTCAGCAAGAACCACCAAGAGAACTTGGCTTTGTCGGTATTGAACATGACCTGAAACGAAGGGATAGCAGGATGTGACATAGCTCCTACTATGTTGTGCCCATTGAGGCTGATGTATCCAATCTCGTGTACTCTTCTAATATTATTGACCTCTTTTTTTGCATCCATGTTTTACCTGCATATACAGTTTATAAACAAAGAAACATTGTAAGCATTGGCAATTTGAAAAGAGTGGCTACGAGTTTTTATTGCCTGTTCCTTTCTCGGGCTTTACCTATTGTTTGCGAACAGGCATTACAAGTAAATGTAGAATCGACTTTTTACAAGTGTAGTATTTTACTTCCTAAGTGAATAAATCATTTTCATTATTTTATTTTTTATATGTTAAAATAGTGAAATACATAACAAATGAAATATATACATAAGAGGTACAAATTAACACTACAAGAAATATATACATAAGAGGTAAGAAATTACACTACATTACCCCAAAAAACCCGGAAAAATTTTCGACTTACGAAAATTTCCTTGTCTTTGAAGTTGGAAGGACAAAAACCCACAGCAAACATACTCATACAAACATAAATAACCTAGCATCTATCACTAAACGAAAGCGAGGTTGGGCTCCCATTCAATGATGCGTACTCCAGGGAAATATCACAAAGATGCAATAGAAATGCAAAAGATGAAGACGGAGCTCAAGAGTCTCCAAAAAATTACAAAGTACATTTAGTAGCTTATAGAATATGAGCAAAAGAAGCTCCGTAGTAGAAGAAGAAGTATTGCGCCGTTCAAAGTGAGGCACAAGTCGAGTTGCTTATGAGCAAGGAGACCCGACAACAAGGCTAGAGACAGTGGGATTACAGCTCCAAAAGTCCGCCAAATGTACAAGTCAAAGAAGTAAAAATAAAGAGAATGTGGGCTTGTTTAACGAGTCATAACCCGCTCGTGAAGATAAAGACAAGTTATTTTAGAGCAAAAGGGTGTGACACCAACTAGGCTGGAGACAGTGGGTTTAGAGCCTATAAGTCCGCCAAGTCAATAAGTCAAAGAGTAGAAATAGAGAGAATGTGGGCTCATTTAAGGAGTCATTACCCGCTCCCGAAGAAAGACAATGTGGGCTTTTTTAAGGAGTCACTACCCGCTCCAGAAGGAAGAATGATAAAGAGAAAATGAGGAAGGGAAATAAAATAAGATGAAAAAGAAGAGAAAAACTAATAAAGTACGAAAAGGGAGTAAAAAGAAAAGGGAGAAGAAAATAGCATAATTAATTAAATTATGTACAGAACGAAATACATAAGTTATTTATAACACTGTACAGTAAAAGAGAAAAAAAATAAAAATGAGACGCATCGCCAACATTATAAGTATAGGGTAAAAGGTAGGAACAGACTAAAAAGGGGTAGATAAAAAGGGACAATAAAATAATCAGAAAATAAAAAGTAACAATAGTATAAAATGTGTATAATTTTAGTAAATAAGTGTACAGCAAACAAGTTCGAACACGGAGGGAAGGAATAGAAGTGACGGTATAGAGAAGGGAATAAAATAAAAAAATAAAAAAGAGAAATTTGCCAACCTCAATACTAATTAGGTACGATATAGACGACTAAAGAAAACAACGAGAGGAAAAAAAATAGTAGACCGACTCGACAGAGTAGGAGAAAAAAATTAAGCTAGAAGAGAAAAAAGAAATAAGGAAAAATATTTAGACCTAGTAAAATAAACTAGAAGCTAGAAAACTAGAAATTAAGACCAAAAGCTACGGAAAGAAAAAAGGAAGGAAGCGGTGAGGTGTGAGATGTTCTTCCAAAATTGCAGCCAAATTACACTACAAGCGGTGGATACTTGTGCAAGTATTTATTTTTGAATTTTGAGTGTGTCGTGGGTGGTATGCTTACACCAAACTGTAGTGAAATAAAAGCTTAGATTAAAATTAGAGGACTTTAATAACAGGAAAACGGTAGGAAGCTTAAAACTACTTAAAGCAAATTAAAATAAAGACGAGACGAAATGCGTCGTCGGTAGGTAGAGATGCGGCGACGGTAGGTAGACATGCGGCGACGGTAAGTAGAGATGCGGCGACGGTAGGTAGAGATGCGGCGACGGTAGGTAGAGATGCGGCGTCGGTAGGTAGAGATGCGGCGTCAGTGGGTTGAGATGCGGCGTCGGTAGGTAGAGATGCAACGACGATAGGTAGGCTACAGCGTCGCTGCCCACGAGATGCAACACCGGTAGGTGGGCGTCGATGCATGTAAGAGGCAACGGCGACAGGTTCGTTGTTCGAGAACTGTCGCTTTACTGTTTACTCTGCCGCTTCACTGCCTTTTCTTTAGATTTTTCCTCTTATAGAAATCTCTCTAGAAGCATTCAAAATTTTAAATCGTATCCCTATTCAAATTTAGGATTTACCTAACCAAATTACACACAGCCAGTTTGGAATGACAGTACAAACTATTTTTATAAAAATAGAAAGAACTCTTTGCTTATCTATCGTCATAGAAATCTTAAAAATATTTCTGTTGAAATTACAGTCATGATTTATCAAAAAATAATTGTTTACAATAAATATTAAAAAGAAGAGATATTAATGTTAAAATAGCATATTTGAGTAAAATGTATGTGACACACACGTACATTTTACTCAAAGAGTACTCAATGAATATTAATAAAATTTGTTGTATAGGTGTCTTCTAGTGGCCGTTGCTTAGTTTAATAACTAAATAATAATAATAAATATTTTTAGGGGGGGCACTCCATGTAACAGAAGCTGATGTTTTTTTCAGCTGACATCAACGTGTGGTATCATTCGACAGGTCTTTCAAAAACATTTTAAGGTTTTTAATAAACTTTTTTGATTGAGTCAATGTTCTTGGAAATAATTGCTCCAAAAGTTGCATTAATTGTGTATTAACTTTTGAACCATGTAACCAAAAAATATTTAAAAAAAATCACAAGGGTAGCGCTTCATATATAGTTAAAACTAAAATTATTTCAGACATGATCGGATATACCTTCATTGAGTTGTAGCCGAAAATCTGTCGAGCTTATCGCGTAAGTGCCATGAACATACGCTCTTCTGCTGATGAAATCATATAAGGCTGCGGAACAAACCGCCGCTTCAACTTGGTCGGCTAGTACTCGTAAACTTATAAAGCCTACTTAGTTGTGATAGATTTTCTTTTAATTTCATTATATATACTACTACCCTGATTTATTTCACATCTTCATAAAACACCATTCATCTAAACGAACTCCCCTACTTTACGTGTAGTGGAGTTAGGTACTCAAAAAAAATATTTTGAAAATTGTATTCTGCCATTTTGAAGGCGTAACAAAAATATGAAAAATTACAGCTTTTTAGTAAAAAGGGTCTCTGAACAAACCTGGGAACGGACAGACAGACGGACAGGGTTCCATTTTGCCATTTCGGCTTTGGAACCCTAAAAAAGCCTCCTTTTCAAAACTCGCACCATGCATTAGCATCAACTATCTAAATAGCTTGCTGAAAACATTCGTAACTCAGTAAGTAACTTTTATTTTTACGAGCCATGCTCATTCTGAAATCAGCGAAGAAAAACAAACATCCGTAAGTTGGACCTGACAGTCCATTTGCATAAGACTTGGTGCCGGGGCTTTTAGCGCGAAACTATCTGCGAGATACGAATGTACTAGTGTATGCGACGCTACTCTGCGATCACATTAAAATATAACGTGTGAAGCTTTGTGTACGTTTTAAGGAAAGTAAACATGAGACAGAGTAGATGCATCTAATTACTTAGTTTGAAAAAGGTTACGGAAATAAGTGTTAAAGTTTTGAAATTTATTTGTACTTGGTCTGTCTGTTTTTATTATCGTAGTGCCCAAATCTGTGGGCGTTTTTTGTGTTGAAGATGGAAATTCAGGGGGTTCGGAGGCTAAATTTCTTTTAGTACAACTGATCACCGTAAGATCCTTGAAGCATTAAGATGTTCAGCCGCAGCAAAACTCTTTCTGAAATACAATCAAAGGACCATGAAAAAACCCCTTAGGGTAGTACTGATACAATGTATGCCGGCACTAGGGGAGTCATCAGAAGGCGCAGGATGCTAATGCTACTGACCCGAATATGACACGGCGTGGCTAAGAAGTTCATGCATGTAAGATTTGGTAATTGACTTTAAGTACTTTAATATTATTATTGTCTTTAAGGTAAGTACTAGACAACTTAGAATTTAATAATGATAGAAGTAGCTAATATAGTACTAGCAACTTCGTAGGTACTGTGGCAGGTCGATCGAGGATACGATCACCTCACATGAAACCTTATTAATATTTAGGAACTATTTGCTTTGATATTCTAAAAGCCAGATTTAAAACTTAAGAAAAAAGGGAAGAAAAACAGAACCGTCAAAGCCGATATGCGAGTAGGTCGTTTGTTGAAATTATAATCGAAAGTATTATGAAATAAATATAAAGTAAGTCACAGTGGGATTTGATCGTTAGATTTCTCGACGAATAATCCTTTCAACAAATCAGTGGACATCATCACCAGCAGCACAGTTACTGCTGGTACTTGAACGCCACAGTACCCACTTTGGTTTTAAATCGTGCCTCCCACAAACTCCTGTTTATGAATCAGATGGATTAACGTTAATAGCTTAATCTCAAAGTATAAAACTTACAGATAACTCTTCTCTCTAAGTGATAAAACTCGACTTATTATGTACTTGAAGAAAGTGCTGCTTCATAAGTATAAACTAGACAATTTCAAAACTTGTTTGGTAGAAGAGTACTTCAACTTAAAATGCAAGCTATTTGTAGTTACATTCCTCCGTATTCGTTGCTGAAGTAAATTAAAACTTTATTTTTGAAACGTTGCAGTTTTGTTTATTTATCTTTGTGTAAAAACAAAGTGAAAACAAATTTACCTTTGTTGGATTCAAAAAGTAATGTTTTTTTATTTTTGAAGATAGAAAAAATTGACCCAGGAATCGAACCCGAGACTTCCGTAGCCAAAGCGGGGCCAGAAGCGAACCACCTATCTGGACTATGTTACTAGATCTCCATTTTTTTAGTTAGTTATAGAACTATCACGGCTTTTGTTATTGCTTCGTTACAGAGAGCATTTTAACAAATTATGATGTCGCAGGCCGAATAGTGAAGTAATTTTTATAGGCATATCTTGCCAATTACTTTACAACGAAGCAATAAGAAAAGCCGTGATAGTTCTTTAACTACCGACTAGATGGCGCTGCGAGGGCCTAACTCGCGAGCATCAAGTGAAAGAAAAAATTTGAGATCTAGTAACATAGTCCAGATAGGTGGTTCGCTTCTGGCCCCGGTTTGGCTACGGAAGTCTCGGGTTCGATTCCTGAATCTGGATTTCAAATTTTACAATAATACAATAATTGCATTTTTGAAAGATACTAATATTTTTAATTTTACTATCTTTCAAAAATGCAATTATTGTATTTGTAAAATAATTGGCAAGAAATGCCTATAAAAAATACTTCAAAGTATATATATACAGGGTGGAATTTTGTAATGCCACCTGGAGGGGAAGTACTCTTAATACTTTAGATAGAAAATTTTACTCAAAGGAAACATTTCTTTATTTTTGAAAAGAAAAAAAACGGCATTAAAGATTTTTAAAAATTCGCTTGCCGCACACGGTAATCGAACCGACTAAAATCTGTAAAAGTACCGTGTACTTTTATTGCATTGATTGTTAGGGTCAATAGGGATGAAATCTCTTTAACAAACTTCATAAATTGAATTACATGAAAACAATTAAATTTTAAATTAATTTAATTATGTACAAAAATTTAAACTAACTAATTAATTGCTCGAAATGGGCTCCATTTTCTTGGATACACAAATTTATTCTTCTAACGAATTCATTTCTAGTTACCTTCAATAACGTATTGTGGTGAATGTTATAAATCGTATTCTGAACTTCAACTCTCAACTCGTTTACATTCTCATAAGATTTAGTGTAAATTTGATTTTTTACATATCCCCACAAAAAAAAATCTAAAGGGGTGAGATCTGGTGATCTCGCAGGCCATCTGATTGTGCCGTTTGTACCAATCCAGGTATTAAAATGGTTATTAATGTAGGCAGTAGTGATTCTGCTGTTATGGGCTGGAGCACCATCTTGCTGTAGAATTATTTGGTTTCGCTCTTCCTCGGGGAAACCATTTAACTCGTTTCTTAATAAATCGAGTATTTCTAAATACTTAACAGTGTTTAAGTGACCTTCGTATACATGGACTAACACAACCATATTTCTCATAATTCCGCACCAAACGTTGAAAGAAAATCTTACTTGACTGTTAGTTTCATGAACACGAAGAGGATTCACTCTAGCTAGACCAATAGTGATTATTGCGGCGATTGTACATGCCGTTATTGCTGAAGTTGGTTTCGTCAGACCATACAATGTTACTCAAAAAATTAGGGTTACGGTCAATTTCTCTCAGCATGTTTTGACAAAATTGTAGTCGTCTCTCACAATCCCCAGGATGCAATTTTTGTACCAACCGACCATCACGATAACATCTAAACTTATACTTTTTCAGCACTTTAAGTATGCGAGTGTGGGTTGTTCCAATTACTTCGGCAGCATCTCTGCTTGAAGCCTTCAGAAATGCTTCAAAGTATGTTAAAATATATAATTCAAAATCAAAGTTGTTTTGTTGAAGAGAGTGCCGTCGCTTTTTGAAACTTCCAGTGTTCTTTAAATTTTCTATCATTCTTTTCAGTACAAATCGAGTTGGTGTCTGACGGTCTCGATATCTCTCTCCATACCACCGCAGAGCACGATTCACATCTTTATTATTTAAAAAATAAGCTTCCATTAAATCAAATTGCTCTTGATAAGCCATTTTTACCGTGAAACAATTATGAAATGATTTGTAAAAACAATCAAATGTGAATAACAGATGAAAATCTATTTTCAAATGTAACATTCCATATTTAAACTACGTCATACACGCAGTTATGTCGCATCTAAGAAAGGAGTCTGCATTACAAACACGTGCAAATTGCAATCGTCTTATCTAAATAGTAATTCGTCATTTTGATTGATAAATGACGTCAATGATAATAATTAATGAATAACATAAGTACACAGATAGATCTTTGAGTAAAAGTGCTTTAACTTGACCCATTGAATTAATAATTTAAGATTTCATTGTTTTCCATTCATTTAACTTCTGAAAATGGAGCTCATTTCGAGCAATTAATTAGTTAGTTTAAATTTTTGTACATAATTAAATTAATTTAAAATTTAATTGTTTTCATGTAATTCAATTTATGAAGTTTGTTAAAGAGATTTCATCCTTATTGACCCTAACAATCAATGCAATAAAAGTACACGGTGCAACTTTTACAGATTTTAGTCGGTTCGATTACCGTGTGCGGCAAGCGAATTTTTTAAAATCTTTAATGCCGTTTTTTTTCTTTTCAAAAATAAAGGAATGTTTCCTTTGAGTAAAATTTTCTATTTAAAGTATTAAACTTCCCCTCCAGGTGGCATTACAAAATTCCACCCTGTATATACACTGACGGACTCATAAACTGCATCAAAGTTCAGGTTTACTCTAAAAGGATTTTTTATAATAAGTATGCAAACTTTTTAGATTAAATTATATAAATATGGAAAGACTGGCTCTTAATCTTAAAAAAAAATTAAATTTAAAAATAGAACTGCGGTAAAACAAATGAATATAGCCGGGAAAAGAAAATTTACTCGTAGTATCAGATTTGCGTGTTATTTATAGCAAAGTTTTAAATTAATTCTCATTGATTTTTTTTGTTTGGTCAATTGAATTATTGTTACCAGCATAATTGTTGGGTTAGTTTTTTAACACATCGAGAGTTTTTGAACCATAATATGGATACTTCGTCCGAACAAGCGGCACAAATTGTAGCATTGGTGCGGGAGGGCTTGGATCAACGAACGATTGGTAGAAATTTAAATTTAAACCAGTCTACGGTTTGTAGAATATACAGAAGGTTTGTAGAGACAGGTTCTTACAGGAGGAGACGTGGTACAGGCAGAACTCGAGCAACCACAGGTCGTGATGACCGATTTATTGTTACAACTTCCCTGCGAAATCGTTTCCTCACGTCAGTTAACATCAAAACCGAGCTTAATGAAGTGCGTGGAAAAAACGTGTGTGCACGAACAATAAGAAGAAGGTTAAAGGAAGCGGCTATCACCCCTTTTAGACCAGCAAATGGTCCAAAGTTGTCTGCAGCTCACAGACAAGCTCGCTTAAGATTTGCGCGTCATCACCTGAATTGGACAGAAGAGCAGTGGGCCTCTGTATTGTTCACGGACGAGTGTAGGACATGTTTATATGGTGCAGATGGTCGCAGAAGAGTCTATCGTCGACGTGGGGAGCGATATGCTCAAAGTTGCATTGAGGAGCGTGTTCCTTTTGGAGGCGGTTCATGTATGGTCTGGGGTGGCATATCGATGAACGGGCGAACAGAACTTGTGTTCATAGACATGGTCCGTCAAAACGGTAATAGAGGGGGTTTGACAGCACATCGCTACATAACAGAGATATTAGAAGATCACGTGGTGCCTTACATGGGATTCATAGGCGAAAATTTTACTTTAATGCAGGATAATGCCCGGCCGCATGCAGCTGCACAAGTTCAACATTATTGCGAAGAGGTTGGGATACGTACAATGAATTGGCCAGCACGCAGCCCGGATCTTAATCCCATCGAGCATGTTTGGGACAATTTAAAAAGAGCTGTATATGCGAGAAACCCTTCGCCTACGACAGTGGCAGCACTAAGAACAGCACTTTCAGAAGAATGGGACAATATTCCGCAAGATCTTTTAAAAACCCTTATAAAATCTATGCGGAACCGATTAGAATCCGTAATAAGGGCACGTGGGGGTAATACACCTTATTAAAACACAAATAAACCCTTGCATAAAGTTTGTGTCTATTGTTAAAACCAATTTTTTAATTAAACAATTTTTCCTTAAACTTCTGTTTTTTCTTCAAAAAAGGTCTTAAGGTCCTTTCCAGTACATAAACTTAAACTTAAAGATATGATCCTACGCTGTTTTAAAGTTCACGAACCAATCTAGAGGTTTCAATTTAAATCTGTATAGAAAGTTTGCATACTTGGTTAAAATATTTATTTCAAAGTCGTCTATTACTTTGATGCAGTTTATAAGTCCGTCAGTGTATATACTTTACTTTATAAAAATTACTTCAAAGTATATATATATATATATATATACTTTGAAGTAATTTTTATAGGCATTTCTTGCCTATATATATATATATATATATATATATATATATATATATATATTGTGCTTAGATATTTATAAAAAAAATTCTTGTTTGTACCAAAATACACACGAGCAAACCCCTAGACAAATGTAAACCTGTATCGCTTAATGATGAAATAACACAGGCTGTTGTCTAATATAAACATATACATATAGGTACATGGTATTAATAGATGAAGTGACTTTGAAATCTGTCCTCCCTTAACGTACCCAAATGTAATTAAAAAAGCTGTGGTCCCGGTCACGTTCGGTAGGTACGTGACAAGAACATTATCATCGCCAGATCTGTGCGCCAGCAGACAGATTTGGTCGGATTTATAACTTACGACCAGAATAAATAAGCAAAATGGGAAAATAATAATAGAATGATCTTATGTGTATGCGAATATTGTACGCTATAATTAAACTAGGTCTCACTTAGTACATAATATCGATCGATGGGTCTCAGAATCAGAATTGAACGTACGTACGCAGCACATGTTTAAAAAAAGACGTTTGGGAGTTTTGCATTCTGCTATGAGGCAATACAATAATATACCGAAATCTAAAAAAAAAAATAGGCCGTATGCTAAAAATAGTTCCGGAGATAGTATTTATATACTTGTACTAGCTTTTTCCCGCGTATCCGCCCGCGTTTTTGTCTAATGTGTGTAAAAACTGTGCTATATTTTCGCATTTATATGTTACAGCTTACACTTCCCCAAAGTCTGACGGCAACAATGGGATCACCATAGTAACCTGAACAAAACGGCAGTGTACGTCAAATATAGTGTCGAAAGGATTTTGTTATTTGTTACAAAATGTAGGTTACTAGTTAAAAAAACATTTTGTTGTTACAAAATAGCAGCGCACGTCAAATAATGATTTTTATGGGTAAATTGTTGATACATTGGGTTACTGTTATGTGGTTATTGTTACTTGCGTAGGGTTCTTTAAATATAAAGAAATATACTCTATGTTACTCGCTGAAAATATTGCTTTCTATTAAGATTAAAAAATCGGGTTTGCAGTTTATTTTACACGTGAAAGCTTAACAAACAAATACATTAACTTTTGTATTTATAATATTAGTAAGGATTAGGATAGCTGTCGCGTCTTTGCCCGCGTGGATGACTGCAGCCCGTTAAGAGTTGATTTTCGCTTTCAAACGCTAAAACACGTGTTTCTTTATTCACAAAGTCAATTTTTAAAACTGACGCAGTTACTTGCAACCTCTAATTTACCCGCTTAGGGGTTGATTATCTGAAAACGCTGAAACACGTGTTTCTCTCGTTTTAAAAATTGTGCACTATGTCTTCTGCGTAGTATGAGATTGGCTGATGTGATCAAAAATCAGTTAAGACACTATTACTTAACATTGCATTTAATTGTCCTATCTCATTGAACAAATACAAACATGCATGATAAACCAAATTAAACACCACATTTATGAATATTAATGATGAGTAGATATTATACGCTAATAATACCCAGTGGGCCACATTTCCCCCGTCCCTGGTGTATCTTTTGTTTTGTAAAACGTTCATAAATCAAACTAGACGTATCCGAGCAAAAATATCCGAGTAGCCGAGAACGGTTCGGGCATCTGATACAAAACAAAAGTTGATGAATATCCTTATACTATTAAAAAGTAATATAATGGAAGATTTTTGGAAGCTACGTACCTATTCAAAACTTAAAATGTTTTTGAATTTCCTAGTCGCCACCGTCTTGGTTTGACTGAGTTTTATTACTTTATTTAGGTAGTTGCAATAAATAACAGTTTAAAAAACTAAAAAAAACACGCTTTTGTAAGTAGCTTTACTAAAAAGTAATAAATAAAAATCAGTTCATCGTAAAAAAGCGTGGGGTGATTAAAAATCGATATTGTCACAAGCATCTCATGCATTTTACAAAAGCATGCAACCTATTTACTAAAATGTGTTTTTTTTTATTTATTACTTTTTAATTTTAATTTATTTATTAAGTATGAAAACATGCTAATAAAAGCGTGTTAAAACTGGTTGTTCCTTGCACTATTACCCATTGCCCACTTACGCGGTGTTCGACAAATTGGCTATCAATAGTTTAGTGCCGCATAATAGGCGTCATCTTTTTCCTTGCATATCGACGATTTTTAGGTACTCTATCGGTCTCAAAAATAAGATTTATGATAGGGGAAAATACAATATACAGAACAGGTGCTACCAGCGTTCATATGTTTCACAAACTGATTGGTATTGGTTTGATGCTGATTTGCCAAATCAGAAGATTTTTCAAAGTTTTGTCTCATCATCAACTTGTTTTGGACCATTGTTGGACATTGATCCCTCCTAATTTACGCCACAACACCCGGTAGTACGGCTTACGCAGAAGTATTACGTAAAATTTAAATTTAAAAAAGTCAAACAACTACATCCCCGAGGAATCTCAACTTCATTCATTTAGGCGACGAACTTATCTTTTAAAGCCAACACTCGTCGGACTTGCCTCTCAGTGCGTCTGAAGAGCATCTCGTAATTAACGCAAGATCTCGGTCGTCTCGTTCGGACTTGTTCACTAGTAGAGAGGCGGCATTCATCAAACGAAATGAGATTAATTAGTTAATATCTAGTGGTTGTGTGGGTATGAGACATTGTAGTAATGACATCGTAGTAATGACATCTTGAGGCAGATTTTCTTCAAGTTTGTAATTTTGAGGCTCTCACATATTGTACTAATGCTCGTTTTGATTTGAGAACGACATGCAGGTATAATAAAAAGCTATGATCGTGAGGGAGCAATCAGGTATTGCATTTGTGCTACGAACACTGGCGTTTTCGAGGTAAGGTGCTCTCAGTACCAAGTGTCAGTATCACGTGATCAACAGGGTCCAGTAATTTAAATTATATAAACTGATTCAAAAATATGCAACTAATTCAATTGATTATAATTCACTTGAACATTATTTTTTTAACATATACGTAACTTATACATTGATAATTATTTTCAAGAGAATACTATGCCAAAAAACGTGGATCACAGTATACTGGACTATGATTCGATTTAAACAGTAACCAGTATAGCTAACTATAAAGGAACGGCTTTGCAGGATACTGAATTGTCGTCACACTTTACAGTAATCGCAGTGCATATCGAAACACACACACATTACATTAGACATTAGTTTTTTTCAGTTGTAACAGTATTTAAGGTCAGCGCGCTCGCCGCGCTCTCGCAGCGAGACTGCGGTGCGCTAGAGCGCCGCGTACGCGGCTAGCGCGCGGCTATACTTTGACGTTTTCCTCGCAATCGACAATTCGTGGGAACGCGGCGATAAAATCGGCGTGTAGAGACACGTTCTAACGGAGTGTATAGAAATAGGTGGCACGACGATAATATTGCTGCGGTTCTCTCGCCCGTGGAGACGGTCTCTAAGGCCCAAACTTGTACAATTTAGATAAAACACCAACAAAGTGTTGCATTTACTGTTGCTACAAAAAATCCCACTCTAACAAAAGAAATGACTACGAAAGGCCTACTGAAGCGGGGCTTGCTAAAAATTAGGTGCACTATTTCACCAAATTGCCTGTCGGCCATGCATCACCGGAACCCCTACTACCTAAACTAGCAATAAAATTAGACTTTCGTTTAGACTGAGATATGAGCAACAGCGTTTTAAGCGTTCGTAACCAGGAAAATTATTAGAAACTATTGAATAATGTTGATATTTAAAAGATTTAATATATTCTCTCTTTAAGATTTAATCTAGTCTAAATTAAGAACAATCGGTTTTTCACAGCCGCGATATGTTCCATAACCCTTTCCGCAATTGTGCGCTTGGTTTGTCCGATGTAGAAACTACCAAAGCTGTAATCCACTTTGTAGACGCCAGGTGTCTGTAGAGGAATTACTTAATAGGAGTACGTATGTGCTTAGCTACCTTGGAGTGTAAACAAGGTATTTTACCTTAAAATGGTCCCGCGATTAAGACTCATAATATATGTGTACAAATCGCGAAAGTTTATCAACATTTAAGAACAAGGTACTTAATAATCCACTATAAAAAATCGTAATAAAATTACATTTGTTCTCTAGAGAAAACATTACAAATCAAGTTAGAAATAAAAAAATAGTTTTCAAGTAGGTGTTTATAAAACCTGTTATTTTTACGCAAGTCTTTGATGTGAAATGAGTTTCTGATGATTTGTAAAATTAGTACTAGGTAATGTTCATTCTGTGCTCGTAACATTTGGTTGGCCTTTCCAAATTTAAACAAATAACCAATCTCACAATTTTCTATGTAATTTATTTCCTTATCATTTTACCATAACAGCGTAATGAAGTAGGAAACGAGCAAATTTGGTATGACAATATTATTATGTTGATCCGTATAATGAGGTTTAGAGGATCCCCCGTCATCCTGAGTGAACGTTGAGGACCATCTTAATATTTATTACGGCGTTCGGACTGCGATAAGGTCCGATTTTATTATTATTCCTTTATCAGTTTCGATATGAAATGTTGGGCCCAATAGTACTATTGGTAGTAAACGTAAAGGAGACTAGGCAGGTTTTGCCACCTAATATGAGTAAAAAATAAATTTCAAAAGAGAAATACCTAGAAATAGAAAAAAAGAAGAAATGAACTGCTTAAAAATAATTAACTGAAAAATTATATAGCCTAAATCACTTCCGTTATTGAGACAATTCTAGTGACACCTCATGTGACTAAATTCTTCAAACCGTTTAAACTACAGATCGTGCCAAATAAATGGACATACCTACTTACATACACACGCTTGAAAAACATTATCATTCTTGTGCTACAGCCGGTTAAACAATATGAATTATAGGTAAATATCTGCTTTTAATTATCTAAACGCGGCAAATCCTCAAATCCACCTAACAAATAAAATTAAATTCCTTTGAAGATCGGTTTCTCGCTTTCTTAGTCATCTTGGACCACTTACTATTGGTCAGGCAACCGCGCTCAACTTAGACGCACGCTCCGACATTACACTGCCACTGCAAGCCTATTTACATAAGTTTTATAAAATACTGCTTTTAGTCATGTTCTGCTACCTAATGACTGAAAATTGGAGAAGTAAAGAACGAATTCTTGGCAGGGTGATGTACAACGTGTTTATATTAACTACATAATTTCTACGATACAGAGAATGGGTTTTGGCAACGCGTATGATGTTGAATGTTACTAAAATGAAAATAGTTTAAAATATATATTGTGCAATACTGTTATAAATTTATAAAATTATTTCAGTAGTTGTAAAATAACAAGAGTAATACGTACATTTTAAGTAGTTAAGAAGCGCAGACAAGTTTTTGTGTCGAGAATAAAATATCTCGCAACATAAATATTTACTCACTCGTCTCTAAAGTAATAAAACTCCTTTCACGTGTATTTAACTACTGAAAATATAACGAAGACTTAAGCCGGAGAACTAACACACGACGCCAAATTTTATTCAAAGAAAACCGTGCCCAAGATATTAACGATCTTCAGCCATCAGTAATCCTTCCTTCAGCTAACGCGAATAATATTCTTTTACGTACAAATGTATACAGTGCTGCCACTAGAAACCTTATCGCATGGTGCTAAAGATGAAATTTTAAATTTTGCTAAGTAAATTAAGTTTGCAATCATTTTACAACCAGTACCGTTTACATATGTCTTGGCGAATTGGCATCGTAAAAAGCGTACAGTGGGTACAGCACGGATTCATAATAAAACCTTGAATGTACACAGAATGCGAATGAAGATGGATCCCGTACGTTTTATGTCTATCAAAAGACTGAATTTTAACAGCTATAAAAGGAAAATGTAAAATATAGATCACTTTGAAGCATTTAAGCGGGAAGGAACTGTGCCTTAAATGTTGAGACAAGTGGTTTTAATAAGAGTGTAGAGGTATTGTCAAAAGAGGTATAATATCTGAGACGTTAACTTGGCAGAGATTTATAAGTACTCTGTTTTAATTGTCGCAGCCACGAATGTGTGTGCGGCATATCGGATTACCATTCAAAGATATGAATGTAAATACAAATTGAAACTATAGTGTATTAAAGATTGAAGTTTTTTTTACATCGAAACATCGGAAAACAAGGCTTAATTTCCCTCCATTTCTTGTTAGTTTGACATCCTTGTTATGTCTTAATCATATTTTTCTCTGCATATTATTTGTGTTCGGATTATTCTTATCTTCTCTTACTTTGAGAAACCGTATAGGTTTTCTTACATTATCTAAAGACAGCATGTTTCCGGTCCAGTAAATGGCAATACAGGTCCTGATTAAAATAACTAGTAACGAAATTGCTTTTTTAGGATTCCTTAGTCAAAATGGCAAAACAGGACCCTTATAGTTTCGCCATGTCTGTCCGCAGCTTAGCTCGTTTGTGATTTTTTTGTTAGAGTCAATTGTGTCCACCCTCCCCCCAGGTTAATGGTTGATGTTGGGTATGTGAATAAAATGACGGTAATAGTATATTTAATGAAATTAAAAGGAAAACTATCACAGCTAAGTAGGCTTTCCAAGTTTACGAGTAACAGCTGATCAAATGAGAAGTAACAAAATTTTCGGACAAATTCCACTGAAAATTATTATAAAGTAGGTATAACGTTGTAAGTATAAAACAAAAACCAGAATAACCCATTTCTTAAACTTAAACTTAGGACTACGGAACCCTACACTGTGCGTGGCCCGACATGCACTTGCCCGGTTTTTTTATTTAATCCGTGAGAGTACAATTACTGAGTTCTATTTTTTATCGTAATGTACGTCGACGTAGGCTTTATTACGAGCTTATTTTTTATATACAAAGCTCATATAATTTTTTTTGTATCCCCAATAAGATTCAGGTAGACAGCATAAATATATTTGATCTTTTATGGGATCAATAGGTTTTTTCACGAAGTAAATAAAATATAGAAAGTAAATAAATATATGTTCTTTGACACAATATCAAGCTCATTGGTACTGTAATATGGAATTATGGGATACCACATTCGTAAATAAAACTTTTTCTCCAATTACGTATTTCAGGAAAACATTTGTTTTAGTTCAAGGGTTATTTCGCTATTTCTATTGCAAATTCAAAGTCCATATTGCAAGTTTCGTAAACAAACAAAACAGTGCGATATTACACCAGCGAAGATTTAATCATTTTTCTAATTATTCTGAGTTAATATAACGGAAAATGTAAAACGGAATCAACAAGACAGGTTCATTCCCGCCATGGATTAGCATGGAATTAAAACGGAACAAGTGGGGTGAAAGCAACAATAATCAACAGTCGTGTCAGACGCTGCTCTGCCTTCGACGCAGCCACCGTTTAATGAATATTAATGATATTATATTTACAGAGGTTGACGCACGGCACGACGCTGTAATGCCACAGAGAATACGTTTAGAATTCTGTCGATGTACTTTATGTTTCACTGAAAGGACCATAACAATGCTCCATTGTTACGTAATTTCTGAAACAAACACTGGCAAATTATTTTACTGATATTATAAATTCGAAGTGTTTGTAGCTCTGTCACACTAAAACATCTGGACGGATTTTGATGAAACTTTACAGAAATGAGGCCAGAAGAAATAATGGTACCTTGGAGTGACTGCGACGGCGCGCCGTCGCAGTCACTCCAATGTGATGTGTACAAAATGATGTGCCGCCGCGGCGGCACAATATTTTGTAGGTTTGATTCCTACATGGAACACCACTTTTTGTGAACCAAAAGTTCTAGTTTAGGGACTGGATGTAGTTTTTGTCTGTGGTTTGTATGTTTATGAAGTGCCCCGCGACATTGGCTAATTATTGAAATAAAATTAAAATATAATAAACAGTGTTTTGAAAAGTCTTTTATTTTTGTAATACTTGTTTGAAACCTATTTTCAACCGACTTGGAAAAGGAGGAGGTTCTCAATTCGACTGTGTTTTTTTTTGTAACTTTGTTCACTGATTACGCATAGACGGCTGACTTATACTTCCCAAGTTGGTCCCATTGTCAGAATGGAATCCTGGAGAAATCAAGGGAACTCTTCAAATATTAAAGTCATACCTACAGTGATTTACTTAGGTATATTTTATAGTGATTCATGCATTTACTCTCAAAAAGCACCAATTCGTGAAGTGGAACTAATGACGAAGTCCACAAATGATGAGCTGACCTATTCAATATTTCACGGTTGGCGATTCAATTACTTTATTATGGCATTGAGTAGCACTTTATTCTCGTCATACTAGGTACTATTATACAATGTAACTGTGAGTAAGAATTAACGGACCTGCATCGAGGCAAGGAATATTTTGTGAAAGGATTTGAGCAGTTGACATAAGTCTATTGAAACATAAGTAAATTATAAACTAACCCATTAAAAAGTGAGAAATAAAAAAAAATGTGTGGCATTCGGGAACTGCCGTGGTAAAGCTATTGCATAACATTTTTTATCAACTTATGCAATTATAATCATTTAATTATGCAGTATTTTTTTTATTACATTTTGGAGCAGCTCATCCTATCATATACATATACGTTAAGCGAACGCTCGGCCGAGCTACATGGTAGGCTGAGTGGGGGGTATTAGATTTTATTGTCGTTACGGAATTTCTTGATTCGGTCGCCGCGCTCAAAAGCCGCGATAAAAGCTATGCAATAGCTTAAAAACTTTTTACAAAAAATATTACCGGCTTCAAAAATAAATACAAGGCAACTAAAAAGCAAAAAATAATATACCTAGAAAAACAAAAAAACAAATTAAACATTTTGAAGTTGGTGCCGAATAAAACATAAAAACTACTATTTATTGTGTGTACATTTACAATTGAACTTCTAAAGAAGAATTATGATGTATTGGTATGCAAGTTCTATACCCATAAATATTCACATGACGGGCGGGATTAAGGGATACGAGACTCGGGAGTCACGTTACTCATGTACCCCGAACGATTTCTGCCAAAGCTACTAAATCATTGGAAAAGGAAATAACAGCTTCCGAAATTTCCAGTTTATTCTGCTAAGCTTATACTAAGTCACTCAGAAAGGCGGTTCGAGTTACTATGTGTATAGACGGACGCCTACATTGTTTGTTTAAACAACTTGACGCCTTCAATGTTCGACGGTAATCCTTTCACGACATAATTTTGTCAGAGCCTAAACAATCAATGGATCTCGTTTTGTTGAACATTTTATCACGTGAATTTTGGTCTTTCGTTACCTTTTTTTATTATAAAATGAGAAAGGGTCAGTTGACATAAATGGATCAAATTATTACCCGTCAGATTAGGTGAGATTGTAAACATAAATAGATTTATTAGGTGTTCAAGCTGCGTGTTAAATACCTTTCAATGGGATATGATTAGCGTACCCGTTGGGACCAGTAAGTAGGACCGCCTTGCTGAATAAAATTGATTCTGGGATGTATGTTAGTTGTCTGAGGTTTGGTCCACATGAGTGCTAGGCGTAGAGTTTTAGTATCTCGATAAAGAGTACCGAAAAGCTCAGCCGTAAATTCAAAGATATTTCGCATTTATTATATTCTATATCAGATTATGAGAAACAATAACTAAAATATGGTTTGCATTATCAAGAGAAATGCATTCGATATAAATAATGAGAACTTCATTTCCACTCCGTGGCAGTTTCCTTGCAGTGCTATCCGGCGGCCCAGTTGCAGGCGAGCCAATATCCGAGGTGGGGGGAGGACGAGTCGGCTATTTCCTGCCGTTGCCTATACGGACCGATTTGCAAACGTGATCGGATTGGCTCAACGCTAGTCTAACAGGTAAATGACAAGGCTTTGTTAAGAAAATGAAGGAAGTATGCTTGTAGAAATTGATGGCACGTTACATAGAATGTGTAGAGGATTTTGTGTAAGTATTTCTACCGAGTTGTCAGTATTTCTTGCTTTGATTTCGAGAGCAAATTTGATCCTATTTGTTGGTTTGCTACTCTGTCCCTCTTATATGTAGCAACGAGTTACATAGTTGGTCTGAATAGTGATATAGATGCAACAGATAACAATATCGGTACGAGCGTTAACAATACTCGGAGCTCAAACATCATAATAGTAAAGTAGGTATGTCGATTGTCTGAAAGCTCTTTCACTCTTGTCATTTGCTATCGTTAGTACGTACCTTTGTTATAACGTTATTGTTAGTGCCTCGAAGCGCAACAATCATGAAACGACTGCCATACGATATTCGCTAGATATTGATTGATTCGATCAAGTGTCGTATTATTCGTTGAGTAAAGAATATCATATATATTGAAAAACAGAAGTGAAGTTGAACGTAAATTGTAGTTACTCGAGTTATTCATAAATTTAGATTAGTATTTGATCATCTCATTTATTCGATGTTGCATCACTTTGTTACATTAACCACAACAAAATATATATAATCATAAAACATAGTCGATAAGAAAATAAATAAAAAGAGACTATGACTGGCCCGTTGGTCTATTGGCCAATGAGCCTGGCTGAGCTTAATTACGACACGGGTTACCGCTGTCTTTGTGTGATCCACAAATAGTTGTTCCGAGTCTTGGTGTACTTTGTGTGCGTAACTTGTATATTTGTAAAGTCCTCCGCGACACATGGCTTGTACCCGGACCCTGGTGCGGAAGTTTTTAAAAACAAAACGTCAGAGTTTCAATAAATCACTAGAGATTCAGGTTGTCAAAACAAACCTTTCTTTGGTTTACATTGAAAAGTTCCCATAATACAATACTCAATGTAAATGTTTACGTCGTCGTGTTGACTGTTCCTAAATATTAGCTCGGGTCTCCTGTGACCGCCACAATGAATGATTAGGGTAAGCTGTAATGACCCTCGGAAGTAAGATGTTAATGTGTAAACAGATGGATGGCGCAGCCCTTCAATATGATTATACATAACCCTGTATTATTCTCAAGGGAACTGGAGTTGGGTTTGGTCTAATTGGCCCAGTTTTATGTTTATTACACGGAGTTAGCAAATAGGTACAAAGATTACATTCATCACAGATATGAAATTCTATTTGTCTTCTTACAAAGATCAATTTCCAGAAGATAATAAGAGAAGTGAGTTGTTATCTGTCCCGTTGAAGTAATTTTTGAGAGGCTATTAGTAAATAAGTAATTTTAAATAACGCTATATAATATTCATAAGTCTTTTGAAGTAAGAATTCTTTTTTTTTGGCATTTGTTATTGGCGAATTAATTACAGATCAACATAATATATTTCCTCAAACAAAACCAGAAACTCAGTAACATGAGTGGATTAAACCGCCACAACTCGACTTAATCACTGGGGAAACATTACCGCAATAAATAGCGCGGTTAATAAGCCCGCAGTATCAATTTTAATCTTCATTTGCAGCTTAACATTTAATTATGTGGCTATAACCGGGTCTGTACGAGCTTAGATATATATTGTTTGTTACACAATGTAAAGTACTTCCTAAGAAAATAATACTGTTTCGAATGTTAAATTTGCTTCTTTGGCAGTCGTATAAATTAATAATATTTAGATATTTTACGTTAAAAAATGCAATTCTAAAATGTTGACTTGGCCTCCGTAAACAGAAAATTAAACAGTTTACATCAAAAAACAACAAACATAATTATTTTGAATATAGCAGTGGAAGGTCTTGTAGGCTGTTTGCAGAATAGATTATTTAAATTTGAATTTTAAAAGCTTTTTATTACATTATGTAAATGTTATAATGAAAAAGGGGAAAAGTGGAAAAGCCGTCGGATTCGAGTCTTGTTTGGCAGACATACTAAATGTTAAAAGGTTTCACGGAAATATATTTGGAGATTACAAATTTACATTTCGCATTCTGTAATTTTCTTAAGTAACTGTTTACTGGCTTCTTGGTCTAGTAGTGACCCTGACTGCTAAGCTAGAGATTGTGGGTTCGATTACCACCCAGGATAAGTTTTTGTTTAATTTATTTGTTTAAATGTCTGGTCACTAATACCATTGCTCTACCTAGTTTGGGATCAGATGGCCGTTGTTTGTTGCAAGATAATAAAAAAAACTCAAGTTGTTGGTGGTCGGTAGTGTAACTTGATAACAATATAATATAATTTACGGCCTTTCTTAATAACTTAACTACCGATAACTGTTGGTTAAAATGGCTAACTCTAGTAGCGAAACTGATATTTGTGAGTTTCGATAACCATCTGTAGATATTAAACTTAAACGGTTTTCTATCTATCGACGGTACAAATGTCAGGTTTAGTACCAGAATTAGTTATTTTAGCAGACCTTTAACGGCAGATATCTCTACCCGTCCGTAGGTATACAAGTTGTTTCAAAATAATCTTCTCTATGAAAGCTTTTCCTATACTATTTCGCTGAATTTAAAATGTGTAGTCAATGTTTTATACAATAGAGTAAAACACCTCTTAAAGCTAACAGTACTAGTACAGATTATTATGTTATGGTCTATTTTGCCGTACTTAATACCCTTTTCGTGAACACTTCGTAAAACAATGAACAAACTATTGGAGGATGTCCGAAGGGCGCGTGTAAACATGAAAACCGCTTTCAACACATTTTTAAACTTTGTTTGTACAATTACAGCGAATCTATGAATCTTAAACTTTTGTATTATAATTAGTAGGTAAGGTAAATAGGACACGTTAATTATTTTGCCTAAATACTTATTTAAAGTACCTTTATAAAAATAAATGACATGTTTTCCAATTGAACCATTATCTCTCTTCTATCCCACTGTATCACACAGAAAATATTAGCAGACAAATCGTTTTATTAAATCAAGTGAGTTTATTAATAGGTACTATCGGCCAAAAGTCCGGTGTATCTCCACTTGGACATAAATTACTTGCGCCCGAAGCATGTGCGTGTGTGAGTAACTCCGCCTCCTTAGTCAACACAACTATAACTGGGATTAGTATGAAGAACGCACGTAATGCGATGATTACACTACACTGAATCAGGGACCCTAAATCCCTAAAAAGAGCGGTGTAATAAGTGTTAGGGCCCTAATTCTCTAACAGTTTTTCAAGGCCATCTCGATTTAGGGTCCCGATTCAGGGAATTGTAATAGCCGTTTAAGTTAATATAAATGTTTATGATATTTGGTCGTAAATTATTCAGTAATTTAGGATTACAATTAGTATAATAATGTTCAGCCTGTTTATTTTAACTTTTTTATATGCTTTTATTAACTAAATGAAGTCAATATACTTGTTAATGTCACGGCATTACCGCATACCATATAAAAAATTAAAGTAAAAAATATTTATAATTCATACTTTTCTCCCTATTAAAACTAAGAAAGTAAAGGGGCATTATCTATGAAAACGTTAAATAAAGCAACAGTAGTACTTATATGTCGTCCCTTTTGGAATTAAATCCACGATAAATTTGACTTTTTGCTTATTACACACCACCCGTGCGGTTGAAATATGTATGACTGAAGTTGACATTTAGAATATGTATTTTACAAGAAGACACACAGATAGACATGGTATAATATATTCCCTGTGCTTCTTTTTTATTTGTTTAGCCAACTATAGAACTGTAACACTTAAAACTAATACTGGACCTTAAAAACGAGCTTTGTAATAAAAATAGCTGCGTTCTGTTAGATAACTAGCCTAATGCTAAAAAGAAAAAAAAAACCCATCTTTGAAGTGACATAATCGTAATCGTAAGAAAAACATACACAAGAGACGTGACCAATGAACCAAAAGCAAGTGCAACTAAAATACTTCCATTGCATTTCTTCCGAGAAAGGATGATTGGCTTAGGCGAATTGGGTAGTTGACTACAATAAAAGTTAATTATTTTATACTAATCAGTAATAGGTCAGTCAGTCTGGTAATAGTAGATCTTAAAATACTCTGAAAATAACTGTTCTTTTACAATTTAACATGTTTTTGAATTAAATAGCATGACAACGAATACTAAAAGTAATGATTTGACAATAGGGACTTATGACGTCACAGGTTGTTATTCCATACACATTTCTATAGAGCTTGTCATTTTGACTTAGACTTGACAGTCAACATCCCTTTATGGGTGAGGACGAAGGTTCGAAGCTTGTGCAAACGCAATAAAAGAAGTTTCCTGTTAAACGTAACACCGCGGAGCATCGTTATGGTACTTTCGACTGTAATCATCTAAAGAAAGTAAACATAAGTACATATACATTATAGGCTAATGACATGCCCTTGTTTGTGTCGTGCAGTCGGGTAATAATTTATCTATTTTTTTTTCATTACTAATTTGCAAACCAAACAACTTCGAATATTACCTATTTTCTTTTAATTAAAAACAAAAAGGGAAGACATGTTTAGTATTCAACTGAATTTGTCTAAGTTGGGATTTTTAAAAGGTCAGGATTACATTGTACAGTACTCCCAAATTAATAATGCACATGCAGATCTTCGCTAATTGTCGTATTCCCGGAAACACTCGAATCATGGAATCGTAAGAGCCCTAAACAAGGCATTTGCATTTTGCACCTTGTTTAAAAGAGATAGGAGTCAATATCATGTGTGCACAATCGAAAACAAATCGGGCGTTCGGCAGCTGTCGCCGGTCAGCGAAATGTCTGTCAGTCGTCTTTATATATTGGTAGTGACTGCACGTGTTCTTTATTTGTGGAAATATATAGAGCTGCTATTACACACCCTTCTTGGTAAATATAATTTCAACATTAATTAGCTTATTCAGATTTAAATAGTATATTTTGAAAAAAGGAAAATAAATAACATATTTCACGTTTTTTTAATATTAAAAAAATAAAATACCTACATTAAATACATATTAAGTACTAGAAAAACATTTAAAAAATGAGATTTATTTAAATTAACTCTGCCCATGCCATTTTCTTTCAGACGAATTCTTCCAAAATGGATAAATTTAAACGTGGAAAACCGCTTAATTCACAAGCACGGCAAATGGTATTTAATGTGTACCTTTATTTCTTAAATGAAGCCAATGTTTTCAACAGAGACCATGATGGTTATTTTAAAAAAATTCAAGACCGTGTTACAAAAGCTACAGGAATTTCGCGACGAACTTTGAGTAATATCTTAAACGAAAAAAAACATAATCAATCAAAGAAATTTTCTACACCGAAAAAAGGAAGACCTAAAAGTAGATTTCGGCTGGTACTTGATGATTTCGACTACTGTGTTATTCGTAATATGATATACAATTTTCAATTGACGCTGAAAGAACTCCCAACTGTAAATAATTTAAGAATAAAGTTGATCGAAGCTATTAATTTCAAAGGCTGTGCCGAGACTTTAAGGTTGATCTTGAAAGACATGGGGTTTAGGTTTCTGAAAACTGATAATAACAGACAATTACTTATGGAAAAACATGATATACGCCTAAAAAGGATCAAATATCTCAGAGAAATACAACAGCTGAGGAGTTCTGGTAGAAACATAGTATTTATGGACGAGTCGTATGTGCACACATCACATACTAAGGGTAAAACTTGGCAAGATAGCAACAAAAAAGGTATCAAACAACCCATTTCCAAAGGAGAGCGAATAATTATTGTACACGCAGGCAATGAAAAAGGCTTCGTCCCAGGGGCTCTAATGTTACATAAATGTGTCGACTCAGAAGGTGACTATCATAAAGAAATAAACGCGGAACGTTATCAAACTTGGCTACGCAATCAATTGATTCCCAACTTGCCTCCTAATAGTGTGTTGGTAATAGACAACGCCCCATATCATAATAAGCTGTCTGTGAAACCACCAAACTCAAACACATCTAAACCACAAATGACAGCTTGGTTACAACAACACAACATTCCGCATGACCCAAAGAAACTGAAACCCGATTTGTATAAAATTATACAAAGATACAAAGAAAATTACACAGAATTTGCCATTGACCGTATAATGGAGGAACATGGGCATAAAATTATACGATTGCCACCATATCATCCCGATTTTAACCCTATTGAAAATATTTGGTCCCAAATAAAGCAACACGTGGCCAAGAGAAATATTGCAATGACTGTGACGTCAGTTAAAGATGCTATATTAGAAAAAATCAATAAAATAGGACCAGAAGAATGGAAAAAAGTTTCTGATCATGCGGTTCAATGCGAAGATGAATATAGAAAATTTGAGCCAAGAATCGATAGTTATTCCGATGAACTGATTATTTACACAGGTGATAGCAGTGAGGAAAGTGTAAATGAACAAGAGCATAATGAAACTTCTGATGAATCTGCGATGTCGGGAATAGAGGTCTTCCTCGATTCTGATTAATTTTTTTATAATTGTATTATTTTTCTGGAATGATTAGTGCTGTAAACAAATTTGAACTGAGATTTTGATTATATTTTATGTAAACCTCTATTTGAAAACGTTTTTTTCTCCTTCTAATAAAACCTTATGTTATTTAAACCTTTTCCTCCATAATTACACCAACTTCGGTAAGACACTTGAAAACTAATCACTCCAACAATGATTGTAGCGTTTTCGCTATTTACTTACATGGAATTATCGAATCAAATTTCGTTACAGGTAAATCAAATCTGTTTTAGCACAAAACACATAATATATAAAATTAGGCATAGAGAAATTGCTCTTAACCCATTAATGGCCAAACTAAAACTACAGGTTTTCTTTTAGGTTTTAGTTTATTACTAGTTTAATTATAAGGTATACAAACACATAGGAAAGAGAAAAAAAATATATTTAAAAAAAATCAAGGTTTTCAGGGGGTGTACTCAAGTGAGTACACTGGCCACTTAGAGGTGAAATTTTTCAAAGCACGACTTTTCCACGCAAAGTTTTTTACAGCATTTCTTACACTCCCATCTAACTCGTGAATGGCATACTACACATCTAAGTTGTTTTTCTAGTTTTTTAGGAAAGTGCCCCATTCCATCTTGAGCCATTCCTGGTACTATTGACGTACTTGGGTGGCTCCTTACTTGTGATCCCTGGCGTAAATACGTTCGTGCTATAGTACGACGAAACATAAGTTGATCCATTCGATCCTCATTGCTCAATGAATGCAGACGCCATGCATTTGCTATTGTCATATCGACCATGTAAGTAAATAGCACCCACCACCACTTCTTGCCATGGATTCCAATTCTGTACAATGATATAGACTGGTCAAGCTCGTCTACTCCCCCCATGCATCTATTTTACGTTTGGAACAGTTTCGGTATCAAGACATCTGTTTTTTCACGTTTTATTGGACACCACCGCTTCACGGTGCCAGTTGGTTCTATGGTATCATAATTGGTTGCCATCGTACAAACACTATTATCTTTCCACCTTACCATTAGCAACTCATTACTTTTGTCAAACTTGTAGTCATAGGCAGCTCTTTCTTTCTTCTTCATATCCTTCGTACTTACAAGGGGGCATTTCTTTGTCCGATTTTCTCTCAGGGTTCCTGTCGCGCGATATCCAAGCTCTCGTAGATCTACCAAAAGACTATGACTTGTAAAAAAATTGTCAAAAAAAACGGTGTGATTGATTGGGTTCGTGTTAAGTTTTTCTAGTAAAGTTTTTACAACTCGAGTTCCCAGAGGTTCATCGGTGGAATTTATAGATTTTCCACAATAAAAATCAAAAGTGTAACAGTAACCTGTTGAGCTGGCTGCCACCCAGTTTTTATAACCAAATCTTACAGGTTTACCGCGAATAAATTGTTTGGCAGGATGATGTCCAAAGTATTTCACCATTGATTCATCAATGGAAATGTTCTCGTGGAAAACTCCCCACTGAAGGTATTTCTTCATCAAAAGTTCGCCAAACGCCCTTACCTTGAACATCTTATCGGACGTACTTATGGCTACATTGTTGTCGGCGAGATGAATATTTCTTTTTATATCTCGGAACATATTCCTTGACATAGCACTTGAAACCATCGAGACTCCTACATCTTCATCTAACGACCAGTATAAAGCTTCACGGGGTAATTTGTGATAACCAGACAATATCAAAATGCCAATATTTTTTTTCAAATTGAAATGATCCAGCTGAAATGTATGCCTATTATTTTGATTTGCGTACAATTTACTATTAGAAGTAATAAATTCAAGGATCTCCTCGTCAAATAGTTTTTCAAATATTTGGACTGGACTTAGATCTTTGAGTTCTTGTTTTATTGTGGTCTGATGATCATTTACCTCGTAAATAGAGTAAGGTCTTGAAGAATATGTCGGGGAACACTTTCGCCATACTGGGGCTTTTGGCTGATCAGTACGGCGGCTTCGTTTTGCAGCTAGCGGTTCGTCGTCACTGTCATTATCAGAAGAGAGATTACCTTCAGTACGCACAAAAACTTCTACTGAACCAGGTACATCCTGTGGCATTGACGTAGTTTGGATGATATCATCATCAGGACCCTCTTCTTCATCAGTTATCAC
The DNA here is from genome assembly GCA_945859575.2 of Herminia tarsipennalis. NCBI lineage: Eukaryota > Metazoa > Arthropoda > Insecta > Lepidoptera > Erebidae > Herminia > Herminia tarsipennalis. The sequence goes on from OX243830.2 coordinate 39,682,918, forward strand.
ACTGGGATCTGGTGGAATTATAGATAAATCATACTGTGCCTCGTCATCACTCTCTTCTAATATGGCTTGGATAGCTTCTTCAAGGCCATTATAACGATTAGCTGCTCTAAACTGACCACGGCTCATTATGAACAATCTGAAATAAAATTAAAAAATATTGAGTAAAAGTGGTACTTTTCTAACATGGATATAGCCGCTGTACTCAGTTGAGTACAGTGACGTAAATAATGAAATAACTGTTTAGCTACTAACAACAGATGAATAATTTTGTATTCAAATAAATAATTAGTATATGTTTACTCATAATTAATATCTAAATACAAAAAAATATCTCTATTTTTAATAATAATAACAATATGAAAACTTACCTGTAGTGACTTTCAAAACACGTAACTTTGACAATTCGGAATTATAACTTTTTCTCATATACCCTCAGTTGATTTTTTTTGCTCCAATGGAATCTCTAACTACCTGTGAAAAAAATATAGTTTACATTTAAAATATTATGCACCTGTAAAGAAAAAAAATATTTTTGACCTGTACCCAACTGAGTACAGCGACCTTTAATGGGTTAACCACTCTATATAAATATCGTCTTTCGACGCTCGGGTAATACGACCGTTGCCGAACAATGACGAAGATTTCCGAAGATTTCTATGCGCATTATTACTTTTGGAGTACTGTACGCGCATTTCACTCACGTTTAGTCCCTTACATTAAAAGGCTTAGTACAGATCCAGTCGTTACGGCCTCAAACTGCACAGTTTGTAAGCCGTAATCTTTGGGAAACGGCTCAAGACATTAAATAAAGTGTGGACTCTAGAAACGCTTACGTTTTTATATGGATTACTGAACTAATCCAAGATAACGTGAAAACATTTTGGGGAAAACAATTCTTTAAATCATTATACAATGTGTAACAGAAAGGTGTGGTCAAATTTCAGCAGCGGGTACTGTATGTTGTCAGCCCATGATACTGAATGCACATACTTAATTCTATCAAAATTGGAGTAGGTACCTTAAAACTTTATTTATAATTTTCACATTTATTTATTATTTACTAGCTGCCTGCCCCGGTTTCGCACGGGTGTCATACCGTAGTTTTTCATACCTTCAGTTACATTATTGTAATTTTCGTAGGGATCTCAAATTTTTTTGTTGTTATCTTTTATGTTACACGTTGTATAAATCTTTCTAAATAAAATAGTTTTTTGTAGGTATAGTAAAGTACCTACATGTTATTATTCCAAGTACATTATAATCTCTTAAAATGTATTCAAGTAACCACTAAAATAAACCGAACAGTAAAGTTTAATGAAAATTGACAAGTAGTTTGAGAACCGCTGATTGCCAATACTCTGTTTACAACAAACAGACAAATATTTGTTCATTTTAACATAAAAGTTTGCGTTGACGTTGGGTAATATAAATATTTTAACTTTTGCGTTTTCATTGCCTGTTTCGCAACACTTTCAAACGTGTAATATGTATGAGCTTTATGGTGACCAAATATTCGGTAAACTGTATAATAATATTGATTCTTTTTCAGACCTGTAAATAAAAATACCCGAAAACAATTTGGTAAGACAGCATTTAATTCACTTATGTTACGTTTACGCCTCGCATGAGATTAAAAGGCCTAAAATGATATATATAGTATCGTTTAATAGTAGTTATATTTAGATAAACAAATTTAAATGGAATCTGAAAGGTAACCAAAATCCTCATGTAAAATCAATGACCACAGACACTCACAACGCCTAATTAACCGGCGTAAATTCAAAACAAGGAAATAAAATAATTTACCCACACATCGTAGATAATTTAATTTCACAAACAACAAAGGACAAAAGGGTTTTAAGCTGAATTAGTCGACAAACGTCCGGGACAAACCTAGCGGTGTGAAAAATGGCCGCTTGCTACTATAAATAAGAAGGTAAATGGTTTCATGAGGTATGGCATTAACATGTTACTTGCGTAATGACTACTCGCGTTATTATACGTCGAGGAAGTGTTTTATTAACAGAATTGCCATAGACAATTGTATGTTTAGTTGTTTTGATGTCATGTTCAGTTAGTGTTCTATTGTTTTTGTTGTTTTTTCAAACTTTTCTGTGGATAACCTTCTATTTTAGGCCACGACACCCGGTCCTCCACCTTGCACATCCAGTTCTTCTCAACGGTGTTTTTTAGGTCATCGATTCATTAGGCTGGGGGTCGCCTAGTGGCGGTCTCCTCGCTAGTATTCGTCTGCTGTAGCGGCCATCGGATATTTGACAGATATCGCTAGATCATTGCCATATTAGCAACACGTCAGCAACGTTGATTCTTTGTCGGATGACTTCGTTGCGAATGTTGTAAGCTTCTAAGACCTTTGTGGACTAGCCGTGCTGTATACATTTAGTTAAATCGTTTAATAAATATTAAAGTGAATTAGGTCAGTTCAAATTTTGGAACCTATATTAACAAATACTGCAGTGCAATTACTTCATAACTATCAATTCATTGCATGTGGTGCGGTGCGGACGAAATAGGAGGTTGTAATAATTTATGGAATAAATTACAAACGAGTCCAGGTGGAACAGTCGTTACAGGACCCGGAGTTATTTATGCATATTTCGACCTAGCTAGGTAATGAAAACAGGGGTATGTTAACCATTTAACATGAATAGAGGTAATAAGGATTTCAGCGTTCTACGATTTGTGTCGTTTGAGGTCACGAATTCGTGTTTCGTCTACAGGGAGCAATTACACTAGCTACGTACCACACTAACTATTGCTAGCGGCTTCACCCGCGTGGATATTTTACCTCCAAAGCGGTGATTTTCTAACAGTTACCTATTTAAAATTAAAAAGCCAAATACGATTTTTCACAGGTGTAACTTCAAAACTGACGGAGTTTTACACAAAATTGCAACCTTTATTTTACCCCTTTAAGGGTTCATTTTCCCAAAAATACGTCTTGCTCTACGTTCAAAATACATTTTTTTTTTAGATTCATCTTCAACATTTACGGATTTTCATTCATAGATACTTTAATACACCCTTTTGGGTTGATTTTCCGAAAACGTTAAAAACGTCATAAAAACAAAAAAAAATATATACAACCTCAAAAGGCGTCAACTTCACAGTTATTTAGGCTCTTCGTTATGGAATCAGTCGGTCGGTTAGGTCAAGTAATTATATAGGTATTTTGTAGGTATAAGCTTGTGATATAACAAGTATTTGATATAGTGTAGGAGCGTTACTTTAACAAAACGGAAACAAAAGCCGACCCAACTGAACTAGCGCGATACGACGATCATAAAATTAAATAATGCTGAAATATTCCGCGTCGACGACCATTTGTTTAGGCTTTCATACAATGTCAGTTTTTGCCGTCGAATCATCTATTCTAATCCGAAAAGGTGGATCGACTTTGAATATATAATGTCCTCTATGAATATTTATGTTCGGACGATATGAATTAATTGTACAAGTAACCACCTTCTCAAATATTTGATTTACTCGTATATGTCAAACTTTAAGCAGATTTGTTTGTGACATTACCTACATCACTTCAAATCATAGACTTATTATATATACGCTAGTCTTATCTGCCTCTGTGGCGCGGTGGGAGGGTATCCGACTGCTACGCAAGAGGTCGTGGGTTCGATTCCTACAAGGGACACCAATTTGTGTGATCGAATAATTGTTGTTCCGAGTCTAGGTGTACTTTGTGTCTGTGACTTGTATGTTTGTAAAGTCCCCGCAACACAGGGCTTAAAGAAAAAAAAGAAAGTTATATCCTAAGTGTATGCTTCAAACAGTAAATTAAGTGAAGACAATGAATGTATGACCAAATTTCATGGATCCACTTGAAACTAAATAAAAAAAGTATAAAAGTCATAGTTTTCTGTGTTTTTGGATATATTGGGACTTAATTGTGTGAAATGATTACAGGTACGAAATATTTTATTTACCCGAAGTTTTCATCGAATTCAACCGGTCGTGGTCACGAGTCAACTGATGAATCGAGAGAATATTTAGTTAAAATAAGTACTAATTTCCAACCATTTCGACCTCGCGACCTCGGAATCTTGCAGTCGCGGGTTCAAATCCTACCCAATTATATTTTTTTCATTTATTTATTTATTTGGTTCACCAAGAACTAAAACATCAACAATAATCTTTAAAAAGAAAACACAAAGTTTTACAATTACTTAGATCTAAATGTTTAGTTACCTATAGGTAAACACTACAATCATAATGATAAAGAGCCATGCGTTACAAATTATATATTTTGTATGTGCTAATTAACTAAGACCTTTAACAACGATTGATTATAATGAGTCGTGGTGAATATCAGCCTTGTCACTGCATTTATTATATAATTTAGTCATTCGGCAAAGAGGCAAGGTTGAGCCAAGCACTGTTCTACGCAGTGGAGGGACTGGCGGTGTGATTGGTTTACGCGGAGTGTGAATCGGAACTCTAAAACGTATTATTTGTAACAATTCCGGACAATTGATTGAGAGAGAATTGAGAACCTCTTCCTTTTAGAATTCGGTTGAAAAATGAAAAAAAAACCTTTGATAGTTTTAGGTAGACATAAGTTTATTGCAAGCTCTTTCATAAATAAGGCTGTTTGTCCATCAAAATCATCTAGACATTCAAAAAACTCAGAGACTTACTGACCCATTTCCAATAAACAACAACAGATCGATAACTGTTTAATGCAGGATACAAATAATGGTACTTCGGCTGTATTTATTTATGTATGGAAAATGGTTCACGGGATCATCCGGAGCGGCCTTTTTGTACGATCAAACTTTACCTGAGGGACTGATAACATTATCTAAATAATATTATACAGATAGAAGTCATAAATTATTTATATTTATGACGATGGTGGGAAACTGGGAAATTTTATATATATATAGTTATCAGCATTAAAATAAATTATTAGTTAGTCTCACTGAAATTCGAAAATTACCTATTTTGGAACAACAACCTTTGGATTCTTATGTTGATAGGGAGAACTGAAAAGAAAGCTGAAAAATCGATATTGCTAATTTTATGGGATTTTATTTTCAATTTTAGGTGGTACGAAACTACGAAGCTTCTTAGATAAGCTAGTGGGATATACAACATAACTATTTATTTATCTTCTTCTATACTTATTATAAATCTGTAGAGAGATCAATTCTGTACATGAAATATATTTCCAAAATAATTATCAGGGGGTGATTAGGGATCGATACTGATGCCAAAAATGCAATCAGTAAAATTTATGTCTGTCTGTCTGTCTGTCTGTATAACCGTTATAGAAACAAAAACTACTCGACGGATTTTAACGAAACTTAATACAATTATTTTTCATACTCCTGAGTTGGTTATAGTATACTTTTCATTACGCTACAATCAATAGGAGCAAAGCAGTGAAGTATAATGTTGGGAAAACGTGAGAAGTTACTCCATTTTTTAAGCTTCCGTCGCGTGTGCAACCTTAATGGTTAAAGCTACACAGAAATCATGTATGACGGAAATGTTCTCCCTAAAATTATATAAAAAATATCCCACGACAGCATATGTCTATCTTTTTTGGTTGACTCACAATATCACGTGTAACTCCCGATAGCTTAGTAGTTCGAAGCTTTCTGATTATATTTGTCTACTCTTACGTTTATAACACACTCAGTCATCCCTAATTAAAAAAGTTAACATAATTAACTATTCCATAAAAAAGAATCATAGAAATCGGTATAGAAACACCAAAGTTATGCATGAAATACGCTAAGAATAAGCCATCGCGCGTGAATACTGAATCATGCTATCTATCTATATCTATACATATAATAAAATTGTAAATTTCACGTGTCCGTACATGACCGAACTTAGTGAAAAAAAAATATTAAGAAATGTTTGAAAAGAGTATTTAAACACTTTGCTGCATTTTTAGAAATGTATGTCTGTCTGTTTGTTTGAACACGCATCACGCAAAAACTACCGGACAGATTCGGTTGAAATTTTGCAAGTGCAATCTAATAGATGCGGATTAACATTAGGGCTATAAATTATCACGCTTTTTCCCATAGAAGCTAAGCAGTAAGGGATAATGTCTGTAGCTATTTTTCGTTATAAAACAGTAACTACTTGACGGATCTTTATGAAAATTTACAGTTTTATAGTAAATACTTTACCTAGGACTTATTTACACTATGAATCATTACGCTAACGTCCATGGGAAACGAGTAGCAACGTATTTTTTGTCGCACCATAATGGTTTATCACATTTTTTTCTACAATTAGACATTATCTTTAATTGTAACCCATGGAATTCATAACTTCACGCTAAAACTATAAGGAGCTATACACAACATTTTTAAGTTTCATAAGAACAGTTATTTTGACGTGGTATGTAGCGAACAGTATAGCCTCGAAGCTATGCTTTGACGACGAAGTCTCAGGCTCAAATCTGATTATGTTCTTTTTGTATTTTTTTAAAATTGTCTTTGTCCTTTTTTAATATTTTTCTCAATGTTATAGTTATTTTTTCGACCATAGGTAACTTATTTGCTTTGGCTAATATTTTTTTATATTAAAAATCAAGTGAAATATGCACTTAAGTAAGATATTTATAGGTATTGCATGCACTGCTGAGAGTAATTAATTAATCGTAGTAGAAATGTATTACACACACACATTACAATTTAACAAGTATTCGATATTTTCCAGAATTCATGTGTTCGTGCTAAAAAAAAAAAGATATTACACACGTAAAAAAAACATGTAGCGCCATCTATGAAATCAAATTGGTCATCGTGATCAAACAATTCCTTATTTGTGAAAACATTTATTAGGGTATAGGTGCTTGCGATGACGAATTCGTTTCTTGCTGAGTGGCAACATTCTCCTATTTATTTAATTAAATTGCTTAAATTAATAAAAAAAAACATTAAGTATTAGAAGAAACTTCACTGGTTTTGAAAGTAGATGGCGTTGTATTCAATAATGTTTTATACTTAGTAAAAGAAGTTTTAAAATAGTATTAAAAAGTATTAAAAAACATATTGCTATCATTTTTAGAAATGTTTGTCTGTCTGTCCGTTTGTTTGACCTCGCATCACACCGGTGCATCGAGGATCATGTTTTGGGGTTATGGTTGGATATCAAGTGTTCATCAATTCAACGATAATGAATGACTCATCGGCCAAGTGTGAGGGGAGGAGGGGGGGGGTGGGTCATTGTCTGTCAACGCGGAGTCTGGGAGAGGGGGAGTCCATGTCTTTTTTTCTTACTTGCATCATTGTAACATATAAGAGAGGTACTCTCTTATATGTAAAGTGGGGATGTGATTTTTTTTTCACCTACCCCATCGTGTGGGTTATCATTAGATAGGTCTTTTAAAAAGCGTTTAGGGTTTGTGAAGACTATTTTTAGATTTAAGGATTCCTTTGTGTAATATTAGGCTTTATAGTGAACATTTTTGTTAGAGTCAAGTGTTCCCCTGCCAACTAAATGGTTGATGTTGGGTATGTAAAAAAATTCACGGTAGTAGTATAAATACTAAATTATAAGGAAAACTATCACAGTTAAGTACTTAGGCTTTACAAGTTTACGATAAACATCTGATCAAATGGGAAGTACCAAAATTTTAGTACAAATTCTATTGAAAATTATTAGGTATTAAGTAGGTATAACGTTGAAAGAATGAAACAAAAACAACAGAAAACCCACTTTATAAGCCGCACACCAAATTAACTATATAAAATAATAGAATAGAATGATTTTTATTTAGTACACAGAAGACACATGTCATGTATAGACATTATTATAATTTAACAGGAAAAGTCATGCAGAAGATAAAAAAAACAATAAATAAAACAGTAAAATAATTAAAATAACAATGGACAAAAAGAAAAGAGACACAAATAACACACATTAATGACAGAAAAACACAGTAAACGAATACCTAAAGAGTCTGAACTGTTTCTAACATATTTACACAGAAGTTATTTCGTAACATAAACTACCTTAATTTAAACCCGACTTTCACGCGAACGAAGTCGCGGGCACAGCTAGTTATGAATATAAAAGTAACTTGGTTTACCTAGTCTGTAACGTTTTCACATTATTCGTTATCTTGTTAATTTCTCCAGCTAAGCCAAATTGCTTGTGTTAGGTATGACTCCATGTCAATCTATACCAATATTATAAAGATTAAGAGTTCGTTTATTTGGTTGAACGCGATAATCTCAGGAACTACTAGTTCGAATTAAATAATATTTTAGTGTTGGTTATCAGCCCATCTATCTAGAATAAATAACATCACGCTACGACTAATAGGAACAGGAGATCCTGATTTCATAATTACTTGGCATTTATGCTAGGCTAGACATGGCTTAGTTTTATCGCGATTGCTGACAAATAGAAGAGCAAATCTGTGAGCAAAATTTTGTACTATAATGTAAGAATAATTAAGTATCCAGATCGTTTCCGAACTTCCCAACAAGAAAGTGCTATTATTAAACAGAGCAGACTTCTGATTTCAACAAAGTGTGCGGTTAATAAGTTCCAAGTTTGACAGATTAAATATTGATACCGACAGGTTTACACAAAACAAACTTTTTATTTAAAATAAGAGAAGAAACCGAGGAGATTGTGAACGAATAGGTAGGTAACTAATTATAAAACAATAATTTTCGTACAACAAAGGTTTTTAAGTACGTATTGGATGTCTAAAGCAAAAAAGAAGTTTTAACCTACTCTTTATTATACGGGAATTAACGCGCATTGTTTACCTTATAATTGCTTGACGTTTCGACTAGGTTAGGTTCGCAGTCGGTTAACATGGACACAATCAGTATAGTGTGCAGTGACCCTAATTTTTTAAGATACAAAAAAGTGAGGGTAGATGAAGATTCAGCGGCCTGACGGAGTCTTAACATCGCTGCGACAGCCCGCTTGTGACCACGACCGGTGCAACCTGGTCGAAACGTCAAGCAATTTTAAGGTAAACAATGCGCGTTAATTTCCGTCTAATAAATAGTTATAATCATGCAACGCAAAGTTTAAATGTTAGTATTTAGACCTACTCGTAAACGGGGATTTTATTTTTCGCTAAACAATTTTATTGATGAGACAGTCGACGTTAAAGTTTGGGGAGCTCCAATGAAAGTGACAAATAAAAAGTCTTAGCGAAAGGTTTCGCTAAGATTTTACAGATTTATACGGCGAAAAAAAAAAAACCAAGTGTAGATAGTATCTTTGATTGTTATTAAAATAGTAGTACTCACAAAATAACCATTAGCTACGTGCAACGAGACAAATAAGGCGCAAATAAGAAAACAACCAAGCTACCTTTTATTGCAGTTGCCAACATTTCTTTTACCGTATTCGCGAGCATTTATTAGACACCTCCTTTAAGATAAACTCTTATCTAAGCCACATAACAATTCCTTGCAGCCATTTTACTACAACTTAGGTAAAATTGAATGCAGTCAGTTCAGTTTGTCCTGCATTTTTTTCTTATCTAACAAGCTGAGTTTTATTTTACGAGAATTGTAAAGTATTCTAAGAAGTTAGGTTAGGTATTTGGGTGAACAGTAAGTCTAGGTACACCGCAATCACAAACTTTCTATAAGGCACACTCAATAAGTAGGTACATATCTAAATTCAAGACGTTGTGACAGCTAATTTCGAAAAAAAAATGTAAAAGTGACACACCGGCCGGTGGATAACGGGTGGATACGTGAACCTTTTCGTGCCATCGCCCCAACCCCCCCGTCCCCTTATCAAGTAGAAATTGTCTCTTATTCATATTTATGAATAAGAGAAAATTTGCCAATTAGCTCTACTGAGTAGAAAATTAACCATTTAAAGCAATTGATATACGTTATGTATGACAGAAGTTGGTAGTTAAAAATCAATTCTTTAATTAACAAAACGAACTTGGATAATATTATTGTTTTTAAACTTTCGCGATTTTTATACATATTAGATATATTTCGGGACTTAATCGCGTGAATTATTTAAAGGTACGAACCTTTTATATACCCGATGTTTCGATCGAATTACACCGATCGTGGTCACGGGTGTCGACCCGTGACCTCGATCGGTCGATTAAGTCCCGAAACATGTCTGATATTGGATAATATTGTATTTATCAATGCATGCTCTAAATAGTACCTACATAAATAAATAAAACCTAATTCCTTGTGCGGTATTTCTATAATATCCACAAAATATATCGATTCTGTTATACGGTAGGTATTTACGTTATCAATTGCATTATAATAGACTGTCAAGTCCAAAACCATGGCTTTATTATTAAATTAAATTAGTCTTACGGGAATATTTGCTTCTTGTTATAGCGAACGATTTGGTTTTAAATTAGTTTTAGCTCCTAAAAGTATTGTGCGGTCTGCGAGGCAAAGATTAAAATTGTAATTCAATGTTCGTGTTTCTGCCCACCAATTTATTTTTTATCGTTCAATAAGCGTAAATGCTTGAATAATATTCGCATAGAATTCCAAACCGAAGTAGTTGGTAGAAATATGGGCCAATTAAACTTAAAATTGAGTTTAAAACTCTGCAGGTGGAAGTCGAAATACCCACAAAAACTGTTAAAAAATTACAGCGATTACTTATAGTAGTAATTACAGCCTGGTTTCTTTAGTTTAAAATTTATTTTCTTTGTGAAAAATGATTCGACTATATATAAGGCGTAGCTAAGATACTGATTTGTGATAACATCTAACTCTGTAACGATTAATGTTTAATGATACATTACACGACATCGCATGTTCCCACAAAATTTAGAAACAGTCAAATTTCAGATTGTTCCCATTCAAATTAGTGCTAAAACATTCCCTTGGTCAAACATACAATGAATAATTCCGGCCATAAGTATTTACTAGATCTAGCTCCAGGGCAACACCAAGTAGGTATCTACTACTAGATACTTAATATAACTATGTGGGAATTTTGCGAACTTTGACGTTTACTAGCAAAACTTTGGAACAAGTTTAGTCATAATTGTGGGTAGCCAGATACGGAGCTTCATAATTACGTAATTGACTCGCCAGCTCCATATTTACGAACATTCACCAAGTATTATGAACACGGCAAGATTACCAACTAAATCATGTTCGTGTTTACTCGTCGAGTTTCGGATATATTACACGGATTACGTACGGCATGAGAAAACTTTATGACTGTTTAAGGTTAATTAGAAGGCAGTTTGTTATTAAATATTGTGTTCAGGTAATTTTGAACAACTTTGGAACAATTCAAAACTCGGGAAGATGATTAATTGTTACTATTAATCAGATAAACTTTATCAGATTACAAATTGTTACAATGTGTATTAAGTACTAATTTGTATTTGGATGTACTTATTTGAAAACATTTAGTATATACTATATAATATCAAAAATCTGCAGAGTTTGTTTGTTTGGTTGAACGCGATAATCTCAGTAACTACGGGTTATTAAAAAAAACATTTGTTGTGTGTGTTGGTTAGCCTTATATCGAGGAAGGCTTTCCGAGGGTAGTTGATGTGCCAATGTGTTAGTGTTGCCCAAATTCAGTCTTGGTCTTGCAGTCTTGGTCTTGTTCTTGCGTTTTTGCAAGACCAAGACCAAGAACAAGACCGCGTATTTTTAGCAAGACCAAGACCAAGACTGACCGTGCAAGACTTGAGCAAGAACAAGACATAGCCTGCAAGACTCTTGCGTCTTGCAGCTAGGACTTAGCGCTATTTCACTGAGTAGTTAGGTGTAACAGTTCGGTGTATAGGTAGGTACGCTTAGGAATTCTATGAGACGCAAAAAACTGTATCAAAGAATATGAAAAACTGGACCTATGCGCATTACGACTAATACCATAAACATAGCGAATAAAAAAATATCTATTAAAATCAAACTGAGTGCATGCATAGTTATGTTTTAACCATCGGCACTTTGATAATGCGGCATCAAAGGTTTTGTACTTACTTCTCAAAGAAATTTGCCGCTTTTCGGAAGTACATGGTTATGATACACGCGCCGGCGGCTTCTTTTGAAATCTAAAACAATCGTTGCCGCCACGCCGAAATCATAACATTTGACACTATTTGATTGCCGCCATAGGGCGAAGGTATACTCATGCAAAATAATTTCCTAGTAGAGTACCTACAGGTGTTCCAAAGAATAAATAAGTTTCAGAGTGCTTAGAATGAAAATGAATACATTATACTGATCACGCAAGTAGTATTATGATTAGGATAAAATGGTAAGGATAGGTAGTAGATGTCATATTAATTCATTCTAGTAAGTATATATTATAATATTGATTACTTATATGGTTTTAAACTAATTACTTAGGTACTATTATTGTACATTTAGTCATTATATTTCTTAAGTTTTTACAAGAAAAAATAGCAAAAAAGTGTTCAAATATCACCCGTTTAATAAATATTGTAGCCACTTTTAAATATACTTGAAACGTGTAAAAAAATTCTACAAAACTAATAAAATAATATAAAAAGCGTAGGTACTTACCTACTAATAAAATAAAAAGCCTGCGATAAGAGTTTTGTATTACTTACCAGCCCGAATATCTCTGAGAGAGATGATGAGAGTAAGTATTTACTAGCTGTGCCCGCGACTTCGTCCACGAGGAATAGTAACTTTGGAGGTATAGTGACGTTCAGGACTTATTTATTTATTTTAAAACTTCTGTCATCAAACATACAAACGAACTCTTCAGCTTTATAATATTAGTATAGATGTACGCCAAAACATTCACTTATATGTAAAGAATAGTGATTGGCACTAATTCTATTTTATTCACGCGTCGCGTCTGTACAAGTAGGTAATATTTAGTGTGTGTTTGTACGCCGCACGCGGCATTGTTTGATTTGCGGCGGCATCCTTTTCATAGAGCCGGCACGTGGCGAGGCGGCGCGGTAAAGCAAGGAAACGTACTATAAATAAAGGAATTATTTTAATTCCAGTCATTTCCAATTGAGCTGTGCTTCGAGTCTAACTTGATAATTGTTTTTACTAATTCTCGTTGTTTTCTAGAAACGTATCACGTGTACAATTTAATATGAGTGACGAAGATTCAAATTATTCTAGTCCGAGTAACGAGAGTTTGAGTCACAGATCTAAAAGACCCAAAAGCAAATTTGAGGAGTTTTTCGAAATAATTCATGCATCCCAAACTGCCTTCTGTAAATTGTGCCAACATAAAAAGATTGAAATAAAAATGAAAAACAGAAACACTTCAGGCTTAAGGAAACATCTAATATCTTTCCACAAAAAGGAATCAGAAATATTTCTTCCTGTTAAACCAAAATTAAGTGGAGATATCACAAGCTTTTTAGTAACCGCTGGAAGTGGACAGGTAAGAATATTTTTTTAACAGTTAAAAGAATTTTAACTCCGCGTAGCTATTCATGCGATACTTTCAAAAACGCCATTAACTTACGTAAGTATTTTTGAGTTAGTGGTGTTTTCACAGTTTTCATCTAGGGGTGCGACATATTAAGTATGTAATTATCGTCTTAAATATTTTTTATAAACACCCATATTTTCAGTTAATCGGCCAGTAACAACTAAGTACTTTATTTTGGTAAATTACAGTACAGTGCAACCTTAATATAACAAATATCAATTTAACGATTTTCTCGATTTAACAACAACAAACCTCCTCCTCTTATACGCTCAAACCTAATAACACAAGATTTATTGTTTTGTTTCAGTCGGAAAACAGCAGTGACAACATCACGACAGCTACAGTTGATTGGGTGGTGAAAAAATATCTTCCCTTCTCATTTTTCGATGACGAAGCTACACAAGTATATTTTCGACGTATTTGCCCTAATATGGTGTTTCCTAAAAGGTCTACACTTAGAAGGAAAGTCAAAGAGCGATTTGAAGAGCTCCAATTGAATCTCAAGGAACGACTTCAACAATTATCATCTAAAATGTCTTTTACCATTGATGGGTGGACGTCAATTGCTGGTAGGAGTTACTACGGGGTTACTATTCATTATATAGACAACGCATGGAAGTATCAATCTGTAGTTCTTGATTTTATACCATCACGCGGTCGACATACTGGGGAAGATATTGCAACGATTTTCCATGAATGTTTATTGGAATATGGCATAATTGATAAAATACAAGGTATCACGGTCGACAACGCAACTGCAAATACCAAATTCATGTATGAACTGGGCAAACAGCTGCCGCCACACTTTGATTCAGACAATCAACATTTCCGGTGCTTTGCTCACATTTTAAACCTTGGTGTACAAGATTTATTAAAGACCTTAGCATTACACTGTGAGTCTGACACTAACGCGCAAGATCAGCAGTACGAAGACTATGCAGACGAAACTGAGGATGAGGAAGATGAAGAATCTGCACCAAATATTGCTGACTCGCGTACATCTGTAACAAAGTTACGCAGTATTTCCAGTAAAATAAAAAGAAGTGAGATAGTGAAGAAGAAGTGAGATAGTGAAGAAGAAGTTTCAGTCTGCTTGTGAAGCAGCTGGCGTGCCATCAAATCTAAATGCCATTCTTGACTGTCCAACGAGATGGAATTCCACACATGATATGATTGGATTTGGTTTAAAAGTGAGAGCGGGCATTGACATATTGTGCAGTTCTGTCACCGAATTAAATGATTTTCAAATCACAGCTAATGAATGGCAGGTACTCGAAAAATTACATAAATTTCTAATAAACTTTAAACTTTTAAGTACAAAACTTGGTGGAGACAAATATGTTACATTACCGCTAGTCATTGTATCATTCAATCTCTTGCTAGATAAAATTGAATCCATGGTAAAACAGTTAGATGAGAAACCTAATCGATCTGAAGTGGATGAAAGGCTCATTCTAGCTTTCCAAGCAGCTCGAGACAAAATGCTTAAACATTACAAGAAGAGCAACTGGATTTATTGTACTTCTTTAATTTTAGACCCAAGGCATAAGGCTCAGACTTTTGACCTGACAATGTGGGGGAAGCAACTTAAAACAGAAAGTCTGCGCAAGTTCAATGAACTTTATGAAGAATATAAAAGTCTACACTCACTGAACAAATCTCTGGAATTACCAGAAAAAGAAAATAAAGTATGTGATGAAGATGAAGACGTAATAGACTTTGATAAACTCTATGAATGTCCCTCGACGTCATCTGGATCTTGTCTTCAAGGCTTAGTGATAGACGAGTTGGAGGAGTACCTGAGAAAACCAAGAACTGCCAGCTCGGAAGACATTTTAGATTGGTGGAGGACGCATGAGACAGAGTATCCGATTTTATCGAAAATGGCCCGTGATTTTCTCTCAATACCTGCAACTTCAGTACCTGCTGAGAGGTTATTTTCTAAAGCATCATTAGTAATTAGAAAACATAGAAATAGGTTAAGTGATGAGTCAGCCAGATGGTTACTTTGTATTAATTCTTGGTCAAAAAAAATTATATAAAGTATCATAACCTAATGATAAAGCTGTTGATTTGTGTTGTATTTTATTTTTTATTCAAATAAATGATAAATCGTAAACTCTTTTATTAAATTTCTTATAAGTTGAGGGTTCAATCTCTTTCTAGACAGATAAGTATTGTTCTTTAAAATACAGTCAAGTTATTGTAATTAATTTGTTTTTTTACATGTTTTAGCAAATGTAAGCTTATAAATCATAAATGTTTATTAAGAAACAGTTACTTCCATGGAAAACGACATATAGGTCAGTTGATTTTTCGAATTTCTTATCAAATCTTCAGTTACTTATTAATCTGCTTGATCTTTACTATGGCTATGTTAATTCAAGCTCACAATGTTCCAATTCTAATACGTTTTTCTAAGATTTAAAGTAAACTTTAATAAATAGTAATAGACTAATAGGTAATTGCAAGACTTGCAAGACTCTTGCTGCAAGACCAAGACCAAGACCAAGACTGGGAACGCAAGACCAAGACCAAGACCAAGACCAGGTGTATTGGCGCAAGACCAAGACCAAGACTGGCTAAGTCTCGTCTTGTTCTTGCATTTGGGCAACACTACAATGTGTGTGTGTGTGAAAAAGAGCTCTTGATATATTTTATTAGTTTAAATATATTAAAATAAATATTTAATGTTATCAAAGTATTAGAAGTCACCTCTATCCTCTGCACAATTATTTTAGGACATTTCTCATATTGTCATCACTCGACTGCACAGTAATTTCTCTAACTGTCATGGATCTCTACACAAAGTATGAACTTTCAACAACATTCACATCACGAATGACCCAATACGAGGAGGACCTGAAGAATGCCAGCAGCAAACCCGCTGCTCATAAGACTGTGGCAAGTTTATCCCGGGACTTTGTTGACTTCAAGTGTCTTATTTGGAAGACAATGAGTGCCTTGAGGTCTCAAATGAAGCTGCTGGTGGTAGGATTGGACCAGCATGAGATGGCATCTCGGGGTAAAGTTCTCCTTCTTCATGGCCTATCTAAAGAGAACAGTGGTGATCTTCTACAAAAGGTAAGATGTTCTCTGATGAAGCTGGACAAGGTTTCGCCGAAGGACATAGCGGTGTGCCATCGCTTGAGAAACAACACCAACAAACCGCGGCCAACCTTGGTAAGATTTGCAAACTGAGCCTTGCGGAGCGAGGTGTGGCGGAGTAAATCTAAGTTGAAGCCCTGGCATGAAGTGTTCATGAACGCACGGAAACTGTATGGAATACGGCGGTGCTGGACGTCTGATGGCAAGATTGTGGTACAAGTTTCGGACAACTCCCGACAAAAAATTGAGTCTGCCGGTGAACTTCAACAACTTCTGCTCAAATAGTAGAAGAAGTATCTGATGAAGAACCCTTAGATTGTCTTACTTTATTCAATTGTTAGTTTTTACTCTTAGTTTTCTAGATAATAAATAAACTTAAAATAAAAAAAATCAAGTCTGTAGGTCATTTAGATCCGAAGACACTCACTCACTCACTCACTCACTCGTGATCATCAGAATAGAACTAGTACTTCCCATAAACTCAGAGAGCTGAAATTTGATACAGAGTTAGGGTTTAATGGCCACTTAAAGGGAAAACTATAAAAACTAGGATAATCGAAGATCTGGAGTACCTGGTGAGCCTTATTTGAAAACACAAGAGCCCCACCAAACTATTAAAGAGCGACATACCGCCTTTACAAAAAATATTCAACTTTGTTTGCCTCTTCATTTGATGTCACAAATCGAAGGTCTGAAGTATCTGATGAAGAACCCTTAGCTTGTCTTACTTTATTCAATTGTTAGTTATTTAGTACTCTTAGTTTTCTAAATAATAACTTTCTAGAAAAAACTACTTCTAAAAAGAAAAGTAAGTGTCAAAAAAGAAAATCTAATAAAATAAATCAATATGCCCACGTTTCTACAGAAAGAAGTGAAATCCCACCAAAAACATTCTGTAAAAAACTAGTCATGGAGCCCTGGTTTAGTAACCTTGTGTACCCTTCAACGGCCAAGTCACACAACATTAACTATAATAATAAAGAAATTGCTGTAAGGAACCTTAGACTTGGCACGACTTTGTCTAGATATCATTACTTTTTAGAGATAAACAAGCAGCTCTATCGAGCCTTGGCTAGTTCTTTACATAATGTTTTTGGTGGGATCTCTTTTACTCCCATACATAGATTATGCTGACGTTTGTTTCCTAGATGCAAGCGAGGTTGACTCGTTGACAAGCTCGAACGTCTGCAGAATTTGAGTATCCGCTTCATTTTCGGATTACGCTAATACGACCATGTCTCCGAATCTCGGAGAAATCTGAGGTGGTTACCGTTACACTACTGCTCACAGCTCCAGCTGTTATGACAGCTCTTTTACAATAAATGCGGTACGGCTATGGCTATGGAGCCGTACCACATTTATATTTATGGAATTTCCTTCCTCATTCTTTAATGAGGAAGAGAATTCAATAGCCGTACCGCATTTATTGTAAAGGAGCTGTCATAACAGCTGGATCTGTGAGCAGTAGTGTGTAATAGAAGAGAGGAGGAAGAACGGCAGGGTTTACCCCAAACGTTGATGGAGAGACTGTCGCGTCTTTACGCGACAGTCTCTCCATTAACGTTTTTAAGAAAAGAACCAAAGAACATTGTCTCTCTATTTAAGTACATAAAAGTATATATTATAGTATTTATTTATGTAATATAATTGTATGTAGGTATATGTCCATTTATATGTAGGTAACTTATGTATATATTGTAGTATATACATTCATACACGTGTCGTTTATATATTTTTAAGTAGTATTATTTATCATATCCATAGGTTTACAATTTTTTATCTTATTGTACTTATACTACTCGTAATAATTTCATTCTCCTCTACCATTCAAAGGATTGCTGGGAGAAAACTCAATATTGAGCTAATCTTGCCTTTCTATTTTATTACTATGTATTTTGTTATATTGTTTGTTATTTTTCTGTGTGTAAAATAAAGAATTTAAAAGGCTATAGGCTATATATGACATCACGTTGCGACCAATAGGAGCAAAAATGTTGCAAAAACAGGATAAGTTGACGCATGCGAAGTTGCGCGGGGCAGCTAGTGTAATATATGGGCAAGCATTGACGAATAAACAACGCGACAATATGGTTTGATAATTCAGAAAATCAGGTTCATTGTATTTCTCCTTTCCCTAGAATAAAAAACAGTCGATGGAACTTATTCTGATTTCATCTTCTGGGAGTATGATCTACCCAAGATACTAATGGAAGCAAGATCTCATTTGAGATTTATATCTTAATTTGTGGCTTTAATTTTATTAATGAACGAGTGTCGATGTTATCAATAATATCTTCGTAATGACTGCTGTAAAGTTTATATGCGATAGCTGAACCACCCATTAAGGGATGAAAATCACAAGTATCGTGACTGAGATTGAGGCGGTAAGGTCAAGGACGCCTATTAGATGATTCTAGAGGCTTTGTCTAAATAAGATCGAGAAGTAAAATTAGGTTCGTTTAAACCTAAACGAACTTAATTTTACTTTCAATTAGTAAATAAATAACGCAATATGACAGCGAAATTGGTACGTATTTTAAAATAAAAGTTATATTTTTTGACAGAAGCGCTGGATAACATTTATATTAAAAACTAGCTGTGCCCCGCGCTGTCACCCGCGGGTATAAGCCTATGTGTTAATCCAGGGTGTCAGCTAACTCCATACTAAATTTTACTAAAATCGCTCCAACTGTTTAGACGTGAAGTAACAAACATACACACTCACATACTCACAAACTTTCGCCTTTATAATATTAGTGTGATGTGATATAACCGTGATAACTTTCTTTATATCGAACCATAATGTTCTTCTACTCGACGTCAGTTACTGCAGCCAATCTCATCAAAGACTAGGCAACTTCTCTAGAGATATTTAGTGCACAAATATATGCGCAGACCCGAGTGCGACGATATTGAAAGAATAGAAATTCTTTCAATATCGTAGTCCGATGGAACGGAAATCTGACATGAACGGTGAGAGATTGTGCGCAGGATCGATGGCTTAACGTACTCTCTTTGACAAGGATATCGATATACATGCACGGATAGCGAACTATAGTAAACTGATGATTGGCAGCTTATCTATACTCTATACTTATATAATAAAGGGGAAAGATTTGATTGTTTGTTTGTATTGAATAGGCTCCGAAACTACTGGACGGATTTGATAAATTCTTTTATCGTTGTGATGCTACACTAACCCCGGGTGACATAGGCTATTTTTTATCCCTTTATTCCCACGGGAACGGAAACTACGCGGGTGAATCCGCGAGGCGTCCGTTAGTGTCAAATAAATATATAAGATTTTGTATTTTAGTTTAAAATACGCACACGGTGCGCTAGTTTACAATTTTGCGTCAATTATTCGATTACATTTAAAATTTGGTATAGTTAGATTCGTGCTCGCGCTACTGCACAAAATGGCGTTAATTAATAGTTTATGGATATGTTTCTACGGATGTTCCATAGGCCGTATCAAATGAATGTATACTGATCAATCACGAGAATTTAGTGTTGAATGGAATTCAATTTAGAACATTGTAACAATGATTTTACATATGATTAACAATAAAGCGACTGACGATACGTTCATGCGCGGATATTAACATTATACCTACATATGAGTAAAATTTTAAACATTTGCAAGGTTATTACTTGATCTTGTAGCAATTAAATAAACAGATTGTATTGTTCTTATGATTAAATTTATTTTTGCCCGACTGCGACAGAAAGGTAGCGTTTTTCATTCATTGCTTTGTGACGTTCTACAACCGAACGACTCCACGGATTTAATCATGTAAGGAGAGGTTAAATTTTTTAGTTATTTCATTTTCAATCATCATTATTATTTATTTCATAATAACTTTTACTTATTAAAAGAAATAACTAGGTCCAAAATTTAATTGAAAACGATAATAATAACACATGTATATTTTCTTATTCACAGTACTGTTTATTACCATTTATAACATATTCTGACGTATTTTCCTCTACGTAACCGTATACAAGTGCTGAAACAAAGTAATTTAGAGACTACCACTTTTATTACCATACCTGTATTTCATAACATGTGTGAGTACCTAGCAAATATGTTTCCTATTTATTTATGTGTTAAACGTAATCATATTCGTCAGAACATTAGACTGGTTAATTAAAGCAGGAGGTTCTCCTTAAATAATATATTACTACTGGCTATAAAAAGCAAACGTGTGATGTATTTAATTTTTCAACAAACATTGCCTTGGATTAAAACATTTTGGATGGTCGCCGAGTCTTATTAAAGTTAGAAATGCTAGGTATCGATTATCATATTTTACAATACTGATATTATTAAATAAGTAACTTATTGCCCTTATTGCCCTTATTGCCCGGCCTTGCACTGGTGTAATAATTTTTCCTACGATTTTTCAATCATTTTTTGAAATGCAAACCTTGTCAAAATTCGTATAAAAAAATGCCGTTATAAAAGTGATGCGGTTAAACGCATTCAGTAATTTATTTTTATTAATATAGACACGACGATGTAATTATGTTTATTGGTCAGGACTTACTCGCGGAAAATGGCGAGTGTATTAGATATTTTTTTTCCTATGTGATTTATTTCTTCATAAATATTATAATGCTTTAAATTTCCTATCCGATTGCTTCCAATCTTAAGTATCGGACCCTTTCAGAGGTAAACAAGTATTCAGGAGCAGGCTTGTTTTAAGTTAGAAACATAAATCCCTTTCAGGGAGCTTTGTAAGTGTACCTACGGGTTTTTTATCGAAGGCTCGATGCCCTCTACTTTGTAGTTTTATTCGTTCTTATTTTTGCGATACTGATTAAGCTTCCTTTGATATTTTTTGTAGGGATATACTACACTAAAGTTTGTATGTAAATATTTTTATAGGTACTTGGTTTTCTTTGATTTTATGTTTTTATTTGTTATTTATGCGTAAGGTACAATAACAAAATGCACCAAATGATGTAAAGTCACTCCTGTTTGGCTCGAGATACGAGCCAAACAGGAGTGACTTTACATCATTAGAAAAGTGTAGTAAAGGAAGTAATAGAAAAATAAAGAACTCTTGAGTTATGGGTAGATTTGTAATGGTGCATTAAACCTAGGTACACAAAACTGATTTAAAGATAAAACTGCATGTCAGGTAAATAAAAAAAAAGTAAAAAAAATACATCTATTTTGTGGAAATCGTTTTCTTACGAAATAGGTACAACTTTTATGAAAAGAAAGGTTTTAAAAATGACTCCAACAAAACAATTACTTTCACATATATATGTTTACGGAAAGTGACCCTATAAGAAAAAACAACATGCGAAAAATGTCCGTTAAGACCCACTACAGAATATAACCTCTACAAAAAACAAATCAAGGACCTTGATTTCTGCAAACATTAATACTGTCAGTAAGCGCATACCTACTGCTTACACAGAATGAGACCCACTGTCTCTTCACTGTGAGAGGAATAATTCCCATTTGTGTACCTTGTAATATACCATATGGACGCAGTGCAGGCTGATGGACATCAGTTTTCACGGCACGGTCTACATCGAACTTGCCAGTTAATATTTTTTCTATTAGGCCTTAATGCCAAAAAGTTTATCCGCTAAATTCAGTTTAATCAAATTGTACGCCCCTTCTGAGAATTACACAGCTAGTAATTATTTTGGTTCAGTTCCCGCTCCAACAGTATTTCACATTTTTCTAATTTATTTCCAACCAAGTAATTACAGTTATTAAAACACTGTTAAGAACTTGAACAACCATAAAAAAGTTTAGTCTTTATCTTTTTTATTTGTAAATAATTTGTTTGTAAGAAACACAAAGAAAATTTAAGAATTGATAAAGAGAACGTATCTATTATAGAATTTTATAAGCTACGGGTCTTAATTGTGTAAATTATACTGTAACGCCTAAACGGATTCCCTATGAAAATGTTATCAGTGGCGTCGAAGAAGTGATAATGCGAAACAAGTTACCGTCTGCGGATGCGGAAATGCTTAGACAGAATGTAGCTGTTATCCTTCGTAAATCGAAGTTGCCCAAACCCCACATCACTACAGAGGAGCGTCTAGCATTAAAAGAGCTGCGTGATAACACGAATATTTTATTGCTAAAGGCCGACAAGGGAAACGCGACTGTAGTGATGAATTCTAGTGAGTATGATACCATAAAAACTTTTTAACAAAAAAATATCACCGACTTCTAAAATAAATACAAGGCAACTAAAAAGCAATAAATAATATACCTAGAATAACAAAAACAAATGATACATTTTGAAGTTGGTGCCGAATAAAACATAAAGACTACTATTTCATGGCACCAACTTCAAAATGTTTAATTTGTTTTTGTTATTCTAGGTATATTATTTATTGCTTTTTAGTTGCCTTGTATTTATTTTAGATGTCGGTGATATATTTTTGTTAAAAAGTTTTTATTTCTCACTTTTTAGTGGGTTGGTTTGTAATTCACTTAAATTACAATAGGCTTATGTCAACTGCTGAAATCCTTTTACAAAATATTGCTTACCCCGATGCAGGGCCGTTAATTGTTGAGGAGTTCACTATCAGCTCTATTACATCGTGGAATAGTAGTATAACGAGAATAAAGTGCTACTCAATACCACATTAAAGTAACTGAATCGCAAACTGTGAAATATTGAATAGGTCTGCTCGTCATTTGTGGTCTTCATCATCAGTTCCACTTCACCAATTGGTATTTTTTAAGAGTAAATGCACGAATCACTATGAAATATACCTAAATCACTGTAGGTGTGCCTTTAATATTTGAAGAGTTCCCTCGATTTCTCCAAGATCCCATCATCAGATCGTCATCTGATGACAATGGGACCAATTTAGAAGTATATTTTTTCAAACACAAAATAATTTTTCAAATCGGTCCAGCCGTCTTTGCGTAATCGGTGAACAAACATACAAAAAAAAAAAAAAAACATACAGACGAATTGAGAACGTCCTCCTTTTTGAAGTCGGTTGAAAATACGTAGTCTGTTAACTGACACATCTATTTATAAGCCAGGGTCATGTAACCCCACTGCTAGAGTCACAAAACGGATACGAGCACTAGCTAGGGACCATGGAGACCTCTTCACGAACGATATTTTTGAACGCGTTTTTAGACCTAAGAGCGTCCAGCCACCCAAGCTGTATGGTTTGCCAAAGATCCATAAAAATAACGCGCTACTACGTCTGATCGTAAGCCAAATCAGCTCACCTACTTACGAACTAGCAACACACCTAGCCACGATACTGCAACCATTAGTGGGCAAAACAGCGTCGTTTGTGAAGGATTCTCGCCATGTTGACATTATCAAGAACATGAGAGTGGAACCAGACGAGGTGATGGTGAGTTTTGAAGTGAGGTCACTATTCACAAACATTCCCATTCATGACTGTCTTGAGGTCATCGAGAGGAAGCTTAGCGCGAACGATCTGCCTAACCAGTATATTGTTTAACTGAAAATCTGCCTAGACGGCAATTTCTTCGTTTACCAGGGACAACACTACCTCCAGATCGACGGAGTGGCCATGGGTAGCCCAGTGGCGCCGGTAATGGCCAACATCTGGATGGAACATTTTGAAGAAGCAATTGAGCTGCAACTGTCCCAGGTCAAACTATGGAAGAGGTACGTGAACGACGTGTTTTGTATCATAAAGGGCGGTAGATTAGAAGTAGAACAATTTACTAATTACTTTAACCCCATACACCCAAACGTCAGGTTCACTTTTGAAATGGAGATCAACAAATCGCTGGCTTTTCTTGATGTGAAAATAATGGTTAAGGCGGATGGTACCCTGGCACACACTGTCTACAGAAAACCGACGCACACAGACAGGTATTTGCATGCTGACTCGCACCACCATCCAAGACATCTGCAAACCATGGTATGATCGCTGACAAATAGAGCATATGACATTTGTGACCCGGAATACTTAGAAAGTGAGCTCACACATGTTCAGGAGGTACTAAAGCGAAACGGATACAAAGGAAGCACACGACGTATGAAGAGGAGAGACTCCCGACCGAGGGTTGACAGGGCTTCAGCTTTTCTACCGTACGTGAAAGGAGTGACGGATAAAGATGGAACAGTACTGCAGAAAATACTTCATTAAGACTGTATATAGTCCGCACTCCAAGGTAGCTAAGCACCTACGTACTCCAAGGGATGTCATTTCTCTACAAACACCTGGCGTTTATAAAGTGGATTGCAGTTGTGGTAGTTCCTACATCGGACAAACCAAACGCACAATAGCGGAAAGGGTTAAGGAACATATCGCGGCTGTGAAAAACCGACAGACAAATAAGTCAGCAATAGCGGAACACTTGCTGGATGCGGGATCCAATCACTGGATTGAACCACATAAACCACAGGTCCTCTCCACTGACCGTCACTAGAACTCCAGGATGGCGCGGGAAGCGGTTGAAATAAAAAAAAAACACGTCAATTTCAACAGAGAAGATGAATATCGTTTGTCAACATCGTGGAATCCAGTGATCAGCAAGTGTACACACCGCCGAACAAACATTACGCGCCAGTGTGCAGATGTCGTTAGTGTTGTGTGTCGAAGTACCGACGGTTCCGATATAATGAGTGATAAAAATTAAGCGAGGGTAGTTTTCGAAACCCGCGCTTCTCGGAGGCGACGCTGAGCTGAATCAGTCTACCCGTGACCACAGCCGTTGCAATAAGGTCGAAACGTCAGGCTATAAACAAAGGTATTTAGCCTTAAAATGAAATATTTACGCGATTAAAACCCGTAGCTTATAAAATTCTATAATGTGTACAGATCGCGTAAGTTTACGAACATATTATATTGCAGAACGTATCTAAACAAAAAGTTAATATTTTTAAAATAAAAAAGACTAAGTTAGTATTTTTAAAGTAATAACTCTTTTTGTTAGGTACGGCGTAATTGTAAGTAGGTAACTGATAAGCTTGACAAATTAATTATTACACAAGTTGGAATTTATATGAAAATTACTGCTACATGTTTATTTTCTTCAATAAATTAATTTGAAAATTCAAGCGCAGTTAAATGAAGGACAATCAAATATACTAGATAAACTCCTCTTGAGCCGATTTGGACTTTTTCCAAAAATACAAGCCTTTTATTGTAATAGAAAAAGCGAAGAGAAGGAAAAAAGCTGGGGAGGCATTTTCACTTAGGAACGCCTCTGGGTGGATAACAATATTTTTTCTCTCTGTTAGACTTAAAAAAAAACGCAAAGATTCAGTTTTAGTGATGGCTTGTAATCGCAACAACATTCCGAAACTTTTGTTTTACTTTTTCTGTACTCCGCTGTAGTGACCGACCATGAGCGCATGGCACCGCACTCATTATTTAGGTGACAACATCTTAATTTACTGTCTGTGCAAACAGTCGCCAAGCGTGAAGTCTCACTTAATTCTCATTTGCATTCATATTTTTACGAAGTTTTTAACCACGCTGTATATTCAAGTTATGACCACATTATTATGGATTACGTGACACATTATGTTCTTGTTAATACCTATGAGTTTATATCCGTTGTTAAAACTGTTTAAAGAACATTTTTTATTCTAAAAACTATGAGATTAAGCAAATTTTAACATTTAAAACATTATTTTATTTATAAAATGAAAAATAAACATACTTACACAAATAATATATATACCACACACAAAAAATAGTAAAAACGAGATAAGCGTTAAACTGTATGCATTTAATTCAACATCACATTTATCAACAACATGTGTTACAAAAGAACCAAGAAAAACTACAAAGTAATATTTCATTTACAGAGCCATGTTTGTGAACTGTAAAAACTAAATTGCAAAAAATATTCAAAAAATATTGTACTCGATTTACGTAGCTCAATAATATTGATATCTTGAAACCACTCGCACAACACCATTTGATCTCAAACTACTATGACAATCAGACAACTGATACATAGACTTTCTTTATTTCTAAATCCATATATTTCCATAATAATATAGATAAATTACATCTAGACACAAAATATATACCTAGTATATAATTGCAAACATTATGTTTATTAAACATAATATGCATATATTTCACAAGAATAGTGACGCTCACTCTGTGAACACGAGGAATGAGCTACATATAATACTACATAAAACTCATAATTCATTTATGGGTCTTGGCAAACCTCGAAGC
Organism: Herminia tarsipennalis; assembly: GCA_945859575.2. Taxonomy (NCBI): domain Eukaryota; kingdom Metazoa; phylum Arthropoda; class Insecta; order Lepidoptera; family Erebidae; genus Herminia; species Herminia tarsipennalis. Next base: position 39,709,630 of record OX243830.2, read on the forward strand.
TTCATGAAGTAGTCATTCATCTGATTACTATATTAATCGGTCATCTCAAAAATGTTAAAAATAAATTAGCTCATTTTATTTGTAGATGACTATTGCATTTGATAAACACTAACCGCCTCTCCTACAAGTGTTAACATTGGTACAACATGGAATATGGTGGGCCGCGGCAAGAATGGACGCCACACAAATACAACGATGTCTTGACGACATACTCATTTTTTGATTCACTTGGTGAACATGAGATGTAAACACAAATTAGTAGATCAATATTATAGGCTACATAAAACCCATAATTAGTTTATGGGTCTTTCTGTGAGAGCATTTAATAAGATACCAGCTACTATTACGAGTCTATCAGTGAATAAGTTCAAAAATGTAGTCAAACATTATTATACAGTTGGTGAATATTTAAATGATGTAGAAAAGGATTTAGTTGCTTGTTCCTTCTTACTTTATTATGTTTGGATTAATTTTGTTGTCACTTTGTTTTAATGGTCACATTGATTATTATTAGATTTTAGAATAAAGGTATGAACTTTTTATTTACCCGATGGTTCGATCGAATTGCACCGATAGATGTCACAGGTCTACTGTGACTGTGTTTATAACGACTCTGACTGGGATTTTTTGAGTGTCAGTATGCCAATAGATGGGCTTTCATGTTGATATAACGTGGCGTTTTGTTTGTCTTACAGCATAAAGTAATTCTTATCCTTTGGTTGAGGTCAGTCTTGATCCCCATTGGGTATTTTTAGCTTTAAAACCGCTTCCTTTAATTAATATACCTTTGTTTATTGCCCGACGTTTCGACCGTATTGCAACGGCCGTGGTCACGGGTTTTATATTGCTCTGATTTAAGAGCAACCTTTGGTGAACAGTAGCTATAGTGACTTCATATCGCGCATTTCTAACTCACACAGCCACAATTTGTGTGAAGTCTTCCTCACATTTGTGTTCTACATGATAAAAAATATTCTCTTTTATGATTACGGAGCTACCCCCTCGTGCAGTATTAGCCGGGTGCAACACATGATAGGTTTTAAAACCTTCAATATTAATGTGTGATTCTCTGGTAAAGTGTGACTCCAATATGAGACACACATCAATTTGCTCTATATACAGGACTGCCTGAAGTTCACGTTGATACTTTAGGAGTCCGTTTGCATTCCATGCCATAATTTTAAGTGAGAATTATGGCAGTTTTTTTTATTTTATTTAGGTAGTTGTTTAGCCTATTGTCGAATTATGTTAAAGGCTAAGAATTTTGTTGATATTTTCATCACTGTTTGATTTAGATTTTGGTTGAGTTTAAGCCTGTGGTTGTGGTTGAACTCCTTTTTATGCGCGTAAGATACATTATCTTTAGTAGGTACGCCTCGTTCTATGTTAAGTACTTTTTAATTTTGATGAACTTAAAACTTGAACAGTTGGTACTGAGACATTCTTTTTTTATGTTTTATTTTTTATATTTTAGAGTTCCGTAGCTACTACACATCCCCTCTATTCCGCAGGGTATGGTTCGCCACAGTGAACACACTTTAGTTTAGTTGCCGCCCGCCGTTTTCGCGCAGTCTCTAGTTAGATGTTTGCCTGTGTACTTCACACATCTGCATTAAAGCATTTATTTTCGTGTGTGTCCGTATGCTTGACACCGCTTGCAATGAGGAATTAGGTTGGATATTATCAATGGCTGTATATCTACTTTACAGCTTAGTATTGTTTTAATCTTCATATATATATATATATAATTCTTCTGTATGTACAATAAATGCATTTTTGAAAGATAGAAAAATTTGAAATCCAGACTCAGGAATCGAACCCGAGACTTCCGTAGCCAAACCGGGGCCAGAAGCGAACCACCTATCTGGACTATGTCATTAGACACATTTCGCGAGCAACAAGAGATAGAAAAATTCGAAATCTAATGACATAGTCCAGATAGGTGGTTCGCTTCTGGCCCCGGTTTGGCTACGGAAGTCTCGGGTTCGATTCCTGAGTCTGGATTTCAAATTTTTCTATCTTTCAAAAATGCATTTATTGTATTTGTAAAGTTATTGGCAAGAAATGCCTATAAAAATTACTTCAATATTCGGCCTGCGACATCATAATTTGTTAAAATGCTCTCTGTAACGAAGCAATAACAAAAGCCGTGATAGTTCTTTAACTAACGACGAGATGTCGCTGCGAAGGCCTAAATTTCGCGAGCAACAAGAGATAGAAAAATTCGAAATCTAATGACATAGTCCAGATAGGTGGTTCGCTTCTGGCCCCGGTTTGGCTACGGAAGTCTCGGGTTCGATTCCTGAGTCTGGATTTCAAATTTTTCTATCTTTCAAAAATGCATTTATGTATTTGTAAAGTTATTGGCAAGAAATGCCTATAAAAATTACTTCAATATTCGGCCTGCGACATCATAATTTGTTAAAATGCTCTCTGTAACGAAGCAATAACAAAAGCCGTGATAGTTCTTTAACTAACGACGAGATGTCGCTGCGAAGGCCTAAATTTCGCGAGCAACAAGAGATAGAAAAATTCGAAATCTAATGACATAGTCCAGATAGGTGGTTCGCTTCTGGCCCCGGTTTGGCTACGGAAGTCTCGGGTTCGATTCCTGAGTCTGGATTTCAAATATTTCTATCTTTCAAAAATGCATTTATTGTATTTGTAAAGTTATTGGCAAGAAATGCCTATAAAAATTACTTCAATATTCGGCCTGCGACATCATAATTTGTTAATATGCTCTCTGTAACGAAGCAATAACAAAAGCCGTGATAGTTCTTTAACTAACGACGAGATGTCGCTGCGAAGGCCTAAATTTCGCGAGCAACAAGAGATAGAAAAATTCGAAATCTAATGACATAGTCCAGATAGGTGGTTCGCTTCTGGCCCCGGTTTGGCTACGGAAGTCTCGGGTTCGATTCCTGAGTCTGGATTTCAAATTTTTCTATCTTTCAAAAATGCATTTATTGTATTTTGTAAAGTTATTGGCAAGAAATGCCTATAAAAATTACTTCTTCTGTATGTGTTTATGTCACTGAACTCTTAATAATTGTATATAATCGGGACTGATTTTAATGATTGATTTTTTTTTGTGTGTGTTCTAGTGGATAATGGCTTCACTTTCTTAAAAGAAAGTATAAATATATTTAGAGGTTTCTTTTCCCTCCAGCTTAATTCATTAACTATATATCCTGAATTTTTGATGTAAGTCAAGTGAATTCAGCTTACTTGAGGGAAGATCGTAGAATTGCTGATATTACTTGATATTTTCAACCACAATAGGCCGCAGTGTAGGAAGTTTTTTCACGTTAGGCTTTTCTATTGTGTTTCGCTTTCTGACAATGGGGCGCTCAGCTTTTTTTTTTTGCTTTTTGGCGCACCCATTCTATCTCTCTCGCCAAATCATCTTCATCAGTTTAATAAACATATCTGGCTTCTGGATGTTTCTTGCTATTTAAAGTTTTTTTTTAATTTACATCTTTTTGTTCCTGCATTTGTATTGACTGACCTTACAGTATCTCTAATTACTAAGGTCTTTGACCAATTGTTGCTACTGTATGCTGTCATTTTGCTCTTCTTTATACCGGGAAAATAATGTATGTTCGAAATTGGTTTTAATAACAATTTTATTAGGCGTACTCATTAACGTAAAACACTTATAATTACACCTTTATTTAATTACACAAGAACATGATTCACATTAGAAATATAGGTCATTTCGTTGACTGTGAACGTAAGGCGCGACGATATGCGCTGCATCAGCGCTTTAACACCATACTGTTAGCGAAACTTTTTATTATTTCTTATTTAATCCCCCAAAAATTACCCCATGCTTAAAACTCAGACTTCCTATAGGTTTTCCTGTATTCTATGGATTAAAAACTATATTTTTAATATTTTTTTCCTAAATATTAGACTCAGTATTTTCATGGTTTATCCTTAATAACTTCAAAACGATATAAAAATAAAAAAAATGTATATCCTTACAATAGTAGTCCTTTTATTTGATATGTTACACTATACAGTTTGTGTTTTTTTTTATTTTATAGTTTGCCCCCCAAAAATGTTTCTCAAGTTCCAAATTCATCTATTTACGTTATGCGTTCGTGTTGAAATTACAGAAACATATGTCAACCAAACATGAACTTAATCGGTTTAGTAGATAGAGACATACAGTACCACGAATGATTCTAAGGGTTCCGTTTTTTCATTTTGAGATTCGGAACCCTAAAGAGACTGAGAAGTTATCATCTTGCGTTCTTATACTACACAAAGTATAGTTAAGTTCTGGCAACTTTTTGGATGAAGGTAGGAGAATCCATGCCAAAACACATTATGTTAAACTACAGAATGCTGTAATACGGTGCTTGGCAAAACATCTCAGATACTTAAAGTCTCATTCACACCGGGAAATATGTACTTGAATACATTTTGTAAAACGTCTTTTGTTTTCAGATTATGGATTAACTTGACGCCTGCATGCCTCCTGATGCGTTACGTAGTTTAAACAGGCAAGTACCTACACCTAACTTTCACCTCTGTTATATGGCACATTTCGAGTTAATTTACAACGAATTTGTAAAATATATGCACATTATTAACATTTTAATTTGTTTCTCAATAAATTTTATAACCATAGCCAATACAATTTTAATGAAATAATTCTCATTTTATCTCCTCAAATTATTTAAATCCACGGTATCTGCAATATGATCAACATTGATTTAATACTCGCATATTTTTTATTAAATTTATAACAAACTGCTTCAAGCGGTGGTGCGTGAAATAGTGAGGAATTTAAGCCGAGTTGTTCAATTTCATGTCGATTCTCTCGATGTCGACGAACGTGTATTTTAAAATCAATCAATAATTCAGCGGTCTGCGGTTTTGTTTCTCAGTAACATTTAACGAGATTTAAATGTTCGTTTTAAATTTAAATGGCAAAGTATTTTGCAATATTGTTCAAGGTTCTTTGATGGCTTATTGAGGGAAAATATGCTGAAACCTTTACGTAGGTACAACGTGTAATGCCAAGTTCGCAAACAATAGGTAAAGCCGGAGAAAAGAACCTGGCAATAAAAACTCGCTACCATTCTTTTCAAATTGCCAATTTTACAATGTTTGAATGTTTATAAACTCGATAAGAGTGTAAGGTGCTGCCACTAATGTAATATACACCTTGTTAAAGGACTGATGCAAATTATATTACTAAAAAGTTAGAAAATGAAATAAAATAAAATCAGCCTTAATGGGTAGAGTATCTACTTACAACAAGGGACCTTTTTTTTTTAAAGACAACTCCCGCTGTATTGTACAAGCCCTGTATCTCGGGGGACTTTATACAAGTTACGGACACAAAGTACACTTATACTCGGAACAACAATTTGTGGATCACACACAGTGGTGTCCCGTGTGGGAATCGAACTCACGACATCTTGCGTAGCAGTCGGACACACTCCTACCAAGCCACAAGGAGGGTAAAAACTATATGTGTTAAATATTGGCGAAAGTATTGGTAACGAATTGTTAAATATAAAATATTAGTTCTGATATCAAAACAAAGAAAATACTGGCCTTTACTCGTCACGCAGAATGTTTATTTACAAAAATCAAACATGCTCTTAATCAATGTGACCCTTTAAACAAAGTGACAACAAAATTCTCCCAAACTTTGTGTGATCCACAAATTGTTGTTCCGAGTCTGGGTGTACTTTGTGTCCGTGACTTGTATGTTTGTAAAGTCCCCCGCGACACAGGGCTGGTACCCTACTCGATATTTAAAAAAAAAAAAACTATATCCTTTTCTTTATCATTTTTATATTCACCAATTGTATAATAAATAACCTTTACATATAAGATGATTTTTGACTACATTTTTGAACTTATTTACTACATAAAACTCATAACACTAGCTAGTATCTTGTTAACTGCTCTCACAAAAAGACCCATAAATGAATTATGGGTTGTATGTTTTATTTATATATCTATGATTTGATTGACCTACTAATTTGTGCTTATTTCTCGTGTTGACCGAGTGAATCAAATGATGATTTTAAATTTAAGTAATTTAAATTTATTTTATGCAAGCTTACAGACTAGTAGCTACTCGTACATTATGTTAACATAACTTATAATTGCTAATAAAAACAATAAAAAATAAACACAATACCAACATAACACAATTCAGAACTATAGTAATATTAAGGTTAAGCACTTTCGTAAAAAGGCTTACCTAAATGGACTTGAAACTTGAATCTGTTCGCAGAATCTGAATTTAGTAAATGGATGTTAGACATCAAGATTATGTTACTTATTTTCCTTTTGTACCGCTTTGCTGTTGTTCGCTCGTGCTCTTTAAGTATATAAAAGTAATATCAGTTAACGCGACGCACACTGGGGCAAGATACCCTTTTTGTTGGCATTAAATAATATGTAACCAAGAGAGTTATATTAAAATGTTTATATTATATATGTACGTATAGAGTGATATATTAAATAAATTTTAACTATAATGAAACGAAGACGTAAAGAATCTTGCAAATGTATATATATTTTGTTAAATATGGAGCTGCTAAATATTTTAAACATATGCTAATGCATCATCATCATCATCATCATCATCATCATCCTCATCATAGATTTCTTTTTCTTGGACAAAATCTATGTTAGAAGATGGATCTTTTAATAAATATAATGCTTCTTTAGGAATTTCCGGTCGGCCGCGATTCTTCTTCAAATTTTGTTTCTTGAAGATAGGAAACGAAATTGATGTTTCAAGCCAATCCTTATTACTTTTTCTAAATATTGCATCGATTCTACAAGCTTTGAACCATCTTGATCTATATTCATACTTAAATTTTGACAATTTCTGATTTAAACTAATAACATCTTTTTCATCACATTTTGTACGTTTTCGCAACTCGGAAATCAAAAACTTAAATTTTTTATCAAAACTTTCTTCTCCCGAGCATCGCATTATGTTAATGAGTTCATTTCTTGAAATAAATATTGTATTTGAACTCGTTCCTAGAACAAAATTATTAATTTTGCATTATGGCAATTAAACAGTTAAAGTACAAAAATCGCTATAATGTAGGTAAGTAGCAGAAAGTAGCAAATTTTTTCTTCACTTTCGCGATGCAGATATTGCATGGGTTATTTACAAAAAAAAAATCAACTTGAATTCACTGGAGAACATAAATAAAACCTTAGATGTTTTTTAATTTAGTGAAAATCGTAATATAATATATTTATACCTTGGTTATATATGTTTACTGTACCCTAATACCGAATTTAATAATGCTAAAATATTGCGACATACCTGAACTTGAAGGTTCCATAGTTTAATTAAACTAATTTTCTATAATAATACCACTACAACACAACTAAAATAAATGGAATTTAATTTATAATCAGTAGCACTGTGACAACTTGCCACGAACGTTAATTATAATAGGAATGCGTGTAAGTTATCAGTCACTTTGATAGTGTCAAATGAAGCATTGGTCCATGATTTATTAGAAGCCCGTTGTGGGTAGTTCAATATCGAAATTTATTATTTGGATTTTCTGCCACATATGAGGGTATTTTGCCCTTCTGTGCGACGATTAATATCCATACAAGTATTGAGCTCCTTTTCTTCAATTTTTTAATTACTTAGAATTTGGAACGCGTTTATTATTTTTAAATGTTCTTTCGATTTCGCGCCATTTCACATATTTATTTCATGCCCATTATCAAATTACAATATGGAATGGGGGGTTAAAGAAAATATGATTGCGGTGATCGCCTTGCACAAAGTGGGTATGAAGCCGTCGATCATATTCCAGACACTTCTAAAGCTTGGTATCAGCCGTATCATATATCATATTATCAACAGATACAATACTTCCTCTGTCGAAGACCATAAAATATCGGGGCGGCCGCATGCTATTAGAACTACAAATGCTGTTAAAGCCAGAATTCGTCGAAATCCCATTAGGAAGCAAATAATCTTATCGCGAGAAATGAAGATTTCCGCTAAGACGTCGCGTATTATAAAACAAGACCTAGCTCGGTGCTTATCGTCGATATACAGGACATGCCCTAAATCAATCTTTACAATTAAAGAGTATGGATCGATCAAAACGCCTTCTGTCTAATTCTAAAAAAGCTCAAGTGGTCGGAAAGGTACAGCGTGGTCATCATCCTGCGTCAGTGATGGTTTGGTGGGGCGTGTCTTATCAAGGCGTCACAAAGCGACATTTTTGTCAAAAAGGAGTGAAAACTTCAGCCAAAGTATATCAAGAGACAGTCTTGGATCGTGTTGTGAAACCTCTCTTAAATGTACCGTGGACTTTCCAGAAAGACTCTGGTCCCAAGGCACAAACTACCCAAGCCTAACTTGAAACCAACGATCCGGACTTTATAAGAGCTGAAGACTGACCCTTATCTAGCCCTGGCCCTTTAGATTATAAATTAATGGTCAATTTTAGAGGACATGGCTTACTCTAAGCGACACGGCGACATTGAGTCTCTTATAAAATCTCTGGAGCAAGGCGTGGCTAAATTAAAAGCGAAAGGTAGCCATTTTGAATAGAATATTGTTTTTATTTTTTGTTCAAACTTACGTATGTAATATGTATTATTACTTGCATAATAAGTTTTAGTAATATTACATTATTTCTTTAAAAAATAATTGCATTTTCATTTGTAACAGAACTTATGGCCGGACTAGGTATAATAAGTTAATATTAACTCAGGACTCTACGTTATTAGTAAATATTTATTTGCGTCTGGGTCTCAATTGTATTTATGCCATAATGTTATATATTTTAAACTATGACACAAAACAGAAAAGACATTTGTATAGACCTAGAAAATTAATAATATAAAAAACTAAATATAAAGAACATTTTTCTATCCTTAAAAAATGCAATTATTGTATTTGTAAAGTATGCAAGAAATGCCTATAAAAATTAGTTCAATATTCGGCCAGCGACATCATAATTTGTTAAAATGCTCGCTGTAACGAAGCAATAACAAAAGCCGTGATAGTTCTTTAACTACCGACTAGATGCCCGCAACTCGCGAGCATCAAGGGATAGAGAAATTTGAGGTCTAGTAACATAGTCCAGATAGGTGGTTCGCTTCTGGCCCCGGTTTGGCTACGGAAGTCTCGGGTTCGATTCCTGGGTCTGGACTTAAAATTTTTCTATCTTTAAAAAATGCAATTATTGTATTATCATGTTTTAAACTTTTTATTGTCATTTTTTCAACCCGAACGCTCTCAAGGGAACATTATCATTACTATAGTATTAAAGTTGTTTTAACTTAATCTGAATGTAGACGACCACTCACAACTTGTTCATTAAATGTAGTGCTAGTCTATTTTATTTTGAAAGTTGAAACAGATTTTAGGGCAAACAAGGTCTTTCGAGAAAGATAAACGTTTATTTTAACTGTAACAGTGACGACTAACACGGCTTCGGGAATAGTTCGCTTTTATAAAAAAATCTATAAATTTCTATTTTAAAAAAAAAAAAGGTAAATACAATATAAGACAAAACGATTAATAGAATAAGTACCAAGGGACAAGAAAAGGCAGATCATCAAGATGAAGAGATGTTTTAAACAGGGATGTGGATGTCGTTGGATACGAAAGGCACCGCAAAAAGATATATAGAAAGTTTAGGAGAGGCCTATCTCGTACCTATAAGTATTTCATTTTTATTAAAAAAAAAATCCCGCACTTAGGTACAAGCCATGTATCGGGGGGAACTTTTACATATATACAAATCATGGACATAAAACATACAGACTCAAAATAACAATATGTGCATCACACAAAGTGGTGTCCCGTTTGGGAATCGAAGTAACGACCTCTGGCTTAACTATCAGGGTCGCTTTTATTAAAATATATAAATAGTTACATAAAACATATCTTACTAACATGACATCTATGTAGATATCATGTTAGTAAGATATGTTTTATGTAAAGATGGAGAAGAATTGTATTGTTTAAAACAAATTAATAGTAGGAAATGAAGGCTCTTTTTATTTTATATTATTAGCTATACTTTTAAAATTGACAATAAAAAGTATCAGTACAATTTCATATACCTTGTGATAGTACACTGTTTCAAAAAGTAATTAAAACCAAAAAAGCAATAAAACAGTTGATCAGGTCACAGCCCCGATTCGTGGAATGACAAAACTTCACAAAAATAAAATCCAATTATAATATTTATTGGCCAATACCGTTAATATTGAGAAAATGAAAAAAGCTTCAATTTTGTGCGGTAGCTTCATTAAACTAACATGTTTTTGTGTAGTACTTACTACATTTGTTTTTAAATATTGTTATAATCAAGATAGTAATTTTGTTAGTCAAGCTAAATTCTTCTGGTTTTGCTATATTTATAATTAATGGAATTCGAACCCACGACTATTGAGGTAAGTATAAATAAATCTGAAAATGGAAGATAAAAGATTGAACAAATTGTATTACTTTATGAAAAAGAAAGAACGAAACATGAATCATACTAATAAAGCACCAAGTAACACAACTCCGAGAGAAATACTTAAACAATAAGCTACTTCACAACCAACAACTAAGTAAATAGAGTATTTTCTTCAAAATAAATGTACGACCAAGCAAGCAGGTCACTCGCAAGAGAACACGATAACATCGTTAAGCTTACAAAATTCTACACAAGCCTCCTCGGCTTCTTCGGTCGCTTTATTTGCATTCAAATTGAAAAAGATCCATTACCATAATAAACTATTTGTATTTATGTGGTGACACGCGACGTGCGCTAAATAATTGTAACATCCAGGACTTTACTGGCTACTGCAATGCGCCTCCTACTAGTTTATTTATAGAAGGATTCTTTATAAAGTGCCAGTAAATTGGTAGTCGAACGCTTTATTCAGAAAAGTTTTTTTTTGTGATTTTGCTATTTCTACTAACTGAAAATATAAAATTATTTAAATGTTTTGAACTTATAAACTATATCATCTCGGCTAGATAGAGTATAGTAGGTCAGTAATTACTACCTAAAAATACAGTATCTATTACACGACACGGTAAGCCATCACTTAGATTTAGAGGTGAAAATGTTCTAAATCAATAAATTACTACATACATACAGAGAAAATAACTAAAAAATATGCCGGGCTATATGGTCAAAATCAGTTTATTTCTCTATCCACTATCTATGTAGTACAGTCTATGATACAAAAATGTAGGCAATTAAAAATATGTTCCTGTTTTTTAAATATAAATCAAAGTATGATAGTAAACCTGTGTAAATGTATATGCCTTTTAACAAAATGCTTTTAAATTAACTTAAAGCAGTATCCAACACAAAGTAAAACTATGATATTGCTTAGAAGTAAGGGCGAAACTTCACCTGGTCCAATGATACCAAAAATAAAACCTACATCTAAGAAATTCTATTAGGAATTCACCAAGCGGCAGTAAAAGTAACCTTTGCAGCAAACTTCTTATAATTATTGTTCCAAGAATTCTCGAAAATTTTATAGAGGCCATTCGGAGGGTCCGGGATGTTCGTTCGATAAAAAATTCAGTAGCTCAATTTATAGCTGTGCGGGAAGGAAGAAGTTTGGACTGATAGTGATACAATCACGTAACTTTCACAAGTTAGGGAACTTACGACATACTAGCTATACTTATAGAACATCGATTATAAGTTGTGGAAACTTTTCATGGCCAGCGTAAACCTAGTTCCTAGTTTCGAAACACGTCAGCATTCAAGATCAATATATTACTCTACTTCAATGATAAAAACTACTCTAAATTTTATCTATAATAATAATAATTATATCTATATTAATTGAAATTATAAATCCGTATCATATAAAAAGAAAAAGAAATGAGAACAAATCAAATCATTGGTTTTACGTTTAAATGGACGCATTGATCTGGAACCAATCAAATCAATCTTTACACCCTTTTATTCAGCCAAGAGGTTTAATTTTTTTTCTTTTTTAAACTGTTACCGACGACGTTTTTAACTTTGGTTAAAAACCAAAGTTAAAGGCGTGTCAACCAGGTCACATTGAACGAAAATGTTGTAACTAACATAATACACATCATGCTAGTGGACTAGAAACCAATTTCATTTTGCAATAATTGAGAATATATTAAGGAATCACAACTCATCACAGTACCAACTCCGTTTTAGAGTTACCGTAAAAAGTTAGACGTCTGTAGTCCTATGCGTGTCTTCATTACGAAGCATTAAGGCGATGACTCGACTTGATGAGCCTTTGTACCCCCCCTCCCTCTCTGGCTCGTCTTACCCCTCCCAACCCTTCAACGTCACCTAACTGGATGAATGCGTAACGTTTTAAGTAAATTGTAAAATGTTGTTTTTTAATATTGTTGGGATGAAAACACGGTTAAGTGGCCTACTAATTTTTAATTAAGGAAATGTGTACGAATGAAAAAGTAAATTCACATAGTAATCTGTAATTTTTTTTTTTTTGTTATAATACTTAATAAAATAATAATAATATTATCTTTTAATGGCTAATTTTAATACAGAAGGCGAAAGAGGCATTAGTATATAAACCTGTGTAGTAGTAGGTGGGCATTTATGTACCTCTAGGAAGTTCGGAAATGTTAATATTGGCCATCAGTATCCGTAATTTAAAATGTTCTACATTTATGTAATATAAATAAATTCAAGTGGTACTCAATTTATAATAATAGAGGTTATTAATTTGTCAATAGTTTACAGTTGCTTTTTAATAAATCACCGTATCGTTTGTCTCAACGCAGACGGTACAAAACGAATCATCTAATCCAAGCGGCTTATTTCGGACTTAAGATAAAAACGAAAAATGTAAGAGTGCCGTTAAATAAATGTTTTACTGTGGAAACGTAGCGGAAGCAAATTGAAGCTGCAACGAGAGAAAATCGTGTTAAGTCCTTCTGGATAATTCACCAGCAAAGATGAAACTTGTTCCATTACTCACTTGTTTAACAAAAGAAGCGGTGCAGTTGACTGATTTTAAAGTAGTGTTTGATCACGCGAACCGATTTGAAATTCCTAGCAAGAGAAAGAGAACAATCTTTAAAAAAAAATAACCTACTTACTTGTATCTAACTCGCAAGCTAAATTTACCTAAAAGCGGTTTTTACCTTAAACTTTACATAACTGTATAAAGTGCCCGCATCAACTTTTCCCGCAAGTAATTTCAAAATGTGACTTGATAAAATAACGTATTAACAACGGGTCGAGATAATGGATTCTACAGTTTTATTTCTCTGTCAACAAGTTACGCCCACTACTTTATGAAAATTGAAGTAAATTAGTTGCAGCCTTCGTACAGCAAAACAAAATTTATTTTAAGCCCAACCTCCGAGTTTGGAACGCTTTTAATGTTATATTTAGCATACAATATACAATCATGAACAAACTTTTATAACAAAGTTGGGGATAGAATTTATTATGAAGGCTGAGATATACGAATGAGATATACCACTGTAGGTTGTAACCAACTAATCAAACTTGTACCGGTCTAACATATGGTAATCCCAGGCGGTTAGATAACTACTAACCATAAATTCAACAGTTTAGTACCTACATGAAGCTTATATTAACGCTAACCAGTTACCCTTTGGAAGCGAAGTACCTAGCGCTGTATATTAGTGGTTTTGATATCCTCTTTATACAATAAAATTATTACATGCTATAGCCAGTCAAATAACGTTGCTATCCAATCAATCAGGAAAACAGCACTTTCTATTATTTTCTCCGTCACAAACAAAACTATTTTATTTATGAAGCCTTTACAACACAAAGTTAATTTTCTCAATTTATTGCTACGACTTATCGAAATCTTGTAATATTTTCTGTGTGTTTTGTTCCAATAACCCGTTTTTATTCGGCTGATAACTATTTTTACAATAGAAGTAAAACTTGCTCTCAATATCCCAGCTCTTGGCCTAAGATTGAATGAATGTGCCGCGTCATCTTTCAATAAATATTTTTCCTCGCTTTGTACTTTATTACCCTAAGCTATACAAGCAGGCACCACCAGACTTATGGCTTTTGTACAAACTGTTATTTTACTTTTATTAACCGTGTTATTATTATAGTTGAGATGTTAGTCATTGGTCGTGCAATAAATCATTAGTTTATGAACTAAAAATCTATTCTCATATTAGGGCACTTATTCATTAATGTAGTTAAAAAAAAACAATGGAATTTAAAATATTGATTTAAGTTCTATACACTTTCTATGTGATGTATTTTAATTTACAATACTGTCAGAAATCAAATGCTCTGTCATTTATTCTTGCTAAAACACGAAACTCGATAAAAAGTCTGACCTAGTTCATTTAATTTTTATTTAAAAACTTAAAGCAATTTACCTCAAACTTTTTCTAGGTTTCTTTTGTAATTATATAATTTCACGCCACGTTTCTATTCACTCGTTAGTTTGGTTTTGTTTTGAAACAGAATTCAAAAATAAACCTATATGTTGGAAAATTATTTGAACGCAAATTGATTTCCGTTGACCTAGTATCTGTTTTGATTAAAAGCAAGTGTATTGACTGATTTAAACATGACCACCGCAAGATGGCGTGACTTTAGTCTGACGTTTACATTTCAAGTGCCGGTAATGGGGCAGTGAGTCTAATTCGTTGTATAGTCAAGTGAGCAAAGTGTTAGTGTGTTATAGTCTCAGTGATGCAGCACAGTGGCATTTGTGTAATCGAAATGATTTGAACAGTTGGCGGACTTTACTATATATAGACTACCGAGGTTAATCCAGTCCTAAAACAAACTATTGAGCTTAGCTGGGGGGTTCAAATTACAATCATTTTTACTGAAATACATGATTTAAATCAAAATAAAAGATGAGGCCTTTAAAGTTCAGACAAATTTATTTATTTATATTAAGAATGCTTACAGACTAATAACATAATGTAATAACATAAGTTACTAAATTGCTAATTACAAGCCTACACATATTAATAATCATCACATATTGATATTTTTGTAAAGAAAAACTTGATGATTTTAAAAGAGTGGCACATGAGTTTCTTGGCAGGTTCTTTTCATGAGCTTTACACTTGAAACTGCCGCCTAACCTTTTTTTTTCAAACAATCATCACTACATAGTATAAAACAAAGTCGCTTTCTCTGTCCCTATATCCCTATGTATGCTTAAATCTTTAAAACTACGCATTGGATTTTGATGCGGTTTTTTTAATAGATAGAGTGATTGAAGAGGAAGGTTTATATGTATAATAATATCCATATATTTTATACCCGTGCGAATCCGGAGCGGGCCGCTAGTAATTTTACAAATTTTTAAGTATGTATTAATTTGACGTTTTCAAATAATCATTAACCTGATTTTACGAAATAAAGATATTTGAGTTTGAGTTTGAATCAAATAATGGCAAATATAATGTTGATATTTCTGAATAATGACTATGTTTACTCTGAAACTTAATTACCATTATTATAACAGGCTGAATATAATACCTGGAGGTTATTGTATCAAAACCAATTTAGGTCACGACAACCTCTCATCACTCGCCCCTCCCACTAGCAACTAGCCAACTACGCAGGACCAATTGCACTCGTTATTCCCACACTTTAAATTGTCCAATGAAACGGAAATCCGCCACGACCAGACAGAGATAGGCGCAGGATCGTCGGTATAACGTGCTTTTGAGACTTGACATTTTGTTAAATCACCCATCAATAGTCGGGGCTGACGTTGCTTAACCTCGCTTATCTCTCAATCTGGTCGATCAACACTGAGTCATGGATCCCTGCAGCTTTAATGTAACACGCACAATACATGCGAACATACCGTCGATAGCTCCATCCGAAGCCCGTTATGATTTATTCGTTCATGTAAATGTATTCGTGGATCAATCTTCTGTATGAGTCGAGTCGGGAACTTTTGCTATGTATTATTTATCAGGTACCACGCCTTCGAGCGTACGGATCATTTTTTCAACTCTCTCTAAGTGCCGCGGTAATATTGTTTCGAGAAATTCAATTTATTTATTTATTTATTTAATAATTTATGTACACACTGTAAAAACAATTATAAATGACATAATACAATTGAGTACAAAGGTACTGCTTATTTCTAAAGAAATTTCTGCCAGCAGACCTGCGAAAGGAAAAGTGTAGAAGAATAATGTAGACTAATAGTGTGCGAGAGTTAAAAGAAGGTAATAAATATGCTAGCGTCTTAAACTAAGAAATATAACTATATATACATACAAATAACTAAATATATACTTATATAAATACATAATGCTTATGCTTATAATTAAATACATATTAATACATAAATATTTAAAATGTACCCATTAAGAGGAAAGGTAATGCTCTTTTACACGTTTCTTAAAGAGAGAAATAGTTTTTAAGTCGCGTATGCTAGGCGGAAGTGAGTTCCACAATCTTACAGCATGAATAGAGAAGGAATAAGAATAATAGTCGGTTTTATGAGGAAGGAATTTAAGGAGGGATCTAAGATGCGACCTGCATGGTGCATCGTTAGTACGAGCGTAAGAAAACCGCTCTCACAAGTAAGGAGGATAAGATGGGTTATGTAGGATGTTGAAAAGGAGACAGAGAATGCGAGTGTTCCTGCGAAGTCGGATTGGGAGCCACTTGAGTTCTTTGCGAAGGTGAGAGACATGATCATACTTTCGGAGACCAAAAACAAAACGAATACATAGGTTTTGCAAACGCTCAAGTTTGTTTAGTAGCTCCTCTGTGGCATCCAAATAGCAGGCATCAGCATAGTCTATAATCGGCTGAATAAGAGACTGGGCCAAACAAATTTTAGTCTTCAAAGGCAAGAAACTCTGAAGGCATCTTAATGTGTGCATAGAGAAATGTACCTTTCGACTGACCTCGCTGACATGAGTACTCCACGAAAGATTAGAGTCAATAATTACACCCAGATCTTTAGCAGTTTCGGTATAGTCGATGCGAATACCATCAAGGTATAATGGCGACAAAGATGTAACATCCACCGCATTACGAAGAAATCTGCTGCCTATGATCATGGCCTGTGACTTAGCAGGGTTTATTTGCAAACCAAATGACTTGGCCCAATCGCTCACACAAGCAAGGTCATGATTCATTGCAGCAATAGCCGAACTAGCATCAGCAACAGGGAAATGCCGGTAAAGCTGCAAGTCATCTGCGTAAAGATGGAAACTCGAAGAGATAACTTTAATAACAGAGTTAATGAATACTGAAAAAAGACTAGGAGAGAGAACGCTACCCTCAGGAACACCCTCGGTGAGGTTACACCAGTCAGAGTGAGACTCCTGAAGGCGAACACACTGAGAGCGTCCCCGAAGATATGAATTAAACCAGGTTAAAGCAGAAAAAGAGAAATTTATAGATTTAAGGATACCTAGTAGTATGTCGAAATCTACAGAGTTGAAGGCGCTACTAAAGTCAAGCAGTACAAGAACAGTAAGGGATCTATTCTCCATTGCCCAGCGGATATCATCCGTAACTTTAAGAAGTGCTGTTACTGTACTGTGACCAGCGCGAAACCCTGATTGGAATGAGGAAATGATTGAGTTCGATGTTAAGAAAAATGATAGTTGTTTGTGTACTATGTGCTCAAAGACTTTAGAAAGAAATGGAAGAATAGAAATAGGTCTAAAGTGAGTTAATAAGGTAGGATTATTAGTTTTTGGTAAAGGTATAATGTGTGCCTGTTTCCAAGCTGAAGGAAAGGAGCAAGAGGTAAATGAGTAATTGAAAATATGAGTGATAACAGGGAGTATTGAAGGAAGAATGAGAGTAATCATACGTGAGCACAACTTGTCATTGCCGACTGCTGAAGAAGTAATCGCCAGTACAGATTTCTTAACATCGTCCTCAGTAACATCACACAGGTTAAAAATAGAGTATTGTGGAACCGGCAGTCTAGAGAGACTATCCAGTGTCGAAGCCTTGACACCTGGATCAAGAGAAAAAGGAAGAAGAGAAAAATGCCTATTGAGATCATTTAGGTTCACGTCTTTACACTGGTTAACTGATGATTTACCGATACCCACAGATTTAAGGAATTTCCATATATCAGAAGAACTATGGTTATTAAGTGAGTCGTGGAAATATCGTCTCCTAGCATCTTGACACCGATGATTGCAGCGATTACGCAGCGATTTGTAATAGGCGAGGTTAAGCTCCGAGGGTCTACGTATATACCTACTTTTAGCTTTGTCCCTGCATCCCATAAGCTCTTTAATCTGAGGCGATATCCATGGAGCAGGGTCATGCCTTACTTTAACTCGTCTGACAGGCGCGTGCTGGTCAAATAGATTAAGAATACAAGTATTAAAATACTCAATCTTGTCGTCGATGCTGTTGCTCTCGACCAGGGGAGACCAGTCAAGATCATCAGCATCACGCCGCAATGCCTCCAGGTCTATGCCTTTGTAGTTACGAAGAAGAAGAAACTGGGGCTTGCGCCGAGGAACACGTATGCGATAAGATAGATAAATGAGATCATGATATGAAAAAGGAGCTGCTAGTTGGCCATGGTAGGAAACATTATCAGGTGAAGAGACAATCATAAGGTCTAGAAGAGAAGGTGAGCAATTAGGAAAATTGTGAGTTGCAGAGAGAGGCAGAATATCAAGATTATAAGAAGACAAGAGTGAGTGGATTTTAGATGAGCGAGAATCATTTTTAATCAAACATGTATTGAAATCCCCCATTATAATTACATGTTCGTATACAGGACAAAGATTACTGAGGATGGAGTCAAAAGTTTCAAAGTAATCGATGTGGAGATTAGGGCTGTAGAACACTGCGAGCAAAATATTTGTATGATGGACAGTAATTTCAATAAATAAATATTCAGCCGACTCAGAGTACAGTGAAGGCGATGCACTGATCACCTTGTAGGGTAAATCAGCACGTAAGTACATGGCAACCCCACCCCCGCCCTTCCCAGTCCTATCGTTTCGGATCAACACAAATCCAGGGAGAGAAAATTGAGTAGAGAGAAGAGAAGGTTTCAGAAAGGATTCTGATATCAAAAGGGCATCGAGGTGAGCGTTGCTAAAGGATGCCAGAAGATCAAAATAGTGGCTAGGAACACTCTGAGCGTTTATGTGAGCTATATGCAGATTCTTAGGGTCATTGGAAAAAAGAGAAAAGAGTTTATCATGCAAAGTAAGCGGTGGAGAAGGGTCACTGTCCTCACTAACAAAGTTATCAGAAGAAGAGCATGAGAAGAAGCTGTCGTTAAGATCAGCTACATCATCCATAATAAATAAGATAGTTTTAAAAATATATTTATAATAATACAAATATAAAAATATATATATATATATCTATAAATATATATATAATATAAATATTAATGTTATATATTACAAATTTAAAGTTTGTATATTATTTTTACGTAAGTAGGTTTCAAATTGAAAACCACCCCAACTCGCTGGTGTATTGGTAGAAATTTTAACAAAATATTACAGTATACAATTTAGGAGAAAAGCAAAACAATTACAAACACAGAAAAAGAACAAGACGACCCATAATAATCGATTCATTAAATCGAATTGACAGTGAAACGGAACGCAATCGAAATCTCACAGCAACTGTCAAGTGTCACTGTCACATTTAAAAAAGTGTCAAAAATGTTATGACTGCGGACAACACAAAGTAAAAATCTTTATACCGGCAATATAATTATTGAAATAAAAAGGCAGTGAAGTGGGACAGATAATAAGTAATTACTAACTACCGGCTCAAGATAAAAGTAAAACATTGTGATCCTGCAACACGGCCAAATTGAGAAGCGTACGCGAGTAGTACCTACAAAATCACAACAAATCGATTGTGTTACTTGCGTTGAGGGGGCTTCCTCGATCTCTTGGCCGGAGTCGCCAACGTATTGCCTTTTGTCCACAACTGTGCATAACGGGAACTTGGCAATCAAATCATGAAGTTCGCCCATAGTCTCAATCTTTCGGCGGGATTGGTCAGGACATAAAATGACTATCTTGCCCTCCATGGACCAGCAATTTGTCATACCGAAATGCTTACGTGCAGCTGTAAACGTCCGATGCCGAACCTGCGTCAAGAACTCAGAGATGGTGATTCCAGTGCCCTTGAGCGATTTTTTGCTATCCCACACGAGTTGCCGATGTTCCATCCTGAAGAATCGAACTAGTATAGGTCGAGCCTTTTGCTGTGAGAAACCAAGCCTATGACAGACATGGATGGAGGTTTTGTTTACCTCTGGCACTTTAATATGGTTGGTGAATATGCCATGGACCACATCATGCAGTTTTTCACTGGCTTTCTCTGGCACACCATGAAGCAGCAGGACTTTTCTACGCATGATAGTTTCATGCCTATCGAACCCAGCAGCAAGCAGCTCAATCTGTGTCTTGAAATTGGACAGTGCTTGATAGACAAACTTCCTGAATTTGGAGAACTCTTGAGCGATGGCTGCAATATCTGGTGAAGCAGTGTCACCACCAGTGGTGGCGTTTTGTAATTTCACCTCATATTCTTGCATTCGGGAGCCGAAAATCTGCTCAAGTTCTTCCAGGCTAGCAGCAAGTTTTGTGTCCATATTTTTAATAAATAAGTGTTGCAGACTTGATGATAATAATAAATAGCGAGTGTGGGGAGGTTTAAAGCAGAATGAAATTGTTTTATTTCATTAATGTTATTAAATAAC
Source organism: Herminia tarsipennalis (assembly GCA_945859575.2). NCBI lineage: Eukaryota > Metazoa > Arthropoda > Insecta > Lepidoptera > Erebidae > Herminia > Herminia tarsipennalis. The sequence continues at coordinate 39,730,342 of OX243830.2, forward strand.
TATTAATTTTAATATTTCTTTAAGAGCACACAAAAATGTATTGCACTTCTATGTCTACCCACAAAAAAAAAAGGCTTTATATTATTACTTGTTACGTTACTGCACTGAATTGGATGTGGTCTGTTTTTTATTTATTTGGTTTTATATTGAACATATTTTATATTTACACTTAAAACTGCCGCCTAACCTCATTTTGTTTTTTTTTTTCAAACAATCATCACTACATAGTATAAAACAAAGTCGCTTTCTCTGTCCCTATATCCCTATGTATGCTTAAATCTTTAAAACTACGCATTGGATTTTGATGCGGTTTTTTTAATAGATAGAGTGATTGAAGAGGGAGGTTTATATGTATAATAACATCCATATATTTTATACCCGTGCGAAGCCGGAGCGGGCCGCTAGTAATTTTACAAATTTTTAAGTATGTATTAATTTGACGTTTTCAAATAATCATTAACCTGATTTTACGAAATAAAGATATTTGAGTTTGAATCAAATAATGGCAAATATAATGTTGATATTTCTGAATAATGACTATGTTTACTCTGAAACTTAATTACCATTATTATAACAGGCTGAATATAATACCTGGAGGTTATTGTATCAAAACCAATTTAGGTCACGACAACCTCTCATCACTCGCCCCTCCCACTAGCAACTAGCCAACTACGCAGGACCAATTGCACTCGTTATTCCCACACTTTAAATTGTCCTATGAAACGGAAATCCGCCACGACCAGACAGAGATAGGCGCAGGATCGTCGGTATAACGTGCTTTTGAGACTTGACATTTTGTTAAATCACCCATCAATAGTCGGGGCTGACGTTGCTTAACCTCGCTTATCTCTCAATCTGGTCGATCAACACTGAGTCACGGATCCCTGCAGCTTCAATGTAACACGCACAATCACAATACATGCGAACATAATAATAATAATAATAATAATAATAATCTTTATTTGCTTCAAATGTGGTACAAAGATGGTAAACATAAATATTTTATAAAACGTCCAAGACACATTTCGCCATATTACAATAGCATGCAAATATTACAGTCATATCAATTAATTACATTTCCAATACATTACTCTCTATCTAAACATATTAATTAGTCCATTTTAGTTATTAACATCATAATCATTTCATATTTTACTCATAATATGTCAAAAATTCTCTGATAGAATAAAAATTTCTTTGCATAAGCCAACAACTTAGAGCTGGTACAAATTTTTTTAGCGGCAGTATTTTATAACAATCTGGGATTTTATTATAAATTTTAACACACATGGCAAAGCAATTGTTTTGTAGTCGGTTGGTCCTGGGAATTATCCCTAAAACAAGCCTGTCTGGATTCCTTATGTTCTTTCTCAGAGTAATATCTTTCGCTTTTTTAAATATTTCAGGGTGTTGTTTAACAAATTTTCCCACCTCTACTATGTAAATGCAGGGTAAGGGGAGTATCTTTAACTTTTGGAAATAAGGCCTGCATGATACATCCGGCGCTATATCACATATGGAACGTATGCATCTTTTTTGCGCAATAAACACTTTTTGCACGTCGGGACTGTTGCCCCATATTTGTAGACCATATCGGAGGACAGACTCGACATAGGCGAAGTATGCCGTACATGCCGTATTTTGGTCTGCTACTTTTGCTAATTTGTAGAGGGCGTATGAAAATCCATTAATTTTACTAGTTACTTTTTCAATTTGTTCTTTCCAATTAAATTTAGCATTAATTAAAATTCCAAGAAATGTCACATGATTAGTATTTAATAGCATATGTCCATTGTAATTTATATTAATATTATTGTTTTTAAAATTATTAAAATTCATCACATTTGTTTTAGATAAGTTTACTTGAAGATTATTTTTGTTCAACCAGTTTATAATTAACGTCAGAGTATTGTAAATGTCAGTTTCGTGTTGTGTCATTGTCATGTTTTTATTAGTAGTCACTATAATGGATATGTCATCTGCAAATAGTATGGTTTTGTGGTGTGTAACACTAGGGAGATCATTTATATATACCAGGAATAGAAGTGGTCCCAGTACACTTCCTTGAGGGACTCCAGATTGATTGGGTCTGTAACTTGATCTCTGGACTTCTATGGTATTATTGTCAGGGTTCAATCGAGATACATCAACACACTGGAGCCTGCCTTCCAAATATGTATGTAGCCAGTTTAGAGCAGGGCCTCTTATACCATAACTTTCGAGTTTTGTCAAAAGTTGTTTATGTGGCACAAAATCAAATGCTTTCGACATATCTAGAAATATCACTGTCGTATAGTCCTTATCGTTGACACTCTGGAGAATATCATTTACCAGAAAGAAAGTGGCATCCCTGGTTGACTTCTTTTTTTGAAAACCGAACTGATTTTGCACTATGATGTTATGTTTATCAAAAAAAGAGGTTAGTTTGTCATGCATAACTTTTTCAAATATCTTGGAGAATATTGGAATCAGTGTAATGGGCCTATAATTGTTCGCATCCGTTTTATCTCCTTTCTTGTAAAGCGGCTTTATCACCGAATACTTGAGTTTATTTGGAAATGTACCCGTTTGTAATGAGAGATTTACAAGAAATGTGATAATGGGTGTTAGTCGAGCACTACATGTTTTAATGATCTCAGTACAAATTGAATCATAACCTTCTGATTTCGTATTTGTCAAAGATAGTGTCAATTTGTGTATATAAGATTCATCTACCGGAAACAAGAAAATGGACTTCATTTGTATGCTTTTTGTGTTTGTGTTACAAATTTCATTGTTAGTTTTATTTGTGGTAGAAATAAAATGCTCATTGAATGTATTTGCTATTTCCAACGGATCTGTTAGGATAACATTTTTATTGACTAGTTGCGTAACTTGATCTTTTGTACTTATGTTTGTAGTTTCATTTTTTATGACTGACCATGTTGCTTTACATGTATTTCTACTATTTATAACATACCTTGTGTTACTATATTTTTTAGCAGCAATTACACATATTTTAAATAATTTGTCATATTTTAAATAATTATATTTATCTCTTTTACTTTTAGTAGTATAGTATTTTAAGCGTAATTTCCTTTTGCATACACTACTTTTTTTTAGACCTTTGGTCAGCCATTTTTTTCTATCTGACATATTTATCCTCACTTTGTTAAAAGGAAAGCAAAGGCAATACAGTAGACAAAAGTAGTCATAAAACTCATTAAACGCTATGTTTAGGTCCTTTTGTTCGTGCCAGTTTAAATAGTGTAAACTAGGTAGATATTCCTTGAATTTATTTATATTTTCAATTGAATAACCCCTTTTATAACTATAAATAAACTTAGGTATTTTACTTTTATTAGTTACTGGCCATGTGAGTATTTGTGCAGTTTCGTGGTCAGATAGCCCCAGTGGTAGTAGTACACCTGATGCAGTTACTATATTACTAATGATTAAATCAATACACGATTTACCTCTGGTTGGTTCCGTTATGTGTAAAATTAAATTATATTTTATCAGAATGTCCATAAATCGTTGAGTAGTTTGACCAGTTTTGTCAAGTGCATTTATATTTAAGTCACCGGCTATAATAAATCTATTTTTGGAATATTTGGATAAGTATTTATATAACATTAAATCTAATTTGTCAAAAAAATAATCTAAATGTCGTTTAATTTTAGAAGGAATTCTATATATACACATAACTAATGTATTATAAGTCACGAGCCTTATTGCACAAACCTCGAAGTGGTAAGTCATTCTGAGTTCATCAAAGCAAGTCATTTTTTTGAAAGGAGTACCTTTTTTTACCAATATACACGTGCCACCTCTTTTATTGGATCTACTGTAATATGATGCCAATTCATAATTACTAATATTAATATTTTGTTCCGTCCCTGTTTTGATGAATGTTTCGGTTAAGCACAATATGTCAGGATTTGTATCAGCTTCAATTTCTGCTAAAGTAATCTCCAATAATTCTTTTTTTGATAATATGCCGTGTATATTTTGATGCAGCAAAGTAATTTGGTTATTCGGGTTGGGGTCGAAAAAATGGATCGTTATCACTCGTAGTCGTAGTTGAATTTCTTATGTGTGTTTCAAGACAAGTTGCTGGCTTTGGTTTTGTTTTTTTAAGGAAATTATTCATAAAATAATATGGTATAGTGCCCTTTTTCGGAATACTTTTTTGCGCTATATTTGATTGCTTGACTTTTATGCTATGTTGTTGACTTATACTTGATTTATGTAAATGTAATTTAATTTTTGATGGTGATAGATAGTTTGTCTTATACTCATTATATTCCATACAAAAGTTGACTCTACTACATATATAATCAACGTAATTTTTATAATACTGTTTACCATTAAAGTATGTCTCAATCTCAATAATTGTACATTTTTTAAAGTGCGTGGTCCATAGTTTTAATGATTTATTTATCATGTACTGGTTAAGGTATGGGTTAAAGCTAACTGGGGTTATATAAATGTGTGCTTTACATAGTTTGTTGATTATTAAGCAGAAGTTATAATGTAATTCCTGTATATTATTGTCATTACTGCCAATATTTAGTATAATAATGTCGTCCTCAGATAAATTCTTTGCAATATCGTCACATTGTTTTAGTATTTCTGCACTTGTCGCTGCCGTCTTGATTAAAGAAAATGGTTTGAATTTACGGGACTCGTTTCCCATCATAGTTCTTAGAAAACCTGCTGATAGTCCTCTTGATTGTTCGTGATCTGCTAATATTATAATGTTTTGGTTCTTATATGTACTGGTTACGCCATCTATGTTTAGTTTTGGTGTACTAGTTTGTGCGCTGGATAGCTTATGGCTGTCATTGACTTGTACGTATTGATTTATTTGGTCGCAATTTAGTTCTTGAACTTGGTCCACAGATGTCACCACATTTTTCTTCTGTTGATGGCATATACCTGGTGTGTTTTGTTTTTGTTCACTGTCACAGTAGTACGAAAAATCGAGTCTTGATTTTTTTAGTCTTTTCTTGAGAGATTTGTTAGGTATTTTTTTTGTTGTGGTACTTTTACATATCCGTGTTAGTTGGTCAATTTTTAATTTATAATCGCTTATTTCCTTAATTTGTTTGCTGTTTTCCAGTAATAAATTTTCTATTTCGTTTTCCGCTATCTGTAATTTTTCTTCTAACGTAAATATCTTTTTCCTCATTTCATGTATGTCATCTATTATGTTGTTGCTTAGGTCAGGATAGCTACGATTTAATTCTTGAGTTGTTAATGTTGGTGTTGTCTTTACAGATAAATAATCATACTCATCGTTTTCTGAATATTCTGATAGTTCATCAAAGGAATTTTCAATTGGTTTATTTTTTTTCGATTTATTTCGGTATGTAATATTATTTTTTGGAGTGTTTTCCAATGATGTATTTAATCGGGTTAATGGAGTTGAATTCATACCATCCTGAACGTGATAAAGTGACTTATTCGCCATCTTGTGGTTTTAAAATCCTCTTTTTTTTATATTAAATCAACCTTTGTGATGCAATTTCAATTTAACTGTTCGATAAAACTTTTTCTTAGACTTTACTTCTTGTAACGTATTTCTTTATAAAAGCGACATCTGTGTTTAGTGCTTAGAACATTATCGCTAATCGATTTTGGAAGGAACTGTTAGTTTCCTCTACTCACCGATAGATGTCAGTAGATGTCTAAGTAATTCTGCTATTTACCGCAGTGGCACTACTGGTGCGGATTTTTTGAATATTTATTCTAGAATTTACCGTTATTAATTTTATAAAATTCACTTAATAGACATCAAACCTTGTTTTATCAGTCAATATTCGACTGGAACAGTTCTTCAGTGTTCACTGTAGCCTCATAATAGTTCAATATTTATTCATTCACAAATGTTGTTGTTAATTGTCAATAAGATTAATTGAATGTTATTTATTGTTTACTATTTTATTTCTATTAGATAACACTTGCACATATGATTTGTAGGTTTATTGTCACTTAGGCACCACGTTTGTGTTTATAAAGTCGAAAAATCTATTTTTAATAAATTATTTAAAAAGCACTGATACGAATATGATGTTTACGCGACGGCAGCGCCATCTGTCCCATCATACCGTCGATAGCTCCATCCGAAGCGCGTTATGATTTATTCGTTCATGTAAATGTATTCGTGGATCAATCTTCTGTATGAGTCGAGTCGGGAACTTTTGCTATGTATTATTTATCAGGTACCACGCCTTCGAGCGTACGGATCATTTTTTCAACTCTCTCTAAGTGCCGCGGTAATATTGTTTCGAGAAATTCAATTTATGTTATTACTTGTTACGTTACTGCACTGAATTGGATGTGGTCTGTTTTTTATTTATTTGGTTTCATATTGAACATTAAATATATAATTGTTTAAGGTTTGTATTTATCCATAAGTAGTACCTACTGAGAGGAGTAGATTATGTAAATTTGACAAACACCAACATCCAAGAATGTATGTGAATAATGGTTTCGTTTTACAAGTTTGATGGTCTAATTTTCCAACACAGATCACTCACACACATTTAGGAAATTTTCGATGTACCTATTATAGCAATCACGTTCTATAATTGTTATCTGCTGAGTTATTTTAATTTTGTACTGACAATATTAGCGGTATTTCTTTGCTGAGAACCCAATCAACTTCAGCTGAACTGGTAGCTGTAGCTATTCCTTTTTAATGGCGTTTTGACATGAACTGTGTCATCGGAAGTGTTTTTTTTAATTTTTTTCTTTACATGAAAATACACTTTATTTTATGTATTTTAATGGCAACTAAAACCCTGGTGGTTAGGTGTACATACATATGTTGCTTATTTGTTGCCAGTAACTCAGCAAGCATTTAGCCACAACCCGCCCTATCTTAAGAGCTCCAACAGTTACAAGGCTGCAAATCAGTTGACTAATGCCGTTAATGGCTGCAACATAAATCAGAGGTGCTTCAGACTTTATCACCAAAAGTGGTGATTAGAGAATTAACGATGCTTGTAAAAGCTCTTTAGAAAAGCAGTAAGTTAGGACAAATGTATGAGGAAATGGAACTTTGTGGCATTCAAGTTTATTAGAAGCAAACTGCATGTTTTTAAGTAACGTATCTAAATCTTTGCACATTTCGCACCCCCAGTAATATAAGGTTTCAAGTCAAAATTTTGGTAAAATGTGATTTTAAATGATATGGGTACAAAATAAATTGCTCTACCGGTTAGCGCTGACAGACAGAGAAAAACGATATTAATGACTCGGTAACTATATTTGTGTCTCTCCCTGCTCGTCATAGCAATGTGTCCATACTTGTCGCAGGTGGACCACTAAAACGTTGTATAGTTTGTATTTGTGCCCTTCTATGACAAAAAAATTTGGTGAGTTTTATTTTGAAATTGTTTTATTATAAAGAAAAGTTTGTAGTTGCGCCGTTATAACAAAATATATTACAAAATGTTGTAATTTTGGATCTAATTCATAATAGATTGATATATTTCACAAAAATAAGTATATGAGGGAATTATGATTGATTCATTATAGAACGTAACATGGCCCTTATTTAAAAAAAAACATTTTTTATTCAAATTGGGCCTTTTGAATTAATACAAAAAAAATATTGTTTTAGTTAATTACACAAATTTGAATCAATGTTAACAACATAAGTGATATTCCTTGTTTGTTTATAAGTATTGGAAGTTAAAGTATTGTAACGATATAGAACAGTGACTATTCAAGTATTATACTAGGTACGTTATTTTAGAAAAGAGTTTTAATGTAAGAAATCAATGTTAAGTTTTATAATTTTGCAGCGAAATGGAAACGCGAGTACGAAGGATAATGTACCTACTTCTTCTTCTCCTTGTCCTGTTCCCATTATTTGGGGTCGGCTCTCCTTGTTATTTTTCGCCAGGACTTTTTTTTTCGGTTCTGGGTTGTCTCTGTTAGTACTTGAGCTTCCTGCATATCTCTCTTTACAGTAGCCATCCAGGTGAGTCGGGGTCTTCCTCGTCGCTTTGCTGGGGGGAGCATATCCAACACCTTTCGTGTCATGTGTTCAGGTTCTCGTCGCATGACGTGCCCGTACCACCTCAGTCGTCCCTCTGTCAGTTTTTCAGCAACAGGCCTTACTCTGAAACTACCACGTATATAGGTGTTACGGATACGGTCTAGTAAGGTGACTTCACCGGCCCAGCGCAACATTCTCATTTCAGCGGCATGGAGTTTATCTTCCAGTTGTTTTTAAGGGGCCAGCACTCAGCGCCATACAACATGGCTGGGCGAATCGCGGCTTTATTTATTTTTCCTTTAACGGGTACCGGCATTTTCTTATCGCATAAAACCTCAGTTAGCTCCTTCCACTTCATCCACCCTATGTTTATTGGATGGGTGGGATGGACCTACTGAAACCACAAAGTCATCATCATATTATTATTATCTATCGATGATCTATCTTTGGAACCTGAAAATGTACTTTTATTTTTAACTATGTAATTTAACGTTTTGATTTTGATTTTATTTACACAGTTAAGTTTTTTTTTTATTTGGGTTTTTTCTAATGAAGAAAGAGAATATCCCACTAGAATCCACTAGTTCCAATAATATTACAAGTGGTTTTACCCAGCAACTCATTCTGGTAGTTTTCAGGAGAAAAACTATCATAACATTGGGCTATAGGAAGTGACGAAGTAATTGAAAATATAAATATAATGACCTCTCCTAAGAATTCCAGCATGCGCCGTTGTTCGTCTAGCTCAAGCTCTTCGTTCAGCTCTAGTAGTTCCAGCATTTCTAGTTTTGCAGCAGCAATTCAAGTACTACTACATCTAATACAAGCATTTCTGACTATCAAACATAACATAACCCGACCACTTTTAGATGGGAACGCCAACTCACAGCCAGTCAGTACTTTTAAAGGCAATATTTCTTCACTATCCATATTGACATCGTATTGCGACGAGTTACCATCAGTTAGACCCCGAACAGCGGTTTGTAATTACATCATTTATCCACTATATTCCGAGGAAAGTGATGTAGATTTCAGTGATAACGATCCCACTTGCAATCAAGAGCGAAACCTTCATCAACCTTTACTAAGCAATGCAGCTATAACTTTCATTAATATAAACAATATAAATACGACAGATGAAGATTTTTACATAAAACCCAGGAAACATAAAGGAGATCCAACTAAAGGAATGCAAAACACACAAAAACTAAACTTAGGTCGAAGCTATGTAGTTATACATTCAATTAAAATCACCTATTCATAGAAAATGGTCCCTTCATGTAATATAAAACCACCTTGTGGTCAAAAATGTAGATTAAAATGCCGTGATCGCATCAATGATTCCAAAATAGTTGGAGATCTTTAATGTATTTTGGGCATTAGTGGATAGAAAATTGCAAAGAATGTATATTTGCCTACAAGTATACCAATGCCAAGGATTCTCGTTATCCAAATCATGCATTCTATTTTTCCATAGACGCTGCAAGAGCACGGATACTCGTACTCTTCCAGCGTCTGCAAACCGTTTTTACACTCTTAATATTTCACACAAGATGATTCGAACCGTCCAGTTTGAGAACCAAAATACGGGTGGTTTTGTAAAAGATCACCAATGCGGTAAACACAATAAGCATAATTATAAGTGATGATATATATATTACGGGTCTTAATCGCGTGAATAATTTAAGGTAAAATACCTTGTTTATTGCCCGACGTTTCGACCGTATTGCAACGGCCGTGGTCACGGGAAGACTAGTTGAGCTCAGCGTCGCCTCCGTGAAGCGCGGGTTTCGGAAACTACTCTCGCTTGATTTTTATCACTCACTATTACGGAACCGTCGGTACTTCGACACACAACACTAAGGACATCTGCACACTGGCGTGTAATGTTTGTTCGGCGGTGTATACACTTGCCGATCACGGGATTCCACGATGTTGACAAACGGTATCCGTCTTCTCGGTTGAAATTGACATGTTTTTTGATTTCAACCGCTTCCCTCGCCATCCTGGAGTAATAGTGACGGTCGGTGGTGAGGACCTGTGGTTTGTGTAGTTCAATCCAGTGATTGGTTCCCGCATCCAGCAAGTGTTCCGCTATTGCTGACTTGTTTGTCTGTCGGTTTTTCACAGCCGCGATATGTTCCTTAACCCTTTCCGCTTGGTTTGTCCGATGTAGGAACTGCCACAGCTGCAATCCACTTTGTAGACGCCAGGTGTCTGTAGAGGAATTACATCCTTAGGAGTACGTAGGTGCTTAGCTACCTTGGAGTGCGGACTATGTACAGTCTTAATGGAGTATTTCTGCAGTACTGTTCCAACTTTGTCCGTCACTCCTTTCACATACGGTAGAAAAGCTGGAGCCCTGTCAACCCCCGGTCGGGAGTCTCTCCTCTTCGTACGTCGTGTGCTTCCTCTGTATCCGTTTCGCTTTAGTACCTCCTGAACATGTGTGAGCTCACTTTCTAAATGTTCAGGGTCACAAATGTCATATGCTCTATTTGTCAGCGATGATACCACGGATTGCAGATGTCTTGGATGGTGATGCGAGTCAGCATGTAAGTATCTGTCTGTGTGGGTCGGTTTTCTGTACACAGTGTGTGCTAGGGTACCATTGTCTCTAACCATTATTTTAACATCGAGAAAAGCTAGCGATCTGTTTATCTCCATTTCAAAAGTGAACCTGATCTTAGGGTGTATGGAGTTCAAGTCTTTAGCAAATTGTTCTACTTCCTGCCTACCGCCCTTCATAATGCAGAACACGTCATCGACGTACCTCTTCCACAGTTTGACCTGGGACAATTGTAGCTCAATTGTTTCCTCAAAATGTTCCATCCAGATGTTGGCCATCACCGGCGCCACTGGGCTGCCCATGGCCACTCCGTCGATCTGGAGGTAGTGTTGTCCCTGGTAGATGAAAAAGTTGCCTTCCAGACAGTTTTTAAGTAAAACAATGTACTCATTGGACAGATCGTTTGCTCTCAGCTTTCTCTCGATGACCTCAAGGCAGTCCTGAATGGGAACGTTGGTGAATAGTGACTCCACATCAAAACTCACCATCACCTCGTCTGGTTCCACTTTCATGCTCTTGATGATGTCCACGAAATGGCGAGAATCCTTTACGAACGATGTCGTTTTACCCACTAAAGGTTGCAGTATTGAAGAAAGGTATTTCGCTAGATCGTAAGTAGGCGAGTTAATTTGGCTTACGATTGGGCGTAGTGGGACGTTACCTTTATGAACCTTTGGCAACCCATATAACTTGGGCGGCTGTACGCTCTTGGGTCGAAAGAGTCGGTCATAGACAGCAATAGCGGAACACTTGCTGGATGCGGGAACCAATCACTGGATTGAACTACACAAACCACAGGTCCTCTCCACCGACCGTCACTATTACTCCAGGATGGCGAGGGAAGCGGTTGAAATCAAAAAACATGTCAATTTCAACCGAGAAGACGGATACCGTTTGTCAACATCGTGGAATCCCGTGATCGGCAAGTGTATACACCGCCGAACAAACATTACACGCCAGTGTGCAGATGTCCTTAGTGTTGTGTGTCGAAGTACCGACGGTTCCGTAATAGTGAGTGATAAAAATCAAGCGAGGGTAGTTTCCGAAACCCGCGCTTCACGGAGGCGACGCTGAGCTCAACTAGTCTTCCCGTGACCACGGCCGTTGCAATACGGTCGAAACGTCGGGCAATAAACAAGGTATTTTACCTTAAATTATTCACGCGATTAAGACCCGTAATATATATATTTTAATAATGTGTACAAATCGCGAAAGTTTATCAACATTTATAAGTGATGAGTTTGAATATGACACGTCAACTTCATCAACTCAAAAAAGTTAATGTACGTAATAAGACAAAAGGATCCCAGACATTGAGGACATAACCATGCAAAAGGCAAACTTAGAGCCACTACAACTTAGTTCTGCTAAAAAGAATGATCTCAAGGATCTTATTAATAAGCAATTGATAGATCCATTTTATGCTTCTTATTATAATAACATGTTGTCTTAATTTTATAAGAATATTTTTTTTATCTACGTTTACGTGTTATGAATTATTTTGGTGTACGTAAACTTATTTTGTTAAGAATGCTACAATATCATTAGAATATGAAGGTAAATTTCGTCACCATCTACAATGTTATTTTAACTCAGGTAGGAAATCGGGCGGTCCAGAAACCAGAAGAGTCCGAGCAACGATTTTTTTTTTCCTTTTTTAATTTTAATTTTGTGAATTATTTTTAGATTTATATTTTTTTATTATAATAATAATAATAATATAATATCTTGGGACAACTCACACAACGCTATCTGATCCCAAACTAAGCAGAGCTTGTACTATGGAAACCAGACAACTGATAAACTTACTTATATATTTCTAAATACATACATATTATAGATAAATAATACCCAGACACAGAATAAACCATCGTGCTCATCACACAAAGTTTTATCCTGGGTGGGGATCGAACCCACGACCTCTTGCGTAGCAGTCGGATACACTCCTACCGCGCCACAGAGGCAGTCAAAATTATGTCAGCAAAATCTAAAAATATTTTTGAACTTTCATCAGTATGTATTTATTTCTTAGAGATAAACTGTTTTTTGTCATGACGTTGTAATTGTCATTTTTAAATTGTCATGTTTGTGTACGATAGCGCAATAGATGATTATAATAACGCAATAGATAACAATAGACTGATTATTAAAGCATTACTTTCATTTTGATTGATATTTTATTTGTAAAATGATAAGAAAAACTTGAGAGACTTGTGGTTTTGTTTTGTGATATAGAGTATTACTAACGAGCCGGTTACTATTTAGTGTTTTAATAAAGTTAGTATATTAAAACACTAAATAGTAACCGGCTCGTTAGTAATATACCGAATGAAATAGGTCCACATTTCTTTTAAGTTTAAATGTACTATATGGGCCTAACTTAAATAGGTTCTTTCAATTACGTGTATTTTATCAAAATATGTATATTTTCCTTTTTTTTTAATGGCTATTTATAAAGCAGTTATCGAGGAACAAATCTGCAAAATTTCACAATTATAACTTGAATAATAAGCATTTTATTCAAAAAATAAACTGAAATGTAAGAATCCGGAATCTCTAAATGAGATTTCCCAAAAATCTACTTTTTTGGATTATGCCTTTATATTACTAAGGGTGCAATTTATTCGTGAATGCTATCCTAAGCTTGTAAGTTCACGTTTTCGTGTAAAAATGGAGGACCTACGTTAGCACATACAAGTATACATTCAGCTAATACTGATTATTTTTTATACCTAACAATCAGTAACCAACTTCGCCAATATGCTACCTATTTTATATAGAAGGTAGGGGCAAAAATATTTTCGCATTTTGAATGTTTTGTTAGTAATCAAACCTCTTTGATTGTACTGAATGTAACTGGCTGGTTTTAATATCATTAAATGTTGACATTCTGAAGATGCAATAAATAAAAAAAAAACTAGTTCTCGCCATTTTTCAATTGTTTTTCAAGCAAGCAAAATGAACGTAATATGACGAAGAAATTCGGTTCAGTTTTAATACAGATAAGGTAAAAATGCGACGAATGCCGTGAATAAAATTTCTGCGGTTTAAGGACCTAATGCGGTATCAATAATCGTAGCACAAATGTGGTTCAAGCGTTTCATGTTTGGAAATGTTAGTGTGAAGGATGGGGTTCGCTCTAGACGCCCACGCATATTGGTATAAAATCACGGATAAAATCAGTGCCATCTTTGAAAAAGTAGAGCAAGATCGACATTAGTACTTACGATATTGCTGAAGATCTGGATGTTGATCACAAAACAGTTTACAAAAGTTACATTCACAGTCATTTACAAAAGTCTGGGTACAAGAAAAAACTTGATATTTGGATACCACATGATCTCACACATCGTGGTCGAAGCATAGGCAAAACCCGGCCTGACTCGGAACAAACTAAAGTTTTGCCGCCGGGTAAAACTATCGATTCTGAGTTAAAAGAAGCCATTGAGAAACACCGGCCGGAGCTGGTGAACAGGAAGGGCGTGGTGTTTCATCATGACAACGCCAGACCGCACTCATTTATAGCCACTCAGCAAAAATTGAGAGCTTAGCTAGACTGTGTTTGTTCATCCTCCGTATATCCCTGATCTTGCTCCATCGGATTTCCACCTGTTTCGGTCACTTCAGAACTCTTTAGCATAAAGTTAACCTCAAAAGAACACTGTGAAAATTACCTGTTAGAGTTTTGATCAAGAATCTAAAAAATTACAGCAATGGAATCATAGCAATAGCCATAAGATGGCAACAAGTCATCGACTAAAACGGCGCATACATTTAATAAATAAATAAATATACCTTATAAAATGATTTTTCTGTGTATGAAAAATACGAAAATACTTTTGCGACCTTACATTTTTCCTACATAGGAACAGGAACCACAAGGCGAATCAATTTCGTATTCCATTTACTCACAAACAGTTACTCCGAGTTCAATAATACTTTTTGTAAATAACCCTTCAAAGTAAAGGTAGTTCCCCGTAGAGTTGACATGTCTCTGTTTACGGTCAAAGCTGAAGAAAGTCGGGAATAAATTAAATTTATTTGTATCCACCGGGACCCGAACCGTGTAGTTTTGTGTTGGACTTGTTGGTGTATTAGAATTATTTCAGTTACAACTTGTATGACATGACATTTAGGGTACGTCTTCTTTGTGATAGTAAAGGTCTAAAATAAATTATTATTTTTTGGTTATTTTAAACCAGTGTACCTACAACTATGGTACCGAGACGTAAACAATTACGGTTTCACAAATTTGAAGATGCGTAGTGATCTATTGGAGTTTCTGCAGCATAAAATCTGCAATGAGGTAATTTACCAGAACTGTAGTTACCGATATAATTCGCTGGTTGAGCACGGTGAACGGGCTGGTCATATCTGCCGACGGCCGATGGGGAAAACGAGTCCAAGTGTGGAGAACGCGGCTCGATAAAGGTAAGGTACAGTACGATCAACGTATCTTGACCGGATTGAAGTTAGGTTTTTATCACTTTCGCGCATGTCATAGAGATGCGACCCTAAAACTACTTACGAAAACGATTAATCGATTAAAAATACTAACAACATTTTAATTCAACAATATAAAAACACTATTTAAATGAGTTTATAAAAGTTTAAATTTAAAACAGTTACAGTAAATAATAAAGAAACTTTAAAAAACAATTTCTTTACCAAAACAATCAAAATTAGTGTTACTAATTCATATTTTTTATTGGTAATGCGTAATCGCATCTCTAATCCTCTTGGTTTAGTTACCGCCCCCGCCCCCCGCTTGCTGTCACCATTTACTTCCAAAAAATGCATCTGCGCAACCACTTGTCGCCTACTTCAGTCCGGCCTAGTTACGTTGATCGTACTGTAAGAGATCCGACTGACAAGGAATGTCGTTGAGATGGACTGGCTGCGGAAGGACCGGGTTATGTGGCGTAAATTAAGAAAGGCCAGCGCTGCACTAAGACAGGCTGACTATGATCACGATTGATTGTTTTAATACAAAACTTATTCATTTCCAGTTTTCATATAAAACATTAGCTGACCCGCGTAACTTAGTTGCGTCCATTATCCCGTTTTTGCAACTTTTTTATTGATGCACCGCTCCTATTATTCGTAGGGTGGCCTATAACACTCACAAATAACGTAGATTTATAAAGGTACTCGTAAAACAGTTTTTAAAATCGGTTCAGAAGATCCAGAGATTACCCCCTATAACTCATAAACTTTACCTTTTTATAATATTAGCATCTATAGATTATAAAAATATTTTACATTTATGTGACTTAATCAAATATCGTGTACGTTTATCAAATATAGAACAGCATTTCCCAAATCATTTCGGAATCATATGGCACATAAACAACGGATAAAAAGCACGGAGACACTATACAAACGCAAAATATATTATTATACATTGACAAAATATGGTATAAAAGAATCTGTAATAATATTCATATCGGCGCTGCGGGCGAGGAATGAATACCTCAGAATGCTCACAGAGCCTTATATTGGAAACCGACGATTATACGCCACCGAGCACCTCAATGTTTTATGTTAGAACCAATATAAGTTAAACAGCAAAATATGGCTGAATTTATTATATTTTTTTAGGTTAGTGGGACGCGTTTGACCGTACTCTTAGGCATAATACGTTGCTTACTTACACCTACTATCTTAGAAAATTTTAGGATTTGACAATTAACGTCTGTAAGGGAGGGTTATGTTTATCGCTCGTATCTTGTACGTATGTATGTCATATTCTTTATTACCTCATATTTCACAAGCCACTGAATGGATTTATACAATTAAGACGTCTTTAAATTAGTCTTGACTGCCCAAGTGTTCTTAGATAGGTGACGTTTAAAAAAACAACATGGCGGCTGTGAGATGTCAGAATAAAGAAGCTTAAAAAAAAAAAATCGAATACTGCAATATGGGTATTAAATTAAAGGGCTCATCTTAAGCATTTCAAAAACAAATAACATGATTATGAGTGTAATACTAAGAAAGTTAGCAACCATTCTTTTATCAATTTTCAATACTTGACAATAGCTGTGATAAAAGTTAGTTGTTACATCCTACAACTACTGAAAAGGCTTATAAAAAAATTAAAAAAAACCCTCCTGCACAAAAAAAAATGGAAACAAGATCCCCTACATAATTATATAATTTCATGCAGTCGGAGGCATTAATGAATCTCGATGAACTTAGTACAGTGCCTGCGACTGCACTATGTAGGGGATCTTGTTTCTATCTTTTTTTTTCTTTTTTTTTAAATTTGTTTTTTTTTATTCATCAGTAGGTACTTAGAAGTATGCGTATAATAACTAGTCAGGTTTTAGCACGAAATTAGTTTTTATACGCATACTTTTAGAATTATAGGACCTTGAGCAGATATGCCCTATAATGTCCACCAAAGTGACGTTTGCACAACAGCTGTATTAAATAATTCGGGATTTTTAATAAAAGCACGATTATTCTCAAAGCTGCCGATATATTTATGTATTTAGATAGTTTAATGCTCTGCAATTCCCGAATATTAAATAAAGTCACTTATACGTTTATTTTTTCTAAACAAATATTTAAAAAATAACAATAAAATATAAGCACAAATATTTAATGTCTATAAATAATGGTGGTTAATAGAAGTATATATGCCGATTATATCCTTTTAAGTATACCTTCATGTTTTTCACTGTAATTTTATTGTAAACTAGCTGTCCCGCGCAACTTCGTTTGCGTAAATTTTCCCCTTTTTTATAATCCTATGTTACTTCTAATACCTCCAAGAATATGTGTATTTCATGATGATCGGTTGAGTAGTTTTCGCGTGAAAGCGTAACAAACAAACTTACATTCACATTTATATATTAGTATTGAAGTAGGGATCGTTGACAGATTAGTAGACATTGCTTGTGCTTCAAACCAATGGTTCAACTAAGTATCTTATTATTTATTTACATAACATGTAATGCTGTACCTAAAAAGAGAAATAAAGCTTGTAATATATTTTTTTTAATTATTAATTAATAAAATGTTATATGAGGGTCTCAGCTCTATACATGGCAAATTCTGAAAAAGGCAAACCACCCTAATAAAGTGCTCAACCTCATTTATAATATCTTCAATGTACCTATGAGTAAAAAGTTCATGTCCTAAAATTTAAACTAAACTAAAAGCAGCCAACAAAAAATCAAATTAAAAAAGATTTGAGAGAGAACGAAAGTCGTAATTCTGTCAATCATAACGCCACAAGTTTTTACTTAACAGCAGCGCCTGCTATCTTTCGAGAATTGTTTCGTCGTTACCATTTCTGGCACTGTTCTTTTTTGGTGTTTATTTAATTTTGACATTTCCGTCTTATTTTATTTTGCTAATTGACGTAAGACGACAAAAATATAAGTAATTTTATTGTCATTCAATTGAATATCTACCCATAACGTAGACGGCTCATATCCACGCTATGTCGGCTCGTATATATTTGGATGAAATTTGACACTTGTTAGAAATGGGGCTCTTGTGCAAACATTACTATAGAATGTTTTAAAACATTGATGGTTATAGATTATGTGATGTTGTGGGTTTGGTAGTTGTTTTATAATATACTAGCTGTCCCGCGCTACGTCGTCTGCGTAAATTTTCCCCTTTTTTTATAATCCTATGTTACTTCTAATACCTCCAAGAATATGTGTACAAAGTTTCATGACGATCGGTTGAGTAGTTTT
Organism: Herminia tarsipennalis; assembly: GCA_945859575.2. NCBI lineage: Eukaryota > Metazoa > Arthropoda > Insecta > Lepidoptera > Erebidae > Herminia > Herminia tarsipennalis. The sequence goes on from OX243830.2 coordinate 39,748,619, forward strand.
TGCGTGGAAGCGTAACAAACTAACTTACATTCACATTTATATATTAGTATAGATATAGATGAGAAGCAGGAAATCTGTTAATGGTGTTACTTTAAATTATTCTATATTAACCTGAATAGCTACCCTCACAATACTGAACTGATTGATAGAAACCTTACACAATATACACATATTACATACTCACATACAATAAATACATGCTGACATCTCTTGAACAGAACAAAGTCCTCTCCACTAACCCTCAGTTAGTTCTAGCCATGACTCTTTAGGTTACATTGACTACTGAGACAGTCAAATGACACACAAGTAGTCGATATTCCTGACATGAAATAGTTAATGTAGTTATATATCTACACCAACCAAACAAATGTTTCGACAACTCAGGACGAACTGCCCTGACGCCGCAGAACGAGGAGAGCCGACCCCAAATAATGGGAAATGGCTAGGACAAAGAAAGAGAAGAAAGAATTATATATCTACACAAGTCTTGCATACATATAATTGCTACAACAGACTCGTAGCAATTCTATCAAAGCTTTTCTTATAATTATTAAGCTACACCTCTACAACCTCTACGTTCTCCCTACAAGGTTCTTTCACACTCATATTGTGGTTTATAACCTGAATTAACATGATTTTTTCATTAAAACTAATAACCACACGAAAGAAGAGAGACTACGGGTAGTCTACCCATAGCCAATTAAATTCTATATTGTGTACAAATCGCGAAAGTTTACGAACATATGTTATGTAAATTGTTTTCGGCATCTAATAAAATGAAAATCAAACGCCTATCTACTTAAATAAATAAAGAATTTTGATGGCTTTGGTTTACAGAAACCAAAAAAAAGTTTAGACGAAAACATCTCCAACAGCAGGTGTGAGTCCGAACTGCATTAAAAAAAGTAATTCAAAGTGTATCGCAATCGCAAATAGCTCCTGAAACTTCTTTCAAACTTGCCACTTCCGAACGAAAGAGAAGCGAGCAAGTTCGCATTACCACCTACTACGAACTATTGACCACAGTCGCTAGCGGCTGTAGTTAGATTTTTTAAACAGGCTGATTTGGTGGTGTATTTTGGCTTAGGGGTAGAACAATAAAAGATCAAAATAAATAAAAATCAAAGATAGAGTAGTATATCTACGCCTTCACAAACCCTTGTTGTAAATGGCATCAAAGCACACGCTAGGCAATAAACATCCAGAATATATTAATAACAAAGTGATGATGGTTTATCTTACGCAAGTTATTTATGAATTTATAACCAAAACCCTAAATAGCTTTATATAAAACCCCTTTATTCATAATATTTTAGTGACAGCATTTTTACAAGTTATGTTATGTCTTCTTCTATTATATTTTAAAATGGAACGAAAAACAAAGACAAAACATTCGCTACCTAAAATGATGTTTGTAAAGTATTATGAATAAGGTGGTTAATCTATAAAATGAATAGTAAAATGCACAGCATGGATGACGTTTTGCGTAACAAGAGTGTAGTATCTGTGACTGCAGTGTAGTAAAGTGTATCACTTACTCATAGTAGGTACTATGTCTGAATGTATCCGAACTCCATCGAATATATTACCAAAGGTTTTAAAGATATACGATACTCCAGCTCTTATCTAAACTTAGTTCCGTTTTATAACTTGTCGTAAAATCTTTCATTTACATTTCTGGGTTTTAAAAACAATAAAAAAAATGGGTGTATTGTATAGAGTACTTCTAATGTATGATGAGTATTATTAATCGGCTCCTTGCATCTAACTCTAGTGTTGTGTAGAAATTGAACCTTTTACCTTCGAAATCATTTCTAAAATCCCTACAATCATAATAAAATAATTGTTATACTGACATAACCGTTTTATTTTAAACCATAGCAATAAATTATTTTTTTCCCTTTGTAATATGTTATTACTGCAGATTGCTCGGTATTGTTGGCTGCCAACAATTGGCCCCAGGGAGCACTTTGTGTCACAATGATATGCCACAGGCCATACTTATAAATTAATTGTTGCGAAAAAAATTCAGTTCATATGATTTTGTAATTCATTAATTAATCTGTGAAAGGGTTTTTTTATTATCTAGTAGTATCTGTTTTTGCGTTTCGAATTGACCATTCTAATCAATGGTATAAAATAATTTAGAAAGTACATTTTTTTATATTTCGTCCGTTTTGGTTTACGGAATAATTTCGACAACGGTTTGGACGAAATATGATTGGACCGTCACTTATTAAAGTTGCTGACTAATATGCGCTAGTATTTTAAGACCATTCAGAAATGTTGACTATCATTTGAACATTCGTTTACATTGATAAAACTATGGCTGTGTGAATAGCCGTAACTGCGTTATTAATTATTTTGGTATAAGATACTATTTTTTATAGGATATGTTGTTACATCTTAAAATCAGAGAATTTATTTTTATTGTTTATGGTATTTTTATTTGCAGACGCTTGGGATTGAACTGCTTTCTCTCACATGCTATTCAAATGTATTTTAAGATTATATATATATATATATATATATATTGTATGTATTATATATTCTTTGTAAGAAGTGAAGTATTGTGTTTGCTAAATACGTATAGATATACTTATTTTAGTGTTACTAATAGTATTATTATTTAGCTATCTATAATTTATAAACGATTACACTCACCAAACACACTGGTTCATTCAGTAAAATTTATTTTTGTAAAGAAAAACTTGATGATTTTAAAAGAGTGGCACATGAGTTTCTTGGCAGCTTCTTCTCATGATGACTCTCACTCTTCTCTGCTTTACACTTGGAACTGCCGCCTAACCTCATTTTGTTTTTTTTTTAAACAATCATAATTTTATATTTTTTTTTAGTATGTATTAATTTGACGTTTTCAAATAATCATTAACCTAATTTACGAAATAAAGATATTTGAGTTTTAAGACAAAGACAAAGACAAAGACAAAGACATTTATTGCATAAACTGTGTACATAGATGACAAGAAAAACAATTAGTTCCAACAGTCTGCCCGTACGGGCGTTGCAATTTCTTATTTAAATAGGTAATTCAAAATTGTACAGTACAGAGATTGTTACTTAGTGGCAAAATATGCAGACATGTTATAAAAGGCATTATCAGTTAGCCATTTTTTCAATGTTTTTTTAAATAACATTCCTTCTAGTTTTTTAATCTCTATGGGTAAGTGATTAAATACTCTGATTGCTGTGATGTACAAGCTTTTATAATAAATCATATTCTTTATATTAGGTAAAACTAAATTATATTTGTATTTATTTCTTAAATTACATTTGTGATGACACTTGAGATCAAAATATGATATATTATTTTTGACAAACAGACACAGCTCCAACAAGTAAATGCCCGTAAGTGTAAGGAAACCTTCTTTGGTAAACACAGATCTTAGTGACTCGATATTTCGCATATTGTAGATAGTACGAAGACATCTTTTTTGTAAGATGAAGGTGGATTGTATATCAGTCGAATTACCCCAGAATATAATACCGTAAGTCAGTAAAGGAAACACATAACCATAATAAGCTGACTTAGCAGTGTTTTCAGAGGTCGTTTCAACAAGTATGGATAAAGCATAACTGAAGGTTGATATTTTTTTATTTATCTTCTCTATATGATTCTTCCAATTTAAATGATGATCGATCGTGACACCTAGAAAGTTGATATGATCAACCTCTTCTATGTTAGTGCCTGAATTTAATATATTTAACTTCGGTGGTTTAGTTTTGTAATTTCTAAATTCTATGAGCTTAGTTTTTGTAAGATTTACCTTTAAATTTATAGCTTTTAGCCAGCTTGTCACAGTATTCAATGTATTATTTATTTCAATTACGTATTCATTGTCATTTAAATTATCATTACAAATAAAAATAGTGGCATCATCAGCATACATTACGCATAAATGGTTTATTAATTTTGGAAGATTATTTACATAAATTAAGAATAATAACGGTCCCAGAATGCTCCCTTGAGGGACACCTAGCAATACGTTTTCAAATACAGACTGTGTAGAATTCAAAGTTTTGTTACGTTTGTCATATGATTCAATAACTGTAGCTTGTTTTCTATGTTTTAAATAAGAATCTATTAGGTTTTTAGCTACACCTCTAATTCCAATAACATCAAGTTCATTTAAGAGGATGTCAAATTGAACGCAGTCAAAAGCCATTGACATATCAAGAAATACAGCGGTGCATCTCTTTTTTTTATTCATGTTATCCCATATGCTATCGAAAAGCTTGAAAATGGCCGATGAAGTGCTTTTATTTTTCTGAAAGCCGAATTGATAGGGGCTTAGCACTTGGTGACGGTCAAAGAATGTAATCAACCTATTATGTATGACCTTCTCAAAGATTTTGGAAAAACTAGGTAAAAGAGCTATAGGTCGGTAATTGTTCATATCCCGTTTGTTTCCTTTTTTATATAAAGGTTTAATTACGGCTATCTTTAGACAGTCTGGGAATACACCAGTTTCTAGCATAAGATTTATAATATAAACAAGGACATCTGCAGTATATGTTATACTATTCTTAACAATATTTACTGGAATACCATCTACACCATAGCTAGTTTTATTTTTGAGATTATTCGCAATGTTTACAACTTCACGTCTATCGACTGGGAAAAGAAAAATGGAGAACGAGTTTCTTTCTATGGGTAGTTTGTTCTTATACTCGACATTCGGATTATAATTTTGTGTAACATATAATTTATTGAATGAGTTTGCTATATTTGTTGGTGATCTGATTTCTTCGTTATTATGATGAATGTAATCAATAGTAGGTTTTAATGAGTTTGTTGCTTGGGTATGTTGTTTTATTAAAGCCCAGCTAGCTTTGGTTGTATTATCACTATTTTTTATGTATTTTATATTAGATAACTTTTTCGATTCTTTTATAACTTTTTTCATAATATTACAATATTTATTGTATTTTTGTTTAATATTTTTACAGTTATTTTTTTTGGTTTGCAAATATATTTTTCGTTTATTTTTACTTGATGTAACAATACCTTTAGTTTTCCATGTAGTTTTTTTTTATATGTAATTTTCGTTTTAATTATAGGAAAGCATAAATTAAAAATGAGTGAAAACAGTTCAATGAATTTCATGTAGGCCGCATTGACATCTGATTCTTGATATACCTCTTGAAATGTTATTTGAGCTATGTATTTTAGAAATAAATCCCTATTTTCCTTTATATTCCGTCTATTTACATACCAAAATTCTTCTTTAAAACTCAAACTACAAGGTATTTTGATAACTTGACCAGTATGATCCGAAATACCTAGGTCTAGAATTTCTGTTATACATTTTTTATGGTTTGTGATGATGTTATCGATACAGGTAGCGGATTGTAAAGTTATTCTAGTTGGATTTTGTATAGTTAATTTTAAATTAAATTTATTTAAAATGTCCACGAATTGTTTACTTTTTGTGCTTACAGAAAGTGTATCCACATTGAAGTCTCCTGAGATGAATAGTTTTTTTTGCATATTTCTAGGCCTAATAGTTAGCTTGAATAATAATATCTCGAGTTTGTCAATAAATAATTGGAAATTACCATTTGGAGTTCTATACATACATAAGATATCCCAATTTGTGTCTGGAATGTGTATACCACAACACTCAAAATGTAGTTCTGTTGAGAGTTCAGTTATCCAGTCCAATTTATGGAAACATATAGAATGTTTAACGTATATACATACTCCACCCCTCCGTTTATCCTTTCTAGAGAAATAATTAGCCAACCTATATCCAGGGAGTTGTAATATTTCTGCACATTTGTCTAGAAAAAAGGTTTCGCTTGCACAAAAAATGTCAATATTCCTAGAGTGTAATAAGAGCTCTAGTTCACTTGCTTTAGATTTCATACCTTAAACATTGAGGTGTAATAAAGTGAAATAATTATTAGACTCTAAATTATTAGGTACGAAAAAACTCCGTTTCTGTTTGGGTGGCGACATTTAACATAACCGGAGTTGAATAATGATCAGTTTGGGTAGCGATAGCCGTACAGTTTCTACTAGTCTTTACATTTACATTATTTTTATATTGTTCGTATCTCTGTTTATGGTACAAATGAAGTATGTTTCTTAATAAATATCTAGAAAGAGTATAAATAAATGAGTTAAAAGAAAGTACACCATCAATGCCCATGAAAGTACTATGGGCAAATTGAGAGCATATATGTTGACATAATTCATTTAGTTTCACTTCATTTAAATTTCTGTTTTGATGAATGTTACACACTAAGACATTTGTATGAGTCAGTTTGTTCACATAGTAATATCAAGTTCAAGTTCATTTAGTTTGAATCAATCTGTAATATTGATGGCATAAAAGTTTAAGCGTAATAAAATGCTGACATTGTGAGTTTAGATTATATTAATAATAAAGAAGTACATACTTACAGTTGTTTGTGTCGTATTTAATATGTAATGCTTTTTAAAGCTAACACCACTGTTAGCATAGCATCTGTTTAAATGTAAAACAACAGTAAGAAAGTAATAATTACAGATGTATTGTATCTGTAATTTATAATATCACTTTCAACCTTCTTCCATAATGTTGTGGCTTATACTCCTAGGTATTATATTGATTAAGTGGTGCATTGTAAATGATATGTATTTGGTGTATTGCATTATTTGTGCATAACTGAATATTAGTTTTGCAATTAATTAATAATATTCGAAAGCATTACAAGTCACATCTGGCTCAAAAACATCTAAATTATAATGTTTTGAATGTACCCACATGTTTACTCCGGCGAATCTCTCAGGTTACAATATGAGATTACATCAAAACATATTTTTGAAGTGAAAACTTCTTTAGCGACGTTGTGCGCTTTTTTGGAATGGGTAAAAAATGTTATACTGGCATCAGGATCACTTGAAAATTCTTAGATCACGTGTCCCTGATCGAAAATTGGTCAAACGGAGGGTGAGCAATGAAAAACTACTACAATATCATTAAAATACGAAGGTAAATTTCGCCACCATCTACAATGTTATCCGAGTAACGATTTTTTTTCCCTTTTTTATTTTAATTTTTGATTTTGATTATTTGATTTGTTATTTAATATTTTTTTATTATTATGTCAGTAAGATCGAAAAGTATTATTCAAATTTCATCAGTATGTATTTTTTTCTGACAGATAAGTTTTTAATTGTCATGTCGTTGTCATTGTCATTTTTTAAATTGTCATGTTTGTGTACGATAGCGCAATAGATAAATATTGTATTTAACTTACTGATAAATATATGTATATATATTTATCAGTAAGTAAATACAGTAAGTATTTCCTAAAAAAACAATCCTTCGCCAAAAACATTGAATTGGGATTTTGGGATCCAACGAAAATTTATCTATATTCCGAGCAGGTGAGGTGAACGTGCTTGACGGCCGCGGCCTAACGGTTAAACGTTGGAAACTTATTTAAAAAGCTGACACCAATAGCATCGGTTAGAACTCCACTTGGAGATTTACATAAAAATATTTCACAGATTTATGTAGCGCAACACATACTTAATAAATGTCGATCAGTTCGACCCCTATCACTTTGCGGTCAATCATAGCCAGCCATCAATCAACCCTTTGTGGCTTACAGCCTGGCAATCAGCCACACTGAATAACATTCGACCGACACTTTCTAAATTAAATATGTTATTTCAAATACCGTCAATTGTATTTGTTGAAACTCTATAAAATATTAGTTAGGTAACGTATACTTTGCTTTCAAGCCCAACTTAATTAGATAAACAAAGTGTAACAGAAAGGAGTGGTCATATTCAAGGGTTGGAATGTGCCATTATACTGAGTGCACATATTTTATCAAAATCGGAGTACCCAAAAAAATATTTATTATTTCGTTTATTTATGAGTGAAAAAGTTATTAAATAAAAAAAGTATGACTTGCTCTATGCCATAATAATCCAATCGAATTTTGTACAGGGGAGGCATAATTCTTATGCCATACGCCTTTCACTACTGAATTTTGACAAAAAGAATATGATATAACTATGTAATAATAATGTAACCAGCTATGACACCATGGTAGGTGCAATACTTACAACGTACACCATCCGCTGCTTAAATATGACATCACCTTTCTGTTACATCCTGTATATTATTGTTTTTTATTCCAGGATAGTACGCGAGGCGGTTGAGATCAAAAAGTATAAGAACTTCAACCGAGAAGATGGATACCGGCTCTCACCATCTTGGAACCCTGTTATCAACAAATGTAATCGTAGCCGTAAAGACACCGCGCCTCAGTGTAAAGACGTTGTAAGTGTAGTGTGTAGAAGTACCGACAGTACAAATTATCAAAATTATCAAGACCAGGCGAGGGTAGTTGAAAAACCCCGCGCCTCACGGAGACATCGCTAAGCTGCCATCAGTCGACCCGTGACCACGATCGGTGCAATTCGATCGAAACGTCGGGTAAATAAAAGGTTCGTACCTTTAAATAATTCACGCGATTAAGTCCCGAAATATAACTAATATCCTGTATATTATCTAAGCCTTAGCCATTAGGTAACTCCATCTATATCAAAATTCACAGAAAGGTATAGTCCTAAACACTAAGCAGACTGCTATATTAGATACAATGTACATAATATTGTTCAGTGTTTATATCATTTTGTGTGTTTTATTTTGTTTGGCAAGTGTATGGTTTATTATGTTAAGCATTCAGTTTGAAACTGGTGTAGCTATCATACAAAGATTAAAAATATAATTGTTTCTGCGCGTGGCATTCCCGATGTAGTAACAGATTCGTATACTGTGTTGAATTATTTTGTTTAAGTCTGGTCACTAAGTCCGCTACAAAGCAACACTTTACTTTTGTCAAGATTTATCTTCTATCCAAAGCAAGACAATGTAAATATAGAGCGTTAGCGGAGCAAGGACACATTTGCAGCAAGGAGTGGTGCTCAAATATTCAACACCGTCTTGTAACCACTGCTAAGCTGAGGCTTCACGTACTGTCGCAAATGACAATATTGGAGCAAAGTGAATGCTCTGACTGGTAGTTATACAAAGTGCTATGTTTATATAACAAGGATAGATGAAGTGTTAGGCGATTGGTACACTGCCACGTGTCATGAGCGGGGTGCGTGCACGGACCGAATCACGCGCGTGAATGCGTTGCAGATCACGCGCCTACATACGTGGAACACGCGTTCTCTGATATTTTATTATAATTCTGACAGAGAGAGATAGAACTGCACTCCCGCAACCACGTGTGTGTCTCCTTCGCCACGCACCCCGTACCGTAGTGCGTAGCAGTGTGTATTATTAGAAGTTGTAGCAGAATATAAGAAGCTTTAAGTGTAGAACAGCTTCGGTCAATTGTAGAACTGCTATGTCAGGATATAATAAAGACGTTACTTAATTAGAACCTAATATAAAAATATAGCATTAAAACACTAAAAAACACGTATAAAATGCTCCTAAACTAACATTTAAACTTTCGCGTTGCATGATTATAACTATTTATTATACGGGAATTAACACGCATTGTTTACCATAAAATTGCTTGACGTTTCGACCAGGTTGCACCGGCCGTGGTCACAAGCGGACTGATCAGTCAGTGATGATGGTCAGTCCGCTTGTGACCACGGCCGGTGCAACCTGGTCGAAACGTCAAGCAATTTTAAGGTACTCGTAAACCATGCGCGTTAATTCCCGTATAATACATAGTTAAAAATGCTCCTAAATCACCTCACGTAAGTATAATCCGATTTAATGTACCTTATTTTTATATATCTTACATTTTTTTTTATTATATATACATATATCTTATCGTTATAAAAACTATCCTTTGCCCTTCTCTCGAAAAAGGCAAAACTTGATTAGTTGTTTCTCGCAACGAGATAAGTCAGTTCATCGACTTCAAATGGCTTTTATGGATGAAAGAACTTTTAAAAGCAACCATCTACTGTCAGCATATCGAGTTCAAGCGCAGTTGCCTTACTTAGGGGAACGAACAAAGGAGTGGTCGTCCTACAACGGCTGTCGAGGAAATAAGTGTGCTGGCAGTAAAAAAAATAACTCAAGAATACAGGTGAACTAAGAGATTTGGCATACACTGTAGATTGGTTCGGGAAGCGTTCACAAGATTTTATACGAGCACCTTCGTGTGGAGGATAGTTTCACGCTGGGTGCCGCACAACCTCACCGAAGCTTAGAAGCAGACCCGTGTAGAGTGGTGCCATGATATTAAAAAAAATCTAAGTCTTGTCGCGTTTACGACATTGTGATAGGTGATGAATCCAGAAAAATGCATCAGTCGACAGTTTGGCTGTTTCAAAACAAACCAACGTCTATTAAAGTGAAGCGAAATTTTGATCGCTAGTTTTTTTACTGTGACGGAGTATCTGGTTTTAATTCCATTACGAAACCAAAGCGGCATCAACGCTGAATGGGATACCACAAAATGCCTGCCAGAAGTTTTGTCTGCAATGAGCAACAAGTGACCGAACACCGGGCTCCGCTGGGTACTGCTTCACCATGACAATGCGCCCGCGCACTCTGCCCTCTAAACGAGGGACTTCCTGGACAGCACACCAATCACAGTCCTGATTTGGCACCATGTGATTTCATTTCATCTCTTAGGCCGTGTGGTGCCGGCTTAAGAGGCCGTGTGGTGCCGGCTTAAGAATAGTACCACCCCATCTCTACCCGTGGTTGTCGTCAAGGCGACTAAGGGATTTCACCCCGGAGGACGGGCAGCAGCGTCCTCTGCGTATTTAAAGCCTTACTGCGATCGCCAACCCGCTCGCCAAGCGTGGCGATTATGGCAATTACCCCCAGGATCTACATACTAGTAGGTTCTACTGGGGAGACCCGTGCCCAGCAGTGGGCCATCATATGGGTTGATATGTATGTATGTGATTTCATTTTATTCCCTAACAATAAAAGGATACAGTTTTCATCGAAGAGAAGGCCGTGGAAGAGATTTTTGCGGCGGACTGGAAAAAATGTTTCGAAAATTGGTTCAGACGCATGAAACTTTGTATAGAGGCTAGTGGAGAGTTCTTTGAAAAGATTTTATTAAAATATTTTCTCCATAGAAGTTAGTTTTTTAATTTCTCAATACTTTCTAAGTGTCCCACGTATATAAATACGAAGACAATTTTAATCCACTATAAGTTGAGAGAAATATGTCACTTTCAGTTAAAACACGCTGCAACTTCAACAAATGTGAGTCGATGTGAAGCTCCATTGAAGTAATGGAGTTTCACAGCAAGGCACAAAGGAGCAAGTGTAGTTTTTTTCGTAGAGCTTTTTGACGCAACATTTATTCTCTATCGCTACAAATCGCGGGTAGTTCGCACGTTAACAAAACACGGTGACGATTCCGAAGAAAATATGGCTGACACCGACCTGCGCGGCGGGAAATTTATTGTCGGACACAATGAGGTTAGGTCGCGAACTATTTCGGGAAGGATTTAGATGTAATGGGTGTCTCGTGAATATATGTGCTAGGGCCTCTTTGAACAATTTACACAACTGTATGCCCTGTATTTGTACCAATGTTTTGCATATTTTTATGGAAGACAAAGTTGTTTTTCTGTAATAGCTTTATAATCATGATAATTTAAAGGTTTTATGACGAGAATTAACATAGTAAAGCTTTGTTTTAACGACTATGTTTTGCAATTATTAAAGCATATTTGGCATTCGTTTGGTGAAACCGTGCCAAGTGTGCACTACTGACGTTTCGTAACTTCATTTTCCTATGATAGTTAAATTTTAGATAGGCTGTCATATTGCGAAACATTCAGCCGAATTTTGGAACAGATCATGTAGGAAGGTGGACCCTGGCACCATAACATTTGTTAAGACCGCGACGAGCTCGTAACGAGTATTTTTTCTTATACTAAATGTTCAACCCTGAATGGATTCGTCATTCCATTACAATCTAGTCTTAAAGACTAATTAATAATTTGATTTTAACTTAATCTGCTATGTTGTATACTAAAACTTAAGAATGTGTCCAATCGGACTCAATGCGTGAGGATTGGTAATATATTGAGTAATGATGAGAATAATACGGCTTTTGGAGTTCCCCAAGGAAGTATTTTAGGCCCTAGTCTTTTCTTAATTTATATAAATGACTTGTGTAACCTGAAGTTAGACACTTGTCTCCCCTTCAGCACTGCATACATTAATAAACGAAGAAAAGATATAGTTTGCAATAGAGAAATAGCAATAAAACATGCTTTCACTGCCAAGTTCTTCATCTTCCTAGGACCGCTTCTTTATAATAGGCTAAATGCGATTGCAAATATTTATTCCATGACCCTAGGAAATTGTAAGAAGAAGCTTAAGGAAGTCCTCCAAAATATGTCTTACGAAGATACAGAGAAATTATTAATTGTACTCAAATAAATATGGTTTTTATTATATTAATATTAATTAATTTAATTAAGAAACTAATTATTTACAGCTTTCGTTTCATTGATTTATATGTACATATAGTGTTGTCTAAATATTATATCTTCATTCTTTAAAACTCATTCATAGTTAATTTTTACTTTTAAATGTTTTAAAATGTGATTATAGTTGTTTTTAGGCACTATTCGCCTGAAACACAGGTTTTCCTAGTTCAGGCATAAGTATTAAGCTAGATATTTAAGTAAACATTTGTAATAATTGTAATATCTTGTATTATCTTATATTATCTTCTGTATATGGAATAAATAAATTGAAATTGAAATTGAAATTGAAATTGAAATTGAAATTGAAATTGAATTGAAATTGAATTGAATTGACACTTTTTCTTATTGTCTTTATTGAAGGGGATTACTTTGTTCTTGTGTTCTAATGAGTAGCACTTATTGCACTACGTAACACTCACTCACTAAACTAACACGCAGAGTTTAGTCCTTTTGAGTCTTCGCACTATGACCGTGGTGTCGAGGAGCTGAATGGCATCGAATTAGTCGTCGTTCATGTGCTTCGGCATACTTTTTTATAATATTAGCAACCAGGTCAACCTTCAGGTCACGATGAAGATACGCATTTCTTATATACCAGAGAGTGTTTACAATACCCCGAAGTACTTTGTAATGAAATCGTTGCATTATTTCAATATTACTTTTTTTGGTACAGCCCCAAAGCTGAATACCATATGTCCACACAGCCATAAGAACTTGTTTATATAGAGTTATTTTGTTTGAAACTGACAATGCTGAGTGCTTGCCAAGTATCCAATTCATCTTATTGTAGCGGAGCTCTAACTCAACGCGTGTCTTCTTGACATGTGCCTTCCATCGAAGCTTAGCATCTAGAGTCATACCCAAGTATTTAGCTGTATTTTCGTACGGTACTTTACTTTATATGCACCGGTTGGTAATTTGGTCTTTTAATCGCGAAGTCAACATTAGTCGACTTTGATTCATTAAGTTTTATACGTCACTTTTTGTCCAGTTAACAATGGTGTTTACTGCTCTTTGAACTTTTTCTACCGCATCCTCGTGAAACGCTCCTGTAGCCATTATTGCCGTGTCATCTGCGAATGTTGCAGTGGTGTTTCCTGCTAGTTCTGGAATATCACAAGTGTATATTAGGTATAGAATGGGACCTAAAACACTTCCTTCAGGTACACCAGATTTAATCTATATTATTATTTCCTGAGTATGCGTCTTTTTGTCTTACTCTAAACACTCTATTTGTTAGGTAAGATTCCAAAATATCTGCAAATTGTTTTTAAAAGCTTGCTTTACATCTAAGAAAACGGTGGAACAGACTTTCTTTTTTTTAAGTGATTTTTCTATTATGTTGGTAATTCTATGTACTTGATCTTGATTCTATGTACATAGTTAGTTAGTTAGTTTTACCTGGGCGAACAAGAAAACCGCACTTAGCCTCCCAATTGGGCCATTGTGCGTGTCCTACTTATCTTTCTGTCACTCCAGCCAACCGATGCACTCCCAAAACGCCAGCAGCTTGCCCAAGTTGCTGCAGGCTTCCCGAAGGGATGTTGGTGATGGTAGGAGTCGTGCCCGTTGTTCTATTACACTGCCACACTCCGTGAGCACGTGTATTGGTGTTTCTTCTGCCTTTATACATCCTCTGCAGAGGGGACTGTCCGTCACCCCTATCCTGAAAAGATGCTTGTTTAGGGGACAGTGGCCTGTGATAATGCCTATGATTTTTCGCAACTTGTCCCTGGTCAGCCTGATGAGATTGCGAGTGAGTCTTTTGGACATCATTGGAATCGCCTCTTTCGTGTGTCTGCAGTCATCGGTGTTGTTCCATTCTGCTTGGTGGGTAGTCTCAGTTTTTTCTTGCAGCCATGATTTTATCTGAGAAGTGGGCAGGGGCAGTAGTGGTTCTGGTCCGTATGTGATTAAATTAGATCCCTGCCTTGCCAGTTTATCTGCTGCGTCGTTGCCTATTGAGTTGCTGTCCCCTCTGATCCATTGCAGGAAGGGCCATGTGACAGTCCATGACAAGGGCTGAATTAATTGTTCGGTTTTGTAGTGCTAGGAGTACAGAGGCACTATCCGAGACAATTTTTATGTTGAGACCCTTGATGTCTCTTGCCGCAACCGCTTGGGCCGCTCTGGTGATTCCAATACATTCGGCCTGGAATATTGTGTTCCTTTTGTCTAAAGATGTTGACAATCTTATGTTGAGGTCGTCCGAGAAGACACCGGCTCCTCTTACCGTGTTTGTGCCTGAGCTGTCTTTCGCTTCTGGCATCAGTTGGATTCTGTATCCTCGGTTAAAAATATATTGTTGTGGTATTTTATCCACTGGGGCATCAAGAAGAGATTTCTCTTTGGTAATGCCTGATCAAATTTTCATATGTGTTGGTCTGTTGTCTTTTTTCCATAGTTTGTTTGACCTAAGTCTGAGGGCCGCTGCCATTGCCTCTTCCTGAATGACCAGGTGTAGTGGTTTCAGGTTTAAGAGACATTCGAGTGCTGCTGATGGGGTGGTCCTCATACATCCGGTTGCCGCAATGCTGGCCAGGCGCTGTAGGCTCTGGAGTTTGTTTCTCGTGGTGATCAGTTGTGTTCTGGGCCACCACACTACTGAACCGTATGTTATTGTTGGTCGGATAACTGCACCGTATAACCATAGAGTAATTCGGGGATTGAGGCCCCATTTTTTACCAACTAGTCTTTTACACTGCCAGAAGGTTATGCAGGCCTTTTTCAGTTTTGTTTCTAAGTGACTCGCCCAGTTGAGCTTGTTGTCTAGGATGACACCCATATATTTAACTTGTGTAGCTAGGGTGAGTTCACTTTTGAAGAATTTTGGTAATTGGAGCTCTGGTAGTTTTCTTTTGTTTCTGAAGAGGACTAGTTCCGTCTTCTTTGGGTTTACTGAGAGCTCGTGTTCAGCACACCATTCTTCTACTAGTTCTAGGGCGGAACGAAGTACCTTGCAAAGTACATTTTCTGCAGTCCCGTTTATTAATGCCATATTAATAAACGGGACTGCAGAAAATGTACTTTCTAGGTCGTCTGCATAGCCAATGGTTGTGTAGCCTCTTACGTTCAGTCTTCTTATCAGACTGTCCACGACTATGTTCCATAGTAACGGTGACAGGACTCCTCCTTGTGGGCATCCCTTTGTTACCTTGGCTCTAATGGTGGAATTCACCGTTACCTGAACTGCCCTGTTGCTTATCAGTTCTGTGATCCAGTTTCTTATGACTGGTTCCACATAAAATTTCTGTAGGGCGTGATTTATGCTCTTGTGCATAGTTTTATCAAAAGCTCCTTCTATGTCAATGAAGGCGGCTAGTGTTGATGCCTTGTTTGTGATAGCTGTTTCTATCTTGTGAACTACTAGGTGCAGTGCTGACTCCGTGGATCTGCCTTTTCTGTAGGCATGTTGTTGGGGATGGAGTGGTCTTTCGATCAGCGCTCCATCCCTTATATGTCTGTCCACTAGTCTCTCGAGTGTTTTTAACAGGAAGGAGGTTAGACTTATGGGTCTGAAGGATTTCGCTTCAGTGTAGTCTTCTTTGCCTGGTTTTGGCAGAAAGACCACTTTTGCTTCCCTCCACTGTTTTGGTATGTATTTGTATGCGATGCATGCTTTGTATATTGGTGACAGGATTTTTGTCACCTTGTTGATTTGCCATTGCAGTAGTGCCGGGAATATGCCATCTGGTCCCGGTGATTTAAATGGTTCAAAACTGCTTATGGCCCATTCGATTTTCACCGTTGTTACTACTCTGTCCGCGTCTTCCCATTCTAGGGAGCTTGGTCGGGTGTGTGGTTTATATGGCCAACTTTTATCTTCGTCTAGTATGCATCCGGGGAAGTGCGTTTTGAGTAGCATTACACTGGTTTCCTCATCGGACTTGGTGTATGTTCCGTCATCTTTCTTAAGGCAGCTCAGAAGTTCTGGACAGCTTTTTGACAGTATCTTCTTGGCCCTGACGGCCTGGTTAGTTGTATTGATGCTACTGCAAAAATTTCTCCAGGATTCGGTTCTCCGATATCTGGTTCGTTTTTGGTAGTGCAGTTGTGCCTGTTTGTAATTATCCCAGTCTGTTGTCCTTCTGGTATTCTTCGCTCTATTGAACAGTGTCCTGAGTTTGTGACGTAGACGTTCGAGCTCCGATCCCCACCACGAACTTTTCTTCGTGTCTTGTGTCACTACAGGGCATGCTTTTTCGTAGCTTTCCACTAGTGACATTGTTAGGGATTGGGTGTTTATTTCAATATTTTCGGTGTTAAGTGTGGCGTCTACTGTTTGTGATTCGTTTAACTCTATGTTAGTGAGGTTGATATATCTTGTCACATTTGTTTTGCGGGGATTGCGAAATGGGACAGGATTTGGCAGTTTTAGATTTAGTTGAAAACATATTCGGCAGTGGTCCGCCAGCGATGGTTCATTGGATACGTGCCATCCTTCTATGAGGTCCACGGCCGAACATGTCGCCAAAGTGATATCTATTATTGTTTGGTACCTCGAGCTCACAAAGGTGGGTTTCGTTCCTTTGTTTATGATACTAAGGTTGGTTTTGAAAAGGAATTCAGTTAGTGACTCACCTCTTTTGTTTGTATCCTTACTTCCCCACAGATGATGGTGTGCATTGCAGTCTGCGGAGATGATCAGGTTCCAGTTGTTAGCCTCGCAGTGCTGTACCAGGTCGACTAGTTCCTTTGAGGGAATTTCGCCGTCGCTGGGCATGTAAGCTGATGCGAGTACTAATGTTGATTGTTCTTCTGTTAGTATTTTTACCGTAGTAAGGTCTCTAGAACAGAATTGGTTAAGCATGGTTGTTGTTATGGTTTTAGGCATGTACATACAGGTTCTAGGTTTTTCCACAGTTGAGTCTAGAAATAGCTTACCGCCAATGTTGTTGAGACCGCAGCCTTAATTGTTCCTGATCCAGGGCTCCTGGATCAGGGCGACGGTCTTGTGGTTTACCTCCAGCACTCTGCGAAGTGTGGCCGCCGCGATCTGCTTGTGCTGGAGGTTTGTTTGTATAACTGCTATTAAGTTAGGGGGAGCGCAGGACGTCATCTTCGTCACTGGTCCCTTCCTTACCTCGTTTTAGGGGAATTGCTACCTTCTCTGTTAGCCCTTTAGAGGGGGCCGAGAGAGTGGCCGCAGGAGCTGATGGCTCAACTGTTTTCCCCGTTGTTGGCGCTGGTGTTGTGTCCTCGGCCGCCGGCTTCGATTCTTCAGTGAAGAAGCGGATGTAGCCACATCCGGAGAGATGGGCCACTCGGCGGTCTCGTTGCAAGATGTCTTGCTTCTGGTCTTCCGGGATGCCCAGGATTCTATGTACATAGTCTAATGTTTCTCTATAAATCCAAATTGGTAGTTAGGGATTAGATTTCTTTCTTCTAAGACCGATTTCAGTCGCCTCAGTAGCAGTTTTCCAAAAAGTTTCAATATAATTGGTAGGAAAGATATCGGTATGTATGTTGTTGCTTTATGCTGTGGTTTGCCGCGCTTTGGTATTATCATAACTTCAGCAACTTTCCAAATGTTAGGCACATATTGTGCCTGAATGTAGCATTGATGAGTATGGTGAGTTTAACTATGGCTTTTCGTGGAAGCTTTTGAAGTACTTCACCAGTAATTAGGTCATATCCAGGAGATTTCTTTTAGGTTAAGGATTTAATCACGCGCTGAACTTCTTTGGATGTGACTTATTTTATTTCTAAATCGATCGTGAGAGAAATTATGTTAAATCGATCTTCTATATTTTCTTCGTCATTTGGTTGGAAAATTTGTTGTTCCAGATATTGTGCAAATCTAGCTGCTTTTTGCTCGTTACTGATAGCCCAAGTGTCACTAGTTTCCTTAATAGGAGGAATATGCGTGATGGGTTTCTTTAAGTTTTTTATGGTTTTCCATAGTGAATAATCTGTTGCACTATTATTTGTCACTTGGTATGTAGGATAGGTGTTCATAGTTTCATTTTGAAAATTTTGTATCTCTCTGCGTAACTGTTTTGTAAGTTTATTGAAAAGCATTTTATCGGGTGGGTACCATACTTTAGTTTAGTTGCCGCCGTTTTCGCGCAGTCTGTAGTTAGATGTTTGCCTGAATACTTCACACATCTGGGCTCCTTAGAGCAATATTTTCGTGTGTCCGTATGCTTGACACCGCTTGCACTGAGGAATTAGGTTGGACATTGTCAATGACTGTATATCTACTTTACAGCTTAGTATTGTCTTAATATTTATATATATAATTCTTCTGTACGTGTTTATGTCATTGAACTTCTCATTTGTGTGTGTTCTAGTGAATTCGAGAATGGATTAGATTAACAATTGAACCCGATTTACAACAAAAAAGGGCGGTATGAGGTTCGCCGGGACGGCTAGTATTATTTAAATTATTAATAGCTTCACCTTCCTCAAAAGAAAGTATAAATATATTTAAAGGTTTTTCTTCCCTCCAGCTTAATTTATTAAACTATATCCTGGATTTTAAATTCTGATAAAGTCAAGTCTTCAAATATTTATCTGGCAAACACGAAGAATGTAAGATTTTTGCCATCACTCTAATAGGTCTCTCTTGTTTATTTTCGTAAGAGTACCAGAGACTTTGGCGTAAATAGTTAGCTAAGACTCTATAAGACTCTTTGTTATTAGTGTTAACCTTAACCCTATCACCGTTCATAATTTTTACAATCTTTCGTTCTTGATATTTTCCACCACAATAGGCGGCAGTGTTGGAGGTTTTTTCACCTTAGGCTTTTCTATTGCTTTTTCGCCGGAGCTAGCTCCTTGTGACAGTGGGGACAGTGACGGGCTCAGCTTTCTTTTTTTCTGCTTTTTTGGCGCACCCACTCTGTCTCTTTCGCCAGATCATCTTCACCAGTTTCATACACATCTCTGGCTTCTGGATGTTTCTCGTTATTATTCTTTTTATTCACATCCTTTTGTTCTTGCATTTGTTTTAACTGACCTTACAGTATCTCTATCTGATTACTGAGATATTTGACCATTTTGCTCTTCTTTATACCGGGAAAATAATGTATGTTACGATTCGGTTTAAAGAACAATTTTATTAGGCGTAACTATTATCGTAAAACACTTATAATTTAACCTTTATTCAATTACACAATTTCTAATTTTAATCTTTATTAAATGACCGCGAGCGCAAGGCGCGACGGATTGCGCTGCATCAGCGCTTTACGTTTGCGACGCGACCGTTCTTGCTAGAAGCCGATTAATCACTATGACGTAACGAGACGAGGCAGCACTATATGTAACATTATTTTGTAATAAAAGCTGACAGAATTGACATGGTTCTAGTCATTTACTTTTATCGCAGTTTCTCATAAAACTACGCGATGTAAAGAAAAAGAGTAAGGCATACGTTTCCTTTATAATCCTGAGTCTCAATGTCATGAGATCGGAGCATTTTTATATGTCTCCTAATAGTGATCTCAAGATGTATTATGTAACAGAGAAATTTTATTAAGCAGTGACTTTATAAATTGGTCCTAAACGTAAGCTAGTGACTCGCTCATACAAAATATTCAGGAGCCATAGTCTTAAAGTGTAGATGATGTAACGCTAAGTTCGTGTGAATTATTAACCAGTCACTTAGAACACGATTGTGATGTACTTCACTTACATAAGCGTTATACCTTTGCTAAATATCAAATATTGTATAAAGTGCCATGTGATCCATATCGTAAGACCATCGTAAGCCCACACACCTACAGCACCACCTCTAATAAGAAGAAACGAAAGTACATTTAATTTAGTATAAAGAAGAAACGTAAAATACGAGGATAAAAGTAGATACAAAAAAAAAAAATGGTTGAAAGTTATTGGCTTGTCGGTTTAAATCCGATATCAAGTTACAGACACAAAAAAAATCATATGTATCTACGACTATAAACAGAAATTAAAGTTTGGAGGAATTTCTACAGCCAATAACCTTCAGAAATCTAGAATGACAACACTTAATTAATCTAAATATACAAATATTATAAAACTGAAGGTTTGTTTGTTCGTCTGTTTGTTTGTTTGAACGCGGTAATCTCAGGAACTATTGATCTGAATTGAAAAATTATTTCACTGTCGGATATCTCATTTATCGAGGAAGGCTATAGGCTATATAACATCACGCTACAACTAACAGGAGCGGAGCAGCAATGATAAATATTGCAAAAACGGGGAAAATTTACTCAGACAAATTTGCGCGGGACAGCTTGTCTAAATATACAAGTTGTACAATTTAGTTGATTTAATTCGCTCTGATACATTTCTGTTCAATTGACTGTACTGACAGATACAATTCTACGAAACATTGACTAAACAAGAAGATACACTGGTTTGTTAGTAGACAAAGAAACATACTGCGGTAAGTAAATTTTTCATTTTTACAAAAATTACAAAAAGTAAACTAGAAATGGTCCAAATATATTCTGATAGATGTACTTGTTCGCACTAAAAAAAGCTCTTCTTATAAAAATATAGTTTTACCTTAGACTATTAAATTCACTCAGAGCAAAGGTCAGAAATAAGTAATCCAATTAGTATTATCTAGGGATATTCTACTCGATCCTGGCTTACAGAGCTTACAGAGCTTACAGGGACGGGCGGGACCAGAGTGTAGAGGTACAAAATATTTCCATTTGAGAAAATCTCACACTACACGCATTAATTGAATGGTCAACCTTCTAATAAAAATAGTAATATCTATCGGCTTTATGTCAGTATAAATATTATTATGCTTCCAAATCTGATTATCTTATTTTAGAAAGATAATTTAGTAGGATTCTTAGCCATACATATATGCGTATAGCTAAGAATCCAGAATAAATAGGAATCAAGTGTAGTTAGGATAGTAGCACTGAATTTTAATAGAATTTATATAAAACTTTCTTTTTTATTTTTTTTTTGGTATTGATTAGAAAAAAGTTCTAAATATATCGTTTAATTAATTATAATCAACATTATTATGATCACACACATCTAACACAACTTTCATTGTCATCATCATAAGCCTATCGCAGTTCACTGCTGGACATAGGCCTCTCCAATTGCACGTCACTTTGTTCTATCTTCGGCCCACCGGATTAGCAAGCTGAAATGGCAATGGGCTGGCCATATTAGCTGAAGAACCAACAACCATTGGGGTCAACGAGTTCTTGAGTGGAGACCGCGTCTCAACAAATGTAGTGTAAGACGCCCTCAGGCCAGGTGGAGTGATGGTTTACGCAAAACGGCTGGTAGGAGCTGGATGCGAGAAGTCGAAGATAGAACCAAACTTTGCCGAATACTACTTACACAAACTTTACCCTTCCTTGCAGTCGGGTGAAAATAGAGATCCGTGAAGCTGTCGATGCGTTACATGTAAAACCCTAAATAGTATTTCAATAAAGCGCTTCTGCCATTATACAAATACCTACTTAACATATTCCTGGAAACGTACCGAGAAGATAAATGATATACATTCACATTTGAATACAAAGTAACGAGTTTTATAACATCAACAGAACGAAGCATCTTAGTTTAAGCTGCGCTGTTCACACTCCAACTGTCAAAGAAAACAGTCCAACTCGTTCATCAAATACACAAGAGAGAACTCGGTTTAACTTGGCTATACAAATCGGAGCCAGAGTCCGCCAACGTACGCCAACGTTTGCGAATCAGTGTTTGTTCGACAAACATTGAACCTCTTTTCACACGAGGTTATCAATTTACATAGAACAATGTTGTTTGTTGGTGGAAAGTTGGACGAAAGGTTGGCTTCAGTTTGGCATTTTTAAATATTACTTATCCAAAAACGAGTAGCGTAATATTCGTGGTATTTTAGATTTATTAAGTGCTTAGTTCTAGAACAAAGCAAACATACCTACTTCTTCTTCTATCAATTTTAGTTTATTCCTTTGATTTTACTGTATAGCGTATTCCTAAAAAGCTACTACTTATAGGTTGGTATATATATTTATAGAATTTTGGACGTAAACAATACGTATATTAATAATTTTGTCTATTAATTTATTCCCAGGCGCCCAGTGTCGGCAGAGCTCTAGTCTCTTTACGAAACCTTTAGATTATATTATTAATTAATATTAACCCAAACTCAATGATTGAACGAAACTAAAACTAATAGAGTGGCTTATCTCAATAAATATTAATTATCACTTCACAGTAGATATTATAAGGAAAATTTAAGTGAATTTGTAACTATAAGTTTTCGAATTGAAATACTCGCAGAATTTGAATAGTGGTTCGCCAATCCCAATTTGACACCTTAATGAAAGACTACCCTAGTGTTAGATGGATAACGTAATAGTGTAACGCAGTAAATTGCTGATCAATCTCGTTTTTTTTTAATTTACTTTCTTTGGATTAAATATGTATATTTGTATACAGGTGTATGTGTGTATGTTCGCGATTTTCTCGAAAGCTGGTAATCAGGTTAAGATGGATATTCGCTATTACACTGAATATCTTTTTGGGAAGGTTTTAGTGTATATAACGTTGCCTCAGCTTATAAAACACCAGAGATAAAGACTAAAACATAGGAGTGAG
Source organism: Herminia tarsipennalis (assembly GCA_945859575.2). Taxonomy (NCBI): domain Eukaryota; kingdom Metazoa; phylum Arthropoda; class Insecta; order Lepidoptera; family Erebidae; genus Herminia; species Herminia tarsipennalis. The sequence continues at coordinate 39,771,636 of OX243830.2, forward strand.
TCAGCAAAATTTGTATGGTGATATGCTTGGTTTTTTTTGTTCCTTGAAGGCAGTTAATTTATTGATCGTGCCAGAAGGTGGTACGGTGGTACTCAACAGTAATGCAATGTACTTGCGACCCACCCCCTCTTCCGTGATTGGGCTTCTGAGATTTGTCAAGTGCCCTTACACTTGTACAATGTTAAGGGTGTGATGATTGGGCCGAAAGGTAGTCATTTGTACTCAGCAGACATGTCAGTCAATGTGACTCAATGTGGTTAAATAAAATATTAAAGTACAAATGTACAGATTCAGAATCATGTCCAGTGAAAACGAAAAAGTAAAAAAAAAAACATTTTGATAAACAACCATTTATTCAAATGCTCTAAAAGGAAGACAATGTTTTTTAAATTAAAACAAGCCCATCATTTTGTTACATTATACCATTTATATGACATCAAAGTTTGTTTATTTTAATTTTCATAAGTAATGGAGTACCTATCTAAAGATATGTATTTCGAGTTTCCATCCAATAGTAGGGTTTCGGTCCAGTGTCCGCAGAGACACAATTTATATCAATTTAATACAAGCGCCATTAATTACACCAGAGTCTGCTCTATTATAATATATTATACATTTATGATACAATTATTTCATTTTCACCTGAAAACCGCACCCAGGGGGTGATTCCGCTTTTTGTTAAACGTAAGTTACGACTTAATTCTCTTTTTAAATTGTGGGTAATGAAATAATTACTGGACGAAAGTTGAAGTTAGTATTTACTAGTATAAAAAAATGCAAAAACTTTATATTTGAAACAATTAAAATAAAATTATTTATTGTTATCATAGCTACAAAAGTTCGTCAATGGCGACTGTTTCCGTAACAAATCATTTTTTTTGACCAACAGGTGTCCACAAAATTGATTGCAGTGTGCAGTGGGCCTGACCAGAAACAAAAGTGAGGGTAGATAAAGATTCATCGGTTTTCGAAACATCTTCAAGTCTTAACATTGCTGTGACAGTCAGCTTGGGATCACAACTGGTGCATGTAGTGTAATGAAAGGGTAGGTTTTAAGATAGGACTACATATATTTACAAGAACTTAAAACTACTTAAAATTAAAGATAATTTAGTAAACCGATGCTGGCGGAGATGCAGTGCTGGTAGGTAGAGGTACGGCGTCCAGGCGGAGATGCAGCGCTGGTAGGTAATGCGGCGCTCGTAGTTAGAGGCGCGGCACCGATAGGTAGAGGCGCGGCACCGGTAGGTGGAGGGACGCGCTGCCGGTAGGTAGAGGCGCGGCGCCGGAAGGTAGAGGCACGGCGCCGGTAGGCAGAGGCACGGCGCCGGTAGGTAGTAGTGGCGCGACGTCGGCAGGTAGAAAGGCGACGCCAGTAGGTAGAAAGGCGACGCCGGTAGGTAGAGAGGCGACGCCGGTAGGTAGAAAGGCGACGCCGGTAGGTAGAAAGGCGACGCCGGTAGAAAGAAAGGCGGCGCCGGTAGGAATGGTCTCTTTCTCTTAATTTCCCACTCCTCTTTTAGAGAGCTCGTTCTTCCTCCTTCCCTTTAAGAGAGCTGGTTCTTCACTGCTTCTCTTTTAGAGAGCTGGTTATTCACTGCCTCTTCTTCGGTTTTGTATTCATAAAGAAAACTCTCTAGAAGCAATTTAAAATTTTAAAGCTTAACTTATTTTTAATTTAGAATTTACGCACAGCCAGTTTCACAATGTAGTCCATACTTTAAAAATAACTCTATGCGTCATCTTGTTGTCATAGCAACCATAGAAAATATTTGTCGACATGACAGATTTGAAAAATAATGTTTACAATAAGTCTTACAGAGATATTTATTATGTTAAAAATGGCGAAATATATAACTAATATATACAGAAATGCGAACGAAATAACACTACAAGGACATATATACATATACGAGGTAAGAATTATCACTACATTACCCCAAAAACCCGGAAAATTTTCGACTTACGAAAATTTCCTTGTCTTTGAAGTTGGAGAGACAAAAATCCCACAGCAAACATACTCATACAAACATAAATAACCTAGCATCCATCACCAAACGAAAGCGAGGTAGCGTTCACATTCAATGACGCGTACTCCAGGGAAATGTCACAAAGATGCAATAGAAATGCAAAAGATGAAACGGAGCTCAAGGGTCTCCAAAATTACGAAGTACATTTAGTACCTTATAGCATATGAGCACAAGAAGCTCAGTAGTAGAAGAAGAAAAAGAATTGCGCCGTTTCAAGTTAGGCACAAGTCAAGTTGCTTATGAGCAAGAAGACCCGACAACAAGGCTAGAGACATTAAAGTCCGCCAAGTGTACAAGTCAAAGGAATAGAAATAGAGATAATGTGGGCTTCTTTAACGAGTCATAACCCGCTCGTGAAGAAAAGACAAGTTGCTTTAGAGCAAAGAGACCCGACAACAAGGCTAGAGACAGTGGGTTTAGAGCCCTAAAAGTCCGCCAAGTGTACAAGTCAAAGAAGTAAAAATAGAGAGAATGTGGGCTTGTTTAACGAGTCATAACCCGCTCGTGAAGAAAAGATAAGTTCCTTTAAAGCAAAGGAGTGCGACACTAACAAGGCTAGAGACAGTGGGTTTAGAGCCCAAAAGTCCGCCAAGTCGGAAAGTCATAGAGTAGGAATAGTGAGAATGTGGGCTTCTTTAAGGAGTCATTACCCGCTCCTGAAGAATGATAAAGAGAAAATGAGGAAAGGAAATAAAAGATGAAAGAAGAAGAAAAGTTAATAAAGTAAGAAAAGGGAGTAAAAAGGAAAGGAAAGAGAAGAAGTAATTAGCATAATTAATAAAATTATGTACAGAACTATACACAAGTTATTTATAACACTGTACAGAGAAAAGAAGAAAAAAAAATGTGACGCATCGCCAACATTATATAGGATAAAAGGTAGGAACAGACTAAAAAGAGGTAGATAAAAAGAGGTAACAATAAAATAATAAGAAAATAAAAAGTAACAGTATAAAATGTGTATAGTTTTAGTAAAAAAAAGTGGACAGGAACAAGTTCAGTAGGGGTATAGGGAGGGAAGGTATAGAGAAGGAAGTAGAGAAAGAAGCTGAAAGAGAAAAAAAGGAAATTAGCCAACCTTAATAAAACTAATAGACTGACACGACTTAATATTAAAAAAAAATTAAGCTATGGAAAAAAATACATATATAGATAGATAGATACATAATGAGACAACGATATAGTTAGATAATGAGACTACGATAAGAAGCGGTGAGGTGAGAGATGAGTCTTCCAAAGTTGCAGCCAAATTACGCTAAAAGCGGTGGATACTTGTGCTAGTATTTATTTTAGAATTTTGAGAAGGGTCGTGGGTGGTATGCTTGATGGGCGCCAAACTGTAGTGTAATGAAAGGGTAGGTTTTAAGATAGGACTACATATATTTACAAGAACTTAAAACTACTTAAAATTAAAGATAATTTAGTAAACCGATGCTGGCGGAGATGCAGTGCTGGTAGGTAGAGGTACGGCGTCCAGGCGGAGATGCAGCGCTGGTAGGTAATGCGGCGCTCGTAGTTAGAGGCGCGGCACCGATAGGTAGAGGCGCGGCACCGGTAGGTGGAGGGACGCGCTGCCGGTAGGTAGAGGCGCGGCGCCGGAAGGTAGAGGCACGGCGCCGGTAGGCAGAGGCACGGCGCCGGTAGGTAGTAGTGGCGCGACGTCGGCAGGTAGAAAGGCGACGCCAGTAGGTAGAAAGGCGACGCCGGTAGGTAGAGAGGCGACGCCGGTAGGTAGAAAGGCGACGCCGGTAGGTAGAAAGGCGACGCCGGTAGAAAGAAAGGCGGCGCCGGTAGGAATGGTCTCTTTCTCTTAATTTCCCACTCCTCTTTTAGAGAGCTCGTTCTTCCTCCTTCCCTTTAAGAGAGCTGGTTCTTCACTGCTTCTCTTTTAGAGAGCTGGTTATTCACTGCCTCTTCTTCGGTTTTGTATTCATAAAGAAAACTCTCTAGAAGCAATTTAAAATTTTAAAGCTTAACTTATTTTTAATTTAGAATTTACGCACAGCCAGTTTCACAATGTAGTCCATACTTTAAAAATAACTCTATGCGTCATCTTGTTGTCATAGCAACCATAGAAAATATTTGTCGACATGACAGATTTGAAAAATAATGTTTACAATAAGTCTTACAGAGATATTTATTATGTTAAAAATGGCGAAATATATAACTAATATATACAGAAATGCGAACGAAATAACACTACAAGGACATATATACCTATACATATACGAGGTAAGAATTATCACTACATTCATCTGATCGAAACGTCAAGTAATTCTAAGGTAATTAACCCGCGTTAATAACCGTCTCAAAAATATTTATAGTACCTACTGATAAAACTATAATGACTGCGATGTGATTCTAACACCTAACAGTAGGTACATTCCGGTAGTACGTCTCCATCAGACTCACTGGCACAAAAACCAAGACACAATTCATCCAAATTGTAAAACCATTCCTAGTAAATTATTAAAATTCAAAAGGAACCACACTTTATCTTGTGTGTCGTACGCATAGGACACACAAGATAATCCCTAAGGGCTTTCCTGAACTATAATAACCGAGTATGCTCAAGTATCAACTCGACATTTTCTGGCGCATGTCACGAAATCTATTGATGAAAAAAGTTTGCGTCGGATTCAATAGGTAAGTGGGTCAGAACACTTGGGACTCGGGTATGAGCGTATGTTGCTGTACGAAAACTTTAAAATGAAACCAACTGTACATTTTTGCTCTCATTGTTTAGACTATCGGGGGAATAATGGTGAACAAGTATCATTGAACGTCTGCGCTGGTATCAGCTTGCTCTTTGTGTTTCACCTGGAAAAATAACGAAAAAAGAAAACAGTTTCCACAATCCTCTTTACTTATTCTGGTTCTGTTTTTAAACATACAGAATGATTCATAATATACTATTAACCTCTCGCTCGTCTCCTCTTTACATTATCTATCTATCTATACTAATATTTTAAAGATAAAGATTTGTATTTTTGTATGTTTGTGTGTGTGTGTGTATGTTTGTAATGAACAAACTTAAAAACTACTGGACCAATTAAAAAAAAATCACGATTGGGAAGCTACATTAACCCCGGGTTATATAGGCTATTTTTATCCCTGTATTCCCACGGCAATGGGAACTACGCGGAAAACCGCGAGGCGTCTGCTAGTATTATATAGCTTTGTAATATCACTTTTAAAAAATATTTAATATATCAACCCATAACCATCTATCGTCTGTTTTTGGAGTTGACACACAAGATAATCCGAAAATCAATCCCGAATTATCCAGAAATGACAGCCTGTTCCGATGATTTACGTTACAGTGAAGGTCTTCTAAGGCACTTTTTATGGTGTAAGTAGATCATTTCAATCGCTATGGTTTTATTGCTATTTATAATCTTGAATTTTCTTGTACTAGCGCGCAACTTCGTTTTGGTCATTTTACTTGTATACCCAGTTTGATGGTAACATTTTCAATATCAAAGTTTACGTAAAGTTAAGTTAGGCTAACGATAGATTAAGTCTCCTCACTCTAGTTATCGTTTCCCTCCCAGACTTTTTATTTGTGCACGCAGCAAAAATAATCTTGTATGTTAGTTATTCTAAAAAAATATTGATTTTAATATAAGGTGTTAGATTAGTTACATTATCTCTATTTTTATTATATAGCTTGATAATCATACTAAAAAACCTACATTTATTGTATTCAGTTAAACTAGATTATACTAGATAGTTGAAAAAATGAAAACAACTAAACGTACTAGTTGAGTACAGCGCGCGCATGCGTAATACTCTTTACGCATGCGCGCGCATCATTATAATGTAGTACATGTTACATGTTTCAAAGCCACCTTTGATTTAAGACCCTGATTTCGGGCAGTGTAATGTAAGTTTCTGGGTACTGAGACGACGATCGACTCGCCGTACCTAACCTACAACGATAGTAGTGATAATAAGTTTAGCTAATAAATGCGTTTTTGATTTTTCTTGTCACGTTTTCTTGATTTTTGTATGTCTTTTAAAGGTTATATCGGCAATTTTTATCTCGTAACATTGGTTTACTGATTGTTTAACGGTCGATTTTGGCAGTTTATAATTTTATAACAGCTAGTTATTCTAAGAACTAAAGTTAGCTGTCAAAAGCGTTATTGAAACACTCTTTGTTATTTTTCTATGAAGATTGTTACCCGAGTTAGCTGAGAGTCCTTCCAACGATAGTTTAAAGTCAAAGGTAAGATTTTCTACCCGTCGGCGGTTATTGAGACGCACAAATGTCAGTTTCGCTACCTGAGTTAGGTATTTTTACAGGCAGTTATTGGTAGTTACGTTATTGAGGCCGGTCGTTAGATGGATTCGACGGCCGAAAGTTATTGTCACCTTTTTTACCATATCAGCAAAAGACTTGTTTGGTGTTGATATTAATTTATTTTCTTTTAATTGTTTTTTTACTTCGATGAATTGCTGAAGAGAGCTTTTTACTCCCAGCAGTTCCTGCAGATGTTGAATGGTTGTATGAGCCTGTATAGTTTTCTGTTTCAATGCTTGATATTAAACAGCCATCTGAGATGTCCCACTAGTGATCTTACGGGAAAAATTAGAGAAATGCTGTTTCGGGTCCGAATTAATTTTTCCTTCTGAGACTATTTTAATACACTTCATTCAAAAGGGCGTCAATGGTACCCATCCATTTCTGAATCTCCGGAGTAGTGTAGTGAAATAAAAGCTTAGATTAGGATTAGAGGACTATGATCATATGAAAGTGGTAGAAAACTTAAAACTATTTAAAGCTAATTAAAATAAAATCGGTGCGTCGCGATGCCACTCCGGTAGGTAGAGCTGCAGCGTCGGTGCGTTGAGATGCAATGTCGGTGGGTAAAGATGAGGCGTCTGTGCGTATGAGATGCACCGACGATAGGTAGGCTGCAGCGTCGGTGCATATGAGTTGCAGCGATGATAGGTAGGCTGCAGCGTCGCTGCGTACGAGATGCAACGCAGATAGGTGGGCGTCGATGCGTGTAAGAGGCAACGGCGATAGGTTCGTTGTTCGAGAACTTTCGTTTTACTTCTTACTCTGGGAAAACTGTCACTTCACTGCCTTTTCTTCAAATTTTTCCTCTTATAGAAATCTCTCTAGGAGCATTCAAAATTTTAAAGCGTATCCTAATTCAAATTTAGGATTTACCTAACCAAATTACACACAGCCAGTTTGGAATTACAGTACAGTACTCCCAAATTAATAATGCACATGCAGATCTTCGCTAATTGTCGTATTCCCGGAAACACTCGAATCATGGAATCGTAAGAGCCCTAAACAAGGCATTTGCATTTTGCACCTTGTTTAAAAGAGATAGGAGTCAATATCATGTGTGCACAATCGAAAACAAATCGGGCGTTCGGCAGCTGTCGCCGGTCAGCGAAATGTCTGTCAGTCGTCTTTATATATTGGTAGTGACTGCACGTGTTCTCTATTTGTGGAAATATATAGAGCTGCTATTACACACCCTTCTTGGTAAATATAATTTCAACATTAATTAGCTTATTCAGATTTAAATAGTATATTTTGAAAAAAGGAAAATAAATAACATATTTCACGTTTTTTTAATATTAAAAAAATAAAATACCTACATTAAATACATATTAAGTACTAGAAAAACATTTAAAAAATGAGATTTATTTAAATTAAATAAATAGATAAACATGCATAAAAAATATATACCTAACTCTGCCCATGCCATTTTCTTTCAGACGAATTCTTCCAAAATGGATAAATTTAAACGTGGAAAACCGCTTAATTCACAAGCACGGCAAATGGTATTTAATGTGTACCTTTATTTCTTAAATGAAGCCAATGTTTTCAACAGAGACCATGATGGTTATTTTAAAAAAATTCAAGACCGTGTTACAAAAGCTACAGGAATTTCGCGACGAACTTTGAGTAATATCTTAAACGAAAAAAAACATAATCAATCAAAGAAATTTTCTACACCGAAAAAAGGAAGACCTAAAAGTAGATTTCGGCTGGTACTTGATGATTTCGACTACTGTGTTATTCGTAATATGATATACAATTTTCAATTGACGCTGAAAGAACTCCCAACTGTAAATAATTTAAGAATAAAGTTGATCGAAGCTATTAATTTCAAAGGCTGTGCCGAGACTTTAAGGTTGATCTTGAAAGACATGGGGTTTAGGTTTCTGAAAACTGATAATAACAGACAATTACTTATGGAAAAACATGATATACGCCTAAAAAGGATCAAATATCTCAGAGAAATACAACAGCTGAGGAGTTCTGGTAGAAACATAGTATTTATGGACGAGTCGTATGTGCACACATCACATACTAAGGGTAAAACTTGGCAAGATAGCAACAAAAAAGGTATCAAACAACCCATTTCCAAAGGAGAGCGAATAATTATTGTACACGCAGGCAATGAAAAAGGCTTCGTCCCAGGGGCTCTAATGTTACATAAATGTGTCGACTCAGAAGGTGACTATCATAAAGAAATAAACGCGGAACGTTATCAAACTTGGCTACGCAATCAATTGATTCCCAACTTGCCTCCTAATAGTGTGTTGGTAATAGACAACGCCCCATATCATAATAAGCTGTCTGTGAAACCACCAAACTCAAACACATCTAAACCACAAATGACAGCTTGGTTACAACAACACAACATTCCGCATGACCCAAAGAAACTGAAACCCGATTTGTATAAAATTATACAAAGATACAAAGAAAATTACACAGAATTTGCCATTGACCGTATAATGGAGGAACATGGGCATAAAATTATACGATTGCCACCATATCATCCCGATTTTAACCCTATTGAAAATATTTGGTCCCAAATAAAGCAACACGTGGCCAAGAGAAATATTGCAATGACTGTGACGTCAGTTAAAGATGCTATATTAGAAAAAATCAATAAAATAGGACCAGAAGAATGGAAAAAAGTTTCTGATCATGCGGTTCAATGCGAAGATGAATATAGAAAATTTGAGCCAAGAATCGATAGTTATTCCGATAAACTGATTATTTACACAGGTGATAGCAGTGAGGAAAGTGTAAATGAACAAGAGCATAATGAAACTTCTGATGAATCTGCGATGTCGGGAATAGAGGTCTTCCTCGATTCTGATTAATTTTTTTATAATTGTATTATTTTTCTGGAATGATTAGTGCTGTAAACAAATTTGAACTGAGATTTTGATTATATTTTATGTAAACCTCTATTTGAAAACGTTTTTTTCTCCTTCTAATAAAACCTTATGTTATTTAAACCTTTTCCTCCATAATTACACCAACTTCGGTAAGACACTTGAAAACTAATCACTCCAACAATGATTGTAGCGTTTTCGCTATTTACTTACATGGAATTATCGAATCAAATTTCGTTACAGGTAAATCAAATCTGTTTTAGCACAAAACACATAATATATAAAATTAGGCATAGAGAAATTGCTCTTAACCACTCTATATAAATATCGTCTTTCGACGCTCGGGTAATACGACCGTTGCCGAACAATGACGAAGATTTCCGAAGATTTCTATGCGCATTATTACTTTTGGAGTACTGTACATACTATTTTTATAAAAATACAAAGAACTCTTTGCTTATCTATTGTCATGGAAACCATAAAAATATTTGTCAAAATTACAATTATGATTTAAAAAAAAAAATGTTTACAAAAAAAATATTTGCGAGATATTAGAGAAGAGATATTGATGTTGAGATAATTCGTACCTCTTATGTATACATTCCATAACAAATGGAATGTATACATAAGAGGTACGAATTAGCACTACAAGGATATATACGTAAAACGTAAGAATTATCACTACAGCAGATACGACTTCAGTGGTTATTTTATGTTCCGTGGGCAAAAAGATTGCTTTTCAACGTGGAAGCGACCATGCTGCGCTGGGGTCGGTATGTCCTGTGTGCTTACGGCCGAATGGGCTGAACTCTGGGTAAGCCATCACAAAAACACAAATCGGGTTTAAAAGCTGTAACAGTAATAATAGTTCATGCTAGCAGCCTATGTAAATATTATGTTGGTACTTATCACTCGCCTACTTAAGTTTACTGACACCACGGTATAGTTTCAATAATATGAAATAAATATTTAATCACATAAAGCATTGTTAATAAAAACACGTCTGCTGCGAATGAAGATCTAATAGATCTCTATAAACCTCTTTGCAAAATTTCAGCGCTCTTCAGTCCAAGGATTCGGGGTAGACGTTGATAAGCAAATTAATGAATTAAGACCTTCGTTTTTAAATTAAGATGAACATCATCATCTTATCTGAATTTAAAAATATTATCATTACAAATAATGACGTCTCAATTACTTCGTATACGGTATACTTAACATGCAACACTAACTACAATACTATAAGATATTGCTTTGCTTGTTTAACATAACTATTGCAACATAAACTGGATCGATATAATTATTGTTTCACTAGTTTGATTTATAGTCCGGTATGTTTGTTTTAAATTTAAATATTTTAGTTAGAATGCTAATGTTGGTTAAACATTGCGATAATTTGTACACGTGTCGATCCTGTTATGTTTTTGTATTATTATAGGTAGATGATTTTGTTACCAGATGAATTGGTAATGTTGTTACTAGGCTTAGATGACAGCAAAATATGTCCATCAAAGGTGAAGGTATCTATGCAAGGGACAACCTCACCTCTGGACCAATATGACAGCGTATAGTGTGATTTTGTGTCGGTTTGAGGCCAAACCTTGTCGTGCCCTCGATAAGTAAGATTTTGAAGAAAAAACGTGAAAAAGGCAGTAAAATTCGTACAAAGTATTTTTACAGTTCTCTGAAGGTTGGAGGTTTAGGGTTCCGTAGTCGAAAATGCAAAACAGAAACCTTATAGTTTTGCCATGTCCGTCCGTTCGTCCGTCCGCAGCTTAGCTTAAAAACTCTTAGTGCTAGAGGGCTGTAATTTTGCATGGATACACTCATTACTAACACCGACAAAGTAAAAGAATAAAATCTTGAAAAACATTTTTTTTTTTTGAGGTTACCTCCCCTATATGTAAAGTGGGGATGTGATTTTTTCTCACCTACCCCATCGTGTGGGGTATATCAAGGTAGGTAGAGATAGGTTTTTTTTAAAAAAATGAAGGGTTATAATAACCATTTTTAGATCTAGGACTTCGTTAGTGAAATATTAAGCTTTAAAGTGCAAAGTTTTGTTCAGTCAGTTTGTAGAGTCAAGTGTCGGGGGACACTTGACCTCTGGGGGATACTGATCCTTCCTCTCTCTAACTTCTTGCCAGCTAAATGGTTACTGTTGGGTATGTCAAAAAATTCACGGTAGTAGTCTAAATAGTGAAATTAAAAAAACTATCACAGCTGCTAAAACCTAGCTTCTTAGAGTTGAGAGAGCACAAATAGCCGTTCTTAAAGTTATGACACGGAAACCCTTCCGCTACGCTACGACGCAATTATATCTGGACTGCAGGATTCTAACTGTCCGACAGCTCTATGTGCTCCACGCAACACTTAAAAGGCACGCGAGTGTTCCCCGTTCCAACCCCAAGAAACGCACAAACATCTTTTTGGGTACAAACTTCTTCCGCCAGACATCAATTTTTAATATTGAGCACACAAATTTACAAAAAAATACACAAAACACTTAACACAGTAGACTTAAATAAACATGAATTTAAACCTATAGTCACTGAATGGCTTTTGCAACAGGACTACCTAAAAACTGAATCACTTCTTACATACGTCACCTAACATAACACCTTACTCAATGTTTTATTCATCAATGCAAGCACACACCCTCTCACACACTCTCTCACACACACACACACACACTCTCTATATTTAGAATTTTGTGTGTGCACACACACAAATTCTAAATATAGAGGTAGAACGACACAGTAGACTGTGTTGTTCTATCTTGTTGAAATCTATTTGTAAGTCGTCTTATAGCCGAACACTGTCTCTTAAGATACATGTTACCCTAGTTTAAAAGATAGGGTTTAACATTTTATTAAACAGATTCAAATTGTATACTTAAAATGTCTTACTTCTAACAAGCTTTGTATTGCACAATTATTTTATGCATAATTTATAATGTTGTATAACTCTGTACATATTGTGGCACAATAAATTATTATTATTATTTATTATTAAAAAGGCTTCACTAGTTTACGAGTACGAACAGCTGATCAAATGAGAAGTAACAGAATTTTCGTACAAATTCCATTTAAAATGATTTTAAAGTAGATACAACGTTGTAAGTATGAAACGAAAACAACACAAAACCCACTTCTTAAGCCACATTATTCGGATGGAGGTGGGGGGGTTACTACGAAACCCTATATCGTGCGTAGCCCGACATGCGCGTGCCCGGTTTTATAATACCTTATGACGACCAGGAGGAATATCATCAGTCAGATTAGATAACTGATTGCGGTTGCGTGCAGCTAATCTCAATGGAGACTTGCTAATATAACTATGTATGCCCTCACTTCCTAGTTCCGATTGGACTGCATCGACAATCCAACACGACCGGAGACAGATAGGCTTAGCGAGGGGTGACAATTTTTGAATTGATAACCAGAACCACATATTAAATAACATGTTTTACAAAACTTCCTAATAAGAATACCATGTCGAAATATTTAATAATACTGAACAAATAAACTGCAATGAAATTCCTCATTAAACTAATGCACATAAGTTTAAAATGCAGCAAATTCCTTCACGCAACTGCTATGATATAATTTAGCGAAGAATTCTAGGAACTTTTTCATAAAGCAAGACTAGCTCCTTAAACAAGGTTTTACTCATAAAATATTGTCCGCTCTAGTTTACAAGCGGAATTTGTTCTTGGAGGACAAGTGTGATGAATGTTGGGTGAATAATAAAAAGTGCAGTGACAACTTTGTGTTGTAACTGCTTGCTTCCATTGGAAGGGTTCCAATAATTTCGGTCTCAGTATTCACGAACGTTAAAACCTTTTGTCGTATCGTTACTTAATCAAGATTTATCTTTTATCTTAGAGATCTCAAACTAAGATGAGTTGATTTTTTACGAAGTTGAAGATGGTGTTGTTATTTTTAGTTTAAATAATATTGAAATATAATCTTTTCAGCGGAATCAACTACATTTTTTATTTGACTATGACATATATTCATTAAACGACAACAGTTGAGAAAGCAAAGTAATCAAAGCAAACCATGAGAATACAATTATTTAAAACAGGCACATCATTTATATTACAAATTATATAAAGAAATTCTAAGGACATTTTATAAAGTTGTGACTGTTTATTGAATTACGTTCTAAGTGTACATATATTATGCAGACCTACTTTGTGAAATAAACCTCTTTAGAATATTTGAGGCCTCAAAGGATTTTTTCTAATAAAGTTACGTCTTTGAAATTGCTTCATAATAGAAACACTTTTATTTCAAGATCTTTTCTAACAAGTTTAAGTTTTGGTATCCGATAGACTTAACAACAACACTGGTTATAAAAAACTAAGTTTTCATTGGCCCTGTTTCAATAAAACTTGCATTTCATTGAACAGTAAAATTCTGTAGTTTTGTGATTGTTCTTTAGTCTCGTACTTTTTTCACTTTGTGGAATAAATTTGTTTTTATGGACACTATAAACTAGACACTATTTAAATTAGTTAAATAAATTAACTATTTTTCTCTTAGCTATAACCATCAAAAACATTTTCACGTAAAACCAAAAAGTCAGCTACGAGGCTCGCCCTGATCAGAAATATAGGCAGAGTTCATCTCACCAAGGGGAACCACACATGATAGCCGACTTGCTTCGATTACAAAGCTATTACGAAGTACTTATATACTAAAATAACTACGTCTAGAACTATTCCAATCCATATGATGGGTGTCAATTACACAAAGGTAAATATCCCAAACCTATACCTAACTCCTGGGCCCATGAGAAAAGTTAGAAACATATACTTTACCGATAACCCCGCTGTGTAATGCTGGCTTCCGCTCAACTCACTTAATCTCACAGTGGATCAATAATGTGTATTCACGTATTGATAATTATAATAATAATAAAAATGATTTATTCACTTAGGAAGCAAAATACTACACTTGTGAAAAGTCGATTCTACATTTACTTGTAATGCCTGTTCGCAAACAATAGATAAAGCCCGAGAAAAGAACAGGCAATAAAAACTCGTTGTTCACACAATGCACAAATTATTAGTCTATTTCACAATTACAGTCCACCATGTGGGTGACCTCTTAAGTTAAGTCCAAATACACCAAAATACGCGACATTCACGAATCAACAAAAATAAAGAACCAGACCAGAACCTGGGGGTAAAACAGTCCAAATGCCCACTCAATTGCTGGTTTTCAACAATCACAACAAGTTATAATAATTCACAATAATTGAGGATTCTTTTACTTAATAAATAAAATAAGTAAATTGATGCCCAGGCAGTAGGGCTACCAAAAAAGTTATCAGATATTATGGAAAGTCAAGCTCTTAACTCTACGCGCCCTAACCTTATTAAGTACTGTATTGATCATATCCTGCGAATTTGTACTTTCTAGAACTGTCCAGACCAAATCTATAGGGGTACAAAAATACAACGAAACAGCAGTGCCCTTCGCTTTCTTTTCCAATACCGTGCCCCCTGATATTTATTATTTTTTCATAATTCGTCATTTTTATATCCACGACCATGAATTTAATGTGTAATATGGGCCTAAAATTCCATGTATGCAGACACAAGTGCACTCCCTATTTCCTAACTCATATATTTTATTTTTATTTTATTGTCTTTATTAGGGAATAAAACGTCATAACATTAGGTAAACTTAAACAATAACAATTTTTGTTAGTGGTAAATGCAACAACCACCATATTTTGACAGATTAATAAACATTGCTCTGTGAACGTGCCATATGAGGAAAATTTAAAGGTATACAATGCAATCAGGTGTTAAAATTAAGTTGACAGAATTCAATTATTATTTGTTTTTTAACACTTAACTAAGATAAATGAAAGAGATCAACATCTTGAAAAAATCTATTATACATTTTGTGTAACACGTTGAAGGGGAGCACGATTACCGGCGTTTGTTTGGCACGAGCTTAGTGCTAAGAATTGGTAATCCAACACTCCACGTTGCAAATTTAATTTCACTGTTTAAGGTCGTCATTGGAGTCTATTATTGTGCAAGTCATACAGAGTCATCATCTGATGAAGCACTAGGCTCTTCACTAGAGGGAGCAAATTATACCGCGTTAAAAACTAGGCTCTTCACTAGAGGGAGCAAGTTATACCGCGTTAAAAGCTGGTCATACGATATATAGTCACGATGACATTTGTAATGCATGGTGCGAAGAATTTTTTTTTGCAACTTTTCTATGGCTTTTTTATATCTATCATATAAGGGATCCCAGATTAAGGAAGCGTATTCTAACTGAGATCGAATAAGGGAAAAGTATAAAGGCATATGTGTCGAGGGTCGAACAAAGTCGCGGGTAGATCTCATTACAAAGCCTAACATTTGAAATGCTTTTGTGGTAATGGCTTCGTCGTATTTTATAGCGTTTTTGTTTTTATTAAAACTTATGGTGTGACACTTGGAGACCCTCAAACTGAGTTTGTTATCTTCACAATGTTCAGAAAGTCTATCAAGCTCATTTTGAAGTCTATCACACAGTCTTTGACATTCTCGACAACTTTATAAACTTTGAAATCATCGGCGTACAGAAAAAAAAATTAGAGTTAACCACGACTACCTGACTTCCATTACTGATGTACGAACTAAACCACCGCAATAAATTACCTCTGACACCATTGTAGGCTATTTTGTCAAGGAAGATCTCACGGTCTACTCTGGCGAATGCCTTTAAGATTTCAGTGTACATCAATTTGTCTGTGTTTATCAATATGCTTAAACAAAAAATCAGAAAATATGGCAAAATTGGTGATTGTGGACTTTTGCTTAACAAAATCGTGTTGTTGAGGTATAATGTACTTGTGAATAATTGGATAAATTGCACTGTGTAATAGTTTTTAAAACACTTTAGTTAAACCACAAAGGATCGAAATGGGAAAATAGTTTTTTTATGTTCTTATATTTTAACGGGATCTCTGTAACCAAACAATATTGAAAGATTTATTTAATATCAGACAACTCGCACAAGGCCATCTGACCCCAAACTGGGAAGAGCCTTTACTCTAGCAACCAGACAACTTACTAATGACACAGTGAGCGTAACATTTTTTCTTTATTTCTGACTTTTCCCCTCAAAAAGTGCTTTTTTAGGCTTTTCTGTAATCTATAGACGAAGAACTTTCTTTGGTATTTTTTTCCAAAATATTGGTCTCAGTAGCTTAAAAGGCAAGGGGAGGAGAGTCGTCAATTCTCCTGGTTTTTTTTGAAATAACTATAAAAATAACGATGATAAAATTATCAAAAAAATATATATTTCACACCTTTACAACAAGCCCTTTCATTTGATATGTTACATGATACAGTTTGCGAAACTTTTTTTTTATTTCTTGATTTGCTCCTCAAAAATGGTTCTCAAAATCTATCAGTCCAGTAGCTTCGGAGCAAATTGGTTGTGACAGACGGACAAACAGAGACACGAGTGATCCTATAAGGGTTCCGTATTTTTCCTTTTGAGATACGAAACCCTAAAAAACTCAAGACAAAAACGTTAGTGTATTAATAATAAACGCATTCTATCCAAAAGCCATCGAAGTTGTCACGAAGCCACACGCACTTACGGTTGCCAAGGGATGGTAATTAAATGACGTCATTGATTATATCGACGCAATTAGCTAGCCGCAGAGCTCGAGCAACAAGTCTCCTCGAATCACTAGTAATGTGATCACAGTATCACACACATTATGTGGTCTTGACACTTGATTAACGTGATCTAATGGATCGGGCAGAGTTTCGAGGCATTTGCCTACGAATCTGATAATGTTTTCCTTTATACACGACAGTCCATCTAAATGAGTGAACAAATTTAGTTAAGAGTAGTTAGGGATTGTTAAAATCTTTAAATTATTTCAGGTAACATAGACTATTTAAAAAATTCGGGCAAGTTTATGTCAGGCCACGCACAATATAGGATTTTGTAGTCCCCCCTCCCTTTCATCCGAATAATGCGGCTTGAGAAGTGAGTTTTCTGTTGTTTTTGTTTCATACTTGCAAAGTTATACCTATTTAATAATAATTTTCAATGAAATTTTGTTACTTCTCATTTGGTCAGCTGTTACTCGTAAACTTGTAAAGCCTACATAGCTGTGATAGTTTTCTTTTTAATTTCACTATATATACTACTACCGTGATTATTTTGACATACCCAACATCAACCATTAGCTGGCAGGTTGGCGGGGATACTTGCCTCTAATAAAAACCGAGCAAGACGTCGTCAGCATGTCGGACTATGCTCAGTGTAGGGTTCCGCAGCCTTGAATAATTGCATCAGCAGAAGCGAAAGAGCATATGTTCATGACACTTACGCCCTTTTGTTGAGAAATACTGTTTTTTGGCAATAGCTCAATGACGGTATATCCAAACATGTCCAAAATTATTTGACTTTAAATTATTTGTTAGGTTTAGCGCTTAACAAATAACTTTGTGATTTTTTCACATTTTTTTAAACACGGTTCAAAAGTTCCCCCTTAACTTTTGAACCGTGTTTAAAAAAAACAATTTGTCTACGGAACCCTAAAAAGGCTTTGCTGCTATCAGAAATGATTGAGTTAAATTTGATATTTTTTTATCAAAATAAGGCCATATTAAGACTCCTTCAAATACGTAGGATTTAGTGGTTATATGTTAGAGACAAGGGCGCGCGCGTGAGGCTAGTCTTTGATGTATTACATAACATATATTATTTCTCGGACATCATTGGGTCCGTGACATAATGGCATCCACGATACCATTGAAACTCACGTTAAGGCTCCGGTCCGGCTTATAGTCCATCACCGGTCGTGTCTAATTTCTATCCTATAGAACTTACATATAGGCATCGACGTCCCTTTGCCGTATATTTTATAAGCATTGACGACAAGTGTGCCATCCAAGAGAATCAGATGAGCTCGTAGTAGATACGTTTATTATAGTTTAATAATTTAACGCTCTTCAAAATCCCAGATACGAAGTTCTTAAATAGTCTGTAAACTAAGATTGATCTTTTTAGTTTTTGGGCCAATATACATTTTCAGTAATTATGATTGAAAATGTAATGCTAATTTCTTGTGGTAGTTTCATATTTCGATTGTAATTAATTCAGTAAAACGATTCACGCAAAGTAATTAATTCCAGGTCAAGCGGCAACAAATAAACTATGCCGCATTTAGTCTCCATAAATTAGTTATGGCGGGCTCTAAATTTCTTTATCGTCCTATAAATAAGTCTACGCAAACTATGTTAATTAGAAGCATTCCTATTGAGACCTGTTTAATTCGCATATAAATTATGCGAGGTAAACAAAACCTACGTTACTATTCACAAGTTGAACTAGATCGTAAGTTTATGAGAACTTAATAGTACTTGTGAAAAACGTTTCATTTATTTACCTTACGATTGCATTTGTGGTGAGTAACGTTATAAGATTTCCATTTAAAATTATTTATACTTACTATATACGAAATTCAATTAATCTGTTTCCTATTCACGGCTGCACTATAACATTTTTTTAGGGTTCCGTAGCCAAAATGGCAAAACAGAACCCAGCAGCTTTGCTCAGAGACTGTTAGTGCTAAAAGGCTGTAATTTTACATGAATACACATATAACTTTTGCTGAAAAAGTGAAGGAATAAAATCTTGAAAATAACCTATCTCTAGGTGGGGTACCTCCTCTATGTGTAAAGTGGGTTGTAAGTTGATCTTTTATACCGACTACTCTATCGTGTTGAGTATCAATAAATTGGTCTTATAAAAACGTTTAGCTTATTTTTGGATTTAGGGATCCCTTTGTGAAATATTAAGCTTCGAAGTGTATTTTTTTGTGGAGTCAAGTGGGTATGTAAAAAAGTTCACGGAGTGTAAAAGCCCTGCGTAGCGGGGGACATTAGAAATATTTATTTCATGGACACAAAGTGATCCCAGACTCGCAATAAAAAATTGTGAATCACAAGAAATGGTGTCCCGTATATTTTCCTAGAACGGCATAGCATCACGTCGCTTGGATCTCGTTGAAGTAACAAATGGATTATTTATTACCTACGTGAGCTGCCAGTACCGTAACTAGCTGCCCTGATTTACGAGGGATGTAATAAACCTCTAAAAATTGAATGATTGAGCGTTGTCATCACTTACTAATACGATACGCAAAAAAGCTTAGCTTAATGAACAATTGTGAACGAGGCCAGTTTTATTTTCAGTCATGGTTCATTCAAACATTTTCAATTCGATTTTTTGGTTCAAGAATATTGTAGAAATCAGAGAGTGATAAACTACGAAAATAAGGCATTATCATTGCTCTGTAAAGAAACGCTATTTGCCTGTGTTACAGTCAATATAGAGGCGTGTTGAATTAAACTCAAGATAGATGGTGTCCAGTTACGAACAAACAGAAAATACATACGACTGGTTTTCTCTACAGTAATTAAGAGCTTTATCCATTTTTTAAGGTATTTTCATCGTTTAATTTAAAGACTAAGTTATAACTATAAGCAATATTTTCAATACCAAATAAGTATAGCATGTTGTATCTGAAGCTCGTGATCTCTCTTATTTATCACACTGGTAGTTACGAAAATTAATTATTATTAATAGCTAAATAAACAGTAGGACGCGAAAATTAGATGTTTATAAAGAGGTACCTTAAAATGAATGTTAACAATACGGCTTCTATATTTTGCCCCGTTATCGTTATCCAATTTTCCAAAGAAACAATACATTTTGAAACAAGCACAATAAATCCCTTCGCGTTGATCTATGGTCGGCTAAGAGTCGAATCCGTAGAGCGATTCATTACTTAAATTTATGCCAGAACCAGAGCTGATGAAATAAAATATTAACGACTTGGAAAATTCTAATCTAAGAAGAAAAATTGAGAGGAATCTACAAGAAGTGCGTTAAGGGCTAAAACGTCTAAAGAAAAGTTTCAGAGCTTAATGAGGTTTGAAATAAGTTTTATTTCTCATTTGAGAGTTATATTCTCAAGAAGACGAAGTGTAATTGTGTGTTTATGGCGAAGTGAAAAAAAAGTTGAATTTCCTGTTGCGTTGCGCATGAAACAAATTTATGAGCGCCGTGATTCACTGATGTTTTACGCGCAATATACAACACGTACGTGAGTTTTTACGTAGGTACATATAACATACTACATGTAAACTACCTACTCAATAAGATTGTATTCGGCTTCTATGATTTATTCAATTGATTTAGAACATTTATACGTATAAGTGTTAATTAAACGTTACCGCATATACGAGTATAACAGCACTATGAAATAAAATTTGGTCGAACAATCATAATTCGGATAGTTCAACGCTGCAGCTGTACAACATTTGCTAACGAAGTTGAGAAGTGCGCCAGTCAAAGTGAATACTCTCCAGTATTGCTGCGATTGTACCACTTATAATATCGAAGAAGCTACTCGATACTACCAAAGTAAGTTTGGAATATTATATTTAAGTTCCTTTAGGCTGAAAACTCTCATTAAAACATGTTTTCTTAATCTACTTATCTTATAACTATATGCAAGGTTTTACAGCAGGCGACGTCATTGGGAAACGGCACAAAATAATGGTGAAAGTCACCATTATTTTGTGCTTGTCTCGACGTACTTGATAATATTATTACGTGTACATATTTAAGATCACAAGTGATGTTATCGAATATTGAAGACACCAATTCAAAAGCTATCGTAAAGAGGTAAATCCTGACATAAAAACTAAAGCATTACTCTACAGTGTTATGCCAAACCGGATGGAAAATACGTACAAAATATATTCCATTTTCAAACACGAACGATAAAGAATACGAAATGTAAAAAGATCAAAACCCTGTGTTTCCCTCTCCAGACGGATCTAATACATATCGCATAAATATCAGAAGCGTCGGCATTTAGCTCGCTCGTGCAAAGTGTGGATATTTGTTAGAGATACGTTAAATCGTCAGTACGCGAGGGTTCCGCTAGAATAAGCATAAAGGAACGCCCACATTATACGTGCATAGGTTGTAGTGCAGGTACGTGATCTTCTCAATTAGGTACCTAGCTATATTGTTCGGTCGTCGTTTATAAAGGTTTAGCAACACTATTAGATCACACTTAGGAGGTCCCCGTTTGTTTCAAATTTCGTTGTTGGTGACAAATGTTTAAACTCATATTGTTAAATGTTCCTAATACACAAATTAAGTACAATTTTAGTGGAGATCAAGAAATTTATTTGCAATAAACTACCATTTAACTTTCAAGAGCTAAATGACACCGATTGTTGACCTGTAAGTGGTCCAAACTCACTAGTACTTACCTGAACCATCGCAAATACACGTAAACACAATATCATAAAAGATTACAGAAGCTATTGGTAAGACTGTGAGACCTATATCGATGCTGAAAGATTAAGCCAGCAAGCAGAATGATTCAGGTTGCGTCGACAATATTTGTATGACAACCGGGACGAAAGCTTCATGTGCTCTTTGAAGCGAAGCGAGTCGCGATCGTGATTGATTTATTGAACTGGGCCAACTTTTATAATATTATGACGAACAAAAGCACTGACACAGATTAAAATTATACTTTTGCAACTTTCAACTTTTATACCTTAAGTAGGTATAAAAGTTATAAGTTGCAAAGGTATAATGTTAAGTAAGTACTCCTTGTGTATCTAAAATTATATATTTTGAGATAAACTGTTCCGTATGTTTTTAATTTTAATAGGTACGGTTTAACATCAGTGTTTCAATATAGTACATTATATCTTTAACTTGGTTAGTTTCTTGGCACTTTACACTTCACAACTTGATTATATTAACTACCAATCTCTATAAAGTAACACATGGTGTTTTTTAATCGAAATTAATTGCGATCAGAACTACAGTTAATTAGTGGGTTTGAATGTTGTTGGTGATTTTTATTATAAAGCTGGAATAGAACAAGATCCCAGTCATGCCAAACCTATTTTATTTTCTGACAGATAAAATGTGGGGCTTCGGGTAGTGTTCAAATACTTAGCATACTAGCTAAGTTGTGTAGACGGACAACTTTCAGGAAAGGTACGAAAAAATCGGACTTAGTTATCTTATTTCTGACCTTTGGTTTTCATATATAGGGTGTAAAATACTATAAAAAAATATTATTCAGCATTGCCAGACACTTCCTGCCGGCTATAACTTCCGCCAGACACTTTAAAGTGGCCAAAAAAGGGTGCCGACGTATGTCATTTTCTGATGCTTGATTCTTTATGTGTTACTTCTGGGATTTTAAGGAACATATATTTGCTAAGCCAGACAGATTGTATGGGTCAAACAATCTCCCAGACACCAAATAAATTCAGCCTACAATAAGATCGTGAAGGTATTATAATACTTAACTTATTTTCTAACGCTTGATTTTTATTCATAATACTTATGGGATTTTAAGGAACATGTATTTGCTCAGCCAAATAAATTTTATGGGATAAAGCTTCTCCCAGACATCAAAAACATTTAGCAGCGCGAGCGTATTATTAAAAAGCTACTTAGCTCATACTTTGACACTTGATTTATATATATATGTTATTTAGGAGATTGTATGAAACATATATTTGCTCATCCAGACAAATTGGGTAAGCCAAACCTTCTCCCAGAAATAAAAAACATTCAGCCGTTATATGATCGTGAAGGTATAATAATACTTAGCTTATATTCTGACGCTTGATTCTTATAAATGTTACTTAAGGGATTATATGGAATACATATTTGCTCCACCAGGCAGATTGTATGGGCCACACCTTCTCCTAGAAAACAAAAACATTCAGCCGTAATATGATCGTGTAGGTGTAGTTACAATACTTGGCTTAAATTATGATACTTGATTCTTATATTATGTTACTTAGGGGATAATATGTAACTCATATTTGCTCAGCCAGATAAATTGAAAGAGTGAAATATCCCCCCAGACACTAAAAATATTCAGCCGTTAGTATGAATGCGAGCTTAGTTAGCTTATTTTCTAAAGCTTGAATTTGATATATTTTACTTAAAAGATTACATGGAACATATATTTGCACAACCAGACAAATTATACGGACGTTACCTTCCTCCAGACACGAAAAACAATCAGTTATTAGTATAAGCGCTAGGGTATTACAATATAACTACTTAGCTTATATTATAATACGCTTGAATTTTGTAAATGTTACTTAGAAAATAGTATGGAACATATATTTGCTCAGCCAGACAAATTGTAATGGCCAAACATTCTCCCAGACACCAAAAACATTCAGCAGTAGCTTTTTCTGAGGCTTGTTTGACAATTTTGACACAAAAAACTGAAAGTACTGAACACAACCGTCATAGTAAACACCTGTTTCCATGGCAATACAAAATGAAAATCGTGGAACAAGCGTTTTTTCTTAATTATATCCCATTTTTTCGATGACGACCAATTGAAATGTTAAAAGCATTTTCATAATACATTTAGTGCGCTAAAGGCTTTAAACGAGTTATTTTTTTTTATCCTGCTTTAATTTTACCCGTAAACAAACACCTGTTCATACTACTTGGTTATATAAAGAGGTACTTAACAAGTAGAGCGATGAACATCTCGCTTATGCGCAATAGAAATAGTCGGACGAACGATCCTAGTATTTCCATTAATGAAAATAGAAACAGTGGGATGCACCCGTAAACGCTATCGACAAACGCACACATAGACGCAGTCTCCCGGAACGCAGCTTATATTTTGAACATTTTTTTTTAAAGATTAGTTTTTACAATTTTTCTCTCTGTTTATGTGGGGAAAATGTTACGAATACAGTTAAAAGTAAAAGCACTCTATTATATAAAGTAGGCATGAAACCAAGATTATTTTTATTTTTATGATTAACAAGCTATAAAAACTTTTAAATTACATATTTACATAAAAGCTCATCTTAACTAATTTAACGGATTGCTGTTAAAATCGATAATATATAATCGTGGATATGGGTTTCCTCCAGATTATCAATGGATACATTTGATAGAATTAAAAAAAAAACCTTAATTACTTAAAATTGATATAATAACCATGCTTGGGTTTTTTAAAATAACGTTAATAAAATAAAACACGACCCAAATCAAATATAAAGTTTAATTTATTAATCTATTTCATTTTATAAATATATATAATTAAAATAAACCTAAAATAATGCATTCAATAATGTTGCGGAGTGTAGACAATTTTATTTTCCAGCTATAATATCAGGTTTATTTAACAAAATAGAAGCGATACTTAACTTTTTAGTAATGGCAACATTGAGAAAAATGGCTCGCTAGAACAACTATGGCTAAAACATCTGATGGTGGTTTTATACCTGTCAAAAAGTACATCCATATGACAGTACTTTTTGACAGTTCTATGCTTCAATTTTTTTTTGACTGATGTTGGCCAATATGTCATCAATATTGGCTTTATAGCGCATTATTTGAGTAAATATTTGGCTGGCTGGCTGGATGTTTTTGTGTCTAGGAAAATGTTTGGCCCATAACAATTTTTCCGGCAATGCAATATATGTTCCACACATTCCCCTAAGCAACATATTTAAAAAAATCAAACGTCAGAATATATAGGCGTATCCCATTATTTTCATTTTCATTGATGGAAGTCTTTACTAGGATTCAGTAGCGAAGAGTTAAAAAAACTCTAAAGTAACCCGACACCAATATCTATCTATATGGACACGGTTCTTTGTACCTAAAATATTAAGCAACTACAATTCAAAGGGAAATCGAAAAGAATGGTGTTCTAAAGACCCTCCGGCACTGCTAGGATTGTTTGTCCCATTATTTCAACTGCGTTTTCGCGAGGTGTTTATCGCTCATCTTGTTAAATCTCTCTATAGATAAGCAATCAGTATGAACAGATCTTTGTTTACGGGTAATCAAATATAAAGCATGATTAAAAATAAATAACTCGCCTTTAGCACACCATATGTATTATGAAATCACCCTTAACGTTTGCGATTTGTGTCATGGAATAATGGGAAAAATGCTTGTCCCATAATTTCCATTTTGTATTTCCATGGAAACAGGTGTTTATTACAAAGGTTGTGTTCTGTACTCTCAGTATTTTGTGCCAGTATTGTTTTTCAAGTCTCAGAATAAGCTACTAACGGCTGAATGTTTTTAGTGGAAGGTTTGGACCACACAATTTGTCTGGCTGAGCAAATATATGTTCCATACAACGTTCTAAGCAACATATATAAAAACCAAGTGTCAAAATATAAGCTAAGTAGCTTTTATAATACCATCGCGCTGCTAAATGTTTTTGATGTCTGGGAGAAGGTTTGGTCCATACAATTTGTTTGTCTGGGTAATAATAACTCTATCCTACTACCCTAAGTAATATGTATAAATATCATCGTTAAAAAATAAGTTAAATATTATAATACCTTCACGATCTTATTAAAGGCTTAATAATCTATTTGGTGTCTGGGAGAATGTTTGGCCCATACAATCTGTCTGGCTGAGCAAATTATATGTTCCATATAATCCCATAAGTATCTTAAATAAGAATCAAGCATCAGAAAATAACATAAGTTGGCACCTTTTTTGGGCACTTTAAAGTGTCTGGTGGCCGGCGGGATGTATCTGGCAATGCTGAATAATTTTTTTATAGTATTTTACACCATATATATGATCAACTGTCATAAAATAAGATAACTTAGTCCGATTTTTTCGTACCTTTCTCACCTGGTACCTAAAAACTGGCTGTCTACACAACTTTGCTGGTATGCTAGCATTGATTGTACATATAAACACTACCCGAAGCCCCCCATTTTATATCTCAGAAAATAAAATAGGTCTAGCATGACTGGGATCTCAGAACATAATGCTTTGTTAAAGCATGTCTCATTTAAATTATCCTGACTAATTCAACTCAAAGTTTGAAACTTGAGGCAAATTAAACATAATTCCTAATTTGCATCTTTACAATGAAACGCCTTCTCTCATTTGTTTAAATGTTATTACAATTTATATTGTATTTTAGTTCTCTACAATTACTTTCTCAGTAGTAATCAGTTGGGAGATAAATAAAATTATCCAATTACTTTTATTTATTTTTTGTCACAAAATAACATTTTGCTCTTCAAAATGTTAGGTTCTCATTTAATTTAGAAAAGGTAAATATTTGTAATTCAATTATGATAAACAAGAAATTCAAACCGAATAAAAGGTAAACCATGACAAATAACTAACTGAGTTCTTGGAAATGTGTTGTTGAGACTAGTTTTGCAAACCGGTTAGCCATATTTTTAAATTAGATACTACAGCAGTAAGCTATAAAGTAGTTATAGTCTACAAAGCTGTGGTGCTGATGTGCTGAGTGGTTATAATAATAAAACGTCATTAAATTGGTTTACATCTGAAGACAAAAAAGCATCCCAAAGAACGATACTGAAATATCACATTTCAACTCTTCAACGGAAAATCTTCTTGCAATATGTTGTAAGTTTAATGATGTCTTTTAGTGAGCATACTCTTGATTGTATTTACTTTTTCCTTTTCCATTGCCATTTCTCTCGCTTGACTCTTACGAGTCCGCTGCTCTGCGCTCGTGCGCCGCGCCATAAACCCATCTTGCCATATAACTTAACGTTTCCACTATTCTCATTCTTCTAAAACCAATTTTCTTTAAATTTGAACTTATTTAATGGGTCATACCGCGTTTATTCTATTTTTATAGTTAAGAATAAAAGTCCACTCGTTGATGTAGCGCTTGTAGACCGAAGTGCAAATAAAATTACCGTGGATTGGGACTGTAGAGACTGAGAATCGCTGCAGTTTCCACAGTGGACGAACTTAGTCGTAGTCTACGTATTTAATATTATACAGTCTGATTTCTTGCAAGAAATATGTACATAAAGTTACATTTATGTAATAGAATTATTATTTTCATATCGGTACCAATGCGGATTATGTATTTATTTTATGACAATGTGTCTGACTGCAAAATGAGTAACGTGAACATCATTACAATGAGTTAATCTTTGCCATTACCGTATAAATCGGTTGAAAATGTAAAAAGAATTTAAATCTGTACTATATGTCAAGGATGATTTGATTGAAAAAGATCTAAAGGTAATCCGTTTATCGGATGACATCTAGGAAGTCTTTCGCGTTACATTTGCTCGCTCTCTATAAGTCAGCACACGTGTTGGTTCCGTGATGCCTGTACACAACAGATCACTTGCACAGTCATCCCTTTCACTACCTCTCAAGATGGAGCAGGAAAGATTAATTCTCCTGATACTATTCCACAATAGATAAAAATCTGAATACAGTTCTCTCACTCACACACATACTATGATGGAATGAAACCGAGATGGGGAAAAGCGTAAGGATGAAAAATGATCGTAGGTGGCAAGTATGTAAATCGAACGATGAATGGCCGTTCTGGCGTCAATAGATATTCTTTGATATTAAAGATAGATAAGACTTTTGGAGTCCGTGATGAATTTGATGTAGAGCCTACTATATATTCATATTCACTTATAAGTTTGTGAACATTAAATAATTTCTTTTACTTAGGCTTCATTCGCACGAGCGTAATTTTATCACGCGATAAAAATACGCTAAAATAGAACAAATGCATTCCCAAGTACACGTTCACACGACAGCGGTTTTAAAACGCGACGTAATTTTATGGCACAGTGTTATACTTTTAACGCCGGGCGTTGGAAACTGATCATACGGAACTTCTTATTACTATTCACACGAATAAAAAAAACACCGGTGTTCATGCCGTACATCAAAGGAGTTACGGACAAAATTGGAACAGTATTGAAGAATGACTCCATTAAGACTGTATAATGTCAAAGGCAAAGGATGTTATTCCGCTCCAAACACCTGGCATGTAGAAGATGGATTGCAGTTGCGATAGTTCCTATATCGGATAGTTTTTTATAGCAGTGATACTGCTGTAAGAAACCGTCAAGTTTACAAGTCTGCTTTCGCTGAGCATTTGTTGGAATCAGGACCTAATCACTGGATAGAATTGCATAAGCCACAGGTACTTTCCACCGATAGCGTCTATTATTACAGGATAGTGCGCGAGGCAGTTGAGATCAAGAAGTACAAGAATTTCAACCAAGAAGATGGATACCGGCTCTCACCATCTTTTTTCATTCGTCCCGAAATATATCTAATTGGAGGTAAGTAACGAAATAAAATCGGTCGGGGTCTGCTATTTACTTAAATTAAAATCAAATAATTAAAAGTAAAAATTTCATTGTTACGGAACTAATATGTAATCCGTTTTAATAATAAAAAGATGAACTTGACCCTATTGGAGAAACAAACGCGTCTACTGTAGCGCCCCCTGGCGGTATATAATATTAAGACTTTACTAAAAATATGATAGAGCATATTTTTTAGTAAAGTTATATTATTTGAATGAGACTAATCGCATAGCAAACACAATTTCCAAATCATAATAGCCATGAACCGTTTTAAAGAAACACGGGCGCTGCAAAAATATTGGTTTTAATCAAATATAAGTAGGTATATTTAAGTATATTTCTCACCATACATATTACGCCATACACATGAAAAATAATAATGATAAATAAGAATACCTAAAACATAATAAAAATAATATCTTGGGGCAACTCACACAATGCTATCTGATCTCAAACTAAGCAGAGCTTGTTCTATGGAAACCAGACAACTGATAAACATACTTATATATTTTAGCCAAATAATACCCAAACACATAATAAAATTTTATCGTGGGTGGAGATGGAACCCACGATCTCCGGCTACCACTAGACTTTTTTGTTCATCTTCTAGCAACGCGCGTTAAAAAGCGTTCATATGAACAACCACATCGAAAGCGTTAAAAATACGCTGACGCTGAGTTTTTAACGCGCACAAATAATATCATTCGTGCGAATGAGGGCTTAAGTAATATTTCTGATACGGTAATAATATTGACTAAGATAACAGCTAGGTACTTATAACCAAAATATAATATTAACTGTAGAAAACTGACGAATTCCCAAGTTTTGATCATTAAATAATCGACGCAAAAGTAAATAGCAGTTTAAATTACTCAAATTTATTATTACCCTAAATTAGGACCTTGGCATCAAATTTCTTTGAAATTCTTAATTAAATTTGCCCAATTATTGTTTGAATTACAACCACTTTCAGTTTTGTCAACATAATTATAACACTTTCAACGAATTCTTATCTTTGCATTCTTGAATAAATTTTCGTAATATTTAGGTTTTATATTAATAGTGAATAACTAACAATCACAAAAGTTCAGCTTTCAAAAACATTCAACAACAGAACAAAATAAATTGTAACTGTTTAGTAAAATAAATTTGCTTTACGTTTCATTTAAAAATATAGTATAGCGCACCACAAGAGAGATAGAACTCAATTGGTTTATCGAGCAAGAAGAAGTCTTAAGTAAACTATACATTGTTTCATTAGGCATATCTCTATCCAATTCAGTGAAAAGATTGATAACCTTCATATATACGAGTACGCGCACATATACGTGTATACGCACCGTGAAATACTGCCTTAATCTTTTTAGCGTTCGCTAAACTCCATTCCATGTGGTAAAACGTTACAAATTGCCGCCATATTTTTTCTGTTACATTCTTGTGATTTTCATTTGTTGACTACGGCCCGGTACTGAAATTGTCTCAAGGTATTGTGTTCTATTGAATGATAAACGTTCTCCATATTTTAATACCAATCAGGCGACATACATAGTGGTTTTTAAAATTCTTTGTCTATTGGTCTACATACCAGATGAC
Organism: Herminia tarsipennalis; assembly: GCA_945859575.2. Lineage (NCBI taxonomy): Eukaryota > Metazoa > Arthropoda > Insecta > Lepidoptera > Erebidae > Herminia > Herminia tarsipennalis. Next base: position 39,801,648 of record OX243830.2, read on the forward strand.
GATTTATTCCAGTCCTCGTGCAATTTTTTTTGTGCATTAATTAATCTCAATGAACTTAGTAAAGTGCCTTCGACTGCATGAAATTATATAACTACTAGCTGACCCGCGCAACTTCGTCTGCGTAAATTTTCCCTTTTTTATTTTTTCTCCCTTTTTTTTTTTACAACATTTTTCATTGCTGCTCCGCTCCTATTAGTCGTAGCGTGATGTTATAAAACCTATAACCTTCCTCGATAAATGGGCCATCTAACAGTAAAATACTTTTTTATTTAGGACCCGCAGTTCCTGAGATTATAGCGTTCAAACAAACAAACAAACTCTTCAGCTTTAAAATATTATAGTATATAGGTAGTTATAAATGTTAGGGGTGGGCAATGACCCGCACAACTTCGTCTGCGTAAATTTTCCCTTTTTTCTTCCTTTTTTTTACAACATTTTTCATTGCTGCTCCGCTCCTATTGGTCGTAGCGTGATGTTATAACCTAAAGACTTCCTCGATAAATGGGCTATCCAACAATAAAATATTTTTTCAATGCGGCCCAGTAGTTCCTGAGGTTATCGCGTTCAAACAAACAAACAAACTCTTAGGGGGATGAAAAATAGATGTTGTCCGATTCTCAGACCTACCCAATATGCACACAAAATTTAATCAAAATCGGTCAAGCCGTTTCGGAGGAGTATGGCAACGAAAACTGTGACACGAGAATTTTATATATTAGATGTGGGGGATCTTGTTTCCATCTTTTTTCTGCAGGCGGGTTTATTATTTTTATAATTTATATTTTTATTAAGCGGTACTAGCCTTATGACTACGGCATCGGACTCGCAATCGTGAGCTCGCGGTTTCGAATCCTACGCATTATACTACCGACGAGAACCCACTCCTAATACAAGCAATTTAGCTTAGCTGGAGGGGTTAACAGGATTGCTAGTAATACGAGACCCACAAACCCACATTGCTAGTTATCTTAAAAAATAAAAATCTTTTTAGTATCATGGTGTGATACTCATCCCACAAGGATTCGAGAAACAAAGTCGGCATACAGTGTACTAACGTTTTTGAAGGTATCAAAAGATCTAGTTAGTACTTATAATTAAGTTTTAAAGTTGAAAATCTCTCACTAGAATAATAATGACCTACTTACCTAGTATAGAATGCTAAACTCCGCTGACAAACGCAAAATCTGAACCTTTCCAAATTGGGTTACCATTTTAACGCCTGGCTTGGAATCTTATAAATCTGTATAAAGATAACGAGATCTAATTAGTGTCCGACGTGACCCTCGGCTCGTTCTGTCACCCTTGTTTACTCGACACGTTTAAAGGCGCGCCATCTCCACGCCGCTGTTACAAACAGACTTTATAATTAGCTATTTTGCCAACTTCATATCAACTACAGTTTGGCTACCTGTCAACATTTTGATAGTTTATTCAAAAGACTTCGAAAAGTTTTCCCTATTTAATCCAAAATTGTTTCAAATTTAGTTTGAAATTACAAAAAAATTAAATGTGTTAAAATTTATCTTGAAGGCCTTCAACTGTCTACAATTATAGAGTTTTTGAGAATTCAAGTCCTTACACCATGGAGGATTCTAGCAGATTTTTAAAGCGATTTTTTTAATATTTAGAAATATGTTAATCATACTTTGAAATAAAATCTCAATAGAACTTGATTAAGATGTTTTGTAATTGTACTGCACGAAAATATTAGACTAAAGCTTTTTCATTTCATTTTATTTATATCTCAAAGATTGGTAAACGGTTTATATATAAATAATACAGTCATGATCACCTAAATCATAGGCACAATAAAGTGTAAAATAATGCTTACGATCTAAAATTAAAGTCATAAATTCAGTGTTCTTTCATATATTTAATACGATATTATGTTCTATTTCGTGCCGTTATTCTCTTATCTCCCTAATATACCGTGTAAACATAAGTCAAATGTTAATGCGGCTAAGTCGTGTGGGAGTACAAATATAAAACCGTAAGTTACACCCTCTGCTCCGTACGGAACATAGGGAAGCCTTTGAGGCGTAGTTTGTTCCTATCTGAGACGTGTAGGGATTTAGGAGCTTAGTCACTTACACTGTGTCGAGATCTAGTACTCTACAGGAATGTTTATTTGTACGTTTTGAATGATATTCTGAACATCAGTGTTAGCATTCTTGTTAAAGTGTTATAGACAAATTTACCTTGGGCGAGACTAGACGTATTCCGTGATATCGCATTATCCATTCTGCCACTGAGTCCCTGGATCAATTCTCTCCTGAATCGGTATTTATATATACATTTATTTTATTTATGATTAAACCACTAGAATATAAATAGATGTAAATTAAAAAAAAAAAAGATTACTAATTTCATGGGTCCGTCAAATCATTTGAAAATTTATGAAAAAAAGAAAAAGTGTTTTATTTCAGCGTTTAACAAAAGCTTACCTAACAAAGAACATAATTTAAATAAATAATATATAATATCTGACAAGCGCTGCTAGATTTAACTATGTAGGCATATAATTCTATGGTCTTCACACTAGGCTAGCCTGTATCGTGTAGACCCAGCTCAGTCCCACGTTACAAAAATAATGAAATTTGAGCCTTACAATAGTGTAACAATCAATAAAATAATTTAGTAGCCTGAGATCTAGTTCACAGACCTATATGTTTATAAGCATATAGCTTTCATGTCTAAAAACACACTAGTTTTTGGTTCAACGAGCAGTTTGATGTAACGATAATTTTTGTTTCCGTATACTTCATTGGCCGCGTCTAGCCCGCGTGACGTCACATTGCTGTCCGCCTTTCAGCGGCCCGCTCTCGCCATACATTGTTACTCACTTGTAGCTATCAGATGTTCCTTATTTTTTAACACAATAATTTGATAGAATTGAAATAAATAGATTGAAATGTTACGTGAATTTTTAATTTTTGATGTTGTAGATATCCACTAAGACAGAATCATTTTTAGACATTTGTTCCGTAAGGGGTTAAAATAGGGGTTACAAGTTTGTATGAAACTTTGTTCAAAAGTTGAAGTTAGATCTGTGAAATTTCGTATTTGACTCTTTGGTTTAAAATAAAGAATACATGTTTCAGCGTTTTTGTAAAATCAACCCCCTAAGGGGGTAGGTTAGGAGTCGAGCGCACATTGAATGAGTATAGAGTGGTGACGTCATAGCGGTTAACGACCGTGCTCCGCACGCACCTACCTAACGTAATGTTTTAATAAAAACTTTTTAACAAAAAAATATTACCGATTTTACCGAAAAAGCAAAATAACAAAAACAAATTAAACATTTTGAAGTTGAGAGAGAGAGAAAAACATAAAGACTACTATTTCATGGCACCAAATTCAAAATGTTTAATTTGTTTTGGTTATTCTATGTGTATTATTTTTTGCTTTTTAGTTGCCTTGAAGGTATTACTTTTGAAGTCGGTAATATTTTATTGTTAAATGTGTTTATTTCTCTGTTTTTAGTGGTTTGGTTTGTAATTCACTTAAGTTACAATAGACTTATGTCAACTGCTCAAATCCTTTTACAAAATATTGCTTGCCCCGATGCAGGGCCGTCAATTGTTGAGGAGTTCACTGTCAGCTCTATTACATTGTGTAATAGTAGGTAGTATGACAAGAATAAAGTGCTACTCAATACCCTATTAAAGTAACTAAATCGCAAACTGGGAAATATTAAATAGGACCGCTCATCATTTGTGGTCTTCATCATCAGTTCCACTTCACTTATTGGTGCTTTTTAAGAGTAAATGCACGAACCGCTATGAAATATACCTAAATCACTAGGTTTGCCTTTAATATTTTAAGAGTTCCCTCAATTTCTCCAGAATCTCATCATCAGATCGTGATTTGATGACAATGAAACCAACTTGGAAGTATACCCTATCAAACACAAAAGATTTTTTTAAATCGGTGCAGCCGTCTTTATGTAATCGGTGAACAAACACAAAAAAAAACCAGTCGAATTGAGAACCTCCTCCTTTTTGAAGTCGGTCGAAAAGTATAATATTTGTTTTGTTTTCAATAAAGTAAGCAAGTTAAAAAAAGCAAAAAATTGGTAACATTATTTATTGCGGTCCTCCATGCAATATTGAACAAAAAGTGAAACAGTTCTTGTGTAGTTCATGCCTATATCTTGAGAAACAGAAAAACTACACATAACAGAGATACTCATGTTTCTATTTCAGAAAGTAATATTTGAAAGCACATGTAGTAAACAAAGTCTTTACCACTAGACATACCGAAGAACCCGGGATATAGAAGTAATTTGGCAATGTATAGATATAATACTCAGAAACAAATTGTTTCTAAATAAATTGTGAAAAGACATAACTTCACACCATTTATAAGTGAAAGTACTCTAGGTTGGAACTAGGACAAAACAATAAGTGCCAAGTGTTAATAGTGTCAACACGCAAGCTTTATGAGACGGCGAAGAACTTGTAATGATCGGTAATAACGATAAACCGGTTTACATTTCTTACCATACCACAGAAACTATAAAGATAAAGCAAATGGATAGAATCCTGTTAAGCCCTACAGCTAAGTTAAATTACTTGGTCAGTGGGTTCACATCGGTAGTATCATGGATAGGATTCGAACCAGTGACGTCACAATTACGATCCCGATGCCTTAAGCATTAGGCTACCGCCGCTTAATTAATTTACTGTTGCGTAATTCGAACTTTGCAGAATTACATACACACCTTTTACTTTTCCATACCTATAAAAAGTCGCAATCGACTAACCAACTTCATTCCGAATCAAAGCCAATTGTTTATTACCATTTTCTGTTAGCTTATTGGTTGTTTACGCCATAAAATACGTTCGAGTCCGTGCTCGATGGTCTGCAAAGACATATTACTACTTATTCTATTATAAAAACTCCAATAAAAGAGGTTAATGGCAACTTACCCCCATATTTTCACATGGTTAACCCCTAAACCTTTTGCAAATTGGTAGAGTAATACTATCATACTTTATTAATACGATAATAATATGTTATGGGACGATAGGGACACGTCTCTACATCCCTTACCCATGTGGAATCAAATTAACATAAACAAATATGTCATCCACTTCCTATATTATATGCTGTAAGCCTGCAATAGACTTAATTCACTAGCAATCTCTATTTATAATTTACTCACTTTGTATCTAGATTTAGGAAAAATGTCTACGAGTTGGAGCTGTAACTTGTAAGTATGTGGGTAAATAAAGCCTCCGCGGAGCGTTCATTACGATGATGAGAAAAGTTGGCGGTCGTTACGTACGAGTAGGATGACGTCATCATTTAGTCAGCAGACTGTTGCCATTTCTACTTCTGCCCAAAGTAAAACACTTCAATCTTATTTTGAGTCATTTGTTTAAAACATTTATTTTCCGTATATTGATATGAATTTTGCGTCAAGCGTCAGTATTAGTGACAGATCATGGTAAGTGAATGATGTACTGTTTTGAAATATCCAATTTAATCAAAAAATATGTAGGTAATACCTACGGTATTTACTCATATACCTATAATAGTTTAATATAATTACATAAAACTATATTAGGTATATGAGTAAACGTCGAAATATTCTTCGCTAAAATTTACATTACAGTTTTACTAAAGAAGCACCAACATCAAATATTTTAGAAACCCTCAAGTTCCCAAAACAAATGTGAACTGAACTTTCTTGTGCCTAGTACTTTAATTAAATTTAGTACCAAACACGTTTCAAACAACATCGCTTCTGGAACTTCAAGGGCTTCACCAAAGAAAATTAATTGGGTTAAAGATAATTGCCAAGTGTAACTGCGGCGTGTATACGTCGCACAAACAAACAAATACACCTATTGATATTGGTGTTGCCATTGGCAACAAAGAGTTAATTTGTCGACTGTTTGTGTTGCCAGAACAAAGGACTTAATTCAGTTACCTGTTTACTTAATGCTTTTATGTATCTAATTATACTTACTTAAAATAATTCTGTTTTAGAGTAGACACAAAACTGATTGTGTAGGTTTATTATTCTTACAACTTTGAAAGTTCATCCTTAAAATAGTCTACCTAAAAATAAAAAAATGTTATTACCAAATTTCACAAAGTATTTGTGAAATTGAGTGACACAAAGTGTCAACAAACAGAAAAAGCAAAAGTGATTAAAATAGACACAAAGTACATTAATGCGACTTTTCCGATTGATGTCAGCTGCTGTCAAGCATTTTAAATAACTAACCATTTCCAAATATCACATTCCACATCGCCACGGACGAGAGTATTCAGTACGAAATATAAACAAAACCCACAGAACGTACACGCAATTACCGTTTCATTCCTCTTTTAACGATAAGCTAAATTAATACCCGCGCTTTATTCACTGCCAGATATTGTCGGAAGGGTTGGGGGCCGTCGTAGATAATTAATTTATATTACGATCTGCCGATCCGGACCTATAAACAATGCTCAATGACCGAATTCGCAGCGCTCAATGTCCCCATTGATCCGATTCGCACGATTTTTCGCTGAATGCTTGATTTTTATTCGACTTTAGTCGGTCGACTTACGGAATCGATTTCGAAATGCGATTGTAGATTAGGTCTTCGGTTCGGTTATGTGGAGCTTCGATTTATGCTAACAAAGAAAGATGCATACATGCATGAACTTGAAGATATTATCATAATCAACACGCCTAACACTATGTTGAACGGAAGAAAATTTTAAGTAAAATAGTTTTTACAAATATTTTAGACATTGAGAGATAAGTAATAAATTTACCAAAAGAAAACGAAAGTCGTGTTGTACATGTAATTAAATACTATCTTGAAACCTTTTTACCCAAAGTCGTCTCTTTAAACTTAAACATAACTAAATCAACAAGATTTTCATTTGCGACTCCAAGATTACCAACACCAAAAGCCTGAAAAAGTCACTCCGAAAAAGGATTAACATTTTCCGGAAACCTCAAAGCACTCTCAAAATATTGACACGGACAGGTCCGGGCCACAAAGCTAGTAAACACAAATATCTGCTGCAAACCTCATCTCGGGGAATAGTGGCTTATTTTTCATGCAAATTGCTTCAGGGTGACACTGCAATGAAGGCTTAAGCACTCTTAGTAATTAACTGTTCAGCTAAAAGGCACAGTATTATGTTTATTTGATAAATCGGTTACATGTTTTATTTTTATCAACAAAAATACTTTTCCGTATTTAATTTGAGAAAATGGCAAATTAAATTCAAAACGTATAGCTACGAAAAATGTAAACACAATATTTTTTTCTGAAAAATGAGCGCCATTTTTCGTAGAGGGTTATACCCATTGTTATACCCGATTCCGAACATGAATCCATGACCTTACCTATTTTAATAACCTTTGACCAAAGCCAAAGGTTATGAAAGCGCCGGCAGAGGCCAACATTTTAATTCCAAAGGGTCAAAGGAATTAGTGTACGTTTATAGTTTTCTGAGCAATATTACAAACTTATGAATACATGGAAAACTAAATGTGCCAGGGGTGAGGAACTTTTTAGTGTTACTTTATCGTTACCCGAGTTGTCTTCTAAGTTTCTAAACTATTCTACAAATTAATTAACAGTGCCTTATATTGTTTCCTTTTGTTTTACCCCTCAACTATTACTTCATAGTAGTAAGAGTGCCTAATGGTCTGCTTTGACACCATTTACACTAGATACTAAACTAATTTATGACTTGCTCTTGCACTAACTAACCCAATTATAACCACACAATTAGGTCCTATTATCAGCTTACACGAAATTAAATGCAATAGGCTGACAATCATGATTGTTACATATAATTTGGTCACCGCATATTATAATAATGCCTTTGTATGTTACAATTGCACGCTAATTGAATCAACAGGCTTTGAGGATACCTACACAGCCAGTGGTATAGAACAGGTCACACTAGTCTTGTGGTCTTAGTGTTATGTAATTAGGTCAGTGGTCTACAACTGGGCAGTTAATAAGATATTGTGATAGGAAATGGCATGCTGGCTAACGGCCTCTGAAATCTCAATTTCATGAGTTGACATTGGTACTTGTCATTGGAGCTTGTTGAATACCTATGCGAAAGATTGTTTGTCCCATAATTTATTTTTAATATGTGTTTGAAAAATAATATTACAATGAATGTTAGAATGATACCCTTAAATATTATAAACATATACATAGAACATGTAATATATATATATATATATATAGGCATAGAATGTCCGCGTGAGAATGCCACAAGGTATTATTATTATTGCTTGTAAGTAATGATGCAAGTGTCTATATACCTCGGTGATTTATTTGAGATACAAGTCAAGACAGAATATTTTATATAGACAATAATCATGCTTCATAACGTTTGCTTTAAAATGATCTACAACTTAAATCCGAAAACATCATTATTAAGATTTATTCGGAATAACTACTAATTCAGTCTTTATGTTATACGGCATAGGCCACATAATCGCGAGAAACGTACTAAAATAATAACACAAGAAAGATAAATGGAATCATTCAACCGTCGTTACAAGGGTTTACCTTTGCGAAATCCTTTAAGAAAAATAAAAAATGAACTTTATGATTACGTGAATAGAGTCATAATTCTATTTTTAAGTAGGTACTCAGGTGTTCGTAGTGATCGTCGTAGGGTCTACGTCGTAGCACTGTTGCTACGCACGCTGTAGACAAACAAGAATGACGACATCTTTTAATGTTTGATTTCTAGGCTCATCCGACTGCCTTGAAATGTTATTAATTTTAATAATTTCATTAACAACATAACACAAGGCTGTTGTAGAGCATAACTAATTAGTTTCATGAAGAAACATATTCCAAGTTTTAGTCCACTTGGCAACTATTTACTACTAAATCTTGAATTGACAGGCAGTTAATTACTTGAATAAGTCTTCAGAAAAAAATAGTTTCTTCAGAGCATTTTGATTTCTTCAAAGATCTTATAAGTAAAGACTTCTAATCAGCAGACACTTCAAATGAGAATACAATTCGACTTTGATTAGTGGCTAAGTGTTTTTTTGTTCTTACTTGCTTTACCTTTTATTATAATTATTTAAAATTTAACTAGTAACTAGAACTCATTTAAATATTTTTGCAAATATTCATGTAGTTTACAGTTGTCAGAGGTGCTGAGGAGTATTTTGAGAGAATAATAACACGGACTAAATAGCAGGCGGTGGTTTCTACACGAGTTATGCGCTAACATTGATGTTGAATGTCATGTAGTATTGAATGTGTAATTTAAAATCTTGTTTTAGGTATATTTAAAATGTTGTTAGTTCTCTTTATAGTAATCATTAACGTAATATAAATAGAATGGTTAGTGTTAATTTTTATGGCGTAAATACATTACTACTACTGTAAAAAAAATCCGCTTACTTTAGTACACAAACTGTATTGCGACGAAAACAGTCGCATATTCAGAATAAAAATGTGGATGTTATATCGATCACATACAGTTTTGAGGATCTGTAGGTGTGTCCAGTACGGTAGTTGCGTTTTATAGTTTGCTACTGAACCGCACCACTAGTGAAACGTGTGTCGCTGGAGCTGGCAGGAGCGCGCGCTAGACGTCGCGTCTGGCAGCCTCACTGTGTAACCACACTTGTGCAACTGTCGCTAGTTCTAAATGCCAATAATACAGAATACACAGAGACCAATTACCTAATTAATAAAAGATCTCACGGTTCTATTCCTAGTACCCCATAAATTGATGTGCCAAAATAAAAGTTAAGCCAGACGATCCTGGTGTCGGAGCCACCATAAATCTAGTCGATAAGGACAATAGAGGGAAGGAGATAAAAATATAAATCCTTCAGCTAATTTATGGTCCAAGTTATTTTAATGCTTTGTTTAGAATTTCAATTAGTTTTATTAGTGGCCTACTTCTGTCCTATCATCCTATTAATATTTTTTGTTTTATTTTTCTACACAATATTATTTGAGTCTAATTGTTTCTGTCACATTATTTTTCAAACCGATTCAATAGGTGAACACATAAAAATCACAAACAGACAAACAGAGAACTTCCTTCGCTCTTGTTCCTCCAAGTTGGTCAAAAAGCAAGTAACCCGTAATGTAAAACTATATCGTCATAAACCATCACTTCACACAGTGTTTTAGGCCACGTTTCGTTTGACGCCTTCTTGAAAAAGACTGATCCGGTTGCGACCACATTGTCAACCAGGCAATAGCAAATATCAAATGTTCCGAAAACACACGATCGTTTACAAACATATAAGTATTATAGACGACAGGATTCCTGACATCACAATTTTAGGTAAAAAGGTATTTTATACTAACTTTCACAGAGCACACCGTATTGACATTTTATAGTAGGAGTAATTATTTTATTACCATCTCTTAATATTGAATGTAATGTCTTAACGTAATATTTAAACCTATAAACATATTTATAAAAAGTATTAGATTTTTCGACCATTACTTATCGCTTGATTCTGACATTCCCTCTGTCTTATTAAGGACCGTCAAACAACTTTAAAACTCTTATTTCAAACTATCTCTAATCTTTGACTTAGCTCCACGAATCAAATATGAGTTTAAGTTTATCTCTTATTATGTATAATAGTAATAATAATACGAAGAAGAGAGTTAAGAATCTCTTTTTGTCGTTTTGTCCTGACAGCTGCTAAGGATGTTACCATTGTAGAACGACTACCAAATAATTATTTTTCAACCGACTTCAAAAAGGAGGAGGTTATCAACTCGTCTATATGTTTTTTTTTTGTATGTTTGTTCACCGATTACGCAAAGACGACTGAACCGATTTGAAAAATTGTTTTTGTGTTTGAAAGAGTATACGATCTGATGATGGGATAATGGAGAAATCGAGGGAACTCTTAAAATAATAAATGCACACCTACAGTGATTTAGGTAAATTTAGAAGAAGAAGAAGAAGAAGAAGAAGAAGAAGAAGAAGAAGCAGCAAATTTATTTAGTCCTCAAAAGGAAAAAAAATACAGTAAGTAGTACAAACTTAATTAATAGTAGTAGTATCGAGAGACAAAAATGGTCCAAGCTCAGCTAGATTGCAACTCCGATTAATGAGGAGTTGCGCTGGTATTCTGCTAAGACCAAAGTGACGACACGAACATTAACCGTCAATATTAGTATAAAATAAATATGAACAGAAAAAATAAATAAAGTTTATATAAGTACGACTATATTTAAATATAGTTAATAAAATATTGGTTAAGATATTAAAATATTAATTAAAATAAAATAACAATAAAAAAAGCATAATTTATGGGTAATTTAATTTTGTAATATTATTTTGTTAAGCTTAGTTATTATTTTGTAAAGTGTAATTATTAAGTAATTGAACGCAGCCAAATCGCGCGGAAAACGTTTGACAGATTTGACCAAAGATTATATACTTAGATTTTTGACGTTATAACTTAGAGTTTTTCGGTTTCGACTGAATTAAAAGTTTTCACCAAGTACCCATTAAATGCCTGAAAAAGCCTAAACTGTAATAAATAGTGCGTACCTATGAAAACTGCAGATGAGCAATAAAATGTATAAAATTTACATGATTTATCATTGGAATGATAGCGAGGTCATTGAATAAACGGCATAATCTCAAGAATCATTTATTCGCATTTGGTCGGATTCGCAAATGGTCGGATTCTCATTTCGTCGTATTTCAGTTGAGAAGAAAAGTGTTATCGAGTAATTAAATTAATTTATTAAAAATTAAAATTAACCTAATGTACATAAACGCTGCAAACAATCAATTGCGCTGATTTTATTGCTTATGTAGTCCGATATGATTGCTTGAATTTGAACATCTTTTTGAATGTCATTTGGACGACGTTTTTTCATTGAACAATGCAACTGAATACGTTTGAGCTTTGCATCATAAAAGGCAGCTTCTCTCTTAAGTAACGACAAAAATAAATGCAACGTTGGCTTTTTCGGAATCTTCTTATTAAGACGATTGTGCCATCCTTCTATCGCATTTGTGGTACGCTGTTTTTCACCAAAGCAGGTAAACGTATCACAAGTTATTTTTTCCATCCAATATTTTAAAAAATATTTTTGAAATTTGCTGAATTCATTAGTTTCAGGAGCTTGTTCTAATATAGCAAGAATCGTTTCTGGGATTATTAAAGGTGGAAGCAGTGCTAACTTTGAATATAAAGTAGTGACATGTCGACCTTCACTAGATGAAGACAAACCAAGATCTTTCGATTTTTGCCAAACTGCTTTAGTGAAATGGTAAAAGCAACCGTTAATGCACACTTTTTGAAATGTGTTTTTCATGCCATTTATCGCAGCTAATTCGCAGTCACATTTATAATATTCTATATTTACATAAAACTGATCGCGTATCAAAGTGAACAATCTTGTGTATGTTATTTCTAATTTATCCGGGAGCAGGGCATAAATTAATGGAACTAGATTGTTCGTATCACCATCAGTGCCGATATAGCCATGCAGGGAATATAGTTAATAAAATGGTGGCGGGCTAGATTTGAAAGTTCCGTCTCCGTAAAATTTATGACATGTTTTTATTATTTGTCTTGCTAAGGGAGTTGCAAAAATTAATATTTTATTGTCCGAACCATCGTCATAAGCAAAAAAAATGTTAACAATGCGTTCCGATAACCGTACTTCATGTATATATTTAAATTTACATTTGCTTAAGTTGAGTGATTTTTTTCTATTTCGGTACAGTGAGTCTTTTTTTGATGTAAATAATGGTATTTTATGCTCTTCTATGTATGTTTCAGTTTCTGGTAAATTTTCATTATAGTAATGTTTTTCAAATATTTTAGGTATTGGTTCCATATTAGACTGAACTTCTTGTTTACATTTATAACTTTGTTACGGTCGAAATCTGGTAAACAAGAATGAACAGCTTCTTTTATTATATTGTTTTTGGAGTCTAATGTAATAGACGAATAACAATCTTTTCTATTAGTACAGCGCCAATTTGTTGAACCAGATTTATTAGAAACGGCAAAGTGATACCTGTGTCCAGCACGCAATAATTTTTTTTTGCCTTTACTGCTTTCAATAAAACACAATTCACTCAAGCCACTACTTCCTGCCGCTAGATTCATGTTGAAAAACTCGATAAACTATTTTTTCTCACTATATAACACAAAACAATGACAGGCTAGGACACAAGTCAAATGTGATCTATTTTAATTTTTATTATATTACCACCATAGAGGTAAGTAACCTTTTCCTTTAACAAATAGGTTCTTATATACCCAGGAAAATAAGTTGCCTACGAATATAATATAAATAACTGACCATAAGTGCGACAAGTTCAAAAGCAGTTATTTTACAATTAATGTTTATGTTCTCATTTGTACTGAATCCGACGAAATGAGAATCCGACCATTTGCGAATCCGACCAAATGCGAATAAATGTAATATTAGGTCTGTTATTTCTGTAAGTCTAGCAATTGTTGTTTATACTTTTTGCTAAAAGTATGAACAGATTTCAGCGTACGCACAGGCGGCGGAAGATCGTTTCAACAACGAGTAGCAGCAAGCTTAAAACTCCCACGAAAGGCTGCAGTACGATGTCTTGGTGTAACGAGAAGGTATTTTGAAGCTCGTGTATTATGCTTGTTTAGATCACTAGACCAGCTTAATTTGTTGTAAAAATAGTCAGGTTTCTTAGTTAATATTACACCAAAGAGTAACGTAGCTAGATGAAGCTTCCTGCGGGTAGACATTTTCATCATGCTTCCATCATTAAGAAAAGGGGTAATATGAGAACGTGGTGGCACATTAAAGCAGAACCGAGCACAATCATTTTGCACCCGTAGTATAAGCCTCTCAGTTTTACTAACTAAACAGCTACCATATACTATGTCAGCATAATTTAATTTTGACACAATTAAAGACTCACAGAGCATAATGCGAGTCTCCATGTCAGCATATGGCCGCACCCTATAAAGTAGCCTCAAGCGGTAAAGGCAGTTACGGACACATTCAAGGATGTGGGTTTCAAATTGTAGTAACCCGTCAAAGAATACTCCAAGGTAGCGAGCTTCCAACACTTGCTCTATAGGGCAATCACTAAGCCTCAAAACGGGGATACTGCTCTGGATCTTTCTTATTATATCCCTAGACCCCATGATTAAGAACTTTGATTTATTGGGATTGAGAACTAATGAATCCCTAAATGCCCAGTCCGAGATCCTGTCCAGACTGTGAAGTCTTATAATTGAATTCTGTTGTAACCATTGTATGCTGACCGAGCTCTGGGATATGTAGGACAGAGCAGCCACATACCTAAGCATTAGTACAGACCAGATCAATTAGTGTTTCACTGTGATCAGTAAAATGGGTAGGTTCAGTAATTATATTTCTGAGACTGGTGCTCACCAGAAAACTAGTGAGTTGATTGGTTTTAGTGTCATTAACATCCAGAGTATTAATATTAAAGTCCCCCAAAAGAAGAATAGAGTCACTGCATGCTAAAGAAGTGAGACTGTCAGTGATTGCATCTAAGAAAATGTTAACATCCAGCCAGGGTGGTCTATAGGCTGTGCTAATAATCATGGTTTGTGAGTTCAGGGTTAATTTGATCCACATTTGCTCAACCATAGGTGCGCGTGGATGTGGTATAGTGCGAACGTTTAGGCCTCGCCTCACATTAAAGCCGACCCCGCCTCCGCGGCCTCTCAGGACGTTTGGCGGGCGAGGCTCGTGTCTAAGTCGGTATCCGGGTACCGTAGGAGCACGGCCTTCTTCTCCCTCCCTGAGCCAGGTCTCGTTGATCGCCATTATGTCCACCGAAACGTTGTTCATAGCAATAAGAAACTCTTCCTGCCACGAACCTAGCGAACCCGCATTACATAATCCAACACGTAATTTTTTATTAATATTCATTTTAGTATAAGACTTTTAGTATGTAAATATAGTTTATGTTGAAATTTAAAAGTATGAGTTGTGTATTTGTTACGTTTAGTGTAAAAGTATTGCATTATTTTAGTAAGATAATGTACCCTCTGCGTCTACCTGTTTTAAGGAAGATCTCGAGCTAGCTGTTTTTTGCAACATTGGCATTTCCATTCCACTCTAGGAGAGTGTTTCAGATGTGCACACGCCAGGTGGTACGTATTATTACAAATATTGCACAAAGCGACATCTTTCGTCCCCACATACTTACCACAAGCGGCACACTTGATCATTGTAGAAGCAGTTAAATAGTACACCCAATAGATGGCCTAGGTAAGGCCAAATAATGTCAATAAATGCCTACAAAAATGATAATAGAGGGCGTTATTTTAAGTTATTTTTTATTATAGTTTTTCAGCAAGATGATAGATGCGTAACACTTTCAGTTATTTTCACCAGTTTGAATTATGTATGCCGCACACTGTGGATGTACTAGCTTAAACTAAAATTGTAATTAAGTAAATAATCACTTTTGTTTTTTGAAAATTAAGGTAGATTTAGTTCACTTAGTTTTTAAAGTTTTTTGTTAGCACTTTGTTATCTTTAGTTTTTGTATTATCACCGAAATAATAATATTTAATGTAAATCTCACTATGTTGTAGCTTTCTACAGTAAATATTCACAAAACAAACACTTATTTTTATTTTAAATGTTAGAGTAAACAAATACCACGCACTGACGGCTTAACGTACGATTGGTGAAGTGGAACTGATGATGAAGACCACAATTGACGAGCAGACTTATTCAATATTTCACAGTTTGCGATTCAGTTACTTTAATATGGTATTGAATAGTATTTTATTCTAGTTATACTACTATTACACAATGTAATAGAGCTGATAGTGAACGCCTCAACAATTAACGGCCCTGCATCGGGGCAAGCAATATTTTGTAAATTTGACATAAGCCTATTGTAACGTGAATCACAAACCAGCCTACTAAAAAGTGAGAAATAAAAAACTTTTTTACATAAAAATATAACCGACTTCAAAAATAAATACAACGCAACTAAAAAGCAAAAAATAATATTCCTAGAATAACAAAAACAAATTAAACATTTTGAAGTTAATTACGTTAACTGGAGCCGGAGGTTGCAGAGAAAGTCTATACATCTTAAATAAATTTAATTATAAATTACATTAAACTAAAATCTAAAACTAGTGATAAATGGTCGATGTATGTACCAAGAATGAATCGTTCTTTATTAAAATCTAAAACTACAACTATGGAAAGACGGTTGCGAAATCGAAGTGGCGAGATGTGGAAATCACGTAGCGCTGACTCGACGCCTCGTGCCGGTCCGCAACTGCACTGCTTCGATAAATGGTGTCAACGGTCCGCCTCTTACACCAAAGCGTAGATAAATGGTGTCGACGGTCCGTCTATAACACCGACGCGTAACACCTCCCCCCGAAGAACAGCAACTATTTGTCAAGCGGAGTGGCAAATATTGCTGCCAGACCACTGGTGTTCATCTTACTTCTTCTGGTCGGATGTTCCGTCTGGGTTCAATAAGTGTATAGTTGGCCCCTCTGCAGTATCGATGTCTGGATACGCCTCTGGCTTCAGCTTCCGAAGATCCGGATATTCGTTGAAGGTGCTTGGAAACCACCCGGGTGACTCGCGAACGCGGATATCGATTTGAGATATTCCTAATTATCGCGAACCGGCCCGCGAATATCCTACCGACTGCGCCAATTACGTTAACTGGAGCCGGAGGTTGCAGAGAAAGTCTATACATCTTAAATAAATTTAATTATAAATTACATTAAACTAAAATCTAAAACTAGTGATAAATGGTCGATGTATGTACCAAGAATGAATCGTTCTTTATTAAAATCTAAAACTACAACTATGGAAAGACGGTTGCGAAATCGAAGTGGCGAGATGTGGAAATCACGTAGCGCTGACTCGACGCCTCGTGCCGGTCCGCAACTGCACTGCTTCGATAAATGGTGTCAACGGTCCGCCTCTTACACCAAAGCGTAGATAAATGGTGTCGACGGTCCGTCTATAACACCGACGCGTAACAAGTTGGTGCCATGAAATAGAGAGTCTTTATGTTTTATTCGGCACCAACTTCAAAATGTTTTATTTTTTTTTACCACTCTTATTGTCTATACTTCTATATTAATAGGTATTATAAAGAAATACAGTTTGTGATGTTGTGAGTATGTAAGGGGTAATCTCAGGATCTAATGAACCGATTTTGAAAAATCTTTTACCAATAAAAACACGTTATTTGTGAGTCCTCGTACAGCGTCCCAGGCTCTAGTACTTAAAAAGGTACAAAAGACATTTCTCAGATACCTCCATAAAAGAGTTTATTATTTATTTCCCTATATGTACCCTACTAACTAAGTCCTGGGGATATTAGGCTTTAACTTTTTGGAGGTAAGAGGGGGCCTGAATCAGCTTATCATAGCTTGTAAAGTTCTACATGGACGAATCAACAGCCCAGAGCTCCACTCTCATTTCGGTAGACTATACGTACCTGACAGAAACCTCCGACACCGTGAGAGCCGCCGACCTAATCTGTTTGCGAGGCCGGCATGTAGAGCTGCCAGAGCAGAGTCCCCCGTATGCCCTACTCCAGAGGTGCTCAACGCCCTACTGTCGGCCAACCCTGAGTGTGACGTGTTTGCCGATGAGTGGGCAAAGATTATGCAAGTAGTTATAATGTTCTGCGAGAAAAGATATATGAAAGAGTCAACTATTCCATATCTTTATGTATTATTAATTTTAATAATGTATTTGAATATTTTGTAAATGTTTTTTAATGTTTGATATAGTTTTAATATTTTTTGTTTAATGTGTTTAATTCTATGTTAATTAATCAAATTAGTGATGTGACATTTCAATTATTTATAAATAAAATAAATAAAAATAACGGTTTTAATAAATAAATAAAAATTGGTAGCAGACCAAAAGGAGCGGAGCATCAATGTAAAATGTTGCAAAACGGGGAAAATTATGCAAACGAAGTTGCGCGGGTCAGCTGGTCGTAAATATATGCGATGCCTTTTTTTAATTACAAATTATTCTCTGAATGATTAAAACAGCAACAATAGCGATCGTCCATAAAAATCTAATACGATAAAGTGGAATTCATACGATCCAATAAAAATGCTCAAGCACATTTTACCCTTACCGAAGGCGAGGTTCCGAGGTGTGTGCTGCTCAAGCAAAGTACAAACGGCTTATCTTCTTCCGTACTCTTGGTTTTTTGGGGCTTTAACTCTTTTACTGGTAATGTTAAATATATTTATGAGTTTCTACCTCATAAGTGGTTTCAACATCAACGTTAGCAATAAACACGGCGTGAAGCAAATGTAAATCTTGCGAGGTGACACGGTACTGTTTGTTTAATTAAATGTTCGCAATAACCTGCCACAACCGTTTGATTCATAAACCACCAGAGATTTACTTTAATCATTTCTGACGTTACACTAATAAAAACAATACATATAGCTATTACGTTTTTGTACTTAAATATTTATTTTAACTCCAGTTACCTATGTTATGTATAACCTTTTTTTTCAAAGATACAAAGATTTTTTGTCAAACCATTTTCGCCGAAGATAAATTTAGATTACCAAGATTTTTCTTTGATACTTAACATAGCAAAGTCTCGAATGTTGTGTTGCTCGATAACTAAAATATTGTCATTGAGTCTTCAACGACCTATAAATGGTCTGAGAGTGAATTTAAGTCACACTTTTACATGTAGGTATTAATATGTAAGATGTAATATTTGTTCTCTCATCTTGAATAATTAAAGTTCAAGTTTCTCTGAAAGTACCAAACGAATGAAGCCTCTTGATGGCTGTAGAAACAAATATTAAAACGATATGAAGTTACGAGTGCTTGTGTACTCGTTAATTTAACACACAATGTTTCACTGACTCAATATTATTTTTCGCGTTAAAGAAATTCTGTTCGTCAAACAGTTTGACTAATTAAATACTTCGTTTTTGACTAATTAAATACTTAGTATGTTTTATAATGTTTGAAAGTCTTTGTTTATGTGGCGGCCTCGTGGTACCATATAATATGTTATAAATTATTTTTTATCTACTTCGTAAAACTTATTATTACTAAGTAGGTACTAAAGTCCATTTTATTGTAAATAAATAGAACTCGAAGTATTCATTTCGATGGCGATATTACTTTATAGTTTATCTGGCTTTAACTTCAAATAGTAAAATATTGTTAGGTGATTGCGTAAGTCAAATAAGTTTTTAAGCGAATTAAAATATTATTTACATTTTTATAGTATGAAGAAAGAGCGAGGTAAAGCATTAAGTGAAGAAAATATTAAAGTCATCAAAAACTATCTATATAAGTATAAAGCTATCAAATGCTTCTACAAAATCATTTATTTCCCTTTTTTTTCAATAGCACTCTAATGAGGGAACTATTATGCTCTCTCCATTGTGGCGTCGACGTGAGCAATTAGAACATTATCGGCGCGCCCATATTATGGAAATAGGCGGCTTTCTTCGACGATAATATTAATACTGAACGAGCCGATCAATTACCATGGAAGATCAACTTTTTTGTAGAGAAAATGTTTTCACTATTCTCCGTTAGCGTAGTAAAGAAGTAGGAGTATAGGCATGTATATTATATTTATATACACAACAGAATCATCGTTTCTGCAGCAATGATGAAAAATGTGTTCTTATACTTCTCGACTTAATAAATTTATAGAGCTAAATAAAATGACCGATACTTTAAATGATGATGTTTCAAATCTTAGTTGAAAGTCGTCTTATAATGTTCTAATCATTATTTTTAATCCAATCAATCAATCAATCATTTATTCATTAACAATTTTTACATTGTGTTTCAATACATACAGGTTTCACAAAATAGCACATTAATTTTAATAATAATAATAAAAGTAATTAAATTAATAATAATAATAATATACCCCTCGGGGCTAGTTGTTATCTCCCTATATGAGATTAACGTAACACTCTGAGGGCATAGTAGCAGCTCTTGAAATCCTTATGACACCAATAAAAAATGTCTCATGAGGGTGAAATAAGAGTACACAAACCGCAGGGCAGCTTTGTGGCGTGCTGAATGTGTGTGGCGACACTGCGGTCCCGATGCCTCAGAGAGTCGGTCAGGGCCTCGTCTCTCGCTTGCCTTCACTGGCCGGCGGGAGTGGAACACCAAGAGCGCCCGCAGGACTCTCAACTCTGGCTTGCCTTAACCGGCCGGCCAGAGGGAGGTCGCCAGAGCTTGTATGCTCGGGGGTGGAAGTGTCATTTTCAAGGGCATAACTACGGGGAAACCCGCTCACGGGCCTTCTTCGTGATGGTGAAACCGGCGCCGCACCGCTCGGCACCCCAAGCTGCTCACACCCATGTTGCTCCCTGTCGCCTGTTTGGCTGTATGCCTGTGGCGGCCAGGAGGGGGCCCATCTAGTGGGTGGCGAGTCACCGCCTGCCCATTTGTCCGTGTGTTTTTACCATGTGTTTGCAGGGCAGGCGCCATAGTCTCTCAATAGTACCAGCTAACCATTCCACTAACACATCACCTCCATAACCCAGTTTCTTAGCTACCACTTTTTGACAATAGTTTTTACTCTAACCGGGGAATGTCGTTGGGTACATTTATACTATGTATACAACGATATTCGCCGGTTTGTGTCACATAGCCTTTAGATAAAAGTGTCTAACGGGCCTCTACGTGTTGGCTTCGGCCCCACGCACGCCTCCCAAATGACCGGGACTCCATAGTCCCGTGATATGGAAACGACGTAACAACATAAAATAGAAAAAAAAAATATCCAATTGTAAAAGAAAACTAGTACATAAATTCTACCTTTTTAATATCTGCCTCTATCGTACTTTTTATGGTTCCGTGCCCAATGGTTAAAACGGGACCCTATTACTAAGACTCCACTGTCCGGGTGTCTGTCACCAATCTATATCTCATGAACCGTGATCAAATGCTAAAAACAGAATAAAATAAATATTTAAGTGAGGCTCCCATACATTAAACGTGGTTTGTTGCCGTTTTTTGCTCTATGTTATAATATAGTGTCTAATGTTGTCAAGATAGTAACGATACGGAACTCTTCATGCGCGAGTCCGACTCGCACTTGCCAGTTTTATACTAATATATACTTTGGATTGAGATTATATCTACATTGTAATTTTTTTGCATAGATTAAAATTCTCTTCCAATAAGCAGTACAAAATGCTTTCATACGGTTTGTGGAGTCCAGATTCCCAGATTTCTATCGGAAAGGTTTAAATGGTCTTAAATAAATATATTGTATCGTACTAAACAACTAGTTTTAATTGTTCAGTACTTTTTAATTTATCATCAACTTCATACTTTCATTCTCTCATCGCACATACCTGCAACAATCCCACTCAAACTTGTGTTTGTTTAACCCTGAATCGTACTAAGTGTGTTAAATATTTGGGGATACAAATTGATAATTTTCTATCATTTCACTCCCACATCGATTTACTTACCTCTAGAGTACGCAAATTAATATACATTTTCAAAACTCTCCGACATGTGGTGGACACCAGTATACTTCGACGTACCTACCTAGCTCTTTGTCAGTCCATTACTGAATACTGTATAGTGTCTTGGGGTGGTACCGACAAAACACATCTTCTAAAACTCGAACGTGCTCAAAGAGCACTCCTTAAGGTAGGATGGATGTTGCCGTACCAATTTCCCACCACAAATCTTTATCAAGTCTGCAATGTCCTCTCTGTCCGCAAGTTGTTCATCCTACATTCTGTACTTACCATTCATTCCCAACTCACATACGATCCTACCAAATTTAATACTGTGCGTCGCAAATACTCAGTGTGCCCCCGGATCACAGTACGTACATCTCTTGCCCAACGATGCTTTTACTTTCTTGGCAATTATATATATAACAAATTAAATAAAATTTTAAACTTATATCCCAAGTCTAAAAGTGAATGCAAGAAAATGGTAACCACTTGGCTACATAATTTAGATTACGAGGAGACCGAAAAGGTTATCCATATATTGACATAAAGTGTAATGCAATGAAAATAATATTGCTTGCAACACATACACAGTTACATTCTTACTCTCATACATTATTTCTAAGACACCCGCTCTACACGAAAACCAAACAAAGACATACACACGCACGCACACGCACACACGCACACTCACACGCACACGCACACACACACACACACACTCACACACACACACACACACACACACACAGACTCACACACACACACACACACTTAAATATATCCTCTATTTTCATTTTCTTTTTTTTTTTTAATTGTTTTGCTTTGTTATTATTACGTTTTTTTTTTAAGTACAGGAATTAATTTAACTATACATGTCTTCTCAGATTAAAAAAATAAAATTGTTCAATCCCTAATGAGAGAGCCTGGAGATCTGTCACACAGGTTTCGTACCTAGTACAAACTCCAGCTCTCACTAAGGTTTAAGTCGTACACTTCTGTCATTAGTCTTACCTAAATATAGAAACCAATGTACTTACCTTTTTGAGAGAAATAAATATATTATTATTATTATTATATTATTATTATTATTATACTTTAATCCATAATATTGACTAGTGTGACTAGTTTTCTAATTTGTTGACTGTCATGGCGTGTAATTTATCTGGGCAGTATGGCATTTACAAATTATATTACGATTAGGGAAAGATAGATAGAAAATTCGTTATTGTACACCACACATAACAAAATTGTTGTAAGATATAAAATTATTTATTGCACACCACACGTAACAAAATTGTTGTAGGATTTAAAATTATTTATTGTACACCACACATAACAAAATTGTTGTAAGATATAAAATTATTTATTGCACACCACACGTAACAAAATTGTTGTAGGATTTAAAATTATTTATTGTACACCACACATAACAAAATTGTTGTAAGATATAAAATTATTTATTGCACACCACACGTAACAAAATTGTTGTAGGATTTAAAATTATTTATTGTACACCACACATAACAAAATTGTTGTAAGATATAAAAACTACAAGTTATTGCAGTTAAAATAAAATATACTGAAAATAATGGCTGGCAATTGATCCAATTATACAAGATTATAGATCATAATCTTTGTTAATTGGATCAGTTGCCATAGACGAAACAAAAGAGACCAATTTCGTAGTAAAATTTTTCAGTTTTAGTAAAGTTATTCGATTGTTTATTTTGCGTCGCTTTCTGAAGCATAAAGAACAATACCAATGAATTCGTAAAACATGAATGTTACAAATATTAGAATTTTTGTAGATATTTTATATAAAGGTGTTATAACTTTTTTACTGTTCGAGAGGATGGGTGCACTCTTAAAACTTTATTATAAAGAATTTCTAACGTATTGAGCAATTAGAACAACATCGTGAGGCATTTATTATATAGTCATGCTAAACTGTTACTTACAGATACTAATGCAGCATGACTTTAAAGAAATTGACGAGACATTACAATATGCCAGATTCATCAGTGAGTAAACGGCAAATGTAGTCTTCATTACAGTGTAATAAATTTCTTAGCAACACGAGAGTAATTTTTAAAAATGAAAGTCCTGGCTATATTTTTTTAAGATAATGTTTTTATTTTATGATATATAGATTAATATGTGAGTCGCTTCTTGTTAACCCCTTTGCTTGTGCTTCGAGCGAATTCACGTCTGTAGTACCTATAAGGATTATAAGGATGGGATTCAACGCCCCCCCCCCCCTCGATTAGAATTCCGATGACGACCACGAAGTCGCTTTCTTCTTTCACTCATATATGACTAGACCAAAGCCTTAGAGCTGAATTTTTGCAGACAGGCTTTTTTGTGATGTAGACCAGGCCTAAGAATTTTATAATAAAAGGAAAGTCACAACATAAGCTAGTAGCTTTTAGGTTACTTTCAGATTTAGTGTATGCTTGTACGCCACTTAGTTACAGATATGAAATAATGAAAACAATATCTTAACTATTACATTATTTGTAAACCTTTTTTCTTGCTCTACACGACTTTCGTTTCTTTAACGTCAGTCTTTCTTGAATAGTTTACCTCACACAAACTTTTACAATTATCTCCTAAGATTCCCACTTTACAACAAAGTAGGTAAATTCAATCAGTAGCAATCTTGTAACAACGGGACTCGGCGATGTGCATAAAATTAAAGTTTTAACCAGAGCTGATCCTCTGTGCAGTCAACTGTAGCAGGATCTAATAGCAACTGCGCATACCACAGCATGTGCTCATGTAGTAGGTAGGTATGCTTAAAAATATGTGTTTGCGGATGTAAATTTATAAGACAAGTTGGAAATTGGATAGTAAATTCCTTTCTCGCTCCTGATGTTCAGAGTTTGAAGTACGAATAAGTTAAAGGTGAACACGTAACTAGTTTGTTGCGGTGGCTTGTATTAGTACCTATATTATTATACAATTAATAGTGCATAGGTCTAAATTATTACATTGTATTTAAAAGTTAATGTTGGACAATTCAATATAAACGAGATACAATTAAATTGGCTCTTGGTGAACAATTGTAGTCAAACAATTCGATATTGTAGACACAATATCGAATTGTTGCCTCTTAGTTATCTTACCAGAACGTATCAAGGCTGTTATTATTGTACTGCACAGTAAACCACTGATACTTATCGTTACCGTACTTACGCACGGGAAACTCAAAAGTACAATTGATAACTCTAGAAACGATAGTGGGGCAAATCCTAGCAGGGGGTATGCTAGGATTCTTTAGTGACTAAGATGTCAACTTTATACGTCAGTCGAGCTGTATAATTACAGTGAAACTTGGTTAAGTGGGACCTGGATAAGTGAGAATCCTCCATAACTGGAACTTATGCTGAGGTCCCAACACTTTGGCACTGAATTACCTCTGTTAGTGGGACAAGGTAAGCCTCTATATCTGGGATTTGTTCTTTCGATTTATCATCATAGTTACCTCTATAACTGAGGCAGCGACTAAATTTTATATGCATAAACCTCTGTAACTGAGATAACATTGTTTGTTTACTCATTCTTATTCTACCCACAAATTCCACACGTAATTCCAAGTACGTAAGTAATTTTGAGCTTCAATTACCTTCAGTTTTAGTTTCGCTTTACTATCATACGGATGTTTATTTGAAAAATGCCAAAACGAAAGCTACAATCGTTATCATTACGTGAAAAACTGAAGTTAATATCCGTTTATGAAAGTGGGAAGACACGCGAAGAAGTTTGTGCCGAATTTAATGTGCCAAAATCATAATTTTTTAAATAAATAAATTTAATTAAAATAAATTTACATACATAACACGTTATTTTATTTAATGATCGCACCTCTATAACTGAAATAACCTGTATTCTCACCTCTATTAATGGAACCCTCTGTAAATGAGACAGATATTTATTTATACCTGTATATCTGAGACACTGGGTAAGTGGAATACCTCTATAAGTGAAACGACATTGCAGGTCCCTTAATGTCTCACTTAACCAGGTTTCACTGTATATATTAGTGTAACAATGTTGTATGCTTTGTCCTTTGAATTATCGGAGTAGGTCGCATATGTAGGTAGAATATTTACCAGATTTCCTTTACTTCAACATGCGCTGGAAGTTCATTAAGCTGTATGAAGCTCTGAGGCATCTTTTCCATCCCAAGTTCCTTAGGAAGCACAGAGAGCTCTTTCTATTCTGTGAGTGCGTCTGCGTCTATATCTCAAACAATGCATTCCTCGGTAATTCTCTGAAACACGCCCGGTAATGAAAACGTCACGTCTTACAATTCCTTAGTATGACGTCGCGAGGAGCGAGTAATCTGTGTATTATGTGAGATACAAATGAAATGGACGCTCTTTTATCTTTTAGAGAACATTAGGAGAAAAGAGTAACATTAATAAAGAGTAGTCATATTGCACACACTGTCAGGTGCATTGCGATACTATTTTTTTATAATGCTACATCGAATAAAATACAAATAGTATATTTTTATTGGTTTTTATTGGTTCATCACCAGTTTAGCATTATAAATATTGCTCTTAAGATGATTGAATTTTCTCATTGGCACAGTTTCATACACCAAGTCGAAGACAATAATCTTTATGAAAGCTTCAATTACTTATCCAACAAATAAAGTAGTAATACTGACATGTCTTACATGAGATTTGTACAAAAGGCATGAACCAACAGAAAATGAAAGAACTACTTACTGTAACAAAGTCAACATTATGTTACGTATCACGCTTGCTTTTCCGCAACATGTACATATATCCGACAAACAGACACACATCTCATTGCCAACTCAATCCTGTGCGGTTTCCCAGAACGTAATTTACGCAGTACAATACCCATAACTTGTCCAACCATCGGCAGACTAAACACACGCCAAGACAAATAGCACCTTGACAGATTACTGAAGACTTTTGTCTAACCCGTCTCGTGAGATTTCAATTAAGATTAGCCCCATTCCATTACTTATACAATAAAAAGGGAATGATAAAGCTATTATGAAATTCTCGCAGTGTCGTTTCGTATTGGTGTTATTTATTTTTATCATGAGAACTGGGGTGAATGGTAATCCCTGCGGATGGGACGGTATTACAAGATTCGTATTTGTATTCGTTGTGTAACCAAAATGAATTTGCGAGTGTACGTTGTTCTTTTATTTAATTCTGAGAATGAAATCAGATAAAATTAGTTTGTTCATTTATATGGAGATTAAATAATAGTATAAATAATCTACACCAGACTAAATTACAGCTTAACTGAATTGTAAATGTAGAATTTAAGAAAAAGAACAAGAATTTCCATATCATAACAATATGATAATATGATTTACTCTCAAGTAGCGCTTTTTCATCGTTTGTGCAAGCATTAAAACATTCTTGTCAATTTGGGGCACTCTAGAAGTATTTCGGAAACGACCATTTATGTGCCGAATACGTTATATAAAATGTCTCTTATTTATTTTATGACAATCGTAAATATGAGTAATAAAAGTAACGCTTCCGAGAGGGATCAACGCTGTGACGTGCCGCTCATCCACAGGGTTTTATGTTTTACATGACGGACAGAAACAGTTTCGTTTAAATACAACGATGTCTCACTTTTCTATATTATATATTGCTATGTTATATAGTTGTAGCTACAACGTTTGTTTTCTTTTGATATCAGCTAGTGATCAAGTCTTGATTCCATACAAGATTGCTAGATTTGAAAAGATGATTACTTTTCTAATGACTTTGCTGATCATCGGATTCATCCAAGGTTAGTTCAATAATTGACTGTATTGAACTAACATTGGATGAATATTCTAGTTTAGATGTAACACTATAACATGTCGCTCATGAAAAGCACTTATGAGCTTTTAGTCCTGGAGGGGAGTGCCAAAAACTCTCCCGCCACTTTCAAAAGCTATTTTTTTAATATTACGCTATTTAGTTGGAGTAAAGGAATGCCTGCGGTCAGTCATCTGGATTCCTTAGCGTTTGGTGCTGAGACCACTTTAACTTTGTAAAAAAACTATTCACCTTGAACTGAACTGTTTATGAAACTTAAAAATTAATTTGGGAATAGTATATTGATAAAGAATGGTTTATGATCGTCAGTCATCTACCGGGCTCGTCAGTGACGCGTTAATACCAATAGGGGATTGATGTGGTTGCACACGGACGTTTGCACTAACAATATTTATTTAAATAACATTAATTTAAATGTGACCTACTTTTAGTACCAAGTGCACTTGTTGCTAACTAAGTGTGTAATATTGGAACAATGTTGGCATAGTAACAAAAGTTTTATTGGTTACTCAGTATGAGAGTTAGTTGTGTTTATATTACATTATCGATTGTGACCGACATAGCGGAGGCTGCCCCTCTCCACCTCGGGTAAACAAGACGGGCTCTGATTTTTTGCCCTGCTCCCGCAACTGCGTAAACGCATCATCACTGACAACATGGATATAGTACGCTCGCCGTCTAGAATCGACACAAATATGGAACGCAGCGGATCCCAACCAAATTTGTCAACAACTTCATCTAACAAGGTACGCCCGGATTTTGAAGCATCTTCTATCACTTTTCGAAATAAACGAAAACATTGTGACGATAATGATATTCAATCTCAGCTGTCACAGATACAAAACCAGATGTCTAGTATGATGGAACTGCTAACGTCATCAATAAAGACACAGAATGAAAGCACTCAACAGATTAGATCAGATATTGCAAATATTAATAATCAGATGTTAGAACTGAAAAAAGGTATGAGCCTGAATAAAGAAAAACTTTCAAGTATAGTCCTTGAACAGACAGAGATAAAAAATGAAATTGCTAGTCTAGCCGACTCTGCTGATAAAACGGACAGGAAAATCATAACATTAGAAACAGAATTGAAAAAAATAAAAGATTTCTCTACTAAACCTGGTATACAATTTTCTGAATATGATAACATTTTGGCAGAAGTGAATGATCAGGATCTTAGAAAAAAGAATATTATAGTAGCGGGTATTCCTGAACCAGATTACAGTAACCTTAAGGATCGTCGCAATGAAGACAAAGCAGAAATAAATAAAATAATTGCATTAATATTAGATCAATGTCCACAACCAATAAAAACCATCCGTGTTGGGAAATACAACCCAACCAAGAATCGACCCATTAAAGTATGTTTTGAATCAGAAGATACAGTTAAACAAATTCTTCGCAATAAAAACAAAATTGATAAACCTACAATCAAAATATACACTGATCAAACTCCTTACCAAAATCTCCAATTCAAGAAGCTTAAAGATGAACTCAATCAGCGGACATCCAAAGGCGAAACCAATCTTATAATTAAATACTTAAATGGAATACCAAAAATTGTAAGCACAGTCTCAAAAAACTCCACAAAGGACATGAACGCCGAAACCTTAAAATAAAAACAACCTATCAAATAAATAAAAACTACGATGAAATTAAATACGATAACAAGTCACTAAAAATCTTATACACTAATATTCGAAGTATTATCAAACCTGGAAAGCTCGAAGAACTATGCTGTCTAGTCCAATCCGCCAAATCTCAAATACACATTATAATTCTGACTGAAACGTGGATTAAATCAGAAGATGAAGCTAAGCGAATACAAATACCAGGGTATACACATTATTATAACTTTAGACATGATGGAATTGGCGGCGGTGTATCCATATTTGCCACAAATCAGTTTCGGCACTCTGAAATAGAACAACTGACTCAAGATGATAATCATTTCTTATGGATCTCTCTTAAAAAGTTTGGAATTGACATTGGTGCAGTCTATAAACCAGGGCGAACAAATGTACACAACTTTTTAGAGACATACTCCTCACAGCTTAATAAAAGAAAGAGGGCAGTTGTCTGTGGGGACTATAACCTAGATTTATTAGATCTTAATAACAGCGCAGTAAACATCTATAGAAACACAATTAAAGAAAATGGGTTCAGAATAATAAATAAAGTTGATACAAAATACTCCACTAGAGACTCAGCTCAAAAAAAGTCGTTGTTGGATCATGTTTCCACTAACTTAAAAGAACATCTATTTCACTTAAGTTTCGTGGATTCATCTTTGTCGGACCATAAGCAGATATTCTTCGCAATAGATCAGCATCATTCACCACCAAGACCTAAAATAAAATACAAATTACTTGATTACCAAAAATTAGCAGAAATGATGAAGACAGATAAGAACAACTATTCTTACAATAAGTTCGAAGAAAGCTTATTAAGGACAATGAAGAGCTATACAATCGAAAAATGTAAGGTTTTAAATCCACCAAGACAGGATTGGATCAATGCAAAAATAATTGGCAAAATTAACAAAAGGAATATACTTTACCAGCAACACAAAAATAACCCCGAAGACAACAAATTAAAAATTGAGTTTTTACGGGAGAAAAAGAACGTGTATGAGGATATACAAAAATTGAAGAAAAATTACTACCAAAAACAATTTAGTGCTTGTAAAAACAAACCAAGAAAGATGTGGAATCTCATAGACAGTCTAACGCACAATAAAATAAAGGAGAATACGATACCAGTGAAGCTTGAAAACGGAAGTCTTATTCTAACAGATGAAGTTGACATTTGTAAATACTTTAATGACTTTTTTTCAACGATAGGCTTAACTTTGGCCCAAGCAATTCCTACTATCTATCAAAATAACAAAACGTATACTAATGCTACAATAGACCCAAAACCTGCTCTCGACATGACAGAACTCATCCCAGTAACTACTATTGAAGTTTAAAAAAATTATAGACAATCTAGATGTTAACACTAGTTCTGGTGTTGACAATATAAATATCAAAACAATTAAAATTATCAAAAATGTTGTAAGCGAGGAGCTTACAAATTGCATAAATAACAGCTTTGAACATGGAATATTTCCTACGAATCTAAAAATAGCTAAAGTGTCACCAATTTTCAAGTCGGGTATCAGATCAGATCCTAACAACTACCGCCCTATATCAGTACTCCCTGTAACATCGAAAATTTTTGAGAAAGCTATTTACAACCGCCTTAGTAAATACTTAGACTCCATCAATTTCCTCTATAAAAAACAGTATGGGTTCCGCTCAAAATCCAATACCTTGTCAGCTACAATAGATCTAGTAACCAAACTTAAAAACAATATTGATGAAAAACAGGTAAGCCTAGGCATTTTTATTGATTTAAAAAAAGCCTTCGATACCGTTAGTCATAAAATCCTACTCAGCAAGCTAAAAGACATTGGAATTACCGGTAACGCTCACAAAATGTTCGAATCTTACTTGACTGATCGTTCCCAGGTGGTTAAAATTGGAGAATTCGAAAGTCATAGCACACCTGTGACATTTGGGATTCCTCAAGGATCGATCCTTGGCCCTTTGTTATTTCTTATCTACGTCAATAATGTCAGTAAACTGAATTTAAAAGGAGAGTTATCACTTTACGCGGATGATACTAGTCTGTTCTATTTCGGCGAGAAAATAGAAACGCTAATTCAAGATGCTCAAAGTGATTTAAACCTTCTAAATGTGTGGTTTCAATGCAACTTACTAACAATTAATGCAACAAAAACCCATTTTGTAATTTTTGCAGCAAAAAATAAAAAAATAAACTTAGTTCAACCACTAACAATAAATAACATAGAAATTATTAGAACTGACACGGAAAAGTACCTAGGATTATTACTTGATTCTAAACTAACTTGGAAGCCACACATAGAGAAGATAAAATCAAAACTAATATCGCTGACAGGTGTATGCCTTACGTGGCATAACAGGATGTCTGCCGCGTAATGTGAAATATAACATCTATAACTCCTTAGTTAAACCCCACATCGATTACCTGATTGAAATCTGGGGAGCTGCAGCAAAAACAAATACTAAGGTACTACAAATATCGCAAAATAAATTTGTTAAAATACTATTCCATTATGATTTTATGACACCAACAGAAACTCTTTACAAAAATACCAAAATATTAAATATAGACAAAACCTACAAATATCAAACACGTATACTAATCAAAAAAATATTGTTAAACGATATACATACCGATCTAACCTTCACGCAAAAAAAGCAACATCCATACCTAAAACGATTGAGAAACGCAAATAATATAATACTACGTCCCCCGAGAACTAACTACGGAAAGAAAAACATAACTTATGAAAGTGCACAGATCTATAATAAATTGCCTAGTAATATTAAAGACACAACAAGTATACATATATTTAAAAAAAAATTACACAGCTACTTGCTGAATACATAGGATGCTATGTACTATATATGTGTATTTTATATATAAATTATTAGAACTTGTATATATATATACGAGTATATATGTGTGGAATAAAGTATACCTACGTAACAATAATCCAATTAAAACCTAATCACAACAACATATATCTATAAATTCATAATATTATAATATTACTAATAACATAAACAACAATTTAATAATACAGGAAACAATAATAAGTAAAATTACAAAAAGATATAACACTTTGTAAAAATGCCTTTTCTAGTAATATTGGTACTACATATATCTGTGTACTCCAATAAGAACCAAATAATACGTAGGATGACTTTAGACGTTGAGATGAGTAGTTAGGATTGTTTTTCTCGTACCCTCATTTAAAATTATGTTATGCACTTTTATGTCTCGTGTGTGAAGTTAACAAAATTGTTTTCTATGATTAAGATTATATACTATAATCTAAAAATATTGTAATAGAAGTGATATGTTCTTGTATATATCCAAAATCTAAGTTCAGTGATATGTCATGCTAATAATAAGTGTTCTTTCTCATGTAAGTGAATGCATGTATTCTTTTATGAGAAATAAATATCTTAAACCGTAGTAACAACCCGGATAATCCGATCGGGAGTGCACAGCCCTCACCAATGAATCCGCAAATCCCAGCCAGAAAATCGGGTTTCTCATTTAAACTATTGTCAATGCCTGATATCTAGAAGTGAATGTCGGCTACTGACCAGCAATTAAGCTAGGATGAGAGTATTCAATAGTGAAAAAAAAATAAAAATATCCAATCTGTGCTGAAAAGTGCAACACACGCGTCACAAATTTCCATAATATACTAATCGATCAAACAAAAGATCATTGAAGCCTCTGGCATCATCAAGGAGCATCGAGAAAAATTAAACTTAACGGAGCATATTACGGTGCTTAAGCAGACTATTGAGGAGTCCTATGTGCGAAATGCTGCGTTTGCAAATATGGTGAAGTAGAAGTTTAACAATATAGTACGCCCTAACAATTTAAGCGATGTTGCCGTCTATCCACAGAATAAGCAAATATTCAGTGACGAAATTAAGACACTTGTGACAAGAGACAAATGAAGCTGCATATTGTGAGAAGAAATAAATAAATTTTTATTATTATTATTATTATATTCGAGGTGTAAGAAAAACGTGCAATGGAGGTGTTATTGTTTATATGCTGGAGTACCAGCTTTTTGTCGGAAAAGGATTTCCTAACCTATATAAATGAACAAAATCTAACAAATCAGCCTTCAGTGTTCATGGATTTGTTTTAGTACTCTACAAAATTAAGCCTCATATCTATCTACATCAATGTAACTTCATAATTGAAGTCTCAGCACAGATTAGGAAAGTGTTAGTTTCCCAAGGAAGACTATTTATTAACTGGACTTCCTGTCCTGTCCGAGATTTAACGTTAGTCACTAGATGTTACAACTACCACCAATATGGGCATGCAGCTCAATTATGTGGAAACACTACCCCGACATGCGGACATTGCGGGGAAACGGGCCACTCGATGATGGAATGTGTCAAAAACTGGACTCGCCGAAATGCGCAACATGCCGTCGATTCAATAAATCACACTGTCATAATACAGGCTATGCCAAGTGCCCAGCCAAAGAGCTGTGGAGTACCGCTACATAAAATCCGTGGACTATGAGGATGCCTTGAGCGCCACATAGTACTTCAAGCATTTGACACCGTGGACTTAGTCCATCCACCATCCTACATATCATATCACAACTTCCGTGTGTGACACTTGCTTCAAATTCCTCTATTACTCTACTGTCTTACCTACGATTTATCGCTATCTAAGTATTTTATAAATTGGATCGCAACAAAAAACAATAAATAAATATAAATAGCCTCGAACGCGATATAATGCAAAGTTAACTTTAGGCCAATTTTTAATACTGCTGATGTAAACTGTTTTGAACATAATATTAATACACACAACTAGTTCCTATATATTTTGTATCTTGATTGTTTGAGTTTTTCACAAATCAGAAATAATTTATTAGAAACAATGCAGGTAAGTACATAGTTGTTACAATTTAGAGTCCGATACATTCTGCCTCTATCGCGCAAAATTTATATACATTTATCTTGTAATAATCACAATAATAATTACTTAATTAAATATGACATTAAACTCAAAGTGGCACATGTCAACAATGAAAATATTAAATACAAAAATTATCCAAAAAATAAAGATACTTAAAAAAAAACTGTCAATTTTTAAGTTCAACAGGATTCATTCATGCCCCCGACTTCATATGATATTAAATGTGAAGGGTATCTAGTTTCCGTCTTTTTGCAGGCGGGTTTTTTATAATTTTTATTTTCATTGTTTTTTTTAGCATTTCTTATTCTATATATTTTATTATACAAACGCTTTGTAGACGCAGCGATGACGTCTGGTGCACCAAGTGCCAATGTTCAGCTTGTGCGGAATGTTCTGCATAAAGCGAGACCGCAAGCAGACCGTTCGTTGAGATTTACATCTTTTAGCGCGCATGAAGTGTACCGCATAATTACAACACGCGTTCCTCCGAAACCATCAAAAGATGCATATGGTATCTCAATAAAAGTTCTTAAATTAGTTGCAGCCCCTCTGGCCCCCGTTCTCGCTCACTTATTTAACACTTGTATAAGAACTGGAACATTTCCTGCAACTTTGAAGTTAAGTAAGGTGTCCCCCTTATTTAAAGGAAAAGGTAAAAGAGACTGCATTGACAACTACAGGCCAGTCTCGATTATCCCGGCGGTGGCAAAAATATTCGAGAACGGATTAAGTTCGCGGTTAACAAACTTCCTATCTGAGACCAAAGCCCTTTCAGACTGCCAGTATGCGTACCGTGAAGGGCGCTCGACCACCTCTTTAGCTCGTGAGCTAATTAGACAGATTATGTCTGCACGAGAGTGCAACAAGCAAGTCGCTGTTATTTGCTGCGACTTGTCGAAAGCATTCGATGTAGCGGACCGTAGCGTGCTTGCTGTAAAACTGCGGCATTACGGCATAAATAGCACATCGCATACTTTATTGACAGATATGTTGCGCGATAGAATGCAAATAGTGGTAGGAAACAAAGGAAAGGAGAGGTCAGATCCCGTAAAAACAGAGATGGGAGTTGCTCAAGGTTCGTCGATCTCAAATATACTGTTTTCCCTGCTGTTGAACGACTTGCCTGAAGCCGTGACTGAAGCACAAGTCCTAATGTATGCCGATGATGTTGCAGCTGTGGTGACGGCAGGGTCAGTAGATCAACTAGAGCTGAAATTAAATCAGACCGCGAATCAGCTAGCGCTGTGGTTCGACACAAACGGTCTAGCACTAAACTTAAAGAAGACACACTTCATCCATTTCGTCCTATCAGGAAGGTCAACAAGACAGATGAATGTGACTTCGAATGGAGCTAGCCTATCTCAAGTAAACACCACTACTTTTCTTGGATTTGAGTTGGATGCGTGCCTAAAGTGGGAAATCCACATAGATAAAATCTGCGGTAGAATAGGCAGTGCGTGTTTTGCGCTTGGTAGAATTTCTCGTGTACTGACTACAAGAGAAGTACGGTCCTGTTACTTCGCTACGGTGCACTCCGTGCTACAGTACGGAGCAGAGTTGTGGGGTCGCGCTGCTGACTGGCAACGCGCCTTTCGAATGCAGAAACGTGCTCTACGAGCCATCGTTCGAGTTTCACGCGAAACATCTGTTAGGCCGTATTTTAAAGACCTAGGCATTCTTACGTTACCTTCGATAGTGGTATATCAGGTTGCAGTGTACGTAAGAATGAACGAGAATAAATACCCTAAGATCGGCGATGGTCACTCGTACTATACTAGAAGCAGAGGATTGCTAGCTACTGTCTCGAGGACGCTTACTAAGTCTTCCAAGACAACTCATGTCGCACCTTTAAAGTAAAACCGTTTCTAAACGAAATTATGAATTTTTATAGGAGAGCCAATATTAGAAAATAGTCACTGTTTTTTCTCAATAAAATCCGAGTTCAGGATTCTTTTAGATATTTAATGAGTTTCTATGATAGATCTCTGTTTACATTATGACATGTGATTTAAAAAAGTTATTTTTATTATTTACAGCTTTAGTTATTTTGATTTATATTATTATAGTAACACTTTACCATTAATTTTAATTTTCATTAAGGTATATTACTATGAAATTACAGTGCAACTAATGTTACTAAATAGAAAACTATTGAAACTTCATAACTTAATAATATTATTATACAATTAAATTAAAAATCATAAAGTTGGCATTGTTGCAATGTATAATATTACTAAATAAATAAAAAAACATTCGATATTAATAATGTTTTATTACAAAATAAAGAGAGATCCTTACAATCACTTGAAATAGTTATTTATCAATCAGTCTTGAGAAATTTGTACCTTTAAATCACAGCTAGTACGTATCTTAATTGCCTTAACTTTTAATTATCTTACCTTATAACATTTTAAAACACTTTGACTAAAAACAAATCAACTGGAAATAGCAATATCAAAAAAATATAAAAAATTAACATAGTAACAATCACAGCCTCCTTTCTCATGAGCTAACAAAAGTAATGTTCGCTTCTATCACATAATTAAATTAATGAGTCAAACCTATTGACATAATAATGAAAGTTTTTATCAAAAATAAACAAAATCTCTTTAAAAAAACTAAAAAATAATGACATTCTCAAAAAATTGTGTTTATGTCATCAATATAATAATAATTAGGTAGCAATGCTAAAACAAGATGTTATTGTAATAAGACAATGCGTAATTTTGTGGTATAATATTACTGTTAATTAAGCTTTTTAAATCGCTGTTTTTTCTGTCACTTAATTTTAATCTTGATTGATATAAAGGCTTCAGTTGGAAATTTTGAAGATCAGTGCTAGTACGTGTTCGCGACGAACGATTATTATGGAATTTTATTTCTTTGAAATCTGTATCTAAATAGGAAGTTTTATAATAAATGCCAACGTGGGTCATTTCTTGATTTTTTCAAATTTAATTATCTTAATGTCACTCGTTTTAACGGTTTCTCCTTCAGTATTTTTTGAAAATTGACCACCGCATGCCTCTGTAAGATTTTTTATATCAACGAAATCTGAATAGCACATTTCGGTAACATTGTAGGGATTGCCTTTCTTTCGTGCAGTTCTGATTATGGTCACATATTGATCTGGTGTATACACAGGACCAGAACGCAAGCACTTTTTGACAGCTTTTTCTATCACTGAGTGAACAGAGTCATTTTCATTTTGTGTATGGCCACTTATTAAATATTTGTGCGTAATGGACTTTATTTTCAGAACAGTTATGGCATATACATACATGGAGAACATAAACTTGTTCTTTTGCTGGCCACAGCAATTATCAGAGTAAAATGTGATTTGCAAATTATTATCATTAATTTCTGACGCCCTCTTTGTCAGATATCGCCAGACACACGTTGTTATTTCGTTAGCTCCTCTAAGTGCCTCGACCTCGCTCCAAACAAAACAATCACAATAGTCTTTTGCTAATTCACTTATTGTAAAATTACAAACATTGAGCTTACATTTGTAATATAAACTAGATACATCTCCTTTTGGAAGAGGCAGTACTGCCTGGAGGTCATAACAGGCAACAATGTAGTTTTCCTGAACCATTGTTTTGTCATTTGATTTTTCCTGGCGACATAATTCTTTTTCAAGCAGGTGTTGGTCGTATCTGGTCTGTAACTCTACTGTTTTATTAACAGCATTTTTAAAGCTGATGCATAGTTCGCACTGATCTTTTTTAGGTGTGTGAAAGCCGATGTTGTAATCTTCATTGAATACTCTCCTATAGGTGTGAATTTTAGCAGCTTTAACACCATCATTCAAGCATTTCGTTTGGTAGTCTTACATTTGATGCTTAAAATTGTTAATCTCGAATGAAAATGAATGTTTAGGTCCTCTATTACTATTATGAACTTTGTATTGATATTTAGGTTTAATTACATCAATACACTTTGCAATATAATCTCTTTGTCTAGATAAATCTCCCATTTTCCAATAATTGACAAAAATAATTTCTCTGTCTTCCTGTTTGATTATTTCGCTGCACTTTAGTCTACATTTTTCCCCACACGGTGGTCCTATCTGCTTTTTTGGAATGACTTTTTTAGACTTAGACATAGTTTTATATTGCTGACCACTATTACGAAGTCTTTTAGCATCTTGCCTCACGGATACATTTTTAAAGCCTTTACGCCTTCGTTTGATTGGAGTCTTGTTTTCTTCTGGAGGACCCAAATCATTTTCTTCAACCGGTGGCACAGGAAGACTACTTTGAGGAGTTGGGCTAAATGATACACGCCTTGGTGGGGTTTCCGGTATGTAATCAGGATCACAATCCGCTTCATCAGGGGAAAAATCCTTACCTGATTCAGACACACTAGATGAAGATGATGAGCTTGAGCTTGTTGATGATGAACTCGAAGATGATTCTGAGCTTGTTGAATGGGATCTTGGTCTACTGCTAGGGCCTGGTACAATAACATCTTCTGGAGTTAATTTTGGAAAACCAGTACCGCTTAAATATGGGTTTGGCATTTCGTCATCAATTGGATGAGCATAACATTCAGCTTCCATAGTCTGACTAGCGTAGACTGAGGACGGTGGTAGCGTTTGTTCTTGCAATAACGAAGGAGATCTACAAGTATCGATAGTTATCGGATTTGCACCGCGTGAAAAATTATTATCCAGATCGTCCATGGATATTTGTTTAGGGGTTTCAGTGTTTACAGAATCTTGTTTAGATTCCATAGCTTCTAAAATACGTGACAAACGCGGGTTTCGGAAATGCGCCATAACCTGAAGCAAATATTCTTATTATTTTTATCAATTATTAATATTAAAGACATTTTAACAGAAATATATTTAGTTACTATTATTTATAACTTTTATTTATGTTAGTAGTAAAGTGATACTATAATTACTAATGTGCAATGTTACAGTAACAGTTTCATACATTAAGGAGTCAATTTAAATATTAAATGGAGTTTAAACAAAATGTAATATTTTACTTCTTAAATGTTAAACCAAAATGTACGTTGCGTAAAGAAATAAACCGTGACTAACATAAATATCCCACTATAGTAATTAAGCGTATGATTTAATTTACTCTTAACTCATCAAAAAACTGTGACTAAAGAAATAGTTACACTCTTCAAATAAACATTATGGGATTAATCTCTTAAAAAAAAAAGGCAAAGCGTGACTATACAAACTATAACATTTTATCAATGAAATTGAATTATAAATTACGTAATTTCATAACACAAAAACGTGTCTAAACAAATTGAAACATTATATCTATTAAAAAAATCAACAACATACCTTTTTTGTGACTTCGAGCCGTGTTTATACAAATAATAACACTGTTGTTTTAAACTTCCGTCATCACTCTACCACGATCATGTTCTTACTGGTATAGACACAATATTGTATTTTGCGAGCCGATCTTAATTTAGTTTGGTAACGCTTTGATTAACCGCTAGATGGCGGAAAACACAAAATTTTACAAAAAGGACAAGTTTATCTTGCAGTTTACGAGTATTTAAGATAGATGGCATTGATACCTCAATTCATGAAAATTTTCGTTTAGTAACGGTTTTACTTTAAAGGTGCGATGTGATGGGTCCAGATGTTTATAACCGCCTCCTAGCATTCATCACTAGTGCGACCAGTGCATGTAGTTTCAAGCACAGGTTAAAGACGTGGCTTATCGAGCAAGCATTTTACTCATTTGACGAATTACTAACTTGATGATATATTATTTTTATTATAATTATTTTTCATTGACATTACCTACTATTTTTATTTTATAATTTCATTGTAACTGATATTTTGCTGTTTTTATTTTATTGTATGACTTATTTATATTTTATTGACATTATGCACTCTATTCGACTATTGCCTTTTTTACTTTTTACTTTTATTTTTTTCTATTTTATTGACATGCTATGCTATGCTATTCATTTGTTGACATTATTATTATTATTTTTTGTTGTTTATGACTATTTTTATTTTTGTACCTTAATTTATTAAATTATAATTTTGTGACATGTAAGAATTCCTTACCAATAAATTACTATGACTACTATGACTATGACTATTTATTTGTTATCAGCTCTTAAAATACTTCGTTTTGATACCCCACTCTATAGGTTCGAAGACATATATTTCAAACATAAGTATATAAAGGCGCCAAAATTATGCTATAGGTATCCTTTTTTTTTAACAGTTATATATATATATATATATATATATATATATATATATATATATATTAACATATTGATCTAATAACCATCTTTATGTCAGTTGGCAGATTTTTTAGATCATTAGGTAACTTATTATAAACTTTGATGGCATTTATGTAGGCATTAGGTTTTACTAATTCTAATCGGCATGAAGCATAGTAAAGGTAATACATTGTGTGCCTCTACTAATTACTAAGAACATCCTCATGCTTATCGAAACACTGTGGAAACGTAACCGTGATATGCGCTAAGTGCTGCATCTGTAGATACTCGATATTCTTAACCTACCGATTGTTTATGCAAACTTGTTAATTTTATCGCAAACATATTCAATGTGAGTCTTCCACTCACAGTGTTGATCTAAACAGATACCCAAAAATTTTGCAGACTCTACTTTTGCTATTTGTACTTCATCATATTGTACTCTTAAAGGTTCTTTCTTTTGTTGATATGTCCTGAACTGAATCCTGCTAGTCTTATGTAAATTTATTTGTAGCTGCCTAGCGGTATCCCAAATCTGTTAGTTTTAAAGTCTGACCTCACACTCAATTTATTCGAGTTGGTTACTTTTGTGATTTCCAAACTGCGATTGCTCAAATAACTTTCAATCCATTCATTAGCTTTCTCTCTTATACCAAACCCATTGAGCTTGCGTAGCAATAATGCATGGTCCACAAAATCAAATGCTTTTGACATGTCTTCTTCTTCACTTTTTATCTATTGCTTCAGTTACGTTTTGGGTAACATTAAAACAAGCTAGAGAAATTGTGCTATTAGCTCTAAATTTATATTGCTCTTCCCTCAATACATTGTAAGTGGTTACAAAATCACGTGGTCTATAAAGCAATACTTTTTCGAAGACTTTTGAAATTGTTGATATTAATGTCACTGGTCGGTAGTTATTTATGTCACTTTTTTGAGAAGTGGTTTAAATATCGGGAAATATGCCTTCCTCAAAAGATTTATTGATTATGTAGCTTAGGGTTTGCTAATGTTGTGAGCTGTAAGTTTAATTACGTTAGTGTTAAGATCTCTCTTCTGGTTGGTTCCATAATGTAGATGGCGATGTTATAATTCTTATATATACTTTTTAATCCAAAATACAATTATTTCATTTTAAAATGTCAGTATAGTTAATTAAAAATCTATATAAATAAAAGGAGAAACTAACTGACTGACCTATAAACGCGGGGCCTAAACTATAAGGGTTAGGAACTTGATTTTTTTATAACGTAGAGGAGCACTAAGAAAGGATTTCTGAAAATTCACCCCCAAAGGGGGTAAAACGGTGGTGCAAAGTTAGTAGGAAACTTTGCTGTTAAAATATTTTGGTAACAATCTGGCATCCACGGGGGCGAAGCTGCGGGCACAAGCTAGTAGTCTATGATACAGGTATTACCTAGTAGTACCACTCTTGTTCTTAGAATTAATTTATAACTGCACTTTGTATTTGTATTCATTTTAAGTAATAAATGAATTAAAAAAAAACTGGTAATACTCGTAGCATGTCGCACCATGCTCAGTGTAGGGTTCCGCAGCCTTGCATCAACAGAAGAGCGTATATTTATAGCTCTTACGCTGAGATACATATGATGAGTCGTCAGATTTATCTGATGCAGAAAATGATGCGTCTAGCGAAGCAGCAAATAGCAGCGACTTATTGAAATTATTTGTAGGAATGTTTTATTTTAATGCCCAAGGCTATTTTATTTAATTTGTATATTTATAACTAAGTGTAATATAATTTCGTTAATATTATCAAGAATTTAACTTTTTAGTTTTAGTTTTGTTTTTAAGCTATTGCATAGCTTTTATCGCGGGCTTAGAGCGCGGCGACCGAATCAAAAAATTCAGAGAGTATATGGTACGACTGTACGAATCTCGCACGGATCGAGACGAGCTGCTCCGAAATGTAATGTAAAGAAAAAAATAAAAAAAATACCGCATAAATAAAAAAAATATATTTGCATAAGTTGATAAAAATGCTATGCAATAGCTTTACCGCGGCAGTCCCCGAGTGCCACACATTATTTTATTGGCAACCGATGGCATGTTAAAATATACATACTGGATGACATTTTTTTTGTGATTATAAAAATATTTTACACCTATTACACTAAATTTTAGATTTTAGAAAGCTAACTATAGACAAGTATTAAAAGTAATTAAGGATATTCAGAACCTAACCGGTAGTACAATTTAGTGCATGTTTACATCCTTGCAGAAATATACTGATGACTATATTTTTTGTGAATGTTACAATATTCTGCACCTATATACCTTATTTCA
Source organism: Herminia tarsipennalis (assembly GCA_945859575.2). Classification (NCBI taxonomy): domain Eukaryota; kingdom Metazoa; phylum Arthropoda; class Insecta; order Lepidoptera; family Erebidae; genus Herminia; species Herminia tarsipennalis. Next base: position 39,844,029 of record OX243830.2, read on the forward strand.
GCTCTTACAAAGTAGTTACTAGTAGCACGATATGGTAGTTTCTTTAACAACTTTAACTCGTGACTGACGAGCTGGTTACAAGACTTAGGTGACTGACAATCATAAGCTTTATTCCTAATCAATATACTATTCCCAAACTAATTTTCAAGTTTCATAAAGTTTTTGCAAGGTGTACAGTTTTTTTACAACGTTAAAATTACGCCAAACGCTAAGGAACCCAGCTGTCTGACCGCAGACTATTTATTTTTCCCACCTAAGTGTACCACTACTAAAACCAGTCTTTATAAAGTACTTACACCTTTTGGCGCTCCCCTCCAGAACTATTTTGCTCATGATTTCTTAGGTGAATAATTTGTGATAGTTTTTTTTATCATTGTTCTTTATTTGAACATTATCTAATCTCTGCCACTTTGTGCTTATCACGATGACATTTCTAACTTTATCTAACGAGTTATTTCCTTTGGGATAGGCATCTTCGATAGCCGATCTGAGGCTCTTAAATCACGGTGCAACCAAATGGCTTACTAAGCATGATCAGTAATGGTAGTAATTTGAGATGAGTTGAAGTAAAGAGAGTTATTAAGAGGTGGCTCGAAGAGCGTAATGTTGTTTTAATTGGATACTGACAAAGCGTATTATCCCTTGGTGTATTTCAAATGGTCGGCCTACAGTACTGGCAGCATGTTGCATTAGGAAATATGTATTGCCTTTTGCTGACATATTTGATACCTACGTATTAGGGTGAAAATACACACGTCTGTACTTTGGCAGCCTCGGTGGCGCGGTGGGAGTGTGTCCGACTGCTACGCAAGAGGTCGTGGGTTCGATTCCCACACGGGACACCACTTTGTGTGATCCACAAATTGTTGTTTCGAGTCTGGGTGTGCCTTGTGTCCGTGAATTGAATGTTTGTAAAGTCCCCCGCGACACAGAGCTTGTACCCTAATGCGGGAATCGTCTTAAAAAAAAAAAAACTGGCGCAATGTTACTGTAATAATCCTCCGAATATATTTTTTTAACTTCGAAGTACCTATCAGACATAAAATAATCTGCCACTACCCTGCATTAAAAAATATAATATGATCTGATAAATAAAGCCAATACACTTGCTTAAAATATTGAAACAATAAAGTAATGCAGTTTAAAACACTAAAACTGAATCTGTTTTTCGTATACGGAAACTAAAACTAAATTTAAAATACAAATCCAATTTTTAGTTGCCAAAATGCAGTTAGAGATACGCTCGGTGCATTTGGCTAACTTCCGTAGCAACCGTGTTGCAGATTGTTTGAGAACTAGTATGTTTCAGTTGCCCTCTATGTTCGGACAAACACCCTAAATATATTGAAGTATTTTTGAGACTGTGCTGTGTATTACGCTCTTCAAACAGAATCGGAGGACCCTCCAACCAGGCGAGGTGGTCGAGAATGGCGAACCGCCCAATGGTTAATGTTGGGTACATAATTAATATATACAATGGTGTAGCAGGCATGAGAACATCGATTGCGCAATTCAAGATTATCACTTAATTGGCCAATTGACGTGTTGCGGTATTTTTTTGTGGGTATATATGTTTTTTATTAACTGGTTGGTTTTGGGTCATCTTAGTATTTTGACTACTTAACCTAGATTAGTAGGAAACCACGTGTCATGATATTAAATTATTATTTCTATATATTTTCATTTTAAAACAACAAAAACTAAGAAAAGCCTCCAAAAACAAAACAAAACAGATAAACAAATCGAAGTATTAAGTATATTCACGATGTTAATCCATCTTAAAAGCAAGTTCTTGTAAACAGAGTTCTTATTTACGGAACGTTTACGGTCTTCAAGTAGTGAGACCTTTCGAAGTGTTCTCTATAGTGGACTTCGACTATTTGCCAATAAAAAGTTGTTTTGCGAGTTTCGATTCAATATCAGTTCCAAAGTTCCGAAGGCGAGTCGTTAAAAATGGCCAAGAGCACCTGTAGGGTCGCTTTGTTCCCGAATGTTCGGTGTGTCTCACAATTTATCCACTTGTAAAAGTTATGTGTTGCGGCAAGTTTTTGGTTATAAAATGATAAGGAAGAATTTACTTTAACGATTGAGTATGGGCAAGTTACACAATTAGGCTTTCGTTGCGATTATTATGATATCACAGTTTGACTAATAACAGCACCTTTTAACTATCCAGCATTCAAGTTGTCCTGTAAAATAGCTCTATCAATTATTCCTAAAATAAGTATACCAAGAATCTCTGCTTGGTACAAACAATATATATCGTACCTTTCGAAGCTAATTAAAGCAAATTTGCTTAGGCTGTTTTTACGTTGCAGGTAGTAAATATATAATCCCACCAAAAATATTTTGTAAAAAACTAGCCAAGTCTCGAAGGAGCTGCTTGTTTGTCTCTAAAAAATAATGAAATCTAGACAAAGTCGTGCCATGTCTAAGGTTGCTTACCGATTTCTTTATTATTATAGTTAATGTTGTGTGACTTGGCCCGAAGATGATATTGATTTATTTTATTAGATTTTCTTATTAGACACATTTTTTTTCCTTTTAGGAGTAGTTTTTTTACTATCTAGAAAACTAAGAGTACTAAATAACTAACAATTAAATAAAGTAAGACAAGCTGAGGGTTTTTCATCAGATACTTCAGACCTTCGATTTTTGACATCAAATGAAGAGTCAAACAAAGTTCAATATTTTTTGTAAAGACAGTATGTCGATCTTTAATAGTTTGGTTGGGCTCTTGTGTTTTTAAATAAGGATCACCAGGTACTCCAGATCTTCGATTATCCTAGTTTTTATAGTTTTCCATTATGTGGCCATTAAACCCTAACTCTGTACCAAATTTCTGCTCTCTGAATTTATGGGAAGTACTAGTTCTATTCTGATGATAATGAGTGAGTAAGTGAGTGAGTTTCATAAATGCAAAACTTTGCTTTCGCTTATTTTCGGAACTAAATGACCTACAACTTGATTTTTTTTATTTTAAGTGTGATGGTATAGCTTATGCTGGACGACGAAAATTTCTGCGTTCTGGTCTTATCCAGAGGTTCTCAAATAGGGGCCTGAAAATGCGGCGAAATGGTTCCAGTAAAGGATGGACTTGGCGGGGGCACTGCCTTGCTCCCGATTATTTCATATTCCTAGTACGTTAAGAAGTTTCAACGTTCGCTACAATATTAACACCATCTCATAAAGTGCTCTAAACTTTTACACTAGAAAATAATTTCCCTTTTTGCACAAGAGAGCAAGACATTAATATCGCGCTCTCTTCAGGTCGTCGAGTAAAAAGTAGAGTGTACGTCTAGACAGGGGCGACCGGGGAAATACAGGAGGGACGTTATTCAAGCAAAGGCCGGGTAAAGAAGAACTCATTGAATTTAAGTAGAATTTGTTTAGTAGGACGTGATTGCGTGACGTGTTATGCTCGTTATGTAACAGTGTTCAAGTGGCACTTGTTGTCGTAAGAGCTTTACAGAGAGTTTTATAATGGTTCATTGGATTATTGTACATGTTTCTCATTTTATGTTCTCCAACATACCTACACGAGTTAGTCGTGATTTTTAATAATAATAATAATAATAATAAGCCATAGTCCTTCAATAGTACCAGTTAACCATTCCACTAACACATCACCTCCATAACCCAGTTTCTTAGCTACCACTTTTTGACAATAGTTTTTACACTAACCGGGGAATGTCGTTGGGTACATTTATATAGTGTATACAACGATATTCGCCGGTTTGTGTCACATAGCCTTTAGATTAAAGTGTCTAACTGGCCTCTACGTGTTGGCTTCGGCCCCACGCACGCCTCCCAAATGACCGGGACTCCATAGTCCCGTGATATGGAAACGAAATACATAATAATAATAATAATACCTACATAATAATAATAATATAATAATATGTTCATCTCACACAACGCTATCTGATCCAAAACTAAGCAGAGCTTGTACTATTTAAACCAAACAACTGATAAACGTACTTATATATTTCTAAATACATACATATTATATATAAATAACACCCAGACACATAATAAACCATTGCACTCATCACACAAAGCTTTATCCTGGGTGGGGATCGAACCCACGACCTCTTGCGTAGCAGTCGGATACACTCCCACCGCGCCACAGAGGCAGTCGATTAATATTTATTGTTTCATTATTGAATAAACACTCATAATCTGTAATATTACGATATAGATTAAGTTTATTCACATACCCATATTTTATTATCATGCGAAACATCAGTGTCTATATTTTTAAATAATTTCGATTGTGCCCAATCGATGTCTCCCACAACCACAATACAGGCCTTAGCCTAGTTTGGGATACAGTACCCAGTGCCTTTTATAAATCCTTTAAATACAAAGTTTAAAGTACATTTTGATGTAAACTATTTTTGTGGCAAATACTATTTTTAGGGTTCCGTAGCCAAAATGGCAAAAACGGAACCCTTATAGTTTCGTCATGTCCGTCTGTCTGTCTGTCCGTCCGTATGTCACAGGCATTTTACTCAAGACTACTCAATGAGTCTTAATGAAATTAGGTGAAAAGGTGTCTTGTACTAGCCGCTATTTAGTTTGATAGCTAAATAATAATAATATATATTTTTTTACACTCTGAGAAGCTGAAAAAAATATTTTCAGCAAATATCAAGGTGTGACACATCAATCGACAGGTCTTACAAAAACATTTTGAGGTTTTTATTGAACTTTTTTGATTGAGTGAATATATAATATGAAAAAAAATTCAAAAATAGCGCTTAATAAATACTTTAAACAAAAATTATTTCGGATAAGATCGAATTTACCGTCATTGAGTTATTGCCAAAAAACTGCGTTTCTCAACATAAGGGCGTAACTGCCATGAAAATTCGCTCTTCTATCTTATGTAATTGTTCAAGGCTGCGAAACCCAATACTGAGCATGGTCCGAAATGCTCTTGCCCAGCTATTATTTACTTTTGCTGTTTATGTCTACTAAAATTAATAAATAAATGGATAAACAAGTATATTGATTAATGTACAATCATTAATAACTTGATTTTATAGGTATATAAAATATTCTATTTATTTAGTTCAATTTATGTTTTGATCGTTTTTTCTTCTCTCTGAAGAAACGTGTTTGTTTGTTATTTTTACAAAATAAAATTAAATGTATGATATGAAATTTATTTGCACAAAATGTGGTTTACAAGATGATATAATTTAGGTAGGTACAGTCATATTTCGCCATAGAAATTTTTACTAACTTATGCTTATACAAAAATATCATTTTTGAAAATAACTTTATAGATTGTTATTAATGAAGATACACTACCATATAGGCATTCAAAATACTATAATCAATTTTAACTTCAATAAGAATAAAATAAAATTAATTAATAAAATAGCAAAATGTCAAAATAATCAGCACAATAATTAAATCAAAATGTATTATAATATATATATTATATATTATCATAATAGTTCTGGTATTAGTAATATTATTTAATATTTGGTATTAGTCATTTACATATGATTTGTGGAAATAGTCATAGTGTTTGTACAATGACCACTCGCAGTCGATAAATGACTGTAGAAATGGGTAGGTATGTAGTATGTGTCTCTCAACAATGAAAGAAAATGTGATGCATATGTATAGTATATAGGTTCTATGAAAAAGCCGATGAAGTTAATGACACATTAAAACAAAAAAAATGTTCCGGCATTTTTAAACACTTTCTCCAGATATCTCTGTTTTCGTTCGCACTCTTTTGACGTCTCTTATTATTGGACATTTCGCCTAATCAGGCTCTGCTATCGGCTCTTTTGTTGTCTGACCTTTTGTATGTATATTTGAAGGCTCTTTGTGAAGGTATCTGTCTAAATAATTCAATGTCGAGCTGTCTAGAGGGTTGAAACGTGTTCTATAGATATCTTTGTTACGTCGTCGATCGCGTCATATTGTTGGGGCTTGACTCGGATTTGTTTCCTGAACGAGGGTAACTATGTGCTTGTTATTTTGTTTCGAAACGGATGTTTGGCCTAGTAATAAGAGTTAATGTCGATTATTGACGTTATTGCCTAAGTATGTGCTTTTATTACTTTTACGCTTTAATAGGCGTGTGATAGATTTAAAAGATTTAAAACAAACTTAGGCCATTTTCTGCCATCAATAGAATGCAGGCACAATATAATCGCCTGTCACTACGACCCGATATGGGTATTGACCTGTCCTACTCTATTCAACGTTTCAAATCCGTATTGCGTAACAAGTTCAGAGACTAAATTATAACTTAATATATTAACTAAGGAATTTATATTATAATTTTACTACCTCAGTAAAATAAATTAAAAATGTATACTTTTTTTTTACTAGCATTTCATATTTACTTTTTTATCTTATTTGTGTAACTTAGCTTTAAAGATACCGATAAATATTATAGTGATCCGATGTCTTCACCAAGCTCTTAAAACGTTAATATGTTCTCCCACAAAGACATTGCTGCTATTATAATACCAACGTGGAACGTTGCAGAGTCGGTTAGGTATCGGTTAGCTCGCTATTTAAACTATAACCTATTTGATAGTTTACATAGTTGTATGCACACATTTATTTTGTAGTTCTTCTTCTCTCAGTCGTGCTTTTGTAAAAGAGCACGTTTCTTTCCTACCTAATGCATGCCGTACTAGCTTATAATAAATGCAGCACTTCTGGATGTATAATAATATGTAAATTTGTAAAGTTTAAGTGTATGCCTTGTTGGTTGCCCTTAAAAAAATAAATAGATATGTATGATTAAGATTTATAATTTTCTCGTGTGTATGTATACTATTCCAAACTACGCATAAAGTTAGCTTTGTAATATTTAGGTACTTACATAATAAAGGTCAAAATGGTTCCCCCAAATGTTAATATATTCAGTCACCTACTCTACAATGCATTAACAGAAGATCCAACATTTACACAACTTTAAAAGTCCCTCACAAGTTGAAGTAGAAGTGGCGTCCTCAGTGAGTCCTCGCCATCCCTTTTACTTTGTATACAATAAAACAATCTTCCCCAACCCGTAAAAGCTTCGGCATTACCTGACAGTTGTAACTTGTATCGACATTGAACATCAAACGGTTAAAGCGGAGGGCCAGCCACAAATTTTTACGAGTCCCTCCGACTTCCTCCCACAAAAGATACAATTAACGTTTTATCACTCCCGGGGAGGGTCGTAAAACTCACTTTTTATAAGTTCCTCTTGGAGGTATAGGTGATTTAAATTGCTTCTTTTGTGGTGTAAATGAACGGCTGCGTGATGACCGCGGCTTCCGTTGCGTGCGGGGCACGAGAGGCGCGGTCTCGCAGTTTACGACGTGCGGTATCATGAAATAATATTCATGTTTGAACTAGCCAGTTTTATATAATGTATATTTCGCTTGATGGAGTACTCTTTTATTTGTAACTAAATGTCTAAAACTATTTGTCATTTCATTTCAGTTAGAATTTGTCTGTGTTTTTAAAAATCAAAAAACCCGCCTGCTTAAAAAATATGAAATGCAGTTAGCATTTTAGTAAGTTCACTGGGATTCATTTATGTCTCCGACTGCATGATTTAAGGTTAGCTATCTTGTTTTCATTTTTTTTAAGCAGGAGGGTTTTTGATTTTTCAAATTTATTTTTTATTTAATACTTTTTAGTGCTTAGTTGTAAGACGTAATTAACTGTAACTACCGAAAATTTGAGAGAAAATAATTGGTAGCAAACTTTAAATCGCTATATGTAAATCCTAAACGGTTATTTTATATGAAAAGTAATTTAAGAAACCTCATCATTATTTTAAAATACCTACACCATGATACCCCACATGACATAGTTTGTTGACTTTATTTTTTTCTTTTTCACAATATGGCGTCTGGATATCGCCATTTTAAATTTTGATTGCTGTCATGTCTTTAGTGACGATTGCAAGATTAATACGAATCGATTGACGTATGAATCTATATAGTGCCACAAAGGAACACACATACATACATACATGTTAAACACATTAACCCTCTGCAGTCGGGTAATAAAATTATAGTGAAGTTCTAATTTAAATATCATTATGTAACACTCACGCATGGTCATCTGATCCCAAACTAGGCAGAGCCTGTATTATGGTACCCAGACAACTCATGAATATATTTTAAATGTACTTACCTAAATACTAATAACAGATATAAATTATACCTAGACACAGGGTGAGAATCAAACCCACTAGGTTGACCACAGAAAAGCCAACTTGTTAATTTTTAAATCAAGTTCTTGTACCCACTATTAACGTGACAAATAACCTGGCGTCTCTTGAGAGTTCATTTTCCAAAATAAAGCGCCTTATTACAAGACATGTCACAGTGAGCGATCATTTGACAACGGGCGACGGCGCGCGAGGCAACACGTTCCCTCAGCTCTTTACGTACTCTCTCCTAGACTTGATACACTGGCACTGCCACTCAGACGTATCTCCTCGAAATTCAATCAAAAACAAGCGCTTTTATTCCGTAAAGAAGCTTTACAAAAGAAAATCCTATTCTAAAGATACAAAAGGATTAAGCGCCATATTTCGAACGAGTTTGTGTTTTCTTCAATTATTCCTTTTTTTCCATTAACCCGATTTCTATGAGCATTCGTTAAATCTCATTTTTGTACGTGCTCGGATAAAGTTAGGATTAAATCTCGCGCCCTCAGTGTGTGTAATGTAATTTGGGGAAAATTTACCGCGATTTATCTGTACGTGCGTGCGGGTAAATATAATTAAAAATAAAATTTGTGGCTATAAAGGTGGAACTCCGAGTACAAAACATGGAGAGTATGGAAAAAAAAACTTTATACAACACGCGCGCTCGACTTTAAATAGGTACACGCAGAATCTCTAAGCATATTGTTCCGGAAAGTGTTCCGAGAAAAAAGTGTGCGCTATGAGTGCGCTGCACAAGCATACATACACGTAACATACACACAAAATAATGATGGATAAAACTCTTTTAACTGACTTCGAAAATGATGACACAAATTATTTTTTTATAAAAAACCGGCCAAGTGCTAGTGGGACTTGCGCACTGAAGGTTCCGTACTAACTTATAAGTATGTAAATAGTTCGATGGACACGGGCATCTGTCTAGACACACGGCACTGTATCAACCAAGTTGCTAAAGGCGACTCACCGACCGTGGTTACACGAAGCATTTCGGGCCACGGCAATGTGCAACCCACATTGCTAGTTGTTAAAAAAACTTAGTTGCCAAATTGGTTTAATCAGTCGCAAATAACAAATTATTTAAAAAATTAAATACGTAATGATAATAATAAAAACAATTTATTCACTTAGGAAGGAAAATACTACACTTTTGAAAAGTCGATTCTACATTTACTTGTAATGCCTGTTCGCAAACAATAGGTAAGGCCCGAGAAAAGAACAGGCAATAAAAACTCGTGGCCCCTCTTTTCAAATTGCCAATGTTTACAATGTTTCTCTGTGTTTCAACTGTATATGCAGGTAAGGTGCTGCCACCATTATATTATACACCATATTAGAGTACTGATGCAAAAAAAAGAGGTTTAAAATAATATTAGAAGAGTACCTACACGAGATTGGATATATCAGCCTCAATTGGTACAACATAGTAGGAGCATCCACTTACGATGTAAAAACTTTATGTACTTAAATATTGGCCAATTTACTGCTACTTAATGAATAAGTATACATGTTTTGCAAAAGAAAGAAAAGAATGGCCGTAATTTATCACGCTGAATCTTTACTTACAAAAGTAAATCGTTTTCTTAACTAGAACCTAAGTAACATTATCAAACTGTGACAATAAAATTCACCTAGTAAAATATAACAAACTATACAACAAAATACATTAATAGGGAACAACGAACTACATCCATTTATCTTTATCAGTTAAACAATTATCGATTGAGTAATAAGCTCTTAGTATAAGATGTCTCTTGACTACAGTCTTAAATTTATTTACTGGTAGACTCGATATGCTGACAGGGATTCTATTGAAAAATCTAACACCTAGTCCCATGATGTATATATGAATTTTAGATTTTCAAAAGAATTTGATTTTTAGTAAGACTTCTATTATAAGCAAGACCTAGAGGCATATTTTCCCTTTTTTAGGGTTCTGTAGCTAAAATCGCACAACGGAACCCTTATTGTTTCGCCATGTATGTCCGTCCGTCCATCCGTCCACACCTTTGCTCAGAGACTGTTAGTGCTAGGAGGCTGTAATTTTCCACGTATATACATTTTACTTACGCCGACAAAATGAAAGAATAAAATTTTGAAAAACATTTTTTTTCATTAGGGGAGGTCCCCTATATGTAAAGTGGGGGTGTAATTTTTCACCTATCGCATCGTGTGGGGTATCATTAGACAGGTCTTGTAAAAACGTTTAAGCGTTGGGAAAACGATTTTTAGATTTAGGGAATCCGTTTGGAAAATATTAAGCTTTAAAGAGCAAAATTTTGTTAGAGTCCACCTGTTCCCCCCCCCCCACTGCCAGCTAAATTGTTGATGTTGGGTATGTGAAAAAAATCACGGTAGTAGTATATATAGTAAAATTAAAAGGAAAATAATCACAGCTAAGTACGCTTAACAAGTTTACGAGTAACAGCTGATCAAATGAGAAGTAACAAAATTTTCGTACAAAAATTCTATTAAAAAATATTATTATGTAGATATGTATAACGTTGTAAGTATGAAACAAAAACAACAGAAAACCCACTTCTTAAGCCACATTTTTCGGATGGGGGTGTGGCGTGGCCGACATTTGCCTGATTTTTATTGTTTTTAACGGGATCTCTGTGACTAAACAATATTGAAAGATTTAACTAATATCAGACAACTTACACAATTCTATCTGATCCCAATCTAAGGATAGCCTCTCTATGGCAAGATACTCAACAACAGACAACTGATACTCGTAAACATACATATACAATTCTAAATACATATAACAAATCAATCGAAAATTGTTAATTCTTCACTTAGAAAAAGTCATGATTCTACATGTGCATTTTATGCCAGTTCGCAAGCAACAGGTAAAGCCGGCGATAAAAACTCGCGGCCACTTTTTTTCAAAATTGTCAATGTTTATAATGTGTGTTAACCATTATAATAAAGGTACACCATATTAAAGGACTGGTGCCAATGTAAGACATAAAATTATATTAAACAAAAAAGACTTGAGATTCAATAAATCACCCTCAATGAGACAAATAGTAGGATGTACTTATCCTAGATACGAATTGAACCTACAACCTTCAGCTTAACAGTAGAGGGTGATAACCACTAGACCAACAGGCCCGTCGATTTAAAACGTGTTTTTCACACTATAGACTTTCTTTCATAATTAGAAGCTCAGTAATTTCAAAGAGGGAGAGGATCGATTTTCATAAATTTTCTTAAATAACTTAAAAAAATACACATTTAAGACCCTTCATTTGTTTTCATGTTACACTATACCGTTTTCATAACGGTTTTTCAATTTATTGTTTTGTCCCCCAACTGTTCTAAAGTCAGACTTCTAATCGTCTTGTAATCTATAGATTAAAAACTATCTTTTGAATTTTTCCAAAATATTAGGCCCAGTAGCTTCGGATCTCCGAAGCTACTGGGCCTAATATTTTGGAAAAATTCAAAAGATAGTTGGGGAGTAAAGGGGGGAAATTGTCTGCTTTCATGGTTTTTCTAGAATAACTTTGAAACTTTTTTTTAAAATTATATATTTTTTTTTAATTTTATAGATGCGTACAACTAACCTTTTTAATTTGATATGTTACAATTAGCGATTTTTTTTTATCTTCGAGTCCCTTAAAAATGGCTCTCAAGTTCCAAACTATTTACATACTATTTACATTAGGCGTCCATGTTTGGGTCACTGAAATATTTATACTTAATTTGAACTAAATCGGACAGACAGAAACACTAGTGACCCTATAAGGTTTCTGTTTTTAACACGCTTTTGTTAGCTTCATACGTATATATGTAACGGTAACGTGTTTTTCAGCCCCTTAAGAACGTCGGATTTAATTGCAACACGCACACTTGTCAAGGACCGATGACAATACCATCCGATAAAAGTTTTTAGGGGGTTTTAAAGGGGTAAAAAAGGGGTGGTAAGTTTAAGTGAAACTCCGCCAGTTTTGAAGTTAGATGTGTGGAAGTTCGTATTTAACTAATTGGTTTAAAATAAAGAAAACACGTTTTTGAAAAGTAGACCCCCAAGGAGGTACAATAGAGCTTGCAAGTTTTATAAAACTCTTAGTTTTAAAGTTTGATCTTTGAAATTTCCTATTTGGCTTTCTCGTTTAAAACAACAAAAAAAATAAAAATAAATAACAGTTCCAAAAATTAAAAAAAAAACACTTTTGTTCTTGAAGGTACTAAAAAATCAGTTGATTGTAAGAATGCGTGGGGTGATTATAAATCAATATCGTCACAAGCACCCCACGTTTTTTAACGATAAACTCAATTTTTGATACAACTATTTACAAAAACGTGTTTTGTTTTTAGTTTTTAAACTTTTATTTATTTTCCTTTTGAGGTTTAGAGCCCTGGTAAAACGTTTAAATGACTTCAATCATGAGTTTTGTTGTCTGTCTCCGACACTCATCATCAGGTGTTAATGAAATTTATATGATACCATTTCCAAATCAACCACTTCCGAACAAAATAAGAATTTTAAAAATCCTTTTATTTAGAGTTAATTTCAATATACTAATAATCTTCTGCTCTTGGCTTGTTTTCATAACTCTAAATAAATTTGTAATATCAGTTTTGGAAAATATTTAATAAACTGACCCATAATTATCTACCACTTATTTTTTTAACCTTAACCATCTACAGAATATTTTACTCGCATAAACTCATTGTTTTTTATGAGTAAACCTCATTCCCAGGCCTCAGGCCTTCAACCTGACAAAAAAAACGTCGTTTTTACTCCAGGGTCTGTCAGATGTTTGGTAAATGGTTGTGTGACAACGTCGGATCGAGTCCCACATACGCACCTTTCGTGCTCTCGACGGGTTAGGATCCGTGGGGATTTTGAACACGCTAAATAAAAAAAATAAAAAAGTAGGTGGTGAAGAGTTAACTTGTATTTTTTTTCCATAATTATGTTACGAAGTTATTTTATTAAGCTATAGTAAAGAAGCCAAGAGCGGGAGTTTATTAGTATATTAAAAATCACACCGTATATGAAGGAGAACCTCTTCCTTTTTGACATCGGTTAATAATACCTATTCCATGTAACACGATTACGTTGTTTTTGAAAATGCTTGCCAAAACCACGTAACTAAGTTGCGTCGAGTCTACGACGCGCAATGGTCTAAATTGTCAAAGAATTGAGCGACATAACATTACCCATGATCCCTAAAGAGGCGAGTTTTGCGGTTTGTAAAGAACCTTTGTACAACCGTTACAACACGTTGAAACTGTAAATGACTGTACTATCAGAATATTGTGGGTCACTATTAAAGTATAATAATCGTTACTTTATTAATTGTGAAATAATGAATGGTGGAGTGTAACCACGAAACGAAAATTGTGCAGTACCAACAAAGGTAAGTAGTCTTTATTTTAATATTACTTTACGAACTTGCAATTTCATTGTAGCATTTAAAAATCGGGTCATCTTATATTCACAAACTTGTGGAAAACAAAAGTTCTTATTGACGACATCATCTTTTTTTTATAAACGAGGATCATTGGGCAAAAAATATGTACCGTCCATTCCGATCACTGTAAGTTTTGATTTTAAAAAATCTAGTCATATAATTATCTCTAATAGATAGTTAAATCATTTGACCAAACTATTTGGCAGCAATGCCTGCATAAACAGAACCGACCTGGTCTAGATTGGTGCCCCGAATGTTGTGATTAAACAGAGTTACTAAGCTTATTAATGCTAAGCCACTTACACATTACACAGTCAGTAATTCATTTCGCTGCATAGCTCCAAAATAGTTCATAAGCCACGCCAGATTATCAAAGCGATAGTGGCTGCTTTATGAGCTAAATATTGCATTGTGAAAGAACATATTTAGTGAGAATAACTACTGTTATCTTGATGCTTAAATAGTTGAAATATCTTGACCACAAGTGTCAACTTTAGCAAGTATTAATGTATTAATAGTATTATAAAATATAACAGAGAACTAGAGAGAGAGAGAGAGAGAGAGAGGGAGAGGGGGGGAGAGATCATAGCAAGGTGGCTATATAAGCTATTAGAGATTCACACAAACGCTGCTACATCATCAACATTATAATAACCCTAAGGCTTAAGGCTGTACATACACGACTTTAATTAGCGATAATTCCACCAGAGAGGTTCTTCGTATCTACTGTTCAATATAGGGCGATGCAATATAATTCATAGTGGCGGCCATGGCCATGTTTTAGATTTTGCACGAGCAATATCTAAAACATGGCCATGGCCAATACCTACAACCGTCAAATAATCAAAACTTCTAAATAGAAATGAACTACTAAGAATCAAATTTAATTGAACTATATCCAAAACATTACTTGAACAATTCTAATTAAAAATTGTTAAATTCTGTTCAGCTTGTGATTCATTTGCAAACCAATAACCTTCAGTCACTCAATCATTCAACTGGATCGCCAAATGTCTCCCGACTTCATGTATCCCAAAAAACTGAGACCCCCATCAGAGTGAATTGCAATAACTCGCATTCACGGACCACCGTTACCAGCAGACACCGACTTTTGCTAAGCTACGGTTACTAATCATTTTCATCAATGACACTCTGATCGCCAGGCATACTTTCAATTCAAGGCTTTCAGCAAATAGCAACTCCATATTGTACTTCTATAACCCGAAACAGGCCCCCATACTTTGGGTCTCACTAAGTTTAGAACCAACTACCCAACTTAATTTATTGCCAGCCGAAACTTACCCATCACATCTCATGGTCATGGCGACGCAGTGCTTACGGTCACCACGAACGCAATTTTATCCGAATCCAGAGGAACCGGCCCTCAGGCCAGGTATCACATATAATTCAGTATACGGCAACCTAGCCCACGCGGTATTTTTATCCAATCAGGTACACAGAATACAAGTCAGCTATCCTGACCTAATCAGAACTATTACAAAAAAATATTTATTAAAATCTAATCTTGATTAAAATTAAACAGTGCAACTATCACAACTACAGTAGTCATCCCTGCGACTAAGACACAAGCATAGTTATCCCTGTGAGTGTCACTCACAAACATAGTAATCTCTGTGACTATCACACATTATTAGATATATTTCGGGACTTAATCGCGTGAATTATTTAAAGGTACGAACCTTTTATTTACCCGACGTTTCCATCGGTGCAATTCGTAGGTTCGTACCTTTAAATAATTCACGCGATTAAGTATAATATCTAATATGTATAAAAATCGCGAAAGTTTAAAAACAATTATCACACATTAGTCAAGCGCTCGGATCCTAGCAGAGCTGAGCAGTACCTTACCACCCTCTACCATAACATTATCATTATCCAATAAGTTAATATTTTCATATTAATATTAACGGTTGACTGGCCTATGCCAGTCATCACGACAGTTTATCTACACCGTATAAATACTCAGCATAAATTAACACCACTAAATTTAAACAAAATAGAATTTCTAACTAGCTACTCCTTTCATGAGAGGTTATATGCCAATTGCCAAGATAAGTGTAATTTGACTGGTTTCATACCGGATCCTTAGAGTAAATTTTAACACACGATTGATTATTTTAATGTCAAGTCGCTCTTAATAAAACGGCAAAACGATTACGACGTTATTATTTTATGGTGTCGAAATAAAGGCAAACAAAGGTCGTGAACTTCAAGGGCTGCCGAATACCAACTATTGGCACATATTTCTTAATAAAAATCGCTATTTACCGTATTATTTCCTACAATTGCGGTAATTTTTCGCGCAAATGTATTATATAGCATCCGTTACAAAATTACAGTAGCGTCAATGTTCTTAATTCGTTCTTTGTAACAAGCGATAGCACGTGTGACGTAAGAACATTGGGATTCAAAAATCACCCCGTGATATGTGTGATGTGAGTGATGTCCGTGATATGAGTGATTTTGAATCGCAATATTCAAAGTTGCAATGTTCGCATGTAGTACTTATGAAAATGATGATGACTTTAATGTAGCAATCATACCCACGTCCACACAGTATAAATACTCAGCATAAATGCTCACCATAAAATTTAAACGAAACAGATTTTTTAACTAGCCGTAGTAAATGAGGCGATACTCCATATATTATGTAAAGAAACCGAAACCTTACTGAAAATACACCGTATAAACCCTCGATATAAATGATTATCACTAAACAAAACATAATTTCTAACTAGCCCCATGTGACAACAAGGTTAGAACACCATCTTTCTCCGTGCCTCTACCCATATCATTTGGGGTCGGCCCTCTGAATATGTTTGCGCCATTCGGTTCTGTCATTGATGTCAGCTGGGATCGAATGTGCTAATTTGTCAAGGTTTCTCCACCAAGTAGCTTTTGGGCGTCCTCGGGGTTGTTTTACTACGTCAATTTAAAGAGCTATTTTAACTGGATAGTCTTCTTCACGGCGCATCACGTGTCCGTACCACCGAAGCTGATTTTCCTGGAGCTTATCTGCTATAGCTTTGACCTTAAAGCTGCCTCGCACAAATTCATTTCTGATCCTGTCCAGCTTGGTTACACCACCAGACCATTGGAGCATTTTCATTTTTGCGACATGGAGTTTGGATTCATGATCCCGTTTGGTTGTCCAGCTCTCTGCGCCATAGAGCGGAACGGGTCTGACGCAAATTTTATAAACCCTCCCTTTAATTTTTTTTGCCATCCTAGGGTCACAGAGTACACCCGACAGCATCGCCATTTTATCCAGCCGTAGTTTACCCTTTGTGTTATGTCGGCATCACAGTTGGCAGTTTCATCCAAAATTGAGCCTAAATATTTAAATTTAGTTACCAGGGGCATAGGAGCATGGTATATTTTTAGGGTTGAGTTGCACGGTTGCCCGAATATAAACTTCATATACTCCAATTTAGTTCTGCTTATCTTTAAGCCATTGCTTTCCAGTGCATGATTAGATTATTATAGATTGTATGCTTGTATGTGTGAGATAGTCCATCACGATGATAAATATGGGGGCTGAGAGCTGATCCCTGCTGAACTCCTACTTTTACTGGGATGGTCCCTGCCGGGCTGCGGACTGACGTTTGTGTACTTGTTTTGAAGAAGGTTTATGTAACGTTCGGGCACATTTTGACTTCTTAGAGCTTGCCATACTAGTCTACGAGGCACCCTGTCAAAAGCCTTCTCTAGGTCCATAAAACCATAAAAAAGTTTTTATTAAGCGCTCTGTACTTTTCAGTCAATATTCTCAACGCTTGTATGGCATCTGTAGTTTCCCTCCCTTTTGTGAAACCAAACTGGTTAGGAGTCACGGCGATTAGGTCAGAAAGTTTAAGTTTTAAAACCTGTTCCCATATTTTTAATGTGTGTGAGGTAAGCATTATTCCTCTATAGTGTGAACAGGACTGGGCTCTCCCTCATTTTTATAGATTGGAACGAGGTAGCTGTGTCTCCAGGAATCAGCGATCTTGCTTGAATCGATTATGTCATTGAATAGATTGGTCAGCCAGGAAACGCCAGTATCACCAAGCTTCTTCCAGAGATCTGCAGGTACAGCATCTGGGCCGGGCAACTTATTATTTTTCATTTGTCGGATAACGGACTTAACTTCTGTAGGTGTGAACACGTTAATAGGCCCCGCTGTCGGAGGCAGAGGTATGAAATGTTGACTTGGGAACTTCTCGTTTAGTACTGTAGTAAAGTATGAGTGACATCTATTGTTTATTTCCGAATTAGTTAGTAAAAGATTAATCTGGTCATCTTTTATGTATTTACTATTTTTGGAAGCAAGGCGCCGCTTTGCTATTTTAAAAATCTCGTGGTTTTGGTGAGCGTTTTCCAGTTGGACATAAAAATTTTGGTTAGCGGCAGCTTTAGCTTAAGCGACTTTTTGTTTTGCTGCCTTCTTTGCTTTATCGTAGAGCTGTTTGTCGGCATCTAATCGCGTACTTTGGCAAGCTTTGAACAATAATCTCTTTTAGGTGATTACTTCTTTAACACTGCCATCTCCCCCACTCAGTCTTTCCCCTTGTACCTACCATTTGCCACTCCAAGTACCGCATGCTTTCGACTTGCAATTGTTCTCGAAGACATCCCATCGATCGCTTACTGATTTATCCCTATTTTTGTATCTTCTAGAAGATATTCTGTCAAGAATTTGATGAGCCCTTTGCTTTTCGGTGTCTGTAGCATGAAATAAGGAGTCTCTGCTGAGTGGTGAGGCTTCCTATTTCAGTGTATCTCTTTTAGCCAGAAAGTAATCTATTTGAGTAGTTTGGTTCCGGATTTGTATGTTATGAGGTGTTCTGGTTTCTTTTGGAAGCAGGTGTTAATAACGGTCACGTTGTGAGAACTGTCAAATTGCAGGATAGACAATCCCTGCTGGTTGATCGTACCGAATCCATATCCACCGTCGGGGTATTCCGTGTTGGTAGTGCCCACGTGTCCATTTTGGTCAGCTCCCAATATAGTTTGCTCCTGAAATGGTATTTCTTGCATAAGACTATCCAGCTCATCCCAAAATTGCTCGTGTTCGGCTTCTGACAGCCATCTTGTGGTGCATACATAACACCATAAGCAAAGAAAACCGAAAATTAATTGAATTTTACCGGTTTCACGAACATTATTTAAAAATCTGCATCAAATCGCCTCAATCGCGACGAAATAATCCTATCTCGCGCCCTGCTATAATTTATAGAGCCTACCGGGATGACACACAAAATTAAATTTCTAATGTAACATTATTAACACGGTATGCATACAATTTCAAAAACTACCTTGTGTCTACATGTGAAACTTTATCATTTACTCGTATGTCACATAATTTATGGCTTTTTTTCTAGAACAAAACAGTACTTGGATTTAAAATCAAAATAAAACAGGAAAGACTCGCCTTTGTCCATAAACAGGCCCTAAGGGCCACTCACATTATCGTTGAAGCCGGATACCTGCGATCCATCGGCTTTCTCCACGAATCTGCGACGTAAAATAACGCGCCCAGTAGATCCACACACATAACACAAATATCACACGCCATAAACACTAATCGATCATCATTTGTTGCAGATACCTCGAGCAAGGTACAGTTCGACTATATTTAAGTAATTTCGATTAAATAAATGCAACTGCATCACTGATACTATAACCACACTAACACTTTGCACACACGTCTAAAAAAATTGCGTCAAGTCTATCGGAAGACCTGTTGTCGCTTGGATCGCTCGATTAATACTCCCAAATACTAACTGCCACTATCCCGCCATTTTAAATGCAAACATCCAACTATAATAATAATAATATCTTGGGACAACTCACACAACGCTATCTGATCCCAAACTAAGCAGGGCTTGTACTACGGCTACCAGACAACTGATAAAACTACGTATATAATTCTAAATACATAAATATTATAGATAAATAACACCCAGAGACAGAATAAACCATCGCGCTCATCACACAAAGTGTTATCCTGGGTGGGGATCGAACCCACGACCTCTTGCGTAGCAGTCGGATACATTCCCACCGCGCCACAGAGGCAGTCATATAGTCATATAGGAATGGCCTGTTTAAAATGAGTCAGTAGAAGACTCTCTACTTAATCAAAACAGATATGAAGTCAACGGAAATAAATTAGTGATTTAATAAATCTCCGACATTTATATACATCTACTGACTCAGTACCAATCAAGCAAATCAAGTGGTAAGCGAGATTAAAAAAATATCATACTCCTCTTTGCCTCGGAGAGCATGTTCAAGTCCTACGTCTAATCTCCCGGTCGTGTATTGATGATAGTAAAGGAATAGAGAGTGCACTTGTATTCGCGTATAGGTACACTTGTGCACTATAGTATCTCCAGCGTAGTCAAAGTCAAAGTACTTTATTTGCTTAGGTTACAAAATGCAACGATAATGTTGGAATAGAACGATTCTACATTTAATGCCAAGTTCGCAAGCGTAAAGCCGTCAGAAAAGAACTTGGCAATAAAAACTCATGGCTACTGTTAACAACTGTTACCGACGCCACGACCTGCTTACGGTACGTCATCAAGCTAACGCAATGTGAAAAGGCTTATTGCTATTATTTTAGGGTTGCGTACCTCGAAAGGAAATAAACGGAACCGTTATAGGATCGCTTTGTTATCCGTCCGTATGTCTGTCTGTCACTCAAGACCCTATAACTCGGGAACGCGTGGAGTTATCGAGTTTAATCATATTCTTAGGTCTCTAGTCCCTTCAAGCTGTGAAAAAATCAAATTTCTAAGTTAACGTAAAAAAAAGATTCGCCCGTTTATGCCGCAAAAAACCTACATTTTGACACTTTCAAGGAATCAAAATTTTTAGAATATTTTTCGTTGATATAGAACTATGACATTTGGCAAGTAATACCTACTCTTATACTACAAATTTATGGAAAAGTCTGAAAACTATACATTTGTAATAAAATCATAAAAAACATAGTCTTTAAAAAACTGCGAGAGACGATACCTAAGCTATTTATAATATGTTCCTACAAACTTGTACGGAACCCTCGTTGGGCGAGTGCGACTAGCACTTGTCCGCTTTTTTTTAATTAACAACCACCTTAACTATATAATCATGGCATCCGGTGATGTTCAGGTAAAAATTAAAAACAAATAGTAATCTTTACTTGTATCTGACAAAAACATATTTACACAGTCTTTGAGTTTTATTGACGCTACGCGCCGTCGTTATGATGAAGTGTTTGGGTATTATTAATAAGATTAAGTTGTAATTGTAGGGCTGCTGCAATAGAGTTGTTGACTGTCAAGCCAAATTAGTATCTTTTTATGTAATAACGAAATTGTATGGATTGTTTAAAATAATTATATAACAATGTGGTATTGGGTCACTCATAGTATGGGGACCCAATACCACATTGCTTTATAATTCATTTTCTTGATTAAAACGCATAAACTTGTTAGATGGTGAAATCACATATAGTTGCAGAACATTTTAAAGCCTAGTAAACTAATCTCTAACCTTATTTTATTATAAAAGTATTTTTTTTTATTGTACTGATCGTTTCGATTATTACTGTTGAAAGTACTTAATTAATTTCAAACAAAATTAATAATCAAGGAAATAAAACGCAATAAGTTATATGTTTAACAATATTCCTAATTCCACCAAAAAGAGACTACTCACAAATAAATATTAATTTAACAACTGATAAACGTATTAAAATTGTTGAATGAGAAATAACTATAGCAAGTTGAAACAGTTTATTATAAATATTCGCAATGAATATAATGTTTTCACGCTATTATACGCAATATACATATTATTTTATTTTATTAAATCAAGATTGTTTTTGTGTGACATGACAATAATATCAATTTTAACACAACCCTGAGGAACGAAGTTAAAAATAAAATGGATATTACCTGAATCACATCATAAAATTCATCAGTATCATACATAAAGGCATGATGTTATGTCATAGCGACAAAACAAAACTTTTATTTATTATCCAAGATTTAATAAAAAATCAAACGCAGTGATTCAAATCCATAATTATGGAGAACGAAAGTGATTACGAAAATCGTAAAGGACACCCGCGTGTACAGTGGGCACTGGCCATTTTAGGTAGGACGAAATCTAGTGCTGTTATTATACATATTTAATATAAACAATATAAAATAAATTATAAGCAAAATAAGCACATACAAGACATAAACTTACTTATGTATAATGTAACAC
This sequence comes from Herminia tarsipennalis, assembly GCA_945859575.2. Lineage (NCBI taxonomy): Eukaryota > Metazoa > Arthropoda > Insecta > Lepidoptera > Erebidae > Herminia > Herminia tarsipennalis. The sequence continues at coordinate 39,865,932 of OX243830.2, forward strand.
ATCGGCATTGTGACTTTATTTTATTTTTTTGAGACTAATAAATTTATTATTATTAAGCCAATTAATGATGTCAATGAGGGAATTATTTATGTCACTTCTAAATCTGTCCAAATTAGTACATTTTATTACACATGTGTTATCATCAGCAAAGAGCACCATTTTATGTTTTATTGAAATTGGAACATCATTTATGTAGATGAGGAATAGTAGCGGCCCTAGCACGCTGCCTTGAGGTACACCGTATCTTATATATCGGGGCTCTGACATGTGTTTTACTTCCAGCTTAGTTTTTGAACATATTCTGGAAATTTCAGTACATTGCAATCGATTGCTTAAATAAGATTCAATAAGTTTATATGCGTTTCCTCTGATGCCATATCCGTATAATTTACTAAGCAAGGTTTTATGATTTACGTAGTCGAAGGTTTTCGTCATATCGGTATATATGGCACAGACTTGTGTCTTTATATCTACAGACGGCATAATGTTAGATAACAAGTCGAATATAGCCATATTTATTGTCCTACTCTTGCAAAATCCTGATTGCGAACAAAACAGATCACACCTTTTAAAGAAACTGTAGATGGAATCAAATATCACCTTCTCAAAAATTTTAGAGAAAACGTTAACTTTTGCAACTACTAAATTTAACTTGTTTTTTGAGCCTACAAGAATAACAGTATCATCTACTACTTGTCTGGACAATATTTTTAGTAACCGTGAATGTTTACATAACGCAGTTACAGCTGATTTAACTTCAGACCACTGTGGTCTACATTAGCAAGATTTCCTTACTCTACTACTTACAATAATATTCGAAAGATAACAGTTAGGTCTTTATCAAAAATCGTTTTTCATGTTTTATAAACAATACTATAAATAATTTGAATCCAGCATTGATAAAAGTACCTGGATGGCCAAGCTTTGCTCGGTATTTTCTGGGTTCCGTAGCCAAAATGGCAAAAACGGAACGCTTATAGTATAATAGTCTGTTTGTCCGTCCGTATGTCATAGGAATTTTACTCAAAGACTACACAATGAATATATTGATGAAATTTGGTGAAATTTGGTCAAAGACTGCACAATGAATATATTGATGAAATTTGGTGAAAAGGCGTCTTGTAGTAGCCGCTACTTAGTTTGATAGCTAAATAATAAAAATAAATATTTTTAGGCATTCCATACACTTAACAAAAGCTGAAAAAAAAAATCAGCAAAAACCACCGTGTGCCATCATTCGACAAGCCTTTAAAAAACATGTAAGGTCTCAAATAAACTTTTTTGATTGAGTGAATATTATTGGAAATAATTGCCCCGGAAGTTACATAAATTGTGTCCCCTACATCCATCTTTTAAACTGTGTGACCAAAAAATAATAGAATTTTTATAGGCATTTTTTACCAATCGCTTTATTAAAAAAAGTACTTCATCATCATCATCAGCCTATCGCAGTCCACTGCTGGACATAGGCCTCTCCAATTGCACGCCACTTTGTTCTATCTTCGGCTTCTCAAACGTAAAAGTACTTTAAACTAAAATAATTATTTTCGACATTATCGAATACGATGAATACAAGAAAAGGGCGTAAGTGCCATGAACATGACGCTCTTCTGCTGGTGCAAATATTCAAGTCGGATTTTGTACGTCAACGACTGCGGAACCCTACGCTGAGCATGGTTCGACATGCTCTAGTCCTTTTTTTTTATATATCGTGTCATTTGGAAATTATATTTAGACACGCATTACATACTTATAAGATATGAATTATATTTTTCGATCTTACCGACATAATAAAAAAAAATATGAAATAATAAATCACAAATCAAAATTTAATGTTTTTAAGAGACTTGGCGAATGATGTGCAACACGTTGATGTTAGTTTAACAAAAGAATGTTTCAGCTTCTGTTATATGTATGGATTGCACCCCCTAATAATATTTATTTTTATTATTTAGCTATCAAATTAAGTAGCGGCTATTACAATACACCATTTCACCAAATTCACCAATATTCATTGTGTAGTTTTTGAGTGAAATGCCTGTGACATACGGACTGACAGACCGACAGACAAACAGACTTGATGAAACTATAACCGCCTTATTCCAAAAGCTGGACTAAACCTGGTTTGACGAAAATCCTAGTTTAAACCATGGATCTACGAAAATCTTTATTACAAAACGAGGTTCATCGCTTAATCGATGATCATCTTTGGTCCATAGCTTAGTCTTTCAATCACCCTAGTTTAACTATGGTAATAACCTTAAAATGTCAAAAACTTAACAATTTAAAAGTTAGACCATTTACAATTTTGCGTATTTTAGTTTCAATTAATAATGACGAATGTTGAATTTAAATAATTAACTAACTAAATATAGTGTGGCAACAAAATAAACGCAAAAATCGAGTGAAATGCAATGTGTGACAAAAGATTTAAAAATACATGCTTAATATTGTTTTTCAAAACATTTATCACAGCTTGGAATTGAGAGAGAAGATTTAACATACAGAACTCAGAGATGTCCTAAAATTAAAGTGGTCTGTGCAATGTTTGGGTCAACCAGACTCGACGTGAAGTGTACCTATGCAGTGTGGAAAGTTGAAGGCCCACACAGATTATTTTTGTTCGACAATAGTATCATTAACTGGTGCTCTATGTAAAACAAACTGATGCATTCCACTTATATGTCACATTATTAGATTGAAGTTGGAAAATCACATTTGGAATGTCTGATAGGTGGTCTGGAGTAGTGCGGCAAAAACCAATGTTGAATATACTCAAAATGCACAAAACAAAGTAATAGAAACATCATCTTACCCAAAACTTACTAGTGAACTATATAGTGGAACTAAATAAACATTGATCAATTTAAAATTTAGTAGGTAAAGTGTAACCATGGGTATACCTGTCACTAGAAACAGATTTAAACTTAGATTATAAGTAGGTACCAAGAACTGAATATTATGTTTATAGGAGCTTAGCTAGTTAATACTTTGCTACAATGTTCCTTTAAACATAGACAGAGAGTACAGATTGGTTACAGGTTATTGAAATTGTGATGTAATAACTATTATGCACTACTTAACAGTTTAGATAATTATATCTAAGATTCTCATGAAAATGAACTAACACTGTTTATATAATAAACAAAAAATGCATACAATTTAAAATTTATTGTAAAATAAATAACTATACTAATATCATAAAGCTGAAGAGTTTGTTTGAACGCGGTAATCTCATGAACGACTAATTCTTTTGAACTTTTTACTGTTGGATAGCCCATTTGTCGAGGAAGTCTATATAATATCACTCTACAACCAATAGGAACGGAGCAGCAATGAGAAATGTTGCAAAAACAGGGAAAATTTATGCAGACTAAGATGTGCGGGAAAGCTAGTTATGTATAAAGAAATAGGGATATAAACTCAATATTCCTTTTCAAACATAGTTTGAACAGGGAGTACAGATTGGTTACAGATTATTGAAATTGTTAACATCCATTTTGTTGTCAAATGGAATAACTAATAAGTGCTACCTAACAGTTTAGATAATAATATTTATGATTCTCATGAAAATGTACTCTGTTCTTAGGAAGAATAAATGGTATCTAATAAATAATGATTCTATGTAGTTATTTGAGAATTTCATTTCATAGCAAGCTCACTGATATTAAATAATAAATATATTCATAAAATTTGTTTCAATTGTTTGTTGTGCTTCAGCCGAAGCTTCAGTACCTATGTTGAATCTAGGCATACTTGCCCCCAATACATTCAGAACAACGAGTGCAACAAAGAAAACAGTAAGTATATTAAAAATGCATTATCTTATTGAGTAAGTATCCTTAAACTATTGAACGAATTTTCATCCAACCATGCTAAGAACTGTTCCAATGAAACTAGCTTTGTAATAAAAACTCGCATCCAAGTTCCTATGAGTGTTTGGGCGCTATAATTACTCAGATTAAACTTATAACATCCATAATAATGTCGTGAGTTAATAAAATTTAGGTTATCATCATTTGTTTACATTTTTAGTACTACTGACAGCTATATATGTAACGTTCCGATCCTGACAGAATCTATTTTATTATTCGTAAATTGCAGGCCGAGGACTTTTATGTCAGGTTTATATTTTGAAAATTACGTAGTTATGGCGAATAATTTAGCTAATAGAACGTCTAAATATTTTTTTCTCAATGAAAACTATACTTTCAAATTATATTGGCTTAAAACGGAACGTTATTTTTGAATGATAAGAAAAATGAATGAACTAAATTGATTATAATCTGTGGCTGATTGCAAGATCCTTTAGTATCAGCTGGTCCACGGATTATCTAAGCTTTGTAATAAGACCAATAGTACAGTACTAAATCCTGGACTTGAAAGTCTTGGCCTAAACCTTGATTTAGTCTTCTCTTTGTAATAAGGCGGTAAGGGTTCCGTTTTAGAGGCAGTATTTAAAGTAAAATTAAAAGGAAAACTATCACAACTTTACAACTTAACGAGTAACTGCAGGCAAAACAAGTAAGAAGGAACAAAATTTTCATATAGATTCCATTGAAAATAACATTTGTTAGTATTATAAACAGAAAACCCACTTATTAAGCCGCATTATTCGGATGGGGGACTACGGAACCCCATATTGAGCGTGGCGATCTTACCGACATAATAATTAAAAAATATGAAATAATAAATCACAAATCAAAACAAAAATAAATAAATAATAAAACGGGCAAGTGCATGTCGGGCCATGCACAATGCACCTGAATAATGTGGCTTAAGAAGTGGGTTTTCTGTTGTTTTTATTTCAATGTCTACTTAATAATATTTTTCAATTGAATTTGTAGGAAAAAATTTGTTACTGCTCATTTGATCAGCTGTTACTCTTAAACTTGTAAAGCCTACTTAGCCGTGATAGTTTTCCTTTTAATTTCACTATAGGTATATATACTTCTACCGTGATTTTTTTCACATACCCAACATCTGCATTGCGTTAGCTGGCAGAGGGGGGGTGGGGGGGGGGTGGCACTTGACTCTAACAAAAAATTTAATAATAATATTAATAATATTAATTTGCACTTTATAGCTTAATATTTTACAAACAGATCCCAAAATCTAAAAATCGTCTTACCAACCCCTAAATGTTTTTTAAAGGCCTATCTAATGATACCCCACAAGATGGACTAGATAAGAAAAAAAATCACACCCTCACTTTACTTATATGGGAGTTACCCTAAAGAAAAGGTTTTTCAAGATTTTTTTCTTTTACTTTGTCGGCGTAAACGGCGCCAACTTCAGCGTGTGGCACATCATTCGACAGGTCTTTTAAAAACATGGGTTTTTATTAAGCTTTTATTACACATTGAAAGAAAAAATTGCAAAAATTGTGTCCTCCCCCAGCCCCTTATCAATTGAACCGTGTCAAAAAATACGAAAAAAATCAAAAAGGTAGCGCTTAACAAATATTTTAAACAAAAAATATTTTCCGATTTACCGTCATTGAGTTATTGCCGAAAAACTACGTTTCTCAGCAAAAGGGCGTAAGTGCCATGAACATACGCTCTTCTGCTGGTGCAATTATTCAAATCGGATTTTTTCGTACTGCAACGGTTGCGGAACCCTACACTGTTCTGTTTTTTGGTAAATCATGTGTTTTTGGAAATTATATTTAGATTATCAAATGACATACTGATAAAATTTGAATAATATTTTTCGATCTTACCGACATAAAAATAAAAAATATCAAATAATAATGCATAAATCAAAAAACAAAAATTAAAATTAAAAAGGGAAAAAAAATAATCATAAAATAAAAAAAAATACGTTTAATTCGGATTCGAACCGGGGTCATCTGCTTTGTGGATCGCCCGTTTCCCTTGAAAATTAAGAAATTTGCCTAGAATATAATAATTTAAAATTAAGAGGGAAATTGATGTAGCACAAGCTTTTAACAACTTCTTTGTCAGTACCTGTAACTACCACAAAGTCGTTAAATTGTTCAGCTAGTAAAGCGGAAAATCTGTTGCATACATGTATGCCACAGTGTAATGTTATTTTTGCTTTTAGTTATATTACTCCGGTTGACATTATCGCTACCTTTCAAACATTACAATTGAAAAATAGAGGCTACCTCTGGGGTATATCTGTAAAAGTTGTCAGAAGCGTAATATCACCATATTTATGTACCTTTTACCATATTTACCACTTAGTCGTTACGGTACGATTTACCATATTTAAGTACGTTATATAACAGATGTATAGATACGGGTACTTTTCCGGCTGATGCTGGTAATTTTCGACCAATCTCAGTGTTATCTGCATTCAGTTAACTCTTTGAAAATATTAAACTATAAAAAAGGCGAGCTGATCGTATCGTTAATGATCCCAATCTCACGGACAGACTGTAGTCTTTACACAGAGGCGTGACTTTGGTGCACTTTGCGTATTCTACTGTCTGTTCAACGGGGAGTGCTGTGAGGAACTGTTTGACATGGTGCCACCGTCACATTTCTACCACCGCACTATTTCGTCATCGTAGTAGGGTTCATTCATACCATTTGGAAACAATACAGTCCTGTACGGATCGATTCCAGCGTTCTTTTCTTCCACGTACGTGTAGACTACCTGCTGCGGTGTTTCCCGAGCGCTACGACATGTCTTTCTTGAAACGAAGTTTAAAGAGTTTTCACTTCACGGTAGGCAGCGCCTTGGGTGTGTCCCTAACATTCCTGTTGTCCATGAGCGGTGGTTATTATTATTATTTATTATTATTATTTATTAACAGGCTGGCAGTTGAAACAACTGATATGGACCTGTATCCTGCTATACTCTCGCTAGGTTGTCTTTTTGTTGTTGAAGGTGTTTATCCAATTTGTTTTTAAATGTATTCAAGCTCTGAGCTGAGACTACGTCTTCTGGGAGTCTGTTCCATGCTCTTACTACCCGGTTACTCAAAAAATATTTGTGTGGATTATTTCTTGACAAGTTGGTAGATAGTTTTAAGTGATGACATCTTAAATGTACATTTTCGTTACGCCTGAATATTTTATCAAAGTCTTGCAGATCGTAATGTCCGTTTAGGATCTTATATGTCTCAATTAGGTCTCCACATTCTCTGCGATCTTCTAGGGTTGTGAGTTTGAGAGTAGTCAGTCGCTCCTGATATGATTTATGTTTTAGCTCTCGCGGGATTTTAGTAAAACTGCGCTGTACTTTTTCCAGGAGTTCAATATCCTTCACAAAATAGGGGCTCCAGACTTGAAATGCATACTCCAAGATCGGTCTAATAAAAGTTTTGTAGATCCGAAGTATCATTTCTGGTGTCAAAACTCCAAAGGCTTTTCTGACAAGATAAATAAGACTTTTGGCTTTCTTCGTGATCATAGTGATATGGTGTTCCCACTTTAGGTCCTCTGCAATCTTAACTCCCAAGTCTGTTTGTACCTTAACGTCTAGCAGTTGGACATCGCACATTGTGTAGGTTAGACGGGGGTTCCAACTCCCTATATGTAAGACCGTACATTTTAAAGTGTTGAGATCGATTAACCATTCCTTAGACCAGTTTGCTATTTTATTAAGATCATCTTGTAGACGGTCATAGTCAACCAGTGGATTTGCGAATATTTTGGTGTCATCTGCAAAGATGCTGACATTGTTTTGCAGGCAATGGTGAAGATCAAATGTGTACAGTATATATAACACTGGACCCAGGACCGAGCCCTGCGGTACACCGCTATGTATTTCGCGATACTCTGATAATATTTCGCCAATTCTAACTTGTAAGGTTCTACCTCGAAGGAATGCTTCAATCCAACCGCCAATGGTTACCGCTTATCATCAGGTGGGCCGCTGGCTCGTCTGCCAACCATAGGAAGTAAAAAAAAAATACTTAGACATTTTAATATAAATAGCCTCCTACATAATGATCAGTATGGTGTTACTAAAGGTCGCTCAACAACAGATGCAGGAGTTACTTTGTTATAACACATCTACAGTGCCTGGGAAGACTCGAAAAATGCAATTGGCGTATTCTGCGACCTTTCGAAGGCGTTCGATTGTGTTTGTCATGACACGCTTATAAAAAAAATAGAATTTTATGGCGTGCGGGACAATGCATTAGCTGTTGTCACATCGTATTTGAGTAACAGGATTCAATGTGTTAATGTTGACGGTGTGAAATCTACCGGCTTACCGGTTTAGTTAGGCGTGCCACAAGGTTCGATTTTAGGCCCATTTTTGTTTTTAATTTATATTTACGATTTACCACCCTATTTAAAAAATGTTTGTAAAGTTGTACTGAAGATGTATCTTTTTTTTTTAAAGTAGATAGGAACAGAGGACCTTTTGACGAAGTGAAATGTGGTCTCTTTCAGATAACGGAATGGTTAACGCTTAATAACTTAGTTCTAAATGCCAAGAAGACTAAATGTATAAAATTTGCACTTCCTAATATGAAGGACCAAGCATTGCATTGAATTAGGAAATTTAGGAATCTGCTACCGGCACTGTATTTTTAAGGATCACGCTAGATAACAAGTTGCAATATACACACACTTAAAAATTGTGTGTTCCTTATCATCGTCTTCAAAAGGTTCATAGTTCATTAATGGGTCTTGGTATTCGTTTTTACAATAAGCTACCTGTTCATATTCTGAATTTACTATTTAATACATTCAAATTTTAAATAAGAAACGACCTTATTCAGAAAGCTAATTATTGTACAGATGATTATTACAACTAAAACGCATGGTAGTAATGCTCACACAGGAGTTATGAATTTTATTTTGTATGTATTAATTATTTTTGAGTTTTCAAATTTTATCTTGTTTTTCTTTCTTCTTCTTTTTTTTTCTTTTTGAATTGTTTATACTAGTTACTTGAATGGTGTAAAATTCATGGTCGTTTAATAAAAAATGGCCATATATGTAAAAATGCAGAATAAAGTAGGTATTTGTGTTAAATATTAAAATGTTGTTTGCATTGTATATTCACGGGGTACCTAGATAATTGAGATTGTTACACCCGTATTTATAAACGAGTCATTACTTTTTACTTAGCAATTACTTCATTGAGACACGGCTAGTTCTTAAAGTAATTACTTAGAAAAACCTATTTTAACCTAAATGAATAAAGTATTTTGATTTTATATTCTTACTTATTTAGAGCTTTTTTATTTTTATAAAGTATTCTAATGTTATTTTCTACTTATACTCGTACATTTGCAGTGAATACTACCGTTTTAACGTATGGTTTACAATGCGGCTGGGTGTCACCCGTGACAAAAGTACTACAGTCAGAGGATTCCCCTGTGGGTATACCGTTGACGGATTCTGAAATATCCTTGATAGCTGGATTACCTTCTTTATCAGCTATTTTTGGAATTCTTTTTTTGATGTATATCGTGGATAGGTTTGGAAGAAAATGTGGATTGTTATTGATGGCAGTATTTCAATTAGTAAGTGGGTAACCAAATTTTACTTTTCTAAGAAATTGAGTTTCTCTTTTAGTCAAAAGGAACTCTTGCTGACTTGCTCTTAGTAATTATTTTTATAAAAAATTTCTAGGTAAGAACTTTTGTTATATTATATTGTTTAATTTTTCAGATTTGTTGGGTCATAAAGATCTGCCCAGCGAATACTTACAGTCTTATGGTGGCTAGAATATTTTCTGGTCTTGGTGCTGGAGGCTGTTTCCACGTTATCCCAATGTACGTAAAGGAGATCAGTCAGGACAATATAAGAGGCACTTTAGGTTCCCTTTTAGTACTGTTTCAAAATTTGGGAATTCTAATCATGTATGCGTTAGGAGGTTACTTAGATTATTATACGGTGCTGTATGTTGTTGTGGGATTTGCTCTTTTAACAATAGGAATAATGTTAAAAGCACCCGAGTCACCCTCATTTTTGGTAAAAACAGGAAAATCAGAGGTACATCCATCTTGTTTTCAAATATGCTTTAATGTTGTTTTATAAAATCAATTAAGAAAAAAAATCTTAACTTATTTATTTTTTATTCATAACATAATAATGATTAATGATTTACAGGAAGCAACTGAAACAATAGCGTATCTAAGAGGCTTGAATGTCAATGATGAAGAAGTACAGACTGAAATCGATGCGATCAAAAGAAACGATGCGTATTTCAAATCAATTCCCAAGATTTCATTTTTCAATATTTGTAAGTATTATTAGATTAGCTCTTAATTGTATGCGGAAGTGCTCGCCGAAGTGTAGGTAGGTGGCGGCTGCACGGGCAGGGGATCGGTGCCCTATATGATCAGCTACGCGCGTGTCATGGTGAGGACCACCAGGCAATCATGGTGTTGTGTTTGTTATGTAATTAAACACTAAAGACACTACACATTAAAGAATACTTTTATTTTGTGCCTTATTTGAGATTGTGCAATTTCCTTCTAATTCCAAATATACAGATTTCAGGTGGTTCTGGTGTTAATTATGTAATCGGCGCAGGTACGTTGTTTTCTCGGTCTGATTGTAAATTGTTAGACAGGAACGTTTATGGTGTTTTCGGGTTGTAGTCTATGCATGCGGTTTTTATTATTTGGTCAACATGTATGTGTGTCAACTTCAACCTCATAATGTAGTTTCCCCGTCCTATCTGTAATATTTCCTAATGTTAAACATACATATATGTATGTATGTTTAACAAAAAAATATTATAATTTAAAAAAGGAGATAGAGAATGTTCTCTATCTCCTTTTTTAAATTATTTTATTTCTATGATCTCTTTACTGTTTTCAGTTTTCTCCTTAATAAGCCTTCTTTTTATTTAATCAATCCTTGTTCTGTAAAGTCTCATAACCCAATTTCTGCTTAACTTAAACCATTTGCATTATTAGGTGATTTCCTGTACATCATTAAAAATCTCTGTAAATATGTCTTAAAGTGGTCCTGCTTTAAATTTGTTTAAAAACTCAAAAATTCTGAAATGCCGGTAACATTAAAAGAAATAATAAAAGCCACAGCTAAAGCTATATAGCTCCAAACCTATATTCAGTCAGGGAAAAATGATAAAGAGACTTCATGAACAGTATGGGCAGTATGCAGTTCTTCTAGAATTTTAGGTTGAAGTTTCTTCGGATAACTATTCATTTTCCGAAAAATGCAGTTGTCTTGTAATGAAAATTCATGAAGTGATCTTCAACTGTGGCTTTTCTTATTTCTCGTAATGTTACCGGGAAGAAGAAGACGCTGGAAGGGATCCAAATTTGAACAATGCTGGAGGGTGCGTTGCGCCAAGTCCTCAGCGTAGTCGCAATGGTAGCAGGTGAGACTTAATTTCCTCCTTACGACCGTGTGGAAATAACCGAAATAAACTGGCCTTGCTGTTTCTACATCCGTAAGCTGTCTGACTTTGCTGACAGTATACGCTGCAGAACTTAGTTTCTCTGCGAGACATGATGACATAGTAACCTACTGTCTAAAGTAATTACCAGAAAAACGGATGAATCGAGAAAATAAATAACTTCATTGTTTAAAACCAAATCAATTTGTACATTTGGCAAACTAAACTTAATACATTTTGGTTTCCTGTAAAACATACGTTTGGTTTCATTTTTTTTGGTTATGCTGTTAATTTAGGTAAAGCTTTACATCAGGCTTAGTTACTCGAAGCTAAAGTATTTTGTACATCGTTTGTCTCGTTTATAGCTAGTTAAAACTTTATTGATGTAATAGCATATTAGTATAAAACGACGTAGCTTTTTTACCTCTTATATTTAATAAATTTCATTATTAGGTATATTTACAATCAAATAATTCACAAAATGTTAATGTCGTAGAACTACAAGAATTCAATATAATTTTCAGTTAAAGACAAAGCATGGCGTCGAGGCATCATCATCATGTTAATGATAACCACAGTCCGTGGGTTGAACGGTGCATTTGCCATAGTTAACTATGCTTCCACACTGCTGGCACAGTCAGAGTCAAAAATTAGTCCAGAACTGCAGACTCTCGCGATACCAGTGGTCCTGTCAATAGGATCATTGATCACGATGAGTTTTGTCGAAAAGCATGGCAGAAAGGTAAAAATCTCTTACACCAGCTTAAGGAGTGTTAAAATTTAGACTTTCACGTTGCATGATCATAAATATTTTAGGAATTAACGCAAAAAAATTAAATAATTCGCGTTAAATATCGTATCTAAAATATTTGAAGAATGTCAATCAAATAATCTTGACCATTATTAAAAAAAAGAAACATAATAATAATATTTTATAATGCTATTATTAAAGAGAATTCGTGGTAAAATACAGAAAACAAAAAACCAATGGAGGATATTATCCTCCATTGGTTTTTTGCAAACTCAGAAGGAAAAGTCTTAATATCAATAACTATAATTGCTTAAAGCGTGTGTAATTAATTAATGCATGTATTATGTATATTACTAACTTATCTTATAAATATTTCAGTTTCCAACATTAAAAGCTGAGCAATCAAAAATGTTTAGAATATCTCATAGGCACGCAACGCGAACTAAGTCGCTGGCAACAGCTAGTTTAAAATTAATTATACACTTTGCTTGCAGTTGCTTTTAGGTATCACGTTCATCATTTCAACGTTGAGTTTCTGCATCCTTGCATCTGCAATGTTGCTTCGAGACCAAGGATGGTCTACACCTGATTGGCTTCCTATTGTGCTGATCTTATTCATTGAGTGTTCTTATGGAGCCGGAATCTCAGGTTTACTAATGTTTGTCATAATTTAAAATGCCATAATTTCACATGCCATACCGGTATTTGCCATAATTTCATTAGAAATAACGCTTCAGTTGCCATAATCGTGAAATGACATAAAATGACTTTCACTAATTCCATTGGTCATAATCGATCAAGTGTCATAATAATTTAAATCCATAAATGTATTTGCTATAATTTTCGTTTTCAATAATACCATTTTCCATAACTTTTATTTACCATAATATAAATAAAGATAATATAGTATAAGCGCCTGCAATTTTTATGTTAATGAGTAAGTTAATATATTTTTTGCTATTAACATATTCACAGTTACCTGTGTAACCTGAAACTAAACCTCATATGGCGCCTACTTACTAAACTCGACGGAGCCCCGCTTCGCGGGGCTCCTACTTTTGGGTGGTTTAAAAAAAAAACCTAACACGAAGACTAAGGCGGGAGCTCCGCTTCGCTTCGCTCCCGCCTTAGTCTTCTAACCTAACCTATCCGAGTCGGATTGCTCTGAGTCGGGGTGTTAAAGATAATTAATTTCGACCTAACAATATTATGTATTATTTTCATAATTATATCAAATTTTGATTATGTCAAGAGTCGATTATGAGACGTGTTACTTATGGAAACTAATTATTATGATATATGTTGCTATGGAAAGTCATTTTATGGCAAATAAAAGTTATTACTGTTGAGTTGTTAAGGCAAACGTTATTAGTATAAATGATAATAGTGCAAGTAAATATTATGATCGGGGACGATTATGGCAAACAATATTAGTGCAAATTAATTTATGGCAAACGAGAGAATACCGGAATCTCACCCATACCGTTCATCATAATGCCAGAACTCTTTAATTTCCAAGTAAGTAGAAATAAAACCTATACTTACATAACAAAATCATAGAGCTCGAGTCGTAGTCCACATAATGGATCCTCTGCGGGTTATAGGATGTCATATGTGTTCGTTTTTCTGGTCCTGGGAAATACTGGCCTCCTAACACCGGTCGTAGGTTGACACAATGAAAGAAATAATGAAAAATACAAGCTCACCTGTCTAGGTTTTAGAACCAACGATATAAATCTCAACGCCTTTACTGAGCTACACTGCCAATAGTCTAACATAAAAAGGCAACAACTAAATAAATGTTATTTATATATCACGATTGTCCAACCAACGGATGAACAAATCGATATTGAAATATGTAAACCTTAACAGATTCATCATCCGCTCAGTAGTTCAGATCTCGACGCTCGTTAAACTGTCCAACTCGTGAACGCTTTATCTCTCACTTTGATAGATGGAAAATTTCACCTTGCTCTGTTATAAACTTTGTATGATTTATAATGTATGGTTGAACTACTACTGGAAAAAGGATTTTTAGGGAATCATTAATATTTCCTTATTAAGAGTGTCATTAAATCCATTATATATTTTTCCAGATACGCGCTAAAGTAATTGGTTGTCTATGTATCGAAGCCTGGTCAATGACCTTCGTCCAATTAGTGTCATTCACCGCTATTACCAATGTTTTTGGAGCCCACATGCCGTTTTATATCTTCAGTGCCGTAAATTTCATTGGAACAATTATTGTCTTTATACTTCTACCCGAAACTGGAGGGAAGAGTGTGGACCAGATTGAGGAAGAACTGAGAAAAGACAAAAAAGCTTGAAGCAATCAGAGGACATTCATTGAGTGCTATTGAGAATATAATAACGTTGGGAGGCTCTCATCAATGAGTGCGTATCATGAATTAGAACAAAATATCATATTTGGAAATTTGAATAAAGTCAATAATTTTCTTGCAGGTGTCAATTTAATTATTTTGCCAACATGATTTAAGTGTACCTACAAGAATATCACACTCCACTAAAATAAAACACTTATCACTTATGCAACATTTTAATAACAACTGTAGGTATTTTGGAACCTAGATAACAAAAATACGAACAAAGGTCACTAGGTAGTGTTTTGTAATGTTAGTACATATACCTATATTTATATTTAAACCGTGATAATATAATTATTATCGCTGTTAAAATATTAGTTTAGTTATAGATATCAATCTATGAACTCCAACAAAAAGGCTACTCTATGTAGATTCTATTGAAGCTATTAGCACTATGTACTTAATACAAAACAAAAAAAAACATATTGTGATGGTGTAGGTTACGGGCTCAACTTTTCAATTTATCAACATCTTTTGACCAACCTTAGACGCGTTATTTACGTTGTAAGAATTGGTTTGGACCCTTGTCAGTATTGTTTCTGACGAGAACGCCTGTTATTTTACCTCCTTACATTACTGTGGTTCAAATAAAAATAATAAATTATTGTTTTGAATATAGTGTCGCAGTATATATTATAGTTCTTGGTCGCCCAGGTAAAATAACTATATTAAAGTTATGATGACAATACATATACCTACAGCTGGCATACTTTCATAACACCTACTTGCACGTACTATCTAATTGTCATGTGTAAAGGTTCATTTACGTGCATCGCGGCCGATCGCGAGCGACAATACTCAGAGTATGAGAATGCATGGCACCGTTTCCGAAGTCTGCGACAGACGCGCGCGGCAGACAACTGACGTAGGCTGCGCGCGCACTCTGACTATTGTCGCATCGGTAGCGCGCGTCAGCCGCTTGACGTAAGTCGCGCGCGGCTCGCGATCGGCCGCGATGCACGGAAATGAACCTTTATCTTACCTATACTTCGTAATTAAGATGACTCAAATGAGCCATGACAAATCGATCCGAAAATTTGTGGATATTAGTAATATGTGCTAAATTTGTAATGAAACCTATATGCTGCACAATCTACACATGCTAAAATAACTACTTTATAAATATTGTTAGGTTAAATAATACATTTCAATCAAGTTGTATCAAGGGTTTAAAAAAATCATAAATGATAAATACAGAAACTACTCTTTACTCAACAAGTCCATAACCGAGACGACGGTTCATGAACATTATCTTTTATGATAACGACATAATCTATACCAAGAGTATGTTTGTAATAACGAAAAGAATAAAGTGTTTTGTGGGCAGCTATAAATCTATGGCGGGCGGGTCCGAGCATAAATCACAAGCCAAAATGAGGCTTTCTAGACTAAAAATGAGGCCTCGTAATCTTACTCTAAGAGTGTATTCTCAAATATGCTATTCATTAGACCACTCTTTCGACTTTAAAGCCTGTAAATAATATTAAGTGGTTTAACTAAAGGTTAGTCTTCACCCTGAATTTTATGAATAGAAAACGAACAATAAATCATTAACATTTTTTTTTATTTTTCTTAAAAATCTTAAACTTACACAAAAAAAATGCTTTCAGTATATTAATCCAAATTACAATTAGTTGGGAATAATTAAAGTCTATTTGCTATTATTCTAAAAACAGGCTGTTGTAAGCAGTACGTTACTAGTGTTCCCCTAAGTGACGAAGATGCCGTAACAACTGCTAAATTAAGTAACCATATGTAAGGACCTACACACTGATAACAACGTTCAAATATTTTACGTTCCGTTACACTGGCGCGCTAGATCCGCGAGGCGCGCCACTGGATTCCTATCAAACTTTAGATGCTATAGAATATTAAATGGCTATTGAATGTTGCTGGTCGCGATATATTTAGAAGAGGTTTTGCTTAGACTTGAACTTTGTAAGAAGAAAAATACTCGTTTAACTAACGCTATGAGGATTTATGTCATATTGGATATACAAAACAAAGCCATAGCTAACTACTTTACTGTCATAGTCAAGATCCCATGCAATAGAAAATTGGTTTGTTAAAATTATGAAATACTAGCTGTCCCGCGCAACTTCGTCTGCGTAAATTTTCCCCCTTTTTATATTATCCCATGTTACTTCTAATACCTCCAAGAATATGTGTACAAAGTTTCATGATGATCGGTTGAGTAGTTTTCGCGTAAAAGCATAACAAACAAACTTACATTCACATTTATATATTACTAGGCATTAGTTTATGTACTGCCTACTGAATCCATAAGCACGCTACCTTAATGACAATAACAAATCCATTGTACCAACCTACGACACATATTACTAACCAAACACTTCGTAACGTGAGGAACTACTATTTGCCAAATGCAAATAAGTAATCTTGTGATTCTTTACCCAAAATTTGTTTAGAAATGTTCCTGACGTAATATCAATGTCACATTGTACGCTTGATCTGGTTTGTTTCGGTTATAAGACTGCTATAATTTTTTAAAGCTTAATTTATCTTGAATCCTGTGACAGCTGTTAAAATTCCATAGCTAGGGCTATTGTTTTGCAAAATTTGGTCAGGTATACGAGTAATTGTGATTATATCAAATGTCTATTATTGTTTTACATAATTTATATTGTAATGTTCACTTTATTGATATCTAATCGATTGGTATATACTCGTATATAATGACATTAGCGAGATATTTAAATAAAATCAGCTCGCTGTGCACGCACTTTCTGTCTTCACATCGCGCAGGTCAGTTGTTGATGGCCAACTCCCCGGTTGACCAATATTAATGACAATTTTTACTTTCTTTGTTGTTAATATAAAAATTACGAGTAAAGTAGCGTTACTAGTCAAAACATGATTCACAAAAATCGTATTATTATTTGTTGCTATTCCGTTTAATGTCATGTTTTCTTTAATTCTTGCAATAAGCTCTAGATGAGTAGGGTGACTATATTTTTCTGCGGAATTGACAATGAACTATTTCGTGTTTGAATATTGAAACAATTTAAGTTTTACCCGCTTTATCTTTTCTAACCAAAAGAAAATAAAATCAAATATAAGTTAACGAAACTACGTTTTAATATCTACAGAACTGTAATTTATCGAAACTGGATTTATTAATCATATTAATATTCTAAATTCATTTATTTAGGAATGTCCAGAGGTACAAGATACCACGTATTTGAGGACAACAGTATTTTCAAGGTCATATCGTTTCACTTTTATTATTCGGCCAGCATGTAGCCTCCATTATTTACTCTATCTCCATGGGTTAAATGCAATATCATATATTGCGCTATATATCGTACATAAACGTGAAAATTTATAAAATGTACTTGTAACGAATGATTAATTAATCATAATTAATCATTCGTTACAAGTACTTTGGCCAATATTTAAGCACATATATTTTTACCTTTGCTGTAAGTAGATGCTCCTACTATATTGTACCCACTAAGGCTGATTTTGCTTTATCTCATGTTTCAACTTTTTGATAATACAATTTTCATCAGTCCTTTAAGATGGAGTATAGTACCTATATTAGTCGCAGCACTTACCCCCATATCACGTGCATATAAATATATCTTTCTCACTCTTTTCAAATTGACAATATATATATATATATATATATATATATATTGTCAATTCGAAAAGAGTGGCCGCGAGTTTTTATTGCCAGGTTCTTTTTTCCGGCTTTACGGCTATTGTTTGCGAACTTGGCTTTACATGTACATGTAGAATCCCGACGTATCACAAGAGTGGTTTTGCATCATAAGTAAATAATTTTTTTTAAATTTTGAATGACAATGACAACGACATGACCAATCAAAAGTTTATCTTTCAGAAAAAATTACATACTGATAAAATTTTAATAATAATATTTTTCGATCTTACTGACATAAATAAATATGAAATAATTAATGACAAACAAAAAACTAAAATCAAAAATTAAAATACAAAAGGGAAGAGAATAATCGTTACTCGGACTCGAATTTCGGGTTTCTGGACCGCCACCTGAGCTATAATAACATTAAAGATAGTGGCGAAATTAACCTTCGTATTCTTATGATATTATAGCAGTTTTTGATACTGACGCGAGTTTAACATTTTTTATGTACCAAAAAAGTGCGTAACGCCGCTAAAGAAGTTTTCACTTCATAAAAAACATTTTTACAAAAAAATATTACCGACTTCTAAAATAAATACAAGGCAACTAAAAAGCAATAACAATTATACCTAGAAAAACGAAAACAAATAAAACATTTTGATGTTGGTGCCATGAAATAGTAGTCTTTATGTTTTATTTGGCACCAAATTCGTTTTTTAATTCTCACTTTTTAGTAGGTTGGTTTGTAATTCACTTAAGTTACAATAGGCATATGTCAATTGCTCATATCCTTTTACAAAATATTGCTTACCCCGATGCAGGGCCGTTAATTGTTGAGGAGTTCACTATCAGCTCTATTACATTGTGTAATAGTAGTATAACGAGAATAAATTGCTACTCAATACCATATTAAAATAATTGAATAGGTTCGCTCGTCATTTGTGGTCTTCATTATCAGTTTCACTTCACCAGTTGGTGCTTCTTGAGAGTAAATGAATCACTCTGAAAATCACTATGAAATAAATGTACCTAAATCACTGTAGGTGGCCTTTAATATTTTAAGAGTTCCTTTGATTTCTCCAGGATCCCATTATCAGATCGTGATCTGATGTCAATGGAACCAACTTCGAAGTATATCCTTTCAAACACAAAAACAATTTTTCAAATCGGTCTAGCCGTCTTTGCGTAATCGGTGAACAAACATACAAAAAAAAACATACAGACGAATTGAGAACCTCCTCCTTTTTGAAGTCGGTTGAAAAATAATTATTTGGTAGTCGTTTTACAATGGTAACATCCTTAGCAGCTGTGAGGACGAAACGACAAAAAGGGATTCTTAACTCTCTTCTTCGTATTATTATTACTATTTTACAGATTAAAAAATAAACTTAAACTCATATTTGATTCGTGGAGCTAAGTCAGAGATTAGAGATAGTTTGAAATAAGAGTTTTAAAGTTGTTTGACGGTCCTTAATAAGACAGAGGGAATGTCAGAATCAAGCGATAAGTAGTGGTCGAAAAATCGAACACTTTTTATAGTATACCTAAATACTTTTATAGGTTTAAATATTACGTTACGACATTACATTCAATATTATGAGATGGTAATAAAATAATTACTCTTACAAAAAATGTCAATACGGTGTGCTCTGTGAAAGTTTGTATGGAATACCTATTTACCTAAAATTGTGATGTCAGGAATCCTGTCGTCGATAATACTTATATGTTTGTAAACGATCGTTTGTTTTTGGAACATTTGATATCTGCTATTGCCTAGTTGACAATGTGGTCGCAATCGGATCAGTCTTTTTCAAGAAGCCGTCAAACGAAACGTGGCCTAAAACACTGTGTGAAGTGATGGTTTATGACCATATAGTTTCACATTACGGGTCACTTGCTTTTTGACCAACTTGGAGTTAAAGGAAGTTCTCTGTTTGTCTGTTTGTGGTTTTTATGTGTTCACCGATTGCTCGAAGATAGCTGGAACTGGAAAGGGTTGGTCCCATTGTCGTGGGGTCGGGATTCGGTGGTAGGATACTAGTGAAAAGAGGGAAGCTTTTCAAATGTTGAGGGGTATACGTGTGATGATTTAAATATGATTAATAAATCATTTGTTACAAGTACATTTTATAAATGACATTTTATAAATTGTCACGTTTGTGTACGATATATAGCACAATATTTAACCCATGGAGATAGAGGAAATAATGGAGGCTACATGCTGGTCGAATAATAAAAGTGAAACGATATAACTTTGAAAATACTGTTGTCCTCTTCATCTCACTCTAAATAGGGGTTCTCTTTCTTAAATAGGTGGTATCTTGTACCTCTGGACACTTTATAGAAGCTAAATATAGAGTTAGTTTAATTTCCATATTAGTAAATATGGAAATTATATTTTTATTTCAATATCTACTGAACTGTAAATATTTAAAAAGTACGGAAATCCAGTTTCGATAAATTATAGTTCTGTAGATATTAAAACGTAGTTTCGTTAACTTATATTTGATTTTATTTTCTTTTGGTTAGAAAAGATAAAGCGGGTAAAACTTAAATTGTTTCAATATTCAAACACGAACATGTTCATTGTAAATTCCGCAAAAAAATTTGGTCACCCTACTCATCTGGCGCTTTTTGCAAGAAGTAAAGAAAACATGATATTAAACTGAATAGCAACAAATAATAATACACAATTTAGGTTTATTACGGTCATCGGCGGTTGTAATTAAAGTCGTCGTTATAAATTTAAATCTTGGAATCAAACACGAATTTATATACTTACAAGTGAAAAGAGAGTCACATTCTGGGCACTCACTTTTGCAATCTTGCATTATGCAAACATAAGCTGTTTTTATAACATAACATGTTTGCTTAAGTGAGTGCCCAAAATGTGACTCTTGAATAAATATTGCACAATTATTCTTAGATTTTAAAATGAAAAAATTACAATAAGAAGCATATCACGCCATAGATGTCTCTACGATACATTAGCCCTATTGTGCACTCGCTTCTCTACAAAGTTGACTACTATTTTTTATTATTACAAACGCGAGCTAAGATAGTTATTTATTATAGGTATTACCTTATATACAGTTCCGTCAAGAAAAAAAACATTAACTACTTAACAACACAAAAAAATATATACATATACGCCAGCGGCATTGGCCAGAAAGACCGAAGCAATAGTTGTCTGGGTTCCGAAGACAGACGAGAACAATTCCTGCATAGGGTCTCCACCAATATTAACTTCAGACAAATAGTCCATGCCTCCTATTCATTGAATGGATGTCCATTCAATCAAAAAAGTATGTTCGTATTTTGAATATATTGTTAGTAATCAAACCTCTTTGGTTGCACTGAATGTCAGTTACATTCAGTACAACCAAAGAGGTTTGATTTTAATACCATTAAAGGTTGACATTCTGAATATGCAATAAATAAAAAAACGAATTCCCGCCATTTTTCAATTGTT
The DNA here is from genome assembly GCA_945859575.2 of Herminia tarsipennalis. Lineage (NCBI taxonomy): Eukaryota > Metazoa > Arthropoda > Insecta > Lepidoptera > Erebidae > Herminia > Herminia tarsipennalis. Next base: position 39,887,471 of record OX243830.2, read on the forward strand.
ATTCAAGCAATCAAAATGAACGCCAGTAGCACAAACGTGGTTAAAGCGTTTCAAGTCTGAAAATTTTAGTGTGAAGGATAAGGCTCGCTCTGGACGCTGTCACGGATAAAATCAGTGCCATCTTTTAAAAGTGGAGCTAGATTGACATATTAGTAGCTACGATATTGCTGAAGAACTGGAAGTTGAACACAAAACAGTTTTACGTCATTTACAAAAGTCTGGGTACACGAAAAGACTTGATATTTGGGTACCATATGATCTCACTGAGAGAAAATTAATGTAACGTGTTTCCATTTGCAATTCTTTGTTCAAACGTAACAATTCCGACCCATTTCATAAACGGTTGATTACTATGATAAAAATAAGGTCGGTTACGATGTCCGAAAAAGCTCATGGTCGAAGCATGGCAAGCCCCACAGACCGTAGCAAAGTCCGGCCTGACTCGGAACAAAGTGATGCTGAGTGTATGGTGGGATTAGAAAGGAATCTAATTAATATATATTATTATTACACTATAAGCTTTTGCCGCCGGCTAAAACTATCGATTCTGACCTCTACTGTCAATAACTGATGAGGTTAAAAGAAGCCATAGAAAAACCGGCCGTTGAACATGAAGGGCGTGGTGTTCCATCATGACAACGCCAGACCGTACTCATCTATGGTCACTCAGCAAATATTTAGAGAGTTTGGCTAGAATGTGTTGATGTATCCTTCGTATAGCCTTGATACTCTTTATGAAGCATAAAGTTATCCTTAAAAGCACACTGTGAAAACTACATGAATATACTAACTACATGAGTATGTTAAATTTTTTTCTATCTTTAATAAAGTATATCTTCGTTTTGTAACTTAGAATAAAATAATAATAAAATATCTTAACTCACACAACGCTATCTGATCCCAAACTAAAAAGAGCTTGTACTATGGAAACTAGACAACTGATAACTTACATATTTATATACTTATATATTTCTAAACACATACATATTATAGATAAATAACACCTAGACACAGAATAAACCGTCGTGCTCTTCACAAAAAGTTTTATCCTGGGTGGGGATCGTACCCACGACCTCTTGCGTAGCAGTCGGATACACTCCCACCGCGCCACAAAGGCTGTCAAAAATACAACACTTATAAAAAAACATTAAAGTTTTCAAAATTACATTATTTTTCAAGTTTTTTTTATAAATTTCATAAATAATAATAACACTATTTTTTCTTTCTGAATGAAAAGGGAACCTAAAAGAAAAACAGGTATATCTAAACTATAGCTATATAGTTTTGAAGTGCATGTACGCATAGTGAGTGATAAAGTTTCATTGAGTTTTATCTTAGTTATAAGTTCCCGTGATCGATTAATTCATGTATAAGCTCAAGAAATTTCAGTAAGTGAGACCTCCTGATTTTCCATTACAAGTACAAGAACAAAGAAGAGAGTTTGTCAATTATCTAACTACAATGTAATCTATTATAAATAGTTTTAGTAAGAAATCTTAGTAGGAAAGTCTTAAGCTCCACTTTTTAAGCCTTTTAAATCGTAATACTTACGAATGAAATGTGATTCCTTTGATTTTCCTTACACTGCGGCTCTTACAGCCTCAGATGCTGAAGCCACCCATATTCCTCATATTGACATACACTATTAACGAGTCCTTTACCTCAGTACATAAACAATTATTGAAATACTTAAACATTTGAATATATATAACGCGCGATAACTTGTTTGGCACAATTTCATTGTTCGCCACAGTGTGCCAAACAGAAAAAAAACCGGCTACGATGATAAGGACAAAAAAAAAAGTTTTCATCCTTTTCTTTTTGATTGACAACGTAATTAACTATCCTTGTCTATATTTTTGATGACGTCACGTCGTTCATATGTAGTAGTTTTTAATCTGAGCTGTGCACCCACTTTTTGTCTCGACATCGCGCCGGTCAGTGTGACATCAGTAGTGCGTCACCCGAGACGACAGATTATAGATACAAAGATATATATATAATTGACGTAGGAAACAGGACTCCGCCATAACCTCACAAATTGACCAACAGGCCAGTATACACCACATATATCTTTTTACCACTTATTTTTCGGTCGATCAAATTATTCTTATCAACTTATCCAAATTAGTTATATTTCGGGACTTAATCGCGTGAATTATTTAAAGGTACGAACTACTTAACTTATCCAAGGTAACACTTAAATCTTAATAGCTCAATAAGTCATTTGGTAATAAAATTCAAATAATATATTTTAATTAAACTTTAAATAATTATTACATAAATGCAAATAAGATAATGGAAAAATCTGATATTATATCGAGTGCGATATATTTGCAATGACCCGAAAACAAGACAATATATATGAAATATGAGTTCCGCAATAAACTTCCTTGCCTTAAGTCCAAGTTTAGTAAGTTTAGATATCTCGCAATATTGTCGCAATGCAGTTATTGCAAGCAGCCGGCGACCTCACAATTCACATTAATCGTTATTAAAATTGTTAACTTTCCAAACTGCTTATTACCTTAACTTATTTAGACAGTACGGATTTGGGTCTACCATTTCAAAGATTCTTGTTAATCGATAGCATCTAAACTTGGTCAATGAATATCGGAATTTACATATTCATTACCTATTTATTTATAATATTATAAAAAGTGCTATTAGCTAAGTCTCTCTTTCTCTTCTAAACAATTTTTCTTTGGTTTTGCCAGCATGACAATCAGTAGTGTTATTATATGGTAAACTCTCATGCCAACTGTAAGTATACTTATTCGTCAATTAACAGTATAAACAAAACGTAATTATTATGTATTTTAATGTAAGGAATTTTCATCACGCGGGAAGATGTTAAGATAAAATTATAAAACAAATAATAAATATTACATTTATCTGCAAATATTTAGAAATGGTTTGTTATAACATTGGTGCTCGTAGTAATAGTAAAATATTTGATTGCTGTTTATAGGCGTTAGTTGTAGGGTTGCTACCTTAGTTGCTTGATGAAATTATAAATTTAATGACACTGCTTGTAGACCACTATTTACGGCGAGGAAAAGCTTAAATACATGTACTAAAATATTTTACATCTAAACTATTTTGAATTTAAATAACAACGACAATAACAATGCCTTTGTCTAATTTTCCAATAAAATTAATAATCTTATAGTCCGGCTATAAGTTCTATTACAAATAAAAATGCATTTATTTAATGAAGTAATGTAATATTACCAAAACTTATATGTACATATTTAATAAAGTCTCAGCAAAAAATAAAAACAATATTCTAAATAAAGGATAATATTATAAAGGCCTTTAATCTGTCTGGCCACGAATTTATGGAATTACGCACTGTTTCCATGGGAATTTTCGCCACTGCTTGCTTCAGAGATTTTTTAAGAGACACAATGTCGCCGTGTCTTTTAGAGCAAGCCATGTCCTCTAAAACTGACCATAATTTGTAGTCTAAAAGGTTGAAGGTCTGGACTAAATGGAGGCTATTCTTCAGCACTTATAAAGTCCGGAACGTTGGTTTCAAGCCAGGTCTGGGTAGTTCGTGCCTTGTGACCAAGTGCAGAGTCCTGCTGGAAAGTCCACCATACATTATTAAAAAGTGTATTGCTGAGAGGTTTCACAACACAATCAAGGACTGTCTCTTGATACACTTTGGCTGAAGTTTTCACTCGTTTTTCACAAAAATGTAGCTTTGTGACGCCTTGATAAATCACGCCCCACTAAACCATCACTGACGCAGGATAATGATCACGCTGTCCCTTCCTGACCACTTGAGCAGCTTCAGCAGGCCCGGGTCGACGGCGCGCTAGTGGTCCACGTGCGCCTCAAAGAGGTGTTAGTAAGTGACGGGGCTCCATTGGCGGAGCAGGGCTCACCGGGAGTGGGACAGGATGACAAGGACAAGCCGCTGCTCGGCCCAAGCGGGGCACACCTCCACCATATCCTCCGGCCGGTCACCGCAATGGTAACACTTGGGCGTTTTCCCCCACCTAATGCGATGCAGGTACCTCCCGAAGCACATATGTCCGGTGAGTACCTGTATCAGGCGGTAGGTGAGGACGCCATGGCACCTTTCCAGCCACTCCTCAAAGAGGAGACTTACCGCCGCTCGGCGTGGCCAGCTCGTGGCTGCGACAGTCGCTCCCTCCACGACGCCATGAGATCGAGCCGGAGCTCCCTCCGCCGTGCAGCAATTTGTCGCAGCAGCCGCAGCAGTTCGCTGAGAACCGAACCCAGTGAAACATCGCACGACATCTCTCGCCGGTTTCAGTCCACGTTAGAACCAAGGTAGTTAACGGCCCTGTCCGTTAGATAGGCCCCAACCACGCAACGGAGGTAGAGGCCCCGACCGCCGCCCGGTTTGCCGGCGACGGAGCGGATCTGCCAGGGAGCTCTCTTCCCTGACGCGCTCCGCCACCTCCTTCTACGAGAAGCTTCTGCAGAAGGATGCGACCACATTCCACGACCCCTCACACCTGACCATGGACAGAAACACGGCCGGCAACGAGAGGTCACTTCCGACCACTTCGGTGAGAACTCGACTCTTCCCCTAGAGTTACTAACCCCTAGACCAACAGGTCAGTCGATTTACCACTTTATCTTCACACTATTAACTTTTTTCAAAATTGTAGGCAGATAATTGTATTTTTTGAGAGTCAAAACGGGTTTTCAATTTATTGTTTTTCCCCTAAAGTAGCCCTCATGTTTTTCGTGGGTTTCCTGTAATCTACTGATCCGAATTGAAAAATTCTTTCACTGTTGGATAGCCCATTTATCGAGGAAGGCTATGGGCTATAAAACAAAATTGCATGATAGTGTGAGACATTACTTTGTATGTTCACATTTAAAATGCCGGGAGCGTGGCAGTTAGTCTCATTTCGGCAGTCTTAATCGAGTAATCGTAACGACAATACGTCTTCCTATAATTACATAAACGTTGCTATCCAACGTTGTGTGTGCTAAGTATAAGTGTGGTTTTAGTGTCAGTGATGCAGTGGCATTTTTCACTTTTCACTTGCTCTAGGTATCCGCGTCCATATGATCGATTACTATAACCTTAACACGAGTATTGAGCTGCTAATAGCTCATAAGGAGACCCTTGTGCTTCGCTTTATAAAATGTAGGAAGTAGCAAATCATAGAAAACAATTAGGTAGTTATTATTATATTACCTTGACGACTAAAACGTACTATATAAAAAAAGTCGAAGGCTTTAATGAATTATATCAAGCTAGGCAACTACTTATATGTTAATACGGAGCCGTCAGAGTACGAGTCCCACTCGCACTTGGCCGGTTTTTTTTCAGACCGCATAATTGCGTACATAGAATCCGCCCTTTCGCTCTTTTGTTGGATACTTTAGTCATCAGGATGAATTTAATGACATATATTTTAATAAATTCGGTTGAGCCCTAGAGGAGTTATAAATGAACATAGGAACATTACAAGGAAACATACTGTTGATAAACTTTCGCGATTTGTACACATTATAAAATTATATATACCTACTACCATACCGTAGGTGAAAGGAGTGACAGACAAAGTTGGAACAGTACTGCAGAAATACTCCATTAAGGCTGTATACAGTCCAGAATCTATGGTAGTTTAGCACCTACGTACTCCTAAGGATGTTATTACACTACAGACACCGGGCGTCTACAAAGTGAATTGCAGCTGTGGTAGTTCAGTGTCAAACTAAGCACACAATAGCGGAAAAGGTTAAGGAACGTATCGCGGCTGTAAAAAACCGACAGACAAATAAGTTAGCAATAGCGGAACACTTGCTGGATGCGGGATGAATCCTATCACTAAATTGAACAACACAAACTACAGGTCCTCTCCACTGACCATCACTATTACTCCAGAATGGCAAGAGAAGCGATTGAAATAAAAAAAATACACGGCAATTTCGACTGAGAAGACGGATTGAAGTAATGTTATAGGCATTTTTTGTCAATTACTTTACAAAAATGCAATCATTGTATTTGTAAAGCAATTGGCAAGAAATGCCTATAATAATTACTTCAATATTCGGCTTGCGACATCATAATTTGTTAAAATGCTCTCTGTAACGAAGCAATAACAAAAGCCGTGATAGTTCTATAACTACCGACTAGATGGCGCATGCGAGGGGCCAAAACTCGCGAGCATCAAGAGATAGAAAAATTTGAGGTCTAGTAACATAGTCCAGATAGGTGGTTCGCTTCTGGCCCTGGGTTGGCTACGGAAGTCTCGGGTTCGATTCCTGGGTCTTGACTTCAAATTTTTCTATCTTTCTAAAATGCAATTATTGTATTTGAGAAGATGGATACCGTTTGTCAATCAATAAGTGCAATCGCCAGTGTGCAGATGTCCTTAGTGTTGTGTGTGATAAAAATTAAGCGAGGCTACTTCATGGAGGCGACGCTGAGCTAAACCAGTCTACCCGTGACCACGGCAATACGGAAATGCAATACGGTTGAAACGTCGGGCAAATAAGGTATTTATCTTAAATTATTCTCGCGATTAAGACCGAGAGAGAGACTGATGAGTAAGGCACAGAAGGAAGATCGAGACCTGCTACCAATAATCGAGTGGAAATTTCGAGGACAGAGACCTCTATGGAGTGACATACCCAGATTAAGCCCTATTACAAAGGCGTACTGGGCTCAATGGGAAAGTCTCATGATGCAAGAGGACGCCCTATATAGGAAGTGGGAGTTACTTAAGGGCGACCTGTAGACCATGCATATGGTTATCCCGCAAAGCAAAGTGGCTTAATTATTGAAACTGGTTCACGATGGTACATCTGGCGGACATCTCGGCGTTAAGAAGACTCTAATGAAGGTGAGAGAGCGCTTCTACTGGGTGCACTGCAGAGAGGATATCGAGGAATGATGCAGAAAGTGCTCAAGATATGCTTCTACCACGCAAAAGATCGAAAGGAAAACTGCTACTTTATAACGTCGTAGCTCCCTGGGAAAGAATCGCTTTAGAGGTAGCTAGGCCATATTCAGCAACCGAAGAAGGAAACCGTTTTATAATAGTGGTTCGAGACTATTTCACTAAATGGCCTAAGGTGTTTGCTACACCTAATCAAGAAGCTAAGACTGTGGCGGAGAAGCTAGTGAAAGGTGTAGTATGCCGGTTTGTTGTACCATTCAAATCAAATCAAATCAAATCAAATCAAATCGTTTATTTGCTAAAATGTGGTTACAAGAGATGTTACATTATTTCATTAATACAGCACATTTACCATTTTATGGCATGCAAATGTTATTAGTCTATAAAAACAAACAAAATAGAAAAAAAAATAAAAGCACTATTATAGTATTACATTTTAAAGTTCATTATAATAATTTGTATTTAATTAGATAATATTAAAGTGGTTAAACAGACGATACTTATTATGATAATCAATTCAAATTATAATTAATGTGTACACATGCATTATTGTTTATAACATTTTATAGCTTAAAAATTCGTGTACTGAGTAGAAACAATTTTCAATGAGCCATGCACTAAGTTGTTTTTTAAATTTTATAAGTGGTAGATCCGTTAGACCTTGAGGTAGGTGGTTATATAGTCTAATACACATGACATAACTGTTTCTGTTGCATATTTCAGTCTTTACATTTGGTAACACTAGTTTATTTGGAAATCTTGTGTTGAAATTACAAACTGTTTTTTTAGTTGTAAACAAATCGGGATTTAGTTTTACAAAGATGCAGCTTTCAAATATGTATAAACATGGTACAGTTAGCAATAACATTTTTTTAAATAGAGGCCTGCAACTCTCCCATGGGGCTTTATCACATATAGCTCGTAAACATTGTTTTTGGGTAATGAATACTTTATTTAAGTGCACTGAATTCCCCCATAACATAATACCATACCTCAGATTTGAGACTACAAACGCATGGTATGCCTGTAATGCTGTTTTTACATTTGAGAGCTTTGTAAGGCGCCATAGTGCGTAGACGAATCTATTTATTTTTTGGCTAATTCGATCAATATGGGGCTTCCATGTACAATGCGAGTCCAGCATTATGCCAAGAAAACAGGCTTCTTCTACTTCCGTTAGATGCTGTCCATCATAGCTCAGGTTAAACAGTTGTTTTTTTGCTCCTTTGTTACGAAACTGAATGTATTTGGTTTTGGAGATATTAACAGTTAGATTATTATCCTCCATCCAACCTACAATATCCCTTATTGTTGCGTTGAGTTGTTCTGAGTAATCCTACTGTTTTGGGTACTACAACAGAGATGTCATCAGCATAAAGAGTACACTGATATTTAGTAATAGATGGTAAGTCATTAACATACAAAAGAAACAATAGAGGGCCAAGTATGCTCCCCTGGGGTACCCCTACAGTAACTGCTTTAATCTGTGACTTAATCTTAACAGCTTCTCTATTTTCGTTGAGAGTGGTTAATTCTACGTATTGCGTTCTGTCGCAGAGATAACTACTTAGCCAATCAGTTGCAAGTCCACGTATTCCATATGCTTCACATTTGCGAAGCAACAGGGTGTGGGATACACAGTCGAACGCACGACTCATATCAAAAAGTAAGGTAGTAGTGGGCACTTTTCTGTTAATACTATCTATTATGTTATTTATTAGTTTAAATGTGGCTAGTGATGTTGATTTCCCCTTTTGGAATCCTGTTTGTTCCGGACATAAAATATTATATGTGTTGATGAAGGCCATTAGGCGAGAGTGCATAATTTTCTCAAATACCTTAGACAATACAGGTATAAGAGCGATTGGTCGGTAATTAGTTACTTCAGCTTTATTTCCTTTCTTGTAAATAGGCTTTATGACAGTTGTTTTCAGTCTGGCAGGAAAAAATCCTTGTGAGAGCGATAAATTAATTAAATGCGCGAGTGGATTTGATATGTGCTCACTACAAGCTTTTACGATTTTTGTTGGAAGATTGTCATAGCCGACTGATAGCGTGTCTTTAAGAGACATAATTGTCTTTTTTGTTTCTTCCGGGTTAGTGGGATACAAAAATATACTGGCATTATTATTTTTAAGCTTGGAATTTACACAATATAATTTATCGTTCTTATTATTATTAGTAGAATTTATAAAATAATTATTGAAAATATTTGTAATGTCAGTAGGATTTTTAATGGAATTATTATTAATTATTAAATGTGTTATGTCTTTAGAAATTATATTTTTTGAATTAATGCTATTATTTATTATCTGCCATGTCGCTTTACATATGTTTTTAGATTTGTTTATAATAGATTCATTGCTTAACTTTTGAGCTGTAACCAAGCATTTTTTGTATATTTTATTATATTTAGTGTATTTAGTTTTATTGTGCACAGTTCGTGACTTATAGTACTGAAATCTGAGGGTACGCTTTTTATTTGATGCCTTTCTCAAACCTTTAGTTAGCCACGTTAGGTTATTTTTTGCACAGGATATTTTTATTTTATGTAATGGGAAGCAAAGATCAAAAAATAATAAAAGCGTGTCGTGAAAGGTATTGAAGGCCGAGTTGGCATTATCTTCTGACAATATATTTGACCATGATAGTGATTTTAGACAATTTTCGTACCGTTTTACATTGATGTTGCATAAATCTCTCTTATATATGTATGTAAATAAAGGTGGCATACTTTTGTTTTCAATCGGTATTTCAAGTAATTGTCCAGTGTTGTGATCAGAACAATGGTAGCACACTTCCTTTTGCGTCTGGTATGTTGCTTAATATTTGGTCGAGACATGAATTTAATCTAGTAGGTTCTTTGATATGAATATTAAAATTGTAAGATTCAATTAATTTAGAAAATTTTGATACGGCTTCGCATGTTTTGAGTACATCTATATTAAAATCACCTGTAATAATAAGCTTTTTCTTTGTTTTATGCTTTATTTGATGCATTAGTAGTTCTAGCTTGTTGAGAAACAAAAGAGGGTTGGAGTTTGGTATACGATAGATACAAATAATTATGCAGTTATAGAAACAAACATTCGAGCTCGTGCTACATTACTCTAGCTCATTAGCTCGAGCTACATTAGAATTACACAGCGATCAAGGAAGGAATTTCGTGTCCGCACTGTTCCAAGAAATGTGTCAACTACTCGGGATACATAAAACGAGCATTACTCCAGGACATCCGCAATAAAACGGCCGAGTATAAAGATTCAACCAGACCCTAGAGAACCATCTGACTAAAGAAGTACAAGATCACCAGCGGGACTGGGACCATTTTGCAGTGCACGACCCTACTGGATTTACACCAACCAAAGTCAACTTCGGCATTACATGTACATGTAGAATCCCGATGTATCACAAGAGTTGTTTTGCATCCTAAGTGAATAAAGAATTTTGAATTTTGAAGAGAGATTCGCCTGCCAGTGGACTTGATTATTGGAACACCTCCGGATACACCTACATCAACGATCGATTACATCACCGAGTTGCAGACACGAATGGTCAATGAAAACCAGGTAGAAAATGAAAACTCATTACGACATAAAGGCTAACAATCCTGGATTTTAAGAGGAAATGCTGGTGTGGCTGCAGAAAGTTGGAAAGGCCTATACAAAATCATCACAGAGGTCTTCGATGTGACCTACCGAATAAAATAAGGTATTCGTATCGTGCATATTGACCAACTGGCGAAATATCGAGGCACGATGCGCGGGACAAGCACCATTATGAGGGGGACAATATTACGAACGAACGAGCTCGAATGTTTAAGAAACTAGTAGAATACGCCCGAGTTTATCAATGAACAACAACTATATGTGTGCGTGAGACGCGCGTGCCTATGCACCGCAAAATGTAAACAACTTATTCGTGTGCGTGATGTTTCCGAATCTGGCTACTAGTCTGTTATTATTGGACATGCTTCTGAGTCTGTTCTTTATTGTATTTTATTTTATTCAACCATTTTGAATCAGACTGACTCACATGACTGCTGAGTACCAATGGCCACCTTCCGGCCCCATCATCAGATCCAGAACACTGTACAAGTGTAAGAGTATTTGTCAAGACACGAATCTAACGAGCTCAAACACGGGGGGGACCGCAGATACCTAAATATCTGACTGTTGAGTACCACTGTTTCCCTTTCGGCTCCATCATCAGACCCCGGAAATTATCTAGGATTTAAGTACTTATCAAGACGAATCAAATGAGCTTGCTAGGTTTAAAAATATACTTTTTTTTTACTTAATTTTTGAATCCAAGAAGTAATCACCGAATTACAGTGATGTTATCGATATTCAACACTCACACAAACTATGACAAGCTAACAAAGATCTGCAAAGAAGCACTAAATTAAATTAAGAATGTGAAAAAATAGCACATACAGGTAATTCAAAAAAAGACTCCATAAATAATAACATTAAAAAACACAACCCTACGGTACAGAGTAGATATAAAGAATAAAATGTTCATTAGGTACTATATCAGTACTTATATACACAGAGGCATGATCGTTTGCCAAAACTATTAAAAAAATAAATATTTTTGATGTTTATAATTTATTAAGAAAAAATATACCCACTATAGTATAACTTAGTAATAATGAAATCAATCAGTGAATCATTTATTTCTAAAGGACACACGAGACTACAGTGGGGACTAGCCATTATAGGTAAAAATCTAAGTAATTATTAAAATTAAAGCACGCATTGCATGTTTTCTTAGTAAACATATTTTAAGAAACTCTGGAATTTTAACTTAAGTATTTTTTTGAAGTGAAAACTTCTTTAGCGGCGTTGTGCACTTTTTCGTAAAAGGGAATTAGAGTAGACCACCGGCGCGGGATAGGAGAGGAAGTAATATGCTATCTCTTTCTACCGCGCAGCGAAAATGTATGCCTGCTCCTACTGTTTCGTATAAGCGGCACAGGGCGCTTGCGCGAGTGTGCGTGTATGTTTGTACTACAGCGTAATAGCTTTGAAGTGTTAATTTTTTTATGTAATATAAATTGTCACGAAGAAAAAATCAGCTTCTGTTACATGTATGAAATGTCCCCCCTAAAAATATTTATTATTATTATTTAGCTATCGAAATAAGTAGCGGCTACTACAAGACATCTTTTCACCTAATTTCATAAAGATTCGTTTAGTAGTATTTGAGTCAAATGCCTGTGACACGGACGGACAGACAGACAGACGGACATTACAAAACTATAAGGGTTCCGTTTTTTGCCATTTTGGCTACGGAACCCTAAAAATGATAGTACTTATATCTGATAAATAAAGCAATCCGTGCGAAATTATTCCCTAACTATTCTAAAATTTTCAAAACTGCACGTTAATGTTCAAGTTTTCACTTCTGCCGGCACTCCCGGAGTGCAACACAGGTTTGTTTTTTTACCCGACTGTAAGGAAGGGTTATGTTTTTTGCGCGTATCTTGTATGTATGTAATATTCTTTATTACCTGATATCTCGCAATCCACTAAACGGATTTTTACAATTATGACGTTGTTAGATTCGTCTTGATCGCCAAAGTGTTCCACGAGTATTTGAAGTTTGAAAAAAACAAACAAAGCGAAAAAAAAGTTGTTTTAAATACTGCAATATGGGTATCAAGTTAAAGGGCTCATCTCATGGTAAATCTTTCAAAAAGGTATACCATGATTATGCCTGTAATCCTAAAAAAGTTAGTTAGCAACCATTCTTTTTTCAATTTTCTATACTTGACAATAGCTGTGATAAAAGTTACTTTTAACATCGGTTACATCCTACTATTACCATACCTATTATCCCACTAAAAAGTATTATATAAAAATAAAAAACCCTCCTGCACAAAAAAGATGGAAACAAGATCCCTTACATAATTATATAATTTCATGCAGTTGGAGGCACTTTACTAAGTTCATCGAGATTCATGAATGCCTTCGACTGCATGAAATATAATTATGAAGGGGATCTTGTTTCCACTTTGTTTGTGTAGGTGGGTTTTTTCATTTTTATCATTTATTTTTTTACTACAAACGCGCTCTGGCCCGTTGTCCCTGTTATTGTTTATTTACTGTCATGGTGATTTGATGGTTTTAATCTTTCAGTAAACACTACAGTTATAACTTTTGGCTTACAATGCGGGTGGGTGTCACCAGCAACAAAAATATTGCAATCAGAACACTCTCCTGTGGGTAGACCGCTGACAGATTCTGAAATATCCTTGATAGCTGGATTACCTTCGTTATCAGCTATGGTGGGGATTCTCATGCAAGTGTATGTTGCAGACACATTTGGACGAAAATATAGTATGTTAATGATGGCTGTTTTTCAATTAGTAAGTAGCACTACTTCTAAGTTAAATAAAATAAAATAAAATTTTACAAATACAATAATTGCATTAATGAAAGATAGAAAAATTTGAATCCAGACTCAGGAATCTAACCCGAGACTTCCGTAGCCAAACCGGGGCCAGAAGCGAACCACCTATCTGGACTATGTTACTAGATATCAAATTCTTCTATCTCTTAATGCTTATTGGTTAGGCCCCCGTAGCGACATCTAGTCGGTAGTTAAAGAACTATCACGGCTTTTGTTATTGCTTCGTTGTGGTTTAAGAACTTTATTTTCTCATAAGAATTAACAATAATTCACTTACTGAGAAACAATATTCAATAAATTAGCTTAAGAGAGTGTACATTATCATAATTAATTAATACTAACTTAAAAGTAAACAGCACAAAAGTTAATGTGACAGTAATTAACTAAATGCCACAAAGTGGGTATAATGCAAATAATATTCTAACGAAGTTTGTCAACAGTACACAGATGTTGTAACTAACTACACCGCAACTAGATGAGGCACACACGGCTACGCACTGCTTAAAACTCATACATCTAACATAATTAGTGTTTTTTTTTTTTTTTTTTTTTTTTGTTTAATTCATCTAAATATTAACTACACAAATAATGATGTAATATATATTATTTTTGTTATATATTGTACATAGGTATGTAATATTTTTTTTTTTTTTTTTTTTTATTTAATTATATATATATTTATATTATGTATTAGTTTTATTTGTTCAGTTAAGGATATGTGATTTAAGCCTTTTTTTAAAAATTGCCATGCTAGCAGATTCTTTTATTGCCAAAGGCAGCGCATTGTACATTTTTGCCCCTTCATATGTTAAGCTCTTTTTGCCATAATTAGTTCTGGGTGGACGTGTTACTAGATAATTAGCGTTACGTAGTTGCATTTTTTGAGTTTCTTGTTTTTTTGTAAATGACAACGTTGTGTGTATGTCTTCATTTAATATTTTTCGTATTAGTATGCATGTATAGTATGTGTAAACTTGTTTTATATTCATTATCTTTGTTTCGTTACAGAGAGCATTTTAACAAATTATGATGACGCAGGCCGAATATTGAAGTAATTTTTATAGGCATTTCTTGCCAAAGACTTTACAAATACAATAATTGCATTATTGAAAGATAGAAAAATTTGAATCCAGACCCAGAAATCGAACCCGAGACTTCCGTAGCCAAACCCGGGCCAGAAGCGAACCACCTATCTGGACTATGTTACTAGATATCAAATTCTTCTATCTCTTAATGCTTACGGGTTAGGCCCCCGTAGCAACATCTAGTCGGTAGTTAAAGAACTATCACGGCTTTTGTTATTGCTTCGTTACAGAGAGCATTTTAACAAATTATGATGACGCAGGCCGAATATTGAAGTAATTGTTATAGGCATTTCTTGCCAAAGACGAAAGATAAGAAAGATAGAAAAATTTGATTCCAGACTCAGGAATCAAATTTTTCTATCTTTCAATAATGCAATTATTGTATTTGTAAAGTCTTTGGCAAGAAATGCCTATAAATATTACTTTAAAAATAAAATTTGTTTATTGATACATAAATTAACATTGGTATTTATGTGGGCACAATCTATGAACATTTGTTACAATATACCTATGTACTGATACTGCTTCCCAAACTAGGCCAGAAGCCTGTATCTTGGGAGACAGTGTTCAGTCGCACAGAGTGTAGATAGTTTTGTTTAAAACCTTCATTTTAATTCAACTAGCTTCATAAACCAGATATTGTCCTGCTGGTGATTTTGAAAACTTTATTTTATGCAGTATACTTAAAATTATTGTTGAAATTTTGTAACTATTAAATATTCCTAACAAAATATTAATAAGAAATAAATAATAAAAATATCAGCTGCTTACTTTCAGACGTGTTTGATCATAAAGATCTGTCCGACGAGTCCTGAAAGTCTTATGGTGGCGAGGATATTTTGTGGTCTTGGAGCCGGAGGTTGTTTCCACGTGATCCCGATGTACGTCAAAGAGATCAGTCAGGATAATATTAGAGGCACTTTGGGATCAATTGTAACACTGGCTCAAAACTTGGGGATCCTAACAATGTACGCTTTAGGAGGTTACCTAGATTACTACACAGTGCTTTATTTAGTTGTGGGACTTCCAGTTTTAACTTTAGTGATGTTGCTAAAAGCACCTGAGTCACCCTCATTTCTGGTGAAGGCAGGAAGATCAGAGGTATGCCATTATTGCCTAACTTTTACTACTTTTTTTTTGATAGAAGGTACAAAATGTTCCATTATTGTTTCATTTTCTAACGTGATTAGCTCATTCAAAATGAAATGATTCAAATATAAATTTACAGGATGCTACAAAAACAATTGCATTTCTGAGAGGCTTAAGCATGCACGATAAAGAAGTATTGGCTGAAATCGATGCGATCCATCGAGAAGATGAATATTTTAAGTCTTTACCTAATATTTCATTTTTTAAGATTTGTAAGTATATTTTTTATTGAACACTACAGCATTTTATTACTCTATTATAATATTTAAGCAATGTATTTAATCATTAATGCATTTTTAAAATCCATTTTCAGTCAAAGACAAAGCATGGCGTCGCGGCTTCATCATCATGTTAGTAATATTAACATTCCATGCGATGAATGGAACTTTTGCCATTGTTAACTATGCTTCAACTTTGCTGGCAAAATCAGAAACAAAGATTAGCCCCGAACTTCAGACACTCAGCATACCAATAGTTCTTTCAATAGGAACATTGATCACAATGAGTTTCGTCGATAGGTTTGGCAGGAAGGTAAAAAAGCTTTTAAATCTAGTATAAGGAATCGAAAACTGGCAATGCAAGTGAATTTAAGAGATCACCAATTTGAATAGAACTTCATGATATGTAATGGACTATTTGCATAGACTTGGTGTATTTTATTTTAAATAATTTACTTTAAAGCATATTTGAAATGATAAATGCGACTACTTTGTGTTTATTCTCAAAATATAAATATTCTATAATTTTTAAACTTTACCGGTTTACACCGACCGTGGTCACAAGCTGTCTGGCTTCAGCTTGTGACCACGGTCGGTGCTACCTGATCGAAACGTCAGGTATAAGGTCAATAATTTACCTAGTTTAAACGCATTTATTCCCATGTCAAATTGTTTATAAATAATCTAATCTATATTGCTTTCCCTACAGCTGATGTTAGGCATTATGTTCATAATTTCGACGTTGAGTTTCTGCACCCTTGCGACTGTCATGTTACTACATGAGCATGGTTGGTCTACACCTGGCTGGCTACCTATTGTGCTCATATTGCTAATAGCATGGTCTTATGGAGCTGGAGTTTCTCCCATACCATTCATCATTATGCCTGAGTTATTTAATTTTCAAGTAAGTAGAATTGGACTTGATTATCTCACAAGTCAGACAGCGTCAAATTAAATTAAATTAATATTTTCAGAAGGTTAACACACACGCACACCTATAGATACATTATTTTAAGAGCATATTCCTTAAAATAATAGCCACGAGTCTCTGTTTCTGGAAAGGTCTATTATGAATGCAAAGACAAAGAATCTTGGTCTGTAAAAAAATGTGTTTTGTTCCGAATTACTTTATTCTGAAATAAGTATTATAAAAATTATGATCAGCTCTTTTCTTGCTTGAGCAGAAATAGATTCAAATCACTACCACCCAAATCTTTGTTTTGCAAAAATCTGAATGTCACCGTACCGCGGTTCTCATTTGAGACATAGTGCATAAATCTCATTTACCCAGTAATTACACTTGAAACTTGTTACCATAATATTAATTAATCTATTGTTTATGTTTCAGATACGCGCTAAAGTAATGGGTTTCTTGTGCACCCAGGCTTGGTTGATGTCCTTTGTTCAGTTGATATCTTTCGCGACCATAACAAGTTCCTTTGGAGCACACATGGCGTTTTATATGTTCGCTGCTATTAACCTCGTAGCCGTTGTTATAGTTTTTATTTTTCTGCCTGAAACTGGTGGCAAGACTGTGGAGCAAATAGAAACAGAGCTACGGAAAGATAAAAAGGGTTGAAAAAGTCAATATCTACTTATTGAGTGTTATTAAAGCTAGATAGTAAAGTGATTTTACTGTTGCAGTATTGTATATATGTATGTATTATCTTAGCTAAATAAATGTATTACATTGTATTAAAATTGATGTAACGAACTTTTATTATTAAGTAAAAAAAAACAAAATTTGTTTGTGTATATTTCTTGTCTTCATACCTATTTTGTATTCATATAATATGAATCACATATAAACATGTAACAGATTCATATTTGGTTCAAAAGATAATGGTTCAAATTTAGATGACATGTATGTACATTATGTACACATACATCTTAGTAAAGAGATTAACTTATCACAATTAAAACAATGTCTGACTCACTAGTGATTCATTAACTTGACTCATTAACGATCCTTGTACCAAGAAAACAAAAATGTTATTTACTAATTTTCTTCCCATTGAGGCAAAGAATAAAATTAGATATTTTAAATTAAGACTTCTTATTTTAATTTCTCGGGATAGAAAATAAAATGTTTAATTTCCATAAAGTTTTTTTTCTCTTGATGACAATCTAGAGGAGTATTATTAAATATCGTAAGGCATACAATACAAATACTTTTTAGGCTGTAACTTTAAAACTTTTTTCACACCTCTTGTTTTTGATATCTCACAGCCACCATATTTTTTTCCAAACTTCACTTATGTAAGTACACTTGGGCGGTCAAGACAAATCTAACGACGTCTTATTTGTTTAAATCCGTCTAGTGGATTTAAATATATGTGGAAATAAAGAATATTACATACATACATCCAAGATACGTGAGAGGTGTGAAAAAAAGCTTATCGTAAGCATTTCGAAAAGGTGAGCATATGAGTATATTCATGATAAAGACTGTAATACTACAAAGTCAATTAGCAACCATTCTTTTTTCAATTTTCAATACTTGTCAATAGCTGTGATAAAAGTTAATTGTTACATCCTAAAACCAATAAAAAGTACTATTAAATAAAAAAATAAATTTAAAAAATAAAGCAGTCGGAGGCATTAATAAATCTTGATGAACTTAGTATTGTGCCTCCGACATGATATTGCATAATTAGGATCTTGTTTGGATCTTTTTTGCGCCGGCGGTTTTTTTTATCATTTATGTAAATATTTTCATTTAATATAATGATTATAGATTTGAAAAAGCTATACAGTTCAAACATGGCCTTTGCAGGGCTGTCATCAAGTACAACAATAGAAATTATAATACACTACTCCCAATCGTCTACACATGAAGTGTTCTTAATATTGGCTTATGACTTTTTGGATGTATTGCTTAGTAACTGTTTGATATTTGATTCAACTGTCTGGTAAATATTTTCGAGTTGTTTATTCGTACCTGCACTATGTGATGTTAAGTTGTTCGATTTTTTTTCCAATATTAGAGGTGATATAAATTTTAAATGTATGGAGGAAAAAATCAAAAATATCTTCGAGTTGTTTATTAGTACCTGCACTGTGTGATGTTAAGTTGTTCGATTTTTTTTTCCAATATTAGAGGTGATATAAATTTTAAATGTATGGAGGAAAAATTCGCCTCAAGTGGGACTTGAACCCGCGCCCTTAGGGGTGCCGGCCCTAAGCTATTGGCAACTCCGGCACCGAAACATGTCCACTAAAGTCGAATTTAGCCTCCACATGATATGATTTTACGGCAATCGTGACTTCATCCACCGCGTTCCTAAGAAACTTTTTTGTACGGCTCTGTGAGTTTCATTGTAGAAACGATTTAAACACAGATTTTGAACATTATTCATTATTCCTGAACATTACTTTTGTCATTTTTAAATATTTTTTTATGCAAATACTCCTTGAGTCGTTTATTTCTTTCATACTTAAGGTCGCGGGTTAAAGTCCTACCTGAGACATTTTTTTTGCTCCATACGTCTTATATTTATATGAATAACCTTATTTTTGTTTTCGTTTGTAGCTTTAACTGGATGTTACGAATGCTTCTTTCCATTTTATTTTGACGTTAAAACTTAACTAGAATCAAAACAGGGAGCACAAAAATCTTATTTAGAGTCCATAATTAGTGTAGTAAATAATACAAAAAAAAAAAACAAAGTGCAAGTTTGCTAGCGTTTATAGTCCACAGTAACTGCGTACCATCAGGCAGAATTCGTGCTTGTTTGCCTACAAAAGGAAAATTTTTTGAGGTGAACAAATTATCAGCCCGTATGATGTTAAGATAATATTACACAACAAATACATATAAACTTTGTATCAGGCAAATATTAGCAAATGCTTTGTAAAGACATTGACGCCGGTGTATTGTAAAATATTTGATTGCTATAATTAGGTGTTAATAGTAGGGCTGCTTAAATCCTACAGTTGCAAATATTTCTAGTGTCCTTCCACAGAAATGAATTGCAACTGTTACTTACAAAAAATAAATTATATTGATTCGCAGTCGTTGTCTTGGTAACTGCATTATCAATCATGTTATCAATAATGTTTTTATTATAAAAACATCATGATAATAAATAATGCAGATATTGAGGTATTTAAATATCGTTTGTTGAGGTTGAACAGAAAATGAATGTTATTAGTTTAGTTTTATTTTTATGTCAACATTTATGACACAAATTTTGAATCACAGCCCTAGGTAATATAATAGGTATAGAGAATAAAACAAGCATTAGTTGAGATATTTGTATTAAAACACAACCCTAAAGTACAGAATAGTTATATAGAAGAAAAGGTGCATCAGTTACGACTACAGTATTGTATATAGAGGCATGATGGTATGCCAAAGTAGCTAAAATATATTTCAATTAATTCAAATATTCAATATTTAATTAGAAAATATTGTCTACCGCAAAGCAAATATGAAGAACAAAAGTGAAATTTCTAAATCTAAAGGGCACACGCGAGAACAGTGGGCATTGGCAGTTTTGGGTAAAAAATCATTAAAGTTTAATTATAAAATATATTTCAATTAATTCAAATATTCAATATTTAATTAGAAAATATTGTCTACCGTAAAGCAAATATGAAGAACAAACGTCAAATTTCTAAATTTAAAGGGCGCACGCGAGAACAGTGGGCATTGTCAGTTTTGGGTAAAAAATCATTAAAGTTTAATTAAATTAGTGTTGAAAGCCGAGACTGATATCGAAGATCTTTAAATTATACTTGATTATTTTTATTGGTTGTCTTACTTTTTGACGATTATAAGGTCCACAAATTTATTTTCAGTTAACACTACGGTTATAACGTATGGTTTACAAAGTGGCTGGGTGTCTCCCATGACTAAAATACTGCAATCAGAAGAATCCCCTGTGGGTAGACCACTGACAGATTCTGAGATCTCCTTGATAGCTGGATTACCTTCTTTAGCGGCAATTGTTGGAATTTTTATTCAGGTGTATATCGCAGACACATTTGGCAGAAAATATAGTGTGATAATGACGGCTCTTTTTCAATTAGTAAGTATGCGATTAAATATGAATTCATTACTCAAACTATATAATCACATAAGTAGTTTCAAAACCCACAACGTGTTACTGATCCACGTTCCACAATTTGCGTTGTTTTCTATTTTGCCTGTTTTTTTTTGTTAAAGACTACTCGCGCACTAGAGTACAGGAAATACGTCACGGGGTAAATTACATACATACAAATCACGGACACAGTACACGGAACAACAATTTGTGGCTCACACAAAGTGGCGTTTCGCTAAGTGCGAATCGAATCAATGACCTCCGGTTTAGTAGCCAGGCATTTTTATTTTGACTAGCTATATTAATATATATTATATTTCTTATTTTTGCTAGATGTGTTGGATCACAAAGATCTGCCCAGCAAATCCTTATAGTCTAATGATATCAAGGATATTTTGTGGACTTGGCGCTGGAGGTTGTTTTCATGTGATTCCAATGTACGTCAAAGAGATCAGTCAAGACAATATCAGAGGCACTTTGGGATCAATTTTAGTACTGTTCCAAAACTTGGGGATCCTGGTAATGTATTCTTTAGGAGGGTACCTCGACTATTATACGGTTCTGTATTTCGTCGTGGGTCTCCCAATTTTAACAGTACTGATGATGCTAAAAGCACCAGAGTCGCCTTCGTTTTTGGTGAAAGTAGGACAATCAGAGGTATGCAGTCTTTTTCTATTTCAAATATAAGTATTTTGATGTAGATGCAATTTTTCATTCTTAAAAAAACCTCACGAAATAGTTTTGTATACTTTACAAAGTTTGAAATATTCCTTAATATCAGTTTATATAATTGATTTCCAGCAAGCTGTTGAAACAATTGCATTGCTCAGAGGCTTACACATCGACGATAAAGAAGTTCTGGCTGAAATCGATTCGATCAACAGAGAGGATGAATATTTTAAATCTATACCCAATATTTCATTTCTCAAGATTTGTGAGTATTTTCCATTCTTAACCTATGAGCCAATCTAGTCTTTTAATATCCATTTTTGCTTGCTATCTACAATTGACCAACAATTTTGACTGCCCTATATTCAATTTCAGTTACGATAAAACACGATAAACTTTGCTATTATGGGCATTTTTCATTACAGTAACTTTGATTACCTTTTTTCTAAGTGCCTACGTGATTTAATTCGAGCTAAAGTTAAATAATTCTCATACGCATTTTCAGTCAAAGATAAAGCATGGCGTCGCGGCTTTATTTTTATGATGATGATGATCACATGCCACGGTTTGAACGGTGCATTCGCCATAGTTAGCTACGCCTCGTCTCTTCTGGCCAAGGCAGAAACACAGATAAGCCCTGAACTGCAGACTCTAGGCATACCAGTGGTTCTGACTATAGGAACACTGTTTACTATGAGTTTCATCGATAGAGTTGGCAGAAAGGTAAAATAAAGATTTTAAAGTTTAGCTACCTTTTACGACTATGAAATAACGTGAAATAATCAAAACAAAGTCATAGAACATAAAGCAAAGACGCGCCGTCTGTAATTCAAAATGTCGCAGTAGGTGTTTTTTTTATTATGTTTTGCCAAGGTCTCGCAGAGAAGACCTTCTTGCATTGACTTTAAGTAGTAAATTTATAGGGTGAAGCGTCCGCGATCTGTCCTCATCATTATGTTCTTTCTGTCTGACAAATATTACCACACCTCGTGATAATTCGTAGGTATTCATTTTTATTGGATGGATTTGAATTAGAACCGATAATATGCAATGTTTTTTCAGCATACTATTTTGTATTGTGTAAAGATGCTATTTAATTTAGTTTTTTTTTTTCCTTTAAAGGTGATCCTTGGAACCACGTTCATTATTTCAGCGTTGAGTTTTTGCGCTCTTGCGTCTACAATGTTGTTACATGACAAAGGCTGGTCTATACCTGGGTGGATTACTATTATACTGATGTTGCTAATAGCCTGCTCTTATGGAGCCGGAGTTTCTCCCATACCATTTATCATAATGTCTGAGCTGTTTAATTTCCAAGTATGTATAATTTTATAAAGCTTTAGCTCGATATTTTTTGGAAATCGATATTTTAGGTAGATCGCCATCCACTGTCTTACCATCACCTGAAAAAAGTTTTCAACTAAAGATTACTAAAGATGACCTCAGCTCAAAAATACATCTTCAATAAAATGTCTAATTCAATAGAGCATTACTTAATAAGAAAGTTGAAAAAAAAACTAGATCATGCATACTTGTCGACAGAATAAAAAAAACTATTTTTATTTTTTTTCAGATACGCGCTAAATTAATGGGTTGCCTTTGCATTCAGGCTTGGATAATGTCCTTCATTCAGGTGGTGTCATACACCGCTATTGCCAACTCCTTGGGAGCCCACATGTCGTTCTATATGTTTGGTGCACTTAACTTCCTGGGCTCTATTATTGTATTTGTTCTCCTGCCAGAAACTGGAGCCAAGAATGTGGATCAGATAGAAGCAGAGCTAAGGAAAGATAAGAAAGGTTGAAGAAATATGTCAATTTTGAATATTACTGAAGTTTGATGTGATGAGGATTTGACTGTTGTTCTATTGCGAAATTGGTATTCTACTGTGAAAGTCAATGTTATTTATATGTGAAGTATTGTATTACTTTAAGTACCTACTGAAAAATAATTATTATGTTTAAATTCTGAATTTGAAAGCCATAATTTGTAACCTAATATTAAAATATGGTTTTTACAGATTTTATACAGTTTTTCTTTTTAGGGTTCTGTACCTCAAAAAGAAAAAACGAAACCCTTATAAGATTACTAACTTAAGGGTTTCGAGAAGTGTAAAAGCTATACGTTTGTAATTAAATAATAAAAAATGTAGTCTTTAAAAACCGGACAAGAGCGTGTCAGACCATGCTAAGTGTAGGGTTCCGCAGCTTTTTCTACAAAAGAATTCACTACATAATTATGAAAAGATACGAACTGAAAAAACGCACCAGCAAAAGGGCATAAAAATATCTTCATGGCACTTACTCTCTCTCTACTCTCTCTTTTATTAAGAAGCGCAGTTTTTCGCCAATAACTCAAAGACGTATGTCCGGTCATGTTAAAAGTAATTTTAGTTGTAAGTATTTATTACCTACGTTAGCTTTGTATTTTTTTAGTCATAGTTTTGACCATGCGGTTTAAAAGATAAGGACACAATTTTTACAACTTTCGGAGCGACTATTTCTAAAAATATTTACTTTATCAAAGAAAATGTTTGGAAAACTTTAAATGTTCTTAAAAGACTTGTGAAATGATGTAGGTACCACACGAAGATGTTTGCTGAAACAAAAATCAGCTTTTGTTACATGTATGGAGTGCCCCCCTCCCCCCATTTTTTTATTATTTTACTATCGAACTAAGTAGTGGGTTATACAATACACCAGCCAATATTCTAAATTTCATCCATTTACATTGTGCAGTTTTGACTAAAATGCCCGTGACAGACGAATGGACATAGGAAACTATAAGGGTTCCGTTTTTTCCATTTTGGCTACGGAAACCAAAAAACTGCTAGTCGAAAATTCGTAAGAGGGAGGGATTTTTATTTTAATTTTTGATTTTGGTTTTCTTGATTTGTGATTTATCATTTCATATTTTTAGGGTTGTACCTCAGAAGGAAAAAACAGAACCCTTATAGGATCACTCGTGTTTCTGTCTGTCCGTCTGTCTTGTTGTCAACTTGCACCGAATCTACTAGACCGATTAAGTTCAAATTTAATACAAATAAGTGTTTCTGTGACCCAAACAATGACGTAAATAGAAGAATTTGGAATTTGATAGCCATTTTTGGGGGGCAAACTAGGAAATTAAAAAAAAAATCGCAAACTGTATCGTGTTACCTATCCAATGAAAGGGCTTGTTGTAAGTTATTTAGGAAAAACCATGAAAATAGACCATTCCCTCAGCTTATCTCAGAAGCCACTGGGCCTAATATTTTAGGAAATATACAAAAGGTAGTTTCTTAACCTATAGATTACAGGAAAACCTATAGGAAGTCTGAATTTTAATTATATTAACTTTAATATAATTATTTAATATATTATTAATGTGTACCTTTATAATTAAATAAAAAATGTGTGGGACTCGGGGACTGCCGCGGTAAAGCAGTTGCATAGCATTTTTTTTCAACAAAAAAAAAAATTTTTTTTTTCTTTTCTTTCCATGACATTTTGGAGCAGCTCGTCTCTATCCGTGCGAGCTTCGTACAGTCGTACCATATAAATATACAGCCGAGCTACATGGTAGGCGGAGAGGGGGGAGTGCTAGGTTTTATTTTCGTTATGGAATTTCTTGATTCGGTTGCCGCGCACAAAGCCCGCCATAAAAGCTATGCAATAGCTTAAAAGTCCGCGACAGCAAATTCGTATTTTTAAGGTTACCACTATTACTTTTTTTATACTAATCAAATGTGTTCTATTATAATGCATTTATTTGCGAAAGTGTTCTAATAAACATGGTATTAACCCATATCAAAATAAATACGTTAGTCATTACAAATAATTAATTTTGAACAAAACTGCCTTTACTTCATTTGATTTCAATGAATACCTTAGGATATGTCAAAGTTTTAAAATATTAACAAAATCAGGCGCAGATGCAGAACTTTGTCCAGGGGGACAACTATTGGCTCAACTCACACTTGGCCATTAGATTCACCACCGCCGAGGGGGAGGGCGGGGCAGGAATATGCCTGAACATAACAACAGCGTTGTAGGGTTAAGATGTGTGGGGTAACGTTAGAACTTTAATGAATTGCCTATTTAAGTTTAAATAGAAACACTAGGTGAGGAAGATCAAATTATAGATAGTTTAATTATAAGAAATATTTGCAGACAATATGCCTCTCCCAAATTTTACATACAAAACAACAGGTTTAAAACATAACTCCACAGATACTTTACATTATTTTTAATATTTTTCTCTCTTTTGGTTTTGAAGGTATGAATAAGCGGTTTTGGAAACCAAATCGGAAATTTTGCCGATCGTAGCTTAGATAATGGAAAGTAATTAGAAATTATCTTCTGTACAGATGTAACAGTGTACAGTGTTCATATGCCGAGCCAAGGATGAGGACGAACCAGTGCAAGATAACGTTGTAATTGCATTATTATTTACTACTGGGAGCCACTCAATGTCAGGCAGATTGTAGTCGCCAAACAAGCAAATATTGTCAAAGAAGAATTGATCTATTAAATGTTGAATACTATTGATATGTTAAAGATAAGCCTGTTCAGGTGATTTTGGCGGAAAGTATATCGCACTAAGGAAATACTTTTTGTTATCAGAAGCTTGAAGTTGTATAAAAACATTTTCCAAATGAGAATTGTAACGTCCCTCTTTTCACCCGACTGTAAAGGAGGGTTATGTTTTTCGCGCGTATCTTGTATGTATGTATGTATGTATGTAATACTCTTTATTACCTGATATCTCACAATCCACTAAACGGATTATCACATCATACTATCATGCAATAAATATCGATGAACTTAAGATATTTATTTATGCCTTCGACTGCATGATCTGACTGATCTTGTTTCCATCTTTTTTGTGCAGGCGGGTTTTTTATTTGTATAATTATTACCCGACTGTAATCGTATCTTGTATGTATGTATGTATGTAATATTCTTTATTACCTCATATCTCACAAACCACTGAACGAATTTATACAATTAAGGCGGCGTTAGATTCGCCTTAACCGCCCAAGTGTTCTTAGATAGGTGACGTTTGAAAAAAACAAACATGGGGGCTGTGAGATGTCAAAATTAAGAGGTATGAAAAAAAAGTTGTATCGAGTACTACAATTCGGGTATCAAATTAAAGGGCTCATCTTAAGCGTTTCAAAAAGGTATAACTTGATTAAGACTGTACCTAATACTAAAAAAAAAAGTTAGCAACCATTATTTTTTCAATCTTCAATACTTGACAATAGCTGTGATAAAAGTTATTTGTTATCGGTTACATCTTATAACCATTCAAAAGTATTAAATAAAAAAAATAAAATGGAAGCCGAACGAAGTTCACCGAGATTCATTAATGCCTCCGACTACATGAAATTAAATAATTATGTAAGGGATCTTGTTTCCATCCTTTTTGTGCAGGCTGGCTTTTTTATTTTTGAAACGAAGTTCCTTATCGCGCGTTGTGAAAGGGGGCTAGACGGAAAAAATCTCACGAAAAGTTGTAACGACACTTTTTGACACACACAAGCCGTGCGGCGTGCGCGTAAGATATGAACATCTTATTTGACGAAGAAGTCACCTGTCGATTTGGTCTAGAGGCATAAATTCGGTACACAGTATACAATCGTCTTTTTGTAAGTTATCAGATACTATTTGTGAGTAAGGTAGACCACATATAATAAATTTACAACCTACTTTGTCATTAATGGATATCATAGACTCTGAATGAATTATATCTCTCTTGGTGACTGAGAAGCTGTCACCATATAATACTATGACTGTTGATTGATCATCTAAACTAATGCTATGTAATTTACTAATTAAACTACTAAGCATGGCTCCCGGTGAATAATAATTTGTAACCTTATAATTTGAATAACCCTTAATTAATTTTCCAAAATCTATTCCTAACTGGTCGGAAAAAAATACAACTCTTTTCTCTGTAACAGGATTAGCTAAAGGTTGTTGAGTATTTAATAATCCACAGTCACAATCAGACTCACTGTTAGTACTGTTCTGCAAACATGATGTATTTGTGAGTGTATTTACATGATTTGTAGGTGTAACAGACTGTGGTAGCGAGCAGTTATAGCAAAGGTTGTTTATGATAAGAGAAGTTAATTGATCCATATTCTCTCTTGCTACTTGGGCTATTTCCTCATACTTAAGAATGTACTGTTGAGTTTCTGATTCGTGTTTAAGTATGAGTGATGACAGATGAGAGTATAAGTTTGTAATTTGAGCATGGAGCTCCTGAGTATGTTGGTCATACATCAATCTGCTGGCAACTATTTGTTCATGACAGGAATCCAACTGTGACCGTAATTTTTCTTGTTTATTTAATGACTCGGATTGGCTCTTAAACAATGTTGAAAGTTTTCCAAACCGTCTACATTTAACTTCAAGATTCTTAATTATTTTATTTTATTTTGAATATTTCCTACGTTTTTTTATGGCTAAGTAACTTAAACTTATCTATGGATTATTTTTCATTGCTGCTTCTACTTTGCGTCTTTTTTCATAAAAGTATACAAGTACAATAAACTATAAATGGTAACGTTGGACATCTCAATATAAAATACTACAATTCAAATGAAATATATCTATTATGTCTTCAACAGTTTCCCCATCCAATGTGCTGCGTCACTAAAGTTATTAGTTAAGTTACTATTACACATTTAGCACCTAAGAGTTCACTAAATTGATTTTGAGTTGCTTGACTGTTTGTCGCCTGTATTGTTTCTTCTAAAGAATTAATGGTCATATGAAGTTGGTGTTCCAATTGTGCATTATGGCTCAGAGAGCTTGTATAGATGTCACTGCAGTTACTAAAACTTTTCACTTCCGCTTCGAAACGATCACGCTGGTCTTTGATATCCAAGTTTTCAAAGTGCAGGTCTATCAATTATTTTTTCAGGTCACCTACTTTCTCATTGATCCTCACAATTTCCTCTTCACAATCAGAGCGCACTGTCAATAGCAGCATGTTGTCTTCTTTGCATTTTTTCAACTCAATCAACTCTAACTTCAGCTTGTTTTCCACATCTCTAGCTGTTGCTTTACGGGTCATGATGTGAGTACTCATTGTCACAGCTGTTGATTAGTCTACTACTAGTCCACCTGTAACACAATAAACAAAGCTAAGTATAAGAAAGAAAAAAGTTTAAACAATAAAAATGAGAAGGGGTAGGTAGAATTTATATAAGATTACAGAATAAATGCAAAGGGAACTTGAAATACAAATTAATTTAACTATAGAATATAAGCAAGATATTAAAATAATAAAAAGATAATAAAAACTAAAGGCAACACAAAAGTGGATTCACAATTCTAGTGGATTTTTAAGTTTTAGGGTATGAGTTAGGTATACCTATTGCAAAACTTAGTTAACTATTGAAGACAAACATACAATGTTTTAGACCTAAATATTTAATATTATTGTGGTGTTAGTTGCCTAATTGTATAGTAATTTTGTGTGTAATCGAGTGTGTGGGGCCAATTATTTAGGTCTTCAATTCAGCTTCCACAATTTGTTAAGCAGAAAGAGATACAAACTAGTGCCAGTGAGAGAATGACAAAGCTCATGCACAGATAAGACATGTATTTATGTACTTGTGGAGTATTAGTTACTAATAAGTATAGTTTAAATAAGTCAAATACTCCCCAGGTTTTATTTTGAGCTTTTGAAAATTCATCCGTTGGCGGCAGCGATGATCGGCAAGTTTGTGTGTTTTCTAGAGATGACTCACTTTAAACACTGATGAACACACTATTGAATAATACTATTAAGTAACTACTTTAAAGACTAATATATATTTAATTACAAATAAGAGTTATTTTATTTTATAGAAATACAAAATTTACGTCTGACTATTTATTAAAATATATATATTACGGGTCTTAATCGCGTGAATAATTTAAGGTTAAATACCTTGTGAGTCTTCCTGTGACCACGGCCGTTGCAATACGGTCAAAACGTCGGGCAATAAACAAGGTATTTAACCTTAAATTATTCACGCGATTAAGACCCGTGATATATATATTTTAATAATGTGTTCAAATCGCGAAAGTTTATCAACATTTACGTCTGACGTTTACAATCATGTCCGTCTGTCAGTCTGTCTGTCCGTCCGTATGTCACAGGCATTATACTCAAAGATTAATCTTTGAGTAAAATGCCTGTGACATTTTTAAAGGTGTCTTGTAGTAGCTGCTACTTAATATGATAGGTAAATAAGGAAAATCAATATATTATTATAATAATAGGAAAAGCGGGAGAAAAGAACCTGGCAATAAAAACTCGCGGCCACTCTTTTCAAATTGCCAATTTTACAATGTTTGAATGTTTATAAACTTGATGTGGGGGTAAGGTTCGCTGCGATTAATATACTATACACCATGTTAAAGGTCTGATGCAAATTGTTTTATCAAAAAGTTGAAACACGAGATAAACCAAAATCAGCCGTTGTGGGTACAATAAAGTAGAAGCATCTACTTACAACAAAGGTAAAAACTATGACTTTAAATATTGGCCAAAGTACTTGTAACGAATGATTAAATATAAAATATTAATTCTGATATCAAAAGGAAGAAAAGAATGGCCTTTATTCGTCACGCAGAATCTTTACTTACAAAAGTCAAATCATGCTCTTATTCAATGTGACAATCAAAACAAAGTGACAACAAAATTTACCCAAGCATATTAAAGCAACAAGGAGCAAGTAACTTGATCCATTTTTATTTATCATTTAAATGTTCATCCACTGTATAATAACCTTGAAAAGAAAACCTCTACGTATAAGATGATTTTTGACTACATTTTTGAACTTAATTACTGTTAGACTCAAAATACTAGCTGATATCTTGTTAAATATTCTCACAGAAAGACCCATAAATGAATTATGAGTTTTAGGTAGCCTAAGATATTGACCTACTAATTTGTGCTTATTTCTCGTGTTCATCGGGCGAACGTCACTATTATTGTGATATAAATGCATATTTTGTTTAACAAAAATAAGGTTTGCAAATATATACTGAGATGCAACTGTCATAATACCTATCTCTTTAAACTTTTCTCTAAGGGAAACTCGTGCACCTAGTTTGTAAATCGCACGCATTGCACGGTGGCTTTAATTGTATTCTCTGCTTGTTTAATATTTCTACTTAAATGTAAGCACTTGGCAGCAGCACAAGTTTTTTTAAATATTTTGGAATATTTTTTAACATATTGAACAAACTTAGAGTCAAAATTATATTGCTTCATACTATACAATTCATACAACTTAGCTCCACTTATTTGTATGCCAGTTGTTTCCCAATCACAAAGGCAAATATTTAGATTTTTATAAAAAGTCTTAGTTGTGAATATATTATTAAATTCATATTTGATAATGTTATACAAAGATCCGTAAAGGTAGTTCAGATCATCCTGACTAAAATCTATATTAGCAATACGGACAGAAACATTTATAATAAATTTGTTTAGGCGGACTGTACTCATTGGCCTACATGAGATCTTGTTTACTTTAGCTTCTATATGAATAGTAAAAGTGACTTTCTGTCCACAGTGATCGGAATTTTAATCACTCAATATGACCTCTTTATAATAAAGAAAAAAATATTATCTAAGCATGTTGCAGAATGTCATGTGATCCTTGTTGGTGCGCTAAACAAATTCTTCAAATTAAATGAGTTAAATAAAATACATAATCTAAAACACAAAGGTGACTGTTCAAGTATATTAACGTTGAAATCGCCACATACCACTACATGCTTTTTACCATAACTAAGAACTTTTAGTACATCTTCCATTATAGTCTCGAATAAATTAAAGTCGCTCTGTGGCCGGACGGTAGACACAAACAACAATATGCTCCTTTAATTCTACACAACAGAGTTCTACAGTATGCTCGACAGAACGAACTACAATACCTTTACGTTCTTTACTATTCACACTATTAGAAACAAAAATCATAGAGAACATGCTTACCATACTATAATGTTCATTATTAATGGGGCGTCTAAACGGGCCATTTTAATAGGCCAATATGTGGCGGCAATGCTGTGGCCGGCAGCATGGCAGTACTCTCTGATTTGATGGTTGCCGGATGGTCGCTGAGCGATCTATTTTCCGTAATGTTGCACGGTCAATTTTGTTGGTGTTTCAGTCAGCCTCCCTTTTATTTTTGCCGGGTTGTGTAGCCCGTTTAGAAGACTGGATTATATGCCATACAATTGTAGACATCTTGCTATTATTAGCCAAACAATTAATTGCCAATAGTGCCGCCACCAATTGCCGTAGAAAAATGGCCCGTTTAGACGCCCCATAAAAATCAGTTCATGATTTTTTAACCAGTGTTATATGACACAAAAAATATCAACGTGGGTCTTTAAAAATAATTCTCTTTCCTGAATATTGCCAGATAAGTCCTGAATATTTTGATGTACAATGGTTAGATCATATGTTTGCTTATCTGTTGTCTCATTTACTACTTTAAACTAGGAGTTTCATCAATGATCCTGGAAGAATTGGTTGAACTAACTGATTGCTATAATACACTAATTGTACCAAAGTCAGCTTATATATTAAATGCTAATAATTTAGCAACCTGTCGCTTAAATATAGTAGACAAATACATAGTATTTTTTGTTAAATTATAGTTACGAATAAATTAATCCGTGTTGAAAAATAGCATAAACTTAACATATTTATATGTTGCGTTGTAAAGTAACAAGTTCAAGCTCTGTATGTGCTTGGTGTGTGTATCAGATACTGTCTGTGAGTAAGGTAGATCACATATAATAAATTTACAACCTACTTTGTCATTAATGGATGTCATAGACTCTGTTAAATGAATTATATCTTTCTTGGTGACTGAGAAGCTGTCACCATATAATACTTTATCTGTTGATTGATCATACAAACTAATGCTTTGTAATTTACTAATTAAACTACTAAGCTTTGCTCCCGGGGGTACTTAATTATCTTTCCAAAATCTATTCCTAACTGGTCGAAAAAATTACAACTCGTTTCTCTGTAACAGGATTAGCTAAAGGTTGTTGAATATTTAACAGTCACAATCAGATTCACTGGCACTGGATTCACTATACTGCAAACATGATGTACTTGTTAGTGTATTTACATGATTTGTAGGTGTAACAGACTGTGGTAGCGAGAAGTTGTAGCAAAGGTTGTTTATGATAAAAGAAGTTAATTGATCCATATTCTCTCTTGCTACTTGGGCTACTTCCTTAAATTTGAGAATGTACTGTTGAGTTTCTGATTCGTGTTCAAGTATGAGTGATGATAGACGAGAGTGTAAGTTTGTGATTTTAGCATTGATCTTATGAGTATGTTGGTCATACATCAATCTGCTGGCAACTATTTGTTTACGACAGGAATCCAACTGTGACCGTAGCTTTTCTTGTTTATTTAATGATTCGGATTAGCTCTTAGACAATGTTGAAAGTTTTCCAAATGGTCTACATACCTATGTAGACCGTTTGGAAAACTACATTCTTAATTATTTTATTTTATTCTGAATATTTCCTACGTTTTTTATGGCTAAGTAACTTAAACTTATTCACACGTTTAACACCTAAGAGTTCACTAAAGAGATTTTGAGTTACTTGACTATTTGTCGTCTGTATTGTTTCTTCTAATGAGTTAATGATTATATGAGCTTCTTGAAGTTGGTGTTCCAATTCTGCATTATGGCTCAGAGAGCTTGCATAGATGTCACTGCAGTTACCAAAACTTTTCACTTCCGCTTCGAGATGAGGACGCTGATCTTTGATATCCAAGTTTTCGATGTGCAGGTCTATCAATTGTTTTTTAAGGTCACCTACTTTCTCATTAATCCTCACAATTTCCTCTTCATATTCAGAGCGCTCTGTCAATAGCTGCATGTTGTCTTTTTTGCATTTTTTCAACTCGAGCAACGCCAACTTCAGCTTATTTTCCATATCCCTAGCTGTTGCCTTACGGGTCATGATTTGAGTACTCATTGTCACAGCAGGCTGTAGATAAGTCCACTAGACTCCTGTAATACAATAAACAAAGCTAAGTACAATAAAGAAAAAAGTTTAAACAATAAAAATGAGTAGGGGGTAGGTAGAATTTATATAAAATTACAGAATAAATTCAAAGGAAACTTGAAATACTGAATATATGCAAGATATTAAAATAATAAAAAAGATATTTAAGACTAAACACAACACAAATGTGGATTCACAATTCTTGTAGATTTTTAAGTTTTTGAGTATGAGGTAGGTATGTACCTATTTCAAAACTTAGTAAACTATTGAAGACTAACAATCAAAGTTTTAGATCTAAATAGTATTATTATGGTGTTAGTTGCCTAATTGTATAGTAATTTTGTGTGTAATCGAGAGTGTGGGGCCAATTGTTTAGGTCTTTAATTCAGCTTCCACAATTTGATAAGTAAAAAGAGATAAAAACTGGTGCCAGTTAGAAAATGACGAAGCTCATGCACAGAAGAGACATGTACAGTACGATCAACGTAACTAGGCCGTTCTGAAGTTAGCCAACAGTGAAGTTCGCGCAGGTACAGTCGCTAAGAAAATAATATTTATAATATATTGTTTTCTTTTTTTTAACTTTTGTTATTTATACACAATATGTATACAACGGGTCTATTGAAAGTGTTTAATATATTATCTAAATAATCGTGTGAATCATTTATGGGTAAAGAGGTACCTTATTTATTATCCGACGTTTAGACCGTATTGCAACGATCGAACAATCGTGGTCACGGGTAGACAGATGCAGCTCAGAGTCGTCCTCGGTATGAACTTATATAATGTCACGTATATAATGTAAGCGTTTTCATGGTGACCACCTGCTTTTCTGTTTCATGAAAATTGTATATGCAGCGCTTGATCACACCTTGGTCAAAATCATCCAGTCCCGTGATTGGTTTACCCCTGTTTCTTGATTTCCCAGGCGTGCGAAAAATAGAAAGCCATTCATTAGATTTTCCTTCGGATAAAATCAGATGCACCGTCCTCTCGGATGTCCCGGTAGCCTTAGCTACTCTGCGCTGTACGGCGTTTATATCTGTGACACCTTCATCCTTTTCCTTCTTCATAAATTGAGCAACGTTAAATATAATTTTCCGTGCCTGTCGACGAAGGACGGTATTCCTTCTCGGCATGTTTAAAAATTGTTCAAAAAGAACAAACAATAACAGCAAACAAAAACATTAATAAACTTATCAAGAATTAGTAACGAAAATAATAACAACTTTGTAACCGACTATACGGAGAGAAAGAGAGCAACGCGAACAACCAATGAGAGCCGACGAGTAACTGAGAGAGCGATAGCGTGCATCATCGCTAGAGATGCGCCTTTTCTATTCGCTTCGAAAGTTATAAACTTCATTTATGAAACAATTGTTCTATTTAAATCGATTAAAAATTAAAGGTAAAATTGTTTGTTCATTTTATTTTGGTCATATTCAAATTAAATCGTAAAGTACTAACATTCTTTTGAATATAAAAGCCTAAGATATTGTTTATAATATATTGTTTATAATCTTTCGATAAATACAAAGTAAAATGTGTATATTTATTTAAATACACAACTATTTTAATAAAATTAAGCCAACGTACTCTGCGTGACAGACGCGGGGTAACAGCCATTTTTGAATGGAATTTTGTAGATAAAATGGGTAATTTCTATATCGGCTTATATTTCAAATATGTATTTCTTAGAAAGATGCGTATGTTTTGTATTGTAATAGGTATTTAGTTATGTTTGTAAAGAACCACAATAAAAAAGTACCATATGATACTATGTTTGATAATCTATAGTATAGCAATAAATTAAAGACAATAAATCAATTTAAGCTACTTTTTATACCATTACTAATTAAATATAAAAGAGTGATACGAATATAATTAATTATGAATGTAATCGATAATCGAGTAATAACGTAAATGAAAAAGTGCACAATAAATATGTGCACCCTCATCTCTAGCTTAGTTACCGCCCGCGCACGCCGCAGTTTTGTCCCTAAAAAGCGCATCTGCGCAGCCTGTTGCGACTTACTTCAGTCCGGCCAAGATACGTTGATCGTACTGTATTTATATGCTTGTGGAGTATTAGTTAGTATCAAATAAGTCAAATACTCCCCAGGTGTTTTCCAGAGATCACTCACTTTGTGCACTGATTAACACAATAATACTAAATTACTAATGACTACTTTAAACACTAATAACTAATTAATTACAATTATAAGTTAATTTCATTTAGAGAAATACAAAATTTACGTCTGACGTTTACAGTGTTGCCAGACCGAAAAAAGACGAATTTAAATGTTGCTTAAAACCTGATGAGTCATTTGATCGACTTCAAATGGCTTTTATGGATGGAGGACCTTCACTTACAAACACAACCCAAAAATAAATAGTCAAGTAGGTACAGCCGTTCTGAAGAGATTGCAAACATTCATCGATTGATTTTCATATACCTAAGTAGAAGATCGAAATTGTACAACTTTTTCTTATGGTTGTCTGCCGGTGATCCTAGGAACCGCGTTCATGATTTCAGCGTTATTTTTTTCACTCTTGCGTCTACACTGTTATTACGAACAGGAAAATGACTGGTCTACACCTGGATGGCCACCAATTGTGCGATGTTGTTTACAGCGTGCTCTTAAGGAGCAGTGTTCTCACCCATAACATTCACCATCATACCAGAGCATTTCAATTTCCAAATGACTTAAATGTTATTTCAAACTTTGCTTACGATTTAGTTCTTGTAGAATTATCAAATTGCGTTTGTTTGATACGCACTTCCTACTTTAAACTTCTCTGCAAATCTGCAGTGAATTAAGAAAAGGCTAAAAGGTTTAGGAATAATAAATGGTCAATAAAATAATATTTTTCATATTTTATTTTACTTTTATCTTCTTATATTCAACTAAACGTCTGCACTTAGTCATCAAATCAGAAATAAGTTTATTAGGTTTCAATGTTCATATTAAATGGATTCTTGAACAATATTTTAATTTATGCTGGTATTAGGTAATCTAAAAATATTTACAGGCCATAGTTCTTTATAGTTTATTATAAAATAAGAGCAACATAATGAAGAAGATGAAAATGTATTCATAAGAAATTGTGTCTGAAGCGCTCCTTAAGTATATTTCATTCAAATTGAAATTGGATTATCTTTGATGAGATAAAGTACCTACATACAAATTATTTCAGGGTAAAATGGGCTTCAAAAATAATATTGTACACGTGGTGCCGAGAAAAGTCTTCTTAATAAGATTTTTTTGCAAGTAATACAATTTGATGGAAGATTATTATGCAGATTACAAATTATCAAATTACATATAACTTGACTAGATGTACCAAATGGTTATATTTCAATTAAATATTTTTAAGTCACAAAATTGAGAAGCGTCGGTCGCTTCATGGCTAAGGCATCGGACTCGTAATCTTGAGGTGGCGGGTTCGAATCCTACCCATTATACTATCGACGTGAACCCACTCCTGACACAAGCAATTTAGCTTAGCTGGAGAGTGCTAGTAATGTTGGACACAATCCCACATTGCTATTTAATTTAAAAAAAGGTATATTAATTACGTCCTTAGCATTGAAATGTTAAGAACTGACTTTAACATTTTAAATTGTAAAGGTTTTGTATCACACGCTCAAACTAAACAATAGCCCTTACTCGAACGGCTCATTTACCTGAAGACAAACGGTATTCGTTAAGTACGTCACTCGTAATTGCCCCTCGTTCGACGCCAATTTCTGCTTCGATATCTTGTTCGGCGTGCGCTTATCTCACATTATTTATTGCAAGAGAATTGTTTGAAGGTATTTTGGTTACCTAACACGTTCGAAATTACTTCCTAAAAAGTAATTGGCAGTTTGTACGACAGATCGGTTAATTATCGGGTAATTTGATCAACTGTTAATGGTTTGTGGATCATTCGCTATGATATATTGGTGGTAACAACGCGTGCATTTTTAGCACAAAAAATGTGTTATTAATTGATATGCATTGGTCTGAACTCTGATCAATCCCCGATACTGCTAACACTATCTAAACGAATTTTGCAGAAGTAGAATAATTTGATATGAGTAAGGATACTTCAGATAGTAAATAAACACATTGACTGGGAAAGCTTTAGAATAGACCTAGAAAATTGGAGTGCGTCCGACAGCTACGCAAGAGGTCGTGGGTTCGATTCCCACTCAGGACACCACTTTGTGTTATGCACAAATTATTGTTCCGAGTCTGGGTGTTGTGTCCGTGATTTGTATGTTTGTAAAATCTTCCGCCTGACAGAATTTGTACCTTACTGCGGGAGTAGTTAAAAAAATTGGAAATAGTATTTAATTAATAGTTCCGCTTAAAACTGCAGAATAATTATATAGAAAATTAGATACTTTTACTACTAATATTCAACAGGCAGCTTACAAATCAAAAACATACACCCTAAACCTAAATGGATTCCAGGATTAACCTATCCAATAGAAATAAGAAACCGTTGCCTAAGTTTCTCAGCAATCACTGAGAAATGTAGGCAACGGAGAAGATGGCAACTTAGAGATTTCCAAATGACAAAAGATCACTGAATAGTTTGACTAAACAATTGAAAAGGAAAATATTAGCCTATAACAATAACTCGATACAAATTATTCTTTATGGAAAGCAACTAAAAATATGAAAAGACCAGTCACACATATCCCGCCAATACAGGATGGATATGGGACGTAGGCCACCAGTAATGAACAAAAAGCAAAGCTGTCTGCTCACAATCTCGAAAATATCTTCGCTCCAAATCCTAACTACAACAGTAGGTAATGAAACAATGAACACTAAACCTGCCCAAGACAGCCTAGATATAAAGTTTGTTACGCCGAAAGAAATGTCAAATGTGATTAGAAAACATATAAAAGCGTGAAAATCGCCAGGCTATGACCTAATTACACGTGAAATTTTACAAAATTTCATTCGTAAGGCAATTCAAAACTCACCACCCTCAACAACGCTGCATTTCGCTTTAATTACGTACCTGATCTATGAAAAGTTGCTGAAGTCATAATGATAGCAAAACCTGGCAAACCACTACATTAACCAACATCGTAATTGAAAAAATATTAATTCAGAAGATTAAAACCAAAAATAAAAAAACTTGTTCCTGACCATCAGTTTGACTTCCGAGAAAAGCATTCTACTATTGATCGGGTACATAGAATAACAAGCATCATCGAAAAGGCGTTAGAAGAAAAAAAAAGGGTTGCTACAATATTTATTTATGTAGCACAGGATTTGATAAAGTTTAGCATGAAGGTCTAGTCTACAAAGTAAACACCAGGCTACCAAAACAATTTGCTGCAATCTTGGAATCTTACAGATCCAACAGAGCATTTTGCATGCGTCAAAAAGACGCCTATTTAGAATTAAGACAAATTAAAGCTGGAGTACCCTAAAGAAGTGTCTTGGATCCAGTATTATAACTTTTCTACACTTGTAATATACCAGCCCTCGAAAATAACATAATCGCAACGTTTGCGTTTGGGATGTAAGGGGGCGCATCACCATCTTTCGTTCCAAGCCAACCTCACCTGCACGCGGTACATCCTGCTGTACAACGAACGAGGCTCTGGCGACCGGCTGGTGGCGGTATAACCATCCCAATTTAAGGCGTAGCTAAAGTAATAGGTCAGTGACGGGCAGCAGCGTCACTGATGCGAGAGCTACGCCCTGCGATCGCCAACCCGCCTGCCCAGCGTGGCGATTATGGGCATTACCCCAAATGCACAAAGCACTAAGGCCACGGCCCCCAGTTCCCGGCAGTCACGCTATTCCTGGACATGGTGGCGTCCACGGTAACGGCGTGGCGGGGGGTGCTAAGAATCTCCGGGCTACGGAAGGCCACCACAACCGACTGACCCTGGCGACGTATAACGAACGCACGCTACGGCTAGACTCGCATCTGGCACAACTTGAGGTGGAACTTGGGAAGATTAGGTGGCATATCCTCGGGTTAAGTGAAGTCCGAAGAGAGGGAATCAGAATCAGAATCAGAATCAGAATTTATTTATTTCTCTAGTTTTAATATTACATACTTAACAAATTTTCATTTTACAATTGCGTGTCTCAATATGTCCGTAGAGTGGGAGCTTTTGAAACCTATCCTAGTCTTTTCCTCTATTGCTGGTGCTTATATAATTTAACGTGAGGATAAAGATAAAGCAGTGGGGATTAGCCCCAGCGACAGGCCGCTTATTACTTTATTGAGTGACTCTACAGTCAGAGCCTACGCTGTCGGAAGGGGGCCAGTCGTTTGAAGAGCGGCTTGTCCCTATCTTTTTTATGAATATATTCAATTTCACCTACTCTAGTTGCGAAAAGGAAAGGATTGTATTGACCATAGCGTGTGTACGCTGGGCCTTGTTCTTGTAGCCCCTCGATCGACAGAGATTTGAGACGTTCTATCATGTCGCCGTGGAGATCATGCGCACGAATGTGCCACGGGTCTTGTTGCAAGATTTCCCAGAGTAGATCGGTGCCGGTGCGCCTGGGTAACTGGGCGGCGCTCTTCAATGCCATTTTATACTGCCTCTCAAGCTTGAGCAGGTTTGTTTTAC
Source organism: Herminia tarsipennalis (assembly GCA_945859575.2). Lineage (NCBI taxonomy): Eukaryota > Metazoa > Arthropoda > Insecta > Lepidoptera > Erebidae > Herminia > Herminia tarsipennalis. The sequence goes on from OX243830.2 coordinate 39,927,592, forward strand.
TATACCTCGGTAGCAGTTGTATTACTCCGTAGTCTATCACTGGCAATAAGCATGCTTGAATGACAAGTAGCTTCACGTCGACGCTTAGCTTGGAGCGGTAGCCGATGATTGTATTTAGCGCTCCTCTGACTCTCTTGGCCTTTTCAATATTTTCCTTGGCATGCTTATTCATCAAAAGCCTTTTGTCCAGCCAGACTCCGAGGTATTTTATTTCTGGTTTGAACGGTATGCGATCGCTACGTATTTGAACATAGTTGCGATACCCTGTGTTCAAATTGTTGAGCCTTGGTCTCTTGTGTGAGAACATTATGCATTCTGTCTTGTCAACATTGCATTTGAGGCCCCATTTTTGGTAGTAGTCAATAATATCGACGGCGGCCCATTCTGCTCGTCGTGTAGCGTGGTCCGGTCTTTCAGCTGCGTTGAGTATACACAGGTCGTCGGCGTATTGTGACAGCATCTGGCCTGCTATTCTTTCGTTTGGCAGGTCAGCCACATAGAGGTTGAAGATCGCCGGACCGAGTATCGATCCCTGAGGCACCCCGTGTGTCCGTTCCTAAAGTGGTTCTGAAGCTACCTCTTGTTGTCCTGTCGCTCAGATAGTTTTCGATCATCTTTACTATATTGTTGCGTGCTCCAGCGTCAATCAGTTTTCGCCAGAGTCCTTTATGATTTATTGAATCGAAAGCTTTGCTGAGATCAGTCGATATCATGGCAACACTGTGACCCTTCTCCAGCGCATCGGCGATGTACTTGCCTGTACGAAGGATTTGAGTGGCGGTGCCTCTATTTCTTGTGAACCCATGCTGGTGGCTAGGTATTATTCCGCTTAACTCTGTCTCGATGCGGTTTAGTATTATTCTCTCGGCCCATTTGCCTATGATGTTTAGAAGGCTGATGGGTCTATACGATTTGGGATCGCTATGATCCTTACCCACCTTATGCAGAAAAATACAGGTACTGGTTTTCCATCGTTTAGGAAAGTAACCCCTCTCGAGTACGTAGTCCATAACACGTTTGAATAACGTAATCATGGTGTCGCCGCCAAGTTTGAGTATATCGGCTTTAATGCCGTCAGGTCCAGGGGCTTTGGCGTTCTTGAAGCGTTTAAGAGCTAATTTGAGCTCATGTTTTGAAGTTCGATCGAGTGGTGCGAATGGTGTCGATATTTCTGTACATTCGTCATTTGTACTGATAGTCGCTTCCTTGACTATGGCTGTATCGACCATTTTATCAATGATTTGTAGTTCATTGGTGCAATCACTGAACTGCGGCAGCTTCATGATAGCCTTTTTATTGCTCTTTGCACGGCCCACGTGCGTTTTCTATTATCTTTGGAGTTTTGAAGTAGCTTGGTCCACTCGGCTTCTTTATGTTGGATAATTTCTTTGGCTAATTGATGTTTACAGGCATTGTATTGCCTTCTTGCCACAGTCCTTAGCTCGGTGTATCTAAGTCGCCAGGCACGCTGCTTTTTGGCGTTACGTTCGGCTATTCTTTCTCGTAAATGTTTAGGAAGTCTGTCTTTGGAGTCAACGATTCTCAATGGCACCAACTCATCGAGGGTTTTGACAACGGCCTTTTCTATTTCCCCGATATACATTTCACAGTCGTCGTTTGAGGTGATCTGTCGTTCTGACGGTGTGTTCATGTTATTAGCGAGCAGCTCTTCGAAATATTGTCTGCCCTCTCGTGTACCTTTAATCTGTATAAGATCGCGACTCATCAGTTGTTCGTAATCGCTATCGATAATTACATCCAATGTCCAGGGGAGGTGGTCTGAGGAAATACACTCCCTCTGCTGGCACTTAAATTCCAGTAGAGAGTGATCGTGGGTCACGATTGCTGTGTCGAGTATGCTGTTTCCTGGACTCGTGGGCCGGGATGGTTGACCAGTATTAACGATTCTGACGGAGCCGCGTTGGATTGCGTCGCGGAGTACGATGCCCAGGCCTGCGTCTCTGGTGTGATTGAGCTGTCTCATGCGTAGGTTTGAGTCACCTATGATGATGGCGCTTTCGCCTAGAATTAGGGTCTCGAATTCGTCGACGAGATCTCCCTGTCTCGGTATCGGTATGTAGATGCCCTTGATTGTGATCTTATCGTCGGTTAAGTGTTTGGTGTAAAGATTGATACTGCATCCCTCGATACGTCTGTCCGCGTCTTCGATACTGTCTACCAGCCGAGTTTGAGCCCATCTTAGACCTCGTTTGATGTACATTACGGTGCCAAGATGTTGCTCTTTTCTTTCGTAGATTTTGTCGTAGTCGGGTATGTTGTAACTTTTTTCGTCCAGGTTAATTTTTATCTCGTTAAGTATGAGAATGTCAACGTTATACTTGTTCACGATGTGCTTGACTTCTATGAATTTTGAACGGAGGCCTTGCACATTGACGTGCATTATTCGCACTCGTTTCTTAGTTCCAGTTGCAGTTAAGGATGGCATCGCGCAGTTCTCTGAAGCAGCGCTCGAATATTTCGAGGAAGTCTTGTTTTGAGAGTTTGTGGCTCGGTCTTGTTGTCTCTTCTTGTTGGGTGTTGGCGACGACGTTAGCATAGTTACGTTCACCTCTAATTTGTCTCTTGCGTGGTCGGGATTGATGTTCGCGTGGGGTCTCCTCTTTAGGAGACTGCTGTTTTTGCTTATTGTAATGTTTCTCCTCAACTCGGAGGATTGCCTCTTCGCGTTTTGTTTTTTGCTTGTTCATCTCCCGCTGAAAGCGCGGGCATTTGCGCTGTGTCGCCGTATGTTGTTCAGGTTTCACGTCTTTGCAATTTGCGCACACGTTGATCGTTTCACCATGACTGTTCACGATATCGACCGTCGGGTTGCGTTTTTGGGCGTGGCAGGCGCTTGTTGCGTGGTTAAAAAGAAGACAGTTCTTACATTGCATTATCCTGTCACTACTCGTAATGTAGCGCTCAGGTTTAATTCTGTGGGCGCAGAAAAAGGCCTCGGTGGCATTCTTCATTTTTTCCGCCAGCTCCACATATGAGAAAGAGGCGTCGAAAACACATAGTTGCACATCTGATGTGATGCGTTTGATACTCAGCGGGCGAATGCCGATGCACCTCTCCATTTCGTCTAGTTGTTCGTCGTGGGTATAGTCGTGTGTCATATTCCTGATTATCACTTTCGTCGTTCGTACTTGCTCTGAACGAGGTTTGGGAGCTATGAAGGCTAGGTCTGGTTTGTATTTATTTATTTCCTCAATACACAAGCTGCGTTTATCGAGGTCCGTTGCCGTGATGAGAATGTTCTTACTTTTCTCGTTACGGCTGACTCTTGCTTTATGCGTTGCAAGGATGCGCGATAGGTCACTAATAAGTTTGTCTGCCATCAATTTCTTATTGTCCTTCGCATTGCTGAATTTGTACCGCAAATCGTTGATAAGTATCGGGGGAACGTATCCACTCTTGTTTGCATTTGTATCTTCGGTGCGCATCAATAGAGGCCTGTTCTTTCGCGCGGCTAGTCTTTTTGCTTTCGGGGCGTTGATATCTCCACCCTCGGGCAGCGTACGCTTGCGTGACAAACTTCGCGAGTTTGCTGAGTTTGAACGCAGCGATGATGTAAGCTTGTTATTCTATGTACCTGATCAATAGTAGAATGCTTTTCTCGGAAGTCAAACTGATGGTCAGGAACAAGTTTTTTTTATTTTTGGTTTTAATCTTCTGAATTATTATTTTTTCAATTACGATGTTGGTTAATGTAGTGGTTTGCCAGGTTTTGCTATCATTATGACTTCAGCAACTTTTCATAGATCAGGTACGTAATTAAAGCGAAATGCAGCGTTGTTGAGGGTGGTGAGTTTTGAATTGCCTTACGAATGAAATTTTGTAAAATTTCACGTGTAATTAGGTCATAGCCTGGCGATTTTCACGCTTTTATATGTTTTCTAATCACATTTGACATTTCTTTCGGCGTAACAAACTTTATATCTAGGCTGTCTTGGACGGGTTTAGTGTTCATTGTTTCATTACCTACTGTTGTAGTTAGGATTTGGAGCGAAGATATTTTCGAGATTGTGAGCAGACAGCTTTGCTTTTTGTTCATTACTGGTGGCCTACGTCCCATATCCATCCTGTATTGGCGGGATATGTGTGACTGGTCTTTTCATATTTTTAGTTGCTTTCCATAAAGAATAATTTGTATCGAGTTATTGTTATAGGCTAATATTTTCCTTTTCAATTGTTTAGTCAAACTATTCAGTGATCTTTTGTCATTTGGAAATCTCTAAGTTGCCATCTTCTCCGTTGCCTACGTTTCTCAGTGATTGCTGAGAAACTTAGGCAACGGTTTCTTATTTCTATTGGATAGGTTAATCCTGGAATCCATTTAGGTTTAGGGTGTATGTTTTTGATTTGTAAGCTGCCTGTTGAATATTAGTAGTAAAAGTATCTAATTTTCTATATAATTATTCTGCAGTTTTAAGCGGAACTATTAATTAAATACTATTTCCAATTTTTTTAACTACTCCCGCAGTAAGGTACAAATTCTGTCAGGCGGAAGATTTTACAAACATACAAATCACGGACACAACACCCAGACTCGGAACAATAATTTGTGCATAACACAAAGTGGTGTCCTGAGTGGGAATCGAACCCACGACCTCTTGCGTAGCTGTCGGACGCACTCCAATTTTCTAGGTCTATTCTAAAGCTTTCCCAGTCAATGTGTTTATTTACTATCTGAAGTATCCTTACTCATATCAAATTATTCTACTTCTGCAAAATTCGTTTAGATAGTGTTAGCAGTATCGGGGATTGATCAGAGTTCAGACCAATGCATATCAATTAATAACACATTTTTTGTGCTAAAAATGCACGCGTTGTTACCACCAATATATCATAGCGAATGATCCACAAACCATTAACAGTTGATCAAATTACCCGATAATTAACCGATCTGTCGTACAAACTGCCAATTACTTTTTAGGAAGTAATTTCGAACGTGTTAGGTAACCAAAATACCTTCAAACAATTCTCTTGCAATAAATAATGTGAGATAAGCGCACGCCGAACAAGATATCGAAGCAGAAATTGGCGTCGAACGAGGGGCAATTACGAGTGACGTACTTAACGAATACCGTTTGTCTTCAGGTAAATGAGCCGTTCGAGTAAGGGCTATTGTTTAGTTTGAGCGTGTGATACAAAACCTTTACAATTTAAAATGTTAAAGTCAGTTCTTAACATTTCAATGCTAAGGACGTAATTAATATACCTTTTTTTAAATTAAATAGCAATGTGGGATTGTGTCCAACATTACTAGCACTCTCCAGCTAAGCTAAATTGCTTGTGTCAGGAGTGGGTTCACGTCGATAGTATAATGGGTAGGATTCGAACCCGCCACCTCAAGATTACGAGTCCGATGCCTTAGCCATGAAGCGACCGACGCTTCTCAATTTTGTGACTTAAAAATATTTAATTGAAATATAACCATTTGGTACATCTAGTCAAGTTATATGTAATTTGATAATTTGTAATCTGCATAATAATCTTCCATCAAATTGTATTACTTGCAAAAAAATCTTATTAAGAAGACTTTTCTCGGCACCACGTGTACAATATTATTTTTGAAGCCCATTTTACCCTGAAATAATTTGTATGTAGGTACTTTATCTCATCAAAGATAATCCAATTTCAATTTGAATGAAATATACTTAAGGAGCGCTTCGCTCTTCCTTCAAATAGTTAAAGCCACTGCTTCTTCGCTTCTAACCATTTTGTCTTTTGCTCGCTTCTTTTCTGAGGTACGGAGATCCTGGAGGACTTCCGTAGCGAAGGTATTAATCGCGTTCCAGGTCTCCCTTGATGAGAGCATCGCATCAACCAATGTCTCTGGTTAAATTTTCTGTTTGAGGACAGTCACTACATACATCATAGATGGCGCTAGTTGTCATGTAAACATCGGCTCCGTGTGGTAATAATTTATAAAAATAGTTATGTATCATTTGAAAGTTCGTAAATATTATTATCCAGTAGTGTACTGACCAATAATCATCAACTATCATTTGTGGCAACGAAACTAAAGTGAAATAAAATATATAAGTGTTCAAAGATATCGAGATAAAGTGCAGTGTTTTCTTTAACAAAAGTGAAAAAAATAAAACAAAAGTGTGTAATATACTAATTTTAAAACATTGTTTGTAATACAACATAAACAGTGACATCGCCTATTAAAATATAATTAAAAAATGTGAATACGAACCAGTAAAAAAAAAGAACTTTTCCGTTAATTTTATTTAAAAGTGTTCTTTCAACCAATAATAACGTTTCAAGAAGCAGTTAACTTAATTTGCTGCCACCCTACATTGGTAATTAAACATCGTACATTGTACACCTTAATTTCAGACTATTCAAACAACAGGTCATTAGCCTGGTGCGCAAACCATTGGATTGGCGAAACACTGAGCGCGGGTTCGAGACTACGTACGCAAAACCTCTTTTTGGAGTTTTATACTTGACAATTTGAACTTTTTGTGATTCTATGACCTAAGGACCTTTTGTTTTTGGTATATAAAATCAAATAATATAAATCAATCATACCAAAATAGTTTCAGAACTAAATTTACTTTCTCTGGCTTTATAAACAAGAACCATGGAGAATGTTACCCTCCGAAAACCAGGTACATATTCTGATACAAACAATGAGGACAGGGAACCGGTATCACAATATCTCAACAGTACGACTGGAAGCTTACCAGCGTCATCTGACGATGAAAGCGACGAGAATAAACGCCTGAAGGAAAAAATAGAGCAATTAAAGGCTGAGCTAAACAGTGCTCACAGTGAAATTGAAACCTTGTCCTTAGAAATACACAATCTTAAGCTTGCAAATGAGGAGTTGAACAAGAAAAGCACCCTATACAAAAAACTCGCTCACAGCCCTGCAAAGCTAAGAAATAAGACCCCTAAGAAAAGTAAACACTTTCCAATTATTCATACTATTGCAAAAACTACGAGCACACATACCCAAACAGAAACTGTACCCAAATATGCTTATGAAAACCTTAATCCATCATCAGAATTGGGTAGCAAATTTGAGTCAAGTGAAGTCGGCCGCACGGAAATTGCGGCCAACTGTACAAGCAAAAAACTGACTAAAAAAGCAACTACAAGAAGGAAAGTATGCATTATAAGCTATAATAGGAATAATAATATACTACGAATTTCTCAAGATACATTGGGAGGTTTGATGTTTGCCACTACCTATCACCTCAGGCAGATACTAAACAACTACTTAAAGGGATAGACACCAAATTAACGTCATTTACCAGGAATGATTACTGTATTTTATTGATAGGTGAGGAAGATTTTAAAATTACGAACAATTACATTGATTTAGTATTTCGAATCCGGGAATCTGTACAACACATCCAACATACAAACGTGATAATTTGTTTACCAACTTACAAATACAACAGCTACAATACTATGTATAACTGCAGAGTAGAAACCTTTAACAACCTTCTATACTTAGATGTAATCTCAAACAATCATGCCTTTATTCTTGATTCTAACAAAAACTTAACTTGTGACTACATAATGTTCAATAAGAAAACCAGCAAAATAAATAATACAGGAATGCGCACAATATTTAATGACATAAACATATATATACAACAGCTGCAAGAACATAACATTCGAAAGTTAGATGTGTCAGTTAAATATGGCAAAGAGAATGAGTTTTTTCGTAACTAGGAATGTAATAAATATACTTCATCAAAATATTGCAGGATTAATAAGCAAATCCGACCTTCTGACTGTCTGTTTACAGGAATTATCAGAAAATAATAAAAGTATTGATGTGCTTTGTTTAACTGAACATTTTATAAAATCGGGCGATGAAGTCCATCTCTTAATGTCCAACTATTCCTTGGGTGCTTCTTATTGCCGAAGTAGTCGAAGAGGCGGTGCATGCATTCTGATAAAAAAATGAACATTTATGGAAAGAGCTACCCGAAATTGCAAAATTGTCAATTGCCAATTTATTTGAATGTTGTGGCATTGAACTAACATGCTTTAATATTATAGTTATTTGTGTATACAGAGTACCCAATGTAACAAATTTAAATATATTTTTCAATAAATTGGAACAATTATTAATAGATATCAATAAGAAAAAATATGATAATATTGTGATCGCAGGTGATTTTAATATTGACATGTTGAAGAATAATAATATTTCTTAAAATTTAGTTGCTTGCTTTTGAATTTTAATTGTCAACTAGCTTTAAAACAACCAACTCGATACAAAAGTCAAACGTGTATAGACAATTTTGCACATAACTTTAAAAGCAAATGTAAGACTGAAGTTTTAGAATTAGCTTTGTCAGATCACACAGCCCAGTTAATACAAATTCCTATAAAATTTACTCATAGGAACAAATACTATCGTAGGAAACGTAGATTTTTTTCAAGGAAAAATATTTTAAAGTTTAGATACTATATTGGCAGTCTTAGCTTTTCTGATATTTATAACACAGAAGACCCTAACTTGGCATACAATTGTTTTCTCGATGATTTTAAGCTATTTTACGATTTGTGTTTTCCAATTCAGTTAGTTACGATAAAAAGTTATAAAAGACCTAGGTGGGTATCCCATGGAGTAAAGCTCTGTACTAAGAAAAAGAGATCACTCCTATGGGCATACAGAACCAACCGAAACAAATAAACATATCTACATTTATTACAGTAAGATATTGAAAAAAGTAATACGCCTAACTCAACGAGCCCAAAATAATTATAAAATTAAAACTTCTGACAATAAGTCCAAATCTGTGCCTAAAGACTACATACTTAATATTAAAGTTAAAGATGATATTATTACTGATCCAAAAATAATGGCAAATAAATTTAATGATTACTTTGTCGTTAAAATAATACCAATACCTAATTCTGGCACAAATGTCGCTTCATTAATTACAAGAAACAAAGACTCGATGTTTATGGTCCCTAGTTCACCAAATGATATATTAAACATAATAAATGCTCTAAATAACACCAACAGTGTAGGAAATGATGATCTATCCACCCAAATAATTAAAGCAGTTAGTGATATAATATGTACTCACCTAAGTCACCTTATTAACCTAAGCATCTGTGCTGGTATTTTTCCAGATAGACTTAAAATAACAATCGTAAAGCCAATACATAAGAAACAAAGTAAGGATAATATCATATATAATATAGACCTATAGCGCTTATTCCAATAATGTCTAAAATCTTCGAAAAATATATATACAATAATCTTAATGGGTATTTGGAGAAGAAAAATATGCTGTGTAACGAGCAAAAAGGATTTAGACGAAATAAAACCATAAATATGGCAGTTTACGAATTCTTACGCTCTGTTATGACCAATGTGGACAAAAATATATCTGTATCTGCAATATATTGCGATATGACGCAGGCTTTTGACTATGTTGACCACAATATACTAGCCAAAAAATTAGAAGCCTACGGAATAAGAGGCAATGTATTAAACTTAATTAAGTCCTATTTGCATAACCGGACACATGTGACTGCAATCACAAGAATAGACTTTAATAAAAATGAAATAAATCACCTATCCAAAGAACGCGCAGCCAAATTCGGAGTTCCACAGGGCAGCGTCTTGGGTCCTCTACTTTTTATAATATATATTAACGATTTACCTAAAGTTGTTAAATACCACATGACTCTTTTTGCAGATGACAGCACCGTAGTTATACCATCTAAAAATTTTGATACATATGAACGTGACATTAATCAAACTTTAAAATCTATTATTTCTTGGCTTGACAACAACAATTTAAAAATAAACTTAAATAAAACTCAAATAATGCATTTCAGTCAACGGAATTCCAACATGCATAACATAAAACTTAATTACAATAATCAGGATATATCTGAAGCAAATAATGCAAAATTTCTCGGTCTTATCATTGATCACAGATTCAACTGGAGAGCACATATTGATGAAATTAGTAGAAGGGTCAGTAGCTCGGCATATGCTCTTTACAAGCTTTCTCCAACTGTTGGTAAGGATGCTCTTATTACTGCCTACCACGGGTTGGTCGCATCAATCTTGCGCTACGGAATTATTTTCTGGGGTAACTCCACCGATAAGGAATTAATATTTAAAATTCAAAAACGGTGCGTTAGGGCTATGTTTAACTTAAAACCAACAACTAGTTGTAAGCCATATTTTATTGAGCATAACATCCTGAGACTTCCGTCCTTATATAGTTATGAGATAGCCTTATTCGTCAAATGTAACTCGGAATTATTTCCCAAACTGTCTGATGGTGCCACACGTAGTCAAAGGGATACTTCTAGATTACGTATGCATAACGCCAAAACAGCACTTATAGGCAAAAGCGTTTTCTGTATGGCTCCAAAAATGTACAATAAACTCCCAAAGTCTATTAAAAATTGTAATATTGATGTCTTTAAGAATAAGTTGAAAAAAATACTAACTATGAAATGTTACTACAGCGTTGCCGATTTTATGAATGACTTAAATATTATTGAAATTTAATTAAATTATTTACATTTATATCTCTTTGACTAGACAATATTAATATAAACATTTTTGACTGACAATTAATATAAATCTGTGTGACTGCGCTGTATTGATTTTTAATAATTGGTATTTGAATTATGTTATTTTAGAAAAATGCTATATACCTTTATTTTGAATGATTTTGATATTTAATTTTGTACGCTATTTATATGGCAAAACATGTTGAAACTTGTCATAAATTAAACACCACTGTAACTGTACTACTACACATGTTTAAACAAATAAATGATTATTATTATTATTCTCTTTATTTCTTTTTTTTCTTATAAATTACATTTTTAAATATATATATAAAAAATACCTTTAAAAATATAAAAAAATAGTGTCCCACCGGCATCAGGTACAGGGACCAAGCTACCGGTGGTTACGGCCCCAGAGAAAGGAACCTCCTCACAATGCGAGCCGTGTCCAGAAGTACTGCCTTCTGCATCAAGCGCTTGATCCAACCGTCTAACGCGAGCCTCTCAAGGTGTTGGTCGAGGCTCTTGGCAATCAAACCATTAACGGAGACGACTATCGGTACAATAATTGCCGAATCAACATCCCACATGTCGACAATCTCGTGTGCCAGATCCAGATATTTTATTTGTTTATCCTTTTCGGCTTTCACGAGATTTTCGTCATGGGGGATGGTGATGTCGACAATCATTGCACGGCGCTCAGATCGGTCTATCAGCACAATATCAGGCTTGTTAGCGACAACAGTCCTGTCTGTGATGATAGAGCGATCCCAGTACAACGTGATACGACTATTTTTAAGAACTGGCTCAGCAACGTACCTGTAGTACGGGACTTCAACGTCCACAAGGTGGTATTTCAGAGCAAGTTGCTGGTGGATTATCCTGGCTACTTGATTGTGTCTGTGCAAGTACTCGCCGTTAGCAAGACGTGAACAGCCGGAAACGATATGTCTGAGGGACTCACCAGGTCGGTGACATGCACGACAGATATCAACAGTGCCATCCCTCAGTATATATTTCCGGTAGTTATTCGTCATGATAACTTCGTCAGCAATTGCACAGACAAAACCCTCGGTTTCCCCGAAGAGGTCACCGAACCGTAGCCAGGCCACAGATGCTAGTAGGTCCACATCGGGCCCATGAAGAGCCCGAAAGAACCTACCGTGAAGCTCCTTGCTCTGCCATACCTCCCTGCGTTCGTTGACTCCAAGTACTACAGGCCTGCGCCAGTTCTCTTTAGCCAAGGAGAGCGGGGTAAGCCCGGTGTCCACCGCGACAACATCCCGATGCACACCCACGTCCATATGGAGAAAATATTCTCTGAGATTGTATATCTCGCGGTTATGAAGGGACTTGAGGTTCAACAAACCCCGGCCCCCACACTTCCGCGGGATATACAATCTCATCACAGATGAACGCGGGTGATGCATTCGGTATGACGTCATGAGTGTACGGACTTTTCGATCCAGGGTGTCTAATTCTGTCTGAGTCCACTTGAGTATACCGAAGGAGTACATTAGAAGTGGCATGACCCAACTGTTGCAAGCCCGGATCTTATTGCCACCTGACAAAAGGCTATTAAGCACTTTTTTCAGGCGACCGAAGAAACGTTCTTGTAACAGCTGTTTCATGTCAACCTCATTAATGCACAATGCCTGCGATATACCCAAATACTTATAGGTCTCGGTTGCGAGAAGTGATCTTAAGTGAATGGAATCCGAGAGTTGAGTCCCTTCGGATTCCACTACCGGCCCTCGCTTTATATGAACGACTGCACATTTGTCAACACCAAACTCCATTCTAATAGAATTACTAAAGGTTTCAGTTACCTTCAGTAACGCTATTAGTTGTGAGCTGGTGGGAGCAAAGAGCTTCAAGTCATCCATATGAAGCAAGTGAGATATAACCTGACCGCCACGTCGCAACCTGCAACCTAGCCCTGAACCCTCTAGTAAGGTACTAAGTGGGTTCAGTGCTAGGCAGAACCAAAGGGGACTCAGAGTGTCACCTTGGAATATACCCCGCTCAATCCTTATAGGTACGCCGCCACTTTCTTGGATCCCTCGGCACCCTGGATAGGTAAGAACCGTATTCCATTGTCCCATACACGACTTCAAGAAGGTGCATAAAGTTGTATTAACTTTATGCAACTTCAGCACCCTCAGAAGCCATGTATGTGGCACGGAGTCATACGCCTTCTTATAATCTATCCAACATGCCGATAGATCCTTTCGGTTGCGGCGAACCTGCTGGCTAATAGTCATATCAATGAGGAGAAGCTCTTTAGTACCCCGGGCCCCACTTCTACATCCATTCTGAGAGGTACACATGATGGAGTTTGTGTGTATATGTATATTTATTTTAGCTCTCAGAATGGATGTAAGAAGTTTATAGATCGATGGTAAACAAGTTATCGGTCTATAATTTCTAGGGTCCGAGGTACTACCGGTCTTATAGAGCAGGTGGGTCACTCCTTTAGTCATAAAGGCTGGCAGCGACGCAGATTCTAGGGCGGACTGGAATTGCGATGCCAAACAAGCGTGCGAACTGCGTAGCCATTTCAGCCAAAAGTTGTGCAGTCTGTCTGGGCCTGGAGATTTCCAATTAGAAAAAGGACGGACTGCACTGGCTACGTCTGTGCTGTTAATGTTAATATCTTCCATTTCCGGAATAAGTTCGCACGCTCGTTCAACGTCACGCATCCATTCCCCCTCTGTGTGGGTGACAGGCACTGACCAAATGTTACGCCAAAACGAGCTTGTCGCTTCAGCATTTGGTAGATGCCCGCCATCCACACCTTGATCCGTTCGCTGCCAGTCTCTATACACCCACCTTTGGTCCCTTTGGAACATGCAGTTCACGTTATACCTGTCCACGCGTTTTTTGTACCTGCGTATTCGGTTTGCCCATGCATAGATTTTTTTCTCTGTGACACGCGACATATAATCCTGAGGTCTGATGTCAGTCCCCAAGAATGCCCGTTTCACAAAGCGCATCACTCTCGGGCGAGTGTTCCCGGTCCTGAAGCAGGACAACTTGCCGATGAGTACCCTTGCCCCGGCAATACGGCGCTCAATCCTGCATTGCCACGCGGGTACGGCGCACCTTGGTCGTATAGTAGGGGTTTCTGCTAAAAGCTTAACACCTCCTAAACGACATGCCGCAACAGCTGCACAATACAAGATTGAGTGGGTATCGCCGAGGTCTTCGCTATTGTCTAGGTAAGTAGGCAATAACGAATCAAGAGCACACACCAGCGAAATGTTCCGTCTATGCATAGGTAACCGAGGCAGGCGTGGCCTAATATTGTGGGGCGTGGACCGATATTCGCGAAGCGCAAATTCCAAAGCGGCCTTAATCTCCTCATTGCACTGAGTACTTACCACAATAGCCGCGGTATCCGGCCCCGTAGCTTCACAGTCAACTACATTTGTAGGAACCTGTACCGGGGCAGGGATCTCGCGGGTAGTCTGGGCGTACTCCGAGCGTAGTCTCTCAAGTGCGGCCTCATCCAGCAGATGACAGCGCTGAATGGCCCGCACTTGGTCCGATAATCGTTGTGCCGAAACGTTGACAGTCGGCTCAAGCACCTGAAACAGAGGCAGCATCCGTTCACGGTACACAGTAAGGTTAGTTCCCCCCTCTGTAGCCGCATAATATGCCCGCATGACGTTCTCGTTCATCGATGTCGTCCATCGCATGCGGCGCACATCAGCACCGACAGCGGGGGCCCTGTTTGAGGCCGGTGGGCCTCGGGGTCCTAAGCTGGTCGGCGGCCGGCCTCTCCCTCGCCGACGTACAGGTGGTGGCGACGTTGGCGGAGAGAAATACTCGTCACTCGACGAGCTCGACGCCTCAGCAACGGCTGGTGTTGAATCCTGTGGTTGCGAGGCGGAGCGGAGCGACGAGTCCGGGGGTGGAGGGTGTGCTTGTAGATGTAACTGGGACTGCTTCGAGTTATCATAGTTTAAATCGTGCATTTCTGTTGTTCGTGTGGTTTCATCTTGACAGATGTCATTTTCCTGTTTTCTATTTTGTATGGTTTTCTTGTTGATATTCTGATTTATGGCGTTTTTTATAGTTTATTGAATGTTATAAATACTTTACTGGGTTGTTATAATAATTTATGTGTGATTTAGAGGTGATTTATTTAAAATTAATCGAAAAAAAATATTGTATTCAGAAACGACGTTTGCTCTGCTCGGTGTTGCCCGGTTATTATTATTATTATTATTACTACGTGGCAAGATGAAACGAGAGCACGCAAAGAAGACGTGCTCCGCGTTTTCATGAACTCCGGGACAGGACGGGCATTCTGGAGAATCATCGCGTTTAAAGCGATGGAGGTATGCTCGAAAGCAGCCATGTCCTGAGAGCATCTGGGTCAGATAATAGTTTACTTCACCATGGTATCGGTTCAGCCAGGCATCTATTTGAGGTATGAGACGGTGCGTCCACCTACCCGTTGTTGCGGTATCCCACTGCGTTTGCCATCGACGTATACTGTGCTGCCGTTCTTCAATTCTGAGTTCATCAGGGCTTGACGTAGATGATCTCCGTCGCTCGTAAAGAGCTTTCCTTTCCTCAGCCAACAGTCTAATAGGCAGCATTCCAGAAATTACGCACCGCTTCCTCCGACACCGTGCGAAAGGCACTGGCCACTCTCAGGGCGCCCAGTCGATATATTGATGCCACTTTTCTCCCGGATTCTTGGTTTCGGAGGACGTCAGCCCAAATGGAAATTCCATAAGTCAACACCGACGTGACTACTGACGACAGTAATAACCTCCTGCTCTGTTTTGGGCCTCCAACATTAGGCATCAGTCGTGATAAGCATGCCCTGACTGCAGACGCTTTCATGTTTACATGCTCTATCTGCTGTTTGAAATTGAGTCGGGCATCGAGCATCCCTCCCAGGTACCGTATGAACGGCTGCGCTGTAATATCGTGCTCTCCAGCTCTCAGCGTGATGGTTTCCACCTGTTTTCTGCTAGTGATGAGCACTGCTTCGGTCTTGTGCTGTGCTAATTTCAGGTTCACCGTGTTCATCCACTGTCTGATTTTTTCAAAAGTAATGTCAAACGCCAGATTTATCTCATCAAGATGCTTTGCGACAATCACCACGGCCACGTCATCTGTATAAGCTACGAGTTTGACATTTCTTGGCAATACCAATCTCAGTAGACCGTCGTACATGATATTCCACAATAAGGGACCTAGATAGAACCGAACCTTGTGGTACTCCTCCAGTTATTTTGTATTCCTTCGGACCGTTCTTCGTGTCGTACTTCAGGAGCCTATTAGTGAAGTAGTTCGCAATTATCCTGCGCAGGTATCCTGGTACGCTTTTACCTTCGAGGGCCCGCATAATGCAGTCCCAATTGGCGGAATTAAAGGCATTTTTGATGTCTAGTGTAGCCACCAAGCAATACTTCTTTGTACCTCCCTTCCATCTGGTTCCTGAGATCGCATCCTTGGCTAGTCACAACCAAATTGACCGCGTATAGGGTTGATCGCCCTTTCCTGAATCCGTACTGGTTGTCTGCCAGCAGCGGTTCAACTGCTGCCTCGACCCGTTGATGTATTATTCGTTCCAGTATCTTTCCAGCCGTGTCTAGCATGCATAGTGGACGATAGGATGACGGTTCATCTTTTTTCTTCTTTTTTCCTTTAGGGAGTAGTACCAGTCTTTGTTGCTTCCACTTTTGAGGAAAAGTACCTTCTTTGAGACATGTATTGTAGACTTCTAGAAACAATGCCGGTGGTGCTTTGATAGCTGTTTTTAAAGCAATATTTGGGATGCCGTCCAATCCCGGAGCTTTATCATTCCCCACTCTATTGCATGCTTCCATCAGCTCGTCCTTTGTAATAGGCAAGATTTCCTCTAATTGGCACTGAACTGGTGGGTAGTTGGATTCCCTTTGTTGAGGAAACAGCATAGTAACGATCCTCTCCAGAAGTTGTGGACATGTAGGTGACGGCATTGGTTGGCTTTTCAAGCGAATCATAGCCACCTTATATGGCCTACCCCACGGGTTCCTCTCTACTTCGTTGATGAGTTCATCCCAGCATTCCTTCTTACTATCTTTGATGGCCATTTTCAGTTTCTGACGCGCTATTTTGTACTCTGCTACCAGTTCTGCAGAGTTTGGTCGTCGATAGCCACGCTGTGATATTCTTCTTTTCCTGAGGCACTCTGTACGAAGAACGCTGATATGATCATTCCACCAGTGCACGGAAGAACGCGGATTTATGCCGGGTTTTCGGGGCATACTCGCGTCGCAGGCCTGGGCAACTTTTTTCATTAGGTTCTCGGTCTTCTTCTCAGCATTTCCAGTGATGATCGAGTCACTATCCAAGGCTACGACAAAGGCAACTGGGTCAAAAGATTTTACTTTCCACCCAATCGTGTTGGTTTGCCTGTTTGCTCTTCTTGGATTCTGGCCAGTCGATATTTCCCAGAGTATTGCGTTATGGTCGCTAGCTGTGTAGACATCCATCACCTTCCAAAGGAGGCTTTTCTTAACGAGGCTACTGCTGACGAAAGTGAGATCCACAATAGAACTAGCTTCGCCTCTGATAAACGTTGGTGTGTCACCACTATTGAGCAAGACTACATCTAGTGTAGCTATAGCCTCCAGTAGCGCTCTGCCTCGTGCGTTAGTCTCCTTGCTGCCCCAGTCCACTGCCCAGGAGTTGAAGTCGCCAGCTATTGCCACTGGGTAATGCTGCTTCGCACCGTCGATCAGCAAATCCAAAAAGTCAATGAATTCGTCGATTGTAAGACTGGGCGGGGCATAGCAGCTGTAAAAACGAATCTCATTGACCCATGCTGCTACAAAGCCTTTCCTGTTGTTAACTACACTCTGTAAAGGAAACTTGCTACAAGATCTATCCTCAACAGAGCGAGCAACAGCTTCAACACAATAGCGTCAGATATAAATTTGGATCTATTTAACACAAGCTTCCCAGTAGCAAGACGGCGAATGAGCGAAAAGTTTTTCTCATAATTTTGATTTCCTTTATTGTTATACTAATGTTTTTTACTTATATATAGGTACAGATGAAATTTAAATACTTGATCTAACTTTTAATGTTAGGATATGATTATATATTGTAGATTATAATATGTGTGTTTTTATAAATGAGTTGCAAACTGCTGTAAAAATTGTTAAATTTAGTTTTATGTTACTATACGCGAGGTCCTGTAATTGGCTCTCTGATGTTTATTTTGTAATATCTTTTTAAAATAGAATAAGCTGTTGGACCTCCATAATATAAATAAATATAAATAAATAAATAAGACCAGATCACGGCTTTAGTAGTGACTTCCGTTTCCCATGGTTGATTATCTAGATGTCTATATGGCTCCGCTATTAACACTAGGTCTAGCTCTAGTTCGCGCACGTTCTGCATGAGCAAATCATGTGCAGCTTCGCAGTGATTAAGATTGAGCTGTAGTACCTTCATGTTCGCCTATTCTTTAGCTTCCGAAGTGCCTCTTTGAAAATCGGGCATCTGCTGGTACCAGCGTGGTGGTCAATATTCTCTGTGCCACCTTTTTCAGCACACAAAGCACATCTAGCTGTATTCTTACATTCCACGACTTTATGGCCTCCTTGTCCACATTTAATGCAGAGTTGAAACCGGTCTTCTTTGCTTTTACATTGGATGGCTAGATGTTCAAAGTGCCAGCATTTATAACATTGCATTGGTCGTTTCGTTGCTCTTATTCGGCAATTGACCCAGCCAATCCTGATTTTACTATGTTCGCCAAGTACCTTCTGTGCTATTGGTGCTTTTAGTGTCACTAAGGCAGTTTGGGTACCTCTATAAGCCTTACGAAGAGATTTGATTGCATCCAGTGGGATCTCACATTCCTCTCCAGTTATTCTTTGCAGGGCTTCCTGGATGTCTCCCTTCGTTGTGGTTTCATCGAGATCTAGAATTTCGAGTTCTTCCTGTGGCCCCTTACTGATGACTTTAGCGTCCTCTTTTAGGATGTTGGCAATAGTCTTATGCAGAGCTTGGCCCTTATCGGTGTTCTCTTTCGAGAGTATGATTAACATGTCTCCGGCCGTTGTCTTGCGAATCTTGTCTACCGTAGATTGGACTTGGTCTTCCGGAACGTCTTTCTTGATCCGGCGAAGAATATCGGCATAACTGTCCTTCTCTGTCGGGCGAATGATCAGCGCATTAGGTCTGGTCGCTGATTTTCGTGACTTCTTTTGTTTAGGCTTCTGAGGAAACTGCTTCGGAGGCTGTTCTTCGCGCTGCTTTTTTTTTTCTTTCCTTGACTGAACCAGCTTCCAGTCTGTTGTCTCCTTGTCGGGGAGCTGTGTTACCTCCTTGTAGGAAGGACTTGGTCTTGAGTCCTTCTTTTTTTTTATCTGTTTGTCCTTTGATTCAGGAGATGTCCTCTGCTTTCTTTTAGCGGGCCTGTTACCACGCTTCTCCTCGACCACGGAGTCACTGTCTGCTTCAGCTACTGTATCCACCTCGGTCATAGTCTCAGCAGTTGCTTGGTCACATGATAGTGCTGGTGTGCCTGAATTCTTTGGCGTAACAGTGGAAAGGCCCTGCTGCTTAGCTCGCATTTCGTCATCGAGATTCTTAAACCTTCTGAAGGCAATACAGATACTGGTCGATTTTGCCTTTATTTCTTTGTGGACGTTTGCTCTGGGTTGAACGTACTCATGTAACTCATTGATAAGTTTTTCGAGACTTTCCAAGACCTGCGTCCTCTTCAATTCTACACTTGCTTCTAGCGCTGCTTGCTGGGCAGAGTGCCCGTTTCCACTAACTTCGACTTTGTTTAAATTTTTAAATTTCTCCACACTGTTCCCACGAGAACCTAGGGAAATAACAGTCCACTCCAGCAGAGCCCCGGTTGCTGGAGTAAGGCCACTACGTACACCTGGGGTGGGACCTGGTGCCCCTGTGTGTGTGCGTGTGTGTGTGTGTGTGTGTGTGTGTGTGTGTGTGTGTGTGTATGTGTGTGTGTGTGTGTGTGTGTGTGTGTGTGTGTGTGTGTGTGTGTGTGTGAGAGAGTATATGTCTTGTTTTAGTAAAATTGTCTTAAGGAGTTGCTCCGTCTCATAATAGTTAAAATTAGATAGCTGATGTGCAACATCAGATTTGGCTTTATGAATTGTGTCATATTTCATGTCGCATAATTTAAAAATCTTATTGTAAATAAAAGGAACATGAGTTTTTGACATCTTTTAGCAAATGGCGTTTTTTAGCTTCTAGGAAAAGGGACTTTGAAAACTTCTTTTCAGCATGTTAGTGTAGTTATGTGAGTTTAATACAGTTTTATGCATAGAGATGATTGCATACAAAATATATAGTCTTTTGCTTAACAATTCAGATTCTTTGTAAAGATCTGTGGTTGAAAATCGTATAGATTTTTTATGCATAACTTTTAATATAGATCTCTGTGCTCTTCCTAAAGTTATTAAGTAAGATGTTGCTGTACCACCCCATGTGTTACATACACCGTTCTGATGATGTTTGAGTTGGCAATATCTCTTAGTTGTCTAAAAACTTAAATGAGTTTTCTGACTCTAAATAATGTGATCTTTAAAAGATAATTTGTCATCTATCACCGCAAGATATTTTACGCATCGCGCCCGCTCCACTTTATCACATCCACAGTCATCGTTTTTGTTTGTTTGGACGAGCTTACACTGTATAACTAAATTTGTAATAGCCGGCGATTAGGCCCCTGTTTTATGAAAGGAGAACTCCTCAACAAATAACGGCCCTGCATCGGGGCAAGTAATATTTTGTAAAAAGGTTTGAGCAGTTCACGTAAGCCTTTTGTAACTTAAGTGAATTACAAACCACTAAAAAGTAAGAATTAAAAAACTTTTTTACAAAAAAATATTACCGACTTCAAAATTCAAAGCAAAAAATAATATACCTAGAATAACCAAAAAAAAGTTGGTGCCATGAAATAGTAGTATTTATGTTTTATTCGACACCTACTTCAAAATGTTTAATTTGTTTTGGTTATTCTATTTATATTATTTTTTGTAAGTAAAGATTCTACCTTTCTTTTCTTTCTTTTGAAAAACATGTATACGTATATAAATAAGTGGATGCTCCTACTATGTTTTGCCCATTGAGGCTGATGTATCCAATCTCGTGTCCTCTTCTAATATTATTGACCTCTTTTTTTGCATTAGTCCTCTAATATGGTGTATAATACAATGGTAGCAGCACCTTACCTGCATATATAGTTCCTAAACAAAGAAACATTGTAAACGTTGGCAATTTGAAAAGAGTGGCCACGAGTTTTTATTGCCTGTTCTTTTCTCGGGCTTTACCTTTTGTTTGCGAACAGGCATTACAAGTAAATGTAGAATCGACTTTTTACAAGTGAAATATTTTGCTTCCTAAGTGAAAAATCATTTTAATAATTATTATTATTATTAAATAAAATATTGGAATCACATGAAGTACAAAGATGGTCTAAGTGGAAAGGAAGAAGTAGTTGCTCGCTACCGAAATATGTATAATCAGTTCGGTGACGGACTGACTGAAGCCAACACCTTGGTGCCTTGCAACATCAAATAAGCAAAAAATGAAATGAAATGAAATGTTAAATGCTTGAAACACGGTGGATATACAAGATATTAGTCATATAGTGGTCTCACATATTTCGCCGGCAACATTTCCGACATGCAATATTTTAATCCTAATCTAAATAATAAAGGTGCGTTTACATGCTTCCGTTCAACTAGTTTATAGTTTTTTTATCTGTTCCCTATTCACAACTAAACGGCTGCTTAATAAATAATTGGCAAGGAGAGAGATGGGGCATACGAGTAAACTTTTTAATTGTTTAACAAAGTAATATTTGTTATTTAGATAATAACTTTAATTTAGGTACACATATTAACACAATCAAGGGTTACATAATATTTAAATTCGCTGTAAAAATGCCTGGAACATTTTCGATAGGATTAAGTCGGATGATTGTGCAGATCAATTCAAAACTCGAACAACTCGGTCTTGGAGGGCAGTCGATACTAGAATCCAGTCCCATTATCATTGCTGATTTTACTTTAAAATATTATATTCATTTATTATGTATATGTAAAACCTTCATTCGTTCACGAAAATTGCCGACAGCGATTGCCACGACCGCGATTCATTCAACAAAACAAAATATTTTAAAATAAATTGCCCGATCAATAGAAAAATATCACTTTGATTACGTATCTCAGAAGTTCACATTTGTATGAATAATCTATGTTCGAAATGTACGCATTTGTAATATGATAATAATAATCATAATCTTTATTCATTCAAACATTACTCCGGTACAAATACACATATTACATCAGTATACTTAGACACTAAAAGAAAAACAATTTAGATCTGGCCCTGACACTAGGATGCCCTGTGTCTTGCGGACCAGTCCCTTCCGTCTTAAGACAAAAATAAGGTAAAAATAAATTTATTGTGTATGTAAGTAAAAGAAGCACAATTTTTTCTGTCCGTTTGAATTCAGGAGCCACTCTTCATATCTTAATGTAAATATTATATTATTTAGTAGTAAGTTTAAAAAAAAATGTAGGCTCGGTCCTTAATTTTGTAGTATAATACTTCTAAAGATTATTATACTACAAAATTAAGGACCGAGGCCAACCGACTTCTGAACATTTAGGTGGCACCTCAATCTAAACATCTGAATTGAAGAGCCACCTCGAACACGGGAAGAATTCAATATTTTTATTTGAAAATTTTTCAACATTTAGTTGTAATTGTTTATAGCGCCTACTAAAAATCTGAGTCCAGTTCTGTTAATGTTCAAGAATATACAATATTTTTAATGTGGCTCCTCAATCTATACATAAAGAGCGTAAATTCCCACGAAAGTAAATATTCAATAAATATTCCAATCCAAGAATATTTAGTAGTGAGTGTGTTAGAATCTGTAGCGTGTGGACAAAGCAATAAAACTAAGGGAATTCAGTAAATAAACGCATTTTATTTGGCTCCTCAATCTTAATGTTCTGAATAATAAACCATTGACTGTAACTACCTGAGATCACATCGGAACCAAAAAGCAGAGACACTAAGATTTAGTAGGAATGTCTACTAAATGTACAGATCAACATTGTATGTATTCGGTGTCTGAAAATAAACTACTATTTAATATAAGGAATATTAAATAGTAAGAATTCGCTATTATGGGTGACCATGATAAATGAATGACACCAGGATAACTATATTTTTTAAATTTAATTTAAACAAATCGATAATAGGTATAAGACGGGATGTACATCTTCTTTATATGTTTTAGGTATTTAGAAGTAAATTTCAAAATATAAATAATGAATTAATATTGGTTGGTCGATGCTTTTACGAATTTTGCTACAATTTAAGATGCCAGATTAGGTACCTATCAAGACAATAAATAATCAAAGGTACTTATATTACAAACAGGAAATAAAAGTGAAGTTACTATCAGTCGTTTATTAAGCATTGCTGCAGTAGCAATTAGTAATTTTATGATATGGTTATAGGTAAAATATGTATAACTGCTTTGGAAATAGAATTGTAATATATAATAATCCATACTAATATTATAAATGTGAAAGTAACTCTGTCTGTCTGTCTGTTACGCTTTCACGCTCAAACAGCTAAACCGATTTAGATGAAATTTGGTATGAAGATAGTTTGAGTCACGGGGAAGGACATAGGATAGTTTTTATCGCGATAACCGACATCCACGCGGGCGGAGCCGCGGGCGAAAGCTAGTATAATAATAATAATATCTTGGTACAACTCACACAACGTCATCCGATCCCAAACTAAGCAGAGCTTGTACTATGGAAACCAGACAACTGATAAACATACTTATATATTTCTAAATACATACATATTATAGATAAATATCACCCAGACACAGAATAAACCATCGTGCTCATCACACAAAGTTTTATCCTGGGTGGGGATCGAACCCACGACCTCCTGCGTAGCAGTAGGATATAATCCCACCGCGCCACAGAGGCAGTCAAATATCTGTATTTTTATATATCTATCTAATATCTGTATTTTTACGTACATGTGTGCGCAAACACATGAACTTCATCGCTAAGGAATGTCAGGTTACGTCGGAAACTCGACCGGCCACTCGCATAAAGCCTCATTAATTGTGAACTGTTTGTCTTGACGTTCCAAAATTTTGAAATAATGGCGAAGAAGAAAACGAAAGACGAATGGTCGAAAAAAGGAAAATGTAAATGAATAAGATTACGGATTGTATAATATATAATATCGTTCTGGGCATATGAAAGAGTGTTCAATTCCTCATTCCCGAGAATAGCAATCCCGGCTGCGCACCCCAAAAGCCAGGAAGTTCACGTCACAGTACCTGCCTTCAAAAATAAAATTGATTTGTGTTGCAAAAAACATTTTATTCAAGGATACCCTACAGTGCAGGAAATTAAATGATAGGTAATAACTTCATAAATATGCACTATTTTTTATATTATTTCAGCCTCGACATCGCCAAGGTATTTGACAGGGTCTGGCACAAGGCCCTTCTATCGAATCTTCCTTCTTATGGAATCCCCGAGGGGCTCTGCAGATGGATCGCTAGCTTTCTGGACAATCGGAGCATTATGGTCGTCGTTGACGGTGCTTGTTCTAGTCTGAAAACCATTAATGCTGGCGTTCCACAAGGTTCGGTGCTCTCCCCAACACTGTTCATTCTGCATATCAATGATATGCTGTCCATAGAGAACATACATTGCTATGCAGATGACAGCACAGAACATATACCAGCCAACTAAACGTCTCTCGGAGCGTTGTTCAGGAGAGACGGTTGCAACTTGTGTCAGAAGTCGAGGACTCTCTGGGGCAGGTCTCCGAATGGGGTGAGAGGAACCTGGTTCGATTCAACCCCACAAAGACACAAGTATGCGCATTCTCTGCGAAGAAACCTGACCCATTTGTCCTAGTGCCACAGTTCCAAGGAGTTACACTCCGAGTCACCGAGAGTATTGGGATCCTCGGTGTCGAAATCTCCAGCAAAGTCCAGTTTGGGAGTCATTTGGAAAATAAAACCAAATTGGCGAGCAAAAAGGTGGGTGTCCTCAACAGAACGAAGCGTTACTTCTCGCCGGCACAGCGACTTGTGCTTTATAAAGCGCAGGTTCGACCGCACGTGGAGTACTGCTCTCATCTCTGGGCGGGTGCCTCCAAATACTTGCTCGATCCATTTGACTCCCTCCAAAGGCGAGCTGTTCGGATCGTCGGTGACCCCAATCTCACGAACATACTGGAGTCTTTGCAGCAGAGGCGTGACTTTGGTGCACTTTGCGTACTCTACCGTCTGTTCAACGGGGAGTGCTCTGAGGAACTGTTTGACATGGTGCCACCGTCACCTTTCTACCACCGCACCACTCAATATCGTAGTAGGGTTGGAAACAATACGGTCCTGTACGGATCGATTCCGGCGTTCTTTTCTTCCACGTGCGGTGTTTCCCGAGCGTTACGACATGTCTTTCTTCAAACGAGGTTTAAAGAGAGTTTTCACTTCACAGCGGCTTGGGTGTGTCCCTGACATTCCTGTAGTCCATGAGCGGCGGTTACCGCTTACCATCAGGTGGGCCGCTGGCTCGTCTGCTAACCATAGGCAATAAAAAAAAATATTAATGTTAAAATAGCGAAATACATAACAAATAGAATATATACATAAGAGGTACGAATGAACACTACAAGGAATATATATAGGTACATATGAGGTAAGAATTAACACTACACATCTTCCAAACACTGTGAGCTATGCCTGCGCTGCAGCTGCTCTCAAATATAGTAATCTAGTCTGTACATTTTGTAACAATATTTTTAAGTTTTTGTCAATAGATGGCGCTGTTCCTAAACGCTGAATCGCGCTATGGTTTGGTTACCGAGAGCACTGTAAATAGTTTGAACGTTTTATTAAATTTATCTTCGTCTTGAACTAGCAGTTTTATTCATGGTCCTTCGAGCCGGATACAGCAGCGCCATCAGAACGATATTGTAGCAGCGGAACTATTGAAAAAACACCAGTGGTGCCCCCTATCGGTGACTTGTGTCAGCTAAGTGTGTTTAGTGAATTTAAGTGAGTGTGATCAAAGGAGAAACCGTGAGTACTTTAATTCATAAACAAGTAAATTGTAGTGAATCCAGGGACTTAGTAAAAATTTTACAACATTGTTTTAAAAACACCACAGTCGGATTCTAAAATGGAGATGGAGACATATACCAGATTGCAAAATGAAACATGCAAAGGAATCGAAAGATTTTTTTCTACTTTTAAGAAGTCCCCTAAAGATAGAATAACGATGATCTATGTAGAAACACGATTGGAACAGTTGGAAAACAGTTGGACTTCGTTTGAACAAGTGCACTTAAAGATATTAACAGAAATTACACAGGAAGAGTATGATAACTCAGAATACAATGTGAAAGAGGTATACTACAAAACAGAGGATCTATATACTGATTATAAAATAGCGTTAAAAGAGAAAAAACTCAAATTAAAACCTAAGGACAAGACTACAATCGGCCCTAAAATTGGAAGTGGAGATGAGAAACCATCAAGTACCATCAAATTGCCAAAAATTGCCATCCCCAATTTCTCGGGCAATTACCAGGAGTGGACCACATTTAAGGACTTGTTCCAGTCCCTAATCCACAACAACGGAACACTGTCCGACGTCGAGAAGCTGAGGTATTTAAAGAGTTACCTAACCGGTGAAGCAGAGCAGTTGCTGCGTCATTTACCAATCACTAATGAAAAATACGCAACTTGTTGGCAATCGTTGGAACACCGATATAGCAATAAAAAAAATATTTCCAATTGTATTTTAAAAAGGTTTTTCAGTCAAAGGAATCTGGTAACCGAATCCTCCATGGGTTTGAAAGAGCTTTATGATACTACAAATGAATGTTTGAAAGCTTTGAAGAACATAGGGTTAAATATTGATAACTGGGATATAATTATAATCTATGTATTGAGTCTTTAACTAGACACAGAGTCACGCAAACAGTGGGAAGCAAAACTTTGTACATTTACTGATGAATTACCTAAGTTAAGTCAGTTTTTAGAATTCCTAGAGCACAGGTTTAGATCACTAGAATTCTTATGTGAAAAATCTATCAAAAGTACAAAATCCCATCATGTTCTCAATACAATAAATGAAAATAAATGCTCTTCGTGTACCTATTGTGAACTACCAAATAAAATAGACTTGTTGCTGGGGGCTGATGTCTACTGCCAAATATTATCTGAAGGGTTGATAAAAGGCTCACCAGGAATGCCAATAGCACAGAATACGAGGTTGGGTTGGATTGTGTCTGGAAATATAACTGATGATAGTACAACCAATAGTATCTCTAGCAATACTACTATTATCAATCTGCATACCAAAGTAAATAATGAAGATTTGAACCTAAAACAGTTCTGGGAAATTGAGTCTGAAAATTTTAATCTGGACAAAAAGCAATTAACCGTAGAGGAGTCAAGGTGTAAGAGATTTTCAAAGAAACTACCAAACGTGACGTTCATGGCAGGTATATAGTAACTTTGCCTTTCAGAGATGCAGAACCTACCTGTAAAAATGGGAATTCGCGTGAAATAGCAATCAAAAGATTTTTATTGTTAGAAAAGCGTTTCTTGAAATCACCTGAATTAAAGGCTCAATATCATAAGGTAATTTCAGAATATTTAACACATGGGCATATGCAAATAGTACCTGAAAAAGATATCAACAAACCATCAGTGTACTTACCCTATCACGCCGTTATTAGGAACGATAAACATACTACTAAATTCCGAGTAGTCTTTGATGCGTCCTGTCGCGATGAAAATGGTGTATCCCTTAACAGTGATCTGTTGGTGGGACCTACGTTGCAATCGGAACTGAGACATATTTTGATGCGGTG
Organism: Herminia tarsipennalis; assembly: GCA_945859575.2. NCBI lineage: Eukaryota > Metazoa > Arthropoda > Insecta > Lepidoptera > Erebidae > Herminia > Herminia tarsipennalis. The sequence continues at coordinate 39,955,072 of OX243830.2, forward strand.
GCGAGTTCATCCTATTTGTCTCGTAGCCGACATAATAAAAATGTATAGACAAGTAAGGGTTTCGAACTCTGATGCAGATTATCAGCGAGTGGTGTGGAGAGATGACCACACACAAGAGTTTCAACATCTGCGCTTAGAAAGAGTTACCTTTGGTACCGCATCAGCTCCTTTCTTGGCAGTTCGAACACTTCATCAAGTTGCATACGATGAAGGAAAGGATTATCCCCTCGCCGCTAAAAGAGTCATACGAGATTATTATATGGATGATCTACTTACCGGTTGTACGACGGTCCCCGAAGGCATACAAATAGTCGAAGAGATGAACGCACTGCTTAAAAAGGGAGGATTTGAGTTACAAAAGTGGTCTAGCAACAACCAAGAAATACTTAAAAAACTAAGCGAAGAAAACACCATCGCAGAAAGCAATTTGGAAATAAAGAAGGATGAAATCATAAAGATCTTGGGACTTACCTGGAACAGATTAAAAGATGAGTTCGAGTACTCCGTACAGTTACCGCCGATCAGCTATCCTGTAACAAAAAGAAAGGTTATTTCAGATATCGCGAAGTTATTTGATCCAATAGGTTGGATATCTCCAGCAATCGTAAAAGCAAAAATCATGATACAGAAGTTATGGCTGTCTGGGGTAAATTGGGACGACGAGCTACCATTGAACTTACTAAATGAGTGGAAAACTTACCGTGATGAACTGACTGATCTCACCAAATTTCGAATTCCTCGTTGGATCAACATCAAGAACAGTAATGAACATTTAGAAATCCACGGATTTAGCGATGCGTCCATTGAAGCTTATGCAGCTGCGGTGTATGTTCGGGTGGTAGACGAAAACGGAAGGGTACATGTTCATTTAATCACATCTAAAACCAAGGTAGCACCTATCAAGCAGGTCTCAATTCCTAGGCTGGAATTGTGCGGGGCGGTCTTGTGGGCTAAATTACTGCAAGAGGTTTCAGTAATTTTAAATATCCCAAAGAATGATATTTACGCGTGGACAGATTCTACCATTGTACTGGCTTGGTTGAGTAGTCACCCAAGTCGTTGGAAAACTTTCATAGCTAATAGAGTCTCAGAAATTCTGAACATTTTAGACCGAAACCAATGGTCACATGTTTCGTCAGCCGATAATCCTGCAGATTGCGCGTCACGCGGAGTTAGTCCTTCACAACTATTAACTTGTCAACTGTGGAAAACAGGTCCTTTGTGGTTAAGGGATACAACAATCAACTTCGATAGGAAAAAAGATTCTGTTTTGGACATTAATCTGGAAGAAAGAGCAATCAAAAATTATCATATTAGCCATCAGGAGGAGTTGAAGATATGGACTAAATTTTCATCTCTTCGAAAGTTGATTCGGGTTTTGTCTTATTGCAAAAGATTCATAAATAGACTAAAGAGAGTTTATGATTGTACATTACCCTCGTGGTTAACTAGCAAGGAATTAATGGAATCACTTCATATTTGTATCAAACAATGTCAATCAGAGTATTTTCAACAGGAAATTAAGGACATTACAGGAAAAGGTTTAGTAAGTAAGAAAAGCAAACTTACCTCATTAAATCCGTTCTTAGATCATTCTGATGTCTTGCGAGTAGGTGGACGTCTAGAAAGAGCTAAAATTAGTTACGAAACTAAACATCCAATAATTTTACCACCAAAATGCCATCTTACCGACCTTATAATCTCTGATGCTCACAACGAGACCTTGCATGGTGGTCCACAATTGATGTTAAATCATTTGCGAAACAAGTACTGGATTCTTGATGCGAAGAACCGTATAAAGCTGTTTGTACGGAAGTGTGTTGTATGTATACGGCACTCCGCTCAAACAAGAACCCAGCTTATGGGCCAGTTACCTCCAGCTCGAGTTACTCCAATCAAACCTTTTTACCGAAGCGGTGTAGACTATGCAGGTCCAATTCAAATAAGAACTAGTAAAGGCAGAGGGCATCGAGCCTATAAAGGCTATATTTGTTTATTTATATGTATGGCAACTAGAGCCATACATTTAGAAGCTGTCAGCGATCTGACGTCACAAGGGTTCCTTGCAGCGTTTGAGCGGTTCGTTGCCAGACGAGGCCATTGTGCCGAAATATATAGTGACAATGGAACCAATTTTGTGGGTGCCGCTCGCGAATTAAAAACATTATTCGCTCAAGAAAAGTCAGCCTTGACGATGGAAATCGCTGAGTGTTTGGCCAACAACGGCACCACATGGCATTATATTCCACCCCAGGCTCCACACTTCGGTGGAATCTGGGAGGCTGGAGTAAAATCCACAAAACATCATTTGCGTCGCGTAATCGGCAACGCTACACTCACCTCTGAAGAGCTGACTACTTTGTTATACCAAATAGAAGCATGCTTAAACTCCAGACCATTATCACAAATTTCCACTAACTCTGAGGATCCTTTGCCTCTATCTCCTGGCCATTTTTTGATAGGGGAATCGTTTATACTCGCTCCAGATTATAATTTTGAAACATCGTCTATTTCGTCATTAAAACGTTGGCAGTTAACACAACAAATCCTACAACACTTCTGGCGCAGGTGGTCTAGCGAATATCTGAACCAATTTTTGCATCGTTATAAGTGGACAAACCGAAACCCGGAACCAAAGATTGGTGATTTAGTTTTAGTTAAGGAAGATGATCTTCCTCCAGCGAAATGGTTGCTTGGCATAATTACAGAAAAGCACATGGGTTTGGACAAAATTACTAGAGTGGTGACTCTTAGATGTAAGGGCACTTTCTCTAAGAGACCTGTAACGAAATTATGTGTTTTACCAATTGCTCATTAATCAGTAAACCTACCTTTATAGGTTGTAAAACTGTATGCTATATTATATATATGCTGTTTATTTTTGTAAAAAATGTAATTATCTTGTTGTTGAAGTTACTTAAGGCCTTTATTTGAGTATTAAAAGTTGTATCTTACCTTACTTAACTTTGTGAACTTACCCTTGATGAAAATTGTTGTTTCTGTTTGTAGCACGATATAACTTATCTTTACTGTACAAAATTGTTAGTTGAGCTATTTTTTTTTATCAGTGTCATCAAATTAAATTTTTATTTACTGCTAATAAACTAACAAGTTTATAACTTAGTTTTAATATACCCAGTGTAATCTTAGTCTTAGATCATAAGTGTATATTTTGACCATCATACTTCGACCACTATACCATGCATTTATACAGTCCACTTGTCTTACATTGAAGTTAGTCCAGATGCAATGAACACTGGTTCATGGTGGGCGGAATGTACATTTTGTAACAATAGTTTTAAGTTTTTGTCAATAGATGGCGCTGTTCCTAAACGCTGAATCGCGCTATGGTTTGGTTACCGAGAGCACTGTAAATAGTTTGAACGTTTTATTAAATTTATCTTCGTCTTGAACTAGCAGTTTTATTCAAGTCGGAGATAACATATTGGAGCCGTTTAGGGTTGAGACGTTTTTTTTTTGTAGTTACCTAGTAAAGGTAAGTTGTAAATAATGTTATTAGTGTGTATATAGTTCGTTCGTAGGGTAACCTAGCATGTATTTCTAATTCAGTTAATTCGAGCTGTCACAAAAATAATCTATTTTTTTTCTAAACATACAAATGTCCTCTGTCCAAATAATTAAGCGATCCAGTGCAAAGGCGCAAACACATTTATTTTTTTAATCGTATCAAAAAACCGACACTCCACCGTTTAATGGAGAGCGCGCGCGCAAACAGCCGAGCTACACATTCCCGACTGTTCTCACGCTCGCGTTTGTTAAATGTCGCGATGAACGGAAGCATGTTAACGAAAACAATATTACCAACTTCAAAAATAAAGACAATAAGGCAAATAAAAAGCCAAAAATAATATACCCAGAATAACAAAAACCAATTAAACATTTTGAAGTTGGTGCCATGAAATAGTACTTTTTATGTTTTACTCAGCCGGTTCGGATTTAGGGTGGGGCTATCCACGGAAACAGCAATACTCTGTCTCAAGCCCACTGTCCGATACTATACAGACAGGAAGACACCAGTTTATGCGTGTTTTCTTGACGTCTCAAAGGCCTTTGATATGGTCTCATATGATAGACTTTGGGAGAAACTGTACATGGAAACGACACTACCGGGGGATATCATAGAAATGCTGAAGTATTGCTACAGTCATCAAAATAACAATGTGAGGTGGGCAAGCTCGCTATCTGGACCGTATAGGCTGGAGTGTGGGGTGAGGCAGGGGGGGGGGTTGACATCACCCATGCTCTTCGGTCTTTATGTAAACCGGTTGATTGAGAGGCTCAACAGTGCCATCGTGGGCTGTACCATAGATGGTTCTTATATACTTAACATTAGCTATGCAGATGACATGGCACTGCTGAGCCCCTTAATCAGTGCCCTCAAAAAATTAATAAAGATATTTGAGGAGTATGCGGAGGCCCATGGCCTTAGATATAACGCGGTTAAGAGCAACTTGAGTGCCGTTCAATGCAGGTACTAAACACTATCCTTTGGTACCGCCTGTCTCACTAAATAGAACGCCGCTGGAGATCGTGTCGAAGCTTAAATATCTAGGGCGCTGGGTAAACGCGGGTCTATCAGACGACGTGGACGTAAAGGGGGAGCGTAGGGCGCTGGCAGTCAGAAGTAATATGTGGATTCGCAGGTCTGCAAAGTATACAAACAGTGTTAAGGTCACATTGTTTAAGGCTTACTGCCAAACCTTTTACACTTGCAGCCTGTGGGTCGTGCGTGTGTTGAATGCGTTCAGGGCGTTGATGTGGCTGCCTTGTCACTGCAATGCTTCAGGGAGGTTCGCCGAGGAACGGGTCGACTAGGCTTGTATTTGTAGGTATAACGATTGCTCGACGATCGCCAATTGTATCTATGCAGACATATTCTAGTAATTTGTGATTATTTTTGTAATGTAATTCAGACGCTACTCTTAGCGTGGTGAAGTTTCGATAAGCCAAGACGGAAGTATGTATTAGCATACAGAAATGCATTTTCGGCAAATCATTGTTGCCAGGCTATTAAATCCTTAAAAATGACTAATAAGTTCTAAAGTAAAAGGGTATAACTTAAGCTATTAATGATACTATATTATGACTATTTTATATTAACCCCTCGTCTGTGTAAAAGCCGAAATTCGGTTTTGACAGTTTATGGCGCATCTGTGTAGCAACCGAATTTCGGTTGCAGTCATGCGGAATATAAGAATTTGTTACCCTGTATAACTTTATATGAAAACCATCCTATGTTTTATGCCTCAAATTTGAATTAAAGATAAAGGAAGCTAATAAAACCATATAAATATAACTTCTAGAATAAAAAAACGGCGTAAAACGCGGGCGAAATACGATGACGGTTAGAATATTTTGATTGTGATTTATATAAAAAGTTCAATATTTATGAAAAAGAAAATAATATGACATTATAGAATGGTTATCATAGTTTCATTTTAGATATAAATAATCTAATATAATTATATATCTTTTGTTAAAACAGTCGTTAAGTGCGACCATAACCTCAAAAAAACCATGAACGTCATTTTATATTGGTCATATTTAAATTAAATCGTTAATATATATTTGGCTGTATACCAAACACTGAGTTTACCTTAGGTGTATGTTGTGCTAAATGTTATAGGTCAAATGATTTGATCATTATTAATGAATGATGAATGTATTATTTGAACCCCTTGAACAATATTAAGCAACATTACATACTGCCTCTGTAACGCGGTGGGAGTGCGGCGACTGCTACGCAAGAGTTCGTGGGTTCGATTCCTTCCAGGTCCACAAATAATTGTTCCGAGTCTGGGTGTACTTTGGGTCCTTGACTTCCATGTTTGTAAAGTACGACCCGCAACACAGGGCCTGTACACAAATGCGAGAGTCGATCTTAAAAAAAATGCGTAAAGAAAAACAGTCTTACAGTAGGTTATATTATCAAATAATTGCTTTATTATATCCTGCCAAGCAGTTCTACAAATAGCCGTAGCTGTTCTACACTAAAAGCTTCTTATATTCTGCTACAACTTGCTATAACTCCGAATAATATAATACACTCATCGTATCCGAAACAGATCTGCAATATGTGATTCCAGAATTCCGGAAATTATATAGAAAATCTGGGGCAAGCAGGATATTGGCAGAGACGCACTAGGCCCAATTCATACATACTTAGAGGTACATGATGAAATTATAGCTAACGACAAACAGTCAACCCATAATAAACAGTGCAGAGTAGTATAAATATATGTATCGGAGAATGAATAAATCGCTAATTGATTTCCATTGACCTAACATCTATTTTGAATAAATAGCAAGTCCATTGACTCTTTTGAAACATGGCTGCTATGAATTATTTATTTATTTACTTTAATTGTAACGATAATTAAAGATAGGCAATACATTACATAGCAATTCAAAGTAATTAAATTTAGACACTACAATCATGAGTCATTTTCACTATACGCCAAACATGCCGACAATATTTTCGACTATAAATCAGCAAACAGATCAATATTCAGGTTAGAATCCAAAAGTCTATTGAGTGCGGTAAGAGTGCGAGGTAGAGGAGACCGAGCACTCGCAACTTTGCGACTGGAAGGGACAGCGGTTTTTCTACTACGGAGATAGTTGTCCGGCATATGAAGTCGACATAGCTCAGTGTGTAATTACGGCGAATCGATATATCTTCGTAGAATTTTGCAGCCAGTAACGTGTTGGTTATTTATTATTCCGACTTGCAGGGAGTTGAAATTAAGACAGCAGGAATAGAATATGATACAAGTAAGGATAGTACCCATATAAAATTTTGTACGGGTTCCTTAAGACGGCTTTTTGGACTTTCGCAAGCATGAGTTGATATATACTCTCATGTGGGTTCCACACAAAAGCGTTAATTTCCAGTTTGCTTCTAATAAGTGCGCTGAAGATGACTCTATAAACTTATTCGCTAGAAAAATTGCGTGACAGTCGTTTGACGTTTACACTGGCCTGTTGGTCTAGTGGGTTCGATCCCCACCCTGGATAAAATTTTGTGTGATAAGCACCATGGTATATTCTGTATCTGGGTGTTATTTATCTACAATATATATGTATTTAGAAATATTTAAGTATATTTGTCAGTTGTCTGGTCTAAAGTATAAGCTCTGTGTAGTTTGAAATCAGATAGCATTGTGTGAGTTGTCCCAAGATATTATTATTACTATTTGAAATGGCGGGAGCGTGGCAGTTAGTCTGACTCGGGAGTCTTAATAGAGCGGTCGTAGCGACAACACATTTTCCGATAGACTTGTCACTATTTCATAGTGGTGTGTGCAAAGTGTTAGTGTGGTAATATATATATGTCAGTGATGATGTAGTATTCGTGTAATCGAAATAATTAGAACAGTTGGCGGACTCTACCTTGATCATGATCGATAAAAACAATTTTGATTCAAATATTGAGCCGCTAATATCTCATATGGCTACCCTTGTGCTTGGACATCAGAAGTGGGATTTTGTGGAATAGTGGATCCCTTCGAGCAAAGGTAGAATTAATCGAACGGAGGTGCATGTTCGTAGTTGAGTGATATTTGTGTGTTGAGTGTGTGGATGTGCTGGACGTTATTCAACGTCTATTTTGGCCATTTTGTACCGATGAAACAGATGTATCCCGTTTTGACGCGGATCTCTGGCATGTGAGTGGTCCTATGGGATTGTTCATGAACATGGTGAGTCGTTTTTGTTTTATTATGATTTCGAGGCCGAGTACTGTCTCGTTTGAGATAAAGTGGGCACTAGACTGTGCAGAGTGTTGCTAGCAGGTAATAGCGAAGTTATTCAATTCTCATCCGTAAATAGTGTTATGTGTGTGTAATGCGTCGTTATAAATTTATCTCGCGTGTGTAGTTAATTGTGATGCGCGAGACAGAGTTATTTCAATTCCTGATTCAAGCGAGTAGATGTAGTAGTTTAACCGATGTTTGTGACATTAAAATAATTTTCGGTTTTCTTTGATGGTGTATAACCTCTCATGTGTTACGTGATTTATACTGTGTGGTTATACTGACGTTTAGACTGCCATATGCCAATCAGCCTTTAATAGTAATGTGAACATTGTACCTTGTGTGAATACTAAAAACGTCGAGAATTTTTAACACGATATGGTAATTGTATAACATGATATTTTAGTTAATACATAGCTGTTGAACCGTTACTAATGTCCCAAGCAAGTAACAGTAGTAGTGAGGGGTCTATCGAGGGGTCCACCGTACGGAAGAACTGTGGAATCAACCATGGGTCAACTGTATGTCAACAGTAGGTTAGCTGCGTGGTCTACTATGTTGTCTAAGATGGTACTGCTGGTTAAATGATAATGATATCACAGTTTACGTGGAGGAGTTTTAGTATCGTTGATTAAACAGTACAAATATGGCACTAGGTAAGTGAGCACTGGTTAATAGCTGATGTAACATTGTGTTAGTCCTATAGCTTGACCACAACCGCTGTGCCGCTCCTTAGGTATGCGCGGGGAGGCGGGGTGCGGGCAGGAAAGATCACGGACACACAAGAGTCTGTCGTCGTGTCGGATAGATCTGAAGATACCGAAGTACAATATTTTTGGCTCTGTATAGGTACATACTTATTATTTATACGCCGCTCGCATACCTAAGGAGCGGCACAGCGGTTGTGGTCAAGCTATAATTAAGTACATCCCCGATATTTTTATTGCTGGCTAAGCAGCAATGTAGAACACTGTGGAATACGGTAGAACATGGTAGAACACAGTAGAACCCGGTAGAACACAGTAAAATACTGTTAAGTACTACACCAAGGAGAAGCCGAGATGAATTTGACGCCGAGTACGCGAGCGCCGTCTGGAGGAGGATGTAAGCGTAAGCGCGCGACGAAAAACGCACCCAACCGATATTGAACAAGTTAATTTATTCAATAAAAATTGTAACTCGAGGCATTAAAGCTTGCAGTTTGGTACGGAGCAATTATTTTATTTTCTCCACAATCGAGAGAAGAAACTACTTTGTTTGTATGATAGTCATAGGGATGACTGTTTGTGTGATAGACACGAGGTTTTTTTTATAATAATAATAATAATAATATCTTGGGACAACCCACACAACGCTATCTGATCCCAAACTAAGCAGAGCTTGTACTATGGAAACCAGACAACTGATAAACATACTTATATTTTCTAAATACATACATATTATGGATAAATAACACCCAGACACAGAATAAACCATCGTGCTCATCACAGAAAGTTTTATCCTGGGTGGGGATCGAGCCCACGACCTCTTGCGTAGCAGTCGGATACACTCCCACCGCACCACAGAGGCTGTCAATCGTCACAGAGATAACTATGATGACATATAGTCATATTCATCACTGTGAAGTGATGACTATGATAATGTGTAGTAGTAACAAGGATGATTATGTTTAGCATGTTTTGCGCAGATATGACTATTATAATTTAATATCGATAAAAATTAAATTATTTTAATCATCTACGACAGGTTTATTTGTAGCCGTAGCTCAGTAGAAGTCGATATCTGCTGATAACAGTAGTCTGTGAGTACGCGGTATTGCAATCAACTGTGGTGCGTGTCTGAGTTTTGTAAGAAACCATGAAGTCGGGAGAGACTTGGCGATGTGTTAGTGTGGTTATAGTATCAGTGAGCAAGTGGTATTAACAGATGACGAACTTTAACTTGCTCGATGTATCGGTGTTCATATGATCGATTACCATAATGTTGATTTAATTATTGAGCCGCTAATATCTCATACGACTACTCTGGCGCATTCTTTATAAGATTACTTGTGAATATTTTGCACTAATCAAAAACGAATTAGATTTTTTACTAAAAATGCGTCATCAGTCATTTGGTAACATGATAAATTTACAGCTACTTAAGTACCAAATATTTATCATTAACAAATAAGATAAAATTATACATAAGATGAAGAACAAACTAGAAATGAGTAAATTTATCAGTATTTCACAACACCGCAATGAGATGCTGAAGAGCCTAGACGAAATTATTTTAACATTTTATCTGTATGTTATTTTAAAATAAAGTGTTAATGATGAATATAGTGAACAATAGTGAAAACAATATGCCCACAGGAAATACAAGAATGCAGTGGGCTATGGCTATTTTAGGTAATTAAGCAACTAGTAACAAGCAAAACGTATTGTCTTGTATAATTGTAAAGGATTTATTCTTATATTACGTATTAACTTGTATATTTGTGATTTTTTGAAAATAACGTTTTCACGGAATCGATGCAAAATTGTGCGCCTTAGAACGAAGACAATAACTTAACCTTACCCGAACTAAAACTGTATTTAAGTTATATCGATGGACTAAAAGAAAAAATATTTACAGTTATAAAAGACATAAACTTCGGGAATTAGTTTCACAATAAAAATATGGATGTTGGTAGTTTACAATAATATTTATTTCTTACAGTTAATTCGACAGTATTTACATACGGCCTGCAATCCGGCTGGGTGTCGCCCATGACTAAAGTTTTGCAATCAGAACAATCTCCTGTGGGTAGACATCTGTCAGATTCTGAAATATCCTTGATAGCGGGAATGCCGTCTCTAACAGCTATGGCTGGCATACCTATATTGTTATACGTCGTTGATACATTTGGAAGAAAACCAGCCCTCTATCTTATGTCTGTTTTGCAATTAGTAAGTACCATACGAAATCATTGATATTTTTAACACTTTAATCTGGTTAGATTAAAGTGTTGAAAATATAAAAAAAGAACCGTGCAAATTTGCATGGAATTTATTGAAGAGTTTCTTTGTCTGTCTCCGAAACTCATTAACAGATCTTTACGAAATTTATATAAGATCATTTCGGAATAAACCTCTTTTAAACAAAATATAATTTTAAAAATCCGTCTATTTAAGTTTGTATTTTTTTATGTATGCATAACGCCCGAAGTTATGCCCGAACAGGGCATAATGCATACAAAATACAAAAATCCGAATTGAGAACCTCCTCCTTTTTGAAGTCGGTTAATATTAGTAACAATTTTTTCTGATATAAAAATGATATAAAATGAATCTTATTTAGAAGAACCTGTCTTACGATTTCAGACCTGTTGGATAATAAAGGTAATCCCAGCGAATCCTACCAGTCTTCTAGTAGCAAGAGTATTCTCCGGTCTTGGCGCTGGAGGCTGTTTTGTCGTGGTCCCCATGTATATTAAAGAGATCAGTCAGGACAGCATCAGAGGCACCCTGGGATCAATTGTGGTCATGCTACTTAACGTAGGGATCCTGACAATGTATGCATTAGGAGCCTATCTGGATTATTTTACCGCACTGTATCTAGTTATAGGACTACCGGTTTTGACGATTGCATTACTATTCAAAGGTCCCGAGTCGCCCCCGTTCATGGTTAAGCAAGGAAACTTAGAGGTATGATTTTGCTTATTACTGTTTATTATCAAAAGGTAAACTAATTTTCTTAATAAAATATATTTTCTCCATTTTTTATTTGTTGTGTTTTAGGGAGCTTCTGCAGCTATTGCTTTACTTAGAGGATTGGACGTTAATGATAAAGCTGTACAGATAGAAATCGATAAAATCACAAAAGATGATGATTATTACAAATCAATACCAAAAGTGACTTTTATAAATATTTGTAAGTAATTTGCAGTTCCAAAATTACAATACTTGAAATCTAAAGTAAATTACCTACCTACATTAAAAATTGAATATATACCTACTATATTTTTTTCTAGTCAAAGAAAAGGCATGGCGTCGAGGTTTCCTTATAATGGTGTCCATCATCATGATCCACGCTTGCAACGGTGCGATAGCTATAGTGAACTACGCTGCGACGCTGCTGTCGGGTTCTGAAGCAAAGATCAATCCAGAAATGCAGACGCTCAGTGTACCAGTGTTTATGATGATTGGAACATTGATCACTATGAGCTTTATTGATAAACTGGGGAGAAAGGTAAAAAAAAATATAGTTAAAATAGTTCAGCAATATAATACAAAATTTGTTGTTGTGTTTGCCAAACTTCTTGGCAGTATATGATTAGGTATAAATGAGACAAAAGATGTAGTATAGTCTGGTTATAATTATCTAAAGGTGCATCTTATATACTAACGTCTTCGTGTTGATAACAGATAGTAAAAACATTTAATAGATAATGGTGAGGCGTTTGAAGTGTCGTTGCTAACAGCTGATATTTCGGTTACTTTTGAATTCATTATTATTTTGTCTGCAATTTGGCTCAGTTTGTCAATTTCCATGTCTTCCGTAACTGCTAGAACCGTAGTAACTGATGTTGGTAAAAGCCTGAACCATAGTAGTTTAATTGTTTCGTCACTGATTTTTCCTCTCCCGAGGACTCGCATTTGACGTAATAACTGCGAAGGTTTTTGATCACCGAGTTCTGTCTCTGATATTAATTTTTGAAACTGTCGCTGTTCTGTTTCTTCGTAACAATCAATTAAACGTTCCTTGATGTTTTTGTATTTATCTGTAGTCGGTGGTGAAGTGATTAGGTCACTAACCTGTAGTATTTCTTCCTTGGATAATTTTGCTATTACTGTACAGTATTTGTATTCGTCCCCTTGCTTCTGTGGTGCTAATATGGCTTCTAGTTGCGTGAACCATAATCTTGGTTGGTCTTTCCAAAATTCCGGAATGCGGGATAAAACCGAGGTGCCAGCAGCTACTTCAAGTGTTCCTTGCTGATTTATGTTCGCCTTGCACGGTGATTGTGCCATGTTTCTTGCTGCGTATTCGTTCGTCGGGGTCACCAATTTGCCAAACTTCTTGGCAGTATATGATTAGGTATAAATGAGACAAAAGATGTAGTATAGTCTGGTTATAATTATCTAAAGGTGCATCTTATATACTAACGTCTTCGTGTTGATAACAGATAGTAAAAACATTTAATAGATACTGAACGTGCGATAAGGAACATATGATTGTGATGTAGATTGTAGAGATTGTAGATACAGCACAAAGATATTGTACTGTAACATTGTGCAAATAATCATAATAATAAAATATATTCATGAAAGTATAGATATAATTATTTTAGGTACATTTATAAATAATAAACGGCACGGTTGCATGTTTGCCTGAAGTAGGTTGAAATCTGTGTTCCAGGCGAGAAAGTAAAAAAGTATTTAAAATAAATATTTTTTGAAACTAAAACTAATCTTAACTAAAAATAATAACAGTTGTCATATACATAACTGTTAAGATATATAAAAACACATTTAGTAAGCTAATTTCAAATTTAGCAAGAAAATTGATCCTTTCATTTTATTGACATGAAACCGCCTTATAAAGTGTCACGGTCCATCACGTTCCAGCTGCTGATAGTCTGAAGTATTGTGGAACCGGGTTTACTAAAGCTGGCATGGTTGCTTACTACAATGTCATCACTGTTTTCTTACGACGTTCTCACGTAAAATTATCGTCCGTAAACCAACTTACTACTGCCAGTAAATCCTCCGTCTGTTCGTATGACATATTATTATCTTGTAATTGTGAACATACAGCTTTTTTACAATTAAAATAATTAAGATAGTACATATAAATTTTTCGGTTTATTCTGTAATATTATCCATTTTTGTTACAACCATGTATAAGCATTCCAAAAATAGTTTTTATAGCTTTCTGTTACGTTAGATTAAAGAGATATGGCTATTTTAAGTTTTCGTCTACCCGCGTCTATTTGCCCTATTTCAGCAAGTTTGCGATTTAATATAAAATGTACTGAAATAAAAATTATTTTAATTCAATTTTGGAATGTTTGTTGGTAATTTATATTAAGAAAGCAGGCTTATTCTGTAGCGAATTCTCTGAGAAATGCCTATCTAAGCAACATTGCCCGAATGATACTTTTGTTACATTTTATGTTACACTAGCTGACCCACACAACTTCGTATGTGTCAATTTTCCCCGTTTTTGCATGATTTTTCATTGTTGCTCTGCTCCTATTGGTCGAAGCGTGATAGTGTATAGTCTTCCTCGATAAACGGGCTACCCAACAAAAAAAAATCAATTCGGACCAGTAGTTCCTGAGATTACCGCGTTTAAACAAACAAACAAACTCTTCAGCTTTATAATATTAGTATAGACTAGTTGTCCCATGCAATTTCGTCTGCCTCAATAAATAGGCAATCCAACAGTAAACGAATTTTTCAATTCGAACTAGTAGTTCCTGAGATTATCGCGTTCAAACAAACAAATAAACTCTTTAGATTTATACTATTATTATGGACTAGCTGTCCCACGCAACAAAAATTGTGCTACAGCGTAATTGTAATGGCATGGACTGCGAGAAGTTTCCAGAGGATGTTGCCAACACGGACTGGAGTTCTCTTTTATCCTTAGGCTGTGTAGATGCTAAAGTACGTCACCTCACTGATCACTTGATAAAAATATATGATATACATGCGCCAATCCGACCAGGGATTAGGATGAAACACGCCCCATCACCTTAGCTAACTGAAGATATTAAACGCATAATGCCAACTTACCGCTTCTAATTTAGAAAAATATGTGGCAATCAGAAATCACTGTAACACGGTGTGTAGGAAAGCACAACGCCATAATATTCATAAGTCTATTGAGTCCTCCGTCTATTGAGAATCTGGAAGTTCCTCAGAACATTGGGGGTTGGAAAGTCACGACAAATTTTATTTCCTATAGATTTGAATATTAATTCACTTAGTGTACATTTCTCCTCTTCTCCCAATTTTGATGGGACCACTAAAGCAATGACTTTAGTAACTCTTTCAGCCAACCAATGCCTCAATATACTCCTTTTGTTTGTTATGTTTAAAAGAGCATACTTGCCATATCATCAAATGCTGTTGGTAACGATTGTGTAAGTCGCAAAATGATTATTCCAATTCTGGATGAAATTCTTCCTATTTTATGTAATATACTGAATCACTCAATCGGTTCTTGCACCTTTCCCACTGCTTGGTAAGACGCTCAAATAATTCTACTAGCTAAAAATCCTAAACCTTCTTCTTTCTTCGACTACCGTCCTATTTATATTTAACCCTTTTTGTTTAAAGCCCTAAAACGTTTAGTACACATGCACCTCACCTCATTTCTGCATAAAAATTCCATGTTGGGTTCCATGGATTTTGTCCTGGACATAGTACTACTACTGCATTGGTGCACATCACTGATGATATACGACAAGGCATGGAAAACGGGAAAGTTACATTGCTATCCTTGTTGGATTTCAGCAATGCTTTAGATTTCGTCACTTTGTTTGGCATACTACACTATATTAACATATCTCCAGCGGTGATTAGCTGGTTTCATACTTACCTGTATGGTCGCTTTCAGCGTATACGTCTCGAACAAGCTTAATCTTCTTGAAGCTATACTCCTGTTGGCGTACCACAGGGTGGCGTTTTATCTCCGTTACTTTCCGCCATTTTCATCGATTCCGATCGATTTATTCACTAAGGCACTCCTTTCAACCTACCTTTACGCAGATTATTTGCAAATTTACACACAGGCTTCAGTAAATAAAATAAACTCACTGAAAGAATCTCAAGAATGAATAAGGACCTGGTGCCTATCTCTAAATGGAGTGAAAATTATGGACTCACGGTTAATCCAGCGAAAACCCAAATCGCTAAAGTAGGTAGCCGGGATTGCTTTCAAAAATCAATTGGCCGCTATTGCCCCTAGTTCATTTTAATGATGTAATCCTATCCATTGAAAATTGTGTCAAGAACCTGGGGATATACGTAGACAGAACCTTATCATAGGCACAGCAGATGCAAGAAACAAGTCACAAACTCTTTGCAGCAGCGGGGTCCTTACGCAGGTTGCGTAACTTTTTGCCAATCGCCACTAAAATTACGCTTGCGCAATCCTTAATACTTTTGACCCTTGACTTTGGCGATGACAGCTATCTAATTCTAACCGAGGAACAACTTGATAAACTTGAGCGCCTCCAAAATTTTTGTTTATGATTTATAGTTGGTTTACGTAAATATGATCACGTTTCTGAATTTCGCAAAAAACTCAAGTGGCTTCCAATTCGTATTTGCAGGAATACTCATATTTTGATACTACCTTACAATATTTTGTTCAATCCCAATGCCCCCTCTCATCTTAAAGAACGTTTTCAGTTCTTGCATGACACACATATGAGGTCCTTGAGGTCATCAAATGATTTGAGCTTGAAAATGCCATTCCACAAAATTTATGGACAAATCATTTACCGTGGCGGCTGTTCTATTGTAGAATGCACTACCTTTAGACATCAGACTGGCATAGTCAACCAATATGTTTAAAAAAATGATAAAAGCGCACTACCTGTCCAGCGGTCCAGTTACAGCTACATATTAATGTGTTTATGTAATTTTGTTTTTATCTATTTTATCGATTACCATTTACCATAATGCTAATTCGAATATTGAGCCGCAAATTGATCATACGGCAACCCTGACGCTTCGACATCAGAAGCAAGATATCGGTAGTGTGAACCAAACGAAGGCGCGTGTTCGTAGTTTTAAAAAAAAGTGCTTATCGCGTGGGATATTCGGGTGTTGTGTATGTGGGTGTGCTGGACGTTATCGTACGTCTATTTTGGTTGTTTTGTGCCGATGGATCTGGTGTATCCGGTTCCGACACGCATCTCTAGAATATGAGTGGTCCAAAGGAATTGTTCATGGACACAGGTGAATCGTTCTTGTTTTATTATGATTTTGAGACAGAGTACTGTGTCGTTCTAGAAATAGTAGTCACTGCAGTTGTGCAGTGACTACTATTTCTAGAACGACACATATTTAATGTAACAGGACCTACACTGCATGGTTGCATGCAGTGTAGTCCTGTTACATTAAATAGTAGTGAGGCGCGAGGCAGGGTTATTTTATTTCGCGATTGAGGCGAGTGGATGTAATAGTTAAAACGATGTTCGTGAAATCGTTAAATTTAATAAACTTTCCGTTTCTTTGCCTATAGAAAATGAATGAAATGAAATATGAAAATGAAATTAAATGTATTCACCGCAAGAATTTACAATCTGCACTCGTTACGTCTGCCAAACTGTATAACAGTTTGTTGGCAGATGAAGCTCCCTGAATACAAACAATTTGCAAAATTCTACATTTCATTTATCTTTATATATAATATATATTATTATATTATATTATCACATTATTAAATTAAACAATCCATACTAATAGCTATTTAAAACACTAAGTAGGTATATGTGCGGTGGCAAATATTTCCAATAAAAAAATTAAATGTCTTATTTTTAAACACTCTTTTAGTAATGGTACTATTTAACAATGAGGACGGTAGGTTATTACATACTTTTGGCACCAAAAAGTGCCTATTCCTTTCACCATAATAATTATTACAGGGGGGTAATTCTAACATGTTCGTACATTGCGTCCTCGGGCGCTTTTTATGTATTTTGAACTCATCGCTAGCGAACTGCTTAATTGCTATCAATAACAACATTTTCTCATGGACTGCTAGCATTTTACATTCCGTAAAAAGTGGTTCATGGTTATTATTACATTGACTTTTTATGTTTTTGTCTACTAGTAACTTCAGAAACCTTATTTGTAGTGCTTAAATTGTATCTAAATAAGTTTTGAATGTACGACCATAGCTACTCAGTCCGTAAGAAATTATTGAATCTACAAGCGCATAATATACTGTATACATCGTAGCCCTATTGAAGGTAAAACTGAGGTGGTGGAATTTTACAAGCACAGCTTTTAATTTATCACATACTGTCATTATATGCGTTTTCCATGAAAATTTGGAGTCTATACACAGGCCTAAGTACCTATAGTACTCCATCACCTCAATGCTTGAGCAGTCACATGTTGCATAGGAATTTTGCATACACTCGTAGCTATGCCCGACTATTCTCGGCTGTCGATCTACATTTTTGAGATAGTGAGAACATATATGCATACATTTTGTCTTACATAAGTTATAATAATTCCATTGTCGTGTGCCCATTTTATTATGTAAGTAAAATCTTCCTGTATTTTACTTTGTATTAAATCGAGATTTCTATCTGCATAAACTAAACACGTATCATCCGCATACATATAAATGCGACAGTTCCTAACCACGTTGCACATGCTATTCACATGCATTATGTAGCCGACGGGGCCGAACACCCGGTCGGCACGCCACAACTCACGCGTGTGCGCTCGCCGCTGACTCCATCAATAACTTCTTTCTGTCTGTGAGACAGGCCCGGAGCCACCTGTTAAGCGGCCCCGCGATTCCACACTCTTCCATGGCTTGAAGTAGCTGGCAAGTTTCTAAAGTGTCAAATCATTCGGAAATCAATGTACACTACCACCACCTGCTTCCGCTGATCTAAACCCTAATTGATGTCATCAGTGAAACGCCCTAAGACAGTTGCCATACTGCGGCCCCTTCGGAAGCCATGCTGGATATCAGTCAAAATACTATGTTTTTCCAGAAAAGCACTTATTTGATTTACAATATATTTTTCTACTATTTTATTAATTACTGACAAGATTGCTATTGGCCTATAATTAGAATAATCGCAATGTGACCCCTGCTTAAAAATCGGCCTTATTAGTGCTGTTTTGAGTTTTTCTGGGTATACTCCCATTTTAACACACAAATGAATTAAATAAGCTATTACAGGATTAATCATATTTTTTAAAATTTGATATCCTTTATTCTAATTTTATCCGCCCCTCCATAGCCTCTCAAGTGACACTTGGCTGGTAAATATTCTGTTTCGTTTAGATTGATTGGTACGCATTTTTTCAGAGTATTTATACTGTGTATTGTTGACGGAGTCGTTATCATTTGATGAAGCAAGCAATTTTTATCACCGTGATATTTGATATTACATGCGGTATAACACGGACAGCAATTTTTACATCGATATGTTCTTAAGTCACTTGCTATCGCTTGTTACGAAGAACGAATTATAAATAATGACGTTAGTGTGATTTTGGACATGTGCGATGTGACATTTGCGCGAAAAATTCTTGCAGTTGTACGAAATAATACGGTGAAGTAGGAAATAGTGACTTTTATTAAAAAAAAATGTGCCAATACTGGTATGATGGTGATAGAATTATGATGGTATTCGGTGTGATAGTGGATTTCTTAAAGGGGTCCAAAATGTTGATGTTTTTTTTTATACATCGCGCTATTTTCGAAATAAAAGTGAATTTTGAAAAATAGGCATATGCAAAAAATCGAAAACTACTTACACCGATGCTTGATTATTACCTATGTAATGTATGGGAGAAAGTATAAATAGGCGATTTTTATTTAAAAAAAGCATACCAATGGGTTGTGTTAGGTGCAGTATGGTGTGGCGGATAGGGGCAAAATTGTCTTCTTTTTTGGAGTAGTATTTATATTGTTCTAATGACTGGTTTAAAACCAATCAACTTTTAATAGTCGAATGACTCGTTTATCCCGGTTATGATAACACCTTAAAAAAACTTTGGCTTTTATTGGTTCAATAGGGTGCCGTATGTTATGGGTCGTCGATAATTGCGTTCGTGATGTCAATAAACAATACGACTCCATAAACAAGAGATTGCGATTGGTGAAAGTCAGTTAACAATAAATTATGTTAAATGAAAAAGTATAGAGGCATCTGAAATCGTGGATGGTCAAACTGAGAGTTTAACAATAGACGAGTGAGTTAAATTCATATTGTGATGGGACGATACCACAGGTTGATTTGTAGTCGTAGCTCAGTAGGAATCAGTATCTGCTGGTAACATTCGTGAGTACGAGGTATTGCAATCAACTGTAGTGCGTGTCTAATTTTTGTAAGAAACCATTAAATCGGGAGAGACTTGGCGGTTCAGGTAGGATGTGCAATTGAATGGTTGAGTAACTGGAGGTTACTGGTTTACAAGTGAATTACATGTCTAACAGATTAAATGATTGAATAAATTTGCGATTTTATGATTTGAATCAAGTGATCAACAATGTTTTGATTACTCTGAACTGGCTGTTTCTACTATTTTAAGTAAGATTGTTCACGTACAGTTTTAAGTTCTAATTACATCAGTTAATATAAATTCATTTCTATGTTAAACCTTTTGAGTAAAAGATATACACCCGAGGACGGGTGAAGGTCAGAAAGGCCGTCTATTGACTCATTATAAACATGGCCGCCATGATGGCGTGACATTCGTTTGACGTTTACATTTGAAGTGGCGGTAGTGGGGTAGTGAGTTTAATTCGGCAGTCTTAATCGAGCGGTTGTAGCGACAACACGTCTACCAATAGACGTCGCTATTTTTATAGTTGTGTGTGCAAAGTGTTGGTGTGGTTATAGGGACAGTGATGCAGTAGCATTTGTGTAATCGAAATGATTAGAACAATTGGCGGACTTTACCTTGCTCGAGGTATCCGCGTTCATATGATCGATTACCATTTACCAAAATGGTTATTCAAATATTGAGCCGCTAATAGCTCATACGGCTACCCTGGCGCTTATTATAACACTAATTGATTTCCGTTGACCTAGTATCTGGTTAGATTAAAAAGCAAGTCTATTGACTCATTAAAACGTAGCTGTCGGCAGTCTTACTTAGTGTGGCTATAGGGTAAGTGATGCAGTGGCATTTGTGTAATCGAAATGATTAGAACAGTTGGCGGACTTTACTTTTCTCGAGATATCCGCGTTGTTCATATGATCGATATATATATATATAGATCAAACGAACAACTGTCATAATGCCTATCTTTTTGAACTTTTCTCTAAGGTAAACTCAAGCTCCTAGTTGATATATCGCGCACACTGCACGTTTTTGAAGAATAAAAATACTTTGTTTAACAGCTATATGGGTGCTCCACTGCAACCTACTTTTTAAAGTAATTTCAAAAGCTAATCACTTCATTATTTAAAATTATACTCGTGTTATTACTTTTTACGTTTGGTAAACTAAACTTAATACATTTCGTTTTCTTGGGATTTAGAAGTAGGTTGTTCGTTGTAAACCAATCTTTAAGTAGTGCAAGTGTTCTATTTATTTCGTCAAAATTTAAAAATAAGAGATGCATCATCGGCAAATAGAACTTAGCTCTACTTTTGATAATGTCGGTTGTTGCCCAATCACAGAAGCTAACTTTAGAATTCTTTTAAAACGTTTTTTAATTTAAATGTGTATGTAATCAGACAGTATATTAAACAATGACGACTAAAGATAGTTTGGATCACAGTGGCTAAAATCTATGCCGGTAATATTAGCAGAAACATTAAAATTGATTTTTCTAGGCGAACTGTACTCATTGGCCTACATGTGATCTAATTTATTATGGTCACTTATAATTTTTTTAACATTTATCATTTTGGTTTTCAATACGGAAGGTTTTTGACAAAATAATTATTTACATGGCCCACGTTTTTTTTTTTCTTAAATAAGATAACTAGCAATGTGCGATTGTGGTCCCACATTACTAGCAATCCTGTTAACCCCTCTAGCTAAGCTCTATTAACAAAATAATTATTTACATGGTTAGCAGAATTAAGTAGTGTTGAGTTAGCGTGCAGTAAAACTCGAATTTGATTCATACTGCTTCGATAAGTAAGTCATTCTTTTAATATGTTGCTATATTTGCTTACTACATCATTGGTTTTTAACTTTTTGAGTTGGTTGTTACAACATTTTTGTATCTTTTATAAGTGGTTAGTAGTATTAGGTCGTTAGGGTATCGTCTTGTTTGCTGATGGAGTCGATTTCTGTGTCTTATACACCGTTTAAGACAAAAAATAATCCAGGCTGTAGACATTTTCAAATTAATACGAGAGAGACCTATTAGGGTACCCAGTGCCCAGGTACCCAGTTTACAATAATGTCGATTATTGTAAACTGGGTAAAAATCGATGTTGCGTAAATCATGTTCGTTTATTTATGTTTAATTCAGACCTATTGCGGACAAATCTGGTTAGGTGGCGTTAAATTTACAGTTAGTAGGACAGCGTGGTGATCAGTCAGAGAGAGTGATTTAGATCAGAAACAGGATAATTCAGAAAATCATTACAAATGGCTAGGGCATTGAATACAGAGCACTTAAACAACATTACCATTGAAGTCATTTTTATAGGCATTTCTTGCCAATTACTTTACAAATACAATAATTGCATTTTTGAAAGATAGAAAAATTTGAAATCCATGCTCTGGAATCGAACCCGAGACTTCCGTAGCCAAACCGGGGCCAGAAGCGAACCACCTATCTGGACTATGTCACTAGATCTAAAATTTTTCTATCCCTTGATGCTCGCGAGTTAGGCCCTCGCAGCGCCACCTAGTCGGTAGTTAAAGAACTATCACGGCTTTAGTTATTGCTTCGTTACCGAGAGCATTTTAACATATTATGATGTCGCAGACCGAATATTGAAGTAATTTTTATAGGCATTTCTTGCCAATTACTCGTACAAATACAATAATTGCATTTTTGAAAGATAGAATCATTTGAAATTCAGACTCAGGAATCGAACCCGAGACTTTCCAGTCTCGGGTTCGATTCCTGAGTCTTGATTTGAAATTATTCTATCTTTCAAAAATGCAATTATTGTATCAACAATACCATAATTAAATATTAGTTAAAATCAACTCCTTGCAACTATTCTTCCGATAGAAATGATTTCCAAGCTAATTATTTTTATTTTTACAGTTATTTCTAGGAGGTGCTTTCCTTATATCAGCAATTGCTTTATTTACTCTGGGTACGAGCATCACGCTTCGCTCCTGCAATTGGACTATACCTGGATGGTTAAACATCGTAGCAATATGTGTATCAATGTGCGCCTATGGAGCTGGAATCAATCCTGTACCCCTTATTATAGCTTCCGAACTCTTTACTTTTCAGGTAAGTACTAATATAGTCAGTATTTTATTTTTTAAAACCTGTGTGACTTCTAGTAGATAGTTTATTTTTTGTATTGTGGAGGCCCAACAGCTTATTCTATTTTTGCAAAATATTGAGAAATTTATTGCATATAAATAAAAATCAATAAAAATTAAGAGAAAAACTTTACGCTCATTCGCAATCTTGTCCAAATTTACATTGAGGCTGTATTAAAGCTGTTGCTTGTTCTAACTATAAGGTGATCGTTTTAATTGGAAGAAGGGCGGGTATATGCAAAGGTTTTATTAACCTGAGAAACTTGGATGGTCCATTGAACTTAAGTTTAGCTAAAAGTTTAGGAAAATTTATGATGTCTATAGTAATGTTGCTTTGATTTATAACAGAAAACAATATTTTTATTTTCATTGTGTTATCCTGTTACTACTGATCCTTTGAGTTGTTTATTAATTGATTGTAATTATTCGTAGATCCGTGCAAAACTGATGTCATGCCTGTCTTTCATTGCCTGGTTCATGATCTTCGTCCAACTGACCGGATTTGCTGCCATGACCAGTTTTCTAGGAGCTCAAGCATCTTTCTACATTTTTGGCACCCTAAACGTTGTTGGAGCAGCCCTAGTATTTCTTCTACCAGAAACGAAAGGAAAAAGCGTAGACCAAATAGAGCAAGAACTAAGAAGAGAAAAGAAAAATGACAAATGTTAATTAAAAATTAAGTTTAAATAAACCGCATTTATGTTTTGTTGTTCTGAGATATGCCTTTATTCTCATCAGCAGTAAAAGTTTCAATACATCATTTTATTGTAAGCTAGCTGAACTTGGCCACGCTGCGCTGTGGCTTTTAAAGCCAGGAACACTCGCCGGCCTTCCCAGAACATTCTGCTAAAGTTTAATCACAATCTAATTAATGGTTTCGGAACGCATTGAGGACATACAGACAAACATTGATTTTTATATATATAGATATAATTTTATTGCAGCAACATACCACAAAGTTGTTCCATAACCAAACCCAAACTTCATGTCTGCGACCGTGACGAGTTGACGAGTAATTCTAGCAATTACTTAACGTATATAATTACATAGTATTCTGTTCTAAGCATGAGTGACGTAGATTTTACCAATAAATTGCTATTACTAAAAACTAAGACCATTTGAACTGAGACGATGAGACATAGGTACGTTGCCAACCAATTACTTACTAATGTAAGGAATCTACCGCTACTTACTTAATATTTACTAAATACAAATAAGATAAAATTATACATAGGCAAATTAAATAATATCGCAATATCATTAACGTGTATTATAATTACAGTTTAGCTAGTTGTATACAACCACTTTGTAGGGTTGGCTGTGCGGTGTGATATCGTTATGTTCACATCGGTTTATTGCCTTCAGTATCGATTAATTTACATTCATAATTGTTACTGGAAGTAACACATAATCTCCTTTGATTATAAATATTTGTTATTTTCGTCATAATCAGGCCATTCTTAATGTTATAGGTTTTTTAAATAGTGTAAATTCTATTCTAATTATTTCTATAAAGTAACAATTTTTCATTTTAATGTTTACTTTTTGTTTCACAATTTTCAATAAACTGAGTATTGCCTGAGAGTACACTCAGAAAAAAGAACAGTTCTTTTTTCCGAGTGTACTGCCACTGCTACTTTTTGCGAGTGTATATCGAGCTACCAGTGCAAATGAAATCAACCATTTCTTTTTCAACAGCGCCAGAAAAAAAAATAGACTTTCGTTTTTCGTCATTTTTCGCTTTCTTATCGTATGTGTAAATTAATATGAGCAGCCCTACGTATAATTACAAATACGTAAAGTTAAAAATGAATACATTTATCAGCGTATTACAACAAAGCAATGAAACGCTTATGAGTACAGACGACATAGTTTTAAGATATTGCATAACATATTATTATATAAGTGTAAATAATGAATAATATTGTGAACGAAAGTGAAAACAAAATGCCTGGCGGAAATACGCGAAAGCAATGGGCTATGGCCATTTTAGGTAAGCGATCTTTAGGCATTAAAATATTATTACTTATCTATTTTCTTTTCTAATACAAGTAATATTGTGGATACTTTCTGCATGATTGTATCTTGCTAAACCTCACAATATGAAATGAAAAACTGACAAAGTCAGATCTAAAAAACTTATAATATAATATGGCCAGTTGGTCTAGTGGTTAGTGACCCTGACTGCTAAGCCGGTCGGGGGTTCGATCCCTACCCAAGATAAAACCTTGTGTGATATTCTGTGTCTGTGTAATTTTTTTATGTATTTAGACACAATTAAGTATGTTTATCAGTTGTGTGGTTATTTGGGATCAGATGGCGTTGTGTGAGTTGTCCCAAATATTTTTTTATATTTTTATATTATGTGTAGGTTTTCAATTTATCTATTTGTTTTGTAAATGTCGTTTGTATAAAACTTAGCGCCCATTATAATTATATTAGTGTCATCTTCAAATTATTAATGGATTACAATTATGTATGTTTTACCTCTTGCAGTGAACTCTATAGTATTTACATATGGCTTGCAATGCGGCTGGGTGTCGCCCATGACTAAAGTTTTGCAATCAGAACAATCTCCTGTGGGTAGACCTCTGTCAGATTCTGAAATATCCTTGATAGCGGGAATGCCGTCTCTAACAGCTATGGCTGGCATACCTATATTGTTATACGTCGTTGATACATTTGGAAGAAAACCAGCCCTCTATCTTATGTCTGTTTTCCAATTAGTAAGTACAAACGAAACCATTGATATACAAATCAAATATTTAAAATAGAACTGTTTTTATTGATATTTGTGCCCTAAATTTTCAGACGTGTTGGATAATAAAGGTTGTCCCAGCAAATTCTACCAGTCTTCTAATAGCGAGGGTATTCTGCGGTTTTGGCGCTGGAGGCTGCTTTGTCGTGGTCCCCATGTATATCAAAGAAATCAGCCAGGATAATATCAGAGGCACCTTGGGCTCAATTTTTGTCATGTTACAAAATGTAGGGATTCTGACAATCTATGCTTTAGGAGGCTATTTGAATTATTACACTGTACTATATCTGGTTATTGGTCTACCGGTCATAACTATGGCGCTACTATTTAAGAGTCCTGAGTCACCCCCGTTTCTAATTAAGAAGAGAAATTTGGAGGTACAGATATTATCATTTTACTTAGAATAAATACATTGTTTGGGTTCTAAACGAAAGGTTTCAATCTATTAAAACATATTGAGTGGTTGTCGTGTAAAAAGTACTTGTATAGACAAATATACAGAGGTCATTGAATTTGACAAAAATATTTTGACATCATATTTACTTTTAATGATACATTTAATAAATTAATAGTGGACCTCATTGTAAATCATAGTAAACCATTCGCATAATAAAAGTAACTTTAGCTCATTTGCCACTGTCGTTAAATATCTTAATTGCTTTTATTGTTTCGTTGGATTTAAACATTTTAACCAGTCGGAAACAAGTACCTAATCGGAAAAGAGAAAAGTGTTCGTTTGGCACTTTCCTCGTGCCAAACAAATACTACTATTATTTCTTTTGTATAGTTTGTTGTATTTTTAGGGAGCGACTGCAGCTGTCGCATTTCTTAGAGGTTTGAATGTCAATGATAAAGCAGTGCAGGCTGAAATCGATACGATCAAAAAAGATGATGACTATTACAAATCGATACCAAAAATTTCATTTTTCGATATTTGTAAGTAAATTGCTTATAATTTTACTACTCATTATTAATAAGCAGGTTGATTTAAATTTAAACAAATAAATTTAATTTATAAGAATAAAAAAGTATCAGACCATATTATAGGTATGTTTCCTACTTATTTTCAGTTAAAGAGAAAGCATGGCGGCGCGGCTTCATAATAATGGTGTCCATTATTTTGATTCACGGCTGCAATGGTGCATTCTCCATAGTGAATTACGCTGCGACGTTGCTATCGAATTCTGAGACAAATATCAGTCATGAACTGCAGACACTCAGTATACCTGTGTTTATGATGATCGGAACATTGATCACTATTAGCTTCATTGATAAACTGGGGAGAAAGGTAGGGTAATTAAACAACTGGCAGAATATCTCTGACATGTTTATCAATATTCCATATGATAAGAAGCATAAAATATATCGTGTGTAGTACCTAATAAGATAATTAATAAATTATGTAAAAAATCAGATAGTAGTATTTTATATTTGTCCAAAGAAAATACATTTTTGTTTTTTTTTACAGTGGTTTTTAGGAGGTTCATTCTTCATATCAGCAATTGCTTTATTTGCTCTGGGTACAAGCATCTTGCTTCGTTCCCACAACTGGGCTGTTCCTGGATGGCTGAACATTGTGGCTCTTTGGGTGACGGTTTGCGCCTATGGAGCTGGAGTCAATCCTGTACCATTTATCATAATATCGGAACTGTTTAATTTTCAAGTACGTATTGATATTAGCTCAGTCTGCTCATTTTTATAAATAAAGCTAACTAACTTTGTCTGATTACATCACTTAAAATAGGTATTATGTGATTCTTATTTGGGAGAGGAGAGTTACCACTCCCGGTAATTTATCAAAGAGCAGCTTACTTCAAATACAGTTAAAAGCTGAGAGATTTTAAGTTCAAGTTCTATAGTTTGTGCGTATTGACCCCTACACTCCATTCTTTTTTCTTTATTTTTCTAATCTTATGTTCGTTGTTCCGCAGATTCGCGCTAAACTTATGTCATGTCTGTCATTTATTGCATGGTTCATGAATTTCGTTCAACTGATCGGCTTTACCGCCATTACGAATTCTCTGGGAGCTCACACGTCCTTCTACATATTCAGTGTCCTCAACGTTTTAGCAGCTGTTCTAGTATTACTACTCCCTGAAACTAAAGGAAAAAGCGTGGACCAGATAGAGAAAGAGCTAAGAAATGAAAAGAATAATGTCAAATGTTAAATGTAGGTACTCTATTTATACATTTTAAATAAATATGTTTTTATTTGTTTGCTAATTTATTTTTGCTTAGTGACATATAGAGACATTGTTTTTCTGGCCATTATCATCAATATCACGAAAAAGACATTATAACTCATTTCTTATTGCCTATATATTTATTTATAATAGCTGCATGGAGGATCTATCAAGTCAACGACTATGAACCGCGTCAAAACATGTGTGACCACATTTTGAGAAATGGCAGCAGATGTCGCTATTTTTCACGTTACAAATAATATTCTCAAGTTTCACGGATAGTTACTTTGTTCAACCTTAGAACTTTGTCATCGTAACTTTGAATCTTCCAATTTCCTAACAATCTATGGAAGTTTCCGTTTGAGTACGTTAATACCTCATATTTTGTTCATCCCAAACTTTGTACATAATAGTGGGTTACTCCACATGCCGCGTATCTTCACTAACTTTCACAAACATACTAGATACACGTCGAACCGCTACGAGAAATATATTAAGTAGGGTTCTAACTAACACGAACTAAAGTGAGTGTGAAACCTGTATTTAGCGATTGAAAGTTTTTGCTGATAGTTTTGAGGTTATTTACACTTTATACATAGTTGTGAAAATTATGTTATAGTGAGTAGCACATTTTTATTTTCTTGTATTTATAACACATCTACCTATGGTGCCTACATACATATTTTGTACTTAAAATTATAAAACCTGCGGTTAATACGTTTCAAGAGCTTCCATTAAATATTAAAACAGACGTCTGTCCACTTTCTTTCTCAATAATATTTATTTCGAGTAGCCTATTTTGATTAAAAATGTAATATAAAGCAAATTTTTCCTATTGGTGCTAAAAGATTGTATGAAAATTGTTTATATAATAACAGAAACTAATAAAAGTATTTACGAAAGTGGTGATATACATATTTTACATGTTGTTTGTGTAACTGTGTTAGAGAGTGATAAGGAAGTGATAATATTCGTGGGTGATACCTAATATAACTGCAGGCACTACCACAATATTATCAATTTAATGGCATATCACTGGAATCATCTGCATACATTTAATGTATGCAGATTCTACATCGGATAAACGGTATCGAAAATTATAATTGGTACATCAACTAATAGGCTACTACTTTACATTGTGTAACAATCAAATGATCAATCAGGAGGATTGCATCAGTCTTTGCCTTAATCCGAATATCGACAGGATCTAATTAAAGTCTATTGATTAATGGCTATGCAAATTATCTGATACTGCTACAAAACGTCTTATGTTTGTGTTATTACCACTATAAACTTAATAGTAAGCGTGTACCTAGGTACACATCATCAACATGTACGTACTACTTATTGAGTCAACGTGTTTAATAATATTGTACTTATACCTACATTGTCTGAGTCTAAGTTTTATGCAAAACCCCAAATTTGTACCTTAAATTACGTAATACTATTGCGTAATTTGGGTGTAATAACTCCTTGGGCCAGTCATTATCTTATAATGGGACTAACGCTCCTCTCTAAGGACATAATAAATCAGCTTTAGAAATTCTTGTGATACCAAATCAACAAAAACATGTAAAGTCTGTTGGACGCAGCGAGCACGTTTGCGCAGCAGCCAACAAAAAATTGAAAGTGGTGTTTCGAGTACTTTAAGGTAATAAAAAAATGTTAATAGTAAATTTCCCGGTTGGACTAAGTAAAAAAAAACCTGACAAGTGCGAGTCGGACTCTTCCACCGAGGGTAGGTACTGTATAAAATTTGTTTAACAATTTTATTTTCTATTTCACCGCTTCAAGGGACTGTAGACCTGAGTATATGATTTTAATTTCAAGTCGATACCGCCACGTGTTCCTGACAGACAGACGGACGGACGGACAACAAAGTGGTCCTACAAGGGTTCGAGGTTTGAGGTACGAAAACCTATAAATCGTAATGTCACACAAACATTATTGAGAATATTATCGGAAAAAACTAATTTGTTAGTTGTCAAATCCTAAAATTTTGAGTGGTGTTATTGTTTAACGAGAACGGTATACATTTTAGGCTGTTTCAAAGAAAACACCATAACTTATACAAAAAAGCTCTCAAAGTTGATTGCAATTTATTCACTGGAGTACGACGGACTCAGGAGATTTGTGTGACTTTTAATTTATTTTTAATTGACCCGGCACAAGTCGCTGGTTTATCTGAACAATTGTCCGTCCGTTTGTCCCAGTAGCTCTCGCTAATGACTAGAGAGAGGCGAACGAATATACCTAAAATTGCTTTATTTTAATCAACTTAAACAATATTCATTACTTATATTCTTATCGGCAACCCTAACGCTTCCATTAAAAGCAGCTTCAATGTGATTTTGTAAGCTTCCTTTAAGAATGTTCCTAAATTTTCTCCCATGGGTGAGTAAGCAGAAAAATATTTTTTCGTTTTGTGATCTCTCCGTATTTTGTTTGAGGGCTGATTGTAAAATTTCCCTTTCCATCCTACAATATTATAATCGGAATCACGTAGTGCTTGATAAATCCCTTAAAACGTATTTCATGCTCACTTCATATTTCAGTATTTGTGTCCATAACGAATTGAAATAATAAAATTAAGACAACATTATATATTTATGAACACTTGAGAGCGGCGCCACGACGGACAAGTGACAGGTACAGGAACAATTTTGTGTAGGAATTATATTCGTTGGTTTCATCCGCAGGCCCTTTGCCGCAATGAATTATCTCTCGAGTTTTAATATTTTATGACACAACTATAAATTGAATTTAGACTTACAGCATACCTACTAAAATACAAAGGTATCGATAGGCACTCCACAGACCAACATTTTTATTTGATACATTATAAATGTGGCGTTATGAACACTTCTATTTATCAAATTGATACTATTATATTGTGCATATCACCTAAGTATGTTGCATCGTACACAAAATTACAATTTCCACAATGACTTATTACCCAAGACGTCTGAACAGCCTAAATATCGACTAAGTATTTGAAACCTAAGCTTATAATTTTATTAAAAAAAACAGCGACTGATGCTTATAATTTAGTAAATGAGAAGAGATTTCATCTATGTCTAATTATAAGGAATTATTTTCCATCTACATGCATGTTGTTATGTTACCGCAATAAAAACTCCTTTCCTGGGACTCAAACTATCTCCATACCAAATCTTATCTAAATTTGGCCCGCAGTTTAAGCGTTAAAACGTAACAGGCTGACAGAGTTCCTTTCACATTTATAATCTTAGTTTGGGTTGCTATACACTGTTTGTGTTTATAATATTCTGAGGTAAGTATTACAAACATAAACAACGTATAAAATGTGACGGCGCCTTACAGAAATGTCAGTGTCAAGAGTGACATGAGCTGTCAATGTCACTCTAGCGGAGCGTCGTGTCTATGGTAGCGGGGCGGCCATCTTAAAGACTTCACTTTTGTACGAACGGCCGCGAGCGCACCACGTCTGCGACGAATCGCTATCTATCGGGTTAATCCATATAGATTTTAACTTAGTTAGTGTTTATTGTAAAGCCTGCAATCACCGTGTGATTATCTGCGACATTATTTCATGTAAAATTATAATCATTTGAAAAAGTGTAACGGTTTTATTTAAAAGTAACTGTATCCGAAATAGTTTAAATTGTGAAGCAAGTTAAAAAGACGTTGTAGCCGAAGTGAATAGTTGTTTCTGTTACTCGACCACGTGCCCACGATGAATCCTGACGAAGGCCCTCCTGCGCTTATATCAGAAGTGGGATATCCGATCCACTTGAGCGAACGTAGTGTAAACCGAACGAAGGCGCGTGTGGTATTCGTGTGTCGGGTGTGTGGATTTGCTGGACGTTGTCCTACGTCCATTTTGGCCGTTTTCCGGTTTCGTCGCGGATCTCTGGTATGTGAGTTGTCCTAAGGGACGGTTCATGGACACAGGTGAGTCGTTTTTGTTTTGTTGTGATTTTGAGGCATAGTACTGTGTCGTTCGAGAAATAGAAGTCATTAAACTATGCAGTAAACGTTTAAATAGGTGTCACTAGTAAGCGAAGCAATTTTATTCCTCGTGTGTAGTCCCGTTGCCTTGGGTGGCTGTGAGGCGCGAGACGGGATTGTTCCATTTCGCGATTGAGGCGAGTTAAAACGATGTTCGTGAAACCGTTAAGTTTAATTAATTTTCGATTTTCTTCACATGTGGTGTATAATCTCTTATCTGCCACGTGGCTGGTTGAATATTGTGTTCGTTTAAATTAAGTGGTGGGCATTTATGCAGAGTATTTTTACTGTGTATTTATTGGCCGAGTCATTATCATTTGATGAAGTAAGTTATTTTTATCACCGCGATATAACATGCGATATATCACTGACAGTAAATTTTCCATCGCAATGTTCTTGCGTCACTTGACGCCATACTTACACACTATAACGCTAATGTGATTTTATAACGGATGCTATACAAGACATGTGCGATGTGACATTTGCGTTAAGGACTCTTGCAGTTGTACGAAGTGGTACGGTGAGGTAGGAAATGGTGACTTTTATAAAAGAAGAAGGTGTGCCAATGGATGGTATTCGGTGTGGTGGTGGGTTTCTTAGAGGGGCCCCAAGTTTTCATTATTTTTTTGATATAACGCGCCGTTTTCGAGATAAAAACGAATTTAGAATAAAAAGGACATTTATGTAAAATCGAAAAATTACTTACACTGATACGTGATGGTTGCTTACGTATTATATGGAAGAAAGCATAAAATGGCGATTTTTATTAAAAAAAAAAAAAAAAAAAAAAAAGTGTCAATGAGTGGTGCTAGGTGCAGTGTAGCGTGACGGATATGGGCACAATTTCTGTTATTTTTTTGTGGTAGTATTTATAGTGTCGTTATGACTGGTATGGAACCGATCAACCTTTAATAGTAATGTGAACATTTTAACGTGTGTGGATTTTAATAGCGTGAAATCGTAAAATCCTCAGCACGACGACAGTGATTAAACGTAACATTTTAGTTAATACATGGCTGTTGAACCGTTACTAACGTCCCAAGCCAGTACTGGTACCTCTAATGAGAATTCCATCTAGAGGTTCAGTGTGGGGTTCACAGAGGAGTCTAATGTGGGGCCAATGTAGGGTCCATCGAGGGGTCCACTGTGCGGGTCAATTGTGGGATCAGCAGTGGGTCAACTGCAAGGTCAACAGTGGGGGTCTACAATGGGGTCTGGGACGGTATCCCTGGTTAAGTGATAATGATACCACTGGTTGAGCGGTGATGTTTTAGTATCTTTGATTGAACAGTACGGATCTATCACTACTTATGTGATGGGTTGAGAAGCGGTGAGTAATGGCTGATGTAACTTTGTGTTAGTAGTAGTTGAGTACTTCCTGTATAGTTTATTTGCTGATAAATCCACACTGTAGAACCTGGTAAAACAATGTAGAACAATGTAGATCACGGTAGATCATGGTAGAACGTGGTAGAATACTACAAAACACTATAGAACACTGTAAAACACGGTGGAACACGGTAGAACGCAGTAGAACACTGTTAAGTGCTATAATTGTGATAGTTGCAATGCTTCATATGATTTTCTGTAATAGTTCTGATTGGGTGAAGTATTAGAGGGTCGGTTGCAGACGACGGGATTGTCTTTGTTAGTAGTTTGAAGGGTTTCATTTAACCTGATATAGTGGGCTCCGGTCAATCACCCGGTGTTTGGCGTGAGTGGGGTGGGAGAATGGGAGACAGTCGTTTGTGATTTAGGGTGTATAGTGGAAGGTGGTAAAGTGCTGCTCAGTCCTACCAGGATTTGAGCTCTGGACTAACTTACATGATATTGACTTGACGAGTGTGGTTTTGACTTGACCTGTGTGATGTTGACTAGCCTGTGTGGCAATGACTGGCCTGTGTGGCACTTACTAGCCTGTGTGGCACTGACTAGCCTGTGTGACAATGACTAGCCTGTGTGGCAATGACTATATTTATGTGTTAGTCACGGGGATGACTGTTTGGGTTATGGTCACAGGAATTACTATGACTGTAGTTGCAATAGTACCAGTATTTGGTATCTAGTTCTATTTGGGTCAGGATAACTGAGCGGACTTGTATTTTGTTCACGTGAATAGGATACCTAAGGAGACAGAAAGAAAAAAAAAAAAAACCGCTTGTTACCTTTAATTGAAATGTGCCGATCGTGTGTGTGTGATCAGAGTGTCATTGATGAATTTGTGGATAGTCAAACTGAGAGTCTAGCTATAGACGAGTGAGTTGAAGTTCGTATTGTGATGGGCATTGCATTGCATTTAAAGTGCCGGTAGTGGGGCAAAGAGTCTAATTCGGCAGTCTTAATCGAGCGGTCGTGGCCGAGGCACGTCTTCCGATAGACGTCGCTATTTTTATAGTCGTGTGTGCAAAAGTGTTAGTGTGGTTATTTGTGTAATTGAAATGATTAGAACAGTCGGCGGACTTAATACTCATCTAACGAAATACTCACCTACAGAACTTTATGTTAGGGATTTGCGTTCAGTTGTTAGGTATATCTAGATTAAACTCAAAAGTTCACGGTAAGAAGTAACGTTTAGATCTCGACCCTATACGGCAACAGGCATCGGATAATATTGAAAAGGCTGCAATATCTGAAGTAAGTCGTTTTAATAAAGGTCGCACATCGATTAAAAGGTTTTCAAGTGGTGATTCGTGTTTCTAAAAAAAATTGTGGACGATGATATCAAACTAAATTGGATAGGAAGTTTAGGGTCTATTCGTTATAACGACGGTATTAGATAACGATAGGTACGAACTATAGAGTTTAAGTGGTTCTCATCGAGTATATAAGTACGTGCACGAGAATTTACGCTCAGTACCTCAGGGACACGATGGGTTGTTAGAAATTACGAGCAATCTTTTGGGTTATGAGCAGGCCGAGACGGCGCCTGATGATGTAGTAAATGTACCTGACCCGACTGACATATCAATTTCCCATGATTATGACACCTTGACCGTGTGTTTGGATTCAATATCTGCTGATTCTAACACTGTACTCTCAGACCTGGAGACATGGGACGAACAAAATTATACAAACAATAGTCAAGCGAACCCGTCGTCGCAGGTGTGTTCTACGTCATTGTTCATTATATTAGTCGATCCTGTATGGTATACACTTTTTATGAAAGTTCATAAAGGTGATGTCATCCAGATGGTTTAAGTTAGTCGAGCCTGGTCAAGTAGTGTCGTCCGGGCCACACCTGAAAAGGTTGGTTGAAGGGATGCACTAGCTTGGTCCAGATGAAAATTGTGAAATAGTCGAGCCTGGTCAAGTAGTGTCGTCCGGGCCACACCTGAAAAGGTTGGTTGAAGGGATGCACTAACTTGGTCCAGATGGAAAGCCTGTTCAAGTAGTGTCGTCCGGGCCACACCTGAAAAGGTTGGTTGAAGGGATGCACTAGCTTGGTTCAGATGGAAAGCCTGTTCAAGTAGTGTCGTCCGGGCCACACCTGAAAAGGTTGGTTGAAGGGATGCACTAGCTTGGTTCAGATGGAAATTATGAGTTTGTCGAGCCTGGTCAAGTAGTGTCGTCCGGGCCACACCTGAAAAGGTTGGTTGAAGGGATGCACTAGCTTGGTCCAGATGGAATATGTGTGGTTGACTGACTGGTCGGAAGGACAGAGTCGTCCGGGCCATTACTTGGTGGATTGGTTGAATGGATGCTATCGTCCGGTCTAAATCATTGCGAGTGCGAAAATGTGAGCTATGGTTTCCTTGAGTTGGTTACCTAGAAAATTCATGGTAAGTCACACTTTCCTAAAGTGTTGTCCGGGTCAGACCCAAGATGGGTTGGTTGAAGGAAAACACTCGTCCAGTCCAGGTCATCTGCCGTAAGATTAAATTCCTAGATTTAGAAGTTTCTGCATTAGTGATATTGATGATGACAAAGTTTAATAGGATGGACGAGCGGATGAGTGAGTGATCGATTTCGTTTTGATTCCAAAAACTTATAGACGCCCGAGGACGGTCGTATGTCAGTCCGGCCGTGACGGCGCCTTACAGAAATGTCAGTGTCAAGAGTGACATGAGCTGTCAATGTCACTCTAGCGGAGCGTCGTGTCTATGGTAGCGGGGCGGCCATCTTAAAGACTTCACTTTTGTACGAACGGCCGCGAGCGCACCACGTCTGCGACGAATCGCTATCTATCGGGTTAATCCATATAGATTTTAACTTAGTTAGTGTTTATTGTAAAGCCTGCAATTACCGTGTGATTATCTGCGACATTATTTCATGTAAAATTATAATCATTTGAAAAAGTGTAACGGTTTTATTTAAAAGTAACTGTATCCGAAATAGTTTAAATTGTGAAGCAAGTTAAAAAGACGTTGTAGCCGAAGTGAATAGTTGTTTCTGTTACTCGACCACGTGCCCACGATGAATCCTGACGAAGGCCCTCCTGCGCTTATAAATGTATTTATTTGATACCTTTCCTTTATTTCCTATTTGTGCAGCCACCACACAAAAATGCAGCTAGTTTTATTCTTGTTTACAATCGAGTGTAAGTGAACCACTAAATATTATTTTAGAACAAACGAAGTGATGTTTAGTACGTTTTTATGGGAGCAATAACGAACAACATAGTTGTGTACGAGTTCAACGCTAAATTTACTACTTCATCGTTTTATGAACACGACGCTTTAATAAGTCATCATCGTATAATGTTACGATAGTTACTTTTGCTCAAAATATTAAGAAAGTTTAGTTCGTTATTATTGGGATTCTTAGTGTTGAGGTTTTTTTATATTTAGCATAAAATCTTAACAATTTTACATTCTTAACTGGATCTTTGAAAGTGAACGCGAGACAAAATAAATTGAAATAGACAAATGTCTTGTCGTAAAGTATGTTGTGTATATATATATACAGGATGAATTTGAATTGAGTCGACAAACTTCAATGAGTAAACCTGCGTGTATCCAAGATTTTTTAGGACATATTATTAGAAGAAAATATTAATGTTCTATGATACTTTAAAATACAAAAAAAATACATTAGTATCTAATATGTAACTCCATGCGCCGCCGTTTTTTGTTTCCGTGAGCATGAATGAATACAGACAGAGTGTTGAGTCATTCAGTCAACACAGCGCCGCGCTCAGGCGGCCCGGAGGGGACGGCGGGGTGCGGGAGCGGGACTCCCCGGTCGACGCGCCCGCCGCCGCACCGCAGCGCATGTATTCAACGCACAACCGCGCTCGCGCACCTCATTTTTGTATCAATTTATTTGACCTCATATTTAAGTACCGCGACTAACAGTTGTACGATTCTTTGTTATCCATTATAATATTTATACAGTCCACTGCCTTATTTTAGGTACGGTAACGAATCGACGAACTATTTGTACCTAACCTACCTATCATGCCGCGAAACAAAACAATGTAAAACCAATTTTTCCTTCATACTTTTACATGGCATGGGTGGAAACATGAAGACTACTTACCCAAGTCCAAAAGGTTTCGAGTGGCACTTAGTATCCTCTCTAAGGACGGTTGGTTTTGCCGTGGATAATTTTCTCGCCATCTTCGCTGCGTTTGCTTTAAATTGTTAGTTTGGCTATACCAAATCACCACATTTAAAATTTGTTGGTTATCAAAAAGTTCACTGTTTCTTCTCGTACCCCTAGGCATCTTCGAAAACTAATCACTTAATAGTACACAACTTCGATAACTACACAATCGATTACTATGCAGCACACGACCGTCACCTAATTAAGCTTTCGTCCGACTGGTAAAATTGTTTGCAAAGATTGGCTCGCGCCCGCGCCTTTCAGGGATGATACTATGGGAGCAAATGAAATTCATCGATATTTCCGTAGATAATGATCATTACTTATTTTAGTTACATACTTGTAATTATTCACTCGTACTTGTACTTACGAGGACTGAAGTGACTCGCATACTGTGTTGGTATTAATGTATTTAATTGTTCTTAGTAAGTACGATTTGTGTTTTCAATTCCTCTTTTTATAAATAAACTAGCGGCCCGTCCCGGTTTCGCACGGGTGGACATGGGATCCCTCATTTTTTTAGTAATTGCGACTATAATTAAAGATCTAAGCTATCCTATCTCTCAAGTTGGATCAAACTGCATATTGCGTGCAAATTTGAACGAAATCTGTTAAGCGGTTTAGTAGTCCATCGCGGACAAACATCGTGACAGGAGATTTATATATATTACTAGCTGTCCCTCGCAACTTCGTCTGCGTAAATTTTCCCCGTTTATGTAACATTTTTATTGCTGCTCCGCTCCTATTAGTCGTAACGTCATGTTATATAGCCTATGTATAGCCTTCCTCAATAAATGGGCTACATGCGAACAGTAAAATAAGTTTTCAATTCGTACCCGTAATTCCTGAGATTATCGCGTTCAAACAAACAAACAAACTCTTCAGCTTTATAATATTATAGTATAGTTATAAATGTGAAGGGTGGGACAACCCTTATCAATTAGGGGTATGAAAAATAGATAGTAGCCGATTCTCAGACCTACTGAATATGCATATAAATTTCATAAAAATCGGTCAAGCCGTTTCAGAGGAGTATGGTAACCCGCGCAACTTCGTCTGCGTAAATTTTCCCTTTTTTCTTTTTTCTTCCGTTTTTTTTACAAAATTTTTCATTGCTGCTCCACTCCTATTGGTCGTAGCGTG
This sequence comes from Herminia tarsipennalis, assembly GCA_945859575.2. Lineage (NCBI taxonomy): Eukaryota > Metazoa > Arthropoda > Insecta > Lepidoptera > Erebidae > Herminia > Herminia tarsipennalis. Next base: position 39,993,617 of record OX243830.2, read on the forward strand.
ATGTTATAACCTATAGCCTTCCTCGATAAATGGGCTATTCAACAATACATTTTTTTTTCAATTCGGCTCAGTAGTTCCTGAGATTATCGCGTTCATACAAACAAACAAACTCTTAGGGGTATGAAAAATAGATGTTGGCCGATTCTCAAAGATACCGGATAAGCACAAAAAATTTCATCAAAATCGGTCGAGCCGTTTCGGAGGAGTATGGCAACGAAAACTGTGACACGAGAATTTTATATATTAGATGAAGTTTGTTTAAAATGTACTCGACAACAATCCTAACAAACTTTATTAGAATACTGGATAGAGTATGCGAACGTACTAGAAGTTTTCTAAAAAGCTATTAACACTTGTAAAAATATCAATCCTTTACATTCAAGAATGCTACTTTACAAGTATGTGATTTCGAAAAAGTATCGATATCGGTATGTTTCATTCCCCCCAGCGGCACCACCCGCGTTACACGTGCCGGCCGGCGGAATCCCCGATCGGGTTTGTCATCGGGAGTGCATTACACAAAACACCGAGAGTACAGAAGATAACGTTCATACGTAGCGACGCGCACATACACATCGTTCACATGGAACAGGGTATACATATCACTTTAGACCACGTAGTTCGGAAGGCGACGCGAGATTTTGTGTCCGTGAACGGTGTTTAAGTGTCCGTTGTTATTGAGCACGTTGTTTGAATGTTACCTTCTGTACTTTCTTTATTTGGTGTTTATGATCAATGACCCTTTGAATGAACTACGTTTTTACGAAATTATGATCATATGATTTTTATAGCGCGTCGTACGATTTTTAAACTTTGTTCATTTTATTTATTTGTTTAAGTTTTAGACATATGGAAATAATGATGTACTGATTCTTTTAATTTACTAAACCTTAATAGACCCGTCACCGTCGTTTTAAGCAATAAAATCGGATGTTTTTTTACAATTTAAATTCGCAATTTGTCAATGCATAATGTAAGTACTAACGGTGCTGATACTCCCCTATCAATTTGTCGACTGATTTCAAAGTCATCCTGTATATATTATTATTACGCTGGCCGACAATCGTGTAGTGATGCTTGCTGTGGTGGCATGCACCATGTACAGTCTCTTTCAAAAACTAAGTTATGTATGTGTCTTTATATCTTCTGCTATTGCATACTTTGTTATATTCGTTTTGTGTTTTGAATCTGTTGTTACTAAATCAAGGCGATCAATGAAATGGTTTTCTTTCTTTCTGTAAGTAAAAATAGCTATCAGTCTTAAATATATTATAGTTATATGTACTGATACTATCAAACCTTTTAAGCTATTGCATAGCTTTTATCGCGGGCTGTACGACTGTACAAAGCTCGCACGGATCGAGACGAGCTGCTCTGAAATGTAATGAAAAAAAAAATACTGCAAAAATAAATAATTATAATTGCATAAGGTGATAAAAAATGCTATGCAATAGCATTACCGCGGCAGTCCCCGAGTGCCACACATTTTTTTTTTTATTTCATTTAATGTTCACTGAACTGGATATAACACTAGACAAAGCATGATAATTCTTGCTAACTAACATATTGTTGTATATACCCTTCTCGAAGTGAACACCGCATTCTATATAAAAAAATCCTTAAAAGGTTGTATACATTATAATCACGAATTTTTTTCCGGTTAAAAAACCTTCGTTCGGTTTTATACTACATCATATGAACTAGAACAATCAATGTTCCAAAACATACTAAAGTACTTACCAATATCCACCACATGGATTGATTTTATACATATGGCTATTCATCTAGCCATATAGCCCAATACCAAATAATATCAAACACATGGTTTGGCAATATATATGGCTATTTACATATCTAACACGGGTGATAGTTTTTACCTAAATAAATACTATTTAATAAGCTAAGATAGCAAAGTAAACTGATGAAGTATTCTAAATTTCACGCAGCAAAATTTAACTAAAGTCTCAATTTGAGATTAAATTGTAGAAAAAATAAAAGACATAACAAAATGAAAGTGTTACTAGACAATATGTTCAGCAATCCAACACCACACAGACAGAAGCAAAGTTAAACATAAACTAGCAATATCCGTTCACTTTAAAGCTTGTTCTATTAAAAACATTTGTAAAACGATATTTATTTGTGCAGCCAGCGATCGTATCGCATCGGTTTTATTTCCTGGGCCGGCCGCGACTGACCGCAATCCGATTTCCTGCACTTTTGCGTTCTCTTCTGTATTCTAAAGTCAAAGCGAACCATGACACTTTTATAGCTTCACATCTTTTATTAAAACGAGCTTTCTAAACTTTTACATATCTCATGTATGCTTTACTGATTTTATATCTCTTGCAGATAGTTTTCTATGCGGTCGTACCTACATATTTTGCTTATAGAATTTTTCAATAATTTGCATTTTTTTATATTTATAAAAAAATAATTTTAATATCTTAATCGCCCGGATTTAGTTTTCCTCTTTGCTCATGTTTTTTCTGACGTCTCCAGTTAAGGATCTGCTCAATTGTGAATTAGTTAAATAGGCAGTCTAGGGGATTACATAGAGAAGTAGGGAGTTTAATTTTGTATATCTGGGCGTAAGTATTTCTAAGACTATTTAGCGCGGATCATGCATCATCCACATGTCTTAGAGGGACAAAATATGACCAAAAGCAATGAATGTCTGTAGAATAATCATTTCAGTACCTAAAGCACCTCTGTATCTTAGATCATGTTATATATTCAGATAATATACTTGCTGGGGCAAGTACATTATCTGAATAATCCAAATTTCAGTCTGACAGAAGTATTGGAAAACCATTTGATATTCATATTTCTTTCGTTCCAATCCATCAGCCCTCTTATTTCGATATTCAATAGCACTTGAAATATTTCCAAACGTCTAAAAGTACAAGTAGATGCTTGTTTTAATGTAATGGAGCTTTGTGGTTAAGGTTAAGTATTTTAGATGCCTTTTGCATTCGCTTATTTTTAAATATTCCCTTGCATACTGTTTTCGATATTACAATATAGGTAACAGCCTCGTAATTTAACAATACAATCTTTTTAGTCTGTATTTTAAGTTCAGCCTTTCAATATCGAAAGAAATTCTACTAAAATTATAAATCAGTCAGTTTGTGAGGATAGGACATATGTATGATATTTGTTGCTCTTTTATGCAAAAAAAAAAAACTACTAAAGGGAAATTTTACAGTAGTGTAGTTTATTCATCAGAGAAAAGTTTAGCTTTTCTCTGATGAATAAACTACATTACTGTTAACGGGAAGCATTGCACCTTTACATTGCCTAAGCCGTGATTGCGACGTAGAAGTTAATATGAAGTTATAATGCACAAATGGTTGATTTAGTTAGAGCAAGTTCTGATTGTCTGTCGTATTAATTATCCCATTCTCTTCAACTGAATGTAGTTAACTCGCGCGAATGTGAATTTGTTACTGAGTGACGGCAGTTGGAGGTAGTTGCTAACAATCGCGATGTGTCATCGAGTTGGTGAGTCGCTTACAGAACGTATTTTGGTACTTCTATTCTGAATGTATAAATCTGAATTGTCTGAATGCATAATAATTGTATACTCGGCTAAAAGACTACGGATGATTTATGTCATTAATTAGTATTGTTGTCAAGTTTCACTTGATGTTTTGATGAATTTAACCACTTCCAAATAATGAGAATTTTCAAAATGAAACAATTTGTATTTATCAATCCAAAAAAAGCAGTACATTTAAGTTAAGTCATTTACTTGCTTTTATTAAACGTTTATTCAGTGGTATTATAATAAATGAAACCGGGCAAGTGCATGTCGGGCCACGCACAATGTAGGGTTCCGTAGTCCCCCCCCCCCATCTGAATGATGTGGCTTAAGAAGTGGTTTTTCTGTTGTTTTTGTTTCATACTAACAACGTTATATCTACTTAATAATATTTTTCAATGGAATTTGCACGAAAATTTTGTTACTTCTCATTTGATCAGCTGTTACTTGTAAACTTGTTAAACCTACTTAACTGTGATAGTTTTCCTTTTATTTTACTACTAGTACTACTGTCCCGCGTAACTTCGTTTGCGTAAATTTTTCTCGTTTTTGCAACATTTCTCGTCGCTACTCCGCTCCTATTAGTCGTAGCGTGATTTTATATAGCCCATAGCCTTCCTCGATAAATGGGCTATAAATCGGACCAGTAGTTCTTAAGATTAGTGCGTTTAAACAAACAAACAAACTCTTCCGCTTTATAATATTAGTATAGATATATAATACTACCGTGAATATTTTTACATACTGGCAGGGGGGGGGGGACACTTGACTCTAACAAAAATTTAACGCTTAATATTTTACAAACGAATCCCTAAATCTAAAAATCGTCTTCCCAATCCCTTAACGTTTTTAAAAGATCTATCTAATGATACCGCACACGATAGAGTGGGTTGGAAAAAAAAATAATTTACTGATTTAATTAACATTCATTTATCTACCCTATGAAATTAATAATAGGTATGCAAATATTGAAAGTTCGTAACCCTTTTTTTGTTATTAACTTTTATTATAAACTGTAAACCATTTTATATACATATAGGGATATACTCGTTTCAATGTTATTAAAAATTTATGCTAATTAGTCTGGGTACATTCTGCCACCGAATATTACGGCCAAATATTATCCTATGTCAGTAGTACATCAATTTCATCGACGTCGGCTTAGATTTTTAGCCGTAAAAACTAAATAGATAGACATACGAGTAGCTGCAATTTTAATTATATGGATTTGAGCCTAGGTACCTATGTTTGTTATTTTATTTTTTACCTTGCTCTTGGTGAAGTCAAAGTCAAAATACTTTATTCATTTAGGTTACAAAATGCAACTCTTGTGGACGTCTGACAAAATTTGGAATATATAATACATATATACACGAGTCTACATTTAATGCCAAGTTCGCAAAAAGTATAGCCAGTGAAAAAATAATTTGCCAATAAAAAATCATGGCCACTTTTTAATGTAATATTTTACAATATTCCTTAGTATATGTACACAGTTACACTATGAAACTCACTCAGAATTACGTATAATAAGTATGTTAAGCACGACTAGTTAGTACACAGGTAAATCTCGCGACAAACTTTTATATCATTTAATAAATTTGTAATACATGTACTAAATTGATTGGTTTGATTTAATTTAAAGTTTGTTTGTTTCTTTTTAGGGCAATTAAATAAAAGCTGGTTTTAAAAAGTTTTTTTGTACCATTCATTTCATTTAATGCGTCGTTGTTATATGATAGTTTGCCTGTTAATTTATTACACCTTTAATAAATTAACAGGCAAAAAAAAATTATAAGCAAAATTTTTAGCATTTTTTTCCTATCGTAAACGTCGTTTTCACACAATGTAGTTTTAACGTTTTTCGATAGCTTTATTCTAATGTAAAAACTTCCAGAAATATATATGCTTGTCATCAATCAAACACAATCGAAACAAATTATAATAATACTCGAATCGTTAGTAGGTAGGTGCTCGAGACCACGTAAAATATTAACGAGTGTCCTCCAAACTATCTGGATGTTCCCACTAATCTTAACTTGTATATTTGTAACAACGACGCCACGTATTCTGAAGGCAAATATTATGCACATTTTCACAGTTTGCCTGTTACAGACTATCAGTAGGTATATTAAACATCGTTATAAAATAAACATAAGTAAATATCCCCTATTTCAAGAATCACTGCCAGTCTATCCCTATTGGTAGGGAGACTTAGAATTTTATTTATTTACTTATTTTCTTTTAGGAAAGTTTCCAGACTAATAACAAACTGTGCTACTGTGTAGGTAGTGAAAATGTTGCTATAGTATGACCATTAGTGCTGTGCACTCCCTGAGGTATGCGCGCGGTGAGACGGGGGGGTTAGAATCGGCTGCTGCGCTGTCAGTGCGCCGTCAACGCTTGTGACGGCAGGTAGTGTTATTTGTATCGGACTGTCTATGTCAGACGCACACGAGATAAATATTCAAAGATGGGTCGTGCGTTATCTCGTGATATGAAGACTGTCATTTTTAAGGTGGCTGAATATTTTAAGAAAAGAAAAGCAGACAAAGAAAGCTTTGAATTTAAAAATGACGTGAATATTGCTAAAATCGTTGCGGAGGCTACGGGATACAGCAAAAGAACCGTACATAATGTGATTTCTGCGGGCTATTTATCAATTGAAAATTCAAGCCAATTAAAATTTCAATCGCCAAAAAAACCAAAAGTTCTAAAGAAAAAACACGTTGTGGATGATTTTGACCTTGGAGTTATCAGAAGAAAAATTCATCAGTTTTACGAAGTTGAAAAAAAAATACCAAGTGTCCGTAAGTTACTATCAAGTTTGAGACAGGATGGCATATTGAATTGTGGACGGGAATATTTAAGACAGCTTTTACACAAAATGGGCTACCGTTACAAAAAATGCAAATCAAAGAGACATCTCCTTATAGAGCAGCCTAATATTACAGTGTGGCGGAAAAAATATCTTACACAAATCAGAAATTACAGAACGGAAAACCGAAACATATATTTTCTTGATGAAACATACATCAACGCCAGTCACCATGCCAGCAAATGTTGGCAATCATCGTCAGAACCCGGTATTCATGCTGATATTGGGAAAGGACGGCGACTAGTAATACTCCACGCTGGGTGTCGAAATGGCTTAGTGGATGATACATTGACTATATTCAAATCCGATGCTAGAACCGGTGACTATCATGGAGATATGAGCGGACCTACTTTTTATAAGTGGGTAGATGAAAAGTTAAAAGATAAGTTGCTGCCGAATTCTGTGGTTGTAATGGACAACGCGTCTTACCACAGCGTTCAGATTGAGAAGAAACCAACTATATCAAGCCTCCAGATCCAGATTTAAATCCAATCGAGTTGGTCTGGGCTGATATTAAAAACAACATAGCCCGAAACTATATTAATTCTTCTCTAGACGAAAAGATAATCTTATTGGATAAATTGTTTTCGGAATTCACGGCGGAAAAATGGCAGAAATGCGACGATCATGTCCAGAAAAATGAAAATGATTACTGGAGTCGCGATAGTAGGTTCGATAATGTTATCGATTCATTCATAATAAATTTGCAAGACTCTGATTCAAGTTCCGGTGGCGAAGAGGAAGATGAAGATGATGACGAAATGGAAGATGAAGTTGAAACAGAATCTATGTCAGAATAACTTTCGTTAGAATATATAATTGTTTGTAAATATAAAAAATGTTTAATAAAACAAGTCCTGTTGTGAATTATAACTTTCAATTCTTATTTATCACCTGCATATTTTTAATAAAATATGAGTATATTTGGGTTACATTTTAATCAACAAAGTAAGTATATATTACAGATAGATAGCCTCCGACCAACGCAACGTCCCGCCACAAGTCTTGCCTTAGAAATGCAAACTGATATCGTAAGATCTGTCCGACATGTATCGACCTCATGTGAACTCATGCACTTTTTTCTTCGCCCCCCACCTCGCCGTGCATACCTCAGGGAGTGCACAGCACTAATGGCCACACTATAATAACAATCTTCCAAATTTAGCAATGTATTATTCCATGTATATACCCCTGTCCCTATACATCATGTATGTAGGGATAGCTGTAAATTTTATGTCTATGTATCCAAACACGCTTATATTAGCTTAATGTACAAAATACTACAAACCTACAAAATACTTATTTATATTAATTTATTTTTTTTGTTGATTGGATTCTACAACAGTCTCACCTGTCATGCCTGCCGCATGACAGGTGAGACTGTTGTAGAATTATTTGCTCGCTATTTCTACCTAGCAAATTCAAACATGGGTGATCACTTTTTGTTAGACCAGGAGACAGAGAGCCCAGTAAGTTTATGCTTATTCGAAGTATCTCCTGACACGGTAACGAAATACTCAAAGGATATGGACCCCTCTTAGTCAGGCGGGCCAGATTGAATACCTCCACTATTTTTATTAAAATATGCTTAGTCAACCCGGTATGTATGCTTTTTGAGAGATCGTTAAGAGGAGGAATCGTTGAAATCTGTGTGAAACAAACTTTATACTCTTCTGTGTGGTATTCTGTTCCAATCAAGGGTCAATACTGGGATCGTTTCTCTATATTTTATTCATTCGAGACCTAGGTCCTGTTTTGAACACTCGCGAATATTTCTTTATGATGATGATATGAAGATCCTAAAGCTAGTGCGTAGTACATCAGACACTGAGCTACTTCAGTCTGCTCTTGATAGATTCACATCGTATTGCAATAGTGATAAACTGTAACTGAATGTGGCAAAAGGTCTCCAAGTTAAATTCTCTATTGGTGTATTTATTTTGTTCTGTTTTTAGTACTTGTTGTTATAGCGGCAACAGAAATACATCATCTGTGAAAATTTATACTATCTAGTAATCACGGTTCATGAGATACAGCCTAGTGACAGGCGGACAGACGGACAGCGAAGTCTTAGTAGGTAATAGGGTCCCGTTTTACCCTTTTGGGTTCGGAACCCTAAAAACTGTAATGTACCAATTCTCGAGCATTTTTTGCACTTGTGTTGATTTGGGGTGTAACAAGAACGAGCTGTCAGCTGGTTGTTTCTGCGAAAGGAAGTAGGTCGCAGAGGTCGTAAAACTTGACTACATACTGCCTTTGCAGGGCTGCAATGTTTAAATAATATTGTTCTGTACGTACACACATATTACAGAGTACACAGAAAACGAAACTCTTTCCTCTCTTGCTTGAAAGCGAACCTCCATGAAATATATATTTTTTTATTTCTGAGGCAAACTGAAAGTGCAATGAGGGCAGGTGAAACAACAGGGGAAGCTGCTCTTTGAATGTGTACTAAGTTCAAATAATATAAGGACTTAACAACGTCTTGATACATATTCTATAGAAATAATTTCGATACAACTCGAGAACTTGCTCTTAACTTGTTCGATTCTAATTAAAATACTTCGGACCAATTCAATCCGTCCATTCTATAGTTTAAGACAACTTACCAAACGAATTATAAAATGATTGCTTTGATGTTCAAATCTTCTTGTCTTGTGTACGTTAGATTTCCTGAAATTTTTATTAAGTGTTGAGGTCTTTATAGGAGTTTGAACGATATGACGATCGGAGGCCACCTGACTAAGCTCAAACACGCCTTATTCGTGTTATAGCCTTATAACCTTGTACAAAAAGTAATTGTGCTTGTAAAGCGGATATTTTTAAACCAAGGCCATAAACTGTCAGAGCTGGATATTTATTGCTAGTGATAACCTCGAGCTCACGGACGGTTTGGGGAAAATTCGAACACCTTCAAGAAAATTTATGTAGCTTCACATATGCTCTGTAGTTATTATTATTTACAATTAGTAGATCTCCGAAAATTAAAAAAAGGAACATACCAAAAAATCCAGTTCAGAGAAAGGAAAGCAAACAAAACGGCCCTACCTTTGACCTTTAGGCATATACAGGCGGCCTAAATAAGATAATTCTCCACATCCTGACATCCGCATTAAGACAATAAGCCGTGTAAAACAGGCCTCAATGAAACAATCTTTTCTGGTTTTAACCCAAATTATTCAAGAGCAGAAGAATTAAATTATCTGTCGGTTTTAAACATTCACATCTTGATGAGCTGCGTTAACTGGAGTTTAGATATGCATGAGGTGTTAAGAGACTTCGCTACAAAACTCGTGTTTGTGGTGTCATTATGATTGCAATGAATTTTATGATTTTATGAAATTTACGCGTAGGTTACTAAAGATTTTTAAACTAATCTAGGCAATTTAGTAACAAAACTATTTAGTAACAGACATTTTTTATTTGTCTCTAGGAAAAATATTTCGAAATGATTAAGTACCTAAGTCAAGTTTTGACACTTTGGTCGTATTTAGATCAATCAATAATGTAGTTTTATGAGCTTTGTTTTTTGTATTAAATTGAACGAAAATAGAGCCTTCGACATAAAGTAAATTAACGGCTGATAATATAAAACTGCAATGGTTAAAAATTAAAAATGTAATGGTTTTTCATTTAAAGAGTAGTGTTATTTTTTAAAATCAAATTTCTAAAACAATTTGCTCAAGAAAATGAGTTTAGACATCATTCAAATATCATTAAAAATTTTATGCAAAAAACTTATCGATAGAATTTTCAGGGCAAATCTGGATAATTAAACTCCGTAATTTATCTTGAATTTGAGAGGTCAAAAGCCAAGTAATAACGAGCGTTTTAACAATTGACTTCCTGTTAACAGATAGGTCAGTGCTTAAACCTTCAAAATACGAATAAAGAGAGCATATAATTCTAATATACTTCGTATGATCTGTTGCAGATTGGTACCTGATTTAATATGTTTTATAAGTTGTTGTACAAAGTTTCTTTGTGAAAAGTATTCCAGCAATATAATAACCTCCTTATTTATCTTTTTAACTTTGAAGTAGAGGATAATAAGTAGAGGTTGACCATTCCTTGAGCAGTTTGCATAACTTGTTTAAGGAAGTATAGCTACTGACACAAGTCTTCAGTATTAATGTTGTTAGTTTGTTAAGTTTTAAGAGTGGTGCAGCACATTGTTACGTTAGGTATGTAATTAATTCGTAAATAAATGCTCATGGCTTTTATGTACCAAATGTGGCATTTTCCTAAAACTAAACTGTTTGTTTGTCGTTAAGCCCACTTTGAATTTCGGACTGCTACCGTCCATGAGGTACAAGCTTAGTCGTATATTTGCTTGGCACTTCAGTGCTATAAAACATATTTCATAATTGTGTAAGGTCCGTATATTTCTCGAGGAAGTATACTGGGACTAATAAAGTTCGGCTCGCTACTTTGGCATAGTAAGTTATTAAAGTAGGACGACGAGAAGTGTAGATAACAACCGAAGAATACATATCTCACTCTGCGAAGTCTTGATTAAAAGATTTTTAGGTATACATATACAAGTATAAGGTAACACTTTGACTGATAACACAATATTTGATTCACTAATATTAGGTGGTTGTTCTTTGGGCATATTTATTGGTAAAGTAGATTAATCCACCCTTGCCAGTATCAAAAGTAAACTTTATGTATCAGTAGGTAACTTGTTGCTCGTAATACGCAGCTCTGCCACATTCTGAACATTCCCACTCTCGATAGCACTTTATTCTCTTTTGGTGACAACTTTTACGTTCTCTTAAAGTTCTGATACAGTATCTCATACTGCCACGTGATTAACAATCTTATCTTGCAGCAATAGAGTTATATTTTGAATGTTTAAGTAATTTTTAACATTTGAAGGTTCTATACGAAACCGATAAAATAAAAGGCATCGCCCATGTTAATGCCACGGTGATTGATCGTCGACAAACAGAACACTACAAGAATTTATTGCTGGCACAAAGGCCTACGCTCCCCTGATATACCGTACTCGTATAGATATTGCATAAAATGGTGATAAGTGTGACAAAATCAAAATATATTTTTAGCTCAAATTCATTTATTTATTAGCGAAATATTTTTAACTTTGCGTTTGAAAAACATTCAGAATATTTATTTTAATAATAAATTATTCACGAGCTGCTGTATAAAAATAATTAATTAGGTCCTCACGAATAAACCCAGTGATAAAAACAGAGTCACTGCAAAAAAAAACTGAGAACAATAATAATGAACATTAAGTTCTACATCATGAAATTCTTCATAAAATTTTACCGTCTAACAAAACAAAGGCTAGAAATTTCTTTCAAGTCCATCTTTGTACAAACTTCAGCGTCGGAAAAATGCCTGCTCTCTAAATATATTATTTCGACGAGTTTATTTATATTCCTTTTAAAATATTGTTTTAAAAAACATACGTATTAGACCAATTTAGTTCACTTAAACGGATGTACCTAATGCGCATCTTTAATGTGTGAATTAAAAATGTAGGCGTAAAAGAGAGATCAAAGAATTGTAAACGACGCAACACCAAAATAGTTATCATTGCGACGTAGGTGCATGTAGTAATGTTCCGGCGTTTAAAATGCTCCTAAAGTGCGACTGATTTTTAACATTACAATGCACTACTAATTGTTTATACCTGTTACTTGTAAATGCACATTATTGTGCATTTAACAAAACATGCATAAAATACGAATCAGTCCACAATATACATCGCTCATCATAATTTTATTCATTACTTTTCTCTCACCCGAAACCAATCAATCATTCAAATTAATTTTCCGGTCACCTCATACACTCTCAAATTCATAAAACTTTCCCCTTTTAGAATATTTTAATGTTTCGTCCCTTGTGTCCATAATAAAATTTGTCACGGATAAGTATTCCATGAGAAATCAGATATTGGGGTTCTTTTAAATTCACGGCAAAGCCATTTCGTTTATTTCGGGTTGACGCGTCACCAAATTACGTACGTAATTTATTCTATTGTATAACAAGATATCGTGTAAAAATGTTTTCGAAAACTATCATCTAATAAGTACCTGATTATATCCGATTAGTGGTAACGCCCCGGGATTTGTGTATATGACGAAGTGAATTACAATAAAACACTTACCGAATTCGCAGTAGGAACATCGCAATCGCAATGCAGGTTTTTTCATTTTCAATAGAATTTATCCAATAAAACCTTTCTACAATTATTTTACTTAGCATACAACAACATTGTCAATTTCGCGCATCATGTCACAGATCCGTCGGTTCGTGAGGGTTGAGTGAAAAACTCACAGTGTTTGTTTTGTTAAGAAAGTGGACAAACATTGTGTGATGAAAGAATAATGTTGAGCCGGTTCCTAGGTCAATATTTGACGGTTTTATGTAGACGCGCGACGGTCAACAGTAAATATGACAGTTTTTATACCATTATTTGAATTCCACCAAAAACCAAATTTTCATGTAAATTGACGCCAAGACGAGTAACTTCCTATTGCTACCACTCTAAAAATCAAAAATCAGATCTCATGGAAGGCAAAACTCCTAACTCCTACTCCTCCTCCCTATGATTCTCATCATGACGTAAAGTGTTCTGCGTGAATCCTAGTCTTAAGTCCTCTACAAACCCTACATCCTAGTCAAAATCTGTGGCTTGGCTCAAGGCCCTATTGGCACAAAATTTATTCTACTTACTATTTCGTCAATATTTACTGTTTTTAAGCCCATAAGAGTGTCCACGTCACTCTTACGAGACAGCCACGTACTGCATTACATATAAAAAAGTTAGGTACATATCTACTTGAAGCAGAAAAATATCCTGTGAAGCAATGGTAACGATTTACAATTGTTGTAAAAAATCGTCGTTACCAATCTTTGTTCACACATACTTTAAACAACTCTGTTGAGAATATCGTTTTAGAAAATAGCTTATTATCGAAAATATGTTCTTTATCAACATTACATCTGGCAATTATATGTTTAGATAATTTTTAATGACTAAGAAGTTTGTCAAAATAGAGGTTTATCACAAATTAAATCAATAGATACAACCCACTTATACAAGAGTAGTATTTTAACCGATTTTATTTATGAGTTCCTTAAATCTTTTTCATTTTATTAACTTCTATAATCTTAAATATTCATCTTCTTTCACTGATAGTTTTAGTTTTTAAGTTCATTCGTAGCAGGTATGAATTATAACTTTGTTAAACTTTTTCTTTTGATTAATGAAATGTCATCTAACAAGAACAACAACCGCTAATAGTAAAAGTATAATGACGTTGATTTCCCCGGAGGAGGGACCGATCATTGTGATGTATCGTCGTCACGGTTACTTTGCAATTATATATAGATTCTTACACTTGTGTAGTTTTTCTCAGGCAATGGTAAAAAATAATACCTCTAGACATTATGTTATTACATTAAAATTAAAATTAACAGCATTATGTTATTATGTTAATGATCCTATTATGAATTTCAGTTTATGTATACATCCTGATTGACCATTATTTTACTAAAAAACACTTACCTATTTCTCTTAGTCTCTACTATGTCACAGACAGACAGCGAGCAGAAACCTAAATGATAATTTAATTTAGATTCTATAATGGCTGTTTAGTCTATCATCAAAGAATATTCATAGCTACATACAAACTCCACGCCGCCGCCGCCGCTGCGTCGCCATCAAGAATATTGAGAAATTTAATTTACATAAAGTTAATTCAGTGATGAAGTCATGAAACAGGCGGGCGCGTAGTACCAGCGACAAGGCATGCATATCAGCTGCTCCACGGATCAATTCATTAAAGTCTGCGCATTCAGGTCACTCCGCGGCGACGTACGACGGTACGATCGTGAATGTAGGTACTACACACTCATGCATATAGCCTTGGATTCTATCAATCATATAATGGAATCCATATTTTGTATTTACTTTTTTATGTGTATTAATTATTTTGGGTTCCGTATCCCTAAAGGAAAAAACGGAGCCCTTATAGGATCACTCCTGTTACTGTCTGTCCGTCTGTCACAGCCAATTTGCACCGAATCTACTGGACCGATTAACTTCAAATTTGGTACATGTGTTTGTATGACCCAAACATGGATAGATAACATAAATAGAAGAGTTTTAAACTTGAGAGCCATTTTTCGCGGGCAAACTTGGAATTAAAAAAAAAAAGTATCGCAAACTGTACCGTGTAACATATCAAATGAAAGGGGGTTATTGTAAGGTTATCAAATATATTTTGTTTCATAATTTTTACAGTTATTTAGTAAAAACCATGAAAATAAACCATTCCTCCCTCCTTTTTCACCGAAACTACTGATCTTAATATTTTGACAAAAATACAGAACATAGCTCTTAATCTAAAGAATACAAGAAAATCTTTAAGAAGTCTGAGTTTTAAACATGGGGTCATTTTTAGGGGGTCAAGTAAGACATTTAAAAAAAAAGTTTGTCTAACAGTATTGTGTTACATATCGAATGAAAGAACTTATTGTAAGGATAACTAATATTCATTAACGAGATAACATCTTATAAATCAATGACCGTGCGCACTCAAGTAAAAGTGTCACAGTCTCGGTCCGTCACGTTGCGCCTACTGATAGGCTGAAGTATTGTGGCCGTAGGGCGCATGTTGCGCGCGCATGCGCCCGGGTCCACTAAAGCTGTCACAGACATGGTTGCTAAGCAACAGCGAAATATTTATTACAATGTTATCAATATTTTCTTATGACGCTATCGCGTAAAGTTATCAGCCGTGAACTGAATTTACAGACTAATATTTTTTTTATAATTTTAAAAGAATTATTTAGTTATAGTATCGCTGTGAAATTTTGCATGTAAATGTACTTTGGAAGATAACACAATAACTTGGAGCTGATCTGGTGGTGGAGTGGCACTTCTCAGGGATGTATAGGATTTGACGATTAACTTTAGGTACCTATCCCACCAACGACGATGAGCGAGAAGCGAGTAGCGATTTCAGATGTATTTTGTTGTTCCCATCCGTGTAAACAAAAGAGATGCAGTATAGAGCGAGTACTCGCCGGCAGTGCGATCAACCATTTATATCTGTATCTCTTTTGTTTACCCGGGAATATTTAAATACTTATGATCGAACTATTTACATACTTATAAGTTAGCACGGAACCCTCATGCGCGAGTCCAACTCGCACTTCGCCGGTTTTTTTGTGTATACTAGGTATTCGATCTTCATTTCAGGTATCACAAACGATAAATTACAGATAAGCAACTTATCAAGCTGTTATAATAATGGTCTCCTAACCGATTTTCAGCAATCTCATCTTAGATTAAACACTATGCAGGAGATATTATAATGCATAATTTAGTGGACAGACAAAGGACCGACGGCTTAACGTGCTCTCCGAGGTAAAGGGGGCGGAGGGGTGTGACATTTTACAATAACAGTCACCAATCTGTGGTCCGACAGTGGTAAGTCTAAGCTCGCAGATCTGAGCCATGACTCAGTAATACACACTGGGGTATTATTACGCTTCTTACCTACCCTAATGTACTCGTATGTGTGAACAGTTATTCCGGGCAGTCACGTAGATATGCCATGTTTTAGTTTCAATTTTAATGAACCTTACACGCGGTTGCAAGGTTTCCGTGTGTGACACCCGACACTTTACCTCCGTCAATCTGTGCACGTTATATATTCAAGCCCCTAAATTACTTAAATGCTTAAGAGTATATTCAAATGTTTACGAATACAAGGAAACATTGATAATGTTTTGAAAACATTTAATCATTTAGTTGTTTAGGAATTGAGAGAAAAGCAAAAAGAGATTAACTGTTTACCTTATTTACAATATTACGTGACAATAAAAAATTGTAGTGAAAACGTCTGTTTTTAGGGTTCCGTAGCCAAAATAGCAAAAGCGGAACCCTTATAGTTTCGTCATGTCCGTCTGTATGTCTGTCTGTCCGTCCATATGTCACAGGCATTTCACTTTTCTTCTGAGTATTAATGAAATGTGGTAAAAAAGGTGTCTTGTAGTAGCCGCTACTTAGTTTAATAGCTAAACAATAAAAATAAATTATTTTTTGGGGCACTCCATACATGTAACAGATTTTTTTTTATAAAACATCATTTGACAGGTCTTTTAAAACCATGTTGAGGTTTTATTGATTATAGAAATATTTTTAGAAATAATCACTCCGAAAGTTGCATAAATGTGTCCCAAGTGACCAAAAAATATAAAAAAAAAAACACAAAGGTAACGCTTAATAAATACTTTAAATTAAAATTATTTTGGATATCATTCGATATACCGTCATTGAGTTATGGCCGAAAAACTGCGTTTCTCAATAAAATGGCGTAAGTGCCATGAACATACGCTCTAATGTTTATGCAATTATTCAAGGCTGCGGAACTGCTTTTGCTCGATTTTGTAGAAGTATTGTATGGTGTTTCATTTGTTGATTGAAAGATTCATTTACTGTCAGTGTGTAATCAAAATGGAGATTTGTATAGGCATCGCGTGAATGGACGTAATGTTCGCTTTTGTATAGTTCTGAGTAATACTGATGGACTTCATGCGACATTGTACATCGACATGTGTTGATACTACATTTTTCAGTCTATGAAGGCTTTTTACTGACGTTTAGTTATCGAGTGCTGTAAGGTCTAGCGGTTTGTAGCGTCTTTTTCCCACGTTCCGGTTTCAATCCGGCGCCGGCTATCCGACGACCGGGTACCTGGCGCGAAGGGTATAGCGATGAACGGTTGCTTTGACAAGTTCCAATGTCCCTCCGGTCTAGTCGCCATACATTCGCCGCCGGATACCCGTCGCCGGATTGAAACCGGAACGTGTGAAAAGGACCCTATTGTTAGCTATAATAAAAGCCTTAACAGTAAATAGTACACTTGTTTTTTTGTTCTCGTAATTGTGCAAGGTGGCAATCGTCTAAATCAAAAATAAAATTGTTTTTTATTTAAGGATTAACTATGTCCATAACCGCGACTATTAATGCAGTAATAATATATAGTATAATATAATTATTATGTGCCGTGTGGTGCCGGCTTAAGAATAGTACCACCCCATCTCTACCCGTGGGTGTCGTCAAGGCGACTAAGGGATTTCACCCCGGAGGACGGGCAGCAGCGTCCTCTGCGTATTTAAAGCCTTACTACGATCGCCAACCCGCTCGCCAAGCGTGGCGATTATGGCAATTACCCCCAGGATCTACATACTAGTAGGTTCTACTGGGGAGACCCGTGCCCAGCAGTGGGCCATCATATGGGTTGCTATGTATATGTAATTATTATAATTTAACTTTAAGTATTCAGAAAGTGCTGTACACATATGTACCACGAAAAGGGGTCAAGTAATAATGTCCATGTAAGCTCTTTTATGACATTAAATTCCTATTCTCATTATGTCATATATCAGCATGATGCATAGCCGGGGAAATATCACCATCCTGGAAACTAATGACCTGCCAAATAACATGTGCAGCCCCTATACACTTTATGCAGAAAACGTAAGGTTCAAATTTGATTAACAAGTTAATGTTAACAGAGTGGTCACCCCGACTCGTGGAGGCCTTATTGTCGTCGAACAGTGAAGCTCCTGGCTAGTAATTTAGACAAAATCTGTTATTATGTGCGAGATTTGAGGTCATATGTGTATGGTCTGTAGTGCAGCTATCAGTTGAACTCGAGAGTTAGTCAATTAAACGCGTTTGTAATAAGGATTTATTGGTACTTACCTAGTAATAGCCTGATGTTAGAACAGCATTTTACTAAATAGGATTAAATCCAGGTAAGAATTAAAATCAGTCCATGTAATTGAATAATAAAATGAACTTATTTGGTCTTTCTTTCATAGATACACCATATTCAGATATGAGCGATAATTAGTCTTTTTCTAGTATTTTTTGTAAAATAACATTAATTCGTTGAAATACTGTTTGTTAATTTATTATGAATATCGGGGTTAGTCTGTTGAACATTTTCAAACGGCATCTTAATCTTTGGAATATAAATGTGGTTTCGATTACATGCTGAATGTATATAATCCTACCACAGAATAAATAATAACCTAACCGAACTTCGGTCAGGAGCTGTCTTACATGTACATAAGTCAACCCCAACTTCATATAATGTAAATATCAGACAGTACGGTATCGCACTGAAGCACATTGCTCTACCAATACCACTATTCAACAAATATGCTCGCAGACTAATCTCAAATTTAATTACAAACATGTTTGCTACATTAGAACATTTCCATATGTTCATAGTGCAAACTCTATGTGACAAATTAATAATGTAGTAGGTATCTCTTTGTAATCCGTGTTTAATTAGCTCAAATGGTTCATAAATAATAATTACGACTGGTGTGCATGAGATTGGAGGTTCTATTGCCACTCGGCTTTGTATTCTAAGTATACTTTGAGTCCATTTTATGTCTGTAAAGACCCCCGACAGTTCCTGTACTTAGTATAAGCACGCCCTGAGGGACCTTAGGTCCAACCAACTTATTAAATTTTATTATTATGTCTTCCAAAAATAACGTGATAATGTCTTACACGGGACACCTGGTCTTAATGTTAGTTTGTGTTTCATCTTTCGCCAAAAGGTCCTTTTCAACGAAACAATTTTGATACAAAACTGCATCAGTACGTACGAGTATATAGCTGTCACTTTAAATCACGCCGCTCAGCGTTCATTTATCGGCCATAATGACGTCACTGCGAGGTAAATCATTTGACGGATATTTACGCATCGTAATTTACATTTTAATAAAAGGCTACAAAATGGAATCTTTTGTGTTTACGAGTAACGTTTTATTTCAGTATAATTGATGTAGCGCTCGGTGTTACATTGATATACCATTATTAAAACTGTACTTTGCAATTTTATCGTTGCAATTAAAATGATAAGCTTCGATATCATACATCATTATAATATTAATTCAGCTGTGTGTTATTGCTGTAATTTATGTATAGATAGGTGTTTAACCTAATTTTACTTTTGCATTATTGTGAAGCAATTTTCAGTAAACTGTCAAATAGAATAAAAGATGGTACCTATCCAATTTAGGCGAACCAATGCTTACTTATGCACGTATTACCGCCGTTGGCAGAACTTATTTCACTTACCTAGCTGATTCATAACATAATATTATTGCATTAAGTTTTAGACATATGTACCTATAACGCACATTTTTTTGACTAGAAAATTTCTGAAATTACTGATAAATACAACGTGAGAAGCGTTTTTCTTTTTTTAACTTAATAAATAGGCGTCGAAAATTACTGCATGAGGTGGAAAATAAATGACTCCATACGTTCCTTCGACCAGAACCTGAAAAATTAATACAGTAAGCCGATTCCCAGAATTGAGTTACGACGAACTGAACGAAAAAACATGTTCATTTGTATCAACATGTCAACGAGGGTGCGAGAGTGTGCTGTAACACAATTAGCGAGCTGTTGTCCTGAGCGTACATAATTGACGGGTCGTAGGAGGCGCGAGGCGAGCCGCGCGCGCGCGCGCCTCGCCGTGACGTGCCGTGACGGATATACGCGACCGTCAAAATGACGGATACGGCGGCGGACGATTTATTGCGGTGCTGCGACGGCCCCGGACGTCCCTTATCCAATGTTTCGTGTTTTATATTTAAGTGGTTGGGGAAATGAGTTCTCATGAACGTTTTAAATATATCAAGTGAAATGTTTTGAGCCGAACAAATTACTAAGATAATTTCTGGTTTGTTATTTCATGGGGTGCCTTCATAGTTAATTATATTTCACAGTGATATGACTAATAATATTATGTCAGATTTTAAAATAGGTACCTAAATATTATATTTTCATTCAACTATAAACAATATTATTTCATTTAATCATAATTATTCACATTGAAAGCATTTAGGAAACTTAGCATTTAGTCAATTTATTTATTCAGATTAAAACACAAATCTCCAATCATACACCAGTCTATCCCTAATCCCCAAATCCCTCAGTAATGATGTCATCAATATAAATCCATTACTGGGCTCTGGCACGTAGCCTAGAATTTCCCATTTCCCAGTTACGCAATTATTATTAACGAGGCACGGTTCATACCGTGATCAAAAGAAAGATCTATCGATAAAGGTTTTTAAAAATTACCTAAATTTGAATTCAATTTGCGCCGGGGCCGATGCCATTCATTCTGTGAGCGATTCAAAGAACCTTTTAAGACACACTCATTAGACGGCTACGGGACAGTTTCGGGTGTACTGATTAATGGAGAGAACATACTTATTATCGAGGTATTTGTGTATCCTGACTGGTTTAATTAAATCATTAAGTGATTAAATAATAGCATAATTCTCTTCAAACTGACTTCGGTCACGATCGGCCCTTCTCATCAGAGACTAGCCAACTACGCAAGATATATTACAGTGCATGACACAAGTGCACTCCACAGTCCACCAGGAGGACAGTCCGGCACAACCAGAAAGAATGTAGGCACATGACCGACAGCTTAACGTGTTCTCCAATGAGCCGAGGTGTTTGACAACTTTTGAAAACGGTCACCTTACAGACCGACAGTAGTTTCAGATGTCGCAATCTACTCGGTCGCCACCCTTGAGCAGTTACTCCGTATAAACTAATCTACAATTTCTGAACATAAAAAAGCATGTAAAAAAGCAGCCAATACAAATATGTTTGTTATCTTTTGGATTCAGATCAGTAAACTCCAATATTCCACTATTGTCATACAAACTATGGAAGTACACGAAACAACAACAGCACTCGTGCACTATTAGTTAGGAGGGGTAATCAACTCGATACGATCTGTGATAGGGCCGGCGTGCTCCATAAACGGGCATAAAACTCTACTACGACTAATTTTGTTTTATTTCCGATGTTATCTGTTATAATTTCGGTTGTAATTTTATAGTTTTTCGTAATTGGAACGCTCGGATAGTGTTAAAGTGAAGAATTGTTTTGTGTTTACATTGCTTTAATTTGTTTGTCTTGTTTTTTTTTTGGTACGGGTAAATCAGGTCAAGAATCGTTTAATGATTTGCAAATAACGGTCTAGCCTTATTAACTCAACTATCGCACTATAATATGATCATTAGATACATTAAAAAGATTTTAAAGAAAACAATTTATCTAATGCATTTTTGCCTTTTCAGATAAGCGTTCTTACTTCTTCTTCACGATATAGGATGGATATGGTACGTGGGTACATAATGTTGCTCTAGATCAAAAAAATCGTTATTTCTAATTATTTTTTGTTACAAAACAGATTAACGAAACGAAAGTGAACTGATGTATACATCTCGTGCCTATAATAATCAGTTATGTTGACTCGTAATTATGTCCTCGCTACATATAAGAGTAAACGTAGAAACAGTACAAACTGTAAGGACTACGTGGGCTCAAACCAGTGACAAGGAAAAATATTCAATAATACTATTAGGGAGTTAAGGAAATCTCAGTTCTGTAATGAAGTTCATAAGGTCTATATTTGCATGGTAAAACAACGGTTATAGCCCGTTTTTCATGCCTATAAGGTGGTGCGTGATAATAGTGCCATTAGTAGCAAAAATCTCGTCTTTTGTTCTGAAAGTTGCTTGTTGGCGTTAAACATCGAACATCTCTTTTTGTTAAAATTACAACTTTCGGAGACAGACACTTTTATTGCAGGTTGTTAAGATACAACTTTTTCAGACTAAGCCTTAAGAAATTGGCGATCATAAAACGCGATATAACCCTTAAAAAGTAATGGGTACAAGATACCCGTTCAAACATCACTTTTTCATTCATAAAATTGTTATTATGTATTTGAAGTAATACATTTTTGGAAGTACGAACGCTTTTATTAAAATATTAAGCAGCTCATTTTATGTATAGTATAGGCTTGTTGGTATTCGTTAAACATTTATCTGTAGACGTATCGACGTTGAACGTAAATAAGTCAATTTTATTGAATAATGAGGTAGACAGAAGCCTTTGTTATTTATTAATTAAAATATCTGATGTACTTAGCTATACAAAATAACGCAAACAAATGATCATTTTCAATCAGCTACTTTTGGAATACTTATTGTTCAAGACTAATGTTAACAATACACCTAACGAGTTACATTGAAACAGTTTATTACAAATTTGTTCAAATAGTCAGATCTAGATAATGGAGGAATAAAGTTCTCATTATAAACGTCATTGTCCACACACAATGTGTTACATCCCACGGGTGGGCCCAAGGCAATAAAACGAGAAACAAGGGTATTTAAAAGGCTAGCAGTTAATCAGATGAAAGGTTGTCGCTAACGAGGCGTGTCGGATCGAGCGGGGCCCGTCCGACCCATTGAGCATCGGCAGTGTTAATGAACGCTAGTACCGTATAATGGAATGAATTGAATACCTGTGTAAGGGCAGCCTTTTATTCTACACTCGATACGTCAAACTCGATGGACTTTGATGTCCAATTGAGCCGGGTTCACAAGCTTGGCTTACATTCACGTTAGTTCGTTACAGTGCTTGTATTTTTATTCTCAGCTTAAAAAACGTGGTCAGTGTAATTTTTCAAACGTTATAACACACAGCTATTATTAACATTTCGAGTTCACAACTGGTCCCTTTTTCTCGTTCATTTTTTTTTTAAGTTGTGCCAATGTATGCTTTGTTTTTTGTCGTCGAAAAAATAATAATAATATGAACAATACCACAGATTATGGTTCAACGTGATACACCACATCGTAATTTTTTTTTTTTTTTTTTTTTTTTTTTTTTTTTTTTTTTTTTTTTTGTAATGTTGAACCGTGATGTTCCCCATTGTAATTACAATCTAGTCTACAGAGACTAATAAGTAATTTGAGTTTGACGTAAACTACTAAAAATATTATTTTAAGATCATGTCCATTAACACCATTCTTATTGTTTCTAATAACATGAAGACACTTTGTTCTTGTGTTCTTTAATTACACTGCTCTGCACTGTTACACTATATTATGGTCACTACACTAACTCAAAAGGTTTTGTCCTTTTCAGTCTTCTCACTATGTCCGTGTTGTCGAGGAGCTGGATAGCCTCAATGTTCACATGGTGATGAAGTCGTTGTTCATGAGCTTCGGCTATTTTTTTTATAGTATTGGTGACGAGGTCCAATTTAAGGTCCCGATGGAGATCGTCCATTCTAATATACCAGGGCGCGTTTACGATGCCTCTGAGTACTTTATTTTGAAAGCGTTGAATCATCTGCGAGTTGCTCTGTTTGGTACATCCCCACAACTGGATACCATAGGTCCATACTGGCATAAGGACTTGTTTGTACAAAAGTATTTTGTTGTGTACTGATAAGGCTGAGTGTTTTCCCAGTAACCAGTACATCTTTTTGTAACGAAGTTCTAATTCATCCCGTTTCTTTTTGACATGAGCCTTCCAGCGGAGCTTTGTGTCTAGTGTCATGCCCAAATATTTGGCAGTATTTACATAGGGTACAGTCAGGTTATTTATAAGTACCGGGTGATAATTTGTCTTTTTGTTAGTAAAATCTATGTGCATTGATTTAGATTCATTGAGCTTTATCCGCCATTTCTTCGTCCATTTCGTGATGGTATTGACTGCAGTTTGTAGTTTCTCTGAAGCTTCCTTGTGAGTTGCCCCTACAGCCATAATGGCTGTGTCATCAGCAAAGGTTGCAAGAGTATTGTTTTCTATTTCTGGAATATCACAAGTGTATAATAAGTACAGGACCGGACCTAATACACTTCCCTGTGGAACTCCAGCTTTAATGGGTTTAAGCTCTGAATATGCATCTATTTGTCTTATTCTGAACATTCTGTTAGATATATATGACTTCAAAATATCTGTGAACTGTTTCGGCAGCATTTTGTTTAGTTTATACATCAGGCCTTTATGCCAAACTTTATCAAAAGCTTGAGCTACATCAAGGAAAACAGTAGAGCAAACTTGCTGGTTCTCCAGTGCTTTTTCTATGATATTTGTTATTCTGTGGACTTGGTCTATGGTCGAATGTTTTTCTCTGAAACCGAACTGGTAATCAGGAATTAGGTTTCTGTTTTCAATGATTGGCTTCAGTCTTTTAAGAAGTAATTTTTCGAACAGCTTAGATATTATTGGCAAAAGCGAAATTGGTCTATATGATGATACTTCATGAGGAGGTTTTCCTGGCTTTAGTATCATTATCACTTCAGCTATTTTCCACACGTCAGGTACGTATTTTAATCTAAGTGTTGCATTAATAAGGGTAGTCAGTTTCACTACTGCTTTACGTGGGAGATTTTGTAGGACTACTCCAGTAATGAGATCATAACCAGGAGACTTTTTTTTATGTAAGAGTTTTATCTCTTTACTGATTTCTTTTGGCGTTGTCAATTTTATTTCTGTATTATCGTTTTGTATAGGTGAGGTGAGGTCAAATGTTGCATCATCACTGTCAGCGTCATTTGGTTGAAATATTTGTTCTAGGTGCTGCGCAAATCTAATAGCTTTTTGTTCATTACTTACGGCCCAATGCCCAGTCTCTTCCTTAATTGGTGAGATTTGAGTGATAGGTTTTTTAAAGCTTTTAGTAGCTTTCCATAATGAGTAATCTGTGGTACGATCACCAGATAACTGACTTAAGTAGGTGCACATAGATTCGTCGTGATATTTTTTAATTTGTCTACTGAGTCTTTTTGAAAGGTTATTTAAGAGTGTTTTGTCAGCGGGAAATCTGCTTTGCTGCCATTTTTGCCTCTGTTTTCTTTTTTCAGCTATTAGATTCCGAATTTCGAGTGGGTAGTTGATACTTTTAACTTTTTTTTTCATTTCGGGTGTATTATTCCAGGCGCATTGTTGAATATCTGTGATGAATTTTCTCACTTCCATATCCAGTTGTTCAGGGTGCTTTAAAGCTACCTTTAGGTTTATGAGCGACTCTAAATCATGTCTAAAGCTTATCCAGTCAGTAAAAGTATTAAATAAGGTGGGATAATTCTCTTTTTGCAATATTTGCTCACTTAAGGTCAATGTTATCGGTGAATGATCGGAATTCATATCAAAATTGCCATCTATGTTAAGAAGATCTAATGGCAAGTTTTTGTATATAAAAAAATCTATTAAATCAGGAATTTTGTGTGGATCAGTAGGCCAGTATGTCGGCTTGCCTGTTGATATAACGTCACATTTGATTTCTCTGATTGCGTTTAACAATTCTTTTCCTTTTGTAGTGGTTAGTCTCGACCCCCAGTATGTGTTCTTAGCGTTAAAGTCCCCTCCAAGAATAAATCTATTTCCGAGTTGCTTTAGAAATTTTTTGTAGTATGTAGCTTTCAATGAGTACCTTGGCGGACTGTAAATTGAAGACAGCGTGACAGTATAACGATTGGTTTTAACACATATAGCGACAGCTTGTATTTCGACCTCTTCATGTTTAAATTTCTCGTAATGGCAGATGTTATCTTTTATTATAATTGCACTACCTCCCCTAGCTTTATTATGTGGGTGCAATGCATGGTAAATTGTATAACCTTTCATTTGGATGTAAGATTCGTTGGTAAAATGTGTTTCGGATATAAGGCACACATCTATGTTTTTTATATTTAGGACAGCTTGTAACTCACATTGATGTCGAAGAAGTCCATTAGCATTCCATGCCATAATTTGTAAAGAATTATTCATTGTGCTTTTTAGATATAGCTGTTTTATTGCTATTTTCTAATTTCCTTATACGTTCGTCAAATGATGTAATTATGCTTAATATTTTATTCAATTTTGCATCTACAGACGATGTTGTTTCCTCACCTGGTTGAGGTTTTGTTTGCGCTTGTGTACCTTTGGTTATTTGTGCGAAAGACTGGGTTTTAGTGACCATTTGATTGCCTATTGTTTTCTTTGCAGGGTTGCCCTTCAGTGTCTGGTTGGAAGAGGCTGATTGTACCTTTTTAGTAGCTTTATTTTTAATGTTTTGCAACTCTTTGGCTACCATACACCCTCGGTAGCTGGCAGGGTGCGGTTCTCCACAGTGAACACATTTAGGTTTAACGTCTGCAGGTTTTTTGCAGTCTTTACTTAAATGTTTACCTGTACATTTGACACAACGCGGCTCTTTGGCGCAATACTTTTGTGTGTGCCCATAAGCTTGACACCTTTTGCACTGCGGGATTAATCTAGAGGTTTTTAATGGTTCGATCTCTACTTTGCATCCAAGAATAGCCTTGATGCTGTAAATTTTATTGATATCTTCATTTTTGTCGAATGAAAGCATGAACATGTTCAGAGGTTCCTTGGTCCTCCAGTTCAGCTTGTTAACGGCGTCTTGGATGTTATAACCTTTAGACTTTAAATTTTCTACTATTCTATCAGAGGTGCATGAAGAATGCAGATTTTTAGCCATCACTCTGATTGGCCTTTCTTGCTTATTTTCATAAGAATGCCAAATACAGTTATTTTCTAGTAATATCTTAGAAATCTGCCTGTAGGACTCACCATTACTTGCATTTATTTTTACGCTATCTCCGGCCCTCATTTTAATTAAAAAGGACTCACCAGAAACATTTGCCAACAGAAAGTCGTAGAATTTTTGGTAGTTTTTTATGTTTTCCACGATTATAGGTGGTGGTTGAGGAGCCTTTTTAGTTTTCGGCGCCTTATCAATGTCATCATCGGAGCACTCTCCTTGTTGTTTGTGTGGGGTCAACGATCGATTCAGCTTCCTTTTCTTCCTATGCTGCTGGCGAATCCACTGAGTCTCATTAGCGAGTTCTTCTTCATCAGTCTCATACTGGACTGGCTTAGCGAGAACCTGATTGTTGGACGTTGTAGCTGGAGTTACATTATGCTCCTGGACCTTATTCAGCTGTTGCTGAAGTTCTGCTATTTGACCTTTTAAGTCATTAACCAGGACTTCCAACTGTTTACGTTGAGCCTTTTCTTCCGTTAGGTGTTTGAATAACAAACGTTCCGTTTCGGTTTTGATAGATACCGAAGTCATGTTTAAAAGATAATTACACTTTATTATTTAATGTTTACACATAATTAGTCATAATAATTCACGTAACACTGCACAATATTAATAACTAGGTCATCGCGGCGGCCGACGAAGGTTACTCGCGACGGAGTTATTTGCTGCGCCAGCGCTTAGCTCGAGAAAAATAAGTAAAACGAACGCGGGTGTTTCCTGCGAGGGCTGAACTCTGACTGACACACACATCGTAATTGGAGTTATTTATTGTGCAGTCAGCTGTGCTTAGGCATGAAACCAGATCGGTGGAATTCTTTCGTACGTATTGTGCAATATATTTGATGCACTTTAAGATTTGTGTTGAAATGTTTCTGAAATGGCATAGTAAAACATTTTTATCCCATTACACATAAGATTTAAATTCAAACATTTAAATTACAGTTTTTGGTGTAGGTCATTTTATTTACTGTTGAAAATATTCCCGCAATTTTCTGTACTACTTCACCTTTCAATAGTAAAAGGTACTTAAGTATGCTTAGAAAATATAAAAGTTAAATAAAACATTTTAAAGCGCTTAAAGAAAATGGACCTAAAACAATTTTGTATACTTTTCAGAAACTAAAAACTGGGCTACAAATAAAAAATGAAAAGAAAAAAATGTTTTAGATTCTTGATTTAAGTTGTAGGATCTTCTGTATTTCAGGCATCCAGAATGTCCACGAACATAGACTTAGCCAATAATTTATATAAAGAGTGCTTAGAGTTTTGTGATCAGATTACGATACTAAAGCGACGTTAAAAATAAACCTTAACTTTAGGATTTCGTACCTCAGAAGGAACTTTGTTGTCCGTCGGTTCGTCCATCCGTCCGTCCATCCGTCCATCTGTCTGTCAAGATCCTTTATCTCGGGAATGTGTTGAGGTCAAGTTGAAACCATATACTCGAGTCTGCAGTCCCTTTAAGCTGTGAAAAAAATCAAACTTCTAAGTTAACGTAAAAAAAATACGGCTGTTTATGCCGCAATAAACGTACATTTCGATACTCTCAAGAAATCAAAATTTAAAGGGTATTATCCGTTGAACTGGAACTATGAAATTTGGCAAGTAATATCGTCCTATACTACAAGTACGTATAGGGAAATGGATGTCTGAAAACTAAAAAAAAACCGCCTGTACAAAAAATATGGAAACAAGATCCTACAAAAAATATGGAAACAGACTACATAACCATTATATGGTTGCTAACTAACTTTTTTAGTATTACAGTCATAATCATGTTATACCTTTTTGAAATGCTTAAGACGAGCCCTTTAATTTGTTACCCATATTGCAGTATTCAAAACTTTTTTTCACACCTATTTTTTGACATCTCACAGCCGCCATGTTTGTTTTTTCAAACGTCACATATCTAAAAACACTTGGGCAATCAAGACGAATTTAAGGACGTCTTAATTGTTTAAATCCGTTCAGTGAATTGAGAGATGTCAGGTAATAAAGAATATTACATACATACAAACATACAAGATATGCGCGGAAAACATAACTCTTCTTTACAGTCAGGTAAAAAATATCCCTAAAAAACTGCGGTTTATAATAATAATAATAAAAATGATTTATTCACTTAGGAAGCAAAATCGTCGATTCTACATTTACTTGTAATGCCTGTTCGCAAACAATAGGTAAAGCCGGAGAAAAGAAAAGGCAATAAATACTCGTGGCCACTCTTTACAAATTGCCAATGTTTACAATGTTTCTTTGTTTATAAACTGTATATGAAGGTAAGGTGCTGCCACCATTATATTATACACCATATTAGAGGACTGATGCAAAAAACCATTATACCCTAAAATATTTACATACACGTTGTACGGAAAGTGAAAAAACTGTACAAGTGCGAGTCGGACTCGCCCACCACGGTGGTAGGCGAGCCCGACTCGCACTTGTCCGATTTTTTTAAATCTCAACGTTAAGATTTAAAGATCTCGATATTGTATAACATTTAAATAGCTTGTAAGTATTTTGAAGGTATGTGATCTCGTTAATGGTTTCAATCTGTGCATTTCAGATTCTCATCATGTGTATCAATATAACAAAGATTTATGTTACAGATAGTAGTGGTGTGTGTAGCATTGCTTATAAGTGTAGCATCTGTAAGCGGTGGGATAGGTAATAATCATTCGGTAGACTGTACACGCTATACTGATTCGCGCTTAAAATATGGTTAGCTAGTTCGTATGGAACTCAGTCAGTCTTGAAGATAAATATCGGATTTAATTAGCTTTTTATTTAAAATAAAAAAAAAACACGTGTTTTTGCGTATTTGGATAATCAACCCC
Organism: Herminia tarsipennalis; assembly: GCA_945859575.2. Classification (NCBI taxonomy): domain Eukaryota; kingdom Metazoa; phylum Arthropoda; class Insecta; order Lepidoptera; family Erebidae; genus Herminia; species Herminia tarsipennalis. The sequence continues at coordinate 40,023,335 of OX243830.2, forward strand.
TAAAAAGGGTAAAATAGGGGTCTCAAGTTTGTATAGTACTCCGTTATTTTGAAGTTACTCGTAGATCTGTAAAATTTCGTACTCTTAAATTACCGCAGCGATAAATTCTTGTAATTGACGCCCCGGATTACGTTTAAAGCAAAACAAATGACTGAATAAAATAGACAAACATGGCTTGATACGCTACAGATATGTATTGTTATTAAAATCAAAGCTTGTGAGAACGAGCATAATCTCAGAGCACTCACTGCACAAGGCTCGTATTAACTATTAACTGTTATTGTTACTGCAGCAAAGGGTAACGATAAAATAAAATTAGCGACACTCCACTGTTATAACTGCGCACACAATATTATGAGAATATGAAACGTTGTTCAAAGTGCCATGGACGTCGACGACCATTTATGTTTGCGCTATTTTATGAAGTTACTTATTGGGCATTTTCGCCAGTAAACGTCCCTTCCCTTTTTATGATGTCCCACGACTTTCCACGGTAATTAGTAAAAATCTATCTGGTCTACTAGCTCAAATATTTATGGACATCGGAGGTTGTACATTTCGTTTTACTTCTAAATAATAAAAATAGAATAAATCATGTATTTTAATTTAAAAAAATATTATTTAACTTAAAATGATGGCCATTTTTAGCATGTCCCATGCAGATTAGTTGAAGTTTAGAACATTGTTATTAATTTATTATTAGCTTTATGCAGATGTAAAGTATTTTACTTGATGCATTTTATTATTGAATTTGAGGAAATAGAGTGTAAATCATCGAAATACATCTACATTATTTTTAAAACTTATTTAATTACTCGTGTCTGATTTTGGTCCTGACATGGAATTCAATTTTGTAACCGCCTTTTTGCAAAAAAAATGTAAATAAACTACCAATGAATTTTGCTTTTTACGGTCTAGAAACATTAAATCAATTTCGGAGAACATTAATTCCCTATATTGGCAAGAATCGCGGTCTGTCAGCGCAGGTTATAACTTGTCGTCGAGAGTGGTTAAAAAAATTTACTCAGCTTTGTAACCAGGAAAAAAAAAGTAAATAACATTTTTTTGCTGTTGGTACCTATTTTGAAAGGTAGCCTTGATTATATTGCAATGCATTATGATACATTTATAACGTTTGGGTTGATACTTTACGAGATTTTACAGTTTTTAGCTGCGAAAATGGGGAAGCGTTACTTCCACTTTGTTTGGTTACGTATAGGATGGAACCTCATGATTACAAAGTGGAAACATAAAGTCGAATTCATATGTATTTTTTCAAAAATAAATATCCGTCATACCAGGTACTTATAATATAGTAAAAGTTGGTATTAAAGGCAAATGATTTAATTTTATATAATTTGCTTTGCACAACTATTTTGCCTCGATGATGTGTGTGGTCATGTGAAAATAGGTTCTTGTGCAGTTGACGAAGTCGATCTCGCTAAGCCTGTTTTTAATTTATATGTCTCATTTCTTAATGAATCTTCCAAAACTCACCTAGATTTTTTTGCTATTATTACAAATACCGATATCAGCATTCTCAACTAAACTGTTCGGGATATTAGTTCCGACAACATTACTGATACAAATGTCAAAAGGCATCAAAATGTTCCTTTTTATGACATACCTCGTAGTACCGACTCTTTTTCAAAACTGTTTAGTACTCAATCTGTGAAACGGTACAGTACAGCATTTCAATAAGGTACCTCATGTGTCCAAAAAAACATTAACGACTGTTGTTACGCGACACTTTATTTGTGAATTGTGCAACATTAAAAATATATTTGCTTAGAAAATACGATTAAACGCATTTCATATAAAAATTGGGTTTGCATGGATTCTCTCTGGGGAAACATTTTCAATTGACTAAATTTGTAACAAATGTTTTGAATAAATATTTGCATTGTGATTGAGACTTTATATTTCCATTTTGTAACTCTTTTATTCAATTTTGTAACCTGTCCCATTTTTCAAATACCTTAAAATTAAAAATTTGTTAAAAAGATTACTATGTTGTTTAATTTTTTTATGCTAGAACAAAAATAGATGTTTAGTTTCGTATTATATTATCATTTATTTAGTTATATTGAACGTTCTGAGCACTTGAAAATAAAAAATAACATCCATTATGGACCACTAGTTAAAAAGTGGATCTTATAACACACATAAAATTTGAACTAGAGTTGTTAGAGCTTCTGTTTTTTTTCTAATTAATTAAGCTATGAGTAACTAATTCAATGTAGTAAAACTGCAATATCTCGACACTATAGTTTTTGTGTAAATTAGAAAACAGTATGGTTACAAAGTGGAACACAAAATGGTGTTACACCATCTTTGTATACGTATTTCACAGGTTTTTTAAGTTTAAACTAAGAAACTTTTATGTTCAATCGATAGCTTGGAATATAAGCAATATTTCTACACCTAAATAACATAATTTTATTAAATAAAATGTAATAACATCCACTTTGTAACCGGGACATCTTTGCACGAAAACGCCCTATTGCTTTACAGATTTTAGAAATTATGATGAGAAATAACTTATTACAGTACTAAGCTTTTACTAATCGAAAATGTCTGTCAATTGTTAGGTCAATTGACAGTCATTTCCGATTAGTCGCTTTCATTCTATCTTATTCTATTTTTACAATTTTCTAATACTGTGCAGAGGTTTCCTACTTTTATGTGAATTAAATAACAATTTAAATACAATATTTATCTATTGCGCTATCGCACACAAACATGACAATTTAAAAAAATGACAATGACAGCGACATGACAACTAAAAAGTTTATCTCTCAGAAAAAAAATCATACTGAAGAAATTTGAATAATATTTTTGATCTCATTGACATAATAATAAAAATATGAAATAAAACATTACAGATCAAAAGACCAAAATCAAAACTTAAAATAAAAAAAGGAACAAAATAATCAATACTCGGATTCGAAATGGGATCTTCTGGTTTCTGGACCCGATTATACACCTGAGCTATAATAACATTGTAGATGGTGACGAAATTTACCTTCGTACTCTAATGATATTGTAGCAGTTTTTCATTGCTCTCCCTCCGTCTCACGAATTTTTGATCAGGGTCACGTGATCTGCGAATTTTCGAACAAGGTCACGTGATCCTGACGCGAGGTTAACATCTTTACCCATACCAAAAAAGTGCACAATGCCGCTAAAGAAGTTTTCACTTCAAAAAGAGAAAATAACGAAAAAAATAACGGGGCGGTACGAAGTCCGCCGGGACAGCTAGTGTTTAATATAAATCTTTGTTATGTTGTTACTGATTGAAACCATTACCGAGATCACATACCATCAAAATACATTAAATCTACAAGCATTAAAACTTTTTACGAGCTATTTAATATTTGATTTAATACAATATCGAGGTCTTTAAATCTCATCGTTGAGATCAAAACGCACCATAAACTGTGAACGAACTGGTGATGGAAGTCACCAACGTTCTAATGGGACTTATCTTAAGCAGTTAATCAGAAAATAGCAACGATCTCAGGTCGGTCTGAAGATTAGTGCAATGCGGGCACGGTGCTACTTACTCTAGCTTATACCTGTAGAGTTTTTACTTTGGTGAAAGCGCAAAATTATTTTTTTATAATTGTGGACGAGAATTCGTTTTCTGTGCTCACGAGAGACACGATGAGAATTTCGTTTTAAGAGTAGGTAATAGTTCAAATAAGAACTATTAGATCCGAATTGAGGCTTAATTTACAGAAAAGGAATCAAATAAATCTTCTCATAAATCGGCGACCCGGTGCGCGTACGAATACGTGTCTAAAAAAAGTCACGTTATTGATTGGTTGCTAAGCAACAGCGAATGGCGATTTCAGCAACATGATATGCGATACAATTGGAACTAACGTTATTGGTTGGTTGCTAAGCAACGCGAATGGCGATATGTTAATGTTTTCTTATGATGTTGTCACGTAAAATTTGAGTCCGTAACGATTGACGGACGATAATACCTCCTCCGACCTCGCGACAAGCTTTTATGTCATATCTATAGTTATATATATATATATATATATATAATCACTTGTCCTGACTGACTGATTCATCAACACAGAGCCTAAACCGCTAGGGTAACAAACCTAAAACTTTGGCAGTTGATGTCTTGTATGCTGTCGGCATCCACTTTTTTAGAAATCGTTCCCTAAATGGATGAAATAGGGTTTGTATGAAAATCCGTCAGTTTTGGAGTTAGATCCATAAAATTTAGTTTTCAACTTGTTTGTTTAAAACAAAAAAAAACCCGTATTTCAGCGTTGCGAATTTGTGTGAAACTCCATAGCAAGATAGTATGAAACTTCGTCAGTTTTAAAGTAAAGTCTGTGGAGTTTCGCGCTTAGATTTTTGGTATAAAATCACTCTCACTCACTTAACACACAATAGGGGTTGTAAGTTTGTATGAAATTCCGTCAGTTTTGAAGATACATCAATGAAATTTCGTTTTTGGCATTTTGCTGTAAAAAAAAACACGTGATTCAGTGTTTTTGAAAAATCTACAACAAAATATGAAACTCTGTGAGTTTTAAAGTTAGATCTGTTAAATTACGTTTTTAGAAAATTAACCCCAATGGGATAAAATTGAGGTTGCAAGTTTTGTGAAACTCCATCACGAGATTGTGTGTGATGATTTTAAATTTTGATTTATTGTTTAAAACAAAACAAACAAAACAAAATCACATCTAAACATGTGATTTTTTTTTTTTAAATCAACTCCTAAGTGAGTAAAATAGAGGTTGCAATTTTGTATGTAGGTAACTCCGTCAGTATTGAAATCAGATCTATTAAATTTCGTATTTCGCTTTTTCGTTCAAAATAAAAAAAAACAAGTTTCAGCGTTTTTGAAAAATAAACCCCTAAGAAGGTAAAACAGTAGTTGCAATTTTGTATGGAACTCTGTTAGTTTAAAGTTAGAAATGTGAAATTGAACTGTGAAATTTCGTTTTCATCTTTTTGACATAAATTAAAACAAGGTTTTTTTTTATTATTTCGTAATGGTTTATTAGCAAAATGAAAATTTACAATGTAAATGTAAACAAGGTTGTATTAACTCTTAGGTTTTTGGTTTAAAATAAATAAACATGTGTTTCAGCGTTTTTGGATAATCAATCCCTAATAAATGTTGCTAGAAATAGGGTTTGCAAGTTTCTATGAAACTCTATCATAGTGTGAAACTCCGTCGCAAGATAGTATAAAACTCCGTCAGTTTTAAAGTTAGGTCTGTGAAATTTCGCATTTAGGTTTGTGGTTTAAAACAAAACTACACACGTTTCAGCGTTTTTGGAAAATCATTCCCTAAGGGAGTAAAATAGGGGTTGCATGTTTGTATTAAACTCCGTCAGTATTGAAGTTAGATCTATGAAATTTCGTATTTGGCTTTTTGTTTAAAATAAAGAAAAGTAGTCGTCGTAGATTAGTCGAGTCGAATTTTGTATGGGACTCTTTGTTTTCGCCTTGTTGATATAATATAAAAAACACGTGTTTCGGCGTTTTTGGAAATTCAACCCCTAACGGAGTATAATAGGGGTTGCAGGTTTGTACTTGGGTTTTTGGTTTAAAATAAATACATACGGTTTCAAAAAAATAATCAACTCATAAGCGGCTGTAATAGGGGTTTCAAATTTGAAGTTAGATCTGTAGAATATATTCAGCTTTGTGGCATTAAATAAGGAAACACGTGTTTCAGCGTTTTGATATAAATCAACCCTTCAGGGCGTAAAATCAACTACGCGAGCGAAGCCGCGAACGACAGCTAGTCCAAGATAACTATGAAATTCTGACAACGTTGGCATGATGTCACGAAAGAAGCGGGGTCGCTGCGAGAGCTTGGGAGATACAGCTCGCGACGGCGAGGACGGCTGCCTATTTTGATCCTCTCAGCTGGAACGTAAACGGGTACACACGCTTTATATCCTGAGGGATATAAAGCGCGTAGTGTCTGGGGGGAAATTTCGCCCTTTCAATTTGTCTGGCTGAGCAAATATATGTTACATATTATCCCTTAAGTAATTTAAATGAGAATCAAGCATCTTAATATAAGCCAAGTATGGGTTTGAAGAATCTTTATTATCATAAAAACCATACAGTTCACTTAAATGAGATAAACAATAAATATAGTATGCTTATATTAGTGTATTTTGTGACGAAGAATGCATAAACTAAGTTATTAAGTTTCAATTATTAGGTAGGTACTGACAAAACTTAACAGTATTTTCTTAAATTATGTAGATAGGTAAACAAAAAAAAAACACATTGGACGGCTCCTCAGGATATCACTAGAATACTACCCACATTGTAATATTATAAACAAATACTGTTGAATCTAATAGTGCCAAAGCCGGCGTACATGTGTAAGTGTAAGTCAGATCGATGCTAATATTTAATTTATTTAATTGGTTCCCTCTAATGCTTATTTATATTAAAACATCTATAGTATTATAACACCTTCACGATCATATTACGGCTGAATGTTTTTGGTATCTGGGAGAAGGTTTGGCCCGTACAATTTGTTTTGCTGAGCAAATATATGTTCCTTATAATCCCCTAAGTAATATATATATATATAAATTAAGCGTCAGAAAATAAGTTAAGTATTATAATACCTTCACGATTATATTATAGGCTTAATCTATTTGTTGTGTGGAAAGAATCTTTGGCCCATACAATTTGTCTGGCTGAACAAATATATGTTTTGTATATTCCCATAAGTAACATATATAAAAATCAAGCATCAGAAAAAGGTAAGTTGTCACCGTTTTTTGGCCACTTTATAGTATCTGGCGGTAGTTATGGTGAATAATATTTTTTTATAGTATTTTACACCATATATATAATAATAATAATAATGTGTCAATAATTACTTTTTTTTTAATATTGTGGGAGACTGGTGCCTAAACTAGGCTCGAAGCCTGCATTTCAGGACACCAGGCCTCCTCCTCAGCTTTATCTTATTACAATTTGTTGTGTATTAATTTTATACAATATACATAAATGATAAAAAACATGGTCAAATTTAAAATATTTTATCTACTACATAAATAATTATATGAAAATCAACTGTCAGAAAATAAGATAACGATTATATTATAGGCTTAATCTATTTGTTGTGTGGAAAGAATCTTTGGCCCATACAATTTGTCTGGCTGAACAAATATATGTTTTGTATATTCCCATAAGTAACATATATAAAAATCAAGCATCAGAAAAAGGTAAGTTGTCACCGTTTTTTGGCCACTTTATAGTATCTGGCGGTAGTTATGGTGAATAATATTTTTTTATAGTATTTTACACCATATATATAATAATAATAATAATGTGTCAATAATTACTTTTTTTTTAATATTGTGGGAGACTGGTGCCTAAACTAGGCTCGAAGCCTGCATTTCAGGACACCAGGCCTCCTCCTCAGCTTTATCTTATTACAATTTGTTGTGTATTAATTTTATACAATATACATAAATGATAAAAAACATGGTCAAATTTAAAATATTTTATCTACTACATAAATAATTATATGAAAATCAACTGTCAGAAAATAAGATTGTAGTGCGATTTTTTCTTACCTTTCTCACCCGGTATCTGAAAATTGGCCATCTATACAGCTTAGCTGGTATGCTTGCATTGAATGTACATAGAACCACTACCCGAAGCCCCACATTTTATCTGTCAGATAATAAAATAGATCTGGCACGCCGGGGATTTTGGAACATATTATGATTATGACCTCTACGAAAACGACTTTTAGAAAAAAGGTATTTTTGTGCGGTTTTAATCCTAGGAAAGATTCAGTTATTTTTTGTAGGGAGTTTTTTAAGAAAACTCATTGCCAGATCTTGTTAATTTATACTGAAGCCAAATATTTCAAACTTACGGCCATTTTCACAGAGTTTGAAGCGATAATTTTATACCGAAATACGGAACAACTAATTGCATTATAATTAAAATTGAATCTTTTAGACTTAACTTCGCTTCTCTTCATTTTTATTAAGCATACTGAAAAACATACTTAATTCACTACTTAGAACAAACAAAAATAATTATCTTTAATTCAAAAATTAGCATACAGATGAACTTTTCGAGCAACATTTTGCGTTTATCTTGGGACTTAACGACGTACTTGTTAATTTTAGAATAATAGATAATGTTGTGAATTCGTTTCCATATCTGGGCGACCGCACTCCACATGAGAAAAAAATAAAAACTCTGACAACCAAAAAAACCATCAGCGCAGAATGTACATATTAAATATTTTAGAGCTGTGTCTGAAAATTATAATTACCATACTGCACCAGATATTGCTCCTGTACGTATAGAATGCTTATTTAAATCGTAGAGGAATTCAAATATATAGTAGGTACAATCCCACAAGAACCAGGCACTCTAAGACTTCTTCTCAACAATTAATTTGCCCTCTCATTCTATTTATACCTTCATGAATCGAAACGTGAATAAATTCCAGATTGCCACAGAAACCCACAAATCAAAGATGGGAACTTAATATGTTTGGACACGTAACGTTTATACTCCTGAATTCGATCGATAGTCTACTTAACTTACCTTACCTATATACCCTAAGATTTACTTAACTTACCTATATCACAATTACAATCAATGATTACACATTAAATAACTACTAAATTTTATCAAATAGTGACATTAAAAAATGTGCTAACGCCTTTTTTCACAGTATATGTAGTGAGTTAATAATTTGTGCCGGCAACCTGAAAAAACTTATTTTTGCTCTAAAGTATTAGTAGATCTGTTACAAGACTGTTTGACTGCCTCTGTGGCGCGGTGGGAGTGTATCCGACTGCTACGCAAGAGGTCGTGGGTTCGATCCCCACCCAGGATAAAACTTTGTGTGATGAGCACGATGATTTATTCTGTGTCTGGGTGTTATTTATCTATAATATGTATGTATTTAGAAATATCTAAGTATGTTTATCAGTTGTCTGGTTTCCATAGTACAAGCTCTGCTTAGTTTGGGATCAGATGGCGTTGTGTGAGTTGTCCCAAGATATTATTATTATTAAGATCTGTTAGAACTTTATATATTAAAAATACTGACTTGACTTGATATAAAAATAATGCAAATGTGTGTACAATAAATTTTCGGTAAAATTCAAAAAATTTTAACGCCATGAATACACTGTCAGCAGGAGTGAACTGACGTGGACCCAACGACAGTGAGACCTGCATTGTGATAAACTGTGGGCCAACATATTAAGAGCGAGGAACCTACGACAACACTCCTCGATTTCCCCTGATGTACCTACTCCAGCTTTTTTGTAAAATGTTTTGTCTATTAATAGCACAGCATAAGCGCTATTCTAAGTTATTAACATTCTGGATTAAACTTGACCTTGAATTTATTTTCATTGTACGTATTTCATACGTGAATCAGGCAACCATCTAAATCCAGCGCCGGGTGGGCAAGCTGCGCCGAACCGGGGCGGCTAAAGTATCCCCCTGACGTGAATAGCAACTAGACAGTGTAATGTTCAGTGATTCCGTACATAATGAGTTATTGCTGGATTTGTACACGCATGGACGTACGCTAAATTACTCGTGTAAATGTTATATATCCTAATATTTTTTATGTTTTGTTTGTTGGTAGATAAATTACGTCATTCTATAGATACATATAAATTACGCCACGAACAACAGTCATACTTACATCATCAGTTGTCGAGACAGGTTCGATCCTATTCAGATTATAATATTGATTATTATGTTATACTTGTATTTGAGTTAGTGTTGCTGTGTATTGTGTATGACCAATGACAACATAATGCAATGTCATTTAATAAATTGTGCAATGCAGTGATAGGTTATGTTTATTATTTATGGTGTATAACATATATGTTAAATGGATCTGGATTAATTTTTTTTTTTTTTTTTTTTTTTTTTTTTTATTTTTTTTTTTTTTAAAGATGACTCCCGCACTAGGGTACAAGCCCTGTGTCGCGGGGGACTTTACAAACATACAAGTCACGGACACAAAGTACACCCAGACTCGGAACAACAATTTGTGGATCACACAAAGTGGTGTCCCGTTTGGGAATCGAACCCACAACCTCTTGCGTAGCAGTCGGACACACTCCCACCGCGCCACAGAGGTACAGATATCAATATATAGTCTGGTTTAGCACATAGGCTACTTTTTAAACCGAAAAATCGTCTTAGGGGATTGATTTCTTTATTTAAATTTTCATGTGAATAAAATCGCTGGCAACAGCTGGTTAGTCATAAACAATATATACCTTAAAAATAAAGATATATTTTGATTACTAAGCCATTCAGGGACTTTCTCACGTCTTATGCTGTTCTTGTTCTAGTCAATCATACACATTTGGAAAAGTCATACAAATAGACGTAATGACATCACCGGTTAATTAAACTAGCCAACTGTAAGTACTGCCAACTCTGAGGCAACATTAATTACAAATTAGATAAAAGTAAAGCTTTCAGTGCGTTTTCTTCAAAATGTATAGATTCATAACGAGATCCGTTAGCTTATATATGGCTGTGTTATGTCAAGAATGTACCTACGAACGCTCTCAAGTCGGCTCAATCGCTCATTTCCCCACTTTACGACGCTTGGGGCAGGAGTAGGCGATAAACCGAGATTAGCATTTGAGTACACATCTATATTCATAGTTCAACAAATCGCGGGATTAACTATTCTTCGGCTTTAAAGGAACAAAGATGTGTTGATAAAATTAAAGTACAGATAGCTTTCTGAAAGACAAAAGTTCAAGTGATAAGTCTAACGCATGGATACATGTTACAAATAGAGCGGGTCGATACATACCAAGTCCGGTTATATTTATTATTATTATCATATTATTATGAAGTTTCGTTGAAAATGTACATATTTAATAAAGTCTCAGCGAAAAATAAAAACAATATTCTATTTAAAATATCCCCCTTTGGCTTTTTTACAGGCCTTTCATCTGTCTGACCACGAATCTATGGATTTACGCACACAGAGATGTTTTAAGAGACTCAATGTCGCCGTGTCGTTCAGAGCAAGCTATGTCCTCTAAAACTGACCGTAATTTGTAGTCTAAAGGGGTTAGGTTTAAAGAGTTGATCAAGCCAGGCTTGGGTAGTTCGTGCCTTGTGACCAGGTGCAAAGTCCACGGTATACTTTTAAAAAGTGTATTGCTACACTTACACTCTTGATACACTTTGGCTAAAGTTTTCACTCCTTTTTCACAAAAATGTAGCTTTGTGACGCCTTGATAAGACACGCTCCACCAAACCTTCACTGACGCAAAATGATGACCACGTTGTACCTTTCCGATCATTTGAGTAGCTTCTTTAGAACTGTGAGCGTACACTTTATCACTTTGCTTATTGTAGTGCTCTTCAATCGTGATTTTTTTTTCATCGGTAAAGAAGATATTTCGGTGCTCTTCACCTGCGTTTCGCGACAGAAGGCGTTTTGATCGATCCACTCTCTTTAATTGTAAAGATTGATTGTCCTGTATATCGACGATAAGCATCGGTATTACAAAAAAGAGAAGAAAATAAAAAATAATTTTTAAAAACAACCTTTTATTTAAATGCTCTAAAAGGAAGAAAATTATTTTTAAATTAAAACAAACCCACCTATATATTACATTATACCTTATATATGACATAAAAGCTTATCGAACGTCACTCTAATCCAAACTAATATTATAATGTGAAAGTAGCTTTGTCTGTCTGTTTTTTTTCCTACCTTTTCACGCTTAAACCGCTGAACCAATTTAGATGAAATTTATAACCGAGATAGTTTAATTCCCCAGGCCTTCCCCGGGGCTCAAACTTTGTATGTTATAATTTCATAGGTTCTTATCGCAATATCCAACATCCCCACGGGCGAAGACTCGGGCAAAAACTAGTTTCTAATATAATAATGGTCACCTTGCGATTACGGCGGCCAATTTCACAGACAGAACACACAGACAATACATATAGGTATATATATTACACTTAGACTCCTAGGTATATATATTACACCTAGAATTTATCAACTATCGTGCTCATCACATATAGTTTTATCCTGGATGATCGAACGCACTACCTCCGGTTTAGCAAACAGGGTATATATAATAACCACTAGACCAACAGGACAGTATACAAGCAGACACAAATGCACTTTCTATTCCCTCACTTTCACCGTTCGCTGGGATAGAAATAGGTTTGTTTTAATTTTAAAATAATTTTCTTCCTTTTAGAGCATTTATATAAAAGGTTGTTTTTAAAAATATTTCTTTATTTTCTTTACTTTTTTTATTTATTTTTTACTTTTTACTGGACACGTTTTTGTGTCTGTTTAATTGTATTTTATATTTTATTCAACTACATTGTATCATACAAAGTTCCAATGACCACCGCTCATTCTGCCTTCATCAAAAAACCATAAACACTGTACCAGGGCGGTGGTCGTAGGTTGGGGTCGAAGTACTCGTCAAACCGAATTAAATGAGCCAAGACTAGTAGGTTTCAGTTTTTTAGTTTAGGAGTTCCTATAACCGCTTTCCGACTTCATCATCAGATCAGATATATATTACTATAAATTGCATTGTCATAAAATATATACTGGAGTACTAAATTATAGCCCTGTCTAACGTCAGGAAGTGGTACTAATTTATCTTCAAAGATTTTACCCATACAAATTACCTATCTTACACACAGGGCAAGAAAATAAAAGCTTGTAACAAAAGAGTTCTTGTCAAGAGAGCCTGCCTGAAACTGTCTAACAATCATCATTTGAGTTTATTAAAACGAATATTGAGTTTACAAGCCCTCTCAAGTATTTTGATCAGCTTACGGGAACTGTAGTACGACTAATTAATTGGATTTTGAGTGTCGAAATGGCTGTCAATTTCAAACAACGTTTAATTATGTTTGTGAGAAAAATATTTTTTTTGAAAGAATTTTGCTAAAGTTAACGTTAAAAATAAATTAAACATTTGAATAAATTGAGGAGGGTTATGTGTTTGACGTATATATATTTTATGTATCTTTCCAGTGTTCCTATGTCCACTCATAACTCCTCAACGGCTCAACCAATTTTAATAAATAAGTGTCACTGGGTACATGAAATTGTTAATAAGAATATAATGACTTAATAAAAGGCTTAAATATAATTTTATGCCCTTTCATGTGCGGTTTGAGAAAAAATATATATTAAATCAAAGGGTTTTAAAAGACAAGTTCTAACGTTTAACTGCCTCTGTGGCGCGGTGGGAGTGTATCCGACTGCTACGCAAGAGGTCGTGGGTTCGATCCCCACACCGGATAAAACTTTGTGTGATGAGCACGATGGTTTATTCTGTGTCTGGGTGTTATTTATCAATAATATGTATGTATTTAGTTATATAAGTATGTTTATCAGATAACTGATAAACATACATAAATATATAAGTATGTTTATCAGTTGTCTGGTTTCCATAGTACAAGCTCTGCTTAGTTTGGGATCAGATAGCGTTGTGTGAGTTATCCCAAGATATTATTATATATTATTATTATTATTATATATAGTGTTTATGTTTAAAAAATGTTTCGAGTGGCAAATTATAGAAAAAACATCTTACAACGACTAAATAATACTAAATAAAAAAATATATCGGAAAGGCATAAATTAATTATGTTTACTTAATATCGTGCCTCCGACTGCATGATATTAAATATGAAAGGTATCTTATGTCTCTCTGTATCGTTGCTCTATTTCTGTAGGCGGGTATTTTTTAATTTTTCAATTATTTCTTGAAAATATTTCTAAGTGTTCATTTTGTAAAGACAATTTGGAGAAAGTTTGTTGGAATTTCTCGGTCAGAACTAGGTGAGCAGCCATAAATAAGAGCAGAAAGCTTATGTTGCAAGGGTTGAGGTGACGGTGATTCATGGCGGCGGTTAATTAAAAAAAACCCTCTTTCGTCACGGTTAATTTCACGAACATCCACTGTAAATACGAGAACAGTTTTAGGATCACACAAACTTTGTTAAATGCTAATTGTTCGCTATAATAATTAACTTATACTGTGGAAGAACCTTGGTATTTGTTATTTCTTGTTACTATATAAAATAAGTATTTTTAACACGCGTCAGATTATCTGAGTGCAACCAAGTTTATTACAAAAGTCGCCGCTTCACCGGTCTTTGGTTAATTTTTCCATGATCTTATCCCGCGGGATCAGTCGACTTATTGCTCATTTAGAATCGTTACCAGATCAAACAGCGATCCTCATTTTTAAAGTCAGTTAAAATTGACGACAAGTGAGTATTCATTGTGTGGTACATACATTTTGATTCTATTTTCGTGAACTATACATCTTTCACTTCTTTTAGGTCACCTTTAGGGATAGAACTACCAATTTATGATGCCAGCCTATAGTAGCATCAGCATATAACCGTAGTGGCCAGTGGCTTTAAACTGAAATACAGTATTATTAGTGTAAGTATTTGCATTAAAATTTCGTGGTAGAATATCTGACACCGCGGTGACACTTACCAAAATGGTCAATGGCATAGACAATGGCTTAGACCTATCATATGTCAGTGGGTGAATGACCTTTCACTTTAATATAATTATTATATAGATACCGAACGATATATTGTAGATATCGTCTTCCAGAGTAAAGCTACACATAATTTAGTCGATCGAGTTATGAGCTATTCTTTGATTGTCATTGTTTTTACTTATTGATCAATCACATATCCGAACCGTTTGTTTTGTTGTTTCAAACAAACGGTTTGAATATGTATTTGATTATGGAATATTTGAAATTCGAACCCGGAACGTTAGTTTTTCAATAAATGTGTGAATAATTTATTGTTATACAGAACGAATCAATAAAATATTAAACAAAATATAATATAGTTTCAAAAACATTTATACCCTTTTGTAGGTTAATGTTCTCTAATTACACCACAGGGAACCACTGAAATGTTTATTATTGTAAATGTTTATTCTTGGTGGTATATAAAATATTGTTTATGTTTGTGATTTTCCCTTTTTCGTTTAAATACGCTATTTCCGCAGTGTCGAGTGTATCGAGAGACTTTTCAAACTTACAACAAACTATCATACAAAAAATACATCCACATATATATGAACCTAAATAAGGTTAAACCAAAATAAAACAAGTTGACTAGCCTTATTCTTTGGTCATTAGTTCAACATATAACCAATCGTCTATTTGTAAAAGTCATGATCAAATAAATTACATTTACCTAAAAAGCAGAGATAAAAATAGCTAAAGGAAACTCTTGCATGCGTCATATCTACAAAATATACAGTAGAAGTAGTGGTGTATGTATGTTTGTGAAACGTAAAAGAATTCGATTTATTCTCGTAGCTTATGGTGACATATTGTCGCTGGTTTTGTTCGGTTAAGCCTACTTTATGTATGTTTTATGAGGAGAATTTTCTTTGTCGACGTTTTGGTGCAGCTGGAAAAACAGCGATCTTTTGTGCAGAGGCACACGGAGTAACATCAGCGAATCTGAATAATAGAGATTCGTACTCGTATACATTGAGGTATTGATACGTTCTGACTCACCCAAAAATGTATGCGAAAGTGCCTTCGTCTTAGAAGATTCTACGAATGGAGCTACGATTGATGCTATGTTTGTGTCTACAGAAAGTGCTACGAATTTGTCTCCGCTACGCGTTATTGCTTCTATGGTATAGTATTGTCGTAAGGTTTCTTTTTTAACTGTAGATCTGTAGGTATGATTAACGTTTCAACGTTAGATGATACCCGAATTCAACCAAATTTTTAGCCAAGTCAGTGATTATTGAGGCCACTCGTAGACCACAGAGCGCAAGCGTAAACATCGCCAGAGGACCACGCTTTCAAAATCTTTTGTACACATACCGAAACATCCACACAAAAACTAGTTCCAATAAAATTTCAACTTTATTATTAAGTGATTACAGTTTGTTTTTGATTAACTTTTGGTTGGATTTTAAGTTTATGACTGTAGAAAAGTTAGATGTATTGCACCTTTGTGGAGCGAGCCCGAGGCGGAGCAAAGTTGGAGCCGTGCTGGTGATGTTCATTGTGGAGAGCTTGTGTCGTGCACCTGAGACGTACCAACTACACGCGTTTGTTTATGTTAAATGTTTGAGGTTATGTCTGCCAACTAACTTGCCTAGTTACTTATTACATATTGTGTTTAGACAACAAAGTTTATGTAGTACTGTGCCGGTTAACTGCAGAAGTCACCTATGTGCTAGTTGACCATATTATTAGATTTCTAAGATGCTATTTCAGAACATGTAAATAGTACAGGAACTTATGAAAGCAGATCATGAAAATTTTAAATAATTTAATTTTTGGGCTTGTGCACAAGCACAAATTCCTAAACCAGTACGTTGACCGCTTCCTATGTTAAAAAATCGCAAACTAATTATTTAAGAAAAGTTATCTCCGCTCAGGTACTTTTCTCATCAGAGCCGACATTCCGATCTCGAAGACTCTCGATAAATCTCTCTCGTGGAAATAATAAGTTGCTCCCCGCGTCAGGGCTGCCAACAACACGGGTGCAGTTTAATTACGAGCGCAGCGTCCACCTGCACAATAAGCTAGTGACCTCACGCTGAGGTACAAAACTTATAATACAAGGCCTAACTAAATATATCATATGAATATATATATATATATATATATGTATATATATATATATATATATATATATATATATATATATATATATATATATATATATATATATATATCAAATAAATATATTTAACTCTATTGGTACTTTATTTTACCTCTTTTAAGGGTTCATTTTCCAAAAAACGCTGAGACTTCTGTTTCTTCATTAAAAACGAAAAAGTCGAATACAAATTTTCACAGACCTGCCTTCAAAACTGACGAACTTTCATAAAAACTTGTAACTCTTATTTTACATGTTAGGGGACAAATTTTCTGAAATCGGTCCTTAATGTAGAAGACGTTTAGGTACTACCAACATTTCAGTTTCGTAGCTCTGCGGTTGTTGATGATTCAGTCAGACGGCAAGTAATTCATATTTATATACAAGGTGATTTGTAGCACTAATAACCTCTTGCTTGTAGCTTCTTAACATAACACTACCTTAACCACCTACAGACTAAATTACTGGAGTAAAATCGTTGTTTATTTTGAGATTTAGGCCCTAAACCTGACAAAGAAACATTGCTTTTAATCCGGGGTCTCTCAGATGTGTGGTAAATGGTTGTGGTGAAGGGATCATTTGAATATTTTTTTTTACGAAATGATTGGTGTAATGTAAAGAAGCCAAGAGCGGGAGGTTATTAATATATTTAAAATCATCTTGTAGATAAAATTTTACTTAAACGCAATATAAACAATTGTGCTCATCTCACAAAGCCTTAACTTTGGTGTAAATCGAAGCCCCGCCCTCTGACTTCATAAATTCTATTTTGTACATAGTAAATTTTCATTGTACTCTTTAACTTAAAAAAGTTTTTTTTTACCCTACGGCAAGGAAAATCTTGTATATATGTGTGTATATAATATTCTTTATTACCTCATATCTTTCAGACCATTACACGAATCGATACAATTAAGACATCGTAAAATACGTCTTGACCACCCAAGTGTTCTTAGATATGTGACGTTTGGAAACAATACACATGGCGGCTGTGAGATGTCAAATTAAAGAGGTTAGGAAATAAAAAGTTGTATGGTATCAATTAAAAGGGCTCATAGTAAGGATTTCAAAAAGGTTTACCTTTTTGAAATCCTTTAATTTATTACTGTATAACCACGATTATGACTGTAATCCTAAAAAAAGTAACAGTAGTTAACAAGCATTCTTTTTAAATTTTCAATACTTGTTAATAGCTGCATTAAAAGTTAGTTGTTACATAGGTACTACCATAATATCAACCATTAAAAAGGATTATATTTTTTTTATATGTGTGGAGGAAAAATTCGTCCCAGGCAGGACTTAACGGCTTAGGGCCGGTACCCCTAAGTTCGGTTCAAGTCTCATCTGATCACGATTTTTTCAGCGAAATATTTTAAAAATGTAGAGGTTAATTATAAAGATAAAATTATATAAAAATACTTAAAAAATTACAAAAAGTATAAAGGATTAAATAAAATTAATAAATTTAAAAACCTAAAACCTGCCTGGTCGAAAAAGATGGAAACAAGATCCTCTGCGTATAAAATATCATGCAGTCGGAGGCACTTTACTAAGTTCATCGAGATTCATTAATGTAGGTAGAGGATCTTGTTTCCATGTTTTTTGAGCAGGCGGGTTTTTTGATGTTTTAAATATTTACAATCTTACATCAAACAATCACACAACTTTATTGAGTTCATGATTAATTAAGTACACAGGATGATAAGAGGTACTTCATTACTGCTAGTCGATAGCCGATATCCATAGACTACATTGGCTAAATCTACATGGATAATTATTCACGATTTTATTTCATACTGCACAGTACTTCATTTCTCGTATAAGTTATTTGATATGATATGGCGACTCACCGGCCGTTGTTACACGAAGCATTTTGTGACAAATACTCAATTGAGTGGAAAATAACATCTTCTATCTTCCATATCTTCTATCTATTTATAAAATAAAAATTAATCGCCAAAATGTATGTACGCGCATATCTTCAAAACAACTGCGCCAAATTAAAAAAATATTTTTGTTGCACTTTTTTTTCTGGACAAGTTTGATAAAAAAGGCCTCTAGCTAACAGTCAGATTTACTAACCACTCTAGACCAACGAGCCAGTCGATTTACCACGTTATCTTCACATTATAGATTTTCTTTTAAAATCGTAGACTCATTGATTATAAAGAGTGAGGGGGAAGGGGGATTTTCATGAATTCTCATGTATAACTAAAAAAATGTATATTTAAGACCAATACACAAAGCCCTCTTATTCGTTTTCAAAAGTTTTTTAAATTACCTGTCTTGAAATTCAGACTTTTAATAGATTTTCCTGTATCTTTTTTTTTTTCTTGTATCTTTTGTATGTAATATTTGACTCAGTAGCTTCGGAGATAAGGGATGGTCTGTTTGTTTTCGTGGTTTATTTTTAATAACTTTAAAAATACGTAGGTATAATAAAGTTATAAGAGAAAATACATTTGATATTCTTACAATAAACCTTTTCATTTGTTACACGTTATATAGTTAGTTTGCAAAACTTTATCTTTAAATTTCCTAAAATATTCATATGTGTAGCAAATTTAAACTCAACCTATATATATATATAGATTCGGAGCAAGTTGACTGTGACAGACGGACAGACAGAAATACATGTGCACCACATTACTAGCAATCCTCATGCACGCATCAAAAGATCTTGACGAACGTGTTCACTCGCTTATTGGCATAATGTGCTGGCCCAATACCTTGGAACTAAAGGATTTTACGGTAAAGTTCGGTGCGGGGGCTCTGGCTACTTGACTGCATGCAGTCGTATCGAGCGCGCCAGGATCGTGTAAAAGGAGTATGGATAGAGCAGAAACTTTTTCCGAAGCCGGCGCGATGTTTGTTAAAATCTGGTTATAGACTTCATGATGATTGAATCTTAATAAACTCCTTTACTAAGCGGTTTAGTGGGTATAATCCCAAAACCTAATCTAAATATAATAAATAGCAAGGCAACGTGTAAATAGATTAACATTAATTGCGTATCATAAGCCTCAGAGGCAGAATTTAGGCCGCACCAAAATTTTAATGTACGTAATAATATTCTTTGTTCATTCATTGGCCACGTGTATTCATTAAAAATTAATTGTATATTTTTATGTTTTTTTTTCTGCTCAGACTCGTAGAGGGCGTATATTAATATAATTTACATATTCATCTGCATTCATTGGAACCTTGTATGATAATACCGAATATAATTGTGTTAAAACGTTCTTTCTCATATAAGATTACTGTATCTTTTCAGCTGTTATGATGATGGGTGATTTAGCCAAAATTAAAATCTAATCAAATAAGCAATTAATATTCATGAGTGAAACAAAGAAGAAAGATTTATGAAGAGTTTAAACGATCACTGTTTCATAAAGCAGGTTTAAAATGTTACAATGTAAACTGTATTATATAATTTTACCTAACTTCTATTTGACAAGAAATTCCTAACATCGTTGAAATAACATAAATTTCAATGCAAACATTTAGAATATAAATACTAGATGAATTCGGTCTCTTTGAGTTTCGCTACATACATAATACTCAATTATTTTATACTGGCTTACGCCCGTGGCTTTTTATTTGTGTGGAGTTGAACTATTGAGAATTGTGATATCTGAAAAATGTATTACTGTTTCGACATATTAATAAACAACATTTATTACATTTATACAATAACTATAGAAATAAGTGCATAGATTATTTATTTACTTGTAATTATATGTTTTTTTTGTTTATGAAACTCGTAGCTGTTTGTCACCCCTATCGAGATAGTAATAGCCCCTCGCCTGCTGCTGACAGTTCAATGGCTTAGCCATCGTTGTACTACGCCCACCACATTTTGTATATTTTTATGAACACAATTATACCCATACAACTATTAGTAATAGTATTGCAGGTACTTGTTTAGGCGAATTAAGTCATTGTAAGTCTGTGTGAGAGAAAATGAGAGGAATTGAGCATTTCACATTGTAAACGACTAAAACTGTAACTGTAAACCAACCAAATTTTTTATTTAAATCCGTCAAACAAAGGAACTCTCATTTCCATTACGATACTCGATCATAAATAGGTATAAAATAATTCTTTTCATTACCAGTAATAGATTAAAAGCAATAAAATCTAGTCAAAACATATTTATTACAAAAACGTTTTTACAAGAAAATATAACCGACTTCAAAATTAAGTATAAAACTACTAAACGGATATAATAATATAGAACCACAAAAAATAAAAAAAACATTTTGAAGTTGGTGCCATGAAATACATAGTAGTTTTTGTTTTATTTGACATCAACTTCAAAATGTGTATTTATTTTTTGGTGTTCTATATATTTTTTTTATTATTTTTAGCTGCCTTATATTTATTTTTGAAGGCGGTTATATTTTCTCATAAAAAGTTTTAATTTCTCACTTTTTAGTGGTTGGTTTGTAATTTATCTAAGTTACAATAGCGTAGTGTCAACTACTGTAATTCTTTTACAAAATATAGGTTTTTCGATGGAGGACCGTTTATTGTTGAAGAGTTCACATGATACCTCACCATCGCTCTATTACATGGAGTAATAGTAGTATGACGATCATAAAGTTCTAAGCAATAGTAATTGAATCGCAAACTGTGAAATATTAAATAATTCCATTGGTCATCTGTGGTCTATATATCATCAGTTACACTTCACCAATTGGTACTTTTTCAGAGTAAATGCACGAATCGTGCTTTTAATATTTGAAAAGTTCCCTCGATTTCTCCAGGTATCCCATCATCAGATTCTGATCTGATTACAATGATGAACCTTTGAAACATAATTGACAACCTCTTTCTTTTTTGAAGTCTGTTAAAACTGTCCTAGAAAACAGATAGAGTTTCATATTCGCATCGTTCCGGTCGAGCGGAGCCAATATATTTAATGTTCCGGCCAAGTTGAATCGTAAAAAGTTTAATAAGGGTCTGGCCTGGCCTGAGTTTCAGGCGCTTTCAGGCAAAATTGAGTAATGACGTCGCATGTTTAATTTACGGCCAACACCGCGTGCCTCGTAAGGTCAAAAACGTACTTAGTAAGATCTAGGAGGTGAATAAATAATATTTAGGCAGTAAAGGGTTGTGGGCGCTAGGAGCATGACCGTGATTAATCGTTACTATAATATGGGGTGATTGTGTAGAGCTTCAACATTGGTTTTGATGACAAGAGTTCGGAGGATATTGCTAATGGTGGAACACTCTCTTGAAATGGTTTGGCAAGTAATATTAGCGTTGTAGTTTTCATTTGATAGAATATTTTTAAAAGTAAGTTTTAGTTAAGTAAAATTAAAATTTTGATGTCAATTGAGAATTAATGTAAAAAAACTTATATATTTCAAGTCCTTTTATCAGAATAAATGTCTGATAAAGGGACTTGAAATATATAAGTTTATCTGATAAAAACGTCTAAATAAATCTATACTAATATAAATATATTATAAAGCTGAAGAGTTTGTTTGTTTGTTAGGTTTTTTGTTTGAACGCGATGATCTCAGATCTCCCTCTGTCTCTCAACTACTGGTTTGAATAAAAAAAAAAGTATATTTGTGTTGAATATATTTTATTTTCATTGTTTTTAAACTTTCGCGATTTTTATACATATTAGATATATTTCTGGGGTCTATGGGGAACGAGCAGCAACGTATTTTTTGTCTTATCACAAAATTCTCCACAATTAGACATTATCTATAATTGTAACCCATGGAATATATAACTTCACGCTAAAACTATAAGGAGCTAAACACAACATTTTTAACAGTTATTTTGACGTGGGAAGCGAACAGTATAGCCTCGAAGCTATGCTAGCGGTCTTTGACGACGAAGTCCCAGGCTCAAATCTGCTGGCTGTTCTTTTTGTATCTGTGTAAAAATTGTCTTTAATATTTTTCTCAATGTATGCATGTATGTAGTTATTTTTTTGACCGTAGGTAACTTATTTACTTTGGTTATTATTTTTTTATATTAAAAATCAAGTGAAATATGCACCTATATAGGTAAGATAGTATAGGTATTGCATGCAATGCTAAGAGTAATGAATTAATCATAGTAGAAATGCAATATTACATTACAATTAAAAAGTATTCGACATTTTCCAGAATTGATGTGTTCCTTGCTAAAAAAAAGACATTACATAGGTACGTAAAAAAAAATGTCATCGCCATGTATAAAATCAAATTGATCACCGTGATCAAATAATTCCTTATTTGTTAAAACAATTATTAGGGTGCTTGCGATTACGGATTCGGTTCTTGCTGAGTGGTAACATAGTCCTATTTATTTAATTTTGGTTTTAATGTACTAAAACCATCTTGCATATATTAATAAAAAATATTAAACTTTACTGGTTTTGAAAGTAGATGGCGTTGTATGAAATAATGTTCTATACTTAGTAAAATAAGTTTAAAATAGTATTTAAAAGAAACATATTGAAATGTTTGTCTGTCTGTCCGTTTGTTTGACCACACATCACACAGGTGCATCGAGGATCATGTTCTGGGGTTATGGTTGGAGATCAAGTGTTCATCAATTCAACGATAATGAATGATTCAACATCGACCAAGTGTGACTAGTTCGGGCGACGGGAGGAGGGGGATGGGGGGTCGTTGTCTGTCCACGTGGACCAAATGTATGGAAGGCTTGACAATTCATGAGCCTGGGGTATGGGGGTGCATGTCTTATTTTTATTACTTCGTCCTATTTCGGGGGGGACTTTACAAACACGGACAAAAAGTGGATGTACTTTAGACTCGGAACGGAACAACAATTTGTGGATAATGCAAAGTGGTTTCCATTGCCGTGTGGGATGAACCCACGACCTCTTGTGCAGCAGTCGCTACTTATTTATTCTTTAATTAATTGAATTTGGTCAAAAGTAATTAAAGGTAGTTTAAATGAAATCATGCCTGAGATCCGTACGTAGGTACTGTGACGTGAACTTCCTGGTTTTGGGGTGCGCAGCCGGGATTAATTTCAATCCTTTTTTCGACCATTCGTCTTGACGCTTCCTTCAATTCTCTCGATTGTTTTTTCGTCATTATTTCAAAGTTTTTGGAACGTCAAGATAAACAGTTCACAATTAATGAGGCTTTATGTGAGTGGCTGGTCGAGTTTCCGACAACACCTGCCACAGTACCTACATATATAGCAGGGACCTGCCTTGCTACCTTACTTACTTACAAAAAGTGTTATTGTAGTAACCTAAAAGTAAATAAAGTAGCAAGGTAGCAAGGCAGGTCGCCTTGCTACCTTGCTTACAAAAAGTGTTATTGTAGTAACCTAAATGTTTTAAGTGATATATACATCTAAAATACAGTAAGTAAACGAACATATAAAGAGACGGTATTTGGTACTTATTTATCTTAAAAAACTTTTGGGTATGTTGTGAATTGTGAGAGAATTGAAGTCAGGGCCTGTACCAGCCATTTAGCCGCTCAGGGTAATGTCACTTTGCAAAAGATGGGATGTTGTATACAGTGTTTTTATCGGAAACGAAGTCGGAGTCGGAATTTTAAAATTTAAAACTCCGACTCCGACTCCGAGACGGTGGGAGAAGACAAACAAAAAGAAATATTATTCAGTCATATTAAATGTGTGAAGGAAAAAATCGTTTGGGCAGGACTGGAACTCGCGATCATAGGGAATCTGCGTGAGTTTTTTTCCATCATACCTATATTACGTATAAATTAGCTTGAAGGAGCGACTAGGTACCTCCGATTAAAACGTCCGATTTAAAAGTGTCGGAGCCGGAGTCGGAGTCGGAGGTTTAAAATCAATCGGAAGTTTCGACCTTTCGGAGTCAGAGTCGAGCTCCGTAACACAGAATTTTGCAATATTTGATGTGATGTTAATCATTTTGGTAAAATACTTTTTTGTCATGGTATTTTTTATAATTTGTCTTCTAACCGTCTGGCGCCATAAACTTTGTCGCCCTTCATTTCGCTGCACAAGGCATTTGCTTGGCTTGCCCTGCCGTAGGTTGAGCCCTGATTAAAGCTAGGCCCTAATATCCATTGATGCCACACAACATTGTGGGGCATGTTTCCAATATGTTTGTTTTATTTCGTAACATAAATTTCCTTAATTTAAACCCGACTTTTACGTGAACGAAGTCGCGGGCACAGCTAGTATTCAATAAGTACTATTTTTGGTTCACACAGAAATAAACTCTCTTAATATAGTCAGCTGAGCCTATATTTTAGTAGGTACAGCTAGACCTCTTTCTTATTATCCTGATATAAAACATGAACGTATAATAACATTATTGTTAAATAGGCGTTTATAAAAGCCTTCAGAAAATATAACGTTATCATAACTAATGTGTAACAACATCTAAACCACATTTTTAATCAGGCTTATCTGATTCGGTTTCAATTTGCTATCGACGTCAAAAACGAATCCTTCTTATTTATCGTGGATCAGTAATGGATATGTGTGGCCCTGACACACAATTATGTTCGCATTACACATGACCAACTCTTCAGTTCAGTTAATACCGCTTTATTTTCTAGCCATTAAGGTTTAAAGTTATGTGGTGTGGGTGCATGAGAGTGATGCAGGCAAGACATCGACGTTAGTCGTAGCGGCTGCGTCCACCGGGTGCATTGCGGATTGATTGCCGGTTGCACCAGACTTCATGTACTGTGCTCTGTTGAAGATTTAACGTTCTCAGCAGCAATTCTGTTACATTGGGTTAAATTATATGGTCTTATTAATATTTTTTATTTAGTAATAACTAACAATCACACACTAAAAAAACAAAAAAGTATTATAAAAATTATACAAACCACATGTGCTGCACTTCTTGTGATAACTATTCAAATAAATAGTATTGTAGCTAAAATTAATAATATATCATAGTAATACTTACAAAAGTTTATATTTTAAATATTAACGTTTAAGCTGTTAATTTTTTTTTTTTAATTCGGTAGGGAAAACAAGAGATACAGATTCTGTTTCCCAAACTAAGCAAAAGCTTGTATCTTGGGAATTGAATTAAACTAGTGCGAAATTTATTAGCAAGTGTGGCAAATAAGTCTAGATCTGTAAAAAAAGTAATATGATTTAGACATAAATGGCGTAGAAGTGCACGGACTCCAGCAATTGTTCGACAAGAAGTGACAACAAAGACGGGACGGCCATGCACCTCTCGCCTAGTGACGGATCTAGAAACCACATCATTTACTTGATTTGTTATTTCGATGCTGTTATATATATGGTTGATAACATCAAAAAGGAACATTACTTCAAGAAAAATACGCCTAAACTTGAGGTTCATTAGATGGTAGGTATTAAGTAATTCTCCTTAAGTGAGGTACCTCGGAAAATACTTGTAGGGCAAAGATTTGAGGAATTTACATTGTACAGACTCTAATAAATTAACATATATATGCAAAGTATGCATAATACTACCGCATACTCCAACTGTTAATTTTTTTTTTTCATTTCATTTATTCAAGAAAAATACATGAATTGTGTTTGAATTTAGCACATAATAATATTGCATATTGCATCCTAGAATAGCGGTGGCGAACCAATGGCACGCGGTAACACATAATTTGGGCACCATGAGGTGGGCGAGGGACTTCGACACCGCCGAAAGATAGGATAGTTTGATTTGATTCCAGTCGTTGATACTTGTGTTGATCAACAGTTAGTGCAATATGACGTGAAGCGCGAGCTGCGAATTCTCCGCACGTAATGCGACACCGTCACTTTCTTTTGATGGCATGTCGGGCACGTCATATTATGTTAATTATTAAAAAAATGGCATGTTTAACAAAAACGGTTCAAAATCCCTGTCCTAGAACAATTAAAAATAATAATAATAACCCTCACATTTCTTTACATCCAACACAGTAACACAAAAAAAAAACATTAAAAGATAAAACTAGAACATCAACAACAATATAAAATAAGACATGAAATAAACCATTAATAAATAATTTATACGATTTTCTTGAAATTTATAAATTTATCTACTGAATAAAACATTTTTCTAACAGGTTGTCTTTAAGGCTTTTTCTAAAATATTGTGTATTTTAAATTTCATTTTTATGGCAATAGGTAAAGAATTAAATAATTTGACAGAGTGAAATGGTGCACTGTGTCTGACAATATCCAGTTTAGGACTTATCTTGTTTTTTAAGTGTTTTATCCGTGAGCTTTCTCTTTTCAATTTCAGTCTCATAGTTGCTAATGTATTTAGCCAAATCGCTCAAGACCGTCAATTTAAATAGGCTCGGTACCGTCTCTACTGAATGATTTTTAAAATGTTCCCAGCAGGACTTCCATTGAGGAATGCGTACAAAGTTTTGTTTAAAGAAGAGAAGGCTGTTCTGTAAAACAAAAGCTCTGTATGTATCCTACTCTGTAACAATTTCAGATATAATATATCTGAAATTGTTACCTCAAAGTTGGATGCTGTATCTTAGTCACGACTTCACCAAGGCGTAATAAACTGTATTCATATTGTAAACACTAACTTCGTCTTGTGGACTCGTAAGTGCATAGCAAGCAGATGATATTGACCGTCGATAGTTTTTAGTTCAGTTTTCCAATTAAGCAAGGAGTCTATATGAACACCCAAAAACTTAATTAAATTAAATTGTGATCTAAATAATGTTATTTTTTTTTCTTTTTTATATAAAGATAACTAGCAATGTGGGATTTACGTCCCACATTACTAGCAATCCTGTTAACCTCTCCAGCTAAGCTCAATGGCTTGTGTTAGGAGTGGGTTCACGTCGGTAGTATAATGGGTAGGATTCGAACCCGCGACCTCACGATTGCGAGACCGATGCCTTAGCCATTTAAAAAGGTGTACATAAGTATTAGCTTATTTGAAATTCGTTTCAGATTTCATTACAAATTCATACATACGATATGCGTTCTTTGTTATGGTGTCAATGTGCTTATTAAGGCGTAATTTGCTATCAAGTAATATTTCTAGGTCTGCACTCACTGAGCCGTGTTGTTAAAAAAATAATCAGGAAAGATTAATAAATTGGTAGTATTGGATTTTCTTTTTACAAAACCATGTTGCTGTGATATTATAATTGGAAACATATTGAGATGAATTGCGTTGTGTACAAGTTTCTCAAAAAGCTTCGACAAAGTAGACATAATATATTTTGGACGATAATTTTCTACATCTTGATGGCCCTTTTCTACAAGTAGTTCCTGTAACATTACTTTTCGTTTTGGGAAAATCCCTTCAGACATGCGTTTGTTAGAGAGGAATATAACATGAATTCCGCCGTTCTTTTTAGTGGAGGTAAATAGTCAAATTCTTTGGTGCAATCCAAAGATTTTAAACATTTCAAACATTGCTCATTGTTGAAAGTGATACAAGATAGAAGCGAGCAATTTTCTACGTCGTTATTCGTGGGTCACCATATAGCAGTATTAAGTGTTGAAGGCTCATAAACTGAGTGAAATAAGTCCATGCACATATTGCAGATCTAAATTGGGTTACTGGACATGTGATTATTGTAAATCATTGAAGATGGAATACCACTGTGGTGGGCATGAACTTTTCGGTTTGAAACGGAACTCCACAGGTACTTTACATTCCTTTTAACATTTTCCTGAACAGATTGTATGTATTCAATATAGTGTTCTCTACACTCAATATCAAACTTGCGGCGTAGATACGAAAATTGTTCGTGAAATGAAATGAAATTTAATTGCACGAAATATGGTTTACAAGGTGGTATGAATTAGGTAGGTACAATCATATTTCGCCTTGGTAAGGCATGCAAGTTTTTTGTAACTTAAGCTTAAACAAAGATATCATTTTTTAAAAATCATTAAATAAATTGTTATTAATTAAGACACACCACAATATTCAAATAATATAATAAAAAAAATGTAAAATGTCAAAGTAATCAGTACATTAATTGTCAAAATGTAATGGATTTATAATATTTCATGTCCACTTAGCAGTAAATAAATAACTTAGCAAAGTCCATAGTAGTTTATAATTGACGGTCATTGAAAAATTCTGAAATAGAATGATAACATTTACTGATTAATAATAATTTCAATTGTCTCTTAAATTGTTGTACTGTTGTATTTTCTCTAATTAGTTTTGGAATTTTATTATAAATTTTAGGTGCCATACAAAATACACTTCTATGTAATAGGGCAGTATTTGCTGGTAACACACATAGTTTGTCTTTGTTTCTGGTGTTGAAGGTATATTTGTGGTTCAATGTTTCAAACTTATCTAAGTTACATCTAACAAAAAGGGCAACCTCGTAGATGTATAAACTGGGTACCGTCAATAATTTCAAAGATTTGAAGTGTGGCTGACAACTTTCAGTAGGTAGCAGTTTACAGATTGCTCGTATGCAGCGTTTTTGCGCAATTAGCACATGTAACTGGTTACTTGAGTTCCCCCAAAACACTATCCCATACCTTAACACAGAGACCACATATCCATGATAAGCCATCAGTGTAGTTTCACGACTAGAAACTTTTGATAGTTGATGTAAAGCAAATGCGAAGCTATTAACCTTGTTGATTAATTGTTCCGTATGAGTGCTCCATATTAGACTACTATCGATCCATAAACCTAAAAACTTAGCCGTATCGGATTCTGTAACAGTTTCAGTTAACAGTTTACACTTTATTTCACTAGAGGTTCACTGAATCACAGTTATTGATGTTGCTTTTCTCGTCCTTAACGTACGTTATTGCAAATGATACCACTTGTAAAGAACAGTCACTGCTATATTATTTATCACTATTTACACGATTTAAACTAGTAATATGATAATTAAATAATTTTATATTTGCGGGCGATGTAAACAAAACCAGTGTTGCCAGCACTTTTGTGATTATATATATTTTTATAAACTTTTCATTTAACATATTCCTTGTTTTTGATTTGAAGCGATTTTGAAAACCAAATCGGAAATTTTGACGATCGTTGCTTATATATATAATAAAAATATTATGACAATCTTTGGCTGGTAACTCATAAAGTTACTCCTCCCAAATATAACCAGATAAATAAAAATGTTAAGATATACCCTTTAAAATCTTATAACTGTAAAAAAATCGTAACCGAGTGGCTTAAAACAAAAAACTACGACGAGATAGAATCTTTATTAACGACTTACGAGTACCACAAATCAGTTATTTTAGCGGTAAACACAGAACATGTTATTTACCGATCCCAAGACAATGTCGTAGGGCTAATTCGTTAAAAATGCACACACACACGCACACACACACACACACACACACACACACACGCGCAAACACACACACGCACACACACGCACACACACACACACACACACACACACACACACACACACACACGCACACACACACACACACACACATACGCACACATACGCACACACACACACTCACACACACACTTACACACACTCACACTCACGCACTGACACACGCACACGCTTAAAAGGCGATTTCCTATGTAATCTAGAAAAGTGAAACAGTGTAAGGACAAGATATTTTTTTCCCCAATTGACATTAATGAGTTCCACAATTATCAGCCCATTATTTGCTTTGCAGTAGTTATATGATAATATGTGCATTACAGGTATGAAAATCATCATATAATAATCATAATAATGAAAATATAATAAGGCTCACGCATCTTACATAGATGATTTAAACAGCATCCCTTTGGTAGGATTATAATGATTGTAAACTCCAATGCGAGAGCGGCAGAAACGTCCGTATGAAAGGCACCTGAACCGAGGGTTTTATGACGAAGTTAGTGAAGTGCCCTTCGGACTCCTGTATCTCTTTTCACGTTTGTCGTCATATTCAATGTTCATTTATATGATATATAAAATGTTTTGTCACAGTATTAATAGTTAAAACAGCTGATGCATTTTCACTGATACCTGTACCTGAAAATAAATTGTATATTTTCACTAACAAAACCAATATTATACTCATAGCATAATAGATCCACATTTCTGTCTCCAACCCTTCCACCACAAATAGTCTGTTTATATTTTATTATTTGTTTACTTGAGCTACGGACGAGTTACTCGGTCCTTTCACTTTATTTATGTTTAGCAGCCGCATGTTATATATGTATAGGTAATTCTCGATATTATTATATATGCGGCATGAAAAGTGATATCAATCACTGATCCAACCTTATTCCAATATTGACTAGTGTATCCCTATTGACGTCTCTACTCAAATCTATATTTAACTTCCATAGCGTAAGGTTTCTTTTCGCTTGGCTAAAGTTATCGGCTCTATGGGTTTTTCACGCATTTCTTCGTGATTCCCACCGTTTGACGCGCGACAAATATACATTTATCGTGACGTTTATTACGTGACATTGATTTATGAAGTGTGTCTACAGCCTAAAGCTTATACATCGTGAGAAAGGGGAAATAAGACAGATTACTTTTATGTATAGTAAAGTGGCTTCTTGAGCCGATAAGTTACATGATTGAAGAACTTCCTTTTATCTAGTTTCCCTCGAGATTGGAGGAAAGTAAAACTATTTTAATAAAGGAATTTAGTTCACTTAAATGAGGAGGGTATATTTTAAACATTTTTAATATTCTGTGAATATAAATTGTACGGTTACCATGCCCATTCTTTCAAGAACATTGGTAACAGAATGATTTTTACATTTTAAAATATATCATTCATCTCCTTTACATTTATTGCAGCAATAAAATGTTGTTGTTTTTTAATATGCACCAATTTCTGGTCTAAAATGACACATTTCAATGAATTCAGTGTTTGGTTATTTTCAACGGATGTTGGCAGTCGGTTAACTAATATTCGACCACTATGTCCCGTATTTCATATAACATTCATATTCTGCGTCATTGTTATTGTAACGAACAGGCACACTAGACTTATCTTTAATCTGCAAATACTAGTTTCCATTTTTGTGATAATTTGATAAAGAGTTCGTAAGTACGCTAGTTTTTTGGGAGCACAAGTAATGTTAAATAATACGCAGTATCATTCTCAGTTTCATATAACAAATGAGTCCATAAATTATATTTTTCTTATCTCACACACAGCCATCACCACCATAGCATGGGTCTGTATTATACCAGACAACAGATAAACATACTAATATATTTCTAAATACATATGTATTTTAGATACATTACACCCAGGCAAAGAGTAAGATTAAGAATTAAACCCACGACTTCTGGCTTAGCTATAAATTATAGTAATCACCTACTTCAGTGTCATTCAAATCAAGGACACATTACAATGAGTATTTTGAGCTGTTTACTCTACGGCTGGTATTGATGGCGCCGTTCATTATATACCTACCAGCAAAAGGTTATCTTTACGTGAAATTGTTGTACTTAAACAAATCATTTTCACTTTATATAAGAAAAGGCAACCAAAGGTCAACATAAAACCCGAAACAAATAGCTTTCGTACTAAAATAAAGCAAAGAAATTCCCGCAGTTTGGGTGCACAAACGGGAGCTAAGTCCTTAGTTTATTGCGTCGACATTAGGTCCTGTGCCGCCCTCTCATTTAGTATCGTTGTCGGTAAATAAATAACCCGGCTCGTTGGGCAACACATTAACTAAAACTTGGAACGTTTCCCTACCTGCGGATCTAGCACCAGTTACTTTTTCAAGATTAGGTACTTGGCACGGGATAAAATAATGCTGCATCTACTATCTAACGTAAGTATTCCCATTTGAAAAGTCTTGAAAATATGATCATTGAAGCTTGAACTTGGTTACATATAATTAATTTGGTTAGAAATTAAGCGAAATTTGAAGCGGCGATAGCCTAATGGCTAAGGCATCGGTCTCGCAATCGTGAGGTCGCGGGTTCGAATCCTACCCATTATACTACCGACGTGAACCCACTCCTAACATAAGCCTTTGAGCTTAGCTGGAGGGGTTAACAATATTGCTAGTAATGTGGGACTCAATCCCACATTGGTAGATAACTATTTAAAAAGAGAATGAATTATACGCTATATTTAAAAAAAAAAGGAACATTGAATGAATCTATAGGTACGCTTGATTTCTTTTAAAATAACGCACCCATTGAATAATAACAATAAGTTAGTTTGAAAGTACTTCAGTCAATTGTAATATATTTTCCACCTGTTATTTCAAAATAGAAATATTATATTTCTATTTGGAAATAACAGATGGAAAAAATCTCATCTCATGTCGTATTATTACACCATTCCACAAAAACCTACAAGCAATTTACTTTTTTAGATTGAGAACAAAAAGTCCTTCCCAACTTGTTATCTGACGGCTGTTATTTTCCAATTTTCCGTTCAGTAACTTTTTATTAATTTCCACCATGGCCGCACCATAGCTTCTAATATAACTTGGCGGTAAAGTTGTGGCGGTGTCTCAACACAACCCAATGAGAGAGAGCAAAGTGTCAGAAAAGCACTTGTTTGGTGAACTACCAGAGTGACTAAAGGTTATCGTACACGGAAGGCACATAAAATTGAGTTTTCAAACTCAAACTCACATATCTTTATTTCGTAAAATAAGGTTAATGATTATTTGAAAACGTCAAATTAATACGTGCTAAAAAAATAATAAAATTATGATTGTTTGAAAAAAAACAAAAGGCGGCAGTTCCAGGTGTAAAGCTCATGAGAAGAAGCTGCCAAGAAACTCATGGGCCACTCTTTTAAAATCATCAAGTTTTACTTTACAAAAATAAATTTTACTAAACGAACCTGTGTGTTTGGTGAGTGTAATCATTTATAAATTAAGGATAATAATTAGATCATAGCAAGTTTAGCACTTTTATTGACAGTTATATCATGGCAAGCGTATACCGTTGACTATGGACGCTACTAATATAAAAAGTTGCACTCACTCTTTTTTCAAGTTTATAGGTATTTTAATAGCATCTTCTACCTACTACTACAAAATAGTAGAACCTGCCTCTGCTAGTTACGATGTACGGATTCTAAATTTTTTTTAGGTTTTGTAAGCTTTCATACATGAAGAGCTCTACAGAGCGTTTATCCTTGATACTAACATTACCATCTATTGATGTACGTCGGCCCTAAATTACACCAATTAAGGACCAATTCAAGTAAAAACGTTCAATAGCTGTACCGACAGAATCATCGAGAAGAAAATCAACGGCTAACTGCCTCTGTGACACCACTTTGTGTGATTCACAAATTGTTGTTTCGAGTCTGGGTGTATTTGTGTAACCTACTGCGGGAGTCGTCTTTAAAAAAAAATCCCAACGTGATTACGCCAACGAAACTTGTAGAAGCGCGTTTGTATGAGTTGATCCTACAATATCACTTAGCGACCACGATAAGGTGAATGTTTACGAAATAGCGACGCTATTTTATACTTAATTTTAATAGAATAATTGTTGAACTGGTACAGTGTAGCAGCTATAGTGTTTACTTAAAATGTATATCTGTGTTGTGTATCTACTTATATTTGAGTACGTTTTAAATGTGCATATTATTATCCAGAAAGTGAAAATTTATTTATCATTCCCTCACAGGCTTTTATCACAAGCTTTATATTAACTTCCTCTATTCTTATGTCAGTATTCGCAAACATTTTCAAAATTTTGCAACTATTTTTTATTCTTGAGTGTTGTATGTTTTCTATTACGAAATTCATCGGACATCGGGTCCATTAAAGTTGTATTTGTTTGTTGTATGCCAACAAATCTTTATAAACATTGCATTGTGAATGTCACATAGTTGTTGAAAATTGATCAAAAATCACTAAGTAGTGTTTAGCATCGTAAACGCCAATCTAAATCAGGGAGTTTTCACTGACCAAACTCGAGAGAAGAACTTGTCTTGAACTAGGGACAGTTTGAGTTAAACTTCCAACTGTACTTTAAGAACACTAAGCTAGCAGCTATGGCCTAAAGTTATCCTAACGAAGGCTTTCAGCAACTAATAAATATTCTTCGTCCGTTTACTTGGTACAAAGTTGGGTTTGATTTAGTTGTAGAGTCCACATGTGTAGCTCAGACAAGTCAGGGCGTGGAGACCCGGTTCTCAATATCAAATATTTTATTGACCCTGAACTGTTCACCCATTAAATAATACCTATAGACAAACAGCTATTGCTGCAACAAAAAAAAGTTTGAAGAATATTTTCTCGATATATCTTGTGTTTTTGAGTACAGACTTCAAAGTAGAACACATTGTTTTGATATTTAGATAAATGTCTAATTCCTCCTATGTCTTTTAATGGTGAAGGTGTGCAAAAGAAGGTAACTGATATTAAATTGATAAGTTCTAAACCTCCTTCTTACTACAGGGATCTAAATCAAATTGAAATAGAATATCCTATATAAGTTATATTCATGTGCACGTGAAAATGCAGCAGCATGCACCTATAAATTCCACGATATGCTTCGTGAAGCTCTGCCCTAAAGATATTCGAGGTGGAATTTACTTCGCAAATAACGGAGATTCGGAGACATGTGCAAATTGTAGCAGTTAACATAAGTTTGGTATAATAATTGTAAACTTTAGGCAGTGGACGGGGCGGAGCCGGGTGATTATTGTGTCAGTATGTGTAAGCGCAGTCAAGAGGCAGCCCAGGGATCACAGAGCACACGTTACTTGTGACGACATAACGTGTGTGTACTTATTTCATTACATGGCTGAGCTTTTATTTTTTATTTATTTAAATAAGGAAGACCAACATCAGAAAAACAATATTTATGACCTTTTTGACGTAATAATGTCTTATAAATCGATGACCGAGTGCACGCACGAAAAAGTGTACAGTCACGGTCCGTCCCGTTCCGCCTGAAGGCGGTAGTATATTGATAGGCTGAAGTATTGTGGCTGTTGAACGCATGCGCACGGGTCCGCTAAAGCGGTCACAGGCATGGTTACTAAGCAACAGCAATCACGTAAAATTATCGTCCTAAAACTATCGACCATCTTTTTAGGAAAAATTTGCCAGTGATCATTGTTGGTAACTGCTTTGTTGATGCTATATCGTTATAATATAACTTTGGACTTTAGCACCAGGTGGAATTTAGTCACATATTTGTTACGACGGTAATAGCCTCCACTATTAAATTGTTACATATAATTTCTAATATTCTACTAACATAATTGCTGCCTGCATTGCGCTTTGTAATAAATGTTGCAACGCTCTAACATGTTTCATTTCGTATCAGTTTTTGAAGAATGTAGACTACATAGATCTTTGACACGAGTACTATCAAAGCATTTTCAGAGTGGGCACACAACACAGCGTCTAATTTACGTAGGTGTGTTCGTTTGAATAAGGCGCCATCGCCTCCACAGCTTGTGCACAAAACGTGCCATTAAGTGGTCGCATGTAGGGCGTTGTGGCGTAGTGGCGTAATGGACACTGACACAAGAAGCGACCATCGAGGACTCTTGACCCCATAGTGCTGTGCGAGACAGGAGGTCCAGCGAATATTACTATGTAATACTATATCTACAGCTATTCTTACAGAGGAGCATAATTAATTAAATAAATATATTACCTATTCAAAATATTATTTATGTGTAAATTTATTCAGTGCATCGGGGCAATGTAATTTCATGACAAAGATAACATTGCTTTTAGGACACTCAGTTTTTTGACAGTTTTGTTGTTATTGATAAAAATATAATTAAAGAAGTTGCATTTGTTAAGTGCTAGATAAAATGCCACGGACCGTATGCCGCGGTCCTTACTTATTAGGCAGTATAACTGTTGCGCTTGTCAACTATCAAGCTACAGTTTATACAAATCAGAATATTACCTGTATTTATCCGCGTTCCTCTCATGGCTCGAGTCACGGCTGCACCACCCGTGGCCGAACAAATATTTGCAGAGCGCCGCTTTGCGCTCAATATGAACCACCTCCTGTGTGACTCGTTTACCGTAAGGCATACGGGCAAGATGCACTACTATGTCCATTCTGGACAATACTAAGTACTACACTTCAATCATAGAATCAAATTTTATATACCACAGAATTGGAAAATATGCATGACCTTATCTCATAACCAGCAGTTAGCATAAGCAATTGCATTTATCAACACAAGGTTTTGTGTCGATAAGGTACTATGGACCTGTTCTGAGAAGACGGCCACAGGATTTTCTTAACCAAATAAGATAAGCCATCGAGTTTGGGCTCATTTTTTTTTTACTTAGTGAGTACTTTAGTGTTGCATGACATCTAGGGTCTGATGCTGGAGTCTGAAGGTGGCCATACGAACTTCTAAATTAAATAAGATAAACTCATCGAGTTTGGGCTCGATCGGTTCGTCTTGAAGAGTACTTTTTCTTAACACCAGAACTACCCTTAAAAGTTAGTTTTTATTTTTTTTTTTACAATTGACTTATTTTTAACAAAGAGATGTCATGAATGAGAACATAAGATTTGATTGATTGTATGTACCTACAGCAAACATCAAACAGTGTATTTTGATGCTTTTTTGTTAACTCGTTCGGTTTGGATGTAAACGAATTCCGCGGTGTGTTTGCATATCCGTGCAATCGAACATTTATTTACACTTTTTTATTCAAAAGGCAATTTTACTTTCACTACTATTACTTTATAGAAGCTATCCTAGATGGAAACAATAAAAAACAGTCTAGATCCGTTTGCACTTACTAACTATACCTCAGTTTACACAAATTTTATATTACACTAAGCTAGATAAATATACTGAGCTTTATCAATTAAGCTGACTGCTGAAGTTATGATGAGAATACCATCACTTTTCATCTCGCAATCGTGATTAATGTCCCATTACTCCTGTTCTCTTTCAATCTTTCCAGTGTATCAATATAAATTCTCGTCCCATTTTCGCTTCTATAAAGCTAAATCCATTTCCAATCACTTGATAGCTATCCATTAAGCTGGCTAGAGATAATTGGCATTTTCGTGAGCGAACCAATACATTTGCGATGCTCGAATTAAGCAGCTTGCGTTATGTGGGCTTGATGTGTTCGGTGCAGGTGGACTGATGAGTTATAATAAATAATAATAAACGAACAGTTGTGAACGACCTTGGTCTCGTAAAGAAGGACACACATAACTCAACACCTTTTACAGTTTGCAATAACAAATTTTCTTTATTACGTCTTTAAATCTAAAAAACCTTTGTTAAATACATTTATAACTTCTAAGTATTAATTTGTGAAATCACAACATGAAATTCAACTCGTTCTCATAAAACAATACCATAACAATTTCTTCACAACTTCCATCTCTATATCTCCAACGACAAAGTGATACATCTGTTTCTTTCTTCGTCACAATATAGCACACCAAAACCACAATATTACGAGGTATATTTGTCTTGCTTTTAAAACAAATGTAGCGGACTTCGTAGTGATCAAGTCACAATCGCTGGTCATTATACGAAGTCACTTTAATGGTGCGGCTTTTGACAGAAAATGGGCGATACGGGAACCTTTGTCTTGAAACGTTCATAATATTCATAAGCTTAGAAATAATTAACAGAATTGTATAGAGCTTGAAGTGCATCAACTAGCTATTAATTTTAAGACTAAATGTTACATTTTTGAATATTTCTTTGTTTCTCAGCAAAAGGATGGCAAAGTAAGGCTTGCGGTTCGATGAATAGGAATATTAATTAGGTCAAGCACCGTTAAGAGTATTCAATCGCTTTTGTAATTTAACAAAAGGCGTGCCTATCAGATAATTCAATCTCTTCCAGATAACCTTATAATGACCTAGCCTGTGTAGAACGAGGAAGGCATTGTTTAGTCTCCTAATGAAATATTACCAGATGTTGGTTTAAGCAACGCACACATAGACATAATTTATAGACATTGAATCTTGGAACGCCTTTCAAATAATGTGGTCCGAAGTGGTCTGTATATATTTGTCCATGAACGATGTCAATGTGTATATTGCTCCAGCGAGATATGCATGATATTATATTTTGGACTCTCGGTCGATTATGTATGGTTGGTCTTAATCTTACAAATTCTAGCGGTAGCCTAATGGCTTAGGCATCGGACTCTCAATCGTGAGGTCGCGGGTTCTAATCCTACCAATTATACTACCGATGTAAACCCACTCCTAACACAAGCCATTGGGCTTAGCTGGAGTGGTTAACAAGATTGCTAGTAATGTGGGACCCACAATCCCACATTGCTAGTTATCTTTTAAAACAAAAAATAGTAATAATATCATTAAAAATAGATTAAATCCTTTGCTTAACGCTTAATTGTTTATTAATCATCATATGTAGTACTAGTTTATATTTATAGCAAAATGTAATACTGTTGCGTACAAAAATTCGTAGCAAAAATTACAATTAAAAAGGTATATTGTAGCTAAAAAAAACTCGCCGTATTCCATATGTAAAACGATTTTACAATTCCCAGTCTCAGTAGTTTGCTGCATGCATGTGAAGGCAATCTGTAAACATTTCAATATTTTAGGAACTTAGTGAGTAGTTTTGTTAGGTGCTGGTTGGATGATTTTTGTTGATCAAATTGCGATTTAATCGTTTCTAGGAAACTTTTCAGTATCGTTTGTACTACATCAAGGGATTTTATAGAAAAAGGACTTTAATGTAATTTAATTTATCCCTTAAAAACAAAACAGACCTTAATTTATTTTTATTACACCGTAAACATCAAATCTACAGTGTTTGAAATAATTTATTGGCATCATTAGATCAATATCTGGTGTTATATCGACTCCGCTACGGTGGTAGTGTCGCGGTGAAATATATCGGCCATCTTGAAATATAATCTGTGGCGCAATAACTGTCACCGCGGCGATGTGTCATGGCGACCATCGAGCGTTCGCGTTTTTTATGCTCAATATGAAAGTTACGACAAAGCTGTGGTTTCACGTTGCTCTGTTTATTCCACAAGAACGATTGTAAGTTTTTTTTAAACTTTTGACTGCCTCGGTGGCGCGGTGGGCGTGTGTCCAACTGCTACGCAAGAGGTCGTGGGTTCGATTCCCACACGGAACACCACTTTGTGTGATCCACAAATTGTTGTTCCGAATCTGGGTGTTCTTTGTGTCCGTGACGTGTATGTTAATGTAGTTGTAATTGTAATGTAGGGTACAAACCCTGTATCGCGGGGAACTTTACAAGTCCTCCGCGATACAGGGTTTGTACCCTACTGCGAGAGCCGTTTTTAAAAAAAAAACAAAAAAAAAACTGTGATTAATTTTCGACCTTCGCATTCAATATTTATAAATCGCTTCTTATTTAAATATTTGGCATACATTTTATCAATTTTAAAGCAACGTAGTTCCTACAAAAGTAAACAATGCCACATAAAGTTTCTCTTTTGACGCTGAAGAAATATTTCCTCTTGATACTTATATTATGTTTCAAACATTGCAGTTTACTTTACAAAAATATACCCAATTTTTTTCAAGTACGAAAAAGGGACAATACTTGTATTAGTAGAGTTTAAGCTTATTATTTATTAGTATAGTTAAGCCACCAAATTTCAAAATGATAGCTTTATATTTAACATACTTACTAAAAATATCCCCTACAGAGAGTACAAGATATTTTTAGTATGTTAAATCTAAACTCACTCTCTCTCTCTATAATAACTTTGTAAAATCCTATAATTTGTTTCAGTATACCTTACGAGTTCCGGAACTCCGGTACCTAAGTACGAGTATAATAAAATTTCAGTGATCAATGAAAAATCAATGTTAATCGTGAAGAACTGCGGAATCTATCGCCGAACAAATGCTCCACATCGGCAATTACTGGGGCCTTTACCAGACATTGACAAACGATAGCTAAATAAAGAAATAGCTTCGATACGAGCCGCCAATAAATTGTGCTAATTAATCGCTCCGGACTTCCTTCCAACGAATAATAATTAAAGGAAAAACTGCGTGTTTTGATTAATATCAGCATTAATCATGAGTTTATCCGCTGCAAGTTATTATAATTTAGGAAGAAGGAAGCTGCTAAAATATTGTTTTGTTTTAGCTTTAGAAGGCCACAAACGTCACTCTGGGATTTCGGGATTCACAAATACAAAAGTTCATGTTTTCAAAAGTGGTGGTTGTAATAACGTAAATATATACGAGTAAAACAAAAACTACAACTACATAATAAAAGCATTTGAAAAGACAAGTAGGTATTTCTTCACACACATTGAAATCATCATGTTTAGTGGATGAGAATTCAGTTTTTTTGTCTAGATTGATAAGTATTGGAGTCAGTTAGAAACAACAGTATCAACTACTGAGTGCTCGCCGTTTTGATGCTTTTGACCAAACTTGTAAAATACACACTAATAACTTACACTACTAAAATATTACTACTTTTACACATCAGTTTCAGTTCACCACAATATAATGTTGATTCCTATGTAAAAATTTCCACACGTTTCTTATAGTGATCACTGGGCACAATTACTAGGTGCCAGAGTCAGCGTATTTTGAACCAATCATTATGCCTTACACAGCAAGAAAGTAAGACCAATGGCAGCCAAGTTTTGCTCATTACTCCACTTACAAAGCTTGTGCTAGTATTTTATTAATAGTCACACTATTATTGTATACTACGAGTATATCAGGTGTAGTCGTGAGCGAATTAATCGTGTCCGTGTGATCAAATCATCAATCAGTATGTTTGCATCGCCCGTATTTGATCACCCTCCACTCCACCTCCCCCCACTCGCCGATCAACACCACTGTTCAGTGCAATTTACTCGCTTTAATTATTTAGTAAAGTGTTGTTGTGATCACGATTGGTTTGCGCATGCGTTGTGTTACAATCTTATAATTAAAACATGGGAAATGTAGTGACCGTATGTTTACTTGCAATGTAGGTTATAACAATAACTTAATAACTAAATAATAAATAACAGGTGCCAGAAAACCACATTAAAAGTATGTTAGATAGGTATGTAGCCTGGTGTGTGTTGCACTGGATAGGGTGATGTTTGTTCTACATAAACGAACAAAGATAAAGGTGCCTGCGTCGGACAGCGGGTGAATGATCGGCGGACGCTAAATAAATAAAAATCCCCAATATCTATGAGATGACCCTTCGTCTCGACATGGAAGAAAATATTGTCACAAAATATCATCCAACTGTGAGAGTGCTTCATATAGGTATATATTTAATGTATATGTATATATTTTTTTTCCGGCCGGTGGGTCGCAGTCTTTCAACCTAGTTGTGTTTAGAAAGATTTCCTTAATGATCGAACTATTTACATACCTAACAGTTGGTACAAACTCTCAGTACGCGGGCATTTGTTTTTCAATACATCATTTGATCCAATTTTATATTATACTAGCTGTGCTCCGCGGTGTTACCCGCAGTTTATTAGCCTATGTGTTAATCCAGGGTGTCAGCTAACTCCATACCAAATTTTATTAAAATCGCTCCAGCCGTTTAGACGTGAAGAAGTAACAAACATACACACTCACATACACACAAACTTTCGCCTTTATAATATTAGTGTTATTATACTATAGTCCGGTCAATTTAGACCAAAAAATGAGAGTGAAGTTACATAAAGTCCCAACAAGCTGAATTTCAGTGAAATTGTTCAAAATATAATTATAAACAATGTCTAGAAGTTCCCCATCATTCCTCTGTAAGGAAAAAAATTAATTCAAGGTCAAAGGTAAAAAAAATGAGTTTTTCGCGATTTTCAGCAAAACGGTAAGTTTTATCATAAAACTACCTTAAACAAAAATTGTAGATCATAAAATTATCTATAAAAAATGTATCAATACTTTTTTTCTTACGAGCCATCCTTTCTGAGAAATAACGATTCAAAGAGTTATAAAAGTTGTTATCGTCATAATATGCATGAGTACGCCACGTATATACATCTAGAGTTGTAATATTTTATATAATATATATGTATGTATATATATATATCTAATTCTGGGGCAACCTGGCAGATGCCAGAGGGCGCAAGAAGGCCATCATCGGAGCCCTGCTGCTGGACGCCACGGCTGCCTTCCTCTCCTCCGTAGTTCAGTCATTCCACGCTTTCTTAGCTTGCAGGCTTATATAAATTAACGTCAAGAACTTGTCATACTGTTTCTATTATTGTGAATCTTGTAAGCGTTACCGTATACGTGAGTGGTAGTGTTTTTCTTAGTATTACTAGGGCAAGTTAGTAAGTTTTTTCATTGAGGCACGCAAGTAAACGACCAAATAAGATACTTGTGAAGTCCCAAGGAACAAATATAGTACGAAATGATTAGATATGAGTTGTTACTGAGTACGGCGTACTCATGCATATTATGACGATAACAACTTTTATAACTTTTTGAATCGTTATTATCTCAGAAACGGTGGCTCGTAAGAAAAAAGTATTAATCCATTTTTTATAGATAATTTTATGATCTACAATTTTTGTCTGAGGTACTTTTATGATAAAACTTACCGTTTTGCTGAAAATCGCGAAAAACTCAATTTTTTGACCTTTGACCTTGAATTATTTTTTTTCCTTACAGGGGAATGATGGGGAACTTCTAGACATTGTTTATAATTATGATTTGAACAACTTCACAGAAATTCAGCTTGTTGGGACTTTATGTAACTTCGAATGTCTAAATTGACCGGACTACTAGCTGACCCGTGTCCACTTCGTTGGGCATAATGTTAATAATGCTTTTTTAGTACAGAGTGTTATGCTTTAATTTCTAACTGCCAAAAGGAGGTTATACGTAGGTATAGTTTGTATTTGCATGCTAATACAAAATTCGAAAGTAACTCTGTCCGAAAGAAAAAACA
Source organism: Herminia tarsipennalis (assembly GCA_945859575.2). Classification (NCBI taxonomy): domain Eukaryota; kingdom Metazoa; phylum Arthropoda; class Insecta; order Lepidoptera; family Erebidae; genus Herminia; species Herminia tarsipennalis. The sequence goes on from OX243830.2 coordinate 40,066,790, forward strand.
TTTTCTGCGGGATTTGCGATAAACGAATTCCATGAGGACCAAGCCGCGGGAAAAGTTAGTTTGCTTATGGTAATTTTAATTATTCAAAACTTCTCTGTAAACTATATTGGATGTAATGTTATCATTTGGTAGCAAAATATATTGTCTATCAGGAGTTCCAACCCGAGATAAGCTAACATATAACTGCCCATGGGAAAAACACGGCTTTCTCAGGTCAATGCCCACCAGAGAGAATGTTTGACCTTGGGACTTGTTAATAGTGAGGGCAAAAGAGATCTTTACTGGAAACTGTAGCCTTTTAAACGGTAAGGGTAAATCAGTGGGAATCATGGGTATCCGCGGAATATAAGCCAGTTGTCCCACTGCGGGCCCTGTGAGAATGGTCGCCACGATTATATTGTCCCGTAACTTTTTTGTAAGCAGCCTTGTCCCATTACACATGTTCAAGGCTCAAGTTTCTTAATAGCATGATAGGAATGCCAACTTTTAACACAAGGTCGTGAGGAGGTAAGCCAGAAGGGTTCAAAGAATTTAAAAATTCTTGAGGATAGTGCACTGTATCCTCAGTATTACACACCGTATCAATAGACTTATAGTGTTTGACCTGACCGGGAATTTTCTCTAAAATGAGTTTATTTATTTCATTCACTATATCGTTTCTGGGTAACACTATTGCCCTAGAACAAAGCCAATGATAATCTCTCTCCAATAAATTTTCAAGACCAGGATATATTGCGTCAATAAGATGTTCCAACCTGTGCAATATGTGTCCTAATGTCTCGTCAAGTTTAATGTCATTGCTGTTGGTGTTAGGAGAGACAATTTTTCCTTCGCCATGATTGTCTTCGTCGTCATCGTCGTTGTCGCTCAAATGGGCTCTCATGTTTGTTCGTAAATTGAGAGATGCAACCGAACTCCATAAGTAAGATGATTTTAAGCATGCTCTGATGACATCGGCGCGTGTTCCTTTTGTTACTACAGGCAGTGTTTGCCGAAAATCGTCCGCGAAAACAAAAGTAACGCCACCCATTACAGCATCAGAGTTTCTGAGGTCTTTGAGCGTTCGGTTTACTGCTTCAACATGTTTTCATAAAGATTCATAAAATTCAATTCAAAAATATATCTTTCATAGTTAAGGCAGCGTTCGTAAGCTACGCGTACGCTTTCATTCGACCGTTTTTTCTCCGATTGACTTTGCAAAACGGACTACCACGTAAAAGCCTTTTTATTTTTTGGTTTTTTATATATCCTATGACACTCAGCAATAATGTGGCTTTCTATTGGTGAAAGAATTTTTAAAATCGGTTCGGTAGATCCCGAGATTACCCCTTACAATTTAACAAATATACAAACACACAAACTTTACTTCTTTATAATATTAGTATAGATAGCTGCCTGCCCCGGCTTCGCACGGGTGTCATATCGTACTTTTTTATACCTTGAGTAACATTATTGTAATTTTCGTAGGGATATCTATTTTTTTGACAATAAAATATAGTTTACTATATAATGTAAGTTTCTAATGGTGATAGAATATACAAATCGATAAATTAGTTTCGGAGCCTATTCAATGCAAACAAACAATCAAATCTTTCCTCTTTATAATATTATTATTGTATTAGTATTAGTATAGATAAATTTATAATATATTATACGTGGTAAAAATCCTTACAGTATAATTTTTACCCGACTGCATGGAAGAGTTATGTTTTTCGAGCGTATCTTGTATATATGTATGTATGTAATATTCCTTACTACCTCTCATAAATTTTAAACCACAAGACGGATTTAAACAATTAAGACGTCGTTAGATTCGTCTTGACCACCCAAGTATTCCTAACATGTGAAAAAAACAAACATGACGGCTGAAAGATAACCATTCTTTTTTAAATTTTCAATACTTGGCAAAAGCTGAGATAAAAATTTGTTTTTTTTTTACCTCTTATGTATAGATTCCATTTGTTATTTATTTCGCTATTTTCACATTAATATCTTCAAAATTTGAATAAGGATACGTTTTGAAAGTTTTAATGCTTAGAAGCATTCAAACTTTCAAAACGTATCCTTAGTAGAGATTTGTTTATTAGGAAAATTCAGAAGAAAAGACTGTAAAGCGAGAGTTCTCGAATAGTGAACAATAGGAAGAGCATCTTCACCCATCGCCGTTGCATCTCATACGCACCGACGCCGCATTTCTACCTCCCGACGGTGCATCTCATACGCACCGACGCCCCATCTTTACCTACTGACGTTGCCCTATCTTGATCCTACAACCACTAAAATCGAGATTTATTAATGCATGCAAATCTTTTTTTTGCATGTTTTAGAAGGAATCCAGTTTTCTAAGTGACCCGGATTTTTTTTACTTACGTTACTTTTCTTAAACAATATAATAATAAAGTTTAGTAGATTAATACAAAGGTTTAAAATGTTAGAGCTTGATTGGCACAAATGAGGTATTTTTACATTAGTGTGAGGACCGCTGAATATGAAAGAATAATTAAACATTAGCTCAACTATACGAGTTAAGCCAAGCTTGCATAGTTGAGATAATGGTCTCGTAGTCTGCTCCCGGCTTACGGGCTTAACACTTCGAGTATTACGAAAAAGTGGTTAAAATTTTAACAACGCCATTAGTCCTCTCTTCACATTTTAAATATTTGAACATTACATTGAGAATACATTAAGGCATCACCTCTGATAACAACCACCGTCCCCCGGGCCCCGGCGCGGGCGCGGCCGAGCCAAGCTGAAGTATCAAAGAAGATAATAACGTAATGTAACTAGGTAAGCGAATATTGAAGCCCTTTGGGAGGAAACTTGTGGAAAGTAAAGTGTGTTAGTAATTAAAGACGCGCTGACGCTAAGTAGATAATGTATAGATCGACAAAGGTTTACTTTAGGTTTGCGGTTGAAGTTATCTTAAAATCTGTTGAGAAAATCTAAGACGATGTTATAATAAATGGTAACTGGGCCCTCTAAAGATAACACATAGGCCTACCTAACAAATAGCGACTTTAGTTCAGAAAAGAACACACAAAAACTATTCCGATCTAAATCCTACGCAGCGATCAACAATTTCCTAACTATCATATTATTGCCACAGTGTTGAATGCATTTAGATTTAGATCGCCTGCGCTGAGCATGTAATTATTCACTATGTCATTCCTTCTTTGGCCTCGAATATAAATAACGAATATCGCTTGAAATTAATTTCTCATTTGGGCCATATGACATTTGTCACCAAAAGCATCGTTGTGTTGGAACAAAGAACGAGGCATTTGGTTTTAATATTTTATCTGTGGCAAGCAGCCTCCATGGTCTCGTGGCCGTGGCTGGAGTGCCCGCTGGCGATAAAGGCCACCGGTCATCGTTTACGTGACGTTTCATTTCGCTACACTCACCGAAAAGTTAAATGACTAAAGCCTCTGGACGCAGCGGGAATAGTAAGATGACAATTTTAATGTGACGGATGTGTGGGCAAAATTTGTAATGTTGTTAGGCTCCGTCCATACAGTATACAGAAAATTGCTTTTACCGACAAGTTCATTCGCGTGGAACTATAGGAAGATTTTGACTGAGTCCTACCCCTGGGTTTAAATTATATCAACCTATTTAGCCATCCGTGGCACGAATGTTACACCACATGTCAGTTACGCAGTTCTCGGCCAAATGGGCCAAATGGAATCCAATATGAAATGTTTACTTATCATCCCACATTATAGCGTAACGTAATATGTGAGAAAATCAGAGTGAAGGTTATGTAGACGCCGCCTACAGCTGCTGAGGCGCGAAGCAAATGTAAACAAATGATTGTTTCATGGCAGCTTGTTTGTATTAGTTACGAAGGGTAAATAGCGCAATTTGCATAGAGCCCTGGTTGCGATCATTATGGGTTTATTGTACGTGATCGAGAACTGGGACGGGGATAACTTTTGTACTCAAGTTTTGGAGACTGTTTCTATTTATAACGGCATCGGCACTTACAACAAATTATTGTTATACATTTAAGCATCATGGTGAAATTTCGAATCTTGTTTAAATCAGTTCTTGATGGAAAATACATTTTATTATTCATCTACATCATTTTATATGTCATATAGATGAATTATGCAGAAAAGTTAGTATATCATATCTGTAAGTCTATCATATCTGCTCTTTAAACTAGCCCCAACTATGAACATCGAAGCCGTTTTTACCGCATATCATGGCCTAGTGGAGTCGGTACTTTGATTGGGTATAATTTTCTGAGAACACTCAACTAATAAAGATGAAGCTTTTAAGATGCAAACACGGTGCATTTGTTCAATGTTCGGGATGCAGCCTACTGACAGCTGTAAACTACTATTTATTAAGTACCGAATTCTAACACTCCCGTCACTATACATTTTTGAAGTAGCTAAGTTTGTGAGAAACAATTCTCAACTGTTTCCTAGGTTGTCAGATATGATAAATCGAAACAGGCGAGACAATACTAAAGTCCGTGCACATTTCTCAAGGACAACACTAATGAGGAAAAGTATAATTTGTATGGGTCCAACAATATACAATAAAATTCCTAAATTCTGGCGAGAGGAAAACGATGAATCCTTCAAAAAACTATTAAAACAGTTACTTTTAAGCAAAGCGTATTATAACATTTCAGAATTTTTAGATAATAGCATAATATAAATTGAAATTGTTTAGACGACTATGTGATTGTTATTAATTGATTTTGTAGAATTTAATATTTAATTTTATCATATCTAATTTATTTTTACCTTATTTAATTTATAACACTCTAATTTAATTTTATATACCTAATCAATAAAAAAAAAAAAATTGTACGCCTTTATGGCAAAACATGATATCACTAAAACATTTACTGTAATCATCTCTATTCATCACTCATGTTTTAACAAAATAAAAATATCTTTATCTTTATCATCATTTTTGAATGTCGTGTCTCTGGTACTAAACAATTTTAATAGATAGTTCATTTTGTATCAATTTTTTAAGCTAAGAATACCTATCAGAAAAAAAAGATTAAATTGAACCTTTGTTATTCGAAAGCCTGCCTTAGGTATTTCTGTATAAACATGCAATGTTCCAACTATACACTCAATACGTATCTATATGCCGCTATCACTCGCTGTACTATAACGCGAGGACACTGTACGGTGAGGCAATCAGACCGAGCGCGAATCTTTTTATGGTCAGTTACGCAATAAACCGCTCCACTGCGTGCGATGTATTGCCATTTATCTGACTCTGGTCTACCGTGAGTACCATTGTAACAGATAGACCATTGAAACATGTTTTGGATATTTTAACTTGAAAGAATCTTAATAAGACTCCTATTCTTTTTATAAACTTCTTGCTTATAGACTTTTTCTAGCCAAATCTTTGATGATATAGGTACTTATATTATGTGATAAAATGTTAAAGTCATAAAAGCATTTTTCTGCTAATTTTTATTATTTCTACGTGTTAAATCTATGCAAACAAGTGGTTTTTAAAAATCATATTATGATACCTACCATCCTCAGTGAATCAAAGACAGTTTCGTGTATCATCTATAAAACTTATAACGGTAAGCCTCGTTTGTGGCGAGCTGTGCCTAATATCGCCACAAGCCTTTGTATAATTGTTTTTGCGTTTTACGCTTTAAGCGCTCGCCGCAATATCAACAATGTTTTGCTTTTATTTCGCATCTTGAACCTGCATTTTAATATGTTTTTGCGGCAAGCCCGTGCGAACAAGCGCATGCGGGGTGAGCTCAAAGATGGCCGCCGCGCATGCGCGTTTATGCATTTCTAAGCGCAGCTCTCTATTTACCATTATGACTAGATTTTGACAGTTTGCACGGTTTTGCCACGAAACCGAAAAAAACACAACAGAGTTCGTCCACCAGAAATCCCCTGCAGGTTGCACTCCGGAAGTGCCGGCAGAAGTGAATACTTGAACATTAACGTTGTGCATTTATGAATATTTGGGAATGGTTCGGGACTAATTTCGCACGAATTGCTTTATTTATCAGTATAAAAGTACTATCATTTAAATACAATATTCATCTTTTGCGCTACATTACATAAAAATTACTTCCTCTCCTACGCCACGCCGATGGTCTATTCTCCCTCCGTCTTACGAATTTTCGATAAGGTCACGTGTTCTGACGCGAGTTTAACATTTTTACACACCCTAAAAAAGGGCACAGCGCGCTTAAAAAGTTTTCACTTCAAAAAACATGAATAAGGACCCAGCTCGTGTTTTAGACAGCCAGACAGTCAGATTGCATTTACCCTAAGCGATGTTTCTGACAGTCTGCTAAATTGTAAAATATGGTACAATATTATCGTATTCGTATACTAATATAATTTCTATATTAGTATTCTTTTGCGTTGACAACCCTCAATTGGACTTTCAATCGGGGGTACGGCAGTGCCCCCGTCAAGTCGAGCGCGTACAAACACTGCCTTACCATCCTTTACTGGAACCATTTCGCCGCATTTTCAGGCCCCTATTTGAGAACTTCTGGATAAGACCAGAACGCAGAAATTTTCGTCATCTAGTAAGCTATAAAATCACACTTAAAATAAAAAAAAAACAGTCTGTAGGTTATTTAGTTCCGAAGTTAAGCGAAAGAAAAGTTTCGCATTTATGTCACCCACTCACTCACTCATAATCATCAGAATAGAACTAGTACTTCCCATAAACTCAGAGACCTGAAATTTGGTACAGAGTTAGGGTTTAATGGCCACATAAAGGGAAAACTATAAAAACTAGGATAATAAAAGATCTGGAGTACCTGGTGACCCTGATTTGAAAACACAAGAGCCCAACCAAACTATTAAAGATCGACATGCCGCCTTTACTAAAAAAAAATAACTTTATTTGCCTCTTCATTTGATGTCAAAAATCGAAGGTCTGAAGTATCCGATGAAGAACCCTCAGCTTGCCTCACTTTATTTAATTGTTAGTTATCTAGTACTCTTAGTTTCCTAGATAATAAAAAAACTACCCCTAAAAAGAAAAAAAATATGTGTCAAATAAGAAAATCTAATAAAATAAATCAATTTGCCCACGTTTCTACAAGAAGAAGTGAAATCCCACCAAAAACATTCTGTAAAAAACTAGTCAAGTCTCGATGGAGCTGCTTGTTTATCTCTAAAAAGTAATGAAATCTAGACAAAGTCTAAAGTTCCTTACCGTGATTTCTTTATTATTATAGTTAATATTGTGTGACTTGGCCATTGAAGGGTACAAAACCAGGTGCTCCATGACACCGTTGCACTAATCTGTCGCCAGAACCGCAACCCATTGACAATGGAAAATTTCCACTTGGAAAACGTTGGTTCAATAACCATTCAGTCACAAAATGGGACAATCCAATTACCAATACCAGTATGGGCTATTATCTCGCTTAACAAACATAGGTAGTGACAACAGATATAACATTACGTGTAAACAAAACTGACTTGTACCTACTAACGTATAAAGAATGTTCAACGGCTAAGTCACGAACCGCAGTAAAGAAATCGCAGTAAGGAACCTTAGACTTGGCACGACTTTGTCTAGATTTCATTACTTTTTATAAACAAGCAGCTCCATCGAGACTTGGCTAGTTTTTTACAGAATGTTTTTGGTGGGATCAATTTTATCCCCACAAAGTAAGAACGCATAAAGAATGTTAAGTCAGAGCACGGTGCCACTCCACACCAAATCGCGCTATTGCCCGACCTCCCATATTCATCACATCAATCTTTTAAACCTGCAGTCACGGACCGATCTCTCGGCAATCTTTAGAAATAATAAAAAGGTCTGTGATCGGTGGAGCTAGAGTCAGTGCGTGACGAGGGTCCATAAAATGCAATGTTTTATATAACTACAAAAGTGAATTTGTGACTAGTCTTGTTTCAATTTCACCGAATTTCAGTAAAAAATAGTAAAACACGATCATTGTTCTCGAGCGTCTTTTTTAATATTATCCATTAAGGTTGACACATGGCTAAGAATTTCTCGTTCTTCCAGTTGGTCAAACTATTTGATCAAACTGATTTGTCCAACAGGATTTTTTTTTCCTGATGGTCAAACTTCTTGGAATGTGGACTTTTTTTTAATTGTCATATACAATGGAGTACAGTAATACAGACATTTAGCATTTCCGGTTTTGATTAAAGTAACATTTTGCAAAAAAATTTTTATATAGCCCTTCTCGATAAATAGGCTATCAAACAGTAAAATATTTTTTCAATTCGAACGAGTAGTTCAGAGATTGTCACGTTCAAACTAACAAACAAACTCTTCAGCTTTATAATATTAGTATAGATAACATAGACATAAAGTACATAAATCGAAAAGGTCTCATAGTATTACTGCACGATGGGCGGCAGTATTACAAATTAAGAACATTTTTAAATTCAAAAACTTTTTTTTGCGTTCGAACACAGTAGCGCGTCTGGTAGACATATCTAAAATTGAAGGAAAACGACAACGAATTTTCACTGCGTCGGAAGGAGTTATGGGCTACCAGTGACCTATATTCTACTAGTACTCAGATACCTATTTATAACAAACTGCCAGCTACAATTTATTAATTGATAACTAAAAAACGTTTTGCACATTTTCTTGACAAATTTTCATTAGAAAGTTAAGTTCTATTTTATAACAAAACTAATTTTATGCTTGACTATATTTTCCGTCACTAGAGACAATTTGACCATCTGGAAAATTATTCCTGTTGGACAAATCAGTCTGATCAAATAGTTTTACCAACTGGAAGAACGGAGGATTTCTTGATTTGCAGTTGTCTAAGGACACTATCAAAACTAACCAGAAACATAGTAATATTATCTAATACTAGCTGACCCGCGCAACTTCGTCTGCGTAAATGTTCCCTTTTTTAACAACATTTTTCATTGCTGCTCCGCTCCTATTGGTTGTAGCGTGATGTTATAACCTATAGCCTTCCTCGATAAATGGGCTATCCAACAATAAAATATTTTTTCAATGCGGCCCAGTAGTTCCTGAGATTATCGCGTTCAAACAAACAAACAAACACTTAGGGGAATGAAAAATAGATGTTGTCCGATTCTCAGACCTACCCAATATGCACACAAAATTTTATGAGAATCGGTCGAGCCGTTTCGTAGGAGTTTAACAACAAACACCGCGACACGAGAATGTTATATGTATATTAGAATTTTATTTTAACCCTATATAATAAATAAGACGTTGCTTATCCACCCGCCTTACATAATATAGGTACCTAATCACGTAACTGAAGATTGCTGATGTAGTTAACAAAGTTGGTGTAAAGCCACGCGTCTACCGCCGTGCGCCGATCAAATAACTTGCCACGTACTAGCATCTGATCATCGCAATTAACCTGTTACTGAGAAATTCCGCTTATCACAATTTAGGAACGCCATTTTTAAAAACTGCTGGGTAGAGTAAGAATAAAAAAAATAGGAACCAAGAAGTATACAAAAATAATAGTTAAAATCAAGTCTCTTTTTATTTGTTGTGGTCGCAATTATTTGTATGTACTGATTATCTTGTTACACACTGTGTCTACGAGTATATTTGTTACGTGTAAAGCTCTTCAGACGGTACAGGTCGGTAATATCAACAGTCAAAATTATTTACAACATTTTTGCCGTTATTTATTTTGGTGCTTACATCCCACGTATTATTTCAGTAAAAGTAAAGGAAAATATAATTAAATAATATGTGGAAGATATTTGCTTTGAATCATGGATTAAACGTATAAATAGAAGTAATTTAATTTAGAATAAACGCGAGAAAAATATGTAGCTCTATATAGAGAGAGTTCTTTCAAGTATTCAATATATTGAAAGCCGTGTTCACATGTAACTGCGCTGCGCTCTCTACATCATACGATTTCTAAAGATTTAAAAGTAGATATGAGTCCCCCGCGTGCTCTATTACTGCTCTACGTTTTATTCAGTTCGATAAAACGTTTGAGTGCTGTTTGACCGAGTACCGAGTACAGAGTACAGAGTACAGAGCGGGTACGTTCATGTCATTCGAATGTTCTATTTATTACTTATCAACTTGTGTTCTGTTCTTATTTTATTTACCACGTGAAATTACAAAGTGAACGAAAGTAAAATACTGTCGTTCACTTTGTAATGTTGACTTTTAGTAGGTAGGTAACCTAAAATGTTACCTGTATGAACATACGAAAATATAATGTAAGGATCCATTGTTAACATCGATAAACTAACAAAATACTGGCATTGTAACTATACCTGCATTTATGGACTTCGCCAGCGATGATTAACCCCACTGTACTGTAGCTATTATATTTCGGTATTTAATTCCTGAATAGCATAAAAAGATTTTATTTATTTATTTATTTGTTATCACAAATTGTTGCTCCAGTTTTTCGTTACACATACCGTTTTGGATCACGGTATCCAATCTCATCAGTGACTAGGTAACTACGCAGACGATGTTATAGTGCACTAGTGTTCGTATAGTCAGAAGTGCGGTCTCCATTCTCTCTCCCGTTTAGTCCTATGAACCGCAAGTTCCGAAAGAAATAAAACAAAAGACCAAACACAATAGTGGTCCTCAAGGCACAGAAGGGATATGTAAGTTTTCATAATTGGTTATCCATGGACAGTGATAGACAGTGAGTGAATGTAACAAACATTGCATCATCTCGCTGATTTTCGGTCGCTACGTTGTTATGTATTCTAATAAACTAAATTACATCATCAACTGAATCAGACATAAACTAGCAACAACAGATTGACACAAATCAGGCGCCGCATCACACAGTGGCGGCACTGATGATGTCGTGACAGATCGCCCGACACGTGTCCGCTCTCCGCCGGGACTGATTAATAATGTCCACTAACAATGTAGCCGCGCTGCGAGGACCGCGGGGTGAGAATAAAATGGTTTACACTCTATTTCATACTTCAATCTTTGTATCAAATACATACAAAATAGGACGTATTTATAAACGCGGGTCTATTGGCTGAAAATTTAGTATACAATATAGCTAACGCATCATTTAGAAGTTTAAAATCAATTTCTTTATTTACTGGGTTGCCCCAGAAGATGATTCTGTATCTAAAAATAGACTCGATCAAGCTATGATTAACAGTGAGAAATTTGGTTATATTTACCTCGAGAACAAGTTTACGACATATGAACGACTACTCATTTTTAGGGTTCCGTAGCCAAAATGGCAAAGAGGAACCCTCATAGTTTCACCTTGTCCGTCCGTCCGTCCGTAGCTTACCTCAAAGACTGTTAGTACTTTTATAGAAAGTTGTAATTTTATATAGACGTATATAATTGTACATATTACTTACGCCGACAAAGTGGAAGAATAAAATCCTTAAAAAAAATTGTTTTGGTCCCTCCACTGCATGGAATGTGGGGATGTGATTTTTTTCTCACCTACATCCCTCACCTACCCCATCGTATGGGGTGTCATTAGACAGATCTTTTAAAAGTATTTAGGGCTTGTGAATATCATTTTTAAATTCAGAGGTCGAGGTTTTGGTTTGGATTGTGTTTGTGAAATATGAAGCTATAAAGTGAACTTTTTGTTAGAGTCAAGACGTGTACCCCTGCACCAACTAAATTGTTGTTTTTGGAGATGTGAAAAAGAATCAGGGTAGTATAAATAATGAAATTTAAAGAAAAACTATCTATCTTAAGTAGCCTTTATAAGTTTACGAGGGGTCGACGTCGAAGTCGACAAAGTGAGAAGTAACAAAATTTCTACACAAATTCCATTGAAAGTTACGTAAATAACGATATCAGTAGTATGAAAAAAAAAACAACAGAAAACCCACTTCTGATACCGCATTATTTGGACAGCTACAGAACCCTACATTGTGCATGACCCTACATGCACTTGACGGGTCTTGTGTAATAAAGACCTGTGTAATATTTTCTTTCCAAATGAAATGTCACGAGTGTCAAACATTTCAGCCAGCATAGCGGAGTTATCAGTCTGTTAGTAATGTTGAAATATTAGTTTTTCACTAAATGCATATGAAAGTTTTTATGGTTTTTTTAAAGACGACTCCCACAGTTGGGTAAAGCCAAGTGTCGCGAGGGACTTTACAAACATACAAGTACCAGACACAAAGAACACCTAGACTCGGCACAACAATTTGTGGATCACACAAAGTGTTGTCCTTTGTGGGACACACTCCCACCGCGCAACCGAGGCAGTCAGTTCAGAGTCAGAAGTTCGATTTAGTATTTGTAGCCTAGTGCAGAAGACTATGCAATAACAAAATTTGATATGCATACAAATAAATTAAATTGTAGTGTCTATTTGGACTGTCACAATAATAGTTTTTTAATAAATGCATATGAAAGTATATATAGTACTTATAATCAAAATACAGTTTTTCTTTTTTTTTTGTCTGTTCGTCGGTTTGTTCCGGCAAGACTTTCACTTGGCAACTTGGCTACTTTTAATCATTACGCTAACGTATACATGGAGCAGCATTGCAATTTTACGCTGAGGAAGTTGCTGGCGTAGTTAGTTAAATATAAAAAATATTACAAAAAATACACGAAAATAACAGTTTTGGATCAAATTTCCATTTAATCAATCAATCAGCCTGTATCGGTCCACTGCTCGACATACGCCTCTCCTAACTTACGCCACAACATCTGGTCCTCCGCCCTTCGCATCCAATTCGTTCCAGTGACTTTCTTTCAGTCTTTACTCTAGGACTCGTTTGCTCCATCGGCCATCGGTCCTTCGGCAAATGTGATTAGCCCATTGCTACTTCAGCGTGCTTAATCTGCGTGCTATGTCGGTAACTTTGGTTCTTTGTCGGATGACCATTCAAAGAGACTCCAAGCATTGCTCACTCAATAGCCCGCTGCGCGACATTGAATTTGTGGACTAGCCCAACCGTATATGTCCATGTCTTGGCATCGTAGGTGATGGCAGGTCGGACGCACTGGTTATATGTCTTAATCTTCAGGCATTACGGTAGAGGCAAAGAGAAGACTCGATGAAGTCACGACGGGCCCAACCAATCAGATCCTCCTGTCTTTTTCAAAGTTGTTTCTATCAAGTTGAATAACCTGCCCTAGGTAGATAAATTCTTGAACAACTTTTAGCATCGACCCTTCGACATAAATTGGTCTCGATTTTTTTTTTTTTTTTTTTGTATTTGCATATATGTTCAATAAACATGATTTTGGTTTTTTCCCAAATCATGCCGAGACCAACACGTCCAGAGGCTCAATTTAAGCACTGCAGCATTGCTAAGCTGCTCCAGCGACTCCGCTACTATGACGATGTCGTCGGCAAACCGAAGGTGCGAGATGCACTCACCATTTATATTTATGCCCGGTCCAGTCCAGTCCAGACGTCTTCAAGAGCGTTCGTGAAGAGAGATTTCCATTCAACTAGTATATTTTCAGACAACAATATATCTCTGGACAATAACAATGGTTGAAGCAGCATCAACTGTACAGAAAGTTACGGACTTTATTAAGTTCGTAAATGGACAGTGAGAAGCAAATCGCAAACGTTGCCCTTTCTCCCCATGAACTACACGTGCGGGTTTATTTCTTATGTATTTCACAATACATTGTGTATCTGTTCTACACTTGTTTCATACACTCGATTCTCATTCAACAAGTAAACAGTTGGTCCCTTTTCTATGATGAAGAATTACAATAATGAAAGCCACTTTAAAATAGAAATTGTATAAATGTGAGTTTTAATAATTTTCATAGAATTTTTGGCAATTAAAACAACAATAAGTCACTACAGTAAAACCTTGCCTCTTTCTACTTTGTAAATAATATTATTTTAAAATTAAATAAAACCACGGTTAAAAAAAATGAGTGAAACAAAATAAAATGTAATATTCGTAAAAGTCGTCAAACCTAATGTACACGGTGTTGTATTCCAAGAAACTCGTTATCAATATTTGTTTATTTCTGTAAAAAATATTAAAATGTCTGCCATAATGTTGGAATGGTCTAATAACGTTTAATGTAATATTTATTTTCAGACTAAAAATTCACGTGCTTAGATGTTAAAAAACCGCCCAAGTGCGAATCGTACTTGTGCACCGAAGGTTCCGTACAAACTTATGAGTATGCAAATAGTCCATCGAGGAAATCTACTCTATTCTATCTATCTACCTCTAACGAAAAATAATTTTGAAAGATTTATCACGTTATGTTTACACCACAGATTGTTTTATAGGTTTTCGTGTAGTCTATAGGTACGTAAGCGGCGGTAGCCTAATGGCTAAGGCATCGGTCTTGCAATCGTGAGGTCGCGGGTTCGAATCCTACCCATTATACTACCGACGTGAACCCACTCCTAACACAAGCCTTTGAGCTTAGCTGGAGGGGTTAACAAGATTGCCAGTAATGTGGGACTCAATCCCACATTGCTAGTTATCTTAAAAAAAAAAAAAAAAAAAATTAAAAGACTACCTTTTGTATTTTTGTAGATTTGGAGAAAAGTGCCTATTTTTCGTCTATTTTCTTTAATAATTAATTTTTAAACTGATTGTATCAAAATTAAAAAAAAAAATTGTTTGAGTCTCTTACGGGCTTTATTGTCCTTTAATTACGGAACCCCATAACATTAAGATTAAGGTAGTTAAGCACCTCAGCAATCTTGTTCTTCAATTTTGAATTAAATTTTGCGGGTCTTCTTTACATCGTCTACAACAGAAAGTTTTTTCAGATACAATATAATACTAGTATCAGACTAATTCATGTCTAGTTAACACCTGCCCTTGTTCTGCCGTTCCATTTTATAACGCCGACCTACTGAAACCAAAGTGAAATTCCTACAATATTATAAATACGTTGTGTTTGTTGATTTATCTTTTTTCACGCAACAACGGAGCAAAGGATTGACGTGATTTTTTTGCACAGAGATAGTTTATGGGCGAAGAGTGACATAGACTTGATTTATCTCGGAATATACGCACGCGCTCAGTTCCTGTGGGAAATACGCGCGGGCGGACCCGCTATATACATTTACTGATAGCTTTTAAAACTATGTTTATACACAGAAATTTCTTATCCTCTTGTTAAATGTACTAGGAAAAATTTGTTTTTATTTAACCAAGTACAGACATACAATGGCCCAATAGCCTTAACCAGTGGTCAAATTTCCTGCTAAAATTTGTTTTAACTTTAGCGCTACGAACACAGCGACACGGCAGCCCACCTCGCTCAATCATTACTTCACAGTGCGCTAAAGCGCGGGACAAAATAAAGTGCATAATGTAAAATTACGATTGCCCTAACTATGACAATAAGATAAACCTCTTTTTATGCATTTTTCCGTAACTTAAGATTTTTTTACGAGTTAATATTAAAACATATCTTTACATCTTCATTTACTAGAATAACTCTTTGGATAGTCACTCAATTTTGTTTTTATCGAGCCGGTTGATAAACGCAATGTTTTTAATTTTATGTCAATCCATAGTGCTATAAAATCTGGCCTTAACGCTATTAATTGCGAAGCCCGTGTAATATAAAAGTGAAGAAAGATAAACGTTATTACATTTGTTCTGCCCTGGATCGTTTGTGGCCGATTTATCTTCGCCAAAGATCTCGTAATTGTGTTTCGAATAGTTCTCTCGCTATGTTCACTTTTAATTAAATTTAAGCTGTAATTGTTAAAATAAATTTAGTTCTTGAAACAAGATTTTCTTTTTTATTAAACTTTCTTAGGTTGATGATTCCCCAAAACGATCTTAGTTAATTCAAGGTCAAAGAACTAAATATAAATTTAATTTACTAAAGAAAAAGGTTTTTATAAAATCAATCTACATCGTTCTTAGATTTTATAAATAACTAGCTGTGCCCGCGACTTCGTTCGCGTGGAAGTTGGGTTTATATTAAGGTGGTTTATATTACAATTTAACTTCTGTGTAAAACATATTGGAAACATGCTCCACAATGCTCTGTGGCATCTATGGATATTAGGGCCTAGCTTTAATCAGGGCCGAACCTATGCCAGGGAAGCCAAGCAAATGCCCAGTGCAGCAAAATAAAGGGCGACAAAGTTTATGGCGCCAGACGGTTAGAAGACAAATTATAAAAATTCCCATGCTTTCAGCACCTCGACAAAAAAGTATTTCACCAAAATGATTTGCATCACATCAAGTATTAATAATATTGAAAAATTCCCCCCCCCCTCCCCCGTCACGCGAGAACTTGGGCGGTTTCGGGTTAAATAAAGCCCGAAACCGCCCAAGTACTCGCGCGAAATTTTGAGTTAAGGAGCTTCGATTCTGACTCCCAAAGGTCGAAAATTCCGATTGATTTTAAACCTCCGACTCCAATTTCGGCTCCGACACTTTTAAATTGGACGTTTTAATCGGAGGTACCTTGCCGCTCCTTCAAGAATTTATACATAGGTAATAAAAGTATGATGGAAAAAACTCTCACAGATTCCCTATGATCCTGCCCGAGCGATCTTTTCCGAGTCTAAAGTACACCCACTTTGTGTCCGTGTTGTAAAGTCCCCCGTGAAAAAGGGCTACTTATGTTTAAAAAAAATATCCTGTTTTTAAAATATTGCATTCCCGCGGTACTGCGATGCGTGTTCAAACAAACAGCCATCATTCAAACGTTTTTATAAGATATACTCAGATATCTTTTTTTGTGTTTAAATACTATTTCTAAACTTATTTCAATATTTTTTTTCACTCACTTTAATAAGATTTAAATATTATTTTATGATGTTTTCAATTAATTAATTTTATATTGGTGAATTAAAAAATAGGTGTGTCAAATTGTCGCAAATTAAGATCATCATATATTTATATCCCTCTACGTAAGAATTTCAGATTTTTTTTAAATCAACTATCCTGATTCCTTTTAATTTGTATTTAAACGCCATCTATTTTCAAAACTGGATAAGTTTTTTTTAATACTTGATGATTTTATATTGAAGTATACTTAAACTTTCATGCATATTAAACGTAGGTAAGCAAGTTATTTAACCTTAAATTATTCACGCGATTAAGACCCATAATATATATATTTTTATAATGTGTACAAATCGCGAAAGTTTATTAACATTTGTAGGTAAGCAATTTTGGCACTCAGAAGAAATCGAATCACAGATGGCACCACGTGTTTTGTACATAACACTAACATTTATAATTCTAGAAAATATCAAGTAGTTACTGTTTATTTGTAATGTAATATTGTTTTTCATTTTTACATTCATAAGATAATTACGATTCATGGAAAACAATGATAAAGGTGCCTATTGAAAGTGATTGATTAATATGAACATTTGTTAAACAAAGTAAACATGTTAAAGTCGAAAAAGTAAAATAAGTATACATTTGGAAAAATACTTAAAGAAGAATAAAAAGAATTTTAAAAACAACACAAAAAGAGACTCGCACTTGAGATTCGATCCTCCGACCTCGCTCGTACAATATCGCCATCTGTGCCATTAGACCACCTTAACCGATATCAAGGTGGTTAAAATAGCTGATCTTAAGAAAATTGAAAATGTTGTGTTTAGCTCCTTATACTTTTAGCGTGAAGTTACTGTTTCCATGGGTTACAATTGTAAATAATGTCAAATTGAAAAAATTGTGAAAAACCATAATGGTTCGACCAAACATACGTTGCTGCTCGCTCCCCATAGATGATAGCGTAATGATTCATGTGTTAGTTATGACCTATAGTATTTACAATAAATCTGCAAATTTTCATGAAGATCCGTCAAGTAGTTATTGTTTTATGACGATAAATAGCTACAGACATTATCCGTTATTGCTTAGCTCCTATGGAAAATAGCGTGATAAATTATAGCCTATATGTTAATCCAGACTTATTAGAATACACATACAAAATTTCAACCGAATCTGTCTGGTGGTTTTTGTGTGATGCGTGTTCAAACAAACAGACAGACAGACAGACAGACAGACAGACAGACAGACATTTCTAAAAATGCAGCAAAGTGTTTAAATACTCTTTTCGAACATTTCCTAATATTTTTTTTCACTAAGTTCGGCCATGTACAGACACGTGAAATTTACAGTTTTATTATATGTATAGATATAGATATAGATATAGAAGAAAATCCTAAAAAAATTATAACAGAATCATTCCATTCATGACTCATTTTAAAACCAACCACTACATCAATTCACATTACAGAAACCGATTGAAAAGAATCAGAAGTCTTAGAGCAACACTTTCACTAATATATTGGAAGCGAGAATGTTCGCCGACCTCTATTTCCGCCGCGACGAAGATTCTAAAACGCCATTTAACTTGAATAGAGCTACCCCACTTACGCGTGTCGTAGACTCGCTACGATATGCTACGACGTAGTGCCCGTAGCAAAATATTGTACGATATTGTACGACCTTCTTAGCAAATTGTAGAAATATTTTTCATACATAATGTATTGTATGTGTGCAGAATTTAAGTGCATGATCATGTTGTACCTAGTCATAAGTAAACTGATAAACTACACTATCTTATCTATTCTAGACTATTATAATTCTTTAATTTTATCAGTTCACCATAAGCACTTTACCATTATATTTTGTTTTATTTAGTAATAAATCCAATATAGTTGCCGGTTCAAAATTGTTCAATGTGTGTTACGGTGTATGATCAAGGGCATTCTAAGGTCATGATGGTTTCGAATCTCTAAGACACATCAAAACTTCCTAATTCGCTCAAAGGTACGTAGTACGTGTACGTAATAATAGTACGTTCATTGTTGTAGGAATAGGTAACAAGGCGTGGCGTGTAGTAGTACCTACTCAGGCATATAATTATCCCGGCTTCTTTCCAAAGCACACTAGTTTGAGTATTTATTTCTCACAACTCAGGAGCGGGGAAGTAACATAGAGTTATTAATGTAACGTGTAGAGTCAGTAATTGATTCAACATTCGTTACCTAAAAGGAGTTCATGGTTTAAATTCAATAGAAAAATTTTGTAAAACTACATAATTTTTATAAATATAATTTTCGAATTTAACTGCCGCCAAATCCCAGTGGGAGTGTGTACGGTGAGCAAGAGGCTGTAATATCGACAGCGTTTTCTGTGATCCACAAATTGTTGTTGTGAGTCTAGGCGTACTCTGTGTCCGTTATTCTGTGTTTAAAGGGTCCACCAATACCGGACTTGTAATAAGACACAAGCACTGTGTCACTAGATACTTTCGGGATATTTTGTATAAAAAAATGGAATCGTAAGATAACTATCTATTTATCAGTCTTATTTCTGTCGCTGACATCACTTGTAAATCAAAGCCACAAAACAACACACTTATGCACAATATACAACATGTGAAGGTTATTTAAGGTTAATTAAATTTTAATACTTAAGTAAAGCGCCTCTTAAAACAAGTGGCTGCGGTATAATAACATAAGCGTCCTCATAAACGCTATTAACACGAATGATTCAGACTTTGTCGTTAACACTAAATGGAATTAACCAATGTATATTCAATGTTTGGATATGAAAGCAGAAACAAATTGCATGTTCAATTTTTATTATTGTAATGTTTTTGTAGTCGTGACGTGTGCATGTGACGTCATCACTGTCTCGTCGCCTCCAATTAATTTATTCAGGTGAAAATTTTATTTTTGTTTCAGCTAATGACCGCTGAATTTAACAACTTTTATTATTTAAATTAAGGAAAAATAAAAAGTACCAAACATGAGAGATAAAACTAAAAGTTGATGTAAATGTTGTATTTACAGTCTTCTGCACACGTAAACATGCAGATGTGACGGTTAACGTGTGCTTATGGATTATGTAGTTATCCTTTGCCTGTTTGCTTTAAATACTCACAAAATACAAAATGCAGTATTAGTTGAATAGTAAAGCATTTCTGGTAACTCGTGTATATTTTATGGTATGTCTCTAAAGACGTACATTCAAAGTTTGTGATTTTAGGTTTTTTCCATCACTAATTCAACCTCAACCTATAATTATACAAATTTCCTTTTAGGTAACAAATATCTTTACGATTTTTAAAAACACGACTCAACAAAACAGCAGACAATAAAAGTGTCACGTGAGCTCGGACGTTAAACAATTGTCACATGATTACATAAATAGTACTCGTAATATATCAATACAAGCTGTTGTTAGCTTGTATTGATATATTACTATTTATGTAATCGTACTAATATTTGTACAGTACAAAATTATATTGTGCAGACGGATGACATTCGCAGTATAAAGAAAAAAAAACAGTTGAACCTCTAGGATAACTCATTTAACGATTTTACTTTAGTACCGGCAATACAGTCTCCTTCAAATATGAGCAAATATTTTGTATGAGCAATGAGTTTGGATATTTCGTACAATAAAAATATTTGTCGGATAGATTATTGCGTCCACGGCACGTCATCACTGTGTTAACTTGTTAGCTGCTTAATTGAACAATAGTACGGCAATGTTCTGTTAAATTGAATTACAAATACTTGTTCCACGTTTGTTGTTTCAATGTTCATTGTTGCCATGTTTTATTGCTGAAATATTTTTGCCTGGATGAGTTTATGAATTAATTTATTGACAACAGGTATTCTCGTTTCGATAAATTTATTCAAAATCATGTAATGTTTTATTGTTATTCTCATCACTCACTTGTCTTTGGCGGTAGCGTAGGTGCCTAGTGACCAATAAAACCAATTTCTCAATTGCAATTGGTGCCAATGAGGTTCCATCACTCTGATTGATGGTACGGATCATATTTTAAATGTCACATTACCAAATATCACTTGCTAATAACGTGCAACCAAGATTACAGGCTTGATTCCGATCCAATAAATGTGTCGTGTTGAAGTCACGAAGTTAGCTGACGCAATTAGAGGCGCTCGTCTAGAAATCGGCTTATTCCGGCGATCGCCCTCGGCCCGATATTAGTGCTGCTCGAGAAATCGTCGCACTGTGCACTTGATTAAAATGTTCCGACTTCTTTTTAGTTTTGTGACGATGAAGTGGAAGAGAGATGGAACTGTGCATTAAGACGTTCGAATCCAGCTTTTAATCATAACTGGTTATATAACAAATCATGGGTTTATCTAATAAAACTTTGCCTTTTAGTTTCAAAGTGGTGGGTGTAGAAGTAATACAGTCGAAACATGTTGAACTATACTGTGAAATTCGTTAACCACATTCGAATAATATCAAATGAACGAGGTTCTAGATATACAAGAAGCAAATGGGTTACAGGGTAGCAACTATAGGAACAGCTTAATGTAAAAGATGTTTCAATGTAAAAGGTAGTGCAAACCAAACTAATATTATAAATGTAAAAGTAACTCTGTCTGTCTGTCTGTTACGTTTTCACGCTTAAACCGCGGAACTGATTTAGACAAAGTTTACTATGGAAATAGTTGAGTCCCTGGAAAAGCCATAGTATAGTTTTTATCAAAATATCCAACATCCACGAGAGTCGCGGTCGAAAGCTCTCATCTCAGATGTTTCTTTTTATTTATTTATCTGTCTTGCAGCGTATGTCGCACATAAAAAGCAATCTTGACAACCCCTCCAACTAAGCTAATTTTCATGAGAGTTTACGTCAGTATTGTGATTTTTCCAATGTCTTAACTATTAGGCTACTGCCGCCTAAGAATATTGTTAGTATGTAACAGGAGTATTCAGTTTCACTTGACTAAGTACTAACACGGATCCCTGCAAATCATTTAACAAAAAAAAATGACATATCACCTATCATCCCGGCCCTCTTTAACTCATCTTAGCGCTATAACTGAACAAAGAACTTCTCACCCAGTAAGATTTAATATTTGATTCAATCTTGACGACCCACTAATACATTTCATTTTATAAAATGATTTTATTATTCTATTCTAAATTTTCTTTCTTATTCTGTAAACTTAACCTAGAACCGGAAAATGAGAAAAATATACAGGTTTTGTATAAAACCGCTTATTTGCGAACGGCAGGTACGTCGCCATTTATTTAAATACTTTTTGTAAAATGAGTTTCTCGTATGCTATTTTTACTTGCAACGTCATGTACTTCAGGAAATAAAACCGGATTCAAATTAGTATGAAAATGTAAAAGCTTCTGTGAACGGCATCACGGGATCTGGTTGGCTTCTGCTATTTAATTACAGCGACCATTTTGAACGTATTTCACATTGTTATTTATCATTCTCACCCCGTTAATATAAGGCTTTATTACTATCTTCTTACCTACTAATTAAAATATGAAGAACACGCAATCATTATCATTTAAAAAAAATCGTTTTCGTAGTCTAATGTAAAAATCTTCGTTACAATTTAGATATTCATAAAACTTAATAAATAATATTATATTTAAATATTTTTTATGAAATACTCACCAAAATATTGGTATTAAATCATAAAATGCATTTATTTAAATATCTTAGTAAATATATAACCCAAACTAAGAAACTGACACTTTAACAAAATCCGTGCTCTTAGAAAATGAAATGTCCTGCTGCGTCGTATCTAGATTGCAGTTAGAACCGTAAACTTAAAGTAACATTGAAATAACAAAAGGGGTAATTAGGGCACATATGCTTTGTACCAATTCTCTCTCTATTAACATAATGCAAACATTTGAGCAAAGTGCACGTAGCGATATCCAGTGGAACAGAGTGCACACAACACACCACGTGCTCTCGGGGTACCTACTACAATACCCGGATGTACGAAAACCTCACTTAACCTCCTTTTTACCTAAATGTCAGATTTACATTTTAAATTCAATTTGGAATATGGAATTTTAAAACTTTTTATTTCGTTACGAAACTGTTTAATTAGTAAATTGAAATTCTAGGATTCGCAGTAAAATTTACTTTGATGAGTGAAATTTCTTTACTTAAAACCTCATTTTTAAAGAAAGATAGAACATTCTTAATCTCTTCTCAGGTAGAATATTCACTGAGAAATTATTTTGACAGCACTACACATGAGGATTTAAGGTCGTCAATACACAGGTTGTCTATAAAAGAGCTAAATATTTGTGTGATTCATACTTGAAGCGGCGGTAGCCTAATGACTAAGGCATCGGTCTCGCAATCGTGAGGTCGCGGCTTCGAATCCTACCTATTATATTAGCCTTCGAGCTTAGCTGCAGGGGTTAACAAGATTGCTAGTAATGTAGGACTCAATCCCACATTGCTAGTTATCTTTTTTTTTTTAAAGGTACAGTCAAAACATGTTGAAAAAAAAAAGATACAGCAGTAATTTGTGTAGGCACATACTATTCTTATACTTTTTGTCTATATTAGCTACTAACATACTTTTAAGTAAAATGTAATAACTCACAAATTGAGTTAAAGTTGCTTTAAATAAATGATAATAATAATAATAATGATAGACTACTCAATTTGTATTTGATTCCAAACCCAATAGGCAGCTGATCTCTAGAACGAAGCAACATAATCTCCTACGACGACGTTAGTTTATCAGAACGTAACTGCATCAAATAAAATCCAATTTCACAAAGCAGCGTGTGTAAGTTGCGTAACCCAATAATAACAAAACCGATACGATATTTCCAATCAATTTATATATCCACTGAACTCCACATATACAAGTATAATATGACGCAGAGCCCTACTCCTATCGTATATCTCAAGCAACTCACTAACTGATGAAAGGTATTGAGTGTCCTATTTTCCCCGGCTTCCCTTGAGAACTATACTTCACAGAGTTTGCAGATATCAGCTGTAACTGCATCGCCACGAAGAGAACCCTCCTTAACTTAACAACAAACAACTTTCGGTCGTATCGCAATTGTTTAAGGTTCAAGCGGATAGTGTGAAAGTGCACTAGTGTCCTGTGGGACGTCGGTCGACATGCGATAAATTAATATAAGAATTGAATTTAGAAGTATATTGAAGTGCAGTGTGCTAGTGGATATTTCAATGCCGTTATTATGTTCAGATGCTAAGTGAGTTTGAATGTTTACTTTGAAATAGTTTTAATAAAAACATGTTAAGCAACATTGTAGTCTTTTGTCCTCTCAGTTAGTAAGCCGAGCTGGGGTAATTTATACTATCTCTTTAGATTTTAATTGGATTTTCCCACTTATATGTCTTTATATAAATAGATATAGTAGTAGGTCGTATAGGTATAAGTAGAAAAAAAAACAATTTTTACAATAAACAATAAAAAGTAGGTAATGTCAATGAGCCATAAAAATGACGTTACAGTGAATTAACTGAACGCCTCCATTTGACTTACTAAATGAACTACAGTTCGTAACCCGGTAACCTTTGACTTGTTACTTGTCATAACTTTCGACCTAACTCATTTACAACAATAGACTATTACCATAAGTTTCTTTAGTTTACATACAATTCGCTTACCATAGTAATATACTCAAAACGAAGTATATATTTTTGTTAAGAAACCTGTACACATTTTAAAGTCTATTCAAAGGTAAATTTCCAGATGCATTAAAATCAAAGGATTTATGGAATTGCTTTCATATCGCTTGTCAAGACTGGGGTGGAAGTAATGCGCTATTTATTTTGTATGCTGAGGTTCATGTGGAGATCTATGTTATTTATGACGTTTTATCAGGTTTAATACGACATGGTATACTCTGAGCGGCTTTAGATACACTTGGAGGCTTGTTGAGCCTGATTGACCGAGTGTCAGACTGTTATGTGGAGACCTATGACAGAGACATTGCCTTAAATTTTACAAATGGATAAAAATCATACGATGTTCTGTCCGAACATAGTATGTTTGTTGTTACTTCGCCAAATTAAATAACAACGTGTGGGTCTAGAAAATAGCATTGGCGCCAACGTTGGGTCGAGCGTTATTCTAGATCTAAACGTTGGCGAGTGGCGTTGAGGCCAATGTTGGAGCCAACATGTGGAGCCAGTGTAAAATTGTAGGCCTATTCAGACTTTACAGATAAAAGCACAAACGTGATGTAGAGCTGTTTTAAATTTGTTATGTTTTTTGGACCCGTTAAGGGAATGTGGAGCAAAAAATAGTTGTGCCACCTTCGGAATACGCAAAAATTTGTATTTCGTTTTATTTCAGTTTTTTCAGTTGAATTCTAAAGCTATGGGTTTTTACTATAAAATGTGTACACTGTTTTGAAAGTATATTACATTTAAGACAATCATAGCTTACTTACAGCTCCGCATGTTTTATGGTGTTTGAAAACATGACACCTGAAAAATTGACATGTTGTTTTGAAGCCTAATTAATATCGTTTGTTAAACGAGCAATCATTGCAAAATAAACAACTACGTACATTCTCTTACTTTACGTAAAGATGAACTAAAACTAGTTACCATATTGATATCGAACAACTGTTTGATAATCCAGGTCTATTCTATAACACCCTCATACATACTAGTTTAATACTAAATACTTTAGTAGGGATCTAGAGACACCTGCCGCTGAGCTAATATGTATATCATGTATTTCAACAAACATTGCTACTGCCGCGATGTTTTAGCACTCATTTTAGTATTAAGGAGTAGCATAAAATACTTACAAAATATTGTCACGTTTTAGTTATAATATTGTATATTTTGGGAAATTAAAATACAATGAAATGTTCGTAAATAACTCTTGCGCTCTTTAGTTTCATGTTGTTTAGCTTATTTATGATATGGTATTGCTATAATCCTACAAATACTTCTAAATAGAATTCCTAATGCTTCTGTCAAAAGCATTAGGAGTTTTTTTACGTGTAATATCCACTAAAATTATCGAAAATGATTGAAGTTTGTTTATCGCTTATTCGAACATGCATCGGTATTGGTACAAATAGTAAAATGTATGCAATCAATAATCGCGAGTTGTATTAATATTAATAGTGAATGACTTATCACAGTTATTTACTATTAAGGTTCACACAACGCGTCCTCGACCAATGTACCTACACTCTTACAGGCACAAAATCTCGGTCCACTTTGTTCCGAAGATATTGTCAAGTGATCTGTGATGTATCCAATTATATAATAAATATTTTATTTGTGCACTGTGCATACAAACTCCGGCCCCTTTTTCTCAATGGCTTCTTCTAACTTCATCAGTTGCTGATAGTAGAAGTCAGAATCGATAGTTTTACCCGGCGGCAAAAGCTCATAGTGGACGATTCCTTTCTATTTGTGCACTGTGCGCTGCAAAGTCGGGTCGACACAGCTCGGGGCACAAGTATTTTCGTATGTTCATACAAAGAAAAAAAAAATAGGTATAATTTTTTATTTATTTATAATATGTATGTGCTGTTTTGATCGATGACTTGTTGCCATCTTGTGGGTAGTGCCATGATCCCATTGCTGAAAAAAATTGAGTGTTTTGATCAAATAAATCTGAAATAGTTTTCACAGTGTTCTTTTGAGGTTAATTTTATGCTTCCTAAATAATTCTGATGTGACCGAAACAGACATCAACACATCCCAGCTCTCAAATTTTACATTGTCATTATTTAATGGTATTAAAACAGCCAGGGTCCTTATTCACTATGCTTTTTTTTTGTTTTCGCGGCAAGCTCGCGCGAATTGGCGCATGCGCGATACGCTCAAAGATGTCCACGCGCGTGCGCGGTGCATTTCTAAGCGCAGCTCTCTATATACCATTATGTCAAGATTTTGACAGTTAAAAGTGCAGGCTTGACGCGATAACGAAAAAAAAGATAATGAATAATGGACCCAGTTACTTTCATTACAGCCAAAGAGGTTTGATTATTAACAATACGTTTAAAATACGAAAATACTTTTGCCCCTACCTATAATGTTATAAATTATAGTTATAGGATTCCTTTTTTTGTATCTCAAGCTAGTAAATTCTCTAAAATGATTTAATTAGATATTAGATTTAAGAGACACAAATCCTGCCATTAAAGTACGCACGCATCTTTCATTACGACTCAAATAAGATCCCAAATAACTAACTAAGTTTTCAAAATATTCTCCGCCTATTCACTTTCGTTCCGTTTCAATTTCTGGGAAAGGAAGGTCTCGAGCTCATTTCATCAACATCACATAATAAGGTAATGAGCCCTATTTGTAAGAATATTTCCCCCAAATTTATTCAAAGAGGAAGGCATTCATCTTATTTTTGTCGGTTCAACGGAGTCCCGTCCCTCAATCACAAACCAACTTCCTTATGAAATGATAACGTAAATTGTGCGGATATTGCCCAACTTAAATACTTGCCTAATATCCGTGGCGGATAATGGATTTTAAATAACGGACTAGTAGCTTTTGGGGCGTTATGCAGACCGTGCGGGTCTTTACCTTGTAGTGTCAGCTGTTTAAATATGCCTCATTTTATGTATTTTAAATGTTGGTCGAAAACATTGAGACCAAATACAATTGTTATCCAATAAAGGCAGAATATTTTAATCTCTCAGTTTTATAGTAATTTTATAGGCATTTCTTGTCAATTACTTTATGTAACAATAATTCTGTCAGTCTGTCGATCAGTAACCGTTTATAACTGAAAATTCAAATGACTTCCGAATACTATTCCAATTTATTATTTTAAATAAAACATTGCTCATAAATAAAATAAGAGTTATTAAAATTTTATGATCGCGAAAGTTTACGAACATATACAATACTTTCAAATATTGGGCTAACTGTTATCTACTATGTTATTTTTTTATGTTTACCTAGTCATACATTCTTTTTATTATTTTGGTTAAATTTTAACTTCAACAAACCCTCTACAAATACCTGTATCGGACAACTAATATATTTTTTATAAATTATATTTTTTACTCGTAAAATAACCGCTTTTGCAAAAACCGTAGGTTGCTTTTCTGTACTAAAGTATTAACAAAGCCAATTTGAAAATAAAATAAAATATTTGATAGCCAAGTTAATCTTTCCTGGAGGGCATTATTTCTGTACCTGCATTGTACATTTAGTATGAAAACGCTATTGTAATTTCAATATCATGCCAGCATGTGTCAAAATTAAAGTCAAAACAATTAGATTTGAATTCAGTATCAAAATAACTTTCGCACTATGCTAAAGAAACACTAGAATACCTAATGAAAATGCAATAATAATGGTTCTTTGTGAAAATGAGAATATAAATCCTACTCTTAATGATGTCAATCTCATTATTTATTAAAACGTATTAAGGAACAGTCGAAAGCAGTAAACTGAAGTGAGAAGCTGTCTTCACAAAACGAAATGGCAGCACAATGTGAAGTGCGCGGATGTTCAGCTTATCGCCATGCGCCGCAATAATTACCTTTTCGTAATAAAATGTAAATATCGAAAATTATACAATTTTCTCATTTCATTCTGCGGTGGTATTGATAATTTTAATTCTGAATATCAAGCTTTGCAGTTTCATAAAGATAAAAATAATCTGAATGGATGTATTATATAGTTGCAATACTGTATTTCTAGGTGTTTATCAGGTAAACGCTCAGCTAAATATTCTTCTCACCGATTTCTATTATGGCCGGCAACAAATCTCAACAGAGACAACAGAAGTTTACCTACGTACAAGTTTAAGTGCACTCTATATTCCCTTGCTCATAGTCCGATGGAGCGGAAACCTAACACAACCGGACAGAGATTAGGCGCAGGGTGGACTGCTTTATGGTCACTTACCTACAGTCGACGTTCGTATATAAATGTTTATGATCTACCAAATTGCAAAGTTAAACATCTTTAGGTACCGCTGTATGTTATCTTTTTTAATGTTGCTATAAGATTTATAGAAATAAAACATATCAATCAAATAAATCAATGAATTAACCTGTATCGGTCCTATGTTGGCCGTGGGCCTCACCTAATTGACGCCACAATACCCGTTCCCACCGGAGGGGCAGTGGCGTCATCTGCGTATTTTAAAGCCTTACTGCAATCGCCAACTCGCTCACCAAGCGTGGCTATTAAGTAAATTACCCCAGGACCTATTATAAGTAGGTTCTACTAGGGAGACCCATGCCTAGCAGTGGAACATTATATGGGTTGATATGTACCCGGTCCACACCCTTCCGCATCAAAAACATCCCAGCGACCTTCTTTAGCTCTTCGGTCCATCTGGCTCTAAACAAAACATTTATTATGTACAAAATACCTTGTTTATCGCGTTTCATGTCCATATAATATTTAATAGTTAGTTAATTCAATCATTAATGAAAATAATTTAATCTGAACTTCAATTAATTGTTGATCGACATATTTTATCGGGGCATACAATTAATTAATTAATTTAAACATAGTAAACAACCGGTAACACAATACGTTATCAAACAGATCATTATCGTTAAATATTGTGTATATCATTTTAGGTACATATTATGTTAGCTCAACGAATGAGATAACATATTATGAACATAATTAAGTACGTTATCTCATTCGGTGACCCATGAAATTAACCAGTAAATTTTGTGTGATATAAATATTTTTTATCTTGTGCCGATTAGGTAACAATTACACTATTTTCTTTTTATTCTCAAAGAGAAACAATCCGCATTAAAATACATGTCCTATCCGCATTAAAATATACGTCTACCCAATAAAAAAAAAAAAAAAAAAAAAAAAAAAAAAAGCACCGAGATTCGAGAGCAATATTTTTATTAAACTAATAACGCTCTGTCTCGTGTGGAAAACGAACCCACAACTTTTTGCATAGCTATCGTAAGAACACCTGCTGCATCACCTAGGCACTGTCATCTTTGTAGATGAAAGTCCATTCTCGAATAAGTCACACCGCGCATACAAACTCCCAAAAACTCCGGAGGGCAAGCTAAGTCCATTGGTCGTGGGTGGTGTTAGCATTGTATTACTGAATATGCGTTCACTTCTACTAAGGCTCTAACTATTAAATAATTAGTACTAGGAGGTATACCACATTCACAGATTATAATAAATACATTACCTCACTAATAGACACCCCAACATAAATAGTACTCGCACCTATCTCCTGAGACAAATTAATAAAAATACCTATAAACTACATATACCCTTGCTAGAACTTAATTTATGACGGGACTAGTAAAATATTGCAAGGAAAGGAAATAGTTGAGAAAGTGTTCTGAGAGCCAGGGAACGCCTTTTGGCTGTCCTAGAGATGCGATCTAATGTAGCCTAGATAGTGTTTCTAGTGGATCTGTGTCTAGTTGCCTTTTATATCTACGCCGACGTCCATGTGCACAAGTCTGTATGGATTCTAGGGTATGAGAAAGAAAATAGACATACACCATTTAGGATGGTACAATATATCGCAGTATTAGATTGTTGGTTATGGTATAGAATCGGTACATAAGCTAGAACGCATATAGAACAGAGACAAAGAACTTTAATTATGTTTGGGTATGTATTTAGAATACCAAAAAAGAAAACCGTAAATGGATTGAAAAACCCAAATAATAATCAAATGTAATAATTAGGTATATATAAGGTTTTTAAATCATCAAAGTGAAGCTAATATACAGTAATGACGTTGGAAACACTAGGTATGTAATTCACATAATAATAATAATAATATATTGTGACAACTCACGCAACGATATTTGATCCCAAACTAAGCAGAGCTTGTACTGTGGAAACCAGACAACTGATAAACATACTTATATATTTCTAAATACATATTATAGATAAATAACACCCAGACACAGAATAAACCATCGTGCTCATCACACAAAGTTTTATCCTAGGCGGGGATCGAACTCATGTCCTCCGGCTTAGCAGTCAGGGTCGCTAACCACTAGACCACCAGGCCAGCCTGTTGTAAGGTTAGTAAATTATTCGCAAGCATACCAGTAACGTTTTGCATAAACTAATTAGTTATATTGTAACTGTTCGGTTCAGTGTGCTCAGTTATTATCGTTAATTTATTGAGCTAAAATCAATCACGCAGTTGCATTGCTATGTAATGTGAATGCTAATTGCCTCTTAGGAATCCAGTCGGTATCGCACGATTAGGCTTTACATATTACATGCCAGAGTAAACAAATTAACAATATTGGGTTATCAGTCAGTCAATTGTATAATAAAACCAGGCCGTTACTTCATCACTATTAACCGGTAATAATGGCCTCATTATAATATATACATATAATATATAAAACACATTTTTTAGTATTCTGTAAGATATAACTGTTTATTGTCCGAGAAAAAATAAATTACTAAGGATTTTTTTAAATTAATAGAATAAAAAAAGTACATAAGATGTAAGTAGACACTTAAAATGTATGCTTGCAGGTAATATGAAATACCGGTAGCATTTTTACCGTAGATACTTTGTATCAAGGACTTGTTTGAGAAATCTATTTTTTTTACGTATTATACGTAAAAATCAAATCAATGGCCGGAAATAGAGAAGTGATTTTCAAATCTAGGCTAACTCAGGTAAAAATAGGGGTGCCTCAAGTATCAGTACTAGGACCTGTTTTCTTCAACATTTTTTTAAATTATCTCATCGACTACATTCGTAATGTGAACCCGACTACCCAGTTTTTCATTTTTGCTAACAACACAAACGCTGTCCTATCTGTAGACGATATAAATAGTCTTGAGACAGAAGTTAAAAATTTACTGTCTGCATTCGAAACATGGTTTGCAAACAATAACTTAAAACTAAATATTAAAAAGATAGTGCATACTGTTCAAACCGACAGCAAATAATAAAAAAAAAAATAGAAATAGTATTACTCTCAGCAAAGTAGATGTAGTGGAGAAAATTAAGTTTCTAGGCGCATATATAGATGCCCTGTTGAACTGGAAACCAGAGCTAGTACATGTGGTCGATTCCTTGCGTAGCCTAGCCTGTTATGCAATCAGAAGTTTTAGGGAAGAATTAACGATCAATCAATAAAAAAATATACTCACACCTCTGGTTGAATCAAAACTTAGGTATAGCATTTTGCTGTGGGGAAATAGCTACAAAACTCGGTATTTCTAATTCAGAAAAGAGCGTTTTGAGCCATGATTCAGATAAAACAAACGATTTGAACATGTTAACTGTTCCTTGTCTACATATTCTGGTACTCTTGTCAGATTTAGTAAAAAAATAGACAAGTTTGAATAGAACGAAGACAGTTTAGATTATTAGTACACCCTAAATTTAATGTCATGCAGCACGGTTCAGAAGTGCAAGCTATTAATAAATATAATAAACTACCAATAAAAATTAAGAGTATAAACAGTGTGAAACAAATAAATGATTGTCTTTTCTGTTGCATAAATCATACTATAGCATAGAGGAATTTCAAACTGATGCTATTTAATTGTATAATATATCCGCTAAAAGTTGTGTTACCATGTTATGTTATGATTTAACGGCCGTGGTATACCCGTGGCCGTTGCAATACGGTCAAAAAGTCCGGTAACAAAGGTATTTAGCCTTAAAATAAAATATTTAAGCGATTAAGATCCGTAGCTTATAAAATTCTATAATTTATACAAATCGCGAAAGTTTACAAACATATAAATGACTTATGACAAATAGAATTGGGTGAAAAAACTAATGGGCAGCTAAACTACATAATATCTTCTCTTCTTATCTTCAGGGGCACCAACAGTCCGTCTGAATGGAGGAATCATCATCGAGCTGGCTCGATGTCGATGCTGTCGTCCCTCAAGGCGGTATCCTCTCACAACTTCTATTCTCACTTTTCATTAATATTTTAACATCCGCACTTTAATGCACGTATCACCTGTATGAAAATAGAGGACTTAAGTGTAGCAGTTGTAGAGGTTAACCCGGAGCTTGAGAATATTAAGAGTTTGTCCAACAGATATGGTTTAAATATAAATCCCACCAAATGTCAAGCCATTGTTATAGGTAGCTCCAGAATGATCAGCAGAATGGACATGCCATCTCTCACACCTGCGGTTTATAATGGAATGGTCATTCCTTTCAGTCGCATTGTTATAGATCTTGCTTTGCACATTGACGCCACGCTTAACTGACAATGTCAAGTCTGAAATGTTAGTGAAAAGGTTACTGGATCATTAAGGACTCTCTATCGGCTTAAGAACATCCTTCCAATTAAAACCAAGACACTACTTGTACATACTTTAATTTTCCAATTATTGAGTATGGTGATCTCTTATCTCGATCTTAATGCAGATCTGCTTGACAAGCTTGAGTGTCTTCTCAACAATCGCATTTGATTCATATTTCAACCTTCGTAAATACGACCATTTGTCGAACTACCGCTCCCAACTGACATGGTTGCCTATTCGGCAACGCCGTAGTCTGAGGGCGCTGACTTACTCTATTCTATTCTTCACTTTTTGAATGCTCCTAGTTATCTTTCTTCTCTATTTTAATATTTGTGCTCTAGTCATGTCAGAAATCTTCGATATTCTAATACCCTGTTACTTCTCTGTTCGTCCATAGCTCAGCCATAATTTAATCCTCTTTCCCGAGATTATTCTAGATCCTATTAGGTCTTAAGCCTCAGATAAACTATAATAATAAAGATAAAACCCACATTGAAGAACTTTGGTAACGAGATCGATAAAAATATAAAATAGCAAAGGAAAAGAACACCAGCTTCAAGATCGCGCCACCTTGACGAAGAATCGTTTAAGCGCACTGACTGCTGGCACCCCCGAAGATTGGATGAGAAACAATCAAGAGCAATGGACGAGGCCTTTAGATGAGAGAGAATACGTAGTAAAATATCGTGACAGACGATATCTACGGCATTGAAGGTATTCGGGAAATCTACCAAAGCCAAAACTCTGGCTTTGGTTTCATCCATGCCTGCCCTGATGCCAACAGTCACTTTAAGAAGAACAGAGCTGGTGCTATGTCCTGGCCTGAACCCTGATTGGAAAGGGCTTAACGATTGATTACGATGAACAAATTGTGTCATTTGTTTATGTACACAAGCATTCAGCACTTTTTTAAAGAAAGAAAGAATATAAATAGGTCGATAATGGTAAAAAAGAGTAGAATTAGAGATTTTAGATAGAGGGAAAAGCATAACGCTATTAAGATGGGAAAGTGTTTCGTTAGGGTTTTTGTTAGGGTCGGAAGAAGATAACACTTTATAAGACAAGTAGCTACAGATATAAATGGCAACTCTGATACCTCTTATATCAACCCGATCATGCCTTATGAAAATGAAGCCGAGGAGAGCGTAGGAGGTAGAAGGAAGGTGAGGTTTGAGCCAAGTCTCTGAAACTAAAATGGCAAGTACGTTAGTAGGAGCAAAGGCTTCAACTAAGTCGCTGTACTGACTAGGGATTCTTAGAGCATTGATGTTACAGACATTATAAACCCTTTGGTAACCCATTAACGGCTGGTCTCAATAACGTAACTATCAATAACTGCCTGTAAAAATAGCTCACTTAGGTGGCGAAACTGACATTTGTGCGTCTCAATAACCGTCGATGGGTAGAAAATCTTACCTTTGACATTAAACTATCGTTAGGAGGACTCTCACCTAACTCGGGTAATAATCTTCTTAGAAAAATAAAAAAGAGCGTTTCAATTACGCTTTTGACAGATAACTTTAGTTCATAGAATTACTAGCTGTTATAAAACTATAAACTGCCAAAATCGACCGTTTAACAATAAATAAACCAATGATACGCGATGAAAATTGCCGATACAACCTTCAAAAGACATACAAAAATCAAGAAAACAAGACAAGAAAAATCAAGAACGCATTTATTAGCTAAACGTAATATCACTACTATCGTTGTAGGTTAGATACGGCAATGAGATCGTCGTCTCAGTACTCAGAAACATACATTACACTACCCGAAATCAGGGTGCTAAATCAAAGGTGGCCTTGAAAACTAATTAGATTAACCGTTATACACCTTTCTTTTTAAGGTTTTAGATTCAGTGTAGGTATAATAAGCTCATCATTAGCAAGTTAGAAAAATAAAAACACTGACGGCCTCAAGAACTAAGATTTATTTAACAAATTTCACACATCACATTTTTAACAAATTAAACACACATCAATTTTCACCCACTTCAAGCAGTCTGAATAATTAAAAATCTTGCACACATTAAAATCCGATGAGAGTCATTATCAATTTATCATACATCAATTATTTATGATAAGTCTTTGTATTTGCAGTGGAACAGATAAATCGCGTACATTTTAGCCAAATCTTCAGGAATCGGTTTTCATTTTTTATAAGTCATAGCTTATACGATCGCTCTTTACGCATGCGCGCGCTGTGCTCAACTAGCGCGTTTAACTAAACGCGCTAGTTGAGCACAAAACCTATGTTTATTATATTTAAAAATATTAAATAGTTGAAAAAATGAAAACAACTGTTTTAATTTTTATCAACTATTTAATATTTTTAAATATAATAAACATAGGTTTTTTAGTATGATTATCAAGATATAGATATAATAAAAATAGTGATAATGTAACTAATCTAATACGTTATATTAAAAACAATATTTTTTTAGAATACTAACATACTAGATTATTTTTGCTGCGTGCACAAATAAAACGTCTGGGAGGGAAACAATTACTAGAGTGAGGAGACTTTAACTATCGTTAGTCTAACTTAAACTTTACGTAAATATTGATATTGAAGCGACGGTAACGGTAAAAGTAAATGTTGCATTTTGGTAGTTTCTAGAGTTAAACTGTCAGTAAGTTATTGAGATCGGCCGTTAATGATTCCCTCAAGAAGTCATCTAGCAAACCTGCTACTGAACAAAAACTATCATCATTCAATGTGTCTAAGGATTTATTGGCAGAAATAAACGATTTGTTATGAGATCTAAATAATAAATAAATATTATATACCTGTATAATATATAGAATAACTATATATACTAAAATGAATATTGCAACAAATAAATATAAAAAACATATTTGCACTTACTCGTTTACCTTTTTGCACCACCCGACAGCAAGCACTCACAAAAAAATACATTATTATCGTTAATAAAGAAAATAACATGATTATATACAGTAAATTACACAACGCACCTAACAGAATGACAATAAAATTCGGAACTTAACCATTAGAACTGACAACTTAAAGACAAATATCAAAGTGAAAAGTTTAAAAGTTTATAGTTAGAAAATAAAAAAAATTGGGTAAAGTAAATATTCACGTTAAGTATACAATCGGTAAAAGAGGTAGTCAACTGGTTGCTACAACTAAACTATGCACGGAGTGAGTTATGTAAAGAAACATAAAAGTCACGACACTAACACAAACATTCACGCACAAAGCACGCTTTAAATTAATAAAGATTTAAATAAAAAAAAAACCGATCACGCACATTGTTATTAACGCGTTGAAGTCGGTTTCGTTCTATTGTCTCCGACGTTATCCCCGCATTGCTCATCCATCGAAGTCATTTTATGGCGGCTGCCGTCGAGCGTTTTAATGGTGATAGTGGCGTCGAGCGTCCATACAGCCCTAATACCGTGGTATTGACGAGCTCTACTGAAGACCGCCTGCCGGGTTTATGTTACAAATCTCTTCTTTTACCGACACTGAAGAGCCCCTTCATGACGACTTTGCTCTTCATTCGGCAGATCTGAAGTCTATGCTGGCAAATCGGACAAGGATGGATCGGGGCCGATCTTGACTCTGGGCTCTTAATATAACTCTGCAAAATGTCCTAAAGACCTTACCTTTTCCGCACAAGGCCAAGTGTTGTAGTCGCGCAATCTTCCTTCTCCAATGTGGCAAGAAGTTGCTTTTCGACATGACCTGATCTCAATTCCGTCCACAATTCTGATGCAGTCATTAATTTGCTTGCGGAGCAACCAAGTAACTGAACCGTGAGATCCCGAAAGGTACGAAAGTCTTAAGGTTCATTTCCGTGCATCGCGGCCGGTCGGCCGCGATGCACAGAAACGAACCTTTACGCAACTTTCGCAACTGTGTCTTTGGAAAATGCTCCACTGTTCAGCTGAGCTTCAAGCGTTTGGTAGCAGAACGTCCCATTCCCAAACTCGTCACGCTGTTTCAGATGGTCCCAATCCCAGATGGTCCTATTCCCAGATGGTCCTATTCCCAGATTGTCCTATTCCCAGATTGTCCCATTCCCAGATGGTCCTAGGGATGGTAACGCATGACGCAATTTTATGATAGGAGTATGAATAAAAAATGCTTCTTGAATTAATTATTAGGCCTTATTAGGCCTGTTAATGACGTTGATGAATACTACTTCAATCTATTTTGACATGACTTTAATTTATTTTAACGTGTAAGTTTATGAAAAAAAGTACCTGGATACTTTTTTTATAAACTTTACGCCTGCATAATTCGTTACAGCAAGAACAGCATTCTTCCAATATTGCTAAGGTTTTAAAATCAGGCGCTTTTTTTGTGTTTTGTACCATGGATGAAAAATATTGTTTTAAAAACTTAGTGTGCATGTTTTAATAATCCTTGATATTGTGTTTTTCCTTACTTTAAAGTGTCATTTTGTCAGAAAACCGTACAAAAATTAAAAAATTACTAATATCGTATTTTATAAAAAAAATGAGGGTAGATGCTTATTCATAGAATATTATTATGATGTTTACGTTTCTGTTTAGTTCATTCCCCAACTAAGTGCACAGTCATTTATCGCGGATACATTGTAATTCTCTCTTTAAATTATAACGGTGTGATGGATCATAACTTTGAATTTATAAAAAATTAGCGAGGAGGACGAAGTTTAATTTGTGGAACATACACATACAATAAACATAACGATAACAGTGATGGAAGCTCCAAATGGCGTTGTGTGAAAAGAAAAGAGTGCAGTGCTTTTTTTTAAATTTCAATAAATGTTAATTTGTATGTTAATTCAAGAAGCATTTTTTATTCATACTCCTATCATTAAAATTGTGTCATGCGTTACCATCCCTGGGACCATCTGGAAATGGGACAATCTGGGAATAGGACAATCTGGGAATAGGACTATCTGGGAATAGGACCATCTGGGATTGGGACCATCTGAAACAGCGTGACGAGTTTGGGAATGGGACGTTCTGCTACCAAACCGCTTCAAGGTCCTTGAAAGTCTCCTCTAGTGACTTCTGTGTGGACTTAATTCCATTTATTTGAGACATGTTGTGTGAATGCTATGCTGGTAGGTGGCGTAATGCAAGGTTAATAAAACTGCTTAACCCTAGACACCTAACCTTCGGCGAATCGACGAATACACTACACAAATATTTATATCTCGTTTCGTGGCGTGCGTCTATCATCACGACGTCGCTTGTCAACATAGTATTCGCCAAGCTTTCTCGGTATAGGAGGCTGTCCGGCCGGTAAGTACTTGATTTTCCACTAAATTACGATATTAGTCGTCGCGTCGTTTCGACGAATAGTTAGGTTTTGTGTTACTTTTTTTACAAATAATGTTTATTGCTGTTTTTATGATGGCTTCGTCAATTGCTGTCTGATTCACGTATTACGCGTTTATTATTAGGTGAGGAAGACCTTAGCACAGTGGAGGAGTAAACTAACAGCGAAGCCGAAGATAACGTGGCGGTGGATGATGTAGAAAGCGACACACAAGACGACCCTTCCTTTTCGTCCCTTCTGATCAAGAAGATGTTTAAAATCGTTTTTTATCTACTTTTCAAGATTTTAAACGAGAGCAGAAGAAGAAGAAGAGTTATTCTGGAATTTTGACTTTCTCGAAAACCAATATCCGAAGTCAATCCCGTCATGGTTGGGCTAGGAGCAAAAGGCACCGGCTGGAGGCTCCACGGGCAGGTGTTCGAACCGTGGAGGCGCTCCAGCCGGTCCTGGAGGAGTGGGTGGGGCGGCAGCACGGGACCCTTTCCTTCCGGCTAGTGCAGGTCCTCTCCGGGCACGGGTGCTTCGGGAAGTACCTGCACACGGTTGCTAAGAGGGAACCGAGTCCCGCCTGCCACCACTGCGACTGCGGTGAGGACTCGGCGCAGCACACCCTCCAGCATTGTCCTGCTTGGGAGGGGCAACGTCGAGTTCTCACCGCAGTGGTCGGAAGTGACCTCTTGCTGCCGGCCGTGGTTCTGTCCATGGTCCGGAGCGAGTGGTCGTGGTATGCGGTCGCATCTTTCTGCGAGGACATCATCTCACAGAAGGAGGCGGCTGAGCGCGTCAGGGAAGAGAGCTCCCTGGCGGATCCGCTCCGTCGCCGGCGAACCGGGCGGCGTCGGCGCGCATATCTGCGCCTGATGCCGCCTTAGGTGGGGCTGCGAGCGGGCGTACGGGGTAATCTGCCCTGCCCGCGGCCTTCCGTGGAGGCGCGGCGCCCTGTGTGTATCCAGGGGCCGCGTGGGTGTGAAATGCCCGGAACGCAACAACATCGCGTCCGGGCATTGCCACTGGGCGGGCCGCCGACGGTATAACACATTCCGGCGGCCCGTTCGCGAAGGTGGCGAGCGATACACGGCGGGTTTTTTAGTGGGTGCAAACCCCACACTACCTCCACCGTCTTCCCCGGACGGTGGGGGTGTTCGTCAGGATTTTTTCCCGCCAAAAGAAAAAAAAAAAGGAGCAAAAGGCATATTTCAAGCAGTACAGCTGGGTTAAATATTGTACAAGTTGGTAGAGAACCGATGCGTATGGTAACGAATATTTTAGACCCATTATTATTATTCTAACAATTAATTACTGGTCAGATGTTGGACA
The DNA here is from genome assembly GCA_945859575.2 of Herminia tarsipennalis. Lineage (NCBI taxonomy): Eukaryota > Metazoa > Arthropoda > Insecta > Lepidoptera > Erebidae > Herminia > Herminia tarsipennalis. The sequence continues at coordinate 40,106,336 of OX243830.2, forward strand.
AAATTGTGAAATGGACTAAGTCTGAGATTGCGATAAAAAGGCAAAACTACGCTCAAACTACGTTAACACAGAAAGACACTAGCAAAGAAGACATCAAAGCTCTTCTTGGTATTCTGGTGTAACGTACAGGTCATCTGACCCTCGATGTTTCTGGTACAATATATGTATCCTGTATGAGCAAATAAATGTGCTATATCCTACTGGGATGCCTGCGTTTTGATGACAAAACTATACTTACAACTATGCTTACAATGACAAAAAAATTATCGCTTTACGCCTATAAGGGACATACGGGAAATGTTTATGGTTCAGGTGCCGCCAAAACTATGTCGTTGTCACAGCTATTGATGATCAGCTATTGACATTCCTGGAAATTTGCTTGGAAATACGTACTATGCCGAAGCACGTCAAAAATAAAATTAAAGACATATTAGGAGTCAATATTAATGAAGGTCAAGGTGACGGTCAGGGTCAGTCATCTTCTTGCAATGACCTTGAAACAGTCGAAGTACCTTATACTAGAAAAAGAAAAGTCTGTGCTCTATGTTCATATAAAAAAGGCACATGTCAAAGTTGTATTGCTCAAAATGCAATACTGTAATTTGTGGTAGCATAAAGTTGATTTTTGCATAAAATACTTATCAAAATAATTGTTTTATATTTTTTTACTGATTGATAAGACTGTTATTATTAATGTTTGCCAAAAAAGAAAAAGCTAATTTATGTTGTTGTTTTACAAAAAAAAATGTCTATGTAATGACCTCCTTTGAGCTCAAAAACTAGTGTCTCACAATATATGATATTAATTTTTTTTAAATCTATTAAAATAGAAATTAATTGTTTTATTTAATAAAATAATCATTACTTTATATATTTAAGTAATAAAAATAGCGTTGATACATATTATTACATAAAATTAGAAGCTCCAAAAATTGCTCGTCGGATCAACGTATGGTTCGGTTTATAGGACTACGTACGAAGGTTAGGTGTCCAGGGTTAAATAGCTGTACAAACGTAAGTACTACGTTATTGTATTCTAACAAGTGCGAAAAGGTTAAAAAGTCAATAAAAACTGAGTCATTTTAATTTAAAATAAGTTTCAAAATTGAGACAATGTGTTAACTTTTTCAACACGTATCTTCTGGTAGACACTGATGTTATCTACTACTGCAAGAGTTGTACCGACTGAGTCCATACTAATATTATAAAGCTGAAGAGTTTGTTTGTTTGTTTCTTTGAACGCCGTAATCTCAGGAAGCTACTGATCCGAATTGAAAAAATATTCTACTGTTGGATAGTTCATTTATCGAGGCTATAGGCTATATAATATCCCGCTACGATCAATGAGAGCGGAGCAGTAATGAGAAATATTTCAAAAACGGGGAAAATTTACGCAGACGAAGTTGCGCGGGTCAGCTAGTAAAATATAAAATCAAGTTTCAGTGGAATACAAGAAAATGCTTAATTTTGGAACTTTCCGTGCACCACTACCACGATTTCCAATATATTAAGACCACTAGTATCGAATTATTTGTACGTGACCGATGGAATCATGTCATCAAACCATCAAGGAGACTTGTATTTGAGCTTGAGTTTGGTGTGAAATATCTTTACCTTCATCGGTAACGCGCGGCGAGTCAAGCCGTCACGCGCGCTCATAAGTACACGCGGTAAACAATTTTGAACTGTATGTTTGTTTATTAAGGTAAGTTTTCGCATATATTAGTATTCCTTTCGTGTACGTCGGCAGATTTTATGATATTATCGCGACAATCGTTACGTGTATTGGGGAATAAAAGTTGTTTGTTCGTAAACGTCTGTTACGTGTCAAATTTACTAAAATTTATTGGGAAACAAACTAAGTTCGCCTTACTTGTTATGAATCGGTAATGGCCACATCGATACATTTGTTTCTATGAATTTAGTAGCGTTTGTCATGCCAACGGAACCCCTTTCGTCCTTGGTTGCCTCGTACGTCGCCTTAACATAAGCTTAAATAAGCAACAATACTGCTTAAGAAGTATAAAAATAAGGGTGAGGTTTGAATGGAAGGTCAGCCTTCATATTAAATTTCAATTCTTGTTACTCTTGGGCAACACAGATCTCAAGTACGACCCGTATTAAAATTTTCCCTTTTTTCTATGTACAAAAAACATTTGTAATAAAGAATCTACAAAGAAACTCACAAAAATACTTTAAACATTCAGTTTGTAATACCGCGGTCCATCATAAAGCCCCTAATACACGAACATATAAAACAGTAGTCATCAGGTCCCTGTGTGGAACAAAGGAACAAAACAGCTCCACTTCAAAGACGCCTGATTGTTCCGTGTCCTACTGTCACAGCCGCTCTGTGAATGCAATTCTTTTACAACGGATTTACGCCTCAATTTTGAATTTATAGCCTTCATACTTCACAAAGATAGGGAAAGGATGAGTTAACTGTTGACAAACGCAGGAGTAGACTGGTATATTGTTTATGTGGATAACGTGCCTTTTACTTAAAGCTTTTACTTGCAGTAAATATTTCGCCACTTAAAATAAATATATTTTTGAACTACGATTATCTAAAAGTGGAATACGAACTTCTGTCGTACTGTGGAGTAGCAATATCGATGAGTTGAGATCATTTTTGTCTCTTTCCCATTTTTTTATCTTTGTTTATGACTGCATTTTTTTGTAAGCAAAATAAGTATATTTTCTTTATTTTTCTAGTTAATGTCAACTAAAGGTGAGTGATTTTAACTTTGAACATATTTCTTATTTCAACCTGATACTACTGAGTACAAAAAATGGTCTTAAATCGCGACAAAATAGACTTAGACAAAATAACTTTGATACTAGTTTTGTGTACAATGTATACTTGACTTGTATGTAGGTACTATTATAAGTATCTTCTGTGAATAATTATTGTCATGATCTTGGCGGTAGTCAACCGGAAAATAAAATATTCCGCTCGAGTACACTCGCTTATTTTATCGAAACAATTTTAATGTCGTCAATTTTGAAGATTTTTTATTGAGATCAAGTCCAGTGACGTTGATGTTATTGTAATTAATTCACCAATTTAAAGTACACGCTAAATATCCTTCAACAACTGTTTATATATATATATATATATATATATATATATATATATATATATTTATTTGACTGCCGGCGCGGTGGGAGTGTGTCCAACTGCTACGCAAGAGGTTCGATTCCCACACGAGACACCACTTTGTGTGATCCACAAATTGTTGTTACGGGTTTGGGTGTACTTACTAATTTTAGCGAAGCGAAGGAGACCGTGATGCGTGATTACAAAGGCCATTCTTTTCTTTCTGATAGTTCAATTAACATTCATTAAAATATATAAAATCTCGGGACAATATTTTTATTCTATACTAGCTGTGCCCGCGACTTCGTTCGCGTGGAAGTTGGGTTTATATTAAGGTAGTTTACATATATTACAATTCAACTTCTGTGTAAAACATATTGTAAACATGCTTCACAATGCCCTGTGGCATCTATGGATATTTGGGCCTAGCTTTAATCAGGGCCCAACATATGGCAGGGCAAGCCAAGCAAATGTCCAGTGCAGCAAAATGAAGGGCGACAAAGTTTATGGCGCCAGACGGTTAGAAGACAAATTATTAAAATTCCGACGACCACACCTCGACAAAAAAGTGATTTGCATCACATCAAATACTATTAATATTGAAAAATTCCCTCACCACGCGAGTACTGGGGCGGTTTCGAGTTAAATGAAGCTCGAAACCGCCCAATTACTCGTGCGAAATTTTGAGTTAAGGAGCTTCGATTCTGACTCCGATAGGTCGAAAATTCCGATTGATTTTAAACCTCCGACTCCAACTTCGGCTCCGACACTTTTAATACGGACCTTTTAATCGGAGGTACCTAGCCGCTCCTTCAAGATAATTTATACATCTATACTTATAATAAATCTGTAGAGAGGTCAATTCTGTACATGAAATATATTTCCAAAATAACTATCAGGGGGTGATTCGGGATCGATACTGATGCCAAAAATGCAATCAGTAAAATTTTTGTCTGTCTGTCTGTCTGTCTGTATAACCGTTATAGAAACAAAAACTACTCGACGGATTTTAACGAAACTTGGTACAATTATTTTTCATACTCCTGAGTAGGTTATAGTATACTTTTCATCACGCTACAATCAATAGGAGCAGAGCAGTGAAGGAAAACGGGAGAAGTTACTCCATTTTTTAAGCTTTCGTCGCGTGTGCAACCGTAATGGTTAAAGCTACACAGAAATCATGTATGACGGAAATGTTCTCCTTAAAATTATATAAAAATTTCCCACGACAGCATAATGTCTATCTTTTATGGTTGACTTACAATATCACGTGTAACTCCCGATAGCTTAGTAGTTCGAAGCTTTCTGATTATATTTGTCTACTCTTACGTTTATAACACTCTCAGTCATCCCTAATTAAAAAAGTTAACATAATTAACTATTCCATAAAAAATACTAATAGAAATCGGTATAGAAACACCAAAGTTATACATGAAATACGCTAATAATAAGCCATCGCGCGTGAATACTGAATCATGCTATCTATCTATATCTATACATTATAATAAAATTGTAAATTTCACGTGTCTGTACATGGCCGAACATAGTGAAAAAAAAAATTGGGAAATGTTCGAAAAGAGTATTTAAACACATTCCTACATTTTTAGAAATGTCTGTCTGTCTGTTTGTTTGAACACGCATCACGCAATATTAGACAGATTCGGTTGAAATTTTGTATGTGTAGTCTGGATTAACATATAGGCTATAATTTATAATTTATCATTATGCTATCGTCTATGGGGAGTGAGCGGCAACGTATGTTTTGTCGAACCATTATGGTTTTTGACAATTTTTTTCACAATAAGACATTATTTACAATTGTAACCCATGGAAACAATAACTTCACGCTAAAACTATTAGGAGCTAAACACAACATTTTCAATTTTCTTAAGATCAGCTATTTTAACCGCGTTTGCATCAGCTGAGGTGGTCTATTGGCACAAGTAGCGGTATAAAACGAGCGAGGTCGGAGGATCGACTCCCTAATTGCGAGTCTCTTTTTGTGTTGTGTTAAAATTATATTTATTCTTTTTTTTAAGTATTTTTCTAAATGTTTACTTATTTATACAAGCTTTTATTTTCGACTTTAACATGTTTACTTTGTTTAACAAATTTTAATATTAATAATCACTTCCAATAGGCACCTTTATCATTGTTTTGCATGAATAGTGATTATGTTATAAATGTAGAAATGAAAAACAATATTTGATTACAAATAAACAGTAATTACTTGATATTTTATAGAATTTATAAATGTTAATTGCTTAAAAAAGCTCGCCGTGTGGTGCCGGCTTAAGAATAGTACCACCCCATCTCTACCCGTGGGTGTCGTCAAGGCGACTAAGGGATTTCACTCCGGAGGACGGGCAGCAGCGTCCTCTGCGTATTTAAAGCCTTACTGCGATCGCCAACCCGCTCGCCAAGCGTGGCGATTATGGCAATTACCCCCAGGATCTACATACTAGTAGGTTCTACTGGGGAGACCCGTGCCCAGCAGTGGGCCATCATATGGGTTGATATGTATAATATGTATATGTATGCTTAAAAAAAATGAAAGATTAAGTCCGCGTTACATCAAAATAAAACACGTGGCGCCATCTGTGATTCGATTTCTTCTGAGTGCCAAAATTGCTTACCTACAAATGTTAATAAACTTTCGCGATTTGTACACATTATGAAAATATATGTATTACGGGTCTTGATCGCGTGAATAATTTAAGGTTAAATACCTTGCTTACCTACGTTTAATATGCATGATAGTTTAATATAAAATCATCAAGTATAAAAATAAACTTATCCAGTTTTGAAAATAGATGGCGTTTAAATACAAATTAAAAAGAATCAGGAAAATTGATTTAGAAAAAAAAACTGAAATTCTTACGTAGAGGGATATGAATATATGATGATCTTAATTTGCGACAGGATGACACACCTATTTTTAAATTCAACAATGTAGACATTATAAAATAATATTTTAATCTTCTAAAGTGAGTGAAAAAAAATATTGAAATAAGTTTAGAAATAGTATTTAAACACAAAAAAAGATATCTGAGTATATCTTTTAGAAACGTTTGAATGTTGTTTGTTTGTTTAAACACGCATCACAGTACCGCGGGAATGCAATGTTTTAAAACTATTTTGCCCCCGCAAAATAGTTTTAAAACATTGCATTCCCGCGATACAAACACGGACACAAAGTAGGTGTACTGTAGACTCGGAAAATATCGCTCGGGCAGGACATAACCTGCGATCATAGGGAATCTGTGAGAGTTTTTTCCATCATACTTTTATTACCTATGCATAAATTATCTTGAAGGAGCGGCTAGGTACCTCCGATTAAAAGGTCCGTATTAAAAGTGTCGGAGCCGAAGTTGGAGTCGGAGGTTTAAAATCAATCGGAATTTTCGACCTATCGGAGTCAGAATCGAAGCTCCTTTACTCAAAATTTCGCACGAGTAATTGGGCGGTTTCGAGCTTCATTTAACTCGAAACCGCCCCAGTACTCGCGTGGTGAGGGAATTTTTCAATATTAATAGTATTTGATGTGATGCAAATCACTTTTTTGTCGAGGTGTGGTCGTCGGAATTTTAATAATTTGTCTTCTAACCGTCTGGCGCCATACACTTTATCGCCCTTCAATTTGCCGCACTGGGCATTTGCTTGGCTTGCCCTGCCAAAAACCATAATGGTTCGACAAAACATACGTTGCCGCTCACTCCCCATAGACGATAGCATAATGATAAATTATAAATTATAGCCTATATGTTAATCCAGACTACACATACAAAATTTCAACCGAATCTGTCTAATATTGCGTGATGCGTGTTCAAACAAACAGACAGACAGACATTTCTAAAAATGTAGGAATGTGTTTAAATACTCTTTTCGAACATTTCCCAATTTTTTTTTTCACTATGTTCGGCCATGTACAGACACGTGAAATTTACAATTTTATTATAATGTATAGATATAGATAGATAGCATGATTCAGTATTCACGCGCGATGGCTTATTATTAGCGTATTTCATGTATAACTTTGGTGTTTCTATACCGATTTCTATTAGTATTTTTTATGGAATAGTTAATTATGTTAACTTTTTTAATTAGGGATGACTGAGAGTGTTATAAACGTAAGAGTAGACAAATATAATCAGAAAGCTTCGAACTACTAAGCTATCGGGAGTTACACGTGATATTGTAAGTCAACCATAAAAGATAGACATATGCTGTCGTGGGAAATTTTTATATAATTTTAAGGAGAACATTTCCGTCATACATGATTTCTGTGTAGCTTTAACCATTACGGTTGCACACGCGACGAAAGCTTAAAAAATGGAGTAACTTCTCCCGTTTTCCTTCACTGCTCTGCTCCTATTGATTGTAGCGTGATGAAAAGTATACTATAACCTACTCAGGAGTATGAAAAATAATTGTACCAAGTTTCGTTAAAATCCGTCGAGTAGTTTTTGTTTCTATAACGGTTATACAGACAGACAGACAGACAGACAAAAATTTTACTGATTGCATTTTTGGCATCAGTATCGATCCCGAATCACCCCCTGATAGTTATTTTGGAAATATATTTCATGTACAGAATTGACCTCTCTACAGATTTATTATAAGTATAGATAGATTTATTGTGGTAATGTGTTTCAAATACGAAAAAAGTTCGAAGAATAAAATACTGTTGACTAACACTTACGCGCATAACATCATCCAACAAACAGTTATGATTAATTCTAAATATCAGAAACCAACGATTCTCTGAAAAAATGCTTTTCCTGAATTTGTCTCGAGTAAAGTATATACAGGTCAGCCATATTAACGGTTTAATTTGATAAGCTGGTCTGTGTTAAAGGATAACGAAAGTTAGACAGTCGACTGCTAATCTCTCACCTTCATGTTTTTCGATGCAGATAAAGCGTGCGATTATAAAATGAAAACCCGTCAAGCGCTAAGCGGAAAAGGACCGTGACGGTTCTTTATTTTTAACAATCTCTTATTTTTATACAAATACAGCTTCTTACTACCGTAAAATAACCATGAACGTAAACAGGCAGACTACCTTGAAGCCACTTAATCGTTGAGCATACTAATGTTTGACTAACGCCACCCTTGCTTTAAAAAGATAATATTTAATTTGAAAAAAATACTACTTCATTATTATTCGGGTCACAAAAAAGCGGCGGTGTGATATGTGACAGAACACGATTTACGTATAGGAGATTTAATAATAGTCCAAAGGCGACTGCGGCCGAGTTGACCCGGTGTCGTCTCGGCACGTGGTCACGAGCCGGGACATAAAGGCGTCATGTAGGTCGTGTAATAAGGCATTAATGTCCCATTTGTTGAGCACTTACTGCTCTCTACAGCAAAATGAGTTGTTAGAACGCGTGTTTTTACCATTATAGTGTTGGCCAAGTATCTACCCGTAATATAAATGTTGGTATTTTTATAGCGCCATTAAACTTGTTTTATTTTGAACGGACGGGCGACCATTTACCGATAAGTTTCTATATTGAAACAATAACGCACATTATGCATATTTATTATAATTGGAATCATGTTTTATGTCAATGATACAATGTATTTTATGTATATAAAGTCTGAAGCAATTGAAAATTAAGCCTTTGGTGAGTAAGTGTGGGTTACTGGAAATTTACAGAGCTCTTTGTTCAAAGAGTCATGCTACAAGTAGACGATATAACTTTCAGTGATACTGCTCCATTTTATTAACAATTTATTCATGTTTTAATGAACATGATCCTGGTGATCTGTGGCAACGCGTAAATGACAACAACATGGGTGGTCGTAGTAGGTCGCTACGTAGCGAAGGCATTAAAAAGAGCTACCTAACCAACTTCTTTGTATAAATGTTATGATTTATTTATCATCGCTAAGACTTAGATTGAACTCTAATGAGCGCTGTGCTTAGGCTCAGCCCAAGCTTGCACAAAGATGAGCTTTTCTCGATATATGGGCTATCCAACACTATAATAACTTTTTACTTTGACCAAGTAGTTCCTGAAATTAACGCGTTCAACCAAACAAATAAACAAACTCTTCATCTTCATAATATTAGTATAGATAATTAAATCTAATTTAAGCACTAATACCAATAACTTTTTAATCTTGTATTTGCCCAATTTTGTCCAGTTTTATCTAAGCTAATCTCTAAGCATAAACACGCTCTATGGATCTCTTATACAACTATACTTATTTTCTATCAATTAATAGATACTTTGTCGTACCTACAATAGTTAAGATGAAATGTTGCCGTAGAATTTGTCCCCAAATGTTAAAAAAAACAGGTCGCGGTTATGATTGTAACGTGAGGTAAATGAGAACAAATGATATTGCAAATTATAAACATGTGTAAGGGCTTTAGCTGTGCACAGTATCTGTACAAAATACGTGGGAGCGTGCGTCGCTCCGCAATATTTCATACGCGAAAATTGCAAACGTGGTTTTACTCTTTTTGCCTTTTTCCAGCTCACTGAGATTCGAATACAACAGTCACTCACAGAAATTTTATTATTTCTGTGTTGAATACATTCCGGCACAAGTCTTTGTGAATACATAAATAGATATCGAATACTGTTGTTTCGATTTCCGCCAGAAATCAGAGTCGATTTCTGGAAAGCTTTAGCTGTTGACAACGAAACAGACTTATCTCGCAACGATTGTCTGTAAATCACATATTGCCATGTAAGTATTTGTTTTGTGCAGGGATCAAACGTGTCCCATATCTCGATCCAGTAAATTATTATTATATTTGACTATCGACTCCATTAACATATTATTTATAGATTTGCCACGCAAAATAGAGTACATTATCAACCAATTCTTCCCTGTTTTATGGTTTTACATACATGCATGCAAAACACATTTTGTTGCTAAGCATTTTTCCCTCAGCAACTATTAACAGGAAAACTTGATATGTGTAGTGCATGTGGCCAGGTCACGCAACCTACAAACCTAGAGAATTACCAACAAACGGGGCAACAGTTGTAGAACGACAAACCTGTAGTAACAAGAGAAGCATTTCAGCACTCTGGTCTGAACAATAAAAAATGTAATGACAGCATATGCAGTCAGCAAAATCAGACAGCTTTCCGATGTGGAAACAGCAAGGCTAGTTTATTTCGGTTATTTCCACAGCGTCTTGTCGTATGGCATACTGCTTTGGAGCAGGGCGGCTGATATTCAAACAATTTTTATTCTTTAAAAACGTGCAGTGCATCCGATTTACAAACTAGGTGCACGAGTTTCCCTTAAAGAAAAGAGATAGGTATTATGACAGTTGCATCTCAGTATATATTTGCAAACATTATGTTTGTTAAACAAAATATGCATTTATATCACAAAAATAGTGACGTTCACCCGGTGAACACGAGAAATAAGCCCAAATTAGTAGGTCAATATCATGGCCTACGTAAAACTCATAATTCATTTATGGGTCTTTCTGTCAGAGTATTTAACAATATACCAGCTAGTATTATGAGTCTATCAGTGATTAAGTTCAAAAATGTAGTCAAAAATCATTTTATACGTAGAGGTTATTATACAGTGGATATAAATATTTAAATGATAAAGAAAAATGGATCTAGTTGCTTGCTTCTTGTTACTTTACTATGTTTGGATGAATTTTGCTGTCACTTTGTTTTAATTGTCACATTGTTAAAGAGCATGATTTGACTTTTGTAAGTAAAGATTCTGCGTGACGAATAAAGGCCATTCTTTTCTTCCTTTTGATATCAGAATTAATATTTTATATTTAATCATTCGTTACAAGGACTTTGGCCAATATTTAAGCACATATAGTTTTTACCTTTGTTGTAAGTAGATGCTCCTACTATATTGTACCCACTAAGGCTGATTTTGCTTTATCTCATGTTGCAACTTTTTGATAATACAATTTGCATCAGTCCTTTAATATGGTGTATAGTATATTAGTCGCAGCACCTTATCCCCATATCAAGCTTATTAACATTCGAACATTGTAAAATTGGCAACTTGAAAAGAGTGGCCGCGAGTTTTTATTGCCAGGTTCTTTTCTCCGGCTTTATTTATTGTTTTCGAACTTGGCATTACATGTACAAACAGAATTTCGACGTATCACAAGAGTTGTTTTGCATCCTAAGTGAATAAAGAATTTTGAATTTTTGAATGCAAAGAAATCAATATATACATAAATTAAAAAAAATAATACTTTCCTAACACACTCCATACTAGAATTAGGTATATAAAATAACAGCGCATTTCTATACTTATAAAGTGCAAGATATAATGATAATGGCCAGCAATTTTATGTAATCCTGAGATGGTGGTGTGTGTTCTCGTGGCCCAGTTCCGCGCTACTGTACAAAACATGGCGCCGGTCCCATTGTTGGAACTCACGCCATACTTAATTATTTAAACACACGACAGGGCTACCGCACCAATTTACCCCTTATTTGTAAAGCTTACACTACCTAATATCCGTCTTATTTTATTTAATTTACAAGGGCAATGATAAGTAAGACTAACATTTAAACTTTCGCGTTGCATTGGCATTACTGTTTGAAAGGAAACTACTTCTTTTTTCAAGGTCAATATTACGTCCAGATAGATGGTGTCACAATGAGAAGCCCAACAGCCCTGGCACTAGCTAATCTCTTGATGGAGCATTTTGAAGAGAAAGCACTAACTTTGGGTCCACCAATCAACAGAGGAAGCCAACATGATGTGGATCAGTTTAAGGAGCACTTTAAATCCATTTATCAAAAGATAAAATTTACGTGCGAAATGGAGACGGATACATCGATGTTATTCTGGATATCAAGATAACAGCGCGAGCTGATGGATCGCTATCACAATGTGTACACCGAAAGTTCACACACACTCATCAACTACAATCCGTGATGCCGTCATTGAAAAATAGAGCCTTTGACCTCTCTGACCCTGATCATGTGGAGTAAGAGCTAGTCCATGTTCAGGAGGTACTCAAGAAAATCGGATATCAGGTGTACCGAAGAATGAAGCATATCCCGAAACGTGATAAAGTGAGGAGGTGAGCAATAAAAAGTACTCGATTTGTACGGTCTACACACCGGTGGCTAATGTTGGCAACAGCTGCGGTAGTTCGTACATTGGCCAAACAAAGCGAACTATAGCGGAAAGGCTAAGAGAACACATCGCAGCAGTAAAAAATCGGCAAACGAACAAATCGGCAATAGCAGAACACATACTGGATTGAGTTTCATCGTTCACAAACCCTCTCCACAGATCGACATTTTTATTCAAGAATACCGTTCAGGGGGAGTTCAGTCACACATATACACGCACAGAAGAATTATACATAAATAAAATATTTAAAAGCAGCTAATTTATTAATTTCTAATTTAAAAAAAATCTGAGCGTTGATTTTAAAGAAGTGAAAATATATCTTATTTTTCATTTTGTATCTACACATACGATCGAGAGCTTATAATCAAATCTTATAATATTCTCGAAGACAGGTTTTATTTCGTTCGGAAATACATGTTTCATTATAGCTTGACCACAACCGCTGTGCCGCTCCTTAGGTATGCGAGCGGCGTATAAATAATAAGTATGTACCTATACAGAGCCAAAAATATTGTACTTCGGTATCTTCAGATCTATCCGACACGACGACAGACTCTTGTGTGTCCGTGATCTTTCCTGCCCGCACCCCGCCTCCCCGCGCATACCTAAGGAGCGGCACAGCGGTTGTGGTCAAGCTATAGTACCTATCGAACAGTAACCATGCGGGAGACAATTAATGACAGAGAGAGAGAGACGCGTCCCGAGAGTCGTCAAGCGACGGTACTGTGATGTCCATTTACCCGTGCTTGGTCTAACTGTACTCGTTGTTTCTGCCACTGGTATTTATCTAAGCTGACGAAGACTTGAGTCGACTACAAATTATTCTGTCTTTCAGTATCTTTTTTAACATTACCATTTTTATATTCGTGAGTCATTTCCGTGCAGTCACATTATCACGTTACGAGAAAGAAAAAGTGGTCATGATGACGATGTTTCTTAATAATAATAATGATTTATTTTTTTTCTCACCACAATATAGGAAAACAAAAACATTACATTACATTTCATACATATAATGATGTTTCTTAATAGATATGTAGCATAATTTAATGTTGATAATATCTACTGGACGCCACAGTCTTAAAGGCATTTGCCATAATCTAATAAGGGCTTTACTTTTCTATCGTTTAACAATCAAACCCGTTTGACCATAATTTAAGATACGTAAGTACATTAATTTACTAAATAAGGTTAGGCGTCTCAACTATCAAATAAATGCCGATCCAGTTATAGACAGAATGTAGGGAATGTGAGACCGAGGCATCCCTCTGCAGTAATTATTTGGGATACAGCTTCGATACCGGCTCGATACTTGATAGTTTGCAATCAAGCTGATACTATTGTGTAAGGAATTCGAGGTACTATATAAATGTGACTAAAGTCTCTTGTCAAAGGATTGATTGTAGCGGAAAATTGCTGAACTGACTGAATTTTGATAAAATGGAAATGTTAAATCTTAATTAGTTAATAGTTTAATTATGGTACAGTATGGCACAATTAACAAGAAATATTAAAACCTTTTCCACTGTCAGCTTGTACTAGTAGGATATATTGTACACACAAATATTACTACTACGTACTTCTTCGCTTAAAGTCCTCTATACTGAGAAATAAACGATATCCAAAAGAAAATTGGGTTTTATGTAAAATGTTATTTAAAAAAACCAATTGCTTTAAACAAAAAAGTTTATGCCAATCCTGATGCGGTAAAAAAAAGCGAAGTTTTCATTGTTAATGATGATTCTGCCACACACCTCACGTCTCGCGGAAATACGTCGTCGTCAACTATTCACGCATCGCGAGTACTGAGAGCGATATCAGGGAATATACAATAAGGTCACATCTGACTGGCGTACTTTAAACTCTCAGCCAGTAAGTATATAATATAAATATTCAAGTTTTCGCAGAAAAACAAAAGCCACCGATATAGGCCTAAAAATTGCCTGACTTAAATGGCAGTGGGCGGGACATGTTACTCGTAGGACCGGTGGCCGATCGGGATCGAAACGTTGAACCAGTGAAGTAGTGGAGACCACGTACCAGATAACGCAGCGCGGGTAGCAGCGAAGGCCTTCTACGAGATGGGCCGAAGACCTGATGAAGGTCGCGGGCAAATGCTGGATGCGGGTGGCGCAGGACCCGTCGTCGTAGCGATCTTTGTGGTCAGGATTCAGCTGAAACTAGCAAATGATTCAAAGTAAGAAGATAGTTAATTTTATGAATTACACCACTGATTAAGTTTATAATGTGCCATGATATTATATTTTTTTTTCTCATTCTAATTTCCCTAGAGGGTTACACATTATTAACACTCGCATTTACCAATTACGATTTAGCCTCTTTGAACTATCACGCAGTTTTACTGACTCCTTTTTTAATTCCTGTCAAACCCTGAATGTACATTTTAAGACCAAAATGCAGGGAATTAAATAGCTTAGCATGTTCTTTTGCTTAGCTGTGTTAGGTTATTGTAGACTTTTATAATGTTTCGACTGAATTTGAAAAAAACACTATGAAAAGAAAATCAATATCGAATCATTTTATTTTCTTTCCTCAAGGTCTTTCAAGGTAACAAGGAAAAGCGAAAACTGGTTGTACAGAGAGAAGGATCAATTGAAACACTTAACACGGCCATAACATAACAGGAAACACTAGGGGTTTCCGTCCCATAACAATAAAGTGTCCCGTAGTCCCATAGCGACCTACTTCGTTCAATTTTATCCCAAATATAAACAGTGAACTGTTAAAGGGTTAACTTTAGTTTGTACGTCCAGTTCTTTAGACCCTGTTCAGATGAGGTGAATTACGCGCAAAAGCATACGCGCGTATACGTTCGCGCGTAGGCCAGGTACACGGCATACAATCATTGCGTTCACATGATTTGCGCAAGAGATTTCACTCGCGCGTGATCGCGCTTCAATCGCCGGAATCTCGCCCGCTATACGTGCGTAGCACGCGCTAGTCAAGATACTCAGAGCTCCTTGTTGCGTTCAGTATACGCGTGAAGCTGAGCACGAGTGGACGGACTCAATAATATATTATTCATTAAGTGAATCGAAAAGTGATATTCACAACCCCTAAATATTTTTAAAACACCTATCCAATGACATCCCACACGATGGAGTACCTTTTCTAGTACCAAGAGGCTCTTAGCTAACCTGAAGGTAGACAGACGGACGCACATAGCAAAACTATACGGTCCTTTTCATATGTTCCGGTTTTGAACCGGCGAAGGGTATGAAACCGATTGTCCGGCAGCGAATGTATGTGTGACTGGACCGGATGGACTCCGGAACGTGGGAAAGCTACCGTACACCTTCATACACTTTGTGAACCAATAACAACTCTTACCAAAGACTCATGAATCAAAATATAATGTCAGAATCTGTCCTGAATGCGGCTCAAACCCTTACGCGCGTGTTTCCCGTTATGTGAACGTAATAACAAATGTCTTGCGCGTATTTTGCCTTATCTGAACAGGTTCTTAGTAATGATTATTTTATACATTCAGTCAGTAAGCATGATTTCAACACAAAAATCATATAAGTTCTAAACAAGCTGCTATTGCGATTCGTACACATTATACATGTTTATAGACTGCCGTTCTTAATCACGTTAATATTTCAACTTTTTGTTATATCTGAAGTTTCACCCGTGTTGTAAGGGGTAGAGTCCACCATCTATCCCAAATCTACCATGTGCCTCAGCACAACCCTTGCAATACGGTCGGGGACATCATTAAATTAAAAAGGTTACTTCTTAACACATTCACCGAACATCGGAGAAAATTAAACCCAAAGTGCAACAAATATACTATGAAAACATAGATAACACCAATCAAACAAATTATAAGTAGCTATTGTTATGTATTAATTTTGCTCCGTAACAAGTACTGTACAGTGTTCCATTAGACGAAATCAGATAAACAGAGTAGGGCAATATACTACATTATCTAAACACGCTCCGGATAATATGGATTACATTGTAACACAATAACAGTCTAAATTGGTACGTTGAAGATATAGTTAAAACTATCTGTAAAAATGTAAGATTAATACTGTGTGTAGATTAATACAATACAATATTGGATCGGTAACATATATAAGGTTACTTATAAATTCTATGGCAGCGTTAGATTGAGCATTTTAACACCGGATAATTACGACATTACTCTTAAAATCTTCTAAATTATCACTAAAAAATAAAGAAAGATATTAATACCTACCTTGAACACACTTCGTCACCAATCACGTCAACAACCAACATAATATTAATCCTTTTGAATGCTCCAAAGAATTAACCAGTCCATCATTCACAATAAGATTGATAACTGCAAAGACACTCCGGAGAGAAAAGGAATATTTTTCAGTTGGCACAGAGTTTTTGACAATATTTCTCTTTGTCTCACAAGTCGAGTGACAATCTCCTTCAATGTTGTTTTGTGACTGATTACAATAGTACCTACCTACGTATCGCGTCTGTGTCGTCATTGTTTATCGACTTAAAGACACATTATTTGGTTTTGATTCGATCCTAATAACAGAGAGAGGGGCTTAGCATTCAATTTAAGACGTAAGCAGGTTCCAGCCAAAGTCGATTTGTTTTCCTAATATTCTGTTTATCACATTCTTTGGAGCTGATTTCTTGTTAACGAATTTAATGTTAATACAATAATTGCATTTTTTAAAAGATAAAAATAAAAATTTGAAGTCCAGACCCAGGAATCGAACCCGAGACTTCCGTAAGCCAAACCGGGGCCGGGATCGAACCACCTATCTGTACTATGTTACTAGACCTCAAATTTCTCTATACTTTCATGCTCGCGATTTAGGCTGTAGCATGCGCCATCTAGCCGGTAGTTCAAAAACTATCACGGCTTTTGTTATTAAATAAAAAATGTAAAATTCTACCTTAATAAATGTGTCCTTGATTCTCCTTAACAACGCCATTACTGGTCAGTG
Organism: Herminia tarsipennalis; assembly: GCA_945859575.2. Classification (NCBI taxonomy): domain Eukaryota; kingdom Metazoa; phylum Arthropoda; class Insecta; order Lepidoptera; family Erebidae; genus Herminia; species Herminia tarsipennalis. The sequence goes on from OX243830.2 coordinate 40,123,505, forward strand.
AGATATCTTATTGTTCAAGCAAAAACTCCACTGTTTGGAGTAAGAGTGCATAGTTTGACTAATAGTATTGGACCCCACTTACAGGTTTATGACATTAGAAAAGAGTATTATGACCGAAACAATGTTTTGTTTATACGATTAACATAATATATTGTGTAACTCTGTATCAACATATATGGTGTACTTACTGAGACTACACAGGGTATATCGTAAACAGATAATATATGTATTAGTTTCGCGATGAAATAGGTTTTAGTTGAGTTTCCTCCCTTTGCGGCCATCGCGCTCAATTTACGGGTACGACGGAACAAAGCTAGGTAATTGCTTCATTTAACATAATTAGTATCAGACTTAGTATTAGGTATACTTAATTGATTATAATCTCTATTATTTAGTTTCTTTGGGTGTTTTTGTCATGTTTTCTTTAACCTGTTCTTTATAAACAATTTAACAATTTACTGCGGACGATTGGTTTTAAATTAAAAAGTTAGTTTACTTTTACCCAGTAAAAGGATTTACTGGAAGAATTTTATAATTTAATTGAGAAAAAAAATATTTGTTCTTATAATTTTTTTTTTTAAATAAACTAGATAAAACTAAATAATAATTAAATTGTGATAAAGCAGGTCAATGCATTAGAATAAAATTCAATTGACACACAATCAAAAACATCAACACTTTGTCAACATAATGGACTCATTTGTTAACTTAGTTTGCAGCGAATAATAATTACCTACCTTTAACATTTGAAGTAAAACGAGGTCTACATGTTTATAGTAGGTACATAATCTATAAACAAGTGATCGGGTAGCTTGCTAGCTATAGTTTACTTGTATACTTCTTTATACAATTATGCTCCCGTCTGACTCGCGCACTAACTTGCAACCAAATCCATGACCTTCCACAATGCTATGTTTTTGATACTTAAATATTAACCGCAATAAATGAATACAAACCGATCATTCTCAACCTATTATTAAGTATAACTTGATTAAAACGTCACTTAGCGTCGACACTAACAAATGGGAATGTTGATTGAATTCTATTTAAGTTCCGCTTCGCTGTTCATTTTATACGCGTCGGGTTATGACGGGTTTTCATTAACATTTTTGTGATTGATTTCTTTTGATCTAGATAACGAAATAGCGGGTCATAGTAGAATGGTATGTGTCCGGATATATAAAGGCTTGACATTTTAAGAAGTAAAGTAAGTCACTTTAACTTTTATTGGTTTTATTTGCTTAACGCAAATAATTTCCCTTAGGGTTTTTGAGTTGAACATGTAATTCAAGCGATACCTATATACTAGTCATTCATCAGTACCTACTAGGTATCATTACGTAGATTTATGCAATGTGCTAATTATGCTGAATTTATAGTATTTATAGTCTATAAAATGTATTTTATTGAAACTTACTTATTTTAATTTAAACGTTCAAAATAATCTAAACGTAGCAAAACAAAGGAATCCCCCGATTTCAGTTTGTTAATTTTGATAACGCTTCCCATTCGAGTTACGCCGTTTGACACGAAGACAGTTTAAACACTCATTCTCTTCCAACTGAAACAAGTTTAGTGATTGCTATAGACTCGTTTTGTAGCCGTCGCCATAGCTACGACCTTAGATACAATGAGAACATTTCATAATGTCGCTTCACGGACAAAACGTTACTTTTGTATCTGACACAATATAGCTTTAGAAAATTCTACTGATCGGTATAAGCAAGCAATAGATCACGCTGCCTCCACGAGGTAACTCATACTCGAAGATAATTTGAAAACGAACAAAAGGGTACAATTTATAGAGTGCGTGCCTTCGCGGGAGGCTTTATTGGCGAATTCTCTTATAATAACAGAGGGACCATTAGGTACGGGCTTGGAGCGTGGTTGCGTGCCAATAAGGCACTTGAATATCAACATACATTTTCTGAGGTAGAATCTAAAATCACAATACCGACACTCAGTGTACATTATTTGGTTCGTTCAGGAGGTTGTTTGGTCGTATAACGTGTGATTAACGTGATCACAGATTATTTACAATGTTAATGCGACGAATCGATTTGAGTTTTCGTCAAGATTATTATTTTCTATTTCATAAAAGGTTCAAAAAGTGGCATAACATTTATTTCAAATATATATATATTTTTTAATATTTTGAATGTAATAGAGCACTCGATCTCGCACGATAAACGTTGCTTACTTTTACGATTAATTTCCATAACAATTTAACATGTATTTTTCCACTGAATCCACATTATTTGAATAATAAATAATTTATAGCAGTCACAGACATCCATATTTCATTAGCTTTTCAGCTAACAAGTACTGCTTCCGCTTAATTTACATAGTATTGCCGAACGGTAGCGATAAATTAAATTTAATATATAAGTATATGACAGAACAGTGGAATCATAGCGCAAGGGCTGGAATATTTTGTTATTGTAGAGTGTAATAGGTACATAGCACTTTACTGAGTACCCGCAATATAGTAGCTTCTTCTTACCTTATACCACCGGTCTGCGATCCACGTATTGGTTAATTGGACGAAATTCGCAACGACGAAATTAGCAATGTATAAAGCTATCCTAAAACCCGTATACAGCTTTGTGGTACAGCGAGCTACAACAACATCGAAATCGAAATATGTACCTGAAAATAAAAACTATTATGCAGGTAATTGTTTACTTCAGCAGAAATTACCAAAAAAGGTTATCAACGCATACCAATGAGCTGGCATCAAGAGACAACCGAGACTTAGAAGACACAGTAGCTGCTCTCTGATAAAAAGATATTATTAAAATTATATTGTTAGACTATAGAAGAATGCCCACTGGAGCTTTATTTAAGTGAAAACATGATGAAACATGATGGGGGGGGGGGGGACAATTGACACTCTATCTACAAAAAAATTGCACTTTAAAGCTGAATATTTAACAAACGAATCCCTAAAAATGATCTTAACAACCCACGTTTTTTAAAGAGCTGTCTAATGATACACCACACTTACATATACCCTCAATAATACTTTGTCTGCGTAAGTAATGTAAGTATCTACGCAAAATTACAGCCTTCTAGCACAAACGATCTCTGAGCTAAGCTGCGGACGGACGGACGGACATGGTAAAACTATTAGGGTTCCGCTTTGCCATTTTGGCTACGGAACCCTAAAAAAAGTAGGTAGGTTTTTCTTAGTGCGTATGTAGATGACACACATCACGAGTCAATGACAGCCCTAAACTACTTCTAAAACCATCAGTGGTACAATTGTCATACGAACAGAAGCAGTAAGGCGTATAGATCAAATAGTGACCCCCGTTCGCTACCAATTTGCCTCCTTATTACTGAACTCGTGGAGAGGAAACGTTATTATCGCTCAAGTGCGGTAACCCGCAGGTCATCGTGGATTTTTCGCCTTAACGCCTCGACGCGTCCATGCCTCGACGAGACGAAGCCCTTTTGAAACTGAATAAAATATGTGTGACGTAAACAAAAAGGAATATAATTATAATGTTTTGAGACCTATTTATTTCAAGAGGACATACGCAATGGTTAGTTAGTTAGTTACATTATTACCAATTTGTCAAATATAATTCGCCCATAATTTTGTATTGTTTTGGTATTACCCACGGCCAGGCATGGTGGAATAACAAACGCCAACGTATCATTTTTAGATAAATACTAATATCAAAACAATATGAATATTATAATATGGCGTTAATAAATAGTTATTAACGCCATATTATAATATTCATATTGTTGTATTATAGAATAATAACCCTCAATAACTTTAAAGTTATTACAAATGCCAATAATGTTTTGAATCTACTACACAGTACGAATATTGGCCTGTAAATAATAACTTAAATACCAATAATATTATGGAAACAAAACTATTTCAAACAAAACGGGATCATTAAAACTGTTATCAGAAATTGTAGACCCAGTTTTCATAAATTTCGACTTCGCTTCGATATACTAAAGTATGATCGAGCTCGCACGGAAGGCGAAAAAGTAATTAGTTGTTGAATAGCTAACTACGGTGCTTCAAATGTAAATGAAGTAGGGAACGAGCGGGACATAGATGAAGAACACAGTTGGCACTCCATTGGAGCTAAGTGTGGTGAACAAAAGTGCGACACAAGTGGACTTTTTACTGTTAACTGTTACTTTGTGTGGATGTTTAATGATTTTGTACAGCTTTTGTGACTTGTAAAGTTTTTGTAGGATTTTTATCTGAAACCCGAATGTTAGAGTTCATTGTAAATCATTATTAGTATATTATTAATAGTATGTCATTCTATATCTCGCGAGTATAGGGTCCCGGTCATTCAAGAGGGGTGCGTGGGGCCAGGGCCGATACGTAGAGGCCCGTTCGACACTTTAATCTCTGCTATGTAATACCCACCGGCGATTATCACTGTACCTAATGTATGGCAGTGTACCCAAATATTCCGGATAATCTCCTATTAGTGTAAAACTATTACAAGGAAATGGTAATTATTCAAGAGTTATGTATGACAGTGAAGTGTTCGAGGACTGGTTTACTGGTCCTATGGAAAAACTATGGCACCTGCCGTGCAATACATGTTAAAACCGGCCAAGTGCGAGTGGGACTCGCGCACTGAGGACTCCGTACAAACTTATAGGTGTGTAAATAACGAATTCGATCGTCACGGGAATATATACACACGGCACTGTATCAACCAAGTTGCAAAAGGGCGACTAAGGGCCCGTTCCCACTTGTCATGTGTAGAATTCGACACCCGACAATATCGTTCAATAACACAGCATTAGTTAAACGTTACATCCGTTAAAAATCGAGTGCTCTACTGAATGTTCTACCACTTGAGCACCCGATTTTTAATAGGTGTGATGTTACACAAAACCTTTCGGGCTACGGTAATGTGCGACCCACATTTCCGTATACATTTATTACCTAATTTAAAAAATCCAATAGTCAAATTATTGATTTATTGAGTAACAAACAACAAATCGTTTTAGAAAATCAAATACGTCATGTACGATTTTTAGAACTTCGAAAGAACCTAGTTTCCTTCATTTATTTTTTAAATTAGATAGTACTGTTTTTACAAGAACAAGCGAAACATTTAGCCAAATTGGCATTATAAACGTAACCAGGACTAAAATATGGAAAGGGGTTTGGTAATTTTATGTACCTACTTTTTACGATACGAGGGTTTTACACAGAATAAACGATCGTGATCATAACACAAATATTTATCCTGGATGAAAATCGAACCCACCTTTTAGCTTAGCAATCAGGGTCACTAACCACTAGCTAGATCAACACCTAACAGGCCAGTCGATTTACCATAAATTCATTTTGTAGATTCACACTTTTGAAATTGTAGGCTCAGTGATTTCAAAGAGAGGTCGATTTTCACTAACTTTCTTAAATGACTTGAGACTCTTACACCCAGCCCTTTAATTTGTTTTCATGTTTTTAAAGCGTTTTTCCATTTACTGTTTCGCTCCTTAAATTATCCCCATGTTCAAAATTCAGATTTCTTATTATTTTTCCTATAATATTTCATGGTTTTTACATAATAACTTTGTTAAAGCGGTGGGCTGCTGAGCTATTAGCGGCTCAGTATTTGCATGAACATTATGGTAATCGATCATATGTACTCGGCTACCTCGATGTAAGTAAAGTCCGCCAATAGTTCTAATCATTTCAATTACACAAATGCTACTGCATCACTGACACTATAACCACGTCATGCTTCCGTATTTGGGTCACAGTAGTACATATGTCTACTAAATTTGAGCTTAATCGGTTCAGTAGATTGGGAGCAAATTGGCTGTGAGAGACGTACAGGCAGAAACACAAGTGATAAGGATAAGGGTTCCGATTTTTTCCTTTTGAGGTACGGAATTCAAAAAACACACGTATTACTAGGAGTTACGTGATTTTACTATAAGATAAGTTGAACGTGATGCGTGCTGACAGATTTTAGCAGTTTTTGTTTTAGCATCATTTATAATGTCTTTTTTTAAATAACAACGTTAGAGAAAATGCTTTTCCTTTGGTATAAACGATCGATCTCCATCGATTTGCCTTACCTAGTGTAGCAATCTCGATATAAACTGACTTTGCGGCCAATTCCACAACAGTAGTTTATTTCGATTCATCACAGAGGCTATAAACTCACACTGTGTCCAGCACCAAAAACGTCAATTTGGACGTAAACAAAAAGGGTGGCTACGTTACGTTGGTTCCGTTTTTAAACGAATATTTCCGTTTGCACACCAAGCGTTATTTTTTTATGGAATGGCACAATCTAGCCGTAGAGCGGTTTTTATCCAGCCTTTCATTTCCTTTGTGAAAATGTAATTTATTCTTTTAGTATCGTAAAAAATGTGTCAGTTTTCCGATTCTGTGCAACAAAACAAATAAATAAATTGTTGAATGCATGAAGTCGAGTGGAATTTGGGTTTACGTGAAGTATTTTGTAGCTTGCATACGTTTTATAACGGGAATCGTTTTGTATAATACGGCTATGTGTATTTTGTGTTGAAAAAAATTCTAATCTAATGGAAAACGGTTTAACTAAATTGTACCCTTCACTTTACAATAAAGTAAGGATAAAGTTTGGTGTAAAGTGATTCAGGTCCAATTTTCTAAAACTTGAATACACATATCCTGGCAAAATAGTTTCCACCAGAGAAATTTAAAAAGAAGTTGCTATCATGAAAATAAGCTATCCAATTTGTGGGGAATATAAAAAATAGACGAGGTCGCATCACCGGCTTGTACATTTAAAGTCAATAAATGAATAAATTATTCAAATGTGTCGCCTTTTACTGTGTAGGTACATAATCTAAATTCATTTCAGTCAGTAAGTCGATCTCGATAATACTCTCAATAAATGTTTGGCCTCTGCGCTCCAGCGCAGAGGCTTTTAAGCGCTACGCAAAGCCGCTACGCAATTTGTACTTGGGAATACTAGTACATTATGTAAAACATTTTCTTACAGGCGACCAAATGCGTGTCGCAATTGAACAGTCTAGGTTTTTAGGAAGGCTAATAAAATATCCGTTTAACTTCATTTGAATTGAGCCATTTTTAAGTTCTTTGAAATCTTATTATTCATTTATTTTGTTAGCGTCTTTTTATCGGTAATAGTATTTCTTGTAAGGTCATTCTATTTAAAGGCTGCTATAACCTTATCGTTAATATTAAAAATAAACTGTTCTACAAAGTCGTAGCGCCGCGCGCCGTCAAGTGTGAAGCCCGCCGACATTCTACAGATTGACCTTTAGTTGCGTTTTAAATATTCACTTGTTTGATTATACTAGTTTGACCTTCAAGAGCATTTATTTTTATGTAACTTTTCTTCTGTATAAATATTACAGATCAATATTATGCTACTGAGATTCACCTTTTTAGCTATTTTAATCTGCTTGGTACAGATATTTTTCTTTCATTGGACTTAATCATATAAATATTTAAAGGAGCGCTACCTTTTAGTTGCCAGATGTTTGGATCTAATTGCACTGATTGTGACTAGGGGTAGACTCATTTAACACTAGGTATGTTTATAATAATAATAATAATAAAAATCATTTATTCACTTAGGAAGCAAAATACTACACTTGTGAAAAGTCGATTCTACATTTACTGGTAATGCCTGTTCGCAAACAATAGGTAAAGCCCGAGAAAAGAACAGGCAATAAAAACTCGTGGCCACTCTTTTCAAATTGCCAATGTTTACAATGTTTCTCTGTTTATAAACTGTATATGCAGGTAAGGTGCTGCCACCATTATATTATACACCATATATTAGAGGACTGATGCAAAAAAAGAGGTCACTAATATTAGAAGAGTACACGAGATCGGATACATCAGCCTCAATGGGCACAACATAGTAGGAGCATCCACTTACGATGTAAAAACTTTATGTGCTTAAATATTGGCCAATTTACTGCTACTTAATGAATAAGTATACATGTTTTTCAAAGGAAAGAAAAGAATGGCCGTAATTTATCACGCAGAATCTTTACTTACAAAAGTAAATCGTTTTCTTAACTAGTACCTAAGTAACATTATCAAACTGTGACAACAATATTCACCTAGTAAAATGCAATAAACTATACAACCCAATACATTAATAGGGAGCAACGAACTACATCCATTTATCTTTATCAGTTAAATAATCATCGATTGAATAGTAAGCTCTTTGTATAAGATGTCTCTTGACTACATTCTTAAATTTATTTACTGGTAGACTCGATATGCTGACTGAGATTTTATTGAAAAATTTAACACCTAGTCCCATGAATGAGTTATGAGTTTTATGAAGCCTATGATATCGACCTACCAATTTGTGCTTATTTCTTGTATTCACAGAGTGAATATCACTATTTTTGTTATATAAATGTAAGTTTTGCTTTACAAACATAACGTTTGCATATATATATTGTGATGCAACTGTCAAAATGCCTATCTATATTGGATAACAATCGTTTTTAAAATTCCGTAAGTATTTTTCAAACATCTGACAGTTTCATTTCAGTCTACATAAATTGTCAATAAAATCTCCAACAATGTAACATAAACTGTTACTCCAACAGGAACAGTCAAACATCCCCAAACTAAGAGCATTGTTATCCTTTTCTCCAACACAATGAAGTACCTCTTTAGCCGCACGGTCGCTAAATCGAGTACAATGTACACTGCACAGTTTCAACCAACACCATTTATCTCACCCCATATTTACCGAGCAATGGATCCGTTGGCGTGGCTGCGGGCGTCCGCCATTGATGGAGCCGAATCGTCAAATATAAGCGTCGGTGTCCTGTTCGTTGTTGGTACAAATATTACATGTTTAGTAGGATTTACTTTTGTTTACTGTGTTTGGCGCAGAATTTCACTATTTATAGAAAAGGTTTGGAAAGCATTGATTAATAATAATTTGTACCTGATATTACATAAAGTATGAAATTGTAATCACATGTTGTCTGTTTTCTTAAGAAGTTAGCACAAATCGGCGCGACCATGTTGATCGTTATTGCTATCTATTCTTTGTCCAATGTTTTTAAAGCACTTTAGATTTTATAATTTCTGGATGTATTTGTTTAAAAGTCAAGAGATAGACGCCTAGAACATAGTTTTTATGTCGCTATATATAATGCGTATTTCATTTAAGCCCCTTTCTCATACCATAATATTTTTTCTATCCGTTACACAAAAAACAAAACACAATATTGCCATTATTCCATATTAGTTAATAATGAAATCCTATATGAATGGCTTATAGTGAATATCCCTCGTAGAGTTGATACATCGGTCGCCATGATGAAAGTATACTCCCAAAGGATGGACAGACGGACGACTACAGCTCAGATTACATTTCCTGGTGCCTTTGTGTCGTCAAATATGATATCTATTGATTTTACTGAAAGACCTGAGGCCAATGACAGGTATCGGGTACGACGGTGTGATGGTATGAGCATGACCTTTGTTAACACTATAATAGCGATGGTGTTTTACAATAAATGCCATGGGATACTATTTGCGGTTAAAAACAGAGAGGATGAATCGCTAAAAACTATATTATTTATATAATTAAAATGGCAAACCAAAAATGTAACTGCTCAAAATTATACGGACGGATGAACGACCCGTTTTGAGACCGCACTCAGTATTCGTTTTACCTTGTTTTTTAATAATACATAATACAAGATTTAAAAAATATTATGTCTACCAACCAAGAATAAAAATAAATCACTACTGATAACATATCTGATTACTTGCCAATTGGAAATTTTGCCTGGAGTTATTTCGTTTTTAATGCAACGTCCATTAAAAACATAACTTCAAGCCATTTTTTTTCAGATTTGTAATTCTAAACAAATTAGACATCTAAAGGAGGGTAGTTCAGTTTGTAAAATACACGTTTCTATTTCGCCGTAAGGACAAGAGGGACACAAAGCGACCGACGACATTGAATACTGATCAGCTTATTTACTTACCGACCCCTACACTCTAACAAAGTTACGGTCCACAAAACAGAATGTTGTTGATCAATATTGATCACGAACCATTCTGACAGCCAGTTGGGAAACTGATACACAGGTTATGTTGGTATTTAAGATTTTAAATTGAGCGAGTTCCCATTAACAGTCGTAGTTTTTTTCTATACTTTACGGGGATGAATTCTGACTGCTAGGCGTAGTTATGTTAGTACAATATAAAAGGTGTTTTAAAATTCACACTGCAAATATTTTTATTGAAAACAGATTCATTATTAGAAATTTCAGTTATTAATATCAGATTCAGATAAATTTAAAATTAGGCAGTCTAGCCGTGGAGGGGTTCTGAAGTTAGACTGCACTGAAGGTCATTTCTATCTACCTTATACTATTTATTGAATCAACATTGTTTTTTGATTTAATACAATTATATTTTATTTCTTGAAAAAATAAAATAAAATAAATAACAATTAAATGACACATGCAATTGAAATATGGTTAAGCGTTAACCTACTACAGTAACAGTATCTTAACCGTGTTACAACTTACAAGAGAGACTACACGAAAATCTATCATAATTAAATGTATGTACCTGGATGACCGAGCTTCGCTCGGTTTTTTTAACGACGTTTCTAAAACTGAAAACCTAGCTAGATAGGTTTATCGCTACTTCTGATTAATTTGAGATTCAGATTAAATATATATATATATATATACATATATGTTTGTTTATTGTATTTGTATTGTTCTTTTATATTATTATATGTATCGCTTTTATATGAAATAAAAGCGATATATACAATAATATAAAAGAACAATTAATTTTCAATTCTATATAAATAAATGATGATGTGATGCGGATGTGAGTCAACCTACCACGTCGTAGGTGCTTCCTACGGCAATGGGACGAATGCCACCATCGCTTTTGCGAAGAGCACATAAATTGGCCCCATACAAGATGTCGATGATGCCATCATCAACATTGCCGGAGAGCATGAGGTTAATTAAAGCCGTCAACACCTTCAAGTGTGCCGCCAGCTTCCCCAGCACTGGAACTTAAAAGGTCTTTTAGATGCTGTGGGGTCAAGCCATCGATTCCGCCGGCAGAACCACTTCGAAAGGAGTTAACGGCGGTCAACACGTCGTTGGCAGTGACACTAAGGTAATCTGCATCATTGTCAGGTGGGTCGGGGAAGGCAAGGTCATCCCTTGGCGCTGGATGTTTGCTCTGCAGGCCCGCAAGCGTGTAGACTTTTGTTTAGTAGTGACGTGGTGGCGCCTTGCTCTACTGACACGCTTGCGGGCCAAGTGTACGCCACCTTTTTAAGGAAATCTCTCGACGCCTCATTAGTGCTTCCCGGGACCAGAAGGCTGGCCTATTCTTTGCACAAAGAATTAGCATTGCCATCCAACGTGGCAATGCTGCCAGCCTTCTGGGAACGTTACCAGTTGACATCGATGGAGAGGAATTCTTTGACGCCTGAACGGTTTTGTATCCTCACTTTTCTATTTTTTTTTTTTTGTAAATATCTTGTATTTAATGTATTAATATAGATGTAATTTAGAGTAGTTATTATCTGAGTACCTTAAATAAATAATTTAATTTACTGAATAAATTTATTATATTTTAATTATAAATTATTATTTAAACTTTTATATTATTTCATAATTAAGTAATTTAATTTGTAAAAAAATAATAATAAAAATAACATGCGAGAATCCCTCGTGTGAGGGTGTAGACATCCTCCAGACTTTTCCAACCGTTTCTGTCTTTAGCACTTGCCATCCACGTCTTTGCTACTAGTTTTGTAATATCATCCTCCCATCGGTAGTTTGGTCTACCTCTTTTCCTGATGCCTATAGGGCCGGACCACGCAGTTAGTCGATTCTCAATCGATCCTCATTCATTCGAGCGACGTGACAGTTTTAGTGAGCACGTTACGGCGTCAATTAATTTTGTTTGAGTTCTAGTAATGACATGGGGTATCGTTTGTTTTTTTTATATTGATAATCCTTCTCTTGGCTCGCTGGCAGGATCGCATTTTAATTTTTATTTGATTTGTAAATTTCCAGGTCTGACTCGCATAAGTAATGGAAGGCAGCAAACAGAAGTCCATATTTTTTTCTTGATTTTTATAGCCATAGAGCTTTTCAATACTTGTGATAATGTTTTTTTTCCATGCGCCTGTAATTTTTCTCTCCACCTCTAAAATATTATTCTGTTTTAAAAATGAAACTTTTTTTTGCTTAAGTGTATTTATAAGTCTACGTATACTAACGACTCTGCTTCTGGATTGATGGAGTGTTTTATGGTTTATGACATAGTTTTGTTTTATAAAGGTTTATTTCCAATCTAACTTTTTTACTTGCTATCATTAATTCAATTTCCCTTACATCTTCTGACAGTAAAACTATATCATCAGCGAACCTTAGATGGTTAATGCAGTTTTTCTTTATGTTTTTTCCAATCAAGGCTTTGAAATACTGACTCTTACACTGCTATGAATAGCTTCGGTGATATCAGGTAGCCCTGTCACCCACCTCTATTTAAGGGTATCGGGGGTCCGGTTGTTTCTATCCTTAAGCTACTTTTACAGTGGATGTACCTTAGAACTTGTATAAATTTGTTCTCTACGTCTTGCGCTTTAAGGAATTTCCAGATTGAAATTTATGGGGATGAAGTCTGACTGCTAAGCGTGGTTATGTTAGTACGATATAAAAAAAGTGTTCCAAAATTGACACTGCCAATATTTTATAGAAAATATTTCTAATCAAAATCATCGGCGTGGTGCGAAATTTAAATCATATATTTGACGTGATAACGTCATAACAGTTATATAGGAAAAAGTATCACGAAACAACGGTCACGTTATTGATTGGTTGCTAAGCAACAGAAAATGGCGATTGCAGCGGCTTGACATGCGAAACAATTGGAACTAATATTATTGATTGGTTGCTAAGCAACGCAAAATGGCGATATGTTTTGACGTTATCACGTAAAATTATTGTACGTAAACTGATAAGACTTTACAGGCAATATTTATTTTAAATCAAATTTTAAACGGATATAATTACAGCTTCGTTTAAATTATAGACGTTTATCGTAACTGGTAGCTAATACCAACTCCAGAAATACTTTCAACCCCTCTATTTGCACCTGCTTGATGTAGATCGTTGGATGAATGTTGTTGGATTCATGTGAGTGGATTGAGGAACAAACTGTTAGACAGTAAATCAAAACAACTGAAGCTACAAAACCTCAAATTTTATATTTAAAAATAATGAAATTTTAATTTTTTTGTAAACCAGTAGTAGAAGGGCCCTCATCGAGGTATACGTGTATAAAAAGAGAAAGGTTTTTTTTGTTAAGATTAATTTTATAGTATAAGGTGATTTTGTTGAAAATTTAAAACACTGTATAAAATAAAAAATGATGCTTATATTATAACCGTGTTTGCGATATTCGATATAAAAGCCATTTGCTGTGTGTTAGTAGAAATTGAAAAATGGCTTGATTCTTTTTTTTAAGAAATTAAAATTTTTGCAGTTGATGCCTTTCATGTTGAAGGCATCCAATAAGAAAGGATTTCTACAAATTCGCCCCCTAATGGGGTAAAGTAGGGGTTGCAAGTTTGTATGAAACTTCGTCAGTTTTGAAGTTAGATATGTGAAATTTCGTCAATTTCGCGGGCAACTAAAAAAGCTAGTTAGGTATTTAGGCTTTCAATTTCAATAAACAATACTCCTTGCCTAAACATAGCAAGAGCATTATAAAATTTGCCAGAACTTTTATCTACAGAATATGTTTATTCGGGATAAGTTTATATTTAGTGGTTCCGCCAAGATGACACCTCAGTTCACAAACTCGTTCATTTTTGTCTGAAAGTTCCAGCGCAGTTGGCACGAAACATTTGGCGTTCAGCTTATTATCGCAGATTTATTCTCACCAGAGATGTTCTTTTAGCGTAAAATATAAACCACTAGTGCCATATAAGACGAATATTCTCTGTACTGACAGTACATCCTGTACTAACACTATCAGTCAGCGAAGAACGAAATATAATTAATTTAAAAATTGTAAAGTTCGCCTGCAAAAAGACGGAAACAAGATACCCTTAACATTTAATATCATGCGTTCGGAGGCATTAATTAATCCTGTTTAACTTAAAAATTATGCCTGCGATTATATGATATTAAATGTGAAATATGTAAATCTTGTTTACGTCTTTTTGCAGGCGGGGTTTTATTTATTTTTTTATTTTCGTTGTATTTTAGCATTTCTTATTACAAATTACATTAGCTTTAATTTATACTTAAGTTGTATAATACATTAGTTACCGGCTTTTAAACATAAGTTCTTATACATATATTAATTGGCTCCCAAATTACGGCGTTAATTTTTTTTTTAAATTTAAAAGTGGGTACCCAATGTCACTCTCACAACTAAGATGAATCTGACGACACCTCTTAATCTAAAATCTATTAAGTTCATTTATTCTTGTTTTGGCTCTAGGGCGTGCCAAAGAAATATATATACGAGTATATACACCCGAAAAACATAACCCTCCTTCTTGCGCAGTCGGGTAATAAAGAATATATTCCGTGCAACAAAATAAATATTTTCACAAGATAATGCTAAAATCTTAATCGGCGACGTTAAGACGTGTGTGTTTTAGCGAATAATGCCAAAGTCTGAACATATTGTAGAGCGAGTAGTACTGGCACTGGCACACAGGTAAACATTTGCGGAGTATAAAATTGCAGTAAAGTTATAAGCTGGTAATAACGTGCCGCGGTCTGGTGTATGAAGTAAAAACCACACGAAAGTCTGTTAAGCGTTTGCAGAAAGTAAAAAACTTATAATAATATTTTCCACTTTTCTGTGTTTTGTTTGTTCTTAACAACTTTTCCTGCTTTGAAGTACTTTGAACATCCCGTATTATTTCATTATATAGTTATTGAAGAACGAAATTATGTTTTAAAATTTTAGCGCTAACCATTATTTCCCAAACACACGCAACAAACGTTGCTCATATTATAACAACCTTGATCAATGCTGAATACCAGTTATAGCCACCTAAAACTGAAGTTTTTCGAATGTTTCAGTTTACAAGCAAAGCTTTATTATATAATTAATTAGAATCTCATTGTCCAAATAGTGAATTTGCAATGATATGCAATAAGTTGAGTAAGTGAAACAGTTGTAGCACACAGTGGAGCTATCTACTTAATTAAACTTATCAACGTCTCAACGGGCTTGACATAACACGAATCTGACATGAATTATATTTTAGGACTCTCTATTCATTTACACTTTTTATTATATTCAAATGTTGAGTAAAATCAATTTTACCATTGTTAAAATTTAAAAACAATGACAAAGATCATCTGTAAACAAGAGTATAGTATATAATTTATCGTGCGCTGGACTATCTATTACACAGTTTATAATGTGACCACTAGATCCATACTGTGCCTAAACAGCGTGGCATGCAATAAGCCTGTGACGTCACAAGCTAAGTGGGGCATTAGTGTGGGGACGCGTCGTTAATATGCGCCGCGCTGATGTGGCCCGCGCCCGACGCAGATAGTGAGGCACGAGGCATATGAGCAGCGGAGAATTCAGCTGTGAGGGATAATGCACACCGAGTATAATACACCTGCTCGTGTGTAATGCCTATAATAGCATGATACTGTCTTCTCTTTAGAGCTAAATCATAACATGGTTAAAATAGCTGCCTTATTATGAGAATACTTTACCAGCTTCTAGTGGATATTTTTAATATCTTTAATAGGTTACTCTATAAGGCTTCTATCATCTTGGTACCTACCTAGATTGTAGTTGTATGTTGGTGTTTATTCTATTGTAGACGATAAATAAAACAGTTGTGTGGGTGTTTGGTATTGTACTCGTCGTTAGCTCGATTTCACTATAATTATGTAGCTAATCCAATATCAACCCATTACCCGATAATATCGTGTTTTATACGCATTCGAATTTGCACATGTTATACTACACTCATATGTTGGTGTTTATTCTATTGTAGACGATAAATAAAACAGTTGTGTGGGTGTTTGGTATTGTACTCGTCGTTAGCTCGATTTCACTATAATTATGTAGCTAATCCAATATCAACCCATTACCCGATAATATCGTGTTTTATACGCATTCGAATTTGCACATGTTATACTACACTCATATGTTGGTGTTTATTCTATTGTAGACGATAAATAAAACAGTTGTGTGGGTGTTTGGTATTGTACTCGTCGTTAGCTCGATTTCACTATAATTATGTAGCTAATCCAATATCAACCCATTACCCGATAATATCGTGTTTTATACGCATTCGAATTTGCACATGTTATACTACACTCATATGTTGGTGTTTATTCTATTGTAGACGATAAATAAAACAGTTGTGTGGGTGTTTGGTATTGTACTCGTCGTTAGCTCGATTTCACTATAATTATGTAGCTAATCCAATATCAACCCATTACCCGATAATATCGTGTTTTATACGCATTCGAATTTGCACATGTTATACTACACTCATATGTTGGTGTTTATTCTATTGTAGACGATAAATAAAACAGTTGTGTGGGTGTTTGGTATTGTACTCGTCGTTAGCTCGATTTCACTATAATTATGTAGCTAATCCAATATCAACCCATTACCCGATAATATCGTGTTTTATACGCATTCGAATTTGCACATGTTATACTACACTCATATGTTGGTGTTTATTCTATTGTAGACGATAAATAAAACAGTTGTGTGGGTGTTTGGTATTGTACTCGTCGTTAGCTCGATTTCACTATAATTATGTAGCTAATCCAATATCAACCCATTACCCGATAATATCGTGTTTTATACGCATTCGAATTTGCACATGTTATACTACACTCATAGTGTCAAAGCTCAACAAAATCAAAAGTAAATAATATAGTATTAACATAAATGTCCGGTTATTGGTTGCTATTAGCCGCTCGCTTTATACACAACGATTAGCTGCCGGGAATAAACTATAACTGTATAATATTAAATATAATAAACAATTTTAGGTACACGAATTTAATCTATATCTTTTACTGTTGTTATTATAAGTCTAATGATAATCAAAGGTTTTCCTGTAGTCTATAGGTGAAGAGCTAAATATTAGACTCTGTAGCTTCAGAGATTAGGCGGGTCGTCATGGTTTGTCCTAAATAACTTCAAAAATTACGATATTAAAATTTTAAACAATAATTACGATAAATAAATAAATAAATTACGATATTAATATTTGATGTTTTTACAATAAGCCGATATTACATATTACACGATGCAGTTAGCCAAACTGTTTTTTAAATTCCCAGTTTACCCTCAAAAATGGCTCTCAAATTCAAAATTCCTTTTTGGGTCACTGAATAGTTTGTCAAGTCCGTCTGTCTGTCTGTCTGTTATATATATATTTTTGAGCAAACATCAACGTATGGCACATCATTCGACTGGTCTTTTAAAAACATTTTAAGGTTTCTAATAAAAAAAAAAATAACCAAATATATTTGAAATTAACCGCTCCCAAAGTTGCATATATTGTGCCCCTCCCCTTTATCTTTTTAACCGTGTGACCAAAAAATATGAAAAAAATCAAAAAAGATAGCAGCTTACCGTCATTGAGCCAAAAGCCAACAACAGGTTGGTGCCATGAACACACGCTCTTCTGCTGGTGCAACTATTCAAATAGATTTTTTCCTACGGCAACAGCTCCGGAAACCTACTTTTGCCCAGTTTCTTACACATATAGAAGAGAAGATGTTCAGTACAGCAATTTGACAACTAGAGTCGAATATTACCGTGGTCCAAAATGCTTCGTATAACCACGGCCGGTGAGTTGCCGTTTTGCGACCTGGTTGTGTCTAGATAGATTCCCTTAATGATTCAACTATTTACATACCTATAAGTTGGTACTGAACCCTCGGTGCGCGAGTCCCATTCGCACTTAGCCAGTTATTGTAGAGTTCTTTATTATCAAGACCAGCAGATTTTTTTTTTCAACTGTCGGCCCCATTTTCAATTTATAGTAATTTCAATTGTTTTTTACATAAATGACAGGAATTACAGCTCGACAGGAGAGCGATGTCGGGGAGGAGACTCCCCCATAAAATATATTTTTTTAAGTCGTACGGAAAAATTACACCCTCGCGACACGGGGCGCGCAGCTTATTTGATATAAATTAGTACAATACTAATGATCGACATCGACACATTAACCTAATGTTGTTTGAAATTGTTTTATTTGTCTCAAAACAGTTACATACATTTTGGTATAAATGAGACATCCCCAGTAAGTAGTTATGAATACTTGTGTTGGGGATTTAAAAAAAAAATCATATTATTGTGCTGCTAATGAGATTTAGTGAGTTCTGGTAATGAATTCAGTAATATACGACAATGTTACTAATTATTTACTTAAAACAATGTTTTTTTTACTCTTAATCGTTGCAAGCATATCGCATATCGTGGTGGTTTAGTTTGGTTTTAGTGTGAAAATATATTATAACAGTAACTACGGTACTGCACCGCGTTTAACAGTCGTTACAATATTTTGTCTATAATTTATAATATTTTTTTTTTTTTTTTTTTTTTTTATTATGGTCTGCAAAACTGAATACAATTTTAAGAAAGATACATGAAACATATGTTAATTAAATATGATTAATTGTACTCTATAATATGCAAACACAGCATGCATTTTTAATAAAGTGTCATAACTTTTATAGTTTAAAATGTGTTAACTACTACTACTGTTTAAGAGGAACATTTTGATACTGTTTTAACCTATTTTTAACGGAGGCGATAGAACCATTGAATAAGTCAACATCGTTTCGGACAGCGTTACAAGAACTCATCATGCGATATACAGGGCAATGTTGCCCGATGTTAGTTCTGCAGGTGTGAAGTTCAAATGTTTTCCTATTAGCCAGACGGCTGCCAACGCGAGGAACACTGAAGGATATATTTGCAAGGATATAGCTAGATTCTACATATCCGTGCAGAATCTTATAGAGGAACATTATATCAGTTGTCTTTCTACGTCGGTGGAGCGAAGAAACATTGTAATGTGACAATCGTTTGTCGTAGGATGTGAGAGACTTACATTTGTTATCTGTGTACGTCACATGGTATAGAAATCGTTTTTGGACTCTCTCAAGGCTGTCAGAGTGAACCTGGTAACTAGGATTCCAAACAACACTGCAATATTCAAGGATACTTCGAACAATTGAATTATATATTGTTATGGTTAGAGTGGGTTGCTTAAAGATTTTCATCTGACGTGTGATAAAACCTGACAGCTGGGACGTTTTTAAAACTAAGCTATTGATATGATGCCTAAAACTTAAAGTGGTGTCTAATAAAACTCCAAGGTCGCGAACAGTTTGGACTTCCCTTAATTCACAGTTTTCGATGGTGTATTTTGCGCAACAGGGATTTTTCTTTCTAGTAAATTTTATATGGAAGCATTTTTTAACATTTAGTGACATATTATTGTTTTGGCACCATACGAGAATACGACTCAAATCTTCTTGGAGGCGGTAAATGTCTTGGGCGTTTGATATTATTCGATATATTTTCAAGTCATCAGCATACAATTTAAAACTGCTTTCTATCGTGTCACAAAGATCGTTTATAAAAACTAAGAAGAATAGCGGACCTAGGTGAGATCCTTGGGGGACTCCGGTAGGCGCATCGAAAGTAAAAGATGTAAAGCCGCGAAGTGCAACTAACTGTGAGCGATTGTGTAGGTAAGATTCACACCATCTGAGTAAAGAACCGTGGATGCCTATACGTATTAGTTTCTGCAGAAGCAGTTTATGGTCTACGAGGTCAAAAGCTTTTTTGAAGTCAGTGTAAATGGCGTGTACCTCCATGTTTTTATCAAGAGCATTGGAAATGTCAAATATATACTCTGTCAAGTTAGTCGTAGTTGATTTGCGAGGAAGGAAGCCATGTTGATTTGGGTTAACGTAGCACGTAACGTGTGTTAGGATTTTCCTGTAGACTATAGATTCGAATATTTTTCCACATGCTGATAAAATAGATATAGGCCTATAGTTTGAGACGTTGTCGTGAGATTCAGATTTATATATGGGTGTCAAATGTGCTAATTTCCACTCTGTAGGAAAGACTCCATTACGTAAAGATGTGTTGTATAGCAGAGTAAGAGGAATATACAGGTTTAAATAGCATTTTTTAATTACAAATGGGGACAGTTTATCTGGACCGGGACCCTTACTCGAGTCTAAATTTTTTAGAGTTGTTAAGACTTCCATTTCACTTATTAAGAAATTACTAATGGCTTGGACGTGTTCTCCGGAATGTTGGATAACATCTCTGTGATTCGACAAGTAACGCTGTTGGTTGCTATAAATTAATTGAAAATATTTAGCAAATAAATCTGAAATAGCTTGACCGCCCTTTGCTACTTCTGCTCCAAGATACATTTCGTTTGGCAATGATACGCTACAAGCTTTCTGGGTTTTTACATACTTCCAAAAGTATTTGGGTTGATTATGTAAGTGAACCGCAGCTTGTTTTTTGAAGTTAGCGTAGCACTGCTTGATCATAGTGTCGCATCTAGTCCTTAAAAGATTAAATGTAATTTTATCCATGGGATTACCATATTTTTTGAATTTTGAATGGTATTTCTTTTTTTCGTTCAGGGTTTTAATTAATGAAGAGCTATACCACATTGGAAATTTTTCATTAGAGGGCTTACGCAGTGGAGTGTGCTTAAAAACTAAGGGCATGACAGTATCATAAAAAATTTTGAGCATATCATCAACTGTTGTACCTTTCGCCCAAAGTGCTGTCCAATCAATGTTTTTTAGATCAATATTAAGAGCATCGTAATCTGTCAGAAAGTAGTTATAGGTTGGAACTTTCTTACATTTAATCTCTGATTGGCTTCTTTTGTCTATAATAATTTCCAGACTAGGATGATGTGGATCTAAAGGGAGCAGAGGAATTTCAGGCTTTGAAACAGTCAGATTTGCTGGGTTGTTGCACAATACTAGGTCCAAAATACGTTCATTGACGTTACTGAATGTATTACATTGATACAGACCGTTAAATGCTATAGAATCAAGACAAAGGTTTGTGATGCTATTTGTTGTCGTTACGGTATCATTTGACCACTGAGCTTCTGGTAAGTTGTAATCACCAGCAAGAATAGTAATAGAGGATTTCTGAATTTTGTTTTGAATAACATCTGTGATGGCATCAAAGTATGTTTTAACGTATTCGTATTTTAATGGTGGGGGTATGTAGGATGCACAAATGTTAATACAGAGGCCACTGTTTGACTTTAGGCAAACCCAAAGGTCTTCAGCCACTGACTCCCATTTTGGTTTCCTAAGCACTTCGTACTTTTTTAGGACTGCAATCATTACCCCGCCGCCATCTCGTTTAGTTGCTGCAGAACAAGTGGATGACCTATCGCGTCTGAAGACGTTGTAGCGCTGATCTATAACCTCGTGATCGAAAATTGTGCTATTTAACCAAGTTTCAGTAATAATTACCACGTCATAATCGTTATTCAGCAAAGAAATGTAAAAATCGCTAATTTTGGTTCTAAGGCCTCTTACATTCTGGTAATATAATTTTAGATTGAATGTTTAAAATAATATGAACAAAGATAACATGCCTGAAAAATACAATTATAAAAACATAACTACAGAGTGTTTAGTTGCTTGATGTCCTTAACAAGGACATTCGGGGAATTAATGTCCTTCTTCAAAAAAATTCGACCGTTTCGCACCCACAGGAACTGGTAGTTTTTATTCTTAGCAACCTGTCGAGCAGCGCCATGTAGCTTTTTGTTTTCAGGGGATAAGTGTTCTAGGACGAATACTTGAATTTTTTCGCCAGAAATTCCAAGGTGAGCAGAATTTAGTTTATCGTTTAAATGGGTTTTATTGAAATTTTTAACAGCAGCCAATAAATTATCACGAGAGCGGGGGGACAACATTTTTATTATTATATTCCTGGGGCGCGAGGAGTTCTGATTTTGTTTAGCAACCCGGTGGAAATTGAGAATTTCCGTATCCACTGTGTCGCTAGACACTGTTGTTATAAGTTGCTTGATGATGTTTAACAAGTTTTCGGTCTTTCGCTCCGGAACACACTGCAACTCCAAGTTGCATTCCCTAGTTTGCTGCTCCATTTGGTTAAGTTTCAAAGACATGGAGTTTAGCTGGTCATTTAGAACATTGTTATTAGATTTGAGATTGGAAATGGCATTTTCATGTTCCTTATTAACTAAAATCTGGTCGTCGTGAGTTGCAGACAAAAATGTTACAGAGTCGATGACATGATCTAGTTCCTGACGCATGGCAGTTATTTTGGTTCCTGCATTCCTTATTTCTGTTTGCATTTCAGTTAGAGTAGTTTGAAATGTTTCTAGGCAGTTCTGCTGAGTTTCGAATTTATGGTTCATGTCGTTGCGAAGATTGCGGATCTCATTTAAAATAGCTTGCGTATCCAGATTACTAAAGTGGGTAGGCGAGTTGTTTGCGAGAAGTTTCGATTCATCCCCGCGGAGTTTTTTTAACGTGTGTTGGCAGACTGGGCAGATCCATTTGGAACGGGCAGTTGACAGTTCGTCAAATTTAACACAGTCTGCGTGGTAATTGCGATTGCATTGTTCTTGAGAGCATTTAATCCGTTTCTGAGTAACCAGCACGCCTTCGTTACATTCCGAACACTTAACCATATCTGTATGAGAATAATTTGATACCCCTAACAAAAAGCACCCAGCAACAAATATCCAAGGACTTAACAACGCCTGATAGATATGGCAGAGCAATACGCAATATTGAGATATATGCGGATGAACACTGATATATTGGAGTGGGTACTACGATAAAAAGTTCACCGTGAAGATAACACTGGTATCGTTAGAAACGTTGTATATGCTATTGTTTTATAGTCTTGTTAGTTATTCGGACCGTAAGAAACCTTGGTGTGATTGCTTTGAAGTGTGACACAATCCTAAAATGCACTATAGTTCACATAAAAGTTTGTTGAAAAGATTGTTTATTTTTCACGATATCACTGCGATGGCTCAATTATTTGTTACACAAACACTAATAGTCAATAACTGGTGTGGATACTTTGTACTAAGATCGTTTTAGTTCAAATTCTCGACTTCTTTTAATTTTTAAACAATATATTAAGCAGAGCTTAACGTTGACGTTTTGACATTTACGACAAAAATAATAGTTAACATAGAAACCAGAAGTCATCGTCATCAGTGTCCTACAGTCGTGAATGTTGTAGATATTAACAAAAATGTGTTGCCTACTTACGAAAACATGTTCTCAATATAATAAAAGTATAATTTTACAACTTAGAATTAGCAGAATTACTGTCAAATAACCATCATTATTAAAATTGCCGAGCTGGTGGTCTCGACGACATGAAGATGTTTGGAAAAAAGCGTCTCTTCTTACGGTTTCACACACGAGAGTCAATCAATTGTATAATAATTATCATTTCAGGTGCAAAAACAAACAGGACAGCAGATACATTCGGCATGTTTGCCAATTCAACTTTGCTCTTATCCGAGAGAAAATAAATAAAGAAAATATTTAACATATTAGAATAGGTCACATTCCTAATTATGGTTAAACTACAAAAAAAAATGTAGTTTCAAGGTTAAAAAACTTGTTTGTACATTTTCGAAAATCAAGTTTAGTGTGAGACCGCACAACAGTGTTCAAGATTAAACGCAATATTTTTTTCACCTCTAAACTAAACTTACCTTACTGATAAGAAAAAAATAAAATTAGTTAAAAAGATATTAATAAAATAAAATAAAAATTAAAAATGAGATTATTTCTTCGGTATTGCGTGATATATGTATGTTAGAGTATTGAAGTGGTTCATATTTAATTTAAGAATTTTAATGCTTTTTTCGACCAACCATTTGTTTGTTTTAAAATATAGCTTAATATACGTTCAATAAACGTTGTTTTTTCTAAAACTTCGAATGTCTTAGGCGGGTCTAAGTTATTACTTATTTTAACTTTTTAAAGCTAACTAATATATGTTTCAACCCAAAACAACATAATATTACTAATACAAGACGATTTAATTAAAATATTTTTGTCCATACATTGGTGTGTGACCCACTCTAGTACACACGGGTAAGGCGACAAGCGGCAACAATAATGTTACACAATCCCGTTCAATCTCTGCACCCATCCCCAACACCTAGCACTCGTCGGTCACTATAACTAGTTCAGCTTTTAATGAACACGTAATTACTTTCTAAATTGGGCCATAAAGAGTGACGCCTCCTCGCTTCAGAAGCCATTACGAGTAATAACTGCGCTTGAGGAACTTCCGATATACACTTAGTAGGAAACCTGCTTACTTTCGACATAGAATAATGGTGAAATCACTTTAAGTTCCCTACAGACCTTTGAATGCTATAATTTTTGTCTTACTTCACTTTCTTCTGTAAACAAAGTAGGTATGGAAGAGTAGCAGTAGCTTTATAAATATTTAAATTACGACCATTAAATACAAAATTTGAAGACATAACCTATGGCACATTCTTTTTGCATTTTACTCGTACATTCTCTAAATATCTAATATATAAAATTCTCGTGTCACAGTTTTCGTTGCCATACTTCTCCGAAACGGCTTGACCGATTTTGATGAAATTTTTTGTGCTTATCCGGTATCTATGAGAATCGGCCAACATCTATTTTTCATACCCCTAAGAGTTTGTTTGTTTGTTTGAATGCGATAATCTCAGGAACTACTGGGCTGCACTGAAAAAAATATTTTATTGTTGGATAGCCCATTTATCGAGGAAGGCTATAGGTTATAACATCACGCTACGACCAATAGGAGCGGAGCAGCAATGAAAAATGTTGTAAAAAAAGGAAGAAAAAGAAAAAAGGGAAAATTTACGCAGACGAAGTTGCGCGGGTCAGCTAGTAATTAATAAAAATACAGCAGGAAACAAAGTCTGGCTAATAGGGTCAATTGTCACTGCATGATATTTTCAGCAAAACTAGCTTCCGCCCGCTTCTCCCTCTACCAGAATATATATTATATTCATCATTCCGGGGACTCAAACTATCTTCATACTAGATTTTATCTATATCGGTTCCGTGGCCTAAGCGTGAAAACAGCTAGACAGAGTTACACGTTTGTATATATCCAAATTAAAAGAAGGTAATAAAAAACATCTTGCTGTTCCAGCCAGTTTCCAAGAACCCGTAATAGCTGTCATAAACGTTTCGTATATTTTATAGTGGAGAATGAATTCCAATAGAAAATAGTTTTCAATGGACACCACTTTATTGGCTCACATAATTCCCTTGTCTCCAAATCAGTATATTTTGACAAGTTTATCTTCCGCTTGTAATTAAACTGTTACGCAATACGAGCCGAAAACAGAAAGCAGTCGTATTCCGGGCGGTCCATTTGTCAATGGGGCAGTTAAAATCTGGGCCGAGATGTATGACGAATGGGCAGGGCATGCCAGGGCCTGCCAGCTACGGACTAATTAATGTGCCCCTAATCTTCGGGAGACGAGTCTGGAAATATGACGTCATCAATCAAAGATATAGCCGAGCCTATGCGATGTTTTTCTTTGATGACTTTAAATGGATAATTGCTGTGTACTGTGCTGATAAGATCTATGAAATTGATGTCCGTTTGATTACGGTTTGTTTGGTCTTATTTTCTAGTAGGTACGACGTTGTATCAATCTTAATTTTGTGACCATAGAATTAGACAAAAACGAATTGATTTTTGGTCAAATGGACATTAATCATTTTAGCATTATTTTTACCCGACTGCTTGGAAGTAGTATGTATGTGTGACAAATACCTGACAAATCTACCTAGCAACGCAGCAACCAGTCAAATATCGCAGTCTTATAAAATTAAAATTATTTTCTAAAGAAATATTCTATATTCGCCAATGGAAAACCGATTGGAGAATAATATGAGCAAATTTGTACCTACTACGTGTGGGCGATACCTATCTACATATGCCTATCTACTACACATATTATGTTTAATTTATCTCAGAATCATTTCATGATTGTTTACCTATACTTAGTTACTGAACTATTAAAAAATCAATTGAAATAGTCTGTTTACATTAAAAATATAGTGTTTTTTACAAAAGCTAAATGAGGTATATTAATGTTTGCACATTATTTTGTTTTGTAGTTTTGTCTGTCGTTCTGTATGTTTGTTTTATATAATCTCCGAATCTGATGGACAGATTCTAACAGGTCCTAATTAACAACAGATGTTATCATCCATGTGTAACAGCCGTGTGGTACCGGCTTAAGAATAGTACCACCCCATCTCTTCCCGTGGGTGTCGTCAAAGCGACTAAGGGATGTCACACTGGAGGACGGGCAGCAGCGTCCTCTGCGTATTTAAAACCTTACTGCGATCGCCAACCCGCTCGCCAAGCGTGGCGATTATGGCAATTACCCCCAGGATCTACATACTAGTAAGTTCTACTGGGGAGACCCGTGCCCAGCAGTGGGACATCATATGGGTTGATATGTATGTATATGTATGTATGTTATCATCCATTGGGATGTGTAAGATCCAAAGACCACAAGATTAAAACTTAAGCTAAACAATAGTATATTTTCAAATTTGTATTTAAAGAACACCCAATATACATTCCCATTGAGCTATTCAAGTACAAAACAATAGTATTGGAGATACTTAGGTCGACGAGTGTTGCAACGGATACTAGTTCTCTCTAAGTAAACCCGTTCCGGATACATTCACTAAGTAATCCGATACGCCATTCGTTGGATACGTTTTAGAACAAAAGTTGGTGTAAAATCGCTACTCGGTAAGAGCTAAAACTGCACATGTTCGTACGGAATGAGAAGTTGAATCACAATGTGCCTCCAACATCACAAAGCCATATTAAAATGGGCCACATTTCTGACTATGAAAATTAAACCTAATCATTCTACTATTTCATAAAGATTATAATATGGTACTATCCCTAGTGTGACTTTTATGATGTGTAATGGAATAAGTGGCCGCGATGACAATGTTAGGGCATACATTTTTCGATGTTAATATGTTTTACTTTCGTCTTAGGAAGAAAAAGAAAATGATATGGGTGTAAAAAGGATAGGAATGTCACGAACGACACCCCTTCACTATTCTG
Organism: Herminia tarsipennalis; assembly: GCA_945859575.2. Lineage (NCBI taxonomy): Eukaryota > Metazoa > Arthropoda > Insecta > Lepidoptera > Erebidae > Herminia > Herminia tarsipennalis. The sequence continues at coordinate 40,150,716 of OX243830.2, forward strand.
AACACCAATAAATAGAAACAGTAGCCATTTTGAATACCCCAACAGAATTAATGAGTCCAAGAGCAGTTAAGATCTTGCGTCTTTACAAAGTGTATGAGGAATTGTCCTGATTGTCGCGGATGTAAATAATGACTGAAACGTTGGCACATTTGTCACCGCTGTTATTACTTCGTTATTGCTTTCAAAGACCACTAGATTGGTGTTAAGATTTACATGTAGATAATTTGTCTTATAGTTGCTATTGTAGTTTAATGCTACCAAAATGTATTAAATTTATTTAGGACATGGGCATAGATTCCTTTGAATTTGATAGGTGATCTTTTGTAAGATAAGACTATAAGAAACTCTGTAATCGTTATTAAAATATATATATTACGGGTCTTAATCGCGTGAATAATTTAAGGTAAAATACCTTGTTTATGGCCCGACGTTTCGACCGTATTGCAACGGCCGTGGTCACGGGAAGTAATCGATTTGAATAGAGTTGAGTAGTAGAGAGTAGAATAATAGGTTTTTATTGATTAACGACACCCTAGCACAGAATAAATATGTGTGCAGACTGCAAAATGACTTTCTGCAACCATTATCTGTATTTATTATTTTAGTAAATGACAGAAGTAGTTTAACAATGTGTCAAAATTCGTGAAACTATTATAGTTGGTCCATATTTTTTAATGAGTGTGTGATTTGACGTATTTTAACTACGCATGCTAGTCACAAAACAGTATCCTATTTTGTAACCACCTAATTATTGACACTTTTAAGAGTAAATGTTAGCTGTTTCTTTAAATTCTTATATTGGTTGTTGGTGTAGTGTTGCTAATTTTGAACAGAAAAAGAATACTATTTTACTTTTTAATTCATACTGAATGCCGTTTTCTTGTGCAAATCTAAAGTGCCAATAATTGCACGAGTGCCAACGAGCGGGTGGTTTACCCTAAATATCTATTTTTTTTTAAAATTAAAAAATACAAACATTGAAATTCCATTTTTAATAGTAAAAGTTGTGTCACCCTTTTGCCTAACAACTCATTTATCAAGGGATATGATAAAGAGTAATTAAACAGTCGTCGTTTGATTAATCTGCGGATATTGTCGGACATTGCGGGACATACCCGAATGGCCCCGAAGAGCACCAAAGCTTCGTAGTTCTTTACATCGTAACTCAAGTGGCGTTAAAATGGTCGTTTAAATTTTCTAGAAATACTTTGCAAACATTTTAATGCTTAAGTTCTTTGTGGATATAGTTGATGAAGTATTTTAATAGTAGGCGTAAGTAAACTGTTCTCAAACTTAGATTATCGACTTTGTTGTGGTGAAATTTGTTACTATAGAGGACTTACTGTGAAATTGAAATGGTTATTATCAAAAAGCAAATTTATTACTCGCGTGGCATCATTCTAAACTGCAACTCAAAGCATTAAAATAATCGTGTTCTTTTAACCTACTTTACCTCATGGCGGCTAATGTCATCAGAGATTATACAACTGCGCTGATATCATAATACACAAGTGCACTCTCTATTCTCATAGTACGATGTGACAGGGATCCGACATGACCGGAGAGAAATTATGTGCAGGACCGACAGCTTAACTTGCTCTCTGTGGCAACACGGCAGTATTATTCCTAACCGAACGCAACGAACTTACTATTTCAATCACACGAAAACTTGGCACCAATGACGGGCGTGCTCACAATCGATACTCGCGCCCATTATACCGTATATTTTTATGTAAACAAGTACAATACCATATAAAAAGGCGGTGTGGGTGTTTGCAAATGGCGGCACATCATCAGCACAAATTTGTGCGAGCAATTTACAAGCTTTGTGTGGGCCCTATTGTTGTGATAGCACCTGAAGAATACATGTTTTTGTTCCGTCTTGTTAGGTGACTGTTAATAGACTCTCCTCTGTTAGTTATACATACATTTATGCCTGTATTTGCATAAAGCGTTAGGCAGCGGCACGGAATATTATGCATAATATGGTTCGTTAACTTAAAGATATTTTCTTTTGTATCGTCTGTTGTGTTTATTTCCCCCCCTCCCTTCCTGCCAGCTAAATTGTTGATGTTGGGTATGTGATAAAATTCAAGGCTAGTATATATAGTGAAAACTATCACAGCTAAGTAGGCTTTACAACTTTATGAGTAATAGTAGACCAAGTATTATAAGTACAATTTGACACGGGAATAAACGCGTTTAATCTAGGTAAAGTTATTTACCTTAGACGTTTCGATCGGGTTACACCGACCGTGGTCACAAGCTTTCCCGTGTCAAATTGTATTTATAATGCAACGCGTAAGTTTAAAAGTTATAAGTATTATAAGTCTGACTTTTGAACTTGAGAACCATTTTAGGGGCAAAACAATAAATTGAAAAACCGTTATGAAAACAAATGAAAGGTTCTTTATTGCTTGCGAACAGGCTTGAAGTATGTACATGTAGAATTATGGCCTTTCACAAGTGTAGTATGTGTGTGTATGCTATATAAGTGAATAAATAAATTTTGATTGATTTGATATATATGTGTTAAGAATTAGCTAAGCGAGTTACGAGTACCAGTAGCGGCTTTTGCTCAGTTTAGGATCAGATGGTCTTGCGTGGGTTGTCTGATGTAAGTTAAATCTTTCAATATTGTTTTGTTACAGAGATCCCGTTAAAAGCAAAAATGTTGAAATATGTTCGGGTTTCGCTACTTATATATAAATATACTTGTAAGTTCGTACAGAACCCTCAGTGCGCAAGTCCACACTCCCACTTTCACTTGGTCGGTTTTGTTAAGAATATGTCCACGTCAAAAGGAATATTAGGAGATATTTTAAAACGTTATGATGCTATAATTAATTATAAGGATAGTCTATTGAAGCTTTATAGTAATAATGGTCGTACTCCTACATAGAATTTTAAATACCACAAGTAATGAAATAGATTTAGATTTTCAAGACTTATCTATTTACGATATGAATTATTTTGAGGTTTGTAACTTTTAAAAAGAAAAAATAACGTCAATCGGGTAAAAACATTATTCAAATAATTAAACTTGTCTAACGTGAATCTAGAGGAATAAACGTAGTATCGAACGGATCCGCGCGAAATATGCGGACGTTTTTTATTTAGCAGATGACAAATTGTCATCTACCAATATTATGACGCATACAATTACATTAAAAGATAACGTTATGCCCAGTTATATTAAACCAAATAATAGGATACCTAACTCTCGAAAGAAAGAGGTTCAGAAACAAATACCTAGATGAGATATTAAAAAATGATATAATAGAAGAGACGACATCAGAGTGGTCAAGTCCAGTCTTATTAGTTCCTAAAAAAACAGATCGTTCCAACAAAAAAAGTGGAGATTAGTAATTGACTACATGCAATTAAATAATAAATAAAAGATAACAAGTCATGTCATGTCATGGTGGTTCGTGCATTTTAATAAAAAAACCGCTGCTATTTACACCGATTAAGGAAATTCATAAATATTCAATAGAAAGTGTAGTTGAATGTTCGGGAGTTGAATTAACAGAACATAAAGATATACATAATATGTATCTACAGACCTCCAAGATCTAACACAGGCGATTTAAGCAAGTTTTTCTGTAATTTTAACTCACTCTTAAACAGTTTTTGCTATGGAAAAAAGGTGATTATCTGTGGTGACTTTAATATAAATACTTTAAATAAAACCAATGATTCAACTCACTTTATGGAAATAGTATATAGTTATAATCTGAAGCTAGGGATAAATGAGCCGAAGGTTGAAGATTATGCAGTATCAGATCATACAGCACAGATACTTACCTGCCCAGTTAAACCTACCTGCCTTTTGAAATCATGGAGCATAGCGAAACGAGACTATTCCATGGATGATATAAAGAAATTTGAAACATGCATCAATTCTCTTAGTTTTAATGATGTTATCGACAGTCATGATTGAAATACCGCATTTAATAACTTTTATGATTTGTTCCTCCTATTTTATAATCTATGTTTTCCTATTATACAAATAAAAGTATTCACAAATGAGCGCCCGACATGGATTACAAAAGGTCTCCGAATGTGTTGTAGACGTAAACGGCGGCTTTTATGGGAGTATAGAAAAAACCCAACAAAACTTAATAAAACAAGGTTCAAAACGTTATCCTCCAGACTAAAACGTATCATTGCATTGACTCAGAGGGCTCGTAATGATAACTACATAACTACAGCACTTAATAAGTCAAAGGCTACTTGGAAGGTAATAAACAGCAATAAGCAAAATATACCGACAGATGAAATACATCATATAAATATAGACGGAAACAATATAGATGACCCCTTTCAAATAGTTAACCATTTTAATAATTTTTTCATTGATCTTCCAAATCAATCCAAACAAAGTAATTTTAAATGCCAATTTCCTTCTAAACTACAATCTATATTTATGCCCCCCACTATACCTAAAGATATTTATAATATAATTCAAAACCTTAAAAACACCAATAGTACTGGTTATGATGGCATATCGACGAAAATATTAAAACGTGTATCGGTAAAACTGTCCTATATTCTCAGTCATATAATTAACTTGTGCATCGCAGATGGTATATTTCCTGATAAGCTGAAATTAACTGTAATTAAGCCGTTGTTTAAGAAAAATGATCGGACTGATATTAGTTGCTACCGCCCCATAGCCCTTGTACCAGTGATTTCCAAAATATTTGAAAAGGCTATTCACGGCAGTATTAGTAACTACACACATCAAAAGTGTCTAGGGATCAACATATATTTTTGCAATAACTTTTCTCCTGATTGATTTTTTTTTTTATTTCTTTAAGGATTCATCAAATAAAGTGTTTTCGTTTGTCACAGTAACGATAAACCAAGTCACCTTTGCATTAATAAAGAAATTTGCCATTTTCCTAATAAAGGGATTTTTGACATTTGAACCACTAACATTAAAGTTCGAAAAAAAGACTGAAATAACAGTTTTCTTTAAAATTTTATTGGGTAACTTAAACAATTAATAATCCGTGTTTCTACCGCGAACACTAACAACACAAGAACATCGGTTTGGCATACTCAAAATGAGTTCATCCAAATCACGCTGTGGAATGGCCGCCCATGTTCGTTGCAACAACAAAAAAAGGTCTTCTTGCGACTGGATACCCTCCATATTCGGCAGAGCTCTTCTCTGTAGCATATCCCATGCATGCTCAATCGGGTTCAAGTCTGGCGACTGAGCAGGCCAGGGCAGGACATTGATGTTAGCTGCGGCGAGAGTCTGTCTTACAACTCTTGCGGTGTGCGGTCGTGCATTATCATGCATTAACTGAAATAAGGGACCGATTTGCACTTGTAGAGGAACGATGACGTCTGATACAATCGTCTCAGCATAAATTTGAGCGTTGAGGTTGCCTCTGATCCAAATCAACTCAGTTCTTCCGCCGATCCAAATACCCGCCCATACCATGATGGTTCCACCACTATAAGGATGGACTTCCTGGCAGGATTTTAATCGCTGTTGGCGTCCAGGGGTTCTCCAGTGTCGTATACGTCTTGTATCCGGTCTCATACCAAAACGAGACTCATCAGAAAAGCACACGAAACGCCATTGTTCTTCTGCCCAATTTCTGTGTTCAAGAGCCCATTGATATCGAATCCTACGATTGTGCATTGCTATAGGTGGTACCCGTAGCGGTCTTCGGGAATGAAGGTTCACTTCATGCAAGCGGTTTCTGACTGTTTGGTCGCTAATTAAGTTCCCTGAAGAGTGATGAAGCCTCACGGCTAACATCATGGCGGTTATTGTTGGACCTCTTCGAGTTAAGATTTGAATGTATCGGTCTTGTCTCCGTGTGGTGCAGCGATACCGTCCTCCATGGCGCTCAGCCACGGTACCAGTGCTTCGGTAACGTGTCCAAAGTCGACTGATAACACTCTGACTTGTATTCAGAGCTAAAGCCACAGTACGTTGCCGGGAACCAGCTTCTATCATTCCCACGGCTCTGAGCATTTCTTCCCTGCTTAAATGACGTCGCCGCTCCATAATAACGTTGGTTTTAATCAGTAGTAGGGAAACAGTAGCACTAATAATGTCTTCAATGCGTTGTATGTTTTTATAGGGAAAATATTGACAGCTGATTTTCATCTTTTACTCGAATTTGATTCACAGTTCCTGATTCAAATTATGAAATGCACCAAAAAGGATCCATATAAATTTATAAAATCATAAATTTATTACAAAGCCACATCTCAATCTCAAGAAATCCGCATAAAAATGCTTGATCCCTAGACACTTTTGATGTGTGTATTTTGAAACAAATAATATTTTCTGTACGCAACAAGTTGGATTTAGGAAAAACAAATCTATTGACATGGCGGTTTATAGTTTCATCCATACGGTATTGTTAAACAGACATAAGGGTAATGAAGCATGTGCGCTGTTTATGGACCTGTCTAAGGCTTTTGACTATGTTAACCATGAACTTCTATTAAATAAACTGTATGCTTATGGAATCAGAGGTAATGTATACAATTTAATTAAATCATTTTTACATAATCGAACACAAATAACACAAATTACAAAATTATGTCCAGTTGAAAGAAAAGTAATTAAATACTTATCTGATAGCAGAGAGGTTACTACTGGTGTGCCACAGGGAAGCGTGTTGGGACCGCTACTTTTTATTATATATATTAATGACCTACCCAAAATTTCAAAACATAAGACCATTCTTTTTGCGGATGACAGTACAATAATATTTGTTGGACATGATAAAACATACATTGAGCGTGAAATTAATATGACATTAGGAAATATTATTAATTGGTTGACCTTAAATAATTTGAATATTAATCTTGACAAAACTCATATTATGACATTTAAAAGTAGAGTAAATAAATTAATAAATATGGACATACGCTATTTAAACACAAAAATTGATGAAGTAGACACAATAAAATTTCTAGGGGTTAATATAGATAACAACCTAAACTGGAAGCAACACATTACCTCATTATGCTCAAGGTTAAACTCATACTCTTACGCTCTAAACATGATTAGCAAGAAGGTGAATCCTGCTACGATACTGACGGCATATCATGGCTACGTCACACCTCTTTTGAGATATGGTATTGTGTTCTGGGGTAACTCCACTGACAAAGATCTTGCATTTAGGGCACAAAAAAGGTGTATACGTTCATTTTGTCATTTGAAAGAAACAGACAGTTGTAAACAGTATTTCATTAAATTTAATATCTTAACATTGCCAAGTATATATATTCTCGAAGTTGTACTGTTTGTAAAGAAGAATAATCATTTATTCACAACATTAAATAACAGAAGGCATAACCTAAAAATATGTATTCCAGGTAATAAGACAGCGCTGATGAATAAAAGTATTCTTTGTATGAGTGCACGCATATTTAATCATTTACCTAAAGAAATAATGAATACTAGTGAAATCAATATCTTTAAAAATAAAATTAAATCAATGTTAATTAATAAATGTTATTATTCTGTACAGGAATATTTAAATGATAAGTTTTAATTAGAATATAAAATGATAATGAATATAATATTTACTTTAATATATGCACTTATTATGTAATGTCATGAATTGAGATGATTATGAATATATTATAGAATTGTGTAAGCCGGTCAGGCAGATTTATGGAGAACTTACATTTTTACTATCTTAAGACCATTATGTACCCTAAATCACACAAATAAATATGATTTGATTTATGATTTGATTTGATTTGAAGTTTCGATTGCCAAATAATACAGGGTCCTAATTCACGATCTTTTATTTAATTGCCGTGACAAGCCCGTTCGAACTGGCGTATGTGCGGTACGCTCAAAGATGTCCGCCGCGCATGCGTGTTGATGCTTTTCTTTTACGACTAGATTTTGACAGTTCGCACTGGCTTGCCGCAGCCACGGAAAAAGAACGTGAATAAGGATCAAGATATGTTAGACTCTCTTGCAGGTAGTATATATTTTTCAAATGAGATCTAAGACAAAGTTACTATGAACTCTCTTTTAAAGTAAATTCAGAGTCATCAACATTTACTGTAGATAAAATGTATCAACTTAAATTAGACCCAGAATCACGTAAGTACACAAGCCTTTATAACCGATAAAATGTACCAAACGAAACGCCCTCCAAACGGACTAAAGATATCTCCCAGCTATTTTGAATGACCATGGCTATGTTAGGAATTTTTTGAAGCTGAGTGTCGGCTGACGCTTCAGCGGCCCACCTTGGATGGTGGATGGTAAGCGGTAACCGCCGCTCAGGGACATACCCAAGGCGCTGCCTACCGTGAAGGGATAACTATCTTTAAACTTCGTTTGATTAAAGACATGTCGTAGCAGCAGGTAGTTCATTCCATAGTTTACACGTACGTGGAACAAAACAACGCTGGAATCGATCCGTACAGGCTTGTATTGTTTCCAAATGGTATGAATGAACCCTACTACGATGTTGAGTGTTGCGATGGTAGAAAAGTGACGGTGGCACCATGTCAAATAGTTGCTCAGAGCACTAGAGTACGCATAGTCACAGTCACGCCTCTGCTGTAACAACTCCAGTCTGTCCGTTGGTTTGGAGTCATCAACAATCTGAACAGCTTGCTTTTAAAGGGAGTCAAATGGATTGTATAAGTATTTGGGGGCACCCACCCAAAGAAGAGAGTAATACTTCACGTGCGGTCGGACCTGCGCTTTATAAAGCACAACTCGCTGTGCCGGCGAGAAATACCCCTTCGTTCTGTTGAGGACATCCACCTTTTGCTCATCGATTTGGCTTTACTTTCCAAATGTTTCCCAAACTGGACTTTGCTAGAGATTTCGATGCCGAGGATCCCAATACTCTCGGAGACTCGAAGTGAAACTCTTTGAAACTGGGGCAATAGGACAAATGGGTCGTTCTTTGCAGTGAACGTGCATACCTGTGTCTTTGTGGGGTTGAAACCAACCAAGTTCCTTTCACCCAAATAATTATAATCAAACATTCATATCTTTAGATATTGTTACAGGAAAATCGCGTATCGCGTAAATTATATTTTTAAATTGCGTACAGATGCTTGTAAAACGAGACTAGGTGCAGTTTAAATCCGTCAAGTAGATTGACGAAGTTTAGACTGTAACCTGAGGAAATGACTTTAAAATAGTGTACATGATGACGATGACATCATCAATCTGACATCATTTTGGTATTGATTAGAGGCCAATATATATATATTTTTTAATTGCAGTCATAATTAGCAAATGATGTGACTGAAGAACCTTCTACCAGTATCAGGACTAATCATATAATTAGAAGAAGTAGATGAATTTCTATTATTCGGATAAAGTAGTCGTATGTACCGTTACAATGTACTATATATATGTGAATACTCGCTCGTTATCGGACCCACTGCAGTTAGCGAAAGATTTAGGAACATTACGTGAAAAACATTTTTTTATTGAAAGAGATCATAATTATTAAAAATAAACATTACTTGCAAATCATATGAAAAAGTAGCATCAAACGGTGCCCAACATTTTAATAACGAAGGATAATGATTATAATTATTAATTATGAAGATAAATTTATTATACTCGATGTCTTCCATCTGTTACCCACTAGAGGTCATGCAGGAGTAAACAGAATGGTAAATAATATAAAAAAAAAAATATTTATGCTTAGGAATGACGTCATTAACGTTATAAACTACGTTAGAAAGTGTCAACAATGCCAGTTTAATAAATATTCTAATTGCCTCTTTAAAGAATCATCCATTGCCAGCTGATTGTTACAATAACAAATACATTTTAACACTGCAATGTGATTTGTCAAAATTCGTAGAAGCGTATCCGTTACCAATTAAGGAGTCACAATCTATTGCAAGAGTTTTCGTATCCAATTTTGCTTTGAGATACGGTCTGATGAAGAAAATTATTTCAGATAAAGAAACTGTGTTTATGTTTATTACAAAAATTAAAATTAAACATTTAACCGCATCCATTAAGCTCATATTAACGTATTTAATGTGATAGAAGTACTGCTGATTGGAGTGATTGGTTACCTTTTTGGACTTTCTCTTACCATACCCTGTACACACTGAAACAAAATACAACCCATTTTAATAGTGATTATGTAGGGGATCTTGTTTCCATCTTTTTTGTGCAGGAAGGTTTTTTTTATTTTTATATATATATTTTTTTATTTATAAAAAGTTTTATAATATGTTAGGACATATTTATTTTTCTCTTTCAAAAGGGAAGGGGACCATACCTTTTTCGGGGATTTGTAGTATGCCTATATTATTATTTTATACCTACCTACATACAATTACAAATACCTACGTAAGCACGTTAGGCCATGTCGCAATAGTATAGGTACGTACTACATTACATAGATTTTATTATAATAATTACATTCATGCATTCAATGAATGGACGAACGAACGAGTAAACACTATGTTCAATAACTATGTACTAAATGCCCTACAAAACCATTAATTACAGTTGTAAGTGTGCAAAAAGTAAATAAACAAAACTTCAGACTCAACTAAAAGTATTCTTATATGCTTCCTTGTACTGCGTACGCTAAGTACAAACAAACTTGCTTGATAGCAACAAACATTACTCCAGGTTATAAGTTGGCACGTGTACAATACCCTCACAGTTTGTTTACAAACATAATTTATATGATCTCATGAACACCAGCCTCATGACTATCAAACGACACATCATGAGCGAGTTTACGAGATCAGTGCTATGTGTGGAACTATTGTTGTAGGTACTGAGGTTATGGCCCTGGAGATAAAGATGTTGGACGCGTCGAAGCGGCAGCTCGCACTAACCGAGAGGCTTCTACCACAAAATATCGTACTGACGATATTTTTTGACTGTACGCGTAGTACGTGACGCGATATAGCGCTACGATATTGTACGGGCCACAACATAGTCAACCTTATCAAATATTTATAACGCCTCAGCACAAATAACTCACACGAAAGGTTAAATATTAATGTTGAAAACTAAAAAAAAACAAATATTACATAAAAGAGAATAATAAAAGGTTAAAAGAGGTTGAGCACTTTATTAGGTACTAGCTGTGCCCGCGACTTCGTTCGCGTGGAAGTTGGGTTTATATTAAGGTAGTTTATGTTACAATTTAACTTCTGTGTGAAACATATTGGAAACATGCTCCACAATGCTCTGTGGCATCTATGGATATTAGGGCCTAGCTCTAATTAGGGCCCGACCTATGGCAAGGCAAGCCAAGCAAATGCCCAGTGCAGCAAAATGAAGGGCGACAAAGTTTATGGCGCGAGTCGGTTAGAAGACAAATTATAATAGTATTTTACCAAAATGATTTGCATCACATCAAATATTACTATGATCGGTTTCGGGTTAAATGAAGCCCGAAACCGCCCAAGTACTCGCGCGAAATAGGGCTAGTGTGAGATAAGTTTTTAAAAAAATATCCTGTTTTTAAAACATTGCTTTCCCACGGTACTGTGATGCGTGTTCAAACAAACAGACAACATTCAAACGTTTCTAAAAGATATACTGAATTAGTATATCTTTTAGAAACGTTTAGTTGAAATACTAAACTTATTTCTTTATAATGTCTACATTGGTGAATTAAAAAATAGGTGTGTCAACCTGTCGTAGCCGAGGATAGAACAAAGTGGCGTGCAATTAGAGAGGCCTATGTCCAGCAGTGGACTGCGATAGGCTGATGATGATGATAAACCTGTCGTTAATTAAGATCATCATAAATTCATATCCCTCTACGTAAGAATTTCAGATTTATTTTTTAAATCAATTTACCTGATTCTGTTTCATTTGTATATAAACGCCATATTTTAATACTTGATGACTTTAAATTAAATTATACTTAAACTATCATGCATATTAAACGTAGGTAAGCAAGGTATTTAACCTAAAATTATTCACGCGATTAAGACCCGTAATATATATATATATATATTCATAATAGCTGTGCCCGCGACTTCGTTCGCGTGAAAGTCGGGTTTAAATTAAGGTAGTTAGGGTAACGAAATAACTTCTGTGTAAATATGTTGGAAACAGTCCTGTTGACTAAATACTTACTAAATAAAAATCGATCTGTTCTATTCTTTTAGATAGTTAGTTTGGTGTGCGGCTTAAGAAGTGGGTTTTCTGTTGTTTTTGTTTCATTCTTTCAACGTTATACCTACTTATTACCTAATAATTTTTAATAGAATTTGTACGAAAATGTTGTTACTTCTCAAGTGATCGTAAACTTGTAAAGCCTAAGTACTTAACTGTGATAGTTTTCCTTATAATTTTAGTGTTTATACTACTACCCTGATTTTTTTCACATACCCAACATCAACCATTTATCTGGCAGGGGACACTTGACTCTAATAAAAATGTTCACTATAAAGCCTAATATTATACACAAAGGAATCTTTAAATCTAAAAATAGTCTTCACAAACCCTAAACGCTTTTTAAAAGACCTATCTAATGATACCACACACGATGGGGTAGGTAGGTGAGAAAAAAATCACATATAAGAGAGGTACCCTTAAAAAAATAATGATTTTCAAGATTTTGTTCTTTCACTTTATCGGCGTTAGTAATTTATTCATGCAAAAGTTGCAACCTTCTAGCACTAACAGTCTCTGAGCTAAGCTGCGGACGGACGGACATAAGGGAACTATAAGGGTTCTGTTTTGCCATTTTGGCTAAAAATGGGGTGTATTTCATATAGTGTTACAACGCAATACTAATAATAAAACTGCTGTAACACTTTAGTAAGCAAACACAGAGCGTGTCATGTGTGTCATGCCCGCGAAAATGTCAGATATCCCTAAAGGTACGGTTGACAAACAACGACCCCCCTCCTCCAGTCACCCGAACTACTCACACTTGACCGATGTTGAGCCATTCATTAACATTTCTAAAAATCATAGCAATGTGTTTCTTTTAAAACTCTTTTACTAAGTATAGAACGTTATTGAATACAACGCCATCTACTTTCAAGAATGTTGCCACTCAGCATCTCAAGCACCTATACCCTAATAAATGTTTTCACAAATAAGGAATTATTTGATCACGGTGAACAATTTGATTTCATAGATGGCGCTACATGTTTTTTTTTACGTGTGTAATGTCTTTTTTTTAGACGAACACATAATTTCTGGAAAATGTCGAATACTTTTTAATTATAATGTAATATTGTTTTTCATTTCTACTACGATTAATTCATTACTCTCAGCAGTGCATGCAATACCTATAAATATCTTACATAATTGCATATTTCACTTGATTTTTAATATACAAAAATAATAACCAAAGTAAATAAGTTACTTACGGTCGAAAAAATAACTAAAACATTGAGAAAAATATTAAAAAAGGATAAAGACAATTTAAAAAAATACAAAAAGTACATAATCAGACATCGGATTCGAGCCCGGGACTTCGTCGTCAAAGTCCGCTAGCATAGCTTCGAGGCTACACTGTACGCTACTTGCCACGTCAAAATAACTGTTCTTATGAAACTTAACAATGTTGTATTTAGCTCCTTTTAGTTTTAGCGTGAAGTTATGTATTCCATGGGTTACAATTATAGATAATGTCTAATTGTGGAAAATTTTGTGATAAACCATTATGGTGCGACAAAAAATACGTTGCTACTCGTTCCCCATAGACGTTAGCGTAATGATTCATAGTGTAAATAATGTCCTATAGTATTTACTATAAAACTGCAAATTTTCATAAAGATCCGTCTAGTAGTTACTGTTTTATAACGAAAAATAGCTACAGACATTATCCCTTACTGCTTAGCTCTTATGGGAAAAAGCGAGATAATTTATAGCCTAAATGTTAATCTGCATCTATTAGATTGCACGTGCAAAATTTCAACCGAATCTGTACGGTAGTTTTTGCGTGATGCGTGTTCAAACAAACAGACAGACAGACAGACAGACAGACAGACATACATTTCTAAAAATGCAGCAAAGTGTTTGAATACTCTTTTCGAACATTTCCTAATATTTTTTTTCACTAAGTTCGGCCATGTACAGACACGTGAAATTTACAGTTTTATTATATGTATAGATAATGAAATATTAAAAAAAAATTAAACAAACGTGAAGATATTATTGCTTAAAATGATACAATCGGCATATACTTTATTAATCAATATTATTTACAAGTACCTACTACTGTTAAATATCTTATTGTGATTTTTTTTTAAATTTATCCAAGAAAAATAAAACGTAGGTTTAATTTTTTAAGTAGTTTAAGTGACATTGTTAAAACTTTCGGAAATTGCAAAACATTAAAATATCTTTCAAATACATAAATAATATCGGCGGCATTAAGAATAATCGTGTTTTCATTATAAATCCCGAATTATTTGAGCACGATGGTTTATTCTGTGCCTGTGTGTTATTTATCTATAATATGTATGTATTTAGAAATATATAAGTATGTTTATCAGTTGTCTGGTTTCCATAGTACAAGTTCTGCTTAGTTTGGGATCAGATAGCGTTGTGTGACTTGTCCCCCCAAGACATTATATTATTATTATTTAATGCAGCAGTTGTACAAACGTCACTTTTCTGGTAATTAAATGTCTGTACTCCACATTATATTAAATTGAATTTGTGAAATGACTTACACGTATTTCTTCTATTTTCCAGCCAGTCATTGAGTTTTCTCCGTATTACCCACCTTAATTCAAACAAAACCGGGTCTCACGCCAGCCAAAAGTGGTGCTGTCAAACGTAAATGAAAGGGGTTCCCTGTGATTTCAGTTGATTTTGTGATAAAATGCCCTTTTCGTGTAATAGCTGTATGACGTAAACATTCACCAGAGCCCTATAGCTACGGATACCGGCCGGTTCTGGCGCTCGCAAATTAATATTAATGCGTGTTTGAGCGTCACGGCGCGGCGCTAGCGAGCGGCCGGCGGGCGGCGGCCGGCGGCCGGCGTGGGGTCAACTGGTGACCTTTACTCTGTGGTACCAACGCCGCCGTACTAACAACGATGTAGGACAGAGTGCGTACACCGGACTCACACTACTACTAAAATATCGCAATAATACTGCAGTTATGGTTATGTGCGGCACATTGTTGTCATTTTCAGACTGTAGCCTCATATTGCGGGACAACCAAATATACGAAGTAGGCCAAATTGAGTTCGGACTTGTTATCGGACAATGTTACGAGTAAACATTTTGGCTACAGTTACTACTCACCATAATCCTGGCAGGTAAGTTTGTTAGCCACTATAGTGGTATGAGTTTTTTTTTCATACTAATATAGTGGTATAAAAAAATGTATACCACTACAGTGGCTTTAATTGGCTTTAATAGTTAATGGATGCAAATTGAAATGGTACTAGTTTCATAGATTTTATCTCAGTTTATTTGTTACTTTGGCTAACGATACGTACCTACACTTTTCAGAGTTTATGTGCGCGCCGGGACCATTAGCGCTGAATGAGTTTTCTTGTTACTCTCTGGTTTGTTTTAATTCAGTTTCAAACCAAGATTATCGTCCAGGTACCTGAGAAAATATATCTTAACATTTTCATCAGAAGACGATTCTCTGGTTAGATAACAAGAAAATCTTAAACTAAAATATGAAACAACGATGTGTTCCTAATATTTTCTGCTGAAAATATCTATAGATTTATTGAACAGTTAAAGGTTTAACACCAGCTATTGATGTAATGACGCAAGTTAGGAACTAAACTTGTCTCATTACCCAACGCTAGGTAGAACAACAGAGTTGAGCGATACCGCTCCGGGGCCGCGGAGGCAATGCGACGCCAGCGAGTACCTGCGCTACGCTGTCTAGGCTATACTTGGGAACTTTTAGCTCTAGACAAACTGAATTAGACTATTCGAGAAGTTAGTCTTAGTCAATGGGCCCTGGAAATTCTATTAAGGTGCGACTAATTTATTCTTTGTTAGACTTTGTAAGTTAATACTTACAAAGTATTGTACTTTAAGCTCCTTGCCTGTCGAAACCTCCAAGAGGATTCTGTCAAAACAACCCGTGTTTGTCAGTCCAGGAGGTCTCCTTCTCTCTTTGAGCTATTTCAATTTTGAGTTTAGCCTAAAACCTCGGTTTTCTCGTGGACCTACTAATTTGTCCCACTGGTGGGATCACAAGGGACAGTTATTTCTCGTAGACCCACTGATTGATAATCCACTAATTTGTCCCACTGGTGGGACCACGAGAGAGGTTTATTTCTCGTAGACACACTGATTGGTAATCCACTCATGGCACTGATTTCCACTTAATGTGAGTAGTACTACACCTATACTTATTGTACGTTATCGGAATGTAGAATGTTAGATAAACATGCATAATAATGCAAAATTTACGCCATAATTTTATACTAAACATTTTTACCCATACAATTTAGAAATAATTCTTTGTGTACCTAATTTTATACAGAATGCAATGTATAATATATAAAAAAATAAATGAATAAAAAAATAAATTATAAAAATAACAAAACCCGCCTGCACAAAAAAGATGGAAACAAGATCCCTTACATAATTTTATAATTTCATGCAGTCGGAGGCATTAATGAATCTCGATGAACTTAGTAAAGTGCCTCCTTTTTATCATTTATTTTTTTATTTAAAACTTTTTAGTGGTTATAGGATGTAACCGATGTAACAACTAACTTTTATTACAGCTATTGTCAAGTATTGAAAATTTAAAAAAAGAATTGTTGCTAACTACCTTTTTTATATCATATATAGTCCGGTCAATTTAGACCAAAAAATGAGAGTGAAGTTACATAAAGTCCCAACAAGCTGAATTTCAGTGAAATTGTTCAAAATATAATTATAAACAATGTCTAGAAGTTCCCCATCATTCCCCTGTAAGGAAAAAATGTAATTCAAGGTCAAAGGTAAAAAAAATGTGTTTTTTGCGATTTTCAGCAAAACGGTAAGTTTTATCATAAAAGTACCTCAAACAAAAATTGTAGATCATAAAATTATCTATAAAAAATGTATCAATACTTTTTCATTGAGGCATGCAAGTAAACGACCAATTAAGATACTTGTGAAGTCCCAAGGAACAAATATAGTACGAAATGATTAGATATGAGTTGTTACTGAGTACGGCGTACTCATGCATATTATGACGATAACAACTTTTATAACTTTTTGAATCGTTATTATCTCAGAAACGGTGGCTCGTAAGAAAAAAGTATTGAAAATTTTTTTATAGATAATTTTATGATCTACAATTTTTGTCTGAGGTACTTTTATGATGAAACTTACCGTTTTGCTGAAAATCGCGAAAAACTCAATTTTTTGACCTTTGACCTTGAATTAAATTTTTTCCTTACAGGGGAATGATGGGGAACTTCTAGACATTGTTTATAATTATGATTTGAACAACTTCACAGAAATTCAGCTTGTTGGGACTTTATGTAACTTCGAATGTCTAAATTGACCGGACTAATAATACCAGATAAGCCCTTAAATTTGATACCCATATTGCAGTATTCAAAACATTTTTTTTCACACCTCTTTATTTTGAAATCTCACAGTCGCCATGTTTGTTTTTTTTTTCAAACGTCACACGTCTAAGAACACTTAGGCGATCAAGACGAATCTAACGACGTCTTAATTGTGTAAATCCGTTTAGTGGATTGTGAGATATCAGATAATAAAGAATATTACATACATACATACATACAAAATACGCGCAAAAAACCTAACCCTTCTTCACAGTCGGGTAAAAATACGAACTACTCACTAACGCGCCGGATCGCAGCCGGTATCAAACAAGACCAGAACATTGTTTAGTTCCGTGTAGCAGCCAGAGAGACTGTACTTAATGTAGACAATGCATATTCCTAAATCTACTAATTAGATATATCAGCAACACATTTTCGTGTTCGTGCTGCATATAACCAATTACTGGACGAAAAACGTTGAACCGTAATATAACGTCTAGCCAGTGTCCCACACAATTCGCAACACATTCATTGTAACATACTTCTTGCATATTTACAGCACAACAATGAGTTTCCCGAACATTTGGCAATAAATACAGCTTTTAGTACCTCGCATGCTCCGCTGCGCTCCCAGATATTTTGCTTAAATAACGGCTCATCGTTTGAACAGATCGGCTCTAATTTATAGCACAACGCTTTTGTGTGGATTATCGCAACGTCTCAATCAGTGTCTGATCCGGGGAAAGCTCCGTATACACTGATGTGCACATGTTTGGAGGAAGGGATATAGTGGTCTGATTATGAAACATGATTAGTTGGTGTATTATTGAAGATATTGAGTGTATTGCTCACTCGTTTAAATCGCTTGTGAAGTCAATAAGTACTCACAAAACAATAAAATGACTACCTACTTACTACTACTAATATAACACTGCTTATAAAAAATCACAAAACGTTTAAAGGGTTCCGTAGCCAAAATGGCAAAAAACGAAATCCTTAACTCAATGAATCTTGATGAAATTTGGTGAAAAGGTGTCTTGTTAAATAATAAATATTTTAGGGGGAACAGAAGCTGTTTTTTTTTTCAGCAAACACCAACATGTTGCATACATTCGACAGGTCTTTCAAAAACATTTTAAAGTCTCTAATAAACTTTTTTGATTGAGTAATTATTTTTGGAAATAATCGCTCCGAAAGTTGCATAAATCGTGTCCCCCCCCCCCTCTTAACTTTTGAACCGTGTAAAATATGAAAAAAAAATCGCAAAGATAGTGCCTAATAAATACTTTACACTAAAATTATTTTGGATAAGATCGAATATACCGTCATTGAGTAAGTGCCATGAACATACGCTTTTCTGCTTATACAATGTTCAAGGCTGCGGAACCCTACACTGAGCATGGTCCGACATGCTCTGGCCCGGTTTTTTATTTAAGAGAATTTGTCTATCAGAAAGACACTTGCAAAGGAAACTCAGCTTGCGACAACTGAAGAAAGAACTCATGTCATCTACTAAATCAAATGAGATTTTGAAACGTACAATAACGTAAGAAGACATCTTGCAGACCAGTAAGATACATAAAAAAGTTTATTTTCACTCACACGGCATCCAGCTTAACGTTTTTATGCAACTGACACACGTAAGTAATTAAAACTCGTGATATAAAAACAAATACAGAAAGTGTGCACAATTTTCATATTTCATTTTAATCTTTTTCATAAGATTATGGCGACTCGTCCTGTGCACATAATCTCACTGATGCGCACACAGCTCCTCGCCACCGCCAACGCGACAACGTTGAGTACGACGAGTAAAAAGAAAATATACCTACCTTGTTTTTGCACCTGGGATACAATGTTGTTTATGATCTATGGATTTTGGTGAAGTCTTTTTGCAAATTATATTATTATGTACACCCAATGGCTGTATACAAAACATCCTAGGTATTTGTTCTAGTTAACTTAAAATTGATGCAATTGAACTTCAATAGATGCGAGTTTTTCGTGATAGTCTTCGCGAGAGCCTTTTGTTTGTTGTGCTAAATGTTATGTGCACTCTTCTTGGTTACACTATTTTATTTTGTATATATCGTCATAAATAAATGTATCATAGCTAACACATAACATTGCAAAAAAAATATTGATTTCGACTCGTGGTCCCACCAGTCTGTCCTGAACTTGACACCGGGGCCAGGAGACCCGGTGTCAGAAAAACCTTCTTCGTAAACTATTATAAAAAAAATACTAATTTCTAATCCGGCTTAGTCACCTTCGCTGTATCGTTACACTGTGATCGCCCTGTACCCCAAAGCACCGCGGTTGGCGCGCCGCCAGAGTTCGGCGCTGCGCTGCCGTGAATTATTCATAGCGCGCGGCCCGTTACATCTTCAATTAACCCGTTCGCCGCCGGCCCCGGTCCCTGCGTCCGCGTCCGTCTATCCTTCACCTCATTCGAAACCAATGCGTGACCTTACCATATTCTAAAATCAAAAATAGGAAGGTTACGGAATTGGTTTCCGATGAATAAGAGATAAATGTCGAGATGGCTAGACACGTCACACATACTTACATGACACAAGACTACAAGCTAAATGGGATGGTAGGTTTAAGTAAATGCTAATTCACATGGGTATTTACTCTGTGGGCATTAATACACATCCTAAAGATACTCACAGTGTGAGTATACAATGTGTAGTGAGAGAAACGTGATTAAACCATCAGTGTAAGTCTTACACTGTTGATTTCCCGATTAAAACCAAATTGTTGTTAACCCGGTATTTATTATCTACGAGTACATCCAAATTCGAATAAACACATCCAGGAAACAACAAACTAGACGAGCACAATATAAACATCACAGTATTTTGGCAGAGTCTACAATAGCTACTTAATCACAGAGCAGCCGACTGCCTGCAGTACATTTGACTCGGAAGACGTTTGGCAGCAAGCTCTAACGGACTGCCCTTTGAGCAATGCACTTCGTCGCTTTGAGCTGCTCTGCTATTTAATACTCTCAACAATATTATGCGAAAAGGAAACCTGCGCTGTGAAACCTTAAACGAACGGCTCCGTTGTACTTTTAAAACCTTATAGATTACAAAGGTGATGACGAAGTGAAAAAAATAGTTTAACGACTATGTATGCTTTAAGTATTTAAACTTTTTTTGAGATTAGTTTGCAATGATTAGATGGCCACAGTAATTTGTTAAATTTATAATAATTCGTACGAGTATCCGTAAAAAAAGTATTCGTATGCTATGGTGACAAGTAGTGGCAGTTGATACTGCTACTTTCAGTACAGTCGTACAGTATGTATGGTCGGAATATCCCAGGTTAACTCTGTACACCTAGAATTTTCACAAAATCTACCTATAATAAATATTTAAATCTATCCAAACGACAATTAAAGCGAAATCCTCAGAGCCTTACTGTATAACTAGTTTTACACATGAAAGCTCTGCCTTTGATATTAGTTTCGATCAGAATATACTGTACCTTGAGCTACTTCACCGTTTGACCTTGCGCTTTGAAACACCACGTTAAGTATTAACGCGCTACGAACATGCCAATTACCTTCTACTACGAGTACTCAGAACGAAAATATCAAACGTAATCGTGTTTGTGTTATGTGTACCTACACTTTCTTTATAGCAACAACAAGCAAGTGTACATGCTCCTACACTGTGCTCCTTTTTATCATGTTATTTTACTGCATTGTCTCAGACCAATATTGCTCTTAAATTGACTATCACTTTGTTTAAGTTTAAATATTCTGATCTCAAACTCATTGTTCTTATAAACATTCGTTCTATTTATTGATCAATATTATTTTCGACACAAATCTTATATTTTTCGCAGTTCAAATTAGGATATTATATTATAATTAGCTTTTATCCGCGGCTCCGGCCACGTTAATGTCGGTTATCGCGATAAAAACTATCCTATGTTTTCGCCTTTGTATGTTAAAGCTCACACTTCTCCTAAGTCTATCGGCAACAAAGGGAACTCTATAGTAACCTAAACCAAAATGGCAGCGCACTTCAAAATTGTTGATACCTTGGGTTACATTATTGTATTTTTTTCGTAGGAATCTCTAATTAAAAAAGAATACTGCCGCTCTCACTGATAATATAGCTATCTATTGGTGTTTTAAAATCAGTGAAAGCGTGAATGCGTAAAAAACAAACAAACACACTCACTTTCGCATCTATATATTAACTAGCTGACCCGCGCAACTTCGTCTGCGTAAATTTTCCCTTTTTTTTTTACAACATTTTTCATTGCTGCTCCGCTCCTATTGGTCGTAGCGTGATGTTATAACCTATAGCCTTCCTCGATAAATGGGCTATCCAACAATAAAATATTTTTTCAATGCGGCCCAGTAGTTCCTGAGATTATCGCGTTCAAACAAACAAACAAACTCTTAGGGGGATGAAAAATAGATGTTGTCCGATTCTCAGACCTACCCAATATGTACACAAAATTTCATCAAAATCGGTCAAGCCGTTTCGGAGGAGTATGGCAACGAAAACTGTGACACGAGAATTTTATATTATTAAGGATTAGGATTAAGATTAACTGGCATACTAACCATAGTATGTCAGTTAATCCTAATCCTAACTGTTCGCACACTTTTGTCAATAGTACCAATACTATGGACAAAAATGTGTTAGGGCCTGACCTCACCAGCACCATTCAACCTATACATCAATCGATTGATCGAAGAGTTCAGTAGCACTGGGGTTGGATGCTCCATAGAGTGCAAATGTATAAACAGTATAAGTTGCATCAGTTCGATCTCATGCTCTCTGTCAACTTCCTAGAAGTTGACAGAGAGCGCAGAGCAGATCATATGCGAGGTATCGCAAAGACACATGGTCTTCATTAAAATGAAAAGAAAAGCGTTACAATGGTGTTTAGGGTATTAAAGGAGCCCTTAGTTTTAGCTATTGAAAGTCCGTATAACTTTTTATAAACGTATATTTTAAAACAATTTGTGAGAATAATAGGTATACCGCGGCACGTGCGGCGTTTGTAAGGCTACATAGGCCTTACAAACATAATAACCAACATGGATGAAAAATCTGAAATAAATGCTATTATTATTATTATATATTACTTAGCAGCAGTTTTACTTGGTTAATAAACAATGAACACACTAAAATAACTATCTGCAATAGCAATGGGTTAATAAAGCGATTGAAAACTAAAACACTGCAGATCCTCCAACATTCAAAAGAATATTACACAAAAATCGCTAAACCCAGCTAATTTTCCCGAAGCTTCGACAGTGGCTTTGATAAATGAGAGAGAATGCAGCCTCTTTAAAAGCAACACTTAGGTTGTAGACTAGCGTGAATGGGGCTGGCTATTGAGGGCGTCGTAAATAGCGCGCCGGCGACGCGGGCCCTGTTCATTAGCACGGAGCTTTGTTCGCCACCGGCCGGCGGCCCTGCAAAAACAAATAGTGACGCTGACTACCCTGTACTATCCCGTCTCGCAACAATTGACTCTACGCCTAAAAACGTAAGGTTGTTTCGTGCTGCACCAACTAACTTGGTGATTGGTCATAGTTGGGCCGGCTTTGAATGTAAAACCGAGGATTGGTAATCGCGATAATTGCCAGCTCAGGATAACAGGCCTGCCGCAAATGCGGCTGTTTTCATATCCTTGTAACTGAGAGTGTGGACTGCCTAAATATTATTAACACTGTAATGCTGTCCTCAGTGTACGGATCCAATTATGAGCGAGGAATTCCCCGGAACCTCGTTTTCGTGGGCCCAATATACGCCATTTGCATAGTGAATGCCAACATATTAGTCCAATGAATACATGCGAGAATGCAAAAAGTTTTAATTAAATGATTAGATGACTTAAACTTCACTACGACTCAATTCATTAAAACATAATGTCTTATTTTGGAATTAACAGATTTTAA
The DNA here is from genome assembly GCA_945859575.2 of Herminia tarsipennalis. NCBI lineage: Eukaryota > Metazoa > Arthropoda > Insecta > Lepidoptera > Erebidae > Herminia > Herminia tarsipennalis. The sequence goes on from OX243830.2 coordinate 40,174,126, forward strand.
AGAAAAAATATTAATATTGCTCAATTATAACTAAGGATTGTTCCTTAGTTAAAATTGAGCTCAGGTACATTTTGTTAAAGTTGGTAAAAAATCCTTTATGCTGAAGCTAATTGAATGCATTACTCGCCTTGTATTTTGTGCCCAACTTAGAATAATATGTTTTTGCTTTCATTTTAGTTCTTTCGTTATCTTGATCTCCACTTTATATTACCTCCAAGCAGTATCTACGTAGCTGTTTTTTCCACAAAAGATAATATTTTACTGTACTTCAAATTATCTCGTTCTTAAAGAACGTTTTGAAAGTACTTAATTATACTGGCACAGTGAGCATATTACTATCCATTATCATTCCTTCATATCTACATAGCAGTGTGATTTACAGGGTGCTAATTTATTCAGTCGAATCTTTGCAGGGAGGTAATCAACCATGATGGTGAAACGATTTTTTTTAAAGCTCCCTTAATTTTTTCAGAAATATCTTAATCAAAATTTGAATCTGAAGATTCGCGTTTCAACACGCGACAACGGTTACCAACATGTAACATGTATATTGTATAAACAATAATTGTGTTCGCTCTAGCATGCCGTCATTACTTATGGCATATTTAAGGGCAACTCGACTGATTGGTCTCTACCATTTTTTCCCCAAAATTTTCTGAGTGGCCTGGTATTTTCTTAAAAGACAATATCTTAACAACATCCACGACGACGTCTTGTGAAAACCAAATGCATTTAAAAGATGTAGCTGAGAGAGCGTGCTCCATACTCGTAAAACGGCATAGTGCCTGCCGCCTGCCTGGGTACTGTCATGCAGCGTCAAGCAAGCACTGCGACGATCAAAATCAGCAATCTTTATTTAAATGAACTTGACTCAACGTGAGAAATACGAGTACGTATTTCTCACTTGAACTATTGATAATATTTACTAATTGCAGCAAATTCTTTTTATTTAGGACTTAAAATAGAATCGATTTTAAAAGGGTTTCATGTGAGCATGTTATTTTTTATTTTTTTTATTTGTATTTTTCAGAAAAGCTATAAATTCAGACCATCCCCCCCCCTTTATATCCAAAGTTACTGGGCCTAATATTTTGGGAAAAATGCAAAAGATACTTTTTGATCTGTAGATTAAAGGAAAATCTATTAGCAGGCTGACATGAGGGCTACTTTGGGACATAACCTTGAAAAAAAACGAAAGGCTTGGGTGTAAGGGTCCCAAATAAGTATTTTTAAGTTATTTTACACTTTGAAATTACTGAGCCTACAATGAAAGAAAGTCTATAACGTGAAAATAACGTGGTAAATCAACTGACCTGTTGGTCTAGTGGTTAGTGACCCTCACTGCTTAGCGAGAGATTGTGGGTGCGATTCCCACTTTGGATATATATATCCTACTATATTGTACCCATTGAGGTTGTTATCATAGGCGTCACCTTTTTTTGGGAGGGGTTTTCGAAATTTCAGGGGCCCTATGTGTACTAATACAAATCCTCCCTCCCCCTGGTGAATTAGTGAAATAGGCGAGTAAGGAAACTGAGCAGTGGTAAGCTAACCCTTTAAAATAATAGAATTATGAAAAGTATGAATCTGTATATATGATAAACTATATATTTAGAAATTATACAAATTGTAAAATTAGTATAGTAAAATATGTAGACAACTAAATATAGATAGTTAAGTAAAGATATGTAAATACAATAAGAAGATAGATGGTCAGTCCCGACCTCAATAGAAAACCAAACTCCAGACCATAAAAAATAGAAAACCAAAATACAGACCATAAAAAATAGAATACCAAAAAAAACGCAAACACAGGCTCCGATCATGTAGGAGGTATCTAAATTTAAAAAAAAATGAAAAAAGCCTTTAAAAGATTTGTTTGATTGTGATTTGATTTTTATTACTTTGTTCTTTTCGCCGGCTTTACCTATTGCTTGCGAATAAACATTACGATCTACATGTAGAATCATGACTTTTCACAAGTGTAATATTTTGCTTCTTAAGTGAATAAATGATTTTGTATAAGTATGTTTACGAGTGTCAGTTGTCTGGTTGCCATAGTAGTTTAGGATCATGTAGTCTTGTGTGGGTTGTCTGTTACAAAGATATATTTAAAAAAAAAAAAATATGCCAAGGTATAGCTAATAACAAAAGTAAGATCTAACTGGAATTAAGTTTTTTTTGTAGTTCTAAAAATCATACCTATGTATGATTTTTAGAATTTCGTTTCTCTTTATGGCGTGTTATATTTTTTTAAATAATTTGTTTTTTGCTACTCGATCGATAGAGCGATCTGGCAATGAAGTTTGTTTAACTACTAGCAATGTAGCACATTACCGCGGCCAAAAACCTTTTGTTTAACCACCGTCGGTGAGTTGCAACTTGATTGATAAAGTGCTGTGTGTCGAGATATATTCCTCGTGATGATCGAACTATTTACATACTTATAAGTTAATACGGAACCCTTAGTGCGCGAGTCCCACTCGCACATAGCTGTTTTTTTTTTCAAAACTAAGTTAGGAACTAAACCACGAACTTTTGCGGCAATGCAATTGACTTTAAGTACTCGAGAACGGCGAGTAGTTCGTTCAGAATACTCCTACTTTCCAGGCATAGACAAAAGATACGTCTCTAGTAATTTACAAAATAGAAGCATTACATTGTAGCGGCAACTAAGAGCTAGATTCGCATAAATCTTGTCACTTTTATTTATCTTTATAGCCTACTAGCTACGCCCCGCGGTTTCACCCGCGTAAGTCTACATCCGTAGAAGTATGAATATTGAGTTAAAAGTGGGCTATGTGTTGAGAGATATATTGTCTCTAGCTGGAAATATGTATGCGTATAGCCATTAATAATCACACCAATATTTATTACGATTTCGCATTATAATCGAGTGTGCAATAATAGTATTGCATTGTTGTAACTTTTAAAGTATTTGTCCAAATGATGTAGTGTAAAAGACAAAGTTTATGTAGTATATATATCAGAGGCAATAAAAGTATTTATTTAGTTAGAGATCAATTTGTTACTAAGAAATATGTATTAGAAATAAATTATCAATTTCTATTGTAATTACGGTTCACTATTTTGACGATAATTGCTTCCACATAAGAGATAGACATAATGCTGTCACAGACTTTTTTGTAGGACTATTTATGATAAACATATCGTTCAAACATCATATATGTGTAACTTCAACGATATTTGCGGCGCACGCCAAAACATGTCGCCGATTGTAGATATTTTTCCTTCTTACTTGACACTTATCCTTATATTTTGGGTAGTTTACACAATATCTTTGTAAATTATAGCCTATGTGCTATTCTGATATATAAGCTAAATTATTTTAAAGTTTCATTAAAATCCATTCAGTAGTTTTTGCTTGAAAGAGGAACAAACATCCACACATCCACACATCTACATATCCACACTCACAAACATTAGGCTTTATAATATTACTAGCTGTACCCTGCGGTGTTACCCGCAGTTTATTAGCCTATGTGTTAATCCAGGGTGTCAGCTAACTGAATACCAAATTTTACTAAAATCGCTCCAGCCGTTTAGACGTGAAGAAGTAACAAACATACACACTCACATACTCACAAACTTTCGCCTTTATAATATTAGTGTGATTAAGTAGGGATTTAGACTCTTGGGACGCAATAAAGGAGATTCTTATTTGCCATTTTAATAGCTTCTCGAATTGAATTGATAATAACTTCTGTCAATCGAATGATTTGATTGTGATCGAAGCAAGTTAGGTGTTTTTATTGGCACGGAGTAGCGCTGTGACGTCAATTTAACTTTTGTGATTGAAGCACCCTTCGAGTTTATTTGTGATGAAATGATTTCTCATTTGAAGTAAGATTTTATTTTGTGAGAAACATATGAATAAAGTTGCAATTGTGTTCAATGATATTTTTCCAACTTCTTTATTATAACTATTTAGAATATTGTTGTTATTGCTATTACTTAAATCAGACCACAGAGAGCTTAATACGATTAAAGAGAATAACTGATCGAGTTTCACTTGATCATCAATATACATATTTGTCATAATAGCTGTGTATTGTATAGACAATGAATACATATCCATCTATTTTATGTGCTTTATTATATAGTAGACATAGCTATGTGAGATCAAGAGGCGGAAGAGACCCGAGGAGGGATGTTCCTCATTGCATATTCAGTGCATGATCAATCACAATGATCACGTACATGCCGTGGCACGGGAGGGACTGAAAGACTCTGATTTAACATGTCCACGTGTTGGGACACAAACGAGGTGCTTCCGACTTAATGGACTTGTTTTAATCATTGAGATACACTACGTTGTAAATAATATCTCGATGTACACATGTTTGTTATCTTGCGTCAGGACACGTGACCTGATCGAAAATTCGTAAGACAGCGGGAAAGTACAGTATAATTAGAAGACGAAGTTAAATTTCGCCACCATCTACAATGTTATTATAGCTTAGGTGGGAAATCAGCTGGTCCAGAAACCAGAAGACACTAGTTCGAGTCCGAGAAACGATAACGATAATTTCCCTTAATAAACGATATTTTTCCCTTTTTTAATTTATGTTTTGATTTTGGTATTTTGATTTATGATTTCATTTTTTTTTATTATGTCAATAAGATAGAAAAATATTATTCAAATTTCATCAGTATGTAATATAATGATCAAGTTTTTAGTTCTGCCAGCACTCCCGGAGTGCAATCGATTTTTTTTTTGGAAAGGGTTTAGTGTATAAGACGTTGTCTTAGCTTGTAAAACTCCAGAGTTAAAGATTATACATAGGAGTGAGTCATCAAACTTTGCATTCGGCGATGCGCTTCATTTTTTCCCCTTGATATTGAAGGCATTTTTCTTAAAAAAGTTATTATTACGAATAAGTTATATTGAAAAAAAAAAACAAACCTCAACGTCGACCAATATAACTAAAATCATTGCTGATACGAAATTCCCATTATGAATCAAGCAACACGTTTATTCATGGCGCATTTAGCCTCGTTACTGCCCTAACAGGTAAACAAACAATAACTCGGCTCGACTCCTCACTACAATGAATCTACCCTCACGTGCTCAAGAGCCCATTTGTCTTAACGACGAACATTGTTTCTAAACTCCCTATTTTAGTTCGCGTAGGTCAAGGCCGCCTGCGCCGCCGCGCGCCCGTCCCTCCCTTACCTTCGTTCTATTTAGGCTGGCAGCACACGGCCACCTGTCTCAGTTATCCAACTAAATACACAAACTGTCTTACTGTCACTGTCTACCACTCAAGTTCCTCAACGTGTTCATTAATTATTATGTTTATTAACCCCGGAACGTTTTAGCCAAGACGGTGATGAATATTTATGGTGTGAGTTTTTTTAATGAGAAGTAGTACAGCTTTTATTTTAACCTATATACGTTTTCGTATTTAATTTTTACTTTTCTGTATCTATACTTCTAAAAAGTGTGACGTGACAAATATTGACTGCCGCAACATACAGTATCGTATCTGCTAAGAGCATACCTACTTTACAGGAGAGTAATTTGAAGTTTCATTTTGACGTGCCTGTGTTAGATATGGGATACCCCCATATCTTACACAGGTAGGTCAAACCATGGCTACGTAAATAGCTATATACTTATAATCATTCCATATGTTGGATATTATTAGTTATTGGGCTACATGGCAATGTAGATAGCTATATATATAAAGAATCCATGTGTTGGATATGAATACCTGCTATAGGATGTTTTGGAACATTGATGGTTCTAGTTTATATGATATTGTATAAAACCGAACGAGGGTTTGGTATTTGTTTTATATTATACTAGCTAACCCGCGCAACTTCGTTTGCGTTATTTTTCCCCATTTTTGCAACATTTTTCACTGATGCCCTGCTATCCGTACCCGTAAACCTTCGTGGGCTTATACACAACACTTTGCTGAAGATCATCACATAGTTAAATATAAAATGCATAGTTTACGATGAAATTCTAAACTATGCATTTGATCATGTGACACGCGAGTAATCAAATGACACACGACTAGTCTATATTTCTTAAATGAAATAGTATATTGTTGTTATATAAATACACAAGCCTTGCAAACATGCAATTGCTACAACAGACTCGTAGCAATTCTATCAAAGCTTTTCTGATAATTATCAAGCTACAACTCTACGTTCCCTACATGCTTCTAACATCTGCAACAGTGACTAACAATAATTGTATAATTATTGAAAGTAATGCCTAATAGACTGAGATCCGGCTGCAGATTCGCATCGTTCATCGAGTATTGTAAAAAAATCATGTTTTATATACAATCATAAAAGGGGCAATATGTTTTGGCCAGTCTGCCTATCAGATTTTGCCCGCAAGTACTTTTAATTAAATTAATATGAATCGACTTACTGGCAAAAAAAAATCTCACCTATTATTGCAATGAAATACACTCTACTTTATAGAAATAGATGTAGAGAACTTAAAAAGCGATAGGTGCCTTTGCGCATTTGCCCGCAACCCCTTCGCAGCCAGGTGTAAGCAGGTAATATTTTGTTACGTTATAACATTTATATATCAAATTCATCAATCATCATCAACAGCCCTTTACAGTCCACTGCTGGACATGGGCCTCTCTCAATTAATATTTGAGAGGATTTGGCCTACTATACCACGCTGACCAGACGGGTTGGTATAGGGTTTATTTCGAGTTTTCCATCTCTAAGCAGAAGTTGCACCTGCTCGACTGTTCCCTTAGTCGCTTCTTACGACACCCTCGGGAGGAGAAGGGGTGGAGGTTTGTATTCTAACGCCGCACCCCACACGGCAAATTAAAGCTATTTATTTTCTGTACATGATAAACTACCTCTGCCTATGCAAAAATGCCCGCAATCGGAGTTACCAGCGATTAAAGTTTGTTTACAGTGAGAAAGACTTATCGCTCTACATCATTTGTTAGAAGAAGATGGCAATAGCCTGCTCTGCTGTCGTAACGAAGAATGCAGTAACTGACAAAAACCATTATTTTAGTTATTTTCTTGAAAAGGCAACGTAAGCCATACACAATGCAATAATAACAAAAAAAAAATGAAAAGAAAATTGAAAACTAAAATGTTATTAACATAAAATGCAGTAATTAGACCAAGTTATTTACAATCACCAAGATGAATTGCAGTTGCCATTATTTTAATAAATTAGCGGCCAGCTTCGGCTTCGCAAGGACTTTCTCCATCAACTATACACGTAATTGACCTTCCAGTCCATAAAATAGCTCCACAGTCCTGAGCATGGTCGCCCAGGTATCAAAGCTTAGAAGTCTAATAAAGACGTCTAATTCGTGGTTTCTTATAACATCTACAGTACATATCACTAAACTTTCCGCCACCCATTAGACAGACACTACGGCCCAGACAGCGCCCACAATTTGGTCAGGACAGGTAAACAATTTCGTCTAATTACTGCATTTTATGTTCATAAAATGTTAGTTTCCAATGTGTATTCTTTTTTGTTATTATTGCATTAAAAAAACAAAAGAATATAACTTTTAAACTTACGCGTTGCATTATAAATACAATTTGACACGGGAATAAACTCAGTCAGCTTGTGACCACGGTCGGTGTAACCCGATCGAAACGTCAAGCATAAGGTAAATAACTTTACCTAGATTAAACGCGTTTATTCCCGTGTCAAATTGTATTCAAAAGAATATAGCTGAATTCGTTATACCAACTCTGAACAGCTTTTAGATACTTGATGATGAAACCATTAATGCTCAGGAAATCAACAAACAAGAATTAGTTTATGTTCCTAAACTAGAGCCTATATTTGTTACAGGCGTCATTAACATCACAGCCCTTAAGAATGTACTAAACAAAATTCTAGACAATGATCTTTATACCATGATCACAGTCAGATCTGGACACATAACAAAATCATGCCAAGAGACATCTAAACATACAAAATTATTAGAGAACATTTCATTGCCAACAATATTTCGCACTACACTTACCAGTTAAAAAGTGAAAAAGCATACTGAGTGGTTCTACGAGGACTTCACGCTTTAGAAGATACGACAGAAATAACTAGTGAATTGGAATACATTGGGCATAAAGTAGGACAAATAGTCAACATTAGACATAGATCTACAAAAGAACCACTTCCTATATTCTATGTAGACCTAGAGCCACAGCAAAACAATAAAGAAATATTTGACGTCAGATATTTAATTCAAATGAAAATTTTAATTAAAGCATCTTATAAAAAAAAAAAAATTATACAATGTAAAAGATGTCAAAGATTCGGCCACACAAAAAACGAATGTTTCAGATTGTCCTTTTCGATGCGTCAAATGTGGTAATAAACATCTTACAACACAATGTATAAAAAAACCTGACACTGAGGCTACCTGTGCAAATTGCAATGAACCCTGCCAGCTACAAAGGATGCAAAATCTACAAGCAATATTAAGAAAGAATATTAAAAGTTGCTCCTAAACCTAAACAAAAACAACCAATAATGAATTTCAATATTAACAAAATAGATAACTACAAATCAGAACATCAATTTCAACAAACAAATTCAAACAAAACCTATGCTTAAATTGTTAAAACAGGACAACAAACTCTACTTGCACAAAAAATAATGATTTGAATAACATGACAAACAACGATTTTAATAACTTCACTAATATTATGAAGACTATGCTAGAAAAACTACAACATACAATGACTACAATAATGGAAAAAATGATGGTCAAAATGTTGGACCGCATGGTGCAGTTAGACAGCTGCCTTATAAAAAAAATTATCCAGAACCTCCGAGTAGTTACTTGGAACGCCAACGGCTTGACGGACAGACGTCAAGAATTAGAAACTTTCCTGGAAATGGAGAAGATTGATATAGCACTAGTTTCAGAAACTAGGCTCATATCTAAATCTCCCATCGCTTTTAATAATAATGAAACAGCCACGGAGGAAGTGCAGTTATCATAAAAAACAATATCAAACACTATTTGATACAAAAATATCGCACAGAGAAAATTCAGGCCACAACCATAGTTGTCCTAGAAAAACACAGTGAGACAGTTTTCTCTGCTCTCTACTGTCCCCCCAGATATACAATCTCAGTTCAAGATTTCAAAGATTACTTCTCTACTCTTGGTACAAGATTTGTAAATGCTGGCGACTGGAATGAAAAACATCTGCACTGGGGCTCCAGGTTGACTACTACAAGAGGACGGCAACTACACATAGTAACACAAGACATGAAACTGGATTACTGGTCTGCAAGAGAACCCACTTACTGATAGAGATAGAATACCTGACATGGTTGACTTTTTCATAACGAAAAACATGGATAGCAACTACATAACAATAGAGTCCTATATCGATCTCACCTCAGATCACACTCCTGTAATTTTGAACGTTAGTTCTACAATTCAATTAGTAGAGCTTTCCTTAAAAATATATAACACAAAGACTACGGGCTGGGAAAAATACAGAGAAGTAATAAAATCAGAAATAATCTTAAAACAAAAATAGACACAATAGAGGGTGTGGTAGACGAGATTAAGAAACTCAACATGCTTATACATAGAGCAGCCAACTTAGCGACCACTAAACGAAATGGTCAGCTACCAAAAAGTAACAACTATCCAAAAAAAATAAAGGAAAAAAACAAATAAAGGCGACAATTGAGAAAGGTCTAGCAAAATACAGGATATCCAAATGATAAAACTGCATTTAATAAATTCTCTGATGATAAAAATCTCATCAACAATGCAGAGAACGACAAAATTCAAAACATGATTTCAAACCTCGATTCGACAGCTGACACATACTATTCGCTGTGGAAGGTCACCAAAAACATGAAGCGCCCAAAAACACATATACCTGCCGTCAATAATAATAAAGGAGGATGGGTTAGGTCTAACCTAGAGAAAGCGACAACATTTGCCGAATACTTTAGCGATGTATTTAATCCACACCCAGAGAGTTATCGTGAACATACAGAAGAAATAAAAAACTACTTAGAATCACCAAATCAAATATGCTTACCATTACAAAGTACTAGCCCTAAAGAAATTTGCCAAGAAATTAAATATCTGAAGGAAGGGAAAGCGCCCGGGTACAGGCAGTAACAAAAATTGTTTACATATTTTGATGCTTGCCTAAGATTTGAACACTTTCCTGGACAGTGGAAGATAGCACAGGTAATATTGATTCCCAAGCCTGGTAAACCTCTGGAACAAACAAATTCATACAGACCCATCAGCCTGCTAACAGTCATTGGAAAACTGTTTGAATGAATACTCCTTAACAGAATAAAAGTACACTTAAATACCGTATTACAACAGCCCCAATTCTGATTCCGTGAAAGTCATGGGACAATCGAACATGTTCACCACCGTATTGTTGACATTATTAGTAGAAGTTTAGAAAATAAATTATACTGCTCTGCAGTGTTTTAAGCCATCGTTTAAGCTTTCGACAAGGTATGGCATATTACTTCAAAAAGTCACTGCCCCACTGTTTCCTTCAGATACTAAAATCATACCGCGATAAGAGAAGCTTCCAAGTAAAATGCAATGATGACAGCTCTAAGCTCTACGAAATCAACTCGGGTGTCTCCCAAGGCAGCATATTGGGAGCTATTCTGTACCTTATCTTCACTGCAGATATTCCAACAGATAGATATATATATCAGACAGCGTATGTTTTATTTATTTATTTATTTAAAACTTTATGCACAAAGTTGTACAAAGGTGGACTTAATGCTAAAAGCATTCTCTGCCAGTCTACCTTAGGGTGATGTAAATGATCAAACAATTACAGCAACATACGCTGATGACACCGCCTTGCTGTCCTCTCATAACGACCCAGTAGCTGCATCACACATTCTGCAAAGTCATGTAAATTGAATCATGACTTAAGCAATGGAGGATCAAAGCAAACGAAACCAAGTCTACTCATGTAACTTTTACTCTTAGGAGAGATTTGCCCTCCGATTAAGCTAAACAACAAAGAATTAGAAGCACATCTGGGCTAAAAGAAAACAATTTATTAAATGGAAAACTTCGTGGTCACCACTGGTTAAGACGAAGCTCGCAACTAAATAACATCAGCAAAATCTTGGTATATAAAGCAACTTTGGAGCCTATCTGGACTTATGGGATACAATTATGGGGAACAACTACTACATACTGGAAATATTCCAAAGTAAAGCACTAAGAACCATGTTCAGTATACCCCAATTTATTAGCAACAAATACGTGTATCTTGACCTAGACATTACCACTGTTCGTGAGGAAATTGTCCAGGCAAGCCAAAAATGCCAGGAGAAACTAGTAACTCATACAAACGAACTCGCACAGGCCTTAAGTGGAGAGGGTGGACTACTGTACAATCGACTGAAGAGACAAGGCATTCCCAGTCTCGCCCAAAGATTTATGGACTGAGTCAAGAAGAGGGTTTGCTGGAAAGTTCAGCAATTGATTGGCCCTCGATGATAACAATAAAATAATCAGGACATGTAGTTCCAGCGAAACAAGTGGCTTATTGTTTTCAAACAGATTGCCTGCCATAGTGCATAAAATACATAAAAAAAATAATTGCTTTGTGTATGGCTTACGTAACCAATTCAAGCAAATAACTAAAATATTGCTTTTAGTCAGTTACTGCATTCTTAGTTAGGACAGCAGAGCTGGCTATCGCCATCTTCGTCTAACTAATGATGTAGAGCGATAACTTTTTCTCACTCTAAACAAATTTTAATCGCTGGCAACTCTGACTGCGGGCACTTTTGCATAGGCAGAGGTAGTTTATCATGTACAGAAAATAAATAGCTTTAATTTGATATATTAATGATGAAAATACGCCATGAACGTAATAACGTAACAAAATATTACCTGCTTACACCTGGCTGCGAAGGGGTTGCGGGCAAGTGCGCAAAGGCACCTATCGCTTATTAAGTTCTCTACATCTATTTCTATAAAGTAGAGTGTATTTCATTGCAATAATAAGTGAGATTATTTTTTTTCCAGTAAGTCGATTCATATTAATTTAATTAAAAATACTTGCGGGCAATATCTGATAGGCAGACTGGCCAAAACATATTGCCCCTTTTATGATTGTATATAAAAACATGATTTTATTACAATACTCGATGAACGATGCGAATCTGCAGCCGTATCTCAGTCTATAAGAAGTAAACCCCTTTTTACACGCTTTTTTTCTCCCCAATGGTATGATATGGTGAAAACTTTTATTGCTGTGCATTATTTTTTTTGGTATTGGTAAAAAAATTTAAACTCGCGTCAGGATCACGTGACCCTGTTCGAAAATTCGTAGACCACGTTATTCGTAGATCGTATTAAAATTCGTAGATCGAAAATTCATAAGACGGAGGGAGAGCAATGAAAAACTGCTAGAATATAATTAGAATACGAAGGTAAATTTCGCCACCATCTGCAATGTTGTTATAGATCGAGCGGTTTCTCGGACGACAGTTCGAGTCCGAGAAACACTATTTTTTTCCCTTTTTTTAATTTAATTTTTTATTTTGGTTTTTTGATTTGTGATTTAACCGAATGTTTGTGAGTGTGGATGTGTAGATGTGTGGATGTTTGTTCCTCTTTCATGCAAAAACTACTGAATGGATTTTAATGAAACTTTACAATAATTTAGCCTATACACCAGAATAACACACAGGCTATAATTTATAGAGATATTGAGTAAGTTGTCCAAAATATAACGATAAGTGTCAAATAAGTAGAAAAAAATTCTACAATCGGCGACATGTTTTGGCGGGCGCCGCAAATATCGTTGAAGTTACACATATTTAATGTATGAACGATATGTTTGTCATAAATAGTCCTACTAATATTATAAAGCCGAATATTTGTGAGTGTGGATGTGTAGATGTGTGAATGTTTATTCCTCATTCACGCAAAAACTACTAAATGGATTTTAATGAAACTTTACAATTATTTAGCTTAAACATCAGAATAACACATAGGCTAATTTATAAAGATATTGTGTAAACTACTCAAAATATATGGATAAGTGTCAAGTTAGAAGGAAAAAATTCTACAATCGGCGACATGTTTTGGCTTGCGCCGCAAATATCGTTGAAGTTACACATATATAATGTATGAACGATATGTTTATCATAAATAGTCTTACAAAAAAGTCCGCAACAGCATATGTCTATCTCATAAGTGGAAGCAATTATTGTCAAAATAGTGAACCATAATTACAATAGAAATTGATAATTTATTTCTAATACACATTTCTTAGTAACAAATTGATCTATATCAAAATAAATACTTTTATGCGTATTACCACCAAATCAATCCTCATCAAATATTATATTTAAATATGAATGTGAAATCGTAATAAATATTGGTGTGATTATTAATGGCTATACACATACATAATTATTTCCAGCTAGAGACAATATATCTCTCAACACATAGCCTACTTTTAACCCGATATTCCCACGGGATGTAGACTTACGCGGGTGAAACCGCGGGGCGCAGCTAGTTATTTCATATTTTTTATTATTATGTCAGTAAGATCGGGAAATATAATTCAAATTTTATCAGTATGTAATTTTTCCTGAGAGATAAACTTTCTAATTGTTATGTCGTCGTCATTGTCATTTTTTAAATTGTCATGTTTGTGTACGATAGGCATTCCCGGAGTTCAACCTGTTTTTTTTTTATTGTTTATCTACAGTTTTTATAGATTCATCTGTTTGAGGACAGTATTGAACGTGACATTGCAGCTAAATGCGATAAAATTGTAACAAAAGTTATTGACTGGTTGCTAAGCAACGTGAACGGCGATAAGTCATCAATATTTTCATAAGGCATTATCACGTAAAATTATAGTCCGTAAAATTTTTGTATTTCATTTGATACTGCAGTATAGTCCTTATCTACGGAACAATAAAAAAAAATGAGATTTTGCACATTCGATACTGTTCCTGGCGGTGGTCGATATACTCGTATATATTTAAAGGAAATTTCGTCGATATCCTGGAAAATGTTTCAAAATTGATTTATCGCTGCCGATGTATTTGTCAGGTTAAGGTATGTCCACTGTTTTCAGCCTAAGCTAGAATTCAAGTCCTGACATGGATTAACGTCTAATCTCCTGAGTGGAACGAAAAATGGAGCGCCTAAAAATACAAGCGACGTAAATAACGCTTGGCCCCTTTAAAGTGTTGATAACTATAACGAGTTATTGTAATTAAACGAACTATGAAATCATTTTACCCCCATTACTGAAGATTTAGAGATCATAGCAAATAATTAAAAATATAAAACAAAATTCTAAAATACCATACGTATTCCTTGTAATCAAATCGTCCCTATCTTTAACTTCATATGTTCATTTAATTATTCAATTTATTCAGGTAGACCCAACTGGTCGCGTTGATTCATTGAATTTGATCGCGGATCGTATTAATTGATTGGGTGAGGCAAAGTTAATTGAACATCGATAATTAGGTGCTGCGAGCCACTGCGAGCTGCGAGCGAGTCGGGCCACACAACAAAAAAAACACTTTAGCTATAGGTACCATAATAATGCACTGTCTATTGACGAAATTTGACCACACTTTTGACTGCTCTGCGTTACAATATAATGTTTAAACATTTTATGATTTTTCATAAATACATACTCAAAATACAACAGTGAGATTTACTGTTTTTAGATGTATATAACCATAGCTATGCATATCCTTTTGACACAAATCAGAATCTTCAATTTAATATGTTTTCAAACAAATCAGGTACTGTTAACAATTATGGAATTCAATGTATATTTGAAAATATTATGGAGAGAATTTTAGTTGACTTGTGTATGTTTCCATATCAGGAATGCATTTCAGTACCAGCCAATAAGATCAGTATGTTGGGAACTGTGTTAAATGAGCAAGTAAGTGATAAACAACCCACTCGAAATCAATCAGAAGCATTTTTTCGTGAATAATAAGTTAATAATTTTACACCAAAATATAAACGGCTTGCTCAGTAAGTCTGATATCTTATTTGCTCACTTATTTGACTTATCTGGCGAAGGGAAGTTGACAGATATTATCGCAGTTACTGAGCACAACATGCAAAATGGAGACGAATATCTATTTTATATTCCAAACTATACATTAGCGTCCTTCTTCTGTAGAAATAATAGAAACGGGGGGTCGTGTATCATTGTTAAAAATAATATTACATATAAGGTTTTAGAGGATGTAGTGAAATGTAGTATTTCAAATGTTGTGGAATGCTGTGGTATACAACTTCTAGATTCCCATATAATTATTATTTGTATCTATAGAATACCGAATGAGAATAATGAAGCCATGAATCTGTTCTTTTCACTCCTAAATAAATTGTTGCATATGTTCTCAAAAAATTGTAATAATAAATTAATTATCACTGGCGACTTTAATATAAATATTTTGAAAAAGTCCCCAAGGTCTACCCAACTAGAACATTTAGTTCTTAGTTACAATTTAAAAGTGGAAATAAGACAAGTAACAAGATTGAGTAGCGGTACATGTATATATAATATTTTTCACAATATCCAAAACGCAAATTCAGTCATATTAGACTGGGCTCTCTCAGACCATACAGCTCAATTATTAGTATGTCCTATTAAGAAAACACCTTTGTTGCATTATTGGTTCGTCTACAGACGGGATTATAATCGGGATAATGTGGGCAAATTTAAATCTTGCCTTAGGAATCTTAGTTTCTGCGAAACTATGAATAATAACAACCCTGAGGAAGCTTTCAATATTTTTTTTTGATACTTTTATGTTATTTTATAAATTATGTTTTCCATTAGTAAAAATAAAAATATCAAGTCATAAAAAACCAGCTTGGCTCACAAAAGGCATTAAAAAGTGTTGCAAACGTAAAAGAGAGTTGCTATGGAGATATCGACTAAATCCCAATTTATCTAATAAAAACGAGCTTAAATTTCATTCACTGCGATTAAAAAATATTTTAAAATTTACACAAAAATCTCAGAATAATTATCATATTAAAACAGCCGCTAATAAGTCAAAGGCGACGTGGAACATTATAAATAAAAACAAAATTAATTTACCAAAACCTAGTATCACAAAAATAAGGGTAACTCAAAAGAGTGTTACTGACCCTAGGAAAATTGCACAAGCTTTTAACAATTTTTACACTGATCTAGTACAACCAATTAATACAAATGACAGTAAAAACTATTCATTACAATTTAGCAATCCTCATTCGATTTTCCTTGCGCCAGCGACTTCTTATGATATCGATGGCATTATAAGATCACTGAAGGCTACTCAAAGCACGGGTTATGATGGTGTAAGTACCATTATTGTAAAAACTGTTTCGAACATTATATCTCCCGTCCTTAGTCACATTATAAACCTGTGTATCGAACAAGGAATCTATCCGGGATGTTTGAAAACGTCGATTATAAAACCACTATTTAAAAAAGGTGAAAAAGATAATATGACCTGCTATAGACCTGTTGCGCTTACTTCAGTTTTTTCGAAAATTTTTGAAAAATATATACACAGATGTCTATACAACTTTTTTGAAAAAAATAACTGGTTTGCAGAAGAACAAAAAGGGTTCAGGAAAAATCTGTCAATTGATATCGCTATTTATGATTTGATCAAAAAAATTATGTATAACATGGATAACAGAATACCTGTGTCTGCGTTATACATGGATATGACCAAGGCTTTTGATCATGTGGATCATAGCATTTTATTAATGAAACTTAACGCGTATGGGATCAGAGATAATGCCTTGAAATTAATAAGTTCTTATTTGAGTAACAGAAGCCAAATTACGCAAGTGACCACTATATGCCCAAAATCAAAAACTGAAGTTATTCACGGTTCAAATTTAAGATATGTGAGATATGGCGTGCCTCAAGGCAGTGTGCTAGGACCATTTCTTTTTCTCGTATACATAAATGATTTGCCAAAAAATGTAAATACCCCAATGGTTTTATTTGCCGATGACTGTACCTTGGTTTTTTCTATGTTCAAAAATAATGACATTATTAAGTATGAAAGTGACATTAACGAATCAATTAAAAATGTAATCGAATGGCTTAACAAGAACAATCTAAAATTAAATATAGAAAAAACAAAAATGGTTCAATACAAACAAAGAAAACAACCACTACATCTACATGTTAATTATGAGGGTCACCAAATTAATATGTCCGAAACCCAAAAATTCTTAGGACTTTGGATTGATGATGATATGTCATGGAGAACTCATGTCGACCATCTATGTAAAAAACTTAATAAATTCTCATATGCATTATACATGTTAGCTAAAGTTGTGAGCCAAAATGCTGTACTGATTGCGTATAATGCTTATGTTTCAGCCGCCTTAAGATACGGCATCATCTTTTGGGGAAATTCTGTAGATAGAGAAGAAGCTTTTAAGGCCCAGAAAAAATGCGTTAGAGCCGTTTGTAAATTGCGACTACCTGACAGCTGCAGACCGCATTTTAAAAAATTAAATATCTTAACGTTACCGTCACTTTATATTTATGAAATGGCCAATTTTGTTAAGTCACATCCTCTAATGTTCCAAACTTTAGTAAGCAAAAGACAGTGCAACAAAATACATGTACCGCCCCATACTACAGCATTATTTGACAAAAATATTCTAGGTATGGCTCCTAAAATATTCAATAGACTCCCCAAAGATATTAGAAATATAAATGAAATTAACATATTTAAACGTGCGCTTAGGACATATTTAATTAATAAGACATATTATTCTGTAAATGATTTTTTAGTTGACATACAGTTCTAATTATTGATAAATTATGTGATTGTCTTATAATTATAAATGTAATCTAATAATTGAATTTTGTGAAATAATGTTATATTATGCATATTATTTATAAATACAATTTAATTCTGTAATAATTCTAAAATTTGCACACCAGAAATGGTATTATACGGAGATCTTATATAATTATAACAACTATGTAACCTGTATAACGCAAATAAATGATTTGATTTGATTTGATTTGATTTGATTTGAGATTGTGACTTACGTAATCTAATACATAATATGTAACAATTGCCGTAAGTAGTTGACAACATTAATATAACTCAACATTTACATTAAGTTTACGTTCGGGCTTCGTAACGTTTTAATAAGAAAAACTAAAATTGGTACACTATAAAGTTTATTTACGTTATCAGTATCACTCACCCAAACAAGAGTAAATAGAGCAAAAAAACACCTTTAAATAAAACAAGATAACATAATACGATATTTGTTTCCATTTCACTTTCAAAACATACGCCCGACCCAACCTTTCTGCGTATTATTTTTCTATTATACTTAGTATTTGCAAGGCATTGGCACGTATCCTCCTGGCCTATTGTTACCAACTGTCCCCATATACGAGGCCACATTACCATGTGAATTTAGATATAAGGGAATAACACTCTTAGGTCGCGTGCTGTCCATCACGCAAATCGTCCATCGAAAAAAAACGGCTTATCCTCAAGTTGAATTTGAAAAAGGTCTACAAAGATTCGATGGTTATTGGTAGCTTGCGCTATCTTTGAAAAAGTTGGTTGGTTTTGGGATTTTAAAGATCGCTTTATGAGAGATAGACACAGCGAGATCGGTTTTATGAGCAGTATCGACCTATCTCTTCAGTTCTTGCTAGGGTGTAAAAAAACTTGTACGTTTAAATATTATACTAGCTGTCGCCCGCAGCTCACACCGCGTGAATAAATTTCGAGTTCGCTGAAACACATGTTTCTTTATTTGGAGCCAAAAAGCAAAATAAAAAAATTCAGATCTAACTTCAAAACTGACGGAGTTCATACAAAGCTGCAACACCTATTTTACCCCGATACAGAACAAATAGTGGATGCCTTTAACATAAAGGCATCAACTGCCAACATTTCAGGGTTTAAACCCAGCGGTTTAAGCTCTTCGGTAATCAAATGAAAAATAAAAGTCAGTCTGTCAGGACAAGTGATTATAACTAGTCCGGCCATAAATACTGTTACATAAATTGATTATACTTCATTAAAAAAAATGTACACCAGATCTGGTAGAATATAAGCACGAAAACTTTGTAAATACCATTACTGTACTATATTCTGAGAAATAAACTATTCTATTCTATTATATTCTAAAAACTTTTCTTTTTTCAACTTTTTGATTACTTTCAATTTAGAATGCGTTTATTATTTTTAAAAGTTCTGTTGATTTTGCGCCATTTCACATTTGTTTACGTACAACATGGATCGGTGTGTTAAAGAAAATAAGATTGTGGTGATCACCTTGCACAAAGTGGGTATGGAGCCATTGGTCATATTCTAGACACTTCAAAAGCTTGGTATCAGCCGTATGTTCGTATATCGCACTATTAACAGATACAACAACACTTCCTCTGCCGAAGACCATAAAAGATCGGGCGGCCGCGTGCTGTTACAACTACAAAGGTTGTTAATGGTGTTAAGGCCAAAATTCGTCGAAATCTTATCGCGAGAAATGAAAATTCCTGTTAGGACTCTGTCGCGTATTGTAAAACAAGACCTGAAGCTTGGTGCTTATCGTCAATATACAGGACATGATCCAAATTAATCTTTACAATTAAAGAGAGTGGATCGATCAAAACGCCTTCTGTCGCAATACGCAGGTGAAGGGCACAGAAATATCCTCATAACCGATGAAAAAAAAATACGATTGAAGAGCACAGGCACACCAATAAGCAAAATGATAAAGTGTACGCTCACAGTTCTAAAGAAGCTGCTCAAGTGGTCGGAAAGGTATAGAGTGGTCATCTTCCTGCGTCAGTGATGGTTTGGTGGGGTGTGTCTTATCAAGGCGTCACAAAGCTACATTTTTATGAAAAAGGAGTGAAAACTTCAGCCAAAGTGTATCACGAGACGGTCTTGGATCGTGTCGTAAAACCTTTCAGCAATACACTTTTTAAAAATGTACCGTGGACTTTCCAGCAGGAATCTGCACCTGGTCACAAGGCACGAACTACCCAAGCCTGGCTTGAAACCAACGTTCCTAACTATAAAAGAGCTAAAGACTGGCCCTCATCTAGCCCAGACCTCAACCCTCTAGACTATAAATTATGGTCAGTTTTAGAGTACATAGGTTGCTTTAAACGACACGGTGACATTGAGTCTCTAAAAATTTCTGGAGCAAGCAGTGGCGAAATTTCCCTTGGAAACAGTGCGTAAATTCATAGATTAGTGGCCAGACAGATTATAGGCTTGTGTAAAAGCCAAATGTGATCATTGTGAATAAAATATTGGTTTTTATTTTTTGCTGAGACTTTCATAAATATTTAAATATAAGTTTTAGTAATATTACATTACTTCATTAAAAAAAAAATACATTTTCATTTGTAACAGAACTTATGGCTGGACTAAGTATACCTAATATATTGAGAGATACTTACTTCTTTTTTCATGATCATTTTCCGTAGAATATAAAAAAACGAAGACAAGTAAATATTGTCTAAGATTTATAAGAGATACAATTACAAAATTTGAAGGACATTTTTTCGCTGCTAGACTTTTGTCGTTCACTTTTAACAAAAACAAAATAAGTCCACTAGCCAAACAAACTTATCATTCCTGCGCCAATATCCGACATACACCTAGCTTAGTCATATTATTTTGTCCAAATATCCTGTAAGACTACTATGTATTTGGTATTCAGACGTTGAAGATGGATGCTCACTTCTGCTGAATATAATTGTACTCATACTACCGTACGTAGGTTCTTTAAATGATAATTTTCTATCAAAGAGGAGGTAATAAATGACACTATTATTATATGATTTTCTATCAAATAGTAGGTACTAAATGACACTTTTATATTTTACGGTAAAAATAAAAAATACAAAGGAACGTTGCTCTATTGGACACAGTCAGACACCATTGCGGTCCTAAAGTTAATGGTGGAAGAATTTTGGCGGTTTAAATATATGTCTTAATGATTGTCATTTATTCTGATATTTGTGTATAGTTTTGAGGTTTCTGTTTGTTGTACTTTTGATTTGACAGCGTATAAAACAATAGAACATCTGAAAATTTTCCAAATGTTTAAGTTGGAATATCGTTCTGTGATCAAATTCAAAAAAGTTTTTTATTTCTTACTTTCTTACTCTTACTTATTTAGTGGGTTGGTTTGTAATTCACTTAAGTTACAATAGACTTATGTCTCTCGAATACTAATAATTAACAATATATAAAGGAATTCCACAGTAAATGGCAACTACTACATCACCCTTATTGAGCTGTAGCGAGAGGCGATCAAGCAGAAGCGTCGTAGAAAACTTAGCAGAGGAGTTCCGCTTCTCCACGGCAATGCACACTAACTAAGCCAAGGCTGCTGTTGCAAAATGTGGCTGCGAGGAAATTCACCACCCACCTTATAGTCCCGACCTGATCCCTAGTAACTATTATTTGTTTTCGAAACTTAAAGCAGACTTAAGGAGAAGAAGATTTTCTTCGCATGATGAAGTTACCCGTTTAGGACAAACCTTCTGAGTATTTTTACAAGCGGATAGAAATGCATAATAAAAGTGCATTCGAAATTGAGGGAGACTATATCGAAAAATAAAAATGATTTGTAAATATATGTACCTACTTAATTTCTTTGTTAGGCCGGAAACTGTTGGACCTTTCCTCATATTTTTATGCCATCGCCAGACACATAATGACAAGCATGTCATTACGTGTCTGGCGATCGACGAGGTCTCGGATTAAATCTCAGAGTACGGTAGCTGAAATGTCTATTTGTATGTTACATTTTTTTCTTTAAAAGATAACTAGTAATGTGGGATTGAGTTCCACATTACTAGCAACCCCTCCAGCTAAGCTCTAGGCTTGTGTTAGGAGTGGGTTCACTAAATCACACATCACACAATCGTGAGGTTGCGGGTTCCAATTCTACCCATTAAACTAATGACGTGAACCCACTCCTAACACAACTAATCTATATATATTCACAGCACGAATGATCTGTCCAGGAAAATTTTAGAACCTACACTGGTTATACAAATACAATAATTGCATTTTTGAAAGATAGAAAAATTTGAATCCAGACTCAGGAATCGAACCCGAGACTTCCGTAGCCAAACCGGGGCCAGAAGCGAACCACCTATTTGGACTTATGTTACTAGATATCAAATTCTTCTATCTCTAAATGCTTACAGGTTAGGCCCCCGTAGCGACATCTAGTTGGTAGTTAAATAGGCTTTTGTTATTGCTTCGTTACAGAGAGCATTTTAACAAATTATGATGACACAGGCCGAATATTGAAGATTTTTTTATAGGCATGCCTATAAAAATTACTTCAATATTCGGCCTGCGTCCAATAATAAAAATAATATACCTAGAATAACAAAAACAAATTAAACATTTTGAAGTTGGTGCCATGAAATATTAGTCTTTATGTTTTATTCGGCACCAACTTCAAAATGTTTAATTTGTTTTTATTATTTTAGGTATATTATTTATTGCTTTTTAGTTGCCTTGTATTTATTTTAGAAGTCGGTGATATTTTTTTGTTAAAAAGTTTTATTTCTCACTTTTTAGTGGGTTGGTTTGTAATTCACTTAAGTTACAATAGGCTTATGTCAACTGCTGAAATACTTTTACAAAATATTGCTTACCCTGATGCAGGGCCGTTAATTGTTGAGGAGTTCACTATCAGCTCTATTACATTGTGTAATAGTAGTATAACGAGAATAAAGTGCTACTCAATACCATATTAAAGTAACTAAATCGCAAACTGTGAAATATTAAATAGGTCTGCTCCTCATTTGTGGTCTTCATAATCAGTTCCACTTCACCAATTGGTATTTTTTAAGAGTAAATGCACGAATCACTATGAAATATACCTAAATCACTGTAGGTGTGCCTTTAATATTTTAAGAGTTCCCCTCGATTTCTCCAAGATCCCATCATCAGATCGTGATCTGATGACAATGGGACCAACTTGGAAGTATACCCTTTCAAACACAAAAACAATTTTTCAAATCGGTCCAGCCGTCTTTGCGTAATCGGTGAACAAACATACAAAAAAAAACGAATTGATAACCTCCTCCTTTTTGAAGTCGGTTGAAAATCAGTATTACCGTTAAACATTTTTATATTCGTCTTGTAGCACAATTTCTTCTATTTCAGATTTACTACTTGTGGACGATTCTTTTTTCACCTTGCACTTTTTAATGTCTAATTTATGTGTTTTCTTTGACTTTGATTTTGTTTTTTAAGGGTTTGACCCAGGCTAGATTGTTAAATTCTGCAGCTTAGGAATTATTACAGCTTTTTTTGCATTTGTTACTTTCAGTTCTTGTTTGTAGGGGCTCTCAGTAAGTATAACCGTCTTTTGAGGTTTTGTAATTTTTTGGGTATTGGTAACAGAGACGATATTCAAATTTTTAAGTGTGATGATCCTTCATGGTTTCTGGTAGTTTTTACAGTAGGGTTGCTTGTTTTAGTTCTAACAATTTCCTTGCTCGAGTTAGCCTTGGAAGCTGGTATATTTGTTCTGAAAACATTTCTCTAACATCTATTTAACAATAGAGTTAAAGAACTACCATGCACCTAAATTGTACCGGTATATTTTAGGAGTACCCTACATGGCACAAATAAGGCAACACTAAGCTTTATTTTTATGTGAGCCGGCATCTTAACCTCGAAATGCTAAACAAAAAAGTATTTTCTCAAAAAAGTACACTAATATGCCTACTTTCCAAAAACATATTTAATAACTGCGGTGTACTTACCGTTGCCACAAGAAATCTTAAGGTAAACATCCATAAAATAAGATAAGTATGCCGTAATAATTATTTTTGTTCACTTCACCCTGTTGTTTCATCGAATCCAAAATGGCAGCGATTGCGACATGTTGGTAGCACTGCTTTTTAGTGTTGCCAATTCCAAACTAAACATTACGATTTGGTAGATTTTGAAGTGGTACAAATTACGAGCCGGTCCAATTTGGGCAACTCGACCCTATATATATATATATATATAGATTAGTTGTTTTTTTATTATTTGAATCGATACAGTCTCCCTTAGTTACAAATGCACTTTTATCAAGCATTTCTATAGGCTTGTAAAAATACTCAGAAGTTTTGTCCTCAACGGGTCACTTCATCATACGGAGAAAATCTTCTTCTCCTTAAGTCTGCCTTAAGTTTCGAAAACAAATAATAGTTACTAGGGATCAGGTTGGGACTATAAGGTGGGTGGTGAATTTCCTCGCAGCCACATTTTGCAACAGCAGCCTTGGCTTAGTTAGTGTGCATTGTCGTGGAGAAGCGGAACTCCTCTGCTAAGTTTTCTACGACGCTTCTGCTTGATCGCCTCTCGCTACAGCTCAATAAGGGTGGCGTAGTGGCTACCATTTACTGTGGAATTCCTTTATATAATGTTAATTATTAGTATTCGAGAGACATAAGCCTATTGTAACATAAGTGAATTACCAACCAACCCACTAAATAGTAAGAAATAATAAACTTTTTTACAAAAAAATATTACCGACTTCAAAAATAAATACAGGGCAACTAAAAAGTACAAAATAAAATAATTGAAATTGTTTGCAACCTGGTTGATACACTGCCGTGAGTCCCACTCGCACTTGGCTGGTTTTATTATATCGGTCGGTCGTTGTTCTTCCCACGAGTGGCTGTAATACAGACGCAACGTGTTTTGCCAAGTCGTAAGTGGGACAGGCAATTTGACTTACGATGGGTCGCACTGGCACGTTGGGTTTGTGTATCTTAGGTATCACCCTGATCATGTGGAGCAAGAGCTAGTCCATGTTCAGGAGATACTCAAGAAGAACGGATATCAGGTGTACCGAAGAATTAAGCATATCCCAAAACGTGACAAACCTCCGGAGGTGAACAGACAACCTGCTTATTTGCCCTACGTCAGAGGAGTGACAGACATGATCGGATCAATTATGAAAAAGTACTCGATCCGTACGATCTACACAACGGTGGCTAAAGTGGGCAACTTGGTGGGCACTCCGAAGGATATTATACCTCTGCAGACGCCAGGTGTCTACAAAATTGATTGCAGCTGCGGTAGTTCGTACATTGGCCAAACAAAGCGAACTATAGCGGAAAGGCTAAAAGAACACATCGCAGCAGTGAAAAACCGGCAAGTGAACAAATCGGCAATTGCAGAACACATACTGCAATCTAACACCAATCACTGGATTGAGTTTCATCGTCCATAAATCCTCTCCACAGATCGCCATTTTTATTCACGAATTGTGAGTGAAGCGATTGAAATTAAAAAACATAAAACTTTCAATCGGGAAGAGGGCTTCAAACTATCCGTGACGTGGAATCCAGTGATTCGTAAAACACAACCTCGTATTGTTTTGCAGTCGGTTAACATGGACAAAATCAGTGTAGTGTGTAGTGACCCTAACTTTTCGAGAAGTAAAAAAGTGAGGGTGGATGAAGATTCATCGGCCTGACGGAGTCTTAACATCGCTGCGACAGTCCGCTTGTGACCACGGCCGGTGCTACCTGGTCGAAACGTCAAGCAATTTTAAGGTAAACAATGCGCGTTAATTCCCGTATAATAAATAGTTACATACTTAATATAGATAAAATTAACACCCAGACACAATAACATCTATTTAACAATAGAGTTAAAGAACTCCACTTACACTCCCACCGCCCCACAGAGGCAGTCACAACTAATATATATATATACATAGTCTGGCCATAAATACTGTTACAATTAAAAATAAGAAAGATATTACATTTGAATTTGGAATCTGTCATTTTTATACGATTGTTCATTGTATTTTCTAATTTTGGCGCCAATACATTGTACAATATTTTGCTATATTAAAATGGAGTGGGGTGATAAAGAAAACCGAATCGCTGTGATTGCATTACACAAAGTTGGTATAGAGCCGAATGTAATTTTTAAAACTCTCCATACGCTTGGTATTAGTCAAATGTTTGTGTACCGGGCTATTAATAGGTACAATGAGACCTTCTCTGTATGTGACAGAAAAAGATCTGGCCGTCCACGTAGTGTTCGTACGAAAATGGTGGTCAAAGCAGTAAGGGAAAGAATTCGAAGAAATCCTGTCCGAAAGCAAAAGATTTTATCTCGGGAGATGAAGATAGCACCCAGAACCATGTCACGCATTTTAAAAGATGACTTAGGACTTGCAGCCTATAAGAGACGCACTGGTCATTTTTTAACTGATAATTTAAAAAAGAATAGGGTGGTAAAATCGAAGCAACTACTGAAGCGGTACGCAAAGGGAGGTCACAGAAAAATTTTGTTTACGGATGAGAAAATCTTTACAGTTGAGCAACATTTTAACAAACAAAATGACCGTATTTATGCTCAAAGCTCTAAGGAAGCTTCCCAATTAGTCGACAGAGTGCAACGTGGGCATTATCCGACTTCAGTGATGGTTTGGTGGGGTGTTAGCTATGAAGGAGTGACTGAGCCATATTTTTGTGAAAAAGGTATCAAAACATCGGCACAAGTGTATCAAGATACCATTCTTGAGAAGGTAGTTAAACCCCTTAACAACACCATGTTCAATAACCAAGTATGGTCCTTCCAACAAGACTCAGCGCCGGGTCATAAAGCTCGGTCCACGCAGTCTTGGTTGGAAGTGAACGTTTCGGACTTCATCAGAGCTGAAGACTGGCCGTCGTCTAGTCCCGATCTTAATCCGCTGGATTATGATTTATGGTCAGTTTTAGAGAGTATGGCTTGCTCTAAACGCCATGATAATTTGGAGTCCCTAAAACAATCCATACGATTGGCAGTGAAGAATTTTCCCATGGAAAGAGTGCGTGCTTCTATTGATAACTGGCCTCAACGTTTAAAGGACTGTGTTGCAGCCAATGGAGACCACTTCGAATAAGCTTTTTATATTTTGAATTGTTTTTTATTTATGTATTAAACTAACACACTGTAAAAGTAATAAATATTATTTGCAATAAAAAAAAATGTTTTTTCTTCGTAACAATATTTATGGCTAGACTAGGTATATGGATTAGTTAACATTTGGAAGACATATCTTCTATATTATATATTCGGATTTATAAATTCATGTGAATAATTTAAGGTAAAATATCTTGTTTATTGCCCGACGTTAATAATTATATAAGTATTTTTCAATGCACACTCGGCACTAATTCGCATATTATGTAATATGTGAAGGTCACCTCCTACATACCACGTGAATGATTAACGATTCTCTATAAACGAGGCGGAGCTTTCCGTTTAGTTTATGATGATGAATGTACGTGGCTCGAATTAAGTTATAATGAATATTTTAAGGGCAGTTTTAACTGCGCGAATAGTTGGTTGCTATTTCTGTGCCCCTTTGTAAGCCTAGAGACGAAATGATGACTAGAAGACCTATTTTGAAACAATAGCAGTTATTTGTGTATATAATACCTGTAAGCAGTGCAAAATCTAAGACTATTAGCAGAGTTAATAAAATATCGAAATAATTTTATACAATTTGTGGCTTGAGTCTTAATATCCTAGAAATTGTATGGTTAAATACTTTCTTGATATATTTATTCGATTTGAAAGCTAAAACTCGTAACCAATTATTATTTTCTTATAAATTTGATTACATTTATTAGCATACACTCGCTGCTCCGTCCCCGCGTGGATATTGGTTATTGCGATAAAAAACTATCCCCGTACTCAAACTATCTCCATACCAAAATGTCATCCAACCGGCTCAGCGCTTTTGAAAATGTAACAGACAGAGAGAGGTTTTTTTAATATTTATAATGTTATTTTCCGCCTCTAATATCCTAGAATTAAAAAAACAACACTATTGCAACAGACTTCTAGTTTGTCAATACCTAACAAACTTTTGATATAAAAACAAGTCCTTCTGTCTATATGGACTTATTTTTGGTATAGCCCCAAAGATGCACATCTTTGGAGCTACAATAAATAGAAATAGAAACATAATCCAACGCTTTTAAAACAAAGTGCTAAGATACATTGTAAATGCACCTGGATATTAATTTAGGTATTTAGAATAACTTGCACACTAAAAAAACAAATATGTACAAAACACATGTGCGCCCACTTTGTTAATCATTAAATATAAATTCTGATTACTACTAAATAAGAATATAATAATTAATATATTTTAGCTAAAATTAATAATATATCATATTAATATTTAAATAAGTTAATATTTTAAATATCAACGTGCGAGCTGTTAATTAATTGAATTAAACCAGGTAAAAAAAGTAAAAATAATGGTCGTAAATAACATTGTCACGAACCATAATTTGGTTCGACATCTCTACATTAGGCACTAATCGGCGCTCGACACATGAAAGGATATGCATTCGTTTAAGGTTTAATGAGCAGAATATTTTGGCTGCGCAGTTGAAGTCGGTCACTTCAACTCTCGGGCGCAGCCAAAAAAATCTTGGGAAATTTAGGTTTTTCTTAGGCTAAGAAATTACGAAGATATCGAGGAACATACATACAAAAATACATTCAGACGAATTGAGTACCTCCTTCGTTTTGAAAACGTTTGAAAAACGCGTGCGATTTGATAATCAAGAACAATTACAAGAATTATGTATAAAATTATATTTATTTATTTGTTTATTTATTTCAGATTGCATAAATACAGGTAGGGTTAAAAGTTATTACAAATTGTTAAGTATCACTGTACTTTACCTCACGGCATACAATTTAATACATTGTTGAATATAATAATAATAATAATCGGAATTAAATACAAACACAAAATAATAATAAAATAATAATAATAATAATAAATAGACCGATCTGAGCGCCGTACAATGATTGTCGACATCACCATCCCCCATGACGAAAATCTCATGAAAGCCGAAAAGGATAAACAAATAAAATATCTGGATCTGGCGCACGAGATTGTCGACATGTGGGATGTTGATTCGGCAATCATTGTACCGATAGTCGTCTCCGTTAATGGTTTGATTGCCAAGAGCCTCGACCAACACCTTGAGAGGCTCGCGTTAGACGGTTGGATCAAGCGCTTGATGCAGAAGGCAGTACTTCTGGACACGGCTCGCATTGTGAGGAGGTTCCTTTCTCTGGGGCCGTAACCACCGGTAGCTTGGTCCCTGTACCCGATGCCGGTGGGACACTATTTTTTATATTTTTAAATGTATTTTTTATATATATATTTAAAAATGTAATTTATAAGAAAAAAACGAAATAAAGAGAATAATAATAATAATATTTGAAATTAAAATTCTTACAGGTTATGAGAAATATCTTCATCTACGGAATAGTATGCATTTTCAATTAATATATTAATAATTTTACTCTTAAATATCATTATAATTTCTATTTCCAGAATTGATTTTGGCAACTTATTATATATTCTCGGAGCCATGCATAGAATACTCTTGTTAAATAAGGCTGTGGAATTAGGCGGGATACGTAACTTTAAATTATTACGACTGCTACTCATTATCTCAAATATATGACAATATTTTTTGACAAATAAAATAGTTTCTAAAATGTATATACATGGTAATGTCAAGATTTTTAGGTTTATGAAATGTGGTTTACAGCTTTCCATCTGTTTTAAATTAAACATAGCCCTTAAAACCCTTTTTTGGGATTTGAAAGCTGCGTTTTTATCTGTGGCGTTACCCCAGAATATCATTCCATATCTCAGAATAGGCGCAACATATCCGTGATAGGCTGTTAGAATTGTTGCTATATTATTCGTTTTTGAAAGCTTATATAATGCATATTAGAATTGATACTGTAAAAAATACCCAAGATATACTAGTCAAGCTGTTTCTACATTCGTCTAACTTTGCTGACAAAACTGAGTTTTCCTGCGAGACATGACATTTGTTTACACCACTGTAACCCATTATCTAAAGTAATTCCGCTACTCACTGTAATAATTAAAATTATACTCGTATTAGTACTTTTCACATTGGGTAAACTAAACTTAACATTTTTTGTTTTGGGATTTACAAGTAGGCTGTTTGTTGTGAACCAATTTTGAGCTATAGTGTGGCCATTAGTGCTGTGCACTCCCTGAGGTATGCACGGCGAGGTGGGGGGCGAAGAAAAAAGTGCATGAGTTCACATGAGGTCGATACATGTCGGACAGATCTTACGATATCAGTTTGAATTTCTAAGGCAAGACTTGTGGCGGGACGTTGCGTTGGTCGGAGGCTATCTATCTGTAATATATACTTACTTTGTTGATTAAAATGTAACCCAAATATACTCATATTTTATTAAAAATATGCAGGTGATAAATAAGAATTGAAAGTTATAATTCACAACAGGACTTGTTTTATTAAACATTTTTTATATTTACAAACAATTATATATTCTAACGAAAGTTATTCTGACATAGATTCTGTTTCAACTTCATCTTCCATTTCGTCATCATCTTCATCTTCCTCTTCGCCACCGGAACTTGAATCAGAGTCTTGCAAATTTATTATGAATGAATCGATAACATTATCGAACCTACTATCGCGACTCCAGTAATCATTTTCATTTTTCTGGACATGATCGTCGCATTTCTGCCATTTTTCCGCCGTGAATTCCGAAAACAATTTATCCAATAAGATTATCTTTTCGTCTAGAGAAGAATTAATATAGTTTTGGGCTATGTTGTTTTTAATATCAGCCCAGACCAACTCGATTGGATTTAAATCTGGATGGTACGGAGGTAAACGCAGAACAGTGTGTCCACTGGCTTTCAGGAGTTCGTCAATTCTATACACGGGTTCTTTTTGTGTATTTTTGATAAGAAGTAGCAGTTGAGCCTTTGACATGGTTCCTGAAAATTCTACATTATGGCGTAGCAACCAGTTCTGCATTTCACTTTTGAGGCTTGATATAGTTGGTTTCTTCTCAATCTGAACGCTGTGGTAAGACGCGTTGTCCATTACAACCACAGAATTCGGCAGCAACTTATCTTTTAACTTTTCATCTACCCACTTATAAAAAGTAGGTCCGCTCATATCTCCATGATAGTCACCGGTTCTAGCATCGGATTTGAATATAGTCAATGTATCATCCACTAAGCCATTTCGACACCCAGCGTGGAGTATTACTAGTCGCCGTCCTTTCCCAATATCAGCATGAATACCGGGTTCTGACGATGATTGCCAACATTTGCTGGCATGGTGACTGGCGTTGATGTATGTTTCATCAAGAAAATATATGTTTCGGTTTTCCGTTCTGTAATTTCTGATTTGTGTAAGATATTTTTTCCGCCACACTGTAATATTAGGCTGCTCTATAAGGAGATGTCTCTTTGATTTGCATTTTTTGTAACGGTAGCCCATTTTGTGTAAAAGCTGTCTTAAATATTCCCGTCCACAATTCAATATGCCATCCTGTCTCAAACTTGATAGTAACTTACGGACACTTGGTATTTTTTTTTCAACTTCGTAAAACTGATGAATTTTTCTTCTGATAACTCCAAGGTCAAAATCATCCACAACGTGTTTTTTCTTTAGAACTTTTGGTTTTTTTGGCGATTGAAATTTTAATTGGCTTGAATTTTCAATTGATAAATAGCCCGCAGAAATCACATTATGTACGGTTCTTTTGCTGTATCCCGTAGCCTCCGCAACGATTTTAGCAATATTCACGTCATTTTTAAATTCAAAGCTTTCTTTGTCTGCTTTTCTTTTCTTAAAATATTCAGCCACCTTAAAAATGACAGTCTTCATATCACGAGATAACGCACGACCCATCTTTGAATATTTATCTCGTGTGCGTCTGACATAGACAGTCCGATACAAATAACACTACCTGCCGTCACAAGCGTTGACGGCGCACTGACAGCGCAGCAGCCGATTCTAACCCCCCCGTCTCACCGCGCGCATACCTCAGGGAGTGCACAGCACTAATGGTCATACTATAGTGCGAGTGTTCTATTTATTTCGTCGAAATTAAATGATTCAATGTGGATTTAAATGCAGTTAAATTTAATAAAATGATTGAAAATTAAAATATTTATACCAATATTAATTATATAAATAGATTCATGACAAATACAATATAATTAAAATTGTCGTAATTATATGAGACCCACCTATTAACACGTCACTTTGTTATTTGTCTAACTGTTGTTCCGGGTGGAATCTAATGACTCAAATTTCGATCACTACCCAATTAGCTACCCGGTTGAAACTATGTCTATCATGTCGGACCATGCTTAGAGTAAGGTTCCGCAGTCTTCAAATGCATCAGCAGAAGGGCGTATGGTCATGGCACTTGCACTATTGACACACACGGAACACAATTTATGCAATTTTCAGAGCGATTATTTATAAAAATATTCACTACAGACAGACGGACTGGACGAAACTCTCTGATTAGCTACCCGTCTGAAACTTTAAAAGTAGCCTACAAATTAAGTAGTAAAATTTAAATCCTACACGACCACATTTTACCTGCTTTTCATGTTTAGCAATACAAAATTTATAGGTACCTACCTAGTAAGGAATATTTTTTGTGAATTTCGCCACGTTAAATACACAGATCGATAGAACTTAAAAAAGTTATGTAGAGTATTTTTAAATGTCCTTTACGCCATTTAAGCTGCGAGGTGATGATATATTGTCATCGGTGTGATATTTGATATATCGTCAACCTCGCAAAAAATTGCAAAATCAGAACGTACCCTAAACCTTTAGTTAGTTTAGACAAGTTAGATCGTCGTGCTTGAAACTTCACAAATTCAATAGCAAAATTAATAATTCCTTCAAAGTAAAACTATTACAAAGTGAATGATTGTTAAGTTCTAAATAAATTGGCCTAGACGGAACCCCCCAGGGAATCGTCCAATGCTAGCTCACTTTAGACTGAAATGTTTCATAAAATCGTTTTAAAGTAATAAAAGGGTAAAAGTAAGACAAATATTTTAGTAAGTAGTACCAATATTTACACGTTAAATACAAAAACACACACAAATAAAGGTACATAGTTAATTATACCAACAAAAGCTATGTCGTAACAAGCGTCAGTTTCAGGTGTTTACAAGTGCCTACCTCGCAGTTCAGTGAACTTTAATTCATCGTAGATGAGACGCTGTCGAGCTAAACTTATGCCTGTGACTTAAAGGGCTCCATAATGTAATATTGTGAAGGTCTTACCTAGTTACCTGTACCCATATGATGTGACGATAAATTACGTTTTTGTACTTTCTCTATAATAAAGGAGAAGCTGACTGACTGACTGACATATCAACACAGAGCCTAAACTATAAGGGTTAGAAACTTGAAATGTTGCACAGAGGTTCCTTTTATAACGTAGCGGAGCACTAGGAAAGGACTTTTAAAAATTCACCCCCTAAGGGAGTAAAGCAGGGTTGCAAAGTTAGTATGAAACTTTGCCATTCAAATATTTTGGTAACAATCCGACATTCACGCGGGCAAAGCCGCGGGCATAACCTAGTATCTATATAGAGATAATGCATCCCTATTAACTTTTGTTACGAGATAACTAGAGAACGACTTTACCGATGTCAGTCATATTTTTTTATAAGTTTTCTTATACTCTGTAGAAGGTTCTTACGTAGGAAAATAAAGATTTTAACGAAAAAAAAACGGTGCGGTACGAAGTTTGCCGGGACAGCTAGTATTAGATAAAAACCGTGCAAGAGCATGTCGGACCATGTTCAGTCTAGGGTTTTGCAGCCTCGAATAATTGCATCAGTAGAAGAGCGTATGTTCATGGCACTTAGGCCCTTTTGACTTAAGCTCAATGACTGAACCGAATGAATTTTAGTTTAAAGTATTTATTACCTTTGTGATTTTTTTCATTCTTTTTTGACGGTTCAAAAGTTTAGGGGTTAAAGTTAGGACACAATTTGTGAAAGATAGAAAGAAAAATCGATTATTTGTCACAGATACAATTACATATAAACAATAAAATTGCAAATAAGTAGGTACTTGTACGTCGTATCTGCGACAAACGAGATTTCCACTCAGCATAAAGCCATGACTTTTGCTTAAAAAATATCCATTTTCAGCTTCTGTTACATATATGGAGTGCCCCCCTCCCCCTAAAAACATTTATTATTATTATTTAGCTATTATTATTTAGCTACTAGCTGTCCCGCGCAACTTCGTATGTGTAAATTTTCCCCGTTTTTGCAACATTTCTCGTCGCTGCTCCGCTCCTATTAGTCGTAGCGCAATGTTATATAGCCTTTAGCCTTCCTCGATAAATGGGCTATCCAACAAAAAATATTTTTTCAAATCGGACCAGTAGTTCCTGAGATTATTTTATTATTATTTTATTTTATTTTACAATTAGCGCGTTTAAACAAACAAACCAACAAACTCTTCCGCTTTATATTATTAGTATAGATTAAACTAAGTAGCGGCTACTACAAGATATCTTTCCACCAAATTTCATCAGTATTCATTGGGTAGTCTTTGAGTAAACTTCCTGTGACATATGGACGGACAGACAGACGGACATGACGAAACCCTTTTGGTTTCGTTTTTGCCATTTTGGCTACGGAACCCTAAAAAGGATGTGCAAGGTGCTTGCATGCAATCCTACCCTAATTTTGAATACAGAGATTCGCTTTACATAAAGCTAATTACCTTTTTTATTAATATTTACACACTTATTCACTGTATCAATGTGAAAAATTTTAAAAACAAAATGTTTCACATTGATACAGTAAAACTTAAAAACAAATAAAAGTTTAAAAATATTTACCAGAAGTTAGTGAAAATTTAAATCAAAAAAGTTTACCAAATTTATGTCATTGACAGCTTAGTATCTTGTTCAATTATTTACCGCAATAAAGACCGTTTCTGACGCCAAATGTTAGCGTATTTTGAATGTATTGTTAATAATCAAACCTCTTTAGTTGTACTGAGTGTAACTGGCTGGTTTAAATACCATTATATGTGGACATTCTGAAGATGCAATAAATAAATAAAAAACAAGTTCCCGCTATTTTCAAACTGTTTTTCAAGCAAGCTTAATGAACGTGTGATGAAGAATACGGTATGTACATTTTAAAGTTTTATTATTATTAAAGGTAAAACTACGACGAACGCCGTGAATAAAATTTGTGCGTATTACGGACCAAATGCGGTATCATACGAGTAGCACAAATATAGTTCAAGCGGACTATATTCTGGACGCCCTGTTGTATATAAAATCAATGCCATCTTTGAAAAAGTGGAGCAAGATCGACATATTAGTGGGTACGATATTGCTGCCTGACTTGGAACAAAGTGATGCTGTGTGTATGGTGGGATTGGAAAGGAATCGTCTACTACAAGCTTTTGGCGCTGGGTAAAACTATTGATTCTGACCCCTACTGTCAGCAACTGATAAAGTTAAAAGAAGCCATTGACAAAAACTATCCAGAGCTGGTGAACAGGAAGGGCGTGGTTTCCCGTCACTACAACACCAGACCGCACTCATCTATAGCTACTCAGCAAAAATTGAGAGAGCTTGGCTGGGATGTGTTGATGCATCCTTCGTATAGCCCGGATCTTGCTCCATCAGATTTCTACCTGCTTCGGTCGCTTCAGAACTCTTTAGGAACCTAAAAAGAACACTGTAAAAACTACCTGACAGATTTTTTTGAACAAACATCTTAAAATTTTGACAGCCATGTGTTCATGGCAGTACCCACAAGATGGAAACGGCACTTATATATTATAAATAAAATGAAATTTGAAAAATACGAAAATACTTTTACCACGACCTTTATACCATGACGTTATATACTAACCACCGCCCCTCTCATTCGATTTGCTGGCGTAAAAAGCATGGCGTAGTGAGTCTACAAAAAGATTCTCCTACTTTTGTCATTTAAATCGTCATTCGTATTTTAACCAAAACTTTAAGTAGTGTGTTATTTATTTGACCGTACTTTTATGACTAGTTTCATTATTACCCGACTATAAGGAAAGGTTATGTTTTTCGCGCGTATCTTGTATGTATGTAATATTCTTCATACCTCATATCTCACTACCCACTAAACGGATTTAGAAAATTAGGACGTCCTTAGATTTGTTTTGATTGCACAAGTGTTTTAGATAGGTGACGTTTGAAAAAAAAACAGACCTGGCGACTGTGAAATGTCAAAATAAAAAGGTGTGAAAAAAAAACTGGTTTCGTATACTGCAATATGGGTATCAAATTATAGGGCTCCTCGATATAAACAAGATCCCCTATATAATTATATAATTTCATGCAGTCGGAGGCACTGTTCTAAGTTAGTTAAAGATAACTGTGCGAAATGTGGGATTGTGGTTCCACATTACTAGCAATCCTGTTATCCCCCCCAGCTAAGCTCAATGGCTTGTGTTAAGAGTGGGTTCACGTCGGTAGACCGATGCCTTATCCATTAGGCTACCGCCGCTTACACACAAATATTTTCTGTTTTAATTTTGATGATTTTTAGGCCAACATTCTCCAGAATTTGCCACTGTTCCTTTAGTCTGTTTCGAACTAACTTCGGGCCGATTAAATAGGGCCGTCGCATAAGAATAGGTACCAAATTTAAATCATTCCACCTAGAACTGTTGTTCTAGGCCCTAGGTGGTAGTGGTAGGACTTAAATAAAGTAAAATAGTGAAATACAAAACGTTTTGAGTATTGACATTCAAGAAGAGTCTCCCTGTTGCATGTGATGGGTCTTCTTGTAGGTTTCTTTCGTTGTCAGACCATCCAATTCCTTATATAGAAGTATGGGCTAATCTTAGAGCCCTTTATTTAACTGGGCGGAAATAGTGCATAATTTGCACCCTCAGGGCAGACGCTGGGGGTGGAATAAGACCTGCCTCCACCAAGAAACGGGCCTTGCTCTACCGAAACCACTCAGTTTGCCTGTGGCAGAATGATGGCAACCTCTTGCTGCACAGGATATCTTCTACCCCCACCTCGCAAGATAGGAGCGTTAAAGGGTGGGGAAGTTTAAGACACCACCTTGTCTACATCACCACCTCCTCCATCCGCATGCCTTGATGTGGGGTTCCCCCAGAGCTCGTTCAGTCCCACTCGAACGACTGGGCGGGCTTGTGAAGCTTCCTACGCTCACCAGCATATGGTAAGCGAGCAGATTACTCTCCAGCCCAAAATATGGTTAGAGGACAGATTACGAAAGATAGTCGGATCATGCCGTGTGCCCTGGAAGTCTACTGCAATTAAAGCCATGCACTGAAAGTAAATCACTCTACCTACCTTCGCTGATACCATTTTATAAACGGACATGAGTCTTAGACTTTCAAGCTAAAAGTAGTTTCATGTGCTCATAGCTAACTTGAGACAACGCATTATTTGTCAATTACTTCTGGTAATTTGACTATAATTAATGGTTAACGTAATTGTTACATATAGTGCCATATCATCGCATAGGTAGTGAAACGGACTATACAGTAATAATTAAAATATTTCCGGACTCTAAAGTATCTGTGAGTAATAAGAAAAAACTATTTAAAAACTTTTTGCATCAGCTGCAGTCCCTGAGCATTATTTTTTTTTTTATGGCCGTGAAAAATGCCTAACGCACACCTCCAGCACCCGGGGCAGACGCTGGAGGTAGTGTGGGACCTGCCCCCACTAAAAAATCGGCCGTGTACAATCGGCCCACTTGATGCTCGACCACCGGAAAATATTTTACTATGAACGGTTCACAACGGTTCGGTCATACACACAAATGCAAAAACCACTCCCACGTTTTACTTCCAACCAATTAGGACGGGGCTATGGTGTGGGAACGGGAACATAAAACATTTTTGTTAACATAGTTGCAATTTGCACTTCCTTGTATGATGACGCGCGCGTGTTTACTGTATTTTGCTCCAACTTGTTCTGTTTACGGATTCCGATATCTTGCCATTTTGTTGACCCCAAAACTACTGATTGAACTCTCGTTGACTTGGCCACTTGACTCCGGGGCCAGGGCGAATCGCACCGACCCTCACGGTTCCGGGAGAGCACTGAGTTTTCAGCTCGATTGCCTCCCCGGACAGCCTCGAACGTGACTGAGTCGTCTAGGCCGGAGACGCGCAACTCCGCGCACTTCATCGGCCTGGCGACCCTTACACCATCCTCTCCTCCTGCTAGACGCCTCAGCGTCTCCGCCACAAAATCGGCCTTCTTGGCGCTCTCCGTACCCGAAACATCGAGGAGTCGGGCCCCGGTCTGTGAGCGGCGGCAGCTCACTTCCACGCCCCCAGCTGCCAAAAGAGCCGCCCTAGCCCCACTGAAAAGGTTGGCGTACGTAACGCCTCTGCTTTCCGCCTTCGGCGACACCGTCACTAGAACGGCGGCCGTTTTCGGCGAAGACAGTTTCGGCTTTCGCCTAACCTTTTCTACTGCCGGGGCAATCTTCTGTACATGAGCAGCAGGAGTGGCATTCTTCTTCTGCCGGCGCCGCTATTTCCTACTCTCCGCTGTGCGCCATTCCTCATTAGAGGGGGCAGAGGCGGAGGCAGACGCTGGCACCGGGGAACAGACTTGGGCCGTTGGGACGCTTGAGGCGCCCGCTACGGCAGCACGGGGTGGTCCTCTCGGCGAACGCTGCGGAGGATTTGAAACTCCACCCCGCAGCCGTGCACCTCGGTCTAATGTCCCGGCGCGTCCCGCTGTACGGGGTGGTGGCACCGGGGGTGCATTTTGTGGCCCCTGAGAGGGTGCCTTCGGCTTGGGCGCCGCGAATGGTGGCCGACAGCTCGGTTCCGGGGGCAGGCGCGCCTTAACACCTTCAAGACGCGCGTCAATAAGACCCCCGATAAGGAGTGAGAGCTGCTTCATCTGCGCCCCGTAAAGGAGTCGACAGATCGGCCCTCTCCCCTATGAGCCGGGACAGAACCGGCCGGCACAGCGCTGATTAAGGAGGCCGGGGCAAAACCGGCTCTAGCCGAACCAAAATCGGCACGCAATTGTGCTAATTCGGCTCGGAGCGCCTTCAGCTCTTCCTCGAGACGGGTGTTGTCGGCCCGCAACCTCTGAGTTTCCGCCTCATGTGCGGTGGAGCGCTCAAATAGCGCCTCCACTACTTCCTTCAAAACTGAGGCGGACTCTTTCAGGCCCTTGGCGAAGGTGCCTTTGAGGTTCCTGCTTTTCTGAGCCACATTTGCGATAACCGCCACGGAGGTGGTCGCCGAGCGCATGAGCTCTTCCATGGTTTTCGGGGAACTAACCCCTCCCGACGGGCAGAGCCCACCCAACAGCTGCTCGACCCGCTCCTCAGCAGCTATTTCCCCCTCCGTGCGGCCTCTATTATAGGTCTCCCGCCTGGAAAAGACGCCAGCTGTTGAAGCGCCTGGCGTGGTATTGGCGGCCGTCACAGCAGGGGGTGACTTCGGGCGAGCGAACCTCGCCACAGTCCCCCCTCTTTGGGAAGAATGAGCCTTCCTGGGTGCCTCGAGGTCGACCTCAGGAAGGTTTCCGTCACCTTCGGGAGATGCGCCGCGCTTTTGTTGTTGAGCGCGGCGTTGCTCAGCTGACAAGGTCTTTGGACCCATCAACAAATCCATATCGCAGCAGGCATCGGCCCGAGCGCAACAGGCTATCCAGTGACCCAGACGTCACCGAAGCTCTGGAACCGCTCAAAGGGCCAGCCTCCGCCACTTCTCGGGGCAAACTGCCCCCACTCCTTGCTGCGTCCTCTCCTTCTCTCTCAGCAACCACATCTTTCGCGAGCCTTGGGCTCCTCCTCCTATTGAAAATATTTTTTAATTTTGCGTCATCCATATTAGATCCCACGAGTATGGGGGAAATAAACGTCCACCCGGGCAGTGCCCCCTGTACCCGGGTAAGCGTAAATTTGTATCCCAACTGGGGGGTCCGCAGGTGCCCCAGCTGGGGGTAGCGCTTGGAACCGAACATCCCATCGGCCATGCATCCTCTGGTCACGCTCCGCAACACAGGATTCAGGGATTTTTTATAGAGGTTGTCATCCTCGCGGCCCAGGCGACCAAGCCAAGACCCTCGTGCCCGTTCAAAGCCGTAAGACATGTCTACGACACTTCTACTAGGGATTACGAGATTCTGACGGTGGCAGAAAGAAAATCTCCCCACCCGCTCGACGGCAGTGTGAGTGCACGTCAAGCCCGTCCTCCGGGCAGCCCAGGAATGGGCCACCCCCTACTCTGCCAGAACATTAGCCGTGTGACGGTGGTTTCGCGAAAAGCCGTGAATCCACCAGCACACGTTGCTCAGGGTGCACCACGAGGAAGTTTTCCGGCACTTAGCACCCCTGCAGTCCCTGACCTAGGCCAACCCGCCGAGCGCTCGCTTCTAAGCGCACATGCACAAATCTGCATGTTACACCGACGCAGTCTGCTTAGCGATTTACTAACGTACGGATTAAGTGAACGGGCGGTATCATGAGCCGATGTCCAGTGTGTCATAACAAATCATGACTTTGTAAAATGTGTTCGCTGCATTAAAAGCTATCACACACAATGCGTAACCTTATCGCATGAGAATATACAGAAACAGCGAAATGTAATCAATTGGCTCTGCCCTCAGTGTATCAGTAAACAGCCAAAGGGTGTGATAAATCCAATGCTCCCGTACGCCCATCGACGCCTACATCCATGGCTAACGTAACCTTTGATGACACGCGACAAAAAGTGAATCAAACTTGGCCAGAACCCCTATCAGGTGCGAGTTCGTCCGCGGAATCCTGGCGCCTAGAGCCTAGTACGAGGAGATTTCCGGAATGCTTGAATTAACAGCCGCTTTAACTGCAAATGTAAAATGAATTAACGAAGAAATGGAGGATTTCAAGGAATCCATGAACAAAATGAAACTAAAATGAAATTTTACGATGCAATTTGAACGATGCCAAGGGAAAATACAGTCAGATAAAGATAAAGATAAAGATAAAGATTCATTTATTGCATAACTGTGTACAAAATAGGTCTTAGTTTAAACATATTAAATATGGTATAGTTTCAACAGTCTACCCAAATCGGATATGCAATAGGTAGATAATTAAAATAATAAGACACAAGGATATAAATACATTTAGACTTAAGACTAAACAGATTGGATACATCGCTAGTGATTCTTCCTCTCAAAAAACTCATGTAAGTTATAAAACACGTTGTTTATTAACCACCTCTTTAAATGGTTTTTGAACAATTTGTTATTCAGTTCTTTAATACCCACAGGTAGATGGTTATATACACGAATGGCAGTAACATATGTGCTTTTGTAAAAAGTTGTATTTCTAATTGCAGGTAAGTTAATGTTATATTTATATTTGCTACGTAAATTATCCTTTAAGTTCGATTTAAGTTCAAAATATTGTATATTATTTCTTACAAATAGACATAATTCTAATATATAGATACCAGTAAGAGTGAGAAAAAGTTTTTCTTTGAAAATGTTTCTAAGGGATTGTGTACTGTGCATGTTATATATAGTTCGTAAACATTTTTTTTGTAGTATAAAGGTAGATTGGACATTCGTTGAGTTTCCCCAGTAAATTACACCATATGTCAGTAGAGGATAAACATTACCAAAGTAAGCCGTTCTAGCGACATTTATATCGGTTGTTTCTGATAGAACAGATAATGCATAACAAGCACTTGAAATTTTTTTATTGATTTTTTCGATATGTGACTTCCAATTTAAATGCTGATCAATAGTAACTCCTAGGAAATTAGTTTCCTTTACTTCTTCAATTATAGTATCGGCCAAGGCTACAGTTAGTTTAGCAGGTTTACTTTGATAATTACGGAATTGCACTAATTTTGATTTTGTTAAATTTACTTTTAAATTAATGGATTGTAACCAGTCAGTTACTGTTTTTAAAGTTTTATTTATTTCATCTTCATAGCTAAAATCCTTATCACCACTGTTAGAGATAAAAATAGTAGCATCATCAGCATACATAACGCATAAGTGATCAATTATATTGGGAAGCTCATTTATGTAGATTATAAACAAAAGGGGCCCCAAAATGCTACCTTGTGGCACACCTATTTGTACACATTCAAATTCTGACTGAACCCTTTCAATAGTTTTATCTGTTTCGTTGTATGTTTCGATTATAGTTGCTTGCGTTCTGTTGTGTAAGTAGTTTTCTATTAATTTCAGTGCTATACCTCTTATTCCTATTCTATCCATTTGATTTAGGAGAATATCAAATTTGACACAGTCAAATGCTTTTGACATGTCTATAAATAATGCAGCACACTGTTTTTTATGATTCATATTATCCCATATCGACTGAAATAGTTTGTATATTGCTAATGATGTTGTTTTTTCTTTTTGAAATCCAAACTGGTTAATATTTAAAATGTTGTTTTTATTTAAAAAAGTAATGAGTCTGTTATGTATTACTTTTTCAAAAATTTTGGAAAAGCTTGACAAAAGTGCGATTGGTCTGTAATTATTTATATCCTGCTGTGAACCTTTTTTAAATAATGGTTTCACAAGCGCCTTTTTTAAATTATTTGGAAATTCTCCATTTTCGAACATTAAATTTATTATATGCACAAGTGGATCTACTATAAATTCAATGCTAACTTTAATTATTTTTATAGGAATGTTATCATGTCCAAAACTAGATTTATTTTTTAATATATTGACAATTTCTTTGATTTCAGATCTGTCTACAGGGTTCAAAAAAATACTGTTAACATTATTTAGAGTCAACGATTTATGTGTGTTAGTTGTCAATTCATTGAGATTTTGAGTGGTATATACATGATTAAAAGCTTTAGCAATAGCTTTAGGCAGTTTAATAACTTTATCATTATATATAATAGAATCTATGGTAGGCTGTATCAGATTTGTTGATTGAGTATGTTGCTTTATTAATGCCCAAGTTGCTTTTGTTTTATTTTCACTTTTTGATATAAATTTAGCATTACAGTTTTGTTTTGCTTTTTTAATTACGCGTTTCATTATTTTACAGTAACTAGTATATTTTGCCCTATACGCATGACACTGCTTGTTTTTTGTTTGTAAGTACATTATTCTTTTCTTTTTACTAGATACAATTATACCCTTTGTTTTCCATGACTGGTTCTTTTTGTGATGTACTTTAACTTTCTGTATGGGCACACATAGATTAAATATTAAAGTAAAAGATT
Organism: Herminia tarsipennalis; assembly: GCA_945859575.2. Taxonomy (NCBI): domain Eukaryota; kingdom Metazoa; phylum Arthropoda; class Insecta; order Lepidoptera; family Erebidae; genus Herminia; species Herminia tarsipennalis. The sequence continues at coordinate 40,217,278 of OX243830.2, forward strand.
CAAAAAATTCATCATAGGCGACATTGACATCTGTTTGTAAATAGACACTACTAAAATTAATTTGCGAAATATATTTGACGAAAATCTCAATATGATCGTTAATTTTACGCTGCATTTTGAACCAGTACTTTTCACGGTAACTCAAACTGCATGGTAATTTAATTGCTTGTACAGTATGATCTGAGATGCCTAAGTCCCATACTTCAGACTTGTAATTTTTACGATTAACATTTGTGATAATATTGTCTATACATGTTGCTGAGTGGGTAGTTATTCTTGTAGGTTGAGTTAGTGCTAGATGTAGGTTGTACGATTTTAGAATATTTAAAAACGTGGTAGTTTTATTGTTCGAAGTCATGGTATCAATATTAAAATCTCCAAGTATAAATATTTTCTTGTTCATTACTCTTGATCTAATAGTAAGCTTAAACAACAAAAATTCCAACTTATCGAAAAAAAGATTAATATTGCTCGTTGGTGTTCTGTATACACACACTATATACCAGTTATTTTCAGGAATTACAATGCCACAACATTCAAAATGAAATTCGACTGATATGTCAGTAGTCCAATCAATATTTTTAAACTTTGTAGAGTTTTTTACGTATATACATACTCCACCTCTAGATTTATTTTTCCTTGAAAAATAGGATGCCATTTTAAAATTTGATAACTGTAATATTTCTGCATTATCATCTTTCAGAAATGTTTCACTCAAACACAGAACATCTATACTATTTGACTGTAATAACAATTCCAAATCACCCATCTTGGACCTGATACCTTGTACATTGTTGTGTATTATGGTCAATCGAAAAAAATGTTCCTCAGTTTAAGTCAGATAGACCAATTGTTGCGCGCTAATAATATCGAGATTCAATGTGTCCCAGAACATAAGTCGGAAAACTGGTGGATATAGTCAAGCAACTTGGACACTGTGTGACACATATCACGTATCCACAACCTTCTCAATTATATGGAATACGCTATCTAGCGGAAATCCTTCAAATTTAATAGCATTGTATCTTATCAAATCAATAATTGATTTGAATTCTTTTTGAAATTTATACAAAATGAATGTTTTATTAAATATTCAAATATTATCTTGAAAAGTTTCTATGCCAATATTGTTTGTTAAATCCGAACGTATTCATAATTGTCATTGGGTCAAAGAGAGGTCATTGTCTTTGGTGGTCTTCGAAATCATTTAGAGATAAATGATTCCAAGATACAAGTTTAATATACATAATCGAGGATTGTTTGATACATCCTAAGCGATTTTAAAGTAATTTAATCATGTTCTACTAGTGAGGTCAGTTGTAGGAAAAGGAATTGTTATATTTCGGAAAACGTTTTTTTTTCTTGATACAATTTACACAACGCTATCTGATCCCAAACTAAGCAGAGCTTGTATTATGGAAACCAGACTACTTATAAACATACTTATAAATTTCTAAATACATATTAAATACCTACATAGATAAATAACACCCAGACACAAAATAAACCATCGTGCTCATCACACAAAGTTTTATTCTGGGTGGGGATCGAACCCACGACCTCTTGCGTAGCAATCGGATACACTCCCACTGCGCCACAGAGGCAGTTATTTCCAAAACCATTGTCAGGTAACCTCACACATTGTTTTCGTTTCAGATATTCCTTATTTAATTTGATGGTGGGATTTGGGAAAGGCGATCAATGCCATAAATATTGTGCATAACGTCCTCGTGAGTATAGCTTCTTTTATCCGACACGCAGCTGGATTAGCAGTATCGGTTTATCTTCTAAACAACACTTGTTTTTTTTATGCTTATGAAGTAATTCTTTCCATGTTTCGTTAACCGCCAGCGATAGTGGAACTTCGGAATTAGTTTTTATGTATCAATACTGAGCTATATAGCTGAAATGAAATAGTAGTAATATCACCACGCGAACCAAATTGTAACACGTTGTATTCTATAGATATTGGTACGTAAAACAAGCTTGCAGACGGGTGTTATGACAGCAAGGTAATATATCTTCCTACCTAACCAGGGCCCCAGAAAGTAGTCAGAAACATACCACATATAACCAGACCTGCCGTATAGGGCACGCTTGGCCCGCAAACCACTCGACCAACAATGTTTCTTCCAATATAGTTCTACTAGAGTGACGAGGCACACAAGTGAATGCCTGTTGACCTCGAGAAGTGCAGACTCAAAGGAAGCCCATTCCGCTACAAGAGGGTTCCGGAGGGGCTCATTCCAACTAAGTCCTGCAGTCCAAAGTTTTTGTAGGAAACATTTTGCCCAAAATACTAGAGGACACAACCAACCATTAGGGTCAAACGTCCTCGCGATCATTTACAGCACCAAGCGCTTAGTCCAGACATATGGCAATTCCAAATCGACGTTGTACGTGAAGATGCACTGGTCTGTACTGCACGCCGAGAACGGCCGTCATAGCAGGGTTGTCAACATTCTCAAATAAGTTAGTGGCCTGCTGATGGTCCTCTGGTAGTCCTTCTAAAAGCGCAGGCGATTTGGAAATCCATTTGCGCAACTCGAATCCAGCGGAAGCCAATATTTCAATCGATTCGTTTCTCAAAAGTAGAACTTCTCCTTCACTGGAAGCCCCAGTGCAAATAAGTACGTATTCGTTAACACGAATACGTACTTATTTGCACTGGGGCTTCCAGTAGATAACAACCATATTCCTATGGAATATGGTTCCATCAAATCAAATCAATCAAACCAAAAATTAGTGATGATGTCACAAAGGTCCTTTAGCAACTTGGGACTAGAGTGCAAACACTGGTTCAGGGAAACATCTGACAAAGTCCGCGCAGAACCATCAAACACAGTGGATGTCAGCTTCCCAGTGAATGCCTTAAGAACCGCATGATGCAGGAGGAAGTAATGCTCAACCGAACACCAATCCAAGGTAGACACTGAAATATGTCCCAATTCTTCGTACTCTTGCATAAACTCGATGTACTTCTGCCGGAGGACTGAATCCCTACCTATGCGAAGCTCCATCGCCAAAAGTCTCTTTTTAGCAGAAGTTGTACGGCAACAAACGGCAGTCTGGTTATAATTTGACCAGAATGCAGACGGCCAGCGTTATTCTGGTAGAACAGCTCGCACTTCTCATGCTCCGGAACCGAGAAGCTTGTGGGAACTCTTCGACTTCCCAAAACTTCTGAACTGCGTCAGAAAGCGCCGACCCTGAAGTCAAAAAACAGTCAAGTTCTGGTGGAGGGGGAGACCTTAGTACAGGTCCTATTAATGCAAAACCAAATATAGTGGGAACAGCTAACAAGCCACCTGGGCCTTACCATGAACTCTTATAACAGGTCAATTTTAGACAGAAATTAAACTGTCCAGCTAATATCGAACAATAATCTGCCAAAAAGCAGGCGAGTCAGTGGTGACGTCACTAAACCGGTGAGAAGCCGGCGAGCGGTCTATTGTTTATATGTCAATTCTTTGCATTTGACAGCAGGTTAGAAACTGACATGCGCCTATGTTAGACACTTCAAATTCGTAAATTGAACTGCTGTGCTGTCAAATTTTGCAGCTATGTTAAACTAACTTTAATTGAAATGTTTAACGTATTATCAAAACAATACGTAATATAAAAGTAATGATTGACATATTTTTACGATAGCAGTATTAATGGACAAATAATTCATGTAAACTACAAACTAAAAACTCTTATTACTTACTGCAATGAAGATATTCAGTGAAATCTTTCTAATTATTAGTTATTTTGACTTTATTACTAAGTGTATCAACTACCTACCTAAAGCCATCAATCATCAAACCTAGTACCTAGTAGTAGTACCTAAATCATTCTTAGAAACTGAAAGAAATGTGACAATAAATACAATAATTTCAATGTCCAAGATGATTTACGAGTATATGTACTTACATGAAATTTGTTTAATGTACAAACTGTGACATGTAGAAATAGAAATAAACAACTTAAATCAACAACAACTTTAATCAACACAACCTTTTGATTTTTTTGTTATTCAAGAGATAGAGAAAATTCTTAGGTATTAATCTTGACTATTACTTTAACTGGAAAAACACACTTAGAGAGTGTCTAAGATAACAAATTAAAACGATATTACTATATATTTTATATGCAAAAAGAGTGGATAACCAATTTAGTGTTATCACTGTATACCATGCATGTGTCCTTTTTAATATATGGTGTCATCTTTTAGAGCAACTCAATAGAAATTGTCTACAAAGCTCTAAAGAAATGTATTCATGCAAACTAGAGAGTGCCGAATTAAAAAAAAAAACAACTATTTCATGGCACTAATTTATGAAGACGGTAATATTGTTTTGTAAAAAAGTTTTTTATTTTGTTAATAAGTTTGCATAGGTACTGATGACAAAAAGACGTAATGTGTTATGTAGCCTACATCAATTTTGTAGTAAGATCAAAATTTGGCAGGAATGTTAAGTCTACAAAATAATTATGTTAATGCTCATACTCAGGCATAGGGAGTCTACAGGTGTGAACATCAAGTTTGTGAGGCCTTGAACGGTGGTTACAGGGGTGTCTCCTATAACGCGAAAACCATTCGAATATTCACGCAAATTTGGCCTACCTCCCCAACCAACCAAGTAGAAACAATGCTGTCCTGGGAACCTGTGTCCAACATAGCACGGACCACAACAGAGGACCCAGTGGGTCCCCAGACCCTGACGGAAGCCGTTGGTAGGATGACGGCCTCGATGGGGGGGGGGGGGTACAACTACGGGGCAGGCGCCATCTAGCTATTGACGGGGAGAGGGTCGATTACCACGGCCCAGCCAAGTCCTTTCGTGTCGAGGGTACGGCTCAAAAGCCTTAGACGCGCGATGTCCCCTGTCATTCCCGCTGGAAGTTGTTTCCTAGGCAGGAGAAACAAAGACGACGAGCATTCACCACTCTCCGTCGGGAAGCCACATGCAAATCCAAAAGGGTAGCACACTTAACAATTTTGTGCCCCGGTCCCTTACAATAGGCGCATTCAAACGCGCTCTGGTTGATTGGAACTCGGGGGGAAGGTCGCCTGATAGGGTACTCCAAGGTCCTAGTATGGACCTGTTCCCTTGCCCTGGGTGGCTGCTGTATAGCCACCGTGACAACACCAGTATTATCTGCCATACGGCGATGCACTAATAAGTATGATCAATGCTCAACGGGTAACTCCAAACACTTCAACGCGTTGATGGACACCAAGAGCGGGTTCAACAGCTGAGTCCTCAAATGACCCGGGTCACCAACAGCAATCCAAAATTATTCTCAGAGATGAGAGTTGGTTAACCCACGCTTGTTATGATACCGTCTGGTAATCAAGTCCCGTGCCGTCTGGTAATTGTCATCTGTAATAGACCGCTCTCCGGTATAAAAGAAATGAGGATCTCCATCGTGACCTGAGGGTTGACCTTGTTGCCAATAGGTATTATAAAAAGTATACCGAAGCTCATGAACGACGATAGTGCAAAAACTCAAAAGGACTAAACCTTTCGAGTTAGTTTAGTGTAATAAGTGCTACTCATTAGAACACAAGAGCAAAGTGATCCCCTTCAATAAAGACAATAAGAAAAAGTGCTAATGGACACATTCTTAAGTTTTAGTATACAACATAGCAGCTTAAGTTAAAATCAAATTATTTATTAGTCTTTAAGATTAGATTTTAATGGAATGACGAATCTAATCAGGGTTCAACTTTTAGTATAAAAAAAAATGTTGCAATTTTATGCTAGTGATTAACCAAATGACCTAAGTAGGATTTAATGCTAGTGATTAACCCAATGAGCTAAGTAGGATCTAATGCTAGTGATTAACCCCTGCCAACGTGTTGTAGATATTAGGATACGAATCATCTCAGATTAATCGCTCCACGACAGTTTACCCGTATTGAAATGTATCGTGTTGATAAATAACAACTCTTTTCGTTCGGCAAAGTACCTACAAGGTCACACGTTGATTAAGTATACTAATAGCTTGTGCGATAGCGCGTTCTTTATCTTCGGATTCGAATTTGATGAAAACAAATCGAATTAGATGTTTCTTTAAATGGGTTCAATATTATGTTCTGGTCACCTCCGTGCAAGGATTTGACTCTCTAAATCGGCAAAAACAATCATTTATCTGGCAGAAGGGACACATGGCTCTAATACAAAAATACACTTTAAGACTTATTTCACAAACGAATCCCTAAATGGAAAAGTGATATTTACAACCCCTAAATATTTTTTAAATACCTATCAAACGACACCCCACACGGTCGGCTATGCGACAAAAAAATCACATCCCCACGCCACGCTTAGGTACCTACCCGTAAAAAGATTTTTTTCAAGATTTTATTCTACTACTTTATCGGAGTGTACTAATATGTATATCCATGCCAAATTATTGTACCAAGGACCTGGGGACAGACGGACGGATATAGCAAAGCTTGCGTTGTGTTTTGCCATTTTGGCTATGGAACCCTAAAAAACTAACAGTGCCCTACGCTCGCATACCTAGGCCAATTAAAAATAAATGCTTATGTAAAATATTAGCACAATAAAGAGGTTGTTTTATTTAAAATTAATTAGGGCTTCGCAGCAAATACCCTTTACAACGCTGACGCTCAAGCAAACTCAACTTAATATTAAATTGCTGTTTACTTTATTAAAAAATAAATTGCAGATACAATAATCAAAGAGTTTAATAATGAAAGTATCGTCCATATTTATTAGTGCTTTATTTATATAAGTCTTATGAATTGTATTGGCTTATTTGTCATGATATGTTCAAACCGATTACCATGTATTGGTATGAATATAATACCATGAATCTCGACTTGGCCCTGCCGGCCATATTTTGCAATATTGTATGCATAGATACTGTACCTATGCGACATTTGTGAACTACCAGGATATATCCATATCAAAGCAGCGAATAATGATGGACAATTTATACCGACCTTAAACAAATTTCATAGATTCGGAGCAGCTCTCAAACACTAGAGTGGTTCTTCATCAAATTGTTCATAAGCCACTATTGAAAGTGCGTGAGATCTCCATTAAACGGCTACCGAACCCTACAAAATAACACTCGACTTTAACACAAAGGTAGAAGACACAATTTCCTCTAATTTGAAGTATTTGTAATAAATACACGCGCGGTGTTTATTTATTAGCGCTCAAGCTTGGAAAACTATTTATAATGAAATGTGTCACGCTATAAAGGGCATTGTACAGTTCATTATTCCTACCTACTGCTGTACATTATTATTATGTTTTGTACAGTGCATAAATTGGGATTTATTTTTTTACGCTCAGAAAAATGCATTTTTAGTCATTATACGAAAAATCTCACAACATGAAATTGTTTAACTGAAGTATAATACTATAACAACTATCTCAAACATAACAAGGTCAAGAAACTGATGAGTCGTGACATTCGGTTCGTATTGACATTTCTATCATGTTATCAAAATACATTCAGTGCGTTTTAGTCGCTGACCTCTAGTAAGTACTACTTACTAGTCAGGTCCGTGGTCTTAACAAACAACAGTGACTTTATTCTAAGTGACTTTGGTCTATGATACTTATGTGTGTCAGTGATTTTTATTTACGTCATTTTTTTGCGTACTATAGGAGTTAGATATAAGCTGCAATATAATCTTGTTGAAAATATTAATTTGGCGGTGAGTCGTCAATACGTAGAAACATATTTTGTGTTGCTAGAAAATATATTATAATATTTTCATCACTTTTATGCATTTTATAGCCCAGCGCTGTCACTAAAATAGTGTGTACATTATAAAAGATTTAAATATCATACATTTTAGTAAAACAAACGTCACTGTCCGCTGAGCTATTATTTCATTTGTATGAAGTGCTTTTGTTCCGATGAAAGTATTTTTTGTTAATGCCGTTCACCTCAGCACTGTTTGCACTATACTGTTAAATAACAATCCATATTAAGGATTTTAACAAATGAAATGGAAAATATTTTATAATTTGATTCGTGAATAATAGCGTTTTAAAAACCATCTGTATTTGGCAGCTGCTATTTTAATATTTAGAGGATGTGTTTTTTTGGTTTTTCTTTTTCTTTTTGTATGTCCACGAATTTGTCGAACCGTAACCATGTATAATTTTATTCGAACGTAGAAATGAACTTCTTTTGAATTTGATTGTTTCTAAATGTTCATAAACTTTTGCGATTTTGAACAAATTATGAAAATATTATTTGTTTCTGTCTGAAGAGGCAGAAGGAACGCAATATTCATGGCATTAAGAGCCATCGTCACTAATCAGTTGACTTCAATATAGTTAAATTTGGTATGGACAATGTGTGTGTCTCGGGCAGAGTACTTAACATGTGATAGTTTTTATAGAGATAACTGATATGCACGCGGACAGAGCAGTGGGCGAAAGCTAGTAAATACTATATAAAAAAAAACAGTTACTGACTGAAGATTTGCTTTAGGCTTTGTAGTGGATGGTGTTTTATCCACGAACCACTTGAGAACAATCGAACTAAGATAAAATTTGGTACCTACAACGCTAATTTTAAATCACGCGGAAGAAACCAGGGGAAACGTTTGTATGTCTGTAATGGGTAATACTTTTTTTACTCACGTTAAAAGTATTACATAGGCTATTTTAGGGCTCATACACACGCTATGATCGGTAAAAGTGAAACAGGAATAATAGAGAAACGCTGGGTGGTTACGATACGATACTGTGGCTAAAAATAAAATATAGGCATGTAATAATATTATATAGGTATTTGTGTGGCGACATATTCAAGCATGTTCCTCCCCCGCCTCCCCTCGGCGATGATGGTTGATGTACCAGTGTTAAATCTAATGCCTCCCCCTTCAGTCATGCGAACAACTCACACTTGACCAGTTGAGCCAATAGTTGTCCCCCCTGAATAAAGTTGTGGATCCGTGACTGATTTTGTTGCGTTATATTTTAAAACTTTGATATATCCTATGATATTCATTGTAGAAAGGCAGTTTTGTTTAAAATTAAATATTTGTGATGAATAACACATCGTATTTATTTGGTTAAGAGTTATTACCATGTTTATTAGAATACATTCGCAAATAAATGCATTTTATTAGAACAAATTTGATTACCATAAAAAAGGTAATAGTGGGTCAATCTTAAGAATAGGCATTTGCTGTCGCGGACTTTTTTTTATAACTTTTTAAGAGAAACAAATCCTTCATACATTGTTGTTGTGTAACTTTAACGGTTTACGCAGCGTACGCAACGGAAGCTCTCAAAAGGAATATTTTTGTTTTATTTTTTATTATTGGTCCGCTCCCGTTGATCATAGCGACGATAGCAAACAAACAAACTCTTCAGCTTTATATATAAGTATAGATTAGTGTAGAAGCAATAATATTTTTCAAGTTATTTAAGTAAAATTAATTAGAAAGCACATTGTTTTTATTGAGAGTATGGTATTGAATATACAAAGATTGCTTCTTGTCGATCAGGTTAAAATATATTCACTAAAGCTGTACAGCGCAGTATGTTGAGGATACACGGGGGTTTGCAATTAAAGATTGATCGGCTTCATGAAGCGTTAAAGACTATCACAATGAAGTATAAAGTGACCGAAAAACAGAGTAGGGAGCAGGTGTTGGCTATAAGCAACCTTCACCAGTATCTAGTTAGCACAATGCTACTTGTAGGCGCACACGGGATTGCCCAGCGCTAACACAGCGCTGGCAGGCTCCGTCCGCGTGGATGCCAAATTGTTTGAGCTTTCTTATGTGTGGCGCAGCTCAGAACCATTCGTCGTTTGTTTAAGGGTAGAACTACGCATTACGAGGTACATGTCTCTTCATTTCTGTATCCACCCTTAGATCGCGGTGGAAACCGTTAAACTGTTTTTGACGGTAACGTCCCGAGAATGGTTCATCACATCTACAGGCTTTTCGAATGACAGAAAAAATATGGTAGTAACGTATAATATTATACTACATAAGTCGTAGTAGACTTCAGATACTCATGAGTAAGCGAAAGGTACAGCGTCGAGCTCTAAATTATATTATGACTCTTGTGTTTATAACGTTATTCTTGATATTGAGCAAACCTGCAAGTAGTTTGCTCAAAATCAGTTTTTTTTAGGGATCCAGCTAAGCATTATTTCTTGTAATATTTTGGTATTTATGTAGGTATATGTTAGTTTTTTAATTCCTTGTGACACTTTTATACATAAATAATATTTTTTCCTGACTAACCGACTGATTCGAGGTGAGCCTAAACAGCTGGTATCAAAAACTGAAAATTTTGGCAGTGAGTTAGATCTGTAAAAACTTGTATTTAGCTTTCTAACTTTAAGCGCGTATTTCAGCGATTTAGGCAAATCAAACCCAAGAGCAACATCTATGAAACATATACAACAAACAATACGGTGAGTAAATTAATTAGAGAAAGTGGAACACCTAAAGTACCCATGCAGACCCTCAAATCTTTCTTGCCTTAATCGTTCTATCGATAGAAAGCCAGCAGAGTTTGTATGGTCAGAAGTGAAATTGTCATTTTAAAGCCGTGGACTAATAGTGCCGTGGATAAACTGATAATTTCAATATCCCGAGTCTGTTTGAGACACTGGCTGTTGAATCTTGCCTGACCGATTCATGTAATTTTGAGGGATCAACCTATAACCAATATTTATTGTATTATTTTGACATTTAAGGGCATATATCAGTTTTTGAAGTCCATAAAATATTTTAACATAATACAGACACTCATTAGAGTTACCTATATAAAACATACGAAATCGCAGGTAAGCTTAAGGTTCATTTTTGTCGCACTAGCCTCGCGCGTCAGCCGCTCGTAGTGGGCCGCGCGCGGCCGCGATCGACTGCTATGCACGGAAATGAACCTTTAGTGTGAGTAGAACCTGAGTGGCGTCTTGCTTTAACCAATGGATTCAGAAATAAACATTTTGTAGGCCCGAACTATGGGAAAACCATTAAGTGCCCCCGCAGTGATAAAATCATCGCCTTTGAAGGCGTGGGTAAGCCGGCGGTTTCTGGGCGGTATCACGGTGGTACTCTTAATACCCTGATACCCTAATTCACATGTTGCATTAAATAGATACCACTGTACGGCTATAGTGCAACAGTAGAGCGTCCTTGAAAGAAACAGGAATACCTTATGGTATTCCTGTTTCTTTTAAGATAAAATATCTCCGAAGGCCTCCACGCATCGTCTTCCCTATAGGTAATTTTAGGCTTAGTAATTTTAGCTTACAAATTTTATTTAAGTTTTGCAAAGCAATGTTTAACCATTAATAAGAACATTGTAACGCCTTTTCTAATGAATGAACGTCCATTTAAAGTTGTGTAAGTGATGCAGCCATTTAAAAAAAAATATATCGCAGTTATGTTCGGTCATCTAAATAATAACTTAAAGTTCTGTTAATATAATTGAGGAAAGTAGGGACGTAAAAAACTGATCCCACCAAAAACATTCCGTAAAAGACTAGCCAAGTCTCGATGAAGCTGCTTGATTATATCTAAAAAAAAATCTAATATTATAGTTCATGTTGTGTGACTTGGCCGTTGAACATTCTTTATACGTTAGTGGGTACAAGTCAATTTTGTTTACACGTAATGTTATATCTGTTGTAACTACCTATGTTTGTTAAGCGAGATAGTAGCCCATACTGGTATTGGTAATTGGACGCTAGTGTCTAATTTTGTGAAGTGACTGACTGGTTATTTTTTTTTTTTTTTTTAAATAGATAACTGGCAATGTGGGATTGTGTCCCACATAACTAGCAATCTTGTTAACCCCTCCAGCTAAGCTCAAAGGCTTGTGTTAGGAGTGGGTTCACGTCGGTAGTATAATGGGTAGGATTCGAACCCGCGACCTCATGATTGCGAGACCGATGCCTTAGCCATTAGGCTACCGCCGCTTCCAATCAACGTTTTCCAAGTGGCAATTTTCCATCGTCAATGGGTAGCGGTTCTGGCGACAAATTGGTTTTATATCCTTTAACTATAATAATAAAGAAATTGCAGTTAGGAACCCTAGACTTGGCACGACTTTGTCTAAATTTAATTACTTTTTAAAGGTAAACAAGCAGCTCCATCGTGACTTGGCTAGTTTTTTACAAAATGTTTTTGGTGGGATTTCACTTCTTTTTGTAGAAACGTGGGCATATTTTTATACTTGAGTTATTTTATTAGATTTTCTTATTTGACACATTTTTTTTCTCTTTAGGAGTAGTTTTTTTTGATTATCTAAAAAACTAAGAGTACTAAATAACTAACAATTAAATAAAGTAAGACAAGCTGAGGGTTCTTCATCAGATAATACAGACCTTCGATTTTTGACATCAAATGAAGAGGCAAACAAAGTTGAATATTTTTTGTAAAAGCGGTATGTCGATCTTTAATAGTTTGGTTGGGCTCTTGTGTTTTCAAATAAGAGTCACCAGGTACTCCAGATCTTCGATTATCCTAGTTTTTATAGTTTTCCCTTTATGTGGCCATTAAACCCTAACTCTGTGCCAAATTTTAGCTCTCTGAGTTTACGGGAAGTACTAGTTCTATTTTGATGATCCTGTCTTTTGTACAAAAATAGTTTATCAATAATTGAGAGTCTGAATAAACATAGCGAGGATCTACCCGCTGTTGTTGTTATTATCAAATAACAACAAAATAAATTACTAGAAGGTTTACGTAGATTTTATTATTCACTCGTAAAAACTAACATAATGATATCGAAAAATAGAAAAAGGTTACAAAAAAAAAAGAAAAAAATTACCTCAGCTGGCTCGAACCCTCGACCAGCCGATATCGGTTCTAGGCTAACCGTTTGACCACGAAGGATACTAACTATTCCTTGAAATACCCGTCCTAATTAAACTTTTGAAAAGTTGTGTTAAGCTTCATTCATATGTATTCCAGTGATTATAATATTGTATTTAATAATGTAACTCAAGACTTTTTGTGATAATACAGTGTGATTCGACAAAAAATGCGCCACTGCTAGATCCCTGTAGATTATAACACGATGATTCTTAGGCATTAAGTCATGGCTCTTTATATGAACTCTCAAACTGCAAGTTTTTACAAAGATCCGCCCAATGGTTGTCGTGTTATTTGCAAAATATTCTGAAGATGAAGTAATTTTACGTTATTGCTTAGGTCATTAAGAAAATAGTATAATTATATGTATCCTATAATTTAATCCGAGGTTACGTGATTATATTCACAAGATTTGAATAGAATCTGTAAAGTAGTTTTTGCGCCAACCCCGTACAAATATACAAACAAACAGACACGAAAAAAGGAGATCATAGATTTGAACTCAGCAACCCATAATTACTTGATCTAGGTTAGTTTTTTTAAATATCTCCAATGTATAGACACACATCGGAGATATTTAAAAAAAACTTTACAATTTATAATAGTAGAGATTATGGAAAGCCTTTTAAAATCTCATTTTTTAAACGATAGCACTTTAGTTATTTTTATCGGTGATAGGGGAAATGTAAAAAAAATATTTTTTTTAATTATTTTGAAAAATTGACAAATTTAAATGTAAAATAAAATGTTATGTTTTGATTTCCGCTCGGTAATAGATTGTACAAGAAAAAATATCGTTAGATACAATTAAATTATATCATGCGTCAAACTCGTGAACAGATGCTACTTGGGTTTTTATTATCTTCCTATAGGCTTATTTTTTTTTAATGAATGGTTCATAAATATTTGTATAACAAAAAGTTTTTCTTATAATAATCGAATCGTAAGTTGCCTTTACCCTTCTGTAATTTTTGTAAGTTGATGCTCCCATCCACACAATAGGAAGCTAATTCATGTTAATACTTGATTATACCTACTTTATGAAATATAGTTATTGCTTGCGTGAGTTGTAATGGTTGCCGCACCTTACTGGCATAACTGTATTTATTAAAAATAATAATAATATCTTGGGACAACTCACACAACGCTGTCTGATCCCAAACTAAGCAGAGCTTGTAGGTACTATGGAAACCAGACAACTGATAAACATACCTACTTATATTATTCTAAATACATACATTTTATCGACAAATAACACCAAGACACAGAATAAACCATCGTGCTCTTCAAAGTTTTATCCTGGTTGGGGATCGAACCCACGACCTCCGGTTTAGCAGTCAGGGTCACTAACCATTAGACCAATAGGCCAGTCGCATACAAATATATTGTAGAAATTGGCATTTCAAAAAAGGGGCTATAATCTTGCGAACTTGGCAATAAATGTAGAATTCCAATTTTGTCCGACATTCATAGGCGTTGCATTTTGTAACCTAAGTGAATTAAGTACTTTGAATTTGACACCAAGTGACAAAATTAATGGAACTTATTTTAACAAATTTTATTTTATTGACAAGTTTGTTATAACTTGTTATTATTTTTTATTTTTTTGACTGAAGATAGATATTATCTTCATAATGTATATAGGTGACAGAGAACTATTTCGCTATGTTTTTATGTTATGTAGTGATAATTCTTACCTCTTATGTATATATTCCATTTGTTATGTAGGTATTTCGCTATTTTTACATTAATATCTTTTCTCTATTATCTCTATAATATTTATTGTAAACAATTATTTTTGATAAATCAAATCTGTCATTTCGACATATATTTTTATGGTTTCTATGACAACAGATAAGTAAAGAGTTCTTTGTATTTTTGAATAAAGTATGTACTATAATTCCAAACTGGTTGTGTGTAATTTGGTCAGGTAAATCCTAAATTTTAATTAGGATACGCTTTAAAATTTTGAATGCTTCTAGAGAGATTTCTTTATGAGGAAAAAAATGAAGAAAAGGCAGTAAAGGGACAGCTCTCCAAGAGTAAACAGTGAGCAACAGTTCTCCGAGAGTGAACAGTGAAGCAACGGCGAACGGTGAACCTGTCGCCGTCGCATCTCTCTCTACCGACGCCGCATCTCTACTTACCGACGACGCACCTCTACCTGCCGGCGCCGCATCTCTACCTATCGGCGCCGCATCTCTGTCTGCTGACGCCGCATCTCTATCTATCGACGCCGCATCTCCACCTACCGACGCCGCATCTCTCTCTACCGACTTCATTTATTTTTAGTTTCAAGTAGTTTTAAGCTTTCTACCGTTTTCATGTAAATATAGTCCTCTAATCTTCAAAAGCTCGGTATTAGCCATATGTTCGTATATCATACTATCAACAGATACAACAACATTTCCTTAACCTATGCATATCCTATATATTATATGCATTATAACATTAGGCATAGTAATAGCCTGTGTAGAGTTAGGTTTATTGTATTTACTGTATATAGACTACCTTCAGCACAATATGAAATTTTTGTGATCCTCCAATGTGTGCGTCAAGGTTACAAAAAGTAAACAAATCATTTAGAGGCCAATATATACATTTCTACAATAAAATCCCTAGTGATATTCAGAAAATAAGTCGTAATAAATTTAAGTGTCAATTTAAAAAACTATGTATGATTATTAACTATTCTAATATAGAAGACAAAAACGCTTGGCATTGAATTACTTTCTCCCACAGGCTATTAAATGTATATCTTAGGAGTATATACATAAACTATATAAGAAGTGAACTGCTCTGTTTGCTAAATATGTGTATATTTACCTATTTTAGTATTATTTTTTTGGTTATCCTAAATTTATAAACGTTTACAGTGATCCAACACACTGGTTCGTTCAATAACATTATTTCTGCAAGATGATTTTAAAAGAGTGGCTTGAAGTTTCTTGGCATCTTCTTCTCATGAGCTTTACACTTGGAACTGCAGCCTAAATTCTTTTTTTTTTAATATTTCATAATTTTATTATTCTTTTAGTATGTATTAATTTTACGGTTTCAAACAATCATTAATTTGGTTTAACGAAATAAAGACAATTGCGTTTGCGTTTGACGTAAAGGGGAGAAATAGCGTTTTGTTTTTTTTTAATTAAACATCCCTGACGTACATCACTGACTGCCGGTGACTCTAGCAGATATAGTACGAATGTATTCAAAAGTATTAGGGGATTAAATAATACCGATTATGGGTTTATTTCGCAAAACAGGTAATTAGTGGGACATAGATAAATTACTTCAAATTTACTAATATTTGATTATTGTGGATTAGGACGGTTTTGGGATATTATTGTAAACTGAAGTTGAAACTCTGCCAATCAAAATATAAATTAAGTTTAATTATTAAATCCATACAATGACATACGTATTAGTTTGTGCCTAAGTAGGTACAGTCAAATTGCATGTAACTACAATGTGCGTGTGACGCACTTTGTAGTTTTGGTTTATATGTGTATATAATAATAATAATAATAATATCTTGGGACAACTCACACAACGCTATCTGATCCCAAACTAAGCAGAGCTTGTATTATGGAAACCAGACAACTGATAAACATACTTATATATTTCTAAATACATACATATTATAGATAAATAACACCCAGACACAGAATAAACCATCGTGCTCATCACACAAAGTTTTATCCTGGGTGGGGATCGAACCCAATATGTATAGTCAGTTAGTATTTATCATAATCTAAGTTGATATTAACTAAAACGACTAGTTTATTATTGAAAAGTTCTACCTTATTTTCTTATCTACTAAAGAAAGAAAGAAAGAAAAAGCATAAATTGTTTTACACAGTACATTTTAGGCAAATCTTATTTACGAAACTTATAAAAATTGACACGTGTGTAAAAAAAAATGGATCTTACTCAGCATTGTGGCCTCTCTAGTATTACTAGAGAGGCAGCTGGTTTTCAGTAAGATCATAAAATGTTCACGCTTGACATAATTTATACTATTTAAAAAATATATATATAATTATAAATGTATGCTTTAAATTAATAACATAACGACATACATACTAAAACTTTTATGATTTTAAAATTATTCGTTCTATAGCGAAAATGGACAAGAAAAAATATTTTTAAAATTCGTAGCTAGAGTAAGTATCTACGGACGAACTCCTAGAAACGTTGACAAATCCAAAAATATCGGATTAATGAAAAGACTTTTCTTGTTCGCTTTACAGGGACATGAAATTTCTAGTAACAGTATGAAAACGAAGGTATTTTTTACAAAAAACAATTGCCTTGAAGTCTGTTATCTATACTAATATTATAAAGCTGAAGAGTTTGTTTATTTGTTAATCTGAGGAACTCCTGGTCCGAATCGAAAAACTCTTACACTGTTGGATAGCCCATTTATCGAGAAAGGCTATAAGCTATATAACATCACGCTACGACCAATAGAAGCGGAGCAGCAATGAGAAATGTTGCAAAAACGGGGAAAATTTACGCAAATGACGTTGCGCGGGACAGCTAGTGTGTTATAAAGCTTCCTAGACAACATTATAAACGTCTTTTGTCTGCCATCGCTAAGCCAGAAAGTAAACAATAGGTTTAGTTTATCACAGCTACATCTGTGATAGTGTCTATATACAAAAACTTTTCTGATATCGAGTTGTGTTATTCAATACCTGCTTTAGATTATAGGTTTTCCTTCCTTATGGGCGAATCAATCATTTAATGGGCTCGAATTGTAGCCGATAGCGAAGTAAGGGTACAAAACATTACTCACAATGAGACAGATGAAAGAAGGTATCTTACGACAGAGGCTTGAGTTGGTAAACGAACTATTAACCGCACCTAACCTCTTGATTGTGCGTATAAATCGACAACTGATTAGCGGAAGTATAAATAAATTATTGATATTATACTGGGTTCCAATTTAGTAGTCGAATCCCTGCGTGAGGTAGATCACACCACGATACTCTACTGAAATCAATAAAAAACATTATTCATAGAATTGATAAAATTATGATTCGAATCAGAACACAACGATTTTTTTTTATTTAATTGTATACATAAGACTTTAGGTAGGAGCATAACCTTTTCGCGAAAACGGTTTTGACCGGAGGGTGTGGAACATTAAAGACACGTTTCCCAATCATGTTCTCGTAGTCGCCAGCCGCAAGCACCTCTTTGTGACATAAGAGCGTGGTTTTCCTAAAATACAACCTCCTGACACTGAGAACCTAGGAGATGCGGAAGAGTTCCACAGATGGATAACGGAGAGGTTTCCTCAGCATCGTCTTTAACACTGCTCGTTGAGCTCGCTCTAACATGAGAAGGTGAGAACAGGCAGTACCGCCCCAGGCAAGGATGCAGTATTCCAGAATAGATTGACAAAGCGTTGTGTAAACCACCCTCAGCAAGTCTGTCGCAGCCACGTCGCGAAGTTGTTTCATTGTGTAGATAAGTTTTCGGACTCTTGCAGACGTGGCTGCAACATGCTCCCTGAAGGTAAGTTTCTCGTCCAGTATAATCCCTAAATATTTCGTGCTAGGTACGCGCTTAATAGGACTACAGTTACAACTATCACACAGATTTGTCTTGGAGCATAAATGTACAGTGAGTTTCAGATCAGATGGAGGCGCTGATGCAATGGTTTTGTGAAAACAAATGTAAGTGGTTTTGGAAGCATTCAGAGTCAAAAGGTTATTCTCAAGCCAATGCCATACTTCACTTAGTTCTTCTGTTGCCATTTTCATTAAACCTGTCCACGTTTTATCGTAAAATAAGATAACAGTGTCGTCAGCATAGTTGATTATTTCTGCAGTTTGTGTACTGGTTGAGGACAACTCATTTATATATATCAGAACAACGTTGGACCCAGAATACTTCCTTGTGGTACACCATAATTCACTGCATGCTTATTGCTTAAGTTAGTCTCTATCCTAGTGCGCTGAGTCCTGCCAGTGAGATAACTACGAAACCAATTCAGAGAAATACCCCTGATCCCAACAAGTTCAAGCTTTCTAAGCAGGATCGGAATTGAAACAGTATCAAATGCTTTCGCCAGGTCAAGGAAAACACCAAGGCACGCTGATCCTTCATCTAGATGCTTAACAACTGTGTTTGTTAAATGTGTGACAACCTGCTCGGTTGACCTACCCCGGCGTAAACCGAACTGCTGGGTAGAAAGTATATTATTAGCTTCTAGAAAGCTAACTAGTTGTTTGTGAATAATTCTTTCTAATAGTTTAGAAATACTGCAGAGTAGAGAGATGGGTCTGAAGTTGTTGGGATCATTGGCAGCACCCGCCTTGTGAATTGGTACGACTATAGCTGTCTTCCATACGTCTGGAAAAATACCCGAGTCTAGACTAAGATTAAAAATGTGAGTAAGTGGTTCAAATATAAAACTTTTTATACGTTTTAAAAGACGGTTAGAAATACCATCTATACCCGGAGCGGCAGTGTCATTAAGTTGGAGGATTATGTTCCCAGTTTCCTCTGGGTTAGTAGGGTGTAAAAAAAATGAGTTCAGTGGAGAGAAAGGTATCCCGACTCTAGAGGCTAAAGCATCCTGTGTGAGATTACGGCGGCGTAGTATTTGACTGGCAAGTCTGTGTCCCATCGTTGCAAAGAACTCGTTGCAGTGGTCAAGCAACGTACTTACATTTCCTTCAACGACTCGTAGATTGTGCGAAGTGATCTTAGATGGTATGGAATTTGTTATAGATCTTATGGAGTTCCATAATTCACGAGGATGTTTACTGTATTTACTTAATTCTTCTCTGTTATAGTTATTTTTAATTTTCCTTAGTAGGTCTTGATAAAATTTTCTATAGCGCGTATAAACAATTTTTTTCACAGGGTCCTCTGGGTCCTTGCGTGTCTCTAAGTGCAACCTGTCTCTCTGTATCGAACACTTAATAAGTCCAGGTGTCATCCACGGTTTAAATGTGTATCTACGTCGGCTGGTCCGAATAATATTTGAGTGGTGTTCAATTACAGATGACAGGATACCCATAAAAACACGGGCTGATTCCGTGGGACACGACTTATCCGTCACAGGTGACCAATTTACGGTCTGTAGTTCTGATGCTATAGACTCCAGGTCAAGTTTCGCTTTCGCAATCCTTTCTTTCCTCTGTTTGGGGATATTTGAAGCAATTCCTACCATAACCAGATCATGGTCAGTTATTGCTGATGTGCAAATTATGGATTCAACAGATTCGGTCGTTCTGACGAAGACATGATCGAGGCACGCTTCTTTTCGAGTGGGCCTATCTACAGCGACCTTAAAGCCTAATTGGGCCATGAGGCACATGAGTGCACAATTCCGAACGAAGGATGTTAATATTCATATCCCCGGCAATTACGTAAGATGTATTGCTAGGCATATTCGTTGCGATTGTTTCCAGAGAGTTTATAAAATTCGAAGTATCACGGAAGGATGGTGAACGATATATACCTAAAATGGTGACCAAGTTTGGTATGTGAATCTGTAAACAATTTGCATCGCTCAGATTTGGTTCAACGACAGTTGGTGTCCAGCAATTTTTTACATAAATAACTACGCCACCGGCACGATTTGTAAATTTTGTAGTTGAAATCTATTTGACCAATTATGTCTGCATCTTTATTAAGCCAACACTCAGTAAGAACCATTATATCTAGGAGGACAAAACCGTTTAGGCGTTAAAGAATTCCTCCCCATCGATGTCAACAGGTAACTTTCCCAGAAGGCTGGCAGCATTGCCACGTTGGATGGCAATGCTAATTCTTTGTGCAAAGAAAAGGCCAGCCTTCTGGTCACGGGGGACACTGATAAGACGTCGGGAAATTTCCTTAAATAATAGGCGCGCACTTGGGCCCCACGGCCCTTGAGTCTTAACCCCAAACGGCTCAAATACATAATCCCCAACCAGATTACTGTATTTACGCTGTTTGAGATTCTCAGCGTATGCAGCAGCATCGTAGGCATAATTCGCCGTGCTTGGGAGATGGGTAGGCGCCAAGGTATCGACGCAAGTTGCATCCCGTACCAAGGGCCAAGGGACCGGCCACGGTATCCGAGTCCGCACACGTCTTCTCCACAGTGACATCGATGCGGAGAAACACATTGGACACCCAAACGAAGGCATGCAGCGATGCGAAATGTCGTATCCTCCAACTTTGTACTTAAGTTGGACGATAGATGAGCCTGCAACCAGATTCCCGATTCCCATTCACCCACAGCCAGTAGGCGGGCTCGCTCTGTAGGACTGGAAAAAGTATTTAATAGATGCTGTCTTATTGAACTGCAGAGCGGCTAATCCCACTGCCTCTGGGAGGACAGGTTGGAGGGAAAATCAACATTTGGGCAAGCCATTTTCCAAGCGTTCAAGGCTTCAGACTTGCACCTCACTTCGGAATCAACCAGTGTAGGAGTTAAAATTTTCCTGGTTAATTCCTCAGTGCTATGAAGTGAAGACAAGAACGCTGGTAAACTTACATCTGAAATTTTCAGAACACCGAGGCCGCCCAGGCGGACAGGTAAGTAAAGACGTCTGTAGCCATGCTCGGTCGTTCATAGCAATATTTAAAATTTTGCAACAACATTTTATCGAATAGTGCTCAATTTTTAATCAGCTGAGTGCGTCTAAGCGCGTGTGTTAATTTTGGGACGAAAAGACAAAACCAAATGTTAGTGAAGGCTGATTGTATATTAATTTGGAGTAATCTGTCCGAAACTTCACAGAAATTTTGTATTTTCTCCTTTTTTTATGAATTGTAGGCTTCTTCTAAAATCGGGGACCCAAGGAGGCGAAAAGAGTTATTTTCAATAAGTTTTAAATTTGGAACCAAAGAGTTGTATTTAGATAAAGCCGAAAGTTTTTCAATGTTATCACTTATGAAAATTTCACACTTGTTGCAATTTAATTCTAAGCCAATATCTTGAAATTCATCGTTTAGAAAAGTCAAATCGTTAAACACGGTTTCCACATCGCCCCTTAGAGTCCCGTCGTTTAGGTACCAAATATTAAATTTTCAATTCAGCTGCCGAATAATAGGATGAATAGCTAAACTAAAAATGGCTGGCCCAAGGGGGTCTCCTTGTTGACATCCTACTACTGAATCCAAAAGGTTGTCCTTGTAGATTAATTTGGATAGGAGTCTGTAACACTGCCAAAGATAACTGTAAATTTTGGGTGTTTCTAATTTTGCCTGTACCAATAAAGTGTTCCTGTTGACAGAGTTAAAGGTATTCTTCACGTCAACCTTAACAATGACAAGGTACGTGGATAGAGCATGTACGGCAGCCTCACAGCCCCCTCTTGAACCAAAACCAAGTCGCAGGGGCTGGTAATAAGAACAGCATAATTTGGCTGCCGTACGCTTATAAGTATTTCTTACGGCTATGAGATGAATACCACCATCGGTCTTGAGAAGAGCACATAAATTTTTCACATAGAAAATGCTTAAAACGCTATCGTCCACATTGCCGGAGAGCATAAGGTCAGTTAAGGCCATTAACTCCTTCAAGAGTGCGCCGCCAGTTTCCCCGGCACTGGAACCCAGAAGATCTTTTAAATGTTGTGGGGTCAAGCCGTCAAGGCTGCCGGCAGAGCCGCTCCGAAAGGAGTTAACGGCGGATAGCACGTCCTTGGCAGTGACACCGAGGCAATCTGCATCAATGTCGGGTGGGTCGGGGAAGGACAGGCCATCCCTTGGCGCGGGGTGTTCGCGCTGCAGACCCGCAAGCGTGTCAGCAGAGCAAGGCGTCACCACGTCACTACTGAATAAAAGTCGAGCTGCTCCCCTTATGTCACCTTACCATAATTTAGATTCTATGTAATGAAATTTTGAATAATAATGAAAACTAACAAATTAAGGCTCTAAAAATGGTGATGAAATACTGCAGTTTTCTTTGATTTGTGAGGTGAGAGATTTTTTGGTGGTCTGATTATATCTGACATTTAAAATTCGGTAAGGGAAGGTTAGCAATTGTTTCCAAGCCCTCTGAGAGTTCTCCCTTATTACAAGACAAGGGCCAAATTTTGTACCACTGTAGGTCTTGCACCACGGGGGATCCTCTTTAACACGGGGACAGAATTTTTGAAACTGGATAGACAAAAGGGAGTATTGTGGTTAGAAGGTATTTGAGTAGATGGAACTGGGCTCGAAAGTACATCTTGGGATTTGTGCATTTACCAAAATGTACTTTTAAGCCCCGTTTACCTTTAAAAAACCTTGGTATTATTTATTAACTTACGTTCATCATACAGACGAATAAAATCATTGAAATGCACTAGATATTTTAAAAAAATGGTAGAAATATTTATGTGTGTTCCTCAGTTTTCTGGTTGCTATGGTTTGTTTTCTTTTATTATTTTAATATCGTAATTTTTACAGGTATTTAGGAAAAAACATGAATATAGACCACCCCCCTTATATCCGAAACTAAAGAGCCTAATTTTGGAAAAAATACAAACAATAGTGTTTGGGATACGCCCCAAACATGTATATAATTTAGTTTAATTTTATTATCGTGTAGCTAAAGTTACACCGTTTTACTTTAGCAATATTGATTTGCCGGTAATTATTTTTTTGGTGCATAACGAAATTTCACGAAGTAGCGTCTAAATTACATTACAAAATATAATCACGAATTACTAGAATATATCTGCATAAACAGATAGTTCGTAACCTATAGATCACAGGAAAACCTACTAGATGTCTGACTTATGAACATGAGGACCATTTTATAGGCAAAACGATAAATTTAAAAACCGTTATTTATTTATTTATTTATTTATTTATTTAGATGCACAAAACACATTACAATCGTAAAATAAAACTAAGTTACAAAGTTTCTTAAATCTGATCTAGATCATAACGTAACATATGTACATACTGCAAAAGTAAAATTTTTTAACAATAAAACAAGCTCATAACATTGAGGTCAGTGATTAGCACATCTTAGGTACCTTCACTGTGGTCTAAAGCATAACAGTTCGAACTGTTATGGAGGATGTCTTTCATATTTTTAACAAATTTGTTTAAGCTGTCAAATATGTCTATGAATTTGTTAGTTTTTGCAATGTCGTTATGAAAACAGTATGGTGTAACCATATAATTTCATGCAGTCGGAGGCATTAATAGATCTCGATGAACTTAGTAAAGTGCCTCCGACTGCATGAAATTATATAATTTTGTAGGAGATCTTGGTTCCATCTGTTTAGTGCAGGTGGGTTTTTTATTTTTTTATTTATTACTTTTGAGTAATTGTAGGGTGTAACAAATAACTTTTATCACAGCTATCGCCAAGTATTGAAAATTTTAAAAATAATGGTTGCTAACTAACTTTTTTAGTATCAGAATCATAATCATGTTGTACCTTTTCGAAATGCTTATGAGCCCTTTAATTTCATACCAACAACATTTTTTTTTTCACACCTCTTAATTTTGACATCTCACAGCCGCCATGTTTATTTTTTTTTCAAGCGTCACCTATCTGAGAATACTTGGGCGGTAAAGAGGAATCTAAGGACGTCTTAATTGTATAAATCCGTTCAGTGGTTTGTGAGATATGAGGTTATAAAGAAAATTACATACATACATACAAGATACGCGCGAAAAACTAAACCGTAAGGAAGGGTTTTGTTTTTCGCGCGTTGATAATTTACTTAAAAAGTTGGGTAAACAGAGTAAATGAATCACAATATGAACTCATACATTACAAACGTAGTCAGTAGATCTGTCAGAGTCACGGCGCGGTCGGCGGGAAGGTCGGTAGTTGGTACTGCGGTAATGATCCATTAAATGTTATGTCTTTATTTCATTATTTTCATGTAAATCGAAGATGGTCGGTTTGTCGCGCCCTGAGAATAGAACAAAGCATCGGAGCTGACATCGGACTTAACAATGTGGGTAGGTATATCAATTTGTAAGGTGCTCGTTATTTTATTTATAGTGGAAAGTTTCGATAATTTCTGGATTTGAAGAAAAGTTGTAGATATAATCAATAATGTCTCACCTCAGTTAACTGAGTAATTGGTGCAACCATAGTATGGAAATAGATTAACGAGTGTATTTTCGTGACTCTAAAAAATAATCCAAATTATTTGTTTCATATCAATTCCAAAAAAATATATCAACTACTTTAGACTCAGATGTGCACAGTGACTAATATTCTACAAATACGATGTTCAACTTGTACGGACATTGTTTTAAAATAATTGTGTAAAAAATCATAGTGTTCACGGCTTTTATAAATCGCTTGCTACCATAGAACGTTGAAAATCTGAGGCGAAACTCGCTCGTTACCAAAATGGGATGAACTAAAGTATGAAACAGCGAATAAGCGAGGAGACAACGGGCTTCCGACGCGGATGGGTCGCGGTGCGATGTGTCACACAGAATGTGGCGCTTGCCGGTGCGCGAATGCGCGATAAATTGCACCCACCCAATGCAAACTTGCACCTAACACAAACTTTTGCACCACACTCGTGCACCTTGCACTAAGTAAACTGATCGTGAGCTAGAACATTAATTGTTCTTTATACTTGTTACGACGTTGTTTTCAAGTGAAAAAAAACTTGAGAGGTGTCAAGGGACACCCGGAAGGAACGAAGTTCCTTTCTTTTAATTAGTGATTAAATTAATTAATTTTAAGAGTAATTGTAATATTATATAATAAGTTTAGCTTACTATTGCAAAAAGTGTCGTTACAACTTTTCGAATGTTTTTTTCCGTCTAGCCCCCTTTCACAACGCGCGATAAGGAACTTCGTTCCAATAAAAAATGTTTCAGCGATTTCGGCCATAGTGGCCGACCTCATCAGAGAACAGCCAACTATGCTTGTATTATTATGTATTATGTTTATCATATCACTTTGCTAAGCTAAGCTACATACAAATTAATCAAACGACTCTTACGACTACGACGACCACATTAACACAACATTTTATTGTAACGGCCATTCCACGAACTGACTTTCTAATCCACCATTAGCACTAATGCCCTTCACTCACGTTCTCATCTTCACATAACTCTCTCACTAATCCGCCTAAACATAGATACGAGACGTTTTATTTAAGTTATTTATGCGCATACGCCGCCCGGTCATCGGACACCGCGCATCTACCAGATACATCTACCGCGGAAGTTCCGTCGCTAGGACACGGAAAGCCATCTCATACTGACATCTAAATCATATAGATTGGAATGCAGTGACAGAATTATAGACCCACCAGACTATTATAGGATGTCTTTTTAAAACTAACCGAGTATCCAATATTATATAATTAAGTTTTAGTTTATTTCTTTCATTTTATTTTTTTTATCTTTGTTTATTTCTTTTCGTTGTAACAATTCCATTTGTCCATGTTAGGTTACAAAATCCCCTTAGGCGTAAAATTTGAAAATATGGGTATTAACATTACGTGGGACATTCAAAAATCAAAGCTTCATCATCATCGATCGATTAATGAGTCAACCAGTTTGTGGAATTGTTATTTTATCATAACATTTTCTAAGCAGGTATATTGGAACGAAGTTCCTTATCGCGCGTAGTGAAAGGGGGCTAGACGGAAAAAATTAAGACCAAAAGTTGTAACGGCACTTTTTGCTATTGTTGTAAGCTGTGCGGCGTGCGCGTAAGATATGAACATCTAATTTGACGACGAAGTCACCTGTCGATTTGGTCTAGATGCATAAATTTGGTACACAGTATTCGTGACATTTGTGTAGCTGTGGGTTCGAGCCTTCAGTATACAATCGTCTTTTTTAAGTTATTTCGAAAGACCAAAAGTTGTAACGACACTTTTTTACTATAGTTGTAAGCCGTGCGGCGTGCCTCTCTGTCGTGTTTCTCTGTCAGTCTCTCTCTCTCTCTCTCTCATAGAAAGCAAGCCAGTTATTTTCGTTTCGTCTTTCTATTTCACATTGAACAGTGCGGTTTCGCGAAGATTATAAAAAAAAAAATAGGATAAGAACTTCGTTCCACCCGGGTGTCCCTTAACACCTCTCAAGTTTTTTTTTGGAATATTGCTTTCATATTTTTATTTTTTTATTATTATTATTATTTCTAAATAATAAACAAAAAATCGGACAAGTGCATGTCGAGCCATGCATAATGTAGGGTTCCGGTTTTCTGTTATTTTTGTTTCATACTACTAACAAAGTTAAAGTACGAGTACTTATTAGTAAATTTCAATGGAATATGTACTTGGTTGATTTTTACTCGTAAACATGTCAACTTTACTTAGCTTTTACAGTTTACTTTTAATTTTGTTAAATATACTACAACCCTCTTTTTACATTTCCGAAAACAACTATTTAGCTAGCACTCGACTCTAACAAAAAATAGCACTTTCAAGGTTAATTATTCACAAACACATCCCTAAATTGAGAAATGGTCCGTACAATCCTAAATATATTTAAAAGAGCTATCCAACGACACTTCACAAGATGGGGCAAGAAAAAAAAAATCACATCCCCCCCTTACATGTAAGCGCAACTAGATTCCTTGTTTACTACGGAGCCCTAAAAAGGGAGATATCATCTATATCGTTGCAGGTACGTGACCAAGAGCAATAATATACAAAGACATCACCGACATCAAATAATTTCACCGGCGCGGCGGCGCTAGGTAATCCTGTAAATTATTAGTGTTATACGAGTGTGAGGGAGCTCCGAAATATGCGTTTTATGATGCTGCCTGCGGGGTATTAATAAAGGCATAGTTAACGACAAATAAAATTGGTATTAATAACTTTCATGACTCAGAATTAACAGATGAAAAATAATTTATGAGAATATATTAGTAAGTTCTGAATATGATCAGGTCGGCTCGACCAAGTTGATCAATACAACCAGCCTTCCCTAAAACGCGAATGATGATTTAATTTTAGTCTTACTTTATTACCTCACCGTTTTTGTAGACTCTATTTATTTATTTATCTATTGACACTCTACAGCCAGCTCATGCAATAATATTTTATGCACTAAATAGGTACAAAATATCATTCAACATTTATTTGCCGGTTAAATTGTAATGAATGTTCCCTAGTACAAACTCAATAAAGAAACGTTTCAGTTAATTTGGTTGTTCGTGAAGCGGATGCTTTTCCACTTGCGTGTAATAACGTGCTACCCTACTTTGGAACGAAACGTTGAATATTAACAATAAATAGGCCTCGTAGTTGTGCGGAAGTTTATCAAAAACTACTCTGCGGCAGGAAGCGAGCACGAAGCCTTCGACACACGGTATAACAGAGTTACAGTTACGATGCGGCGCGATAGCGCGCTTGCACCGGCGATTACATGCGAACGGTCTCGCCGACCAATCGTTTGGTAATCGACCGGACCGCATCGCGTCCTATCGCTATCAGTCGCCCTCGATACGTCCGTCCTATGAAATACTGTCACATGCAGCTTTATTTTTCAGAGATCGCTGCTGAACGAAACTGTCGTGTTTCTAAAGGGACCCATGTTAGTTACATTTTTCACCCAACAATATGGGTGATGTTAGGGTACACAATATAACTTTAAGTCATTTGAATTGTATATAAACACGAATACTATTCGAGCGATAAATGTTTTATAGGACGCAAGCAGACTCAAAGATCCTTGAAGCAAAACCCTAACACAACAATGTCATGTCTATCAACGATCGTTCGCCGAAACCGCAGCTTGCAGCGGTTGTGCGCACTCCGCACTCCCACGTTACTTGTTCGCGATGCAATCTAACATTTTGTAAACTAACAAAACTGTTTTGCAGTTTTATTAGTAAATCTATTAGATACAAAATTTGAGGACTGAGGATGTGTAAACAAGTGGATATTTATTGCCACTTGCTAAAACAAGCGTTAATAAGTTGTAACTAGAGATACCTAATCAGTGTCGTTAAGACTACCTAAGATTGGTTTATCGGATTGTTATCCTTGGTATACTTTATAGGTACTGAATACCAAGTGTCAATTATTTATTGTATTTATGTCGCCATCTGACTACCTACTCACTATATTTTTTAAATAAAATATTTAGTTGACATATTAACCAATATAAAATAGCCAAATAATATAATATAGATTTTAATGAAAATACGAAGGTATTTTATAAAGTTAGAAACCAATTTTGTAAACCAGTAGAAATCCATTTTAGAGCATAATATGTGTGTAAAAAATTGTGTAGTAGTGAGTGCGGTCCAGTGCAGGGTGGCGTGTGGCGTGTGCAGGCTCACGCGAGCTGTCGAGTGCCGGCGCAACTCCGCGGTGCACGGGGTGGACCGCTTGCTCCTAACAATGCACGAAGTAGGTGCTCGCTCCTCGGCCTCGCTACACAACACTACACAACAACAACGCACCGTGACAGCCTTGCGAGAGTAAATGAACGCGAGACTTGGGAACAGGTTTTAGTTTTACATTGTTGAGTTGGAAGCTGCAGCTTATTCATTCATGACTTGAGTTTGTGACGAAGAGACAATTACATTAGTGTTTATGAGTATTGTTAGAGGCAATGAAAAAGTGACGAAGAAGTCTTAACCAACATCTAAAATGTAATTTTCTAGTAGTACAAGATCTATGTTTATTTTATTTATAATACAGAGGTATTAAGCCTTAAAAAATACTTACGCGATTAAGACCCGTTGCTTATAAAATTCTATTGAGTACAAATCACGAAAGTTTACGAATATATAATTTTAATGTTATTTGAATTTGCTTGTAATCAATGAATCAACTGGTCAACTTCCAAAGCTATATTGACTTTCAGTTTCAAATTCCACGATACATTAAGTTGGCAGATCCTAGCTTTTATAAGCCTTCTGAGATCAACATATAATTTAGAGCGGCGGTAGCTTAATGGCTAAGGCATCGGTCTCGCAATCGTGAGGTCGTGGGTTCGAATCCTACCCATTATACTACCGACGTGAACCCACTCCTAACACAAGCCTTTGAGCTTAGCTGGAGGGGTTAACAAGATTGCTAGTAATGTGGGACTGAATCCCACATTGCTAGTTATCTTTAAAAAAAAAAAAAAAGAGCTGACCTTTTTTGGGCTGTCTTAGGTAGGTAGTGAACAAATTTCTTTTGGTAGTTTACAATTAAAGTTACGCAATTCTAGTTTTGTTTGGATAATACCCGGAATTAATACAATGGATGTACAAAATATACGGTGCAATGCTACTTTTATTGGTAGCGATGATAAATGTGATCAGAAATCTCGTTTTGATAATTTACTTAAAAACTCAGGAAAATTGAAGAACTAGGGTTTACCAGGTCATTTAGAAAGTTTTGCGTAAAAAAGTTTTAATCTTTAGGGCACTGGCCGCTTGTAACTATTTTTAAAAATTTGCTTATTTGAAAGTAAAAACCGGACAAGAGCATGTCAAATCATGCTTAGTGTAGGGTTTCTGAGTCGTTGCTGTATAAAAAATCCGATAATTTTTGAAATACGTTTAATTTAAAGTATTTGCTAAGCGCTATTAGATTTTTCATATTTTTTAGTAAAACGATTTAAAAGATAAGAGGGCACGATTTATGCAACTTTCGGAGCGATTATTTCCAAAATATTCTCTTAATCAAAAAAATAAAAACAAACAAGCCTTAAAATGTTTTTAAAATACCTGTCAAATGATGTGCCACACGTACTAATATGGTAATTTTTTTTTTTCAGTTTGATAGCTTTACACCAATTTAAATCAATATTTATTGGGTAGTCTTTGAGTAAAATGCCTGTGACATACGGACGGACAGACAGACAGACGGTCATGACGATACTGGGTTCCATTTTTGCCATTTTGGCCACGGAACCCTAAAAATATCATTGTTCGAATATTGAATTTCCTCCACATTTTTTCAAGAGCCAAATAAATTAATAGTGTCTTAATTAAAAATGGATCTGCATCGAGAACATTTTTGTACGATGATTTTCTACGATTTTAAATGTGGCCTGAAACCTGATGAGTCATTTGATCTTTTTTTTTTTTAAGATAACTAGCAATGTGGGATTGTGGTCCCACATTACTAGCAATCCTGTTAACCCCTCCAGCTAAGCTCTATGGCTTGTGTTAGGAGTGAGTTCACGTCGATAGTCAATGGCCAGGATTCGAACCCGCGACCTCACTATTGCGAGACCGATGCCTTAGCCATTAGACTACCGCCGCTGAAATATTTATTCTACATGTACCGTTATTTCAACCACCTACCGTTGGCATAGCGAGCCTTACTTTGGAGTACGAACAAAGGAGTGGTCGTCCTACGACGGCTGTCACGGAAGACAGTGTGCTGGCAGTAAAAAAAGAAATTCATGAAAACAGGCGAATTACCTACGAAGAGATTCAGCATACAGTGCAGATTGTATCGAGAAGTGTTTACATGTTCTACACGAGCACCTTACTGTGAGAGAGATAGCGCTGGGAGCCCAGTACGAGACACACAAACGCGCACAACCTCACCGAAGCTCAGAAGCCAGGCCCGTATGGAGTGGTGCCGTGATATAATTCAAAAATTTAAAGCAGGCCACAAAATGCCCAAAAGTTTTGTCTGCAATTCGCAAAAAGCGGCTTTACTTTGGCCTATTTTTTAGTTTTTTTTTTTATCTATTGTTTCCGAACTTGGCATTACATGTACATGTAGAATCCCGACGTATCACAAGCGTTGTTTTGCATCCTAAGTGAATAAAGAATTTAATTTTTTTATGAGCGACTGAACACTGGGCTCCGCGGGGTACTGCTTCACCAAGACAGTGCGCCCGCGCACTTAGCGCTCAAAACGATACACTTCCTGGATAATTAAAATATTTTTCTGAGTGCCATAAATTTCATCTATCTTAAACTCCAGCATGTTTTAAAAGGAGAAAATACAAAACTAATCCCATCTCAATTCTTTGAAAATTCATTAATCTAACTGTTAGTGTAGCTTCAAGCACATTAGGTGTAGGATCCTATGAAGTAAATGATATACCTGAAATTTCTGGGCAATGTTTATCTAAAGAAAACATGTCTAGGTTTAAATGTTTTTTGGTCATACAAAACTTTAAAATTAGGTAGTAAATAATTCAGACATTGTTTATGCATCTTGCAACAACTTGAAAGGTATTCAAATTTAAATTATAAAATTAGAATAATTGCTTTTATCAAAAGATTTTGCTTGAATTTACGAAATCCCAATAACAAACAGTTGTTGGATTTAAGTGGTTCTAAAGAAAACCAAATACAATCAACGGCAAATAACAGAAATAAGCAAATTGATTAGCGAGCAACTGCGCAGAGAAAGAAAATCCAAACGGACTAATACTATGAAGAATTAGATAGAAAAAACTAGAGGAATAGGAAAGGCACTGAAAGAACTTAATCACAAAAAGGATTGGATACCTTGGGAAAAAGAAGGATGGCAAAAGTACAGGCAAAAGATCTGAGATACTAAATGTTGCCACAGAATTTTACCGAAATCTATATCTAAGCCAAAAGGCGGGACAAATTGAAAATTATTATGATACATCAACCATTGAAGAGGAAATACCGGAAATACTAAAAGATGAAACAATAAAAGCAATCAGTACACAAAAGAACGATAAAGCTCCTGGATCAGATCTCGTTACAAATGAACTACTGAAAACAAAATTACCGGTGATAGCTTCAAAGCTTACAGAAATATTTAACGAAATTATCAAAACGGAAAAGATTCCTAAGGATTGGACCAAATCGACCATTATACTATTGCACAAAAAAGGTAACAAAGGCGATATAGCAAACTATAGGCCCATTAGCCTAATGTCTAATGTTTATAAAGTATTTTCTAAAATTATACTGTCAAGAATAGCCAACACTCTCGAGGAAAATCAACCCAAAGAACAAGCTGGATTTCGCCGAAATTTTTCAACCATAGACCATATCCACACCCTTAGATAATTATTACGAAAATTCAAAGAATATAACAAGATTTACTATCTGGGTTTTGTTGATTTTAACAAAGCATTTCACACACTAGAACATGGGTATATCTGGGATGCATTAAAAACACAAGGGGTACAACTAAAATACATACGGATACTCCAGACTGTATACCAAGAGTACTGCGCAAGTAAAGCTAGAAGGTGTTGGTGAAGAATTCCCTATCAAAAGAGGCGTACGCCAAGGAGTCCCTGTCTCACCAAAACTATTCTCAGCTGTCTTAGAAATGATATTCAGGAACCTGGATTGGAGAAATAATGGAATAAACATAAACGGCGAAAACCTGAGCCACCTACGTTTTGCAGACGACCTCATTATATTTTCTGACAAGCCAGGAACACTGGAAAGAATGCTACAGCAACTTGATGATGAAAGCAGCAAAGCAGGGCTAACAATGAATTTAAATAAAACGAAAATGATGTCCAACTCTTCACAAACAGACACAATAAAAGTCAATAATGAGCAAGTAGAATACGTACATGAATACATATATTTAGGACAGTTAATATCTACTGAAGATTGCATGGAAAAGGAAATAGAAAGAAGAATAACTAATACGTAGAAACGACATTGGTCACTTAGCGAAGTAATGAAGAACAATGAAATGTCGATGAAGGAAAAAAGAAAAGTATATAATATGTGTATTCTACCATGTTTATTATATGGCTGTCAAACCTGGCATTGACTGAACAACTGGCAAACAAAATAAAAGTCTGTCAAAACAGCATTGAAAAAAGCACAATAGGAGTCAAAAGAAAAGATCGAGTGAAATTAAAAGACATAAGAAATAAAAAAATATATAAGAATGCATACACAACATACAAACAACTCAAGTGGAGGTGGACAGGACATATGGTAAGAGAGAAGCAAGAAAAATGGACAAGACTTATAACAGAGTGGTACCCAATAGACGGAAAGAGAAACAGAGGTAGACAGTCTAAGAGATGGGAGGATGACCTCAGGAAAATAGCGGGTCCAACATGGATCCGAACAGCAAAGAATATGATAGAATGGAGAGCTTTAGAGGAGGCCTTTGTCGGAAGACAAGTTGAAGATTAAATACTGTTTGCGTAATGTAAAATTCTATAACAGTTAATAAGTAATTAGTTAATAAGTTTAGGCACATATACATTTTGTGTAACTTAAACTAAGAATCAACAATAAAGGCTTATTATTATTATTATTAAAGCATAGCTCAATATAAATGCTTTGAAGTTGAACGTGTGTCTCTACCTGACTCTGTAGGTTCTGCAAACATTCAAATCTCTCTCTGAATCTTTTTAAAGCAAGTAGTCAACAAGTCATCAATCAAAACGCCACATACATATCATAAATAAATAAAAAAATAAACATATTTTTTTTTGTATGAAAAATATGGAAATGTTTTTGCCCCGACCTTATGTAATAATCATAAAAAGCTTAAGTTATACACATTTACAACTAAGTCTTTTACCATTTATTGGTAATATTTTAAGGGTTTCATTACTGGCAACATTGATTTGCAATGCATGTTTATGCTTCCGTTCTGAACACTTATGAAAATTCACCACGCTATGGCATAGTGTCTAAATTACATTTGAATATTAATTTGGTATTTTACAAGATTGAATATTATAAACTAGAACTCACGAGTATTCAGATGTAAGATAGTGGTACTGAAAGTATCAAATTTTTCCCAATTTTTCATTGAATAGTTATGTTTGATTTGTAATTTTTGCAATCATCATATCAGTCTGGTACATGGGGAGTTATAGAAGCAAAGAAAGTTTGAACCTATGTCTGTTTGATCAGAATGTTCAACCTACTGATTTCATTGCTTGACTTGTAAATCATACAAAATTCTCACAAAGTCACATCTTGCATCATTTCTACATTTGTCGCGGAGTGGTCAGCAGGGAGGCACGCAGCTTGACACAACAACCAATGAACGAATACAATTATTTTGTAGTGACGTCACTGTCGCGGTGAGTGCCGACACAAACACTCTCCACAGTAGTACCCATTGTTGCTACAGTTACGTCTGACAATGCCATCTTCGATAAAATCGTTCAAAATCAAGACAAGTGCAATCCGCACTTGTCTGTTGTACGACACGACTTGTACAGATTAAAACACAACATATTAAAGGAACTTAACAGTTTGCTCAATTATTGAGTGTGACGTGACTGGCAGTTTTGACGAGTGACCATTAATCGTGACATTAAGTCCGCCTTAAAAAATCTTATTAAAGGTTCTTCAGATATCTCGAATAGCGATTCCAAACCACAGTACCTACCCAAACTGATCTGAAATAGTAAAGGACTAAACAAGAAAGTTTTCCACTTCCGTCTGCGGTGAAACTCGCACAAAAATAAAAACTATTCAGCCCAGCCGCAGCTTTAAAAACAAAGACGACTGGGAGAGACGTATAAAAAGTTAGCGGTGTCTGCGCTATTTGCGCCATTCGTCCAGACCCTACTGCAACACTTTACATGTAGCAGGAGGCGCTAAGAAAATTTTAGGCGTAGAGTAACGTATAAGTAGCTTCATATTAAAGTTTTATTTATGACTAGCTGTGCCCGCGACTTCGTTCGCGTGGAAGTCGGGTTTATATTAAGGTAGTTTATGTTACATTATAACTTCTGTATAAAACATATTGGAAACATGCTCCACAATGCTCTGTGGCATCTATGGATATTAAGGCCTAGCTTTAATCAGGGCCCGACCTAAGGCAGGGCAAGCCAAAAAATGCCTAGTGCAGCAAAATGAAGGGCGATAAAGTTTATTTCGCCAGACGGTTAGAAGACAAATTATAAAAATTAGCATGCTTAGCACCTCGACAAAAAAGTATTTTACCAAAACGATTTCACGTCAAATATTTTAATATTGAAAAATTCCCCCCGTCCCCCGTCACGCGAGTACTTGGGCAGTTTCGGGTTAAATGAAGCCCGAAACCGCCCAAGTACTCGCGCGAAATTTTGTGTTATGGAGCTTCGATTCTGACTCCGAAAGGTCGAAAATTCCGATTGATTTTAAACCTCCGACTCCAACTTCTGTACACCCACTTTGTATCCGTGTTGGTAAAGTCCCCCGCGTAATCGGGCTAGTGTGAGTTATGTTTTTATAAATATCCTGTTTTTATAACATTGCATTCCCGCGGTACTGTGATGCGTGTTCAAACAAACAGACAACATTCAAACGTTTCTAAAAGATATACTCAGATATCTTTTTTTGTGTTTAAATACTATTTCTAAACTTGTTTCAATATTTTTTTTCACTCACTTTAGAAGATTGAAATATTATAAGAATTTCAGTAAGTTTTTTTTTTAATTTATTTTCCTGATTCTTTTTAATTTGTATTTAAACGCCATCTATTTTCAAAACTGGGTAAGTTTCTTTTAATACTTGATGATTTTATAATAAATTATACTTAAACTATCATGCATTATTAAACGTAGGTTCGCAAGGTATTTAACCTTAAATTATGCACGCGATTAAGACCCTTAATATCTATATTTTCATAATGAGTACAAATCGCGAAACCTACAAATGTTGTATTTGTAGGTAAGCAATTTTGACACTCAGAAGAAATCGAATCACAGATGGCGCCATGTGTTTTATTTTGATATATCACGGACTTAATCTTTCATTTTTTTTAAGCACCAAACATACATAAATTCAGAAAATATCAAATAGTACCTACTTGTGTTTATTTGTAATGTGATATTACTTTTCATTTCTACATTCATAACATAATCACGATTCATGCAAAACAATATTAAAGGTGCCTATTGAAAGTGATTGATTAATACGCAAATTTGTTAAAAGTCGTTAAACATGTTGAAGTCGAAAATAAAAGCTTGTATAATAAGTATACATTTAGAAAAATACTTAAAAAAGAATAAAAAGAATTTTAAAACAACACAAAAAGAGCCTCACATACTTGAGACTCGATCCTCCGACCTCGCTCGTTCAATACCGCTACTTGTGCCAATAGACCACCTCAACTGATACAAAAATGGTTAAAATAACTGATCTTAAGAAAATTGAAAATGTTGTGTTTAGCTCCTTATAGTTTTAGCGTGAAGTTATTGTTTCCATAGGTTACAATTGTAAATAATGTCTTATTGTGGAAAAATTTGTCAAAAACCATAATGCGAACCATTATGGTTTTTGACAAATTTTTCCACAAACCAAACATACGTTGCTGCTCGCTCCCCATAGACGATAGCGTAATGATTCATAGTGTAAGTACTGACCTATAGTATTTACAATAAAACTGAAAATTTTCATGAAGATCCGTCAAGTAGTTATTGTTTTATAACGATAAATAGCTACAGACATTATCCGTTATTGCTTAGCTCCTATGGGAAATAGCGTGATAAATTATAGCCTATATGTTAATCCAGACTTATTACAATACAGATACAAAATTTCAACCGAATCTGTCTGGTAGTTTTTGCGTGATGCGTGTTCAAACAAACAACAGACAGACAGACAGACAGACAGACAGACATTTCTAAAAATGTAGGAATGTGTTTAAATACTCTTTTCGAACATTTCCCAATATTTTTTTTCACTATGTTCGGCCATGTACAGACACGTGAAATTTACAATTTTATTATATGTAAAGAATAGATTGAGAAACTACCGTGTACTATAACTAGTACTTTATCAGTCAAATCGTAAACATGACCGCGAAATCATTATCTATTGACCAGCGCGATTTGCGCCACAAACCTATTATTTGTTAACCACTGATTAATGACAGATATTATTACAGTACCGACTGAGGTTCATTATACAAATTATCTGCGGTTTTGCTACTGAAGTATATCTATCGCCGAGATAACGCAATAGAAGTAAGCATAGTACCTATAATGATGATGGACGCAGCACCGCGGCACCTGTAGGACTAATATTACAATATCAGGTTCCTAATTAAAAAAACTCTCGCTTCCGGGTGAGATTAGAGCTTCTCGTCTCGTCCCGCGAGTGTCGTGCGAGTGCTGGCTTTCTTTGCTTTTTTATATTTATATAGCTTCTGGGGTTATATTTTCATTTTATTTCAAAATTCTTTTCACATTTTCTTCATGAAAAAATGGTTGTCTGAAAAGTCGATTTACAAACGATAATTTTACGTGATAACGGCCACAATACTTCTGCCTATCAGCGGACGGATTTGCCATTCGTGTTGCTTAGCAACCAGTCAATAACGTGACACTTTTTTGTGCATGCACCCCATCACCGATTTATGACCGAGGTTATCACGTCAAAAAATAAAGACTATATAAACCTACGGTTTTACTTCTTGATGGTCGTAAAATATTAATTTAAGAGCCACTTCATTATAAAATCTTTCATTACATAGAAAAGTGTAGACATACAACTTCTAAAAAAAAATTAACACATTGTTTTCATAAACCTACCTAATTAGTAAAAATATTGTTAAAGTATTGTGAGCGTAGAAGTCAAGGCATTTAATAATATAATGGTCAAATGTACTATAGCACCATGAGCATAAAGGGAGTGTAAAAGGGTCAAATGCACTATAGCATCATGAGCGCCACGAGTACTACAATCCTAAACTTTAAAAACAATCAAAAAAGTACACAATTCCCGTTATCCTTCCAACAAGCGTCCTACATTTAGGTATTGTGCACAGAATCGCGGTCGCGCTCGATATTGTAAGCAGAGTCACCTGACACAATACCTCCTCACCCTCGCCCCGGCCACAGTGGGTGCTGTCCCCCTCCCCCTCCCCACCTTCGTGCAAGTACCCGGTGCATCTCCGCTGACACATTGAAGGATCACCGCGCGCCGGCGTGTGCCGTAATGAAGATGGCACTAATGCAGGTACACTTTGACGCTAAGTGACTGATGGCGAGCCAACTGTTACTACACACTCTGCTGTTCTCAAATTTGTAGCAACTACATTATTGAAATGAGTATATCAGAGATGTATATCACTTTGATAGAGTGTAACTCGTACACTCGTAAAATGTGGTTAGGAAGCAAGTGATAGTGTTTTTGGTAAAAGGACGATAATGCCTAAATGTGCCTTTATTCCATTATTTTGTACTTACGACTGCCTCGATGTGGTAAAATGGAAGATTGTCTAAGTAATCCATAAATATAGTTCCAAGTGTGGGTATACTTTGCGTCGTAATTTTGTATGTTTTAAAGTCCCCGCGACACAGGGCTTGTACCCTAGTGCGGGCACACTTTTGTTTTTTTAATATTATGAATTAGCATATGCTCGCGGCTCCGCCTGCCTAATAAAGGTCCTAATCGTAGCGTGATGATATATATAGCCCATCTATGACTCAATCCAGACATAGGAGATTAAGCTCCCAAAATTTTAGTAGAATCCATTCAGTAGTTTTTGCGTCAACCCCGAACAATCAAACAAACAGATATGAAAAAAGTAAGCATGATTTTGGATTCAGAAAAACCTTAATTAGTCGATCTAGTTCATTTTTATTTTTTATTTTTCAATGTACAGACACAACTACTTTACAATTTTATAATAAGTATAGCTACCAACTATTTAAATATTATCTTACTTTTGTAATAATAACATAATTTTACACATTGAAGATTGAACTGTGTTGTTGTTTCTTTCTATAAGTCTCCAGGGCGTCGTATTACTCAGGCTGAGTTATAAACATGAATATTAATTTCTCAAAGTGGCTCTTTGGTTTTAACTAAAGTAGAAATTCCAAAAACCAAATCTCCATAAAGCAAACAGTTGTATTGATCTTAGACGCTGAAAGCAATAACGGCGAGTGTGCATTAGCGTCGACAATAAACACGGTGTAACTGTTTCATCCCATCATCACAAAATACATAGTTACAGTAAGACACACAATTCAACAACAAATTCACACACACAAAGACGCTTACGTATGACAATCGCAACTTAGTTCCGCTGGTTTCGGTTAAGATTGAACCGAGTACGACCGAGATCCTCGTTCGTGTGCGTCTATGTGTGGATGTGCCTATTTTCGCTCGTTGTAGAGAGCGATTTTCCAGGAACCGTGCAATTTTCCCGGATAATCATAGGTGTTATTAGTAATAGACCAATATTGGACCATCAACGAAGTTAGTGCAAAATAACAATAATTTCTAATGCACACTATTGGAGTACGTAATACTTTAGGTCAAATTACATTTTCGTTTACCCCGAGTCTACGTCTAATTCCTGAAACTTTGAACGCGCTGTAGTGTATACCAATCTATACGTATCTATCTATATGTATATTAGTATGTGAAGCAAAAAGTTGGTACTAACCTCTTTTTATGTAAATTACACGGACATTAATTGGGCAGAAATATGGTTTATATGGAGGAGTGTAGAAAGTATGACAGAAAGCTAATATATTAAAATAATGTAGTACAAATGCTACATTACTGTTGGGAGGATTAATGAGATAGATTGAAGGTTTTTTTTTCATTTACATTAATTGAATTAAAATAATTACACATACTACCAATATCAAACTTGAGAGGTTACATTTCGTTTGAAAATAGAAAAATAAAAGTTAAATTACAACTTTATTGGTGGTGGTATACCACCACCAATAAAGTTGTAATTTATAAAAATAATGAGCTATGGTCTAATTTAAACCACTAGGCGACCCCTACTTGGTATAAATTAGTAAATTGGTTCCTGCCCAACTGGCTAGTGTCCCAAGCTTGTCTACCTCTCTACCAGTGTGTCAGACACATCTGGCTAATATTATCATTGCAACGCTTATACAATGCATTAAGTAAAACAACGCTGCTTGAGTTCAGATATAACAGTTGGCCTCAGTGTGCCACGACCATTACATCGCAGGACCAGGTGCTATATAATTGTTTCTTTACAAATACAATCTAACACTTACACTTATGTGCAGTATACCCGAGGATTTCCCAGATTGAAGAGAGCATGGAAGAGTTCCATTATGCTGAGGTCAGACGATACGATATTACTCGTATATAATACATGTTAAACACACTTTTCACGTATAACAACAGTAACACGGGACTGCTGTTATTGAGTTGATACTACCGCTGCTTCCCCCCACACGACAGAATTCACACGGATACAAATTATAGTATAAGTTAACTTATCAACTTAGTAAGGATGCTGGTAACGCGCCATTCTTTAACACAATTTTAAGAAAATATGAAATTCTACTTAGGTAAAACAAGAAATGTGATAATGTAAATGTCACTCGCATCCTAACATAAACATAGATTTTATTTAAATTTTGCGTGAGTTTAACATAACGTTGGTATTACTTCAGAAAGTCACATCGAGTTTTGAAAGTAGTGCGATTTGTTATCCCGAACCACAAAACCGCCTAAAAAAAACCAAGATCAGGAAACTTACAGCATTCACACAAGTACAAATAAATATTTAAATACCTTCTATTTTTATTTTTACATGTAACAGGAGTTGAGGAAAAATATCAAAACAATTGCAACAACCGTGAAATATCCGCCTGTTGGTCTAGTGGTGAGTGACCGACTGCTAAGCCGGAGGTCGTGGATTCGATCCCAACCAGGATAAAACTTTGTGTGATGAGCAGGATGGTTTATTCTGTGTCTGGGTGTAATTTATCTATAATATGTATGTATTTAGAAATATATACGTATGTTTGTCTGGTTGCCATAGTACAAACTCTGCTTAGTTTGGGATCAGATAGCGTTGTGTGAGTTGTCCCAAGATATTATTATATTATTATTCAAAAATTTGGAAATTAGGAAAAAAATTGTCTGTAAAATCTTTGTATAAAAAAAAAATATTTCATTATTTCCTCAGGATGGCTATCTGTATGCTGAGCAAGAGAATGAAAACCAGTTCACCACTTATTCGTATAACGCAGACAAATACTGCGTAGATAACTTTTTGACTGATGCTGACGAGAAAAGGAATAGATCTGTTAATTTAAGTGGTTTTATCTGCTACAGTCCAAAAGTTGAAAGTAATCATTATGGTGTAAGTGCCGGCTGTAAGTATATCTATACTAATATTATAAAGCTGAAGAGTTTGTTTGAAAGCGGTAATCTCAGGAACTACTGATCTGAATTGAAAAAATATTTTACTGTTGGATATGACCATTTATCGAGGAAGGCTATAGGCTATATAACATCACGCTACGGCTAATAGGAGCGGAGCAGAAATAAATAGTGTTGCAAAAATGGGGAAAATTTACGCAAACGAAGTTGCGCGGGACAGCTAGTCTTTTATAATATTATAAAGCCGAAGAGTTTGTTTGTTTGAAATTAACTACTAGTTCGAATTAAAAATATCTTTTACTGTTAGGAAAACAAACAGTTCACGATTCTTAAATTCAAATTTATTATATAACTAAAAACCATATATAAGTTTATCCACTTACTAAACTGTTTACAAAATAAATATTGCAATGAATACATTCGTGACTCGGTATAGTTTTGAGTAGAAATAAATCAAAGTGCGCGTAACGATGACAAAGGGTATTCGCAGTCTCGCATGCTCGCGCTTGCTCCCTGCCAACTGCCAACTGCGACCAAACTCGACACAACTCCAACAAAGTGCTTAACTCTACTCGTACATGTGGCTATGCGACGTACGCTGAAATGAAACTGGTTTGAGGCCGTGATTTACTTTTTACAGTAAATGGAATGAATGTTTTCTTGGTTTCACAACACACAACAGTTAATAAATGCCTAATGTTTTGTTTTAATATTGATATTATAGTACTAATACGAGTATAATTTTATATGAAGTGATTAGCTTTATTGACGCAACAGTTTTTTTGGGAATTACATTAGACAGTAGGTTACAGTGGGGCACCCAAATATCATGTCTCGCAGGAAAACTCAGTTCTGCAGCGTATGCTGTCAGCAAAGTTAGACAGCTTACGAATGTAGGAACAGCTCGACTAGTATATTTTGATTATTTTCACAGCATCATGTCCTTCGGCATATTGCTTTAAGGCAACGTGGCTAATATACAAACTATTTTTATTCTTCAAAACGTGCAGTGCTAGCGATATATCAACTAGGAGCACGAATTTCCATTATTATTTAGATAAAAGTTTAAAGATATAGACATTATGACAGTTGCATAACAATATATATAAATACTAGCTGTCCCGCGCAACTTTGTCTGCGTAAATTTTCTCCGTTTTTGCAACATTTCTCATTGCTGCTCGGCTGCTATTGGTCGTAGCGTGATTATATCATCATCATCATCATCAGCCTATCGCAGTCCACTGCTGGACATAGGCCTCTCCAATTGCACGCCACTTTGTTCTATCTTCGGCTTCTCGCATCCAGCTCCTGCCAGCCGTTTTGCGTAAATCATCACTCCACCTGGCCTGAGGGCGTCCTACACTACGTTTGCCGTGCCGTGGTCTCCACTCAAGAACTCGTTTACCCCAACGGTTGTCGGTTCTTCGGCAAATATGGCCAGCCCACTGCCACTTCAGCTTGCTAATCTGGTGGGCTATATCGATAACTTTGGTTCTCTGCCGGATCACCTCATTTCTGATTTTGTCCCT
The DNA here is from genome assembly GCA_945859575.2 of Herminia tarsipennalis. Classification (NCBI taxonomy): domain Eukaryota; kingdom Metazoa; phylum Arthropoda; class Insecta; order Lepidoptera; family Erebidae; genus Herminia; species Herminia tarsipennalis. Next base: position 40,260,578 of record OX243830.2, read on the forward strand.
AAGAGAAACTCCGAGCATAGCCCTTTCCATAGCCCGCTGAGCGACTTTGAACTTGTGGACTAGCCGTACCGTCAGTGTCCACGTTTCGGCTCCGTATGTCATGACGGGTAGGACGCACTGATTAAAGACTTTAGTCTTTAGACATTGTGGGATCGACGATGAGAAGACTTGACGTAGCTTACCAAACGCTGCCCAACCCAACCGAATTCTCCTGTTCACCTCGTCCTCGAAGTTGTTTCTACCTAACTGCAATGACTGCCCGAGGTACACATATTTTTGAACAACTTCGAGAACGGCGTCGTGCACCGCTATCGGTTCCGGTAGTACATGTTCATTGAACTTGACCTTGGTTTTATCCAAGTTCATCCGTAGGCCGATGCGTACAGAGGAGTCAGCCAGGTCATTCAGCATCAGTTGCAGGTCCTGCAGCGTTTCCGCCATAATGACAATGTCATCTGCAAATCGCAAGTGAGAGATGTATTCACCATTGATGTTGATGCCCCGCCCTTTCCAGTGCAGCGTCTTGAACATATTCTCCATTGCATTTGTGAACAGTTTCGGGGAGATAACGTCCCCTTGCCTCACTCCTCGATGCAATGGTATAGGTTTTGTTTCCTGATTCTGTACTTGGACGGACATTGTTGCGGCTTCGTAGAGACATCTCATCACTTGGATATTTCGCCAATCTACTTGGCATCGCTGCAGAGACTCCAGAACGGACCAGATTTCAATCGAGTCAAAGGCCTTCTCATAGTCCACGAATGCTAGACACAGGGGCTGATTATACTCTTGGGTCTTTTGTATAATCTGCCGCACTGTGTGGATGTGGTCTATGGTGCCATATCCGCTCCGAAATCCAGCCTGTTCCGGTGGTTGGAATTCGTCAAGTCTTCGCGCAAGGCGGTTCGTGATGACTCTTGAGAACAGCTTATAGACGTGGCTCAGAAGAGAAATAGGTCGGTAGTTCTTCAGCCGGGTCTTATCTCCTTTTTTGAAGAACAAGACGACTACGCTTCTACTCCACGCCTCCGGAGTTCTTCCTTCGAACAGGACAGCATTAAAGAGCTTTTGGAGCTCCCTCAGTACGGGTTTACCTCCAGCCTTTAACAGCTCTGTTGTAACGCCATCCTCCCCAGGGGCTTTTTCATTTTTTAGCTGTCTAAGAGCCAGCACGATTTCGTCAATGTTGACTTCTGGCAGGTCTTCGGTGTAGTGGCGTGTTAGAGTGGCTCTAGGACCCTCATCTTCTGGATCAGGTCGAGATGCATGCGAAGCGTTTAGCCGGCCATAGAAGCCTTCCACTTCGGAGAGGACTGCCGGCTTCGAAGAAACGACTTCTCCACTTGTTGTGGTCAACTTCGTCAGGTGGCTTCTTCCAAGAGATTGTACGAACACTTTTGACCCCCGGTTCTGCTCGATCGCTCTTTTAATCAAAAGAGTGTTGGAGCACCGAAGGTCGTGTCGTATAAGCTTGTTGATCTCTTGGTTTAGAGCGCGCTTTTCCGACGAAGTGACGGGTGGGTTTTCACGTCGTTCCTTCATTAGCCCTAAAGTCCTTTCCGAAAGCTTTGACTTCTTGCCCTTACGCTGCATTTCACAAAATCTCGTACCTTCTTCCCTGAGTATCCGAACCACATTTACGAGCTTCTGGTTTACGTCTGTTGTGGTTTCCATGGCAGCAAATCGGTTATCCAGGTTTGACTGGAACGCTTCGGATCCTATCATGGTTTGGAGCAAAGTAGGTCGGAGCCTGGACCTCATCAGACGGGCACGTTCCGCCTTGAAGTCGATATTCAGAGAGCCTCGGACAAGTCGGTGATCACTACCGGTATTAAACCTGTTGATCACGGTGACGTCTCTAAATATATGCTTTTTGTCCGTCATGATGAAGTCGATCTCGTTTTTCGTCATAGTGTCGGGGCTTTGCCACGTCCACTTCCTTTGGGGCTGTTTCTTGAAAAAGGAGTTCATCAAGAAGAGCCCCTCCCGTTCGAGGAAGTTGACTAGCATTTGCCCCCTATGATTTCTGCTTCCAAATCCATGGGATCCTACTACCAATTCGCTGCAATTTTGTACTCCCACTTTAGCGTTGAAGTCCCCCATAACAACGTTGTAGTGGGTCTTAGTGGTGGAGTGGAGGGCCCTCGATATGTCATCGAACATATCCTCCACTTCGTCGTCTGGATGTGCCGAGGTCGGTGCGTACACTTGCACTACCTTGAGGCTATACCTCTCGGTGAGCTTGATAATGAGGTACGCTACCCTGTTCGACACGCTAGACATTTCCACAACGTTGTCAGAAAGGGACTTATTTACCAGAAACCCAACACCACCTTGGGATTGTTGGTCTCCCTCGCGGAAGTACATAAGGTGGCCTGACTCGAGGGTTATGGTGTCCTCTCCCTCTCTTCGGACTTCACTTAACCCGAGGATATGCCACCTAATCTTCCCAAGTTCCACCTCAAGTTGTGCCAGATGCGAGTCTAGCCGTAGCGTGCGTCCGTTATACGTCGCCAGGGTCAGTCGGTTGTGGTGGCCTTCCGTAGCCCGGAGATTCTTAGCACCCCCCGTCACGCCGTTACCGTGGACGCCACCATGTCCAGGAATAGCGTGACTGCCGGGAACTGGGGGCCGTGGCTTTTGTGTTTGGTGCATATGGAGGTAATGCCCATAATCGCCACGCTGGGCAGGCGGGTTGGCGATCGCAGGGCGTAGCTCTCGCATCAGTGACGCTGCTGCCCGTCACTGACCTGTTACTTCAGCTACGCCTTAAATTGGGATGGTTATACCGCCACCAGCCGGTCGCCAGAGCCTCGTTCGTTGTACAGCAGGATGTACCGCGTGCAGGTGAGGTTGGCTTGGAGCGAAAGATGGTGATGCGCCCCCTTACATCCCCATTACCAGTATTGCACCTATTATGGTGCCATAGCTGGTTGCATTATTATTACATAGTTTATAATTGTTTTTGTCAAAATTCAGTAGTGAAAGGCGTATGGCATAAGAATTATACTTTCCTTGGTACAAAATTCGATTGGATAAATATGGCATAAAACTTTTTAAGTCATACTTTTTTTATTTAATAACTTTTTCATTCATAAATAAACGAATGAAAAAATAATAAATATTTTTTTAGGGTACTCAGACTTTGATAAAATTAAATATGTGCACTCAGCACAGAAAGGTGTGGTCATATTCAAGGGTTGGTATGTGCCCATGATGGGCACATACCAACCCTTGAATATGACCACACCTTTCTGTTACACCCTGTATATATAGCCTATAACCTTCCTCAATAAATGGGCTATCCAACAGTGAAATCATTATTCAATCCGTACTAGTAGTTTCTGAGATTACCGCGTTCAAACAAACAAACGAACTCTTCAGCTTTATAATATTAGTATAGATATGCAAACGTTATATTTGTAAAACAAAACTTACATTTATATAACAAAAAAAGTGATATTTACTGTGTGAATACAAGAATTAAGCACAAATTAGTAGGTCAATATCAAAGGCTTCATAATACTCATAACTCATTCATGGGACTAGGTGGTAGATTTTTCAATAAAATCCTAGTCAGCATTTCGAGTGTAGGTACCAGTAAATAAATTTAAGAATGTAGTCAAGAGACATCATAAACAAAGAGCTTACTACTCAATCGATGATTATTTATCTCATAACGATAAGTGGATGTAGTTCGTTGCTCCTTGAATATTGTCACCGTTTGATAATGTTACTTAGGTACTAGTTCAGAAAACGATTTACTTTTGTAAGTAAAGATTTTGCGTGATAAATTACGGCAATTCTTTTCATTCTTTTGCAAAACATGCGTACTTATTCATTAAGTAGCAGTAAATTGGCCAATTTTTAAGCACATCAAGTTTTGACATTGTAAGTGAATGGTCCTATCATGTTGTGCCCATTGAGGCTGATATGTCCAATCTTGTGTACTCTTCTTTTAATATTTTTGACCTATTGTTTTTGCATCAGTCCTCTAATAAGGTGTATAATAATATAATGGTGGCAGCACCTTACCTACATATACCTACAGTTAATAAACAAAGAAACATTATTAACATTGGCAATTTGAAAAGAAAGGCCGCGAGTTTTAATTGCCTGTTCTTTTTTCGGGCTTTACCTATTGTTTGCGAACAGGCATTACATGTAAATGTAGAATCGACTTTTAACAAGTGTAGTATTTTACTTCCTAAGTGAATAAAGAATTATTAATATTATTATTATAGGACATCGTAAATAAAGAACTCTTTACGCTACCTACTTAAAGAAATACAATACATCCTCGCTTAAAACAAACAGTTCTGACGTTAAAATCAAAATAAATATACGTCATAATTAATAATAATTTTGGAGTGGAATTTCAAATATTTCGAAATATTGTGTACATCTTATTTGGCTTCAATGGAAACTATACTTTCTAAATTATACAGATATACTTTTTTGGTCTTATACTAAAAGTACCAGTTGTTAAAGGTACAAAAGCATTCGTCTCTGTCTTCAGTACGTCCAAATGAACTCGTTAGGAGAAAATCGCTTCCACCGAGCATGCAAACAATTACAACTAGTTGCAACGTTACCACGGAGGCGCGGACCGAGCCAGACTATGAGAGACAGCTAATTATCCAACTTTCAACTAGTCGGACGTTCCAACCTAACTACAAAGGCGTGTAAAATACCAACGGCTCGCCCGTACTCTGCTGGACCGGTCCTAAATAACTTTGTGCAGAGTCAAACTGAAATGTTTCTATCTCCAAGTTTCAACTGATAAAAAGTCAATTGATTCACCCTAGCGCTAAGCCCGGTGCAGTTGTAAGTTAATCATGTAGTTGAAGATGCCTATCTAAATCTAAACACGCTAACGCAGGCTACCTACACAAAACAGTAGTGTAAAAATTGACCACATTTTAATGCTAAACCTGATTGCACCTAATGTCTCAGTTACTGATTTATCATACAAATATACCTCAAAGTGTCACCTATTAGTTAATTCGGAGCAGAAACGAACCAGTAAGTTTCTAAAGTCGCAGACTTTCACGATTGTACCTACGCATAGAAAAATGACAAATAGGGCTTAGGGCGAAAGTAATTGCCTTTTTATTTTCCTGTCCCCAAGTATATTTTCCCATAATACTCTGTCTCCGTGTGAGCGTACACCGGGGAACTCAAACAATGACTAAAATGTTGATAAGAGGCGCTCTGAGCCACTTTGTACCAAATTGCGGCTTCAAGTAATTACCGAAGTTGCCACGAACCTCTTCGTATTATCGCAGCTTGTATTACAATCACGAGACGGAGACTTTGCTACAACTATTTTAACTATCATTTAGTTTTTGTAATATACTATACAGTTATATGATGACTCTAATGATTCCTAATTATACTGTATACTTACATACTATTGTAGGTAATCATAGATATTTGTTCGTCTGGTCTTTTAATCAAATGATACTTGCTTATAAGCACGCAGTAAGTGGAACGGCCCACTTCTTTAGCTTCGAAGGAATGCTAAATCTATCGCTAATTAAAACATTAATTAAGTCAGAAATACCTAGTTTTAAAAATAGTATTTTCGACTTCTAGTAACATTCAGTGAAATAAAGTATCGTATCAAAGTTAATTAGGTAATAAACGAATTGTTTACACAACATTTCACCTTCACAATAGCTCGTAAAATGTTAAGGCGCGCCGCTCCAGGGTGGCCGATAGCAAAAACTAGAATATACCTAACGAATGATAGTGTGTATAACCGTGATCTGTTACGTATCTGGTGCAGTGAGCAACGGCAACTAAGTAAGATGTCTTCAATCAAACAAATTCATTTTTAGTCTCTCGAATTTCTCAGTACGGATTGGCATATACAAAGCATAATTTTATGCATAGCAGTCGGCGCGTATCCCTTAAATCGACCGTTAGCTATATGATAAGTACAAGTTAGTGCGATATTACAATAAGTCAGTGTTCGCTCAACTATCTTACGTCGACAACTTTGTCCTTTACAAAGGGCAGTATGCCAACACATTCTTATCTACCCTCCGAGAGATATAAAATCTTGTAATAAGAGCCACGGTAACATTCCGTCCGTGACTCGGTTAGCCGTGATAAAGAAAATACTTTTCTTTAGTACTGCTCGGTATTATAGACGAACTGAATGGTACCTAGTCGGTGGAACGCCATCTATTGTAATGGTCAAAATCGTAATGAATTGTGAAGAACTGATAAAAGGCTGAGTTTTATAGATTTTCTGTAAAAATCATTTAGCTGTGTGGAGGACATGTTTAGCTTATAGCGAACCAACAACGATAGTTAATAAACTTTATTACCAGCATTGTATTCTATACCTATGCATCTTTATCACCAAAACAGAGTTCCACTCATAACATAAAGTTAATTTATGTACTGGGGTATATCTATAATTCTACCCTCAGGGTTAGCTAAACCAATCCTGGTAGTGCATTGACGCGGCACTACACGGCCTGCCGCGCACGCATTCAATTATTATAACTGGTACAATTGTGCGTTCAGCCAGCGACACATGTGGGCACCATTAGCAACATCATCACACCCTGGCCGGCAACTAGCTGGTACTATGAGTATGGTAACGCATTATGGTGAACTTGACTAGACAACTAGACTCTAGAATGGTGCTAATGTATAAATAACATTAATGTTGGAAATTTTGCTTGGAACACGAGAAGTTCTTAGAAACGCCCGACCCGTCATGACAGGCGCGTGCTGTTTTTAACTGTTAAGTGTGAGTTCTTGTTTTACTTTTCATGAACCTCCAATATCAATTTCCTTAAGTGAATTGTTATAAAAGTAAGATATAATCCGTTACACAGATCGATCACTCGCCTGTGTCGGTATCGGGAGGTTGCTAATTTGCTCATTTGTCTCGGACCGACAACGCTCGTCGCGTTACTGACAAATGGCCGGCGGCGCTCAGGGCACCGCACGCGACGTCGCAACAAACCTACCGTGCTATGCACCTACATTATATTGCCGAGACAAATAAAGTCGTAGACATTGTGACAGATACCGATAACTCAGATAAGCACTAAAATCATTCCTTTATTTTGTGTAATGTATGTATTATATTGCGTCAACATAATACAATAACATACGCAAGCTGAAATAAGATTTTAAAAATGTATTAGCGTCAAAAATAAACTACAAAAATAAATTAATTGTAAAGTTGCGACCGAGAAGTGCGGCGAGAGCAGACAGGTCGCGCGTCCTCCATCAGTTTATTGTTTTCAGCTTGTTTGCGCTTGTTTATCTAGTGGCACACTGGAACACCTCCCAGTTCGTAGATAATTGACTATTTAGTGTCGTACTATGCAGGGCACGTAAACAATCTGTCAAATGCCGCCACGGCCTTCTAACACGAATACGAATGAGTCGAAATGACATGAGAGATATATTCGTGGCGCTTATGTAATACGATACAATCGCGTTATTCTTATGATTTAGATCAAGATTTATACTCACATTCTGATTCCATAAATCAGCTTATTTTTTGTGGGGCTAGCTACTAACGAATCAACCATCATTTTATTTTTGAAAAGCGAAGTAGGTTTTCAAGATTGGAAAAACATTCCAAAAGGAGTTTAAGGAGTTTGATATAATTGACATGGTTAAACAGAGCTTTTGTAAGAACGACAACGACACTATTACATTACTAAACAGCAAATCGCTCTTAACGATCTCGTAGTTACAAAGTGGCGAGCGTCCGCTCAGTCACTTCGCAATAAAACAGTCACCATAAAGGACAGTGTATTTCACTCACAGATCCATTACTAGTAATGCCAGTGTAGCCGCAGTCTGTTGTCAGCGCTGCGCGGGCCCGAGGCCCGGGGGAGCAAGTTCGCCAAAGTCCGCATTCGAGAATTCCTGAATTGTTTCGTATTTCGGACACCGACCGCCAAGAGGAAGTTGAAGGAATTTGTCAAATTATATATCTACTTACCAGGTCTTGTCGCCAAACTCGCTTTCAATTCCTCGGGACTCGGGAACTGTGCATTTATGAGTTGAAATGTTCTTGTGTGCCCATTAATCAGAGACAAACTATCCTATCACGATAAGTGATAAAGTTACTTGGCGTAATCGACAGTTTAGGTACTAACCTAACCCATATATATATATATATATAATTCAGGTAAAATGAAGTACAGTAATTATAATATATAATATATATATGGTTTATCCCAAGTTATTAGTTAATTACTGTACTACATTTTACCTTAATTATAACATAGTAGAAATCTCTCCAAATGTTTCACAAAATCAATACAGATGTACATTTCACTTCGACCTGAAATGTATGAATCTGCTGTATCAAAGCTCAACAAAGGTCAGAAAATAATTGCTTAGTACTCAAGCCACTTAAGACAAAATACATGATATTTGGCTCTAAAGCAACAACTAGTGACTTTGCCCCCGACTTTTAATTGGTGCTTTAAAACGTATTTTTTCGTATTGATAAAGAAAGCATGCAATTTAGGGTTGCTTATTGATGGTGCTTTTTCAGGTGCAAACACATAGCAGATTCAGGCAGAAACAGTTTTTACAGATTGAAGCTTCTGCACATAATGAGACCTTACATAACAGAACAACTAAGCATTCAACTGGTGGGTCCCTGGTAATGTCTAAACTTAATTACGCTGACACGGTGTATGGACCACGATTGCTTGCTAGGACGAACCGTCTCATACAAACATATATATCGTCTCACATCTAAATAAACGTTACATTTCAATAATTTGATATTATTCCTTTACTAATTCATGTTAATTATTTCCTTTATTAATTTCGTTTTGGACTACTCCATTCGTTATGTCTGTATCTATAAATATAATTTACACATAGTAGGTATAGACCTACAATTTTAATTACTATATCGTTATATTTAATTATTCAATTCTAACATCCATACTATATACTATTATAGGTATACTATATACTATATACTATAATATTATAAATGTGAAAGTAACTCTGTCTGTCTGTCTGTCTGTCTGTCTGTCTGTCTGTCTGTCTGTCTGTTACGCTTTCACGCTCAAACTACTGAACCGATTTAGGTGAAATTTGGTATGGAGATAGTTTGAGTCTCGGGGAAGGACATAGGATAGATTTTTATCGCGATAACCGACATCCACGCGGGCGGAGCCGCGGGCGAAAGCTAGTAATACATAACTATACCAAATGTCCTCCTACGCTGTCCTTAGTTTATCTACCCGTATACCGATTCTACAATACAAATACTTATTTGTATTGTAGAATCGGTATCTTTTAATTCTTATATTTATAAATTATTGATATTTCACAGCCTAGCACAGCACTGTCTTTATACAATACACAACATAAATGGCAACACTTTCAATGTATATGATGGAACACACGGCACGTTTCAATCCTATTTTACTCACGGATTCCAGATTAAAATCAGCGTCAAGCAGTAAGCAGTTTTTGCTGATCTATTAGCTGATCTGGGTACCTTTTGCGCTCGCAATTATAAACGCATTTCATATTAGAGTTTTTTAAACTTTTAATTGTGTTGTTTTTGTAACTATTTAGATGTATGATTTTAATGTGTATTTTGCATATCTTATTACCGTTCCCAAAATTAATGATTGTTCTTCTTCTTCTTTACTTCTTTCAAAATAAATATGCGACACCAAAAGGCTTATATCGCAATGTGCTTCAAAATCAGTTCTGACCAAAAAATAAGATAAGGGCTTTCGAAGCATTTTTTTCAGTCAGTTTCGTGTAACTGGGTCACGCCGACGTTTATTCTTGTTATTCCTGTTAGATTGTCAAATTTTTCGTCTGCATGTTCACGTTCCCCTTGTGTTGCCTCTGCAGGCAGATGAAGTCGTATCACGTGCAATATTTTTCAGTAGAAAAACAATTGAATTAGCTATATCATTCCAAAATTATTTCGATTTAAAATGAAACTATATATTTACTATTGAAATAACATCATTAACGGTTCCATTTAAAGACATCTGCTACACTAAGAGTAGATAGCATACACCTAAATAAAATTGTTCTTAGCAAAGTTTCAACTTGAAGAAATAAGAAAGTGATAAGTAGAGACTGGGAATTTCCCCTATTTATTTGCCTCGATATTTATGAAAAAGAGGCTACAATCCATTATGAAGTTGGGAAGTATCGTGCTGCAAAACGTATCGGGTACTTCTACTGATACGGTATCAATACTCAGCTAACTTTGCTTTTAGCGCATCCTCTCGGGACCCGTCCTAGGCGTGGTGATATTATCTTTGTACATCGCCCGCCAATTGAGTGTAGGTTATAAAAGAATCTTTGCAAACGATCAATTTATGTGCGTACTTCTTCGTCTTTAAAGCCTGCAAATCGCTGGTTTAATAACAGAAAACAACATTAAGAAACCTACCCATGTTGTGTTTTAACAGAAAAAAGTAAATATTTATAGATTTTTCTGTTGAAAGGCAAATGTAAAACCTAATTTGTCCTTGTATTCTTATTAAATCTAAATACCTTGCACGTTTCCAATTTACCATTCAACCTGAATCAATGCTTGTATTAACCATAAACATTGATTTCCCCTTTATTATACAAAACTTAAGGGAACAAAAGACAAAAAACAAAAATAACCATATCATATTTCCATCTTATTTATTTGTATGTTTGGAAGAATGTTCATAACACGGATATAAAACTTTGGCGCTGTTTCGTGATCGTGAGCGTGCATCTTTATACTGCGAGAACTAAGCTCAACGTTGGTGTAGGAGGTGATACGGTATTGTTATGAAAATACTGTAACGGGCTTGTGAAATAAACTAAAGTTAGGTACTGTAGATTTCGGACATTGCACAGATTGGAACTAATACGTTTAGTTAAAAACACTAACCGTTAGTTTCCCGATGTATGTACAGCCACAAGCTCTGGCTATTATGCAAGTAAAATTCAATTTACCGCGTATGCTAACTACTAGTATCAATAAAAGGTATCTTTGACCCTTCTATCATTACAGAGATAGCGCAATTAAAAAAATTAACACAGTGATGCTACATAAATATAATCCCAAAACTTTCTTAGCTGCTGTTACTGCTAACAAAAAGCTCGCATCCTAATAATGGCCAGTATTTACGCTTATGTAATAACATATGTGGAGCAACAAACGAAGTCATAATAGCCCCAGCAGGACAGTTCACGTCGAGATGTACGGCCTCTGAGAGCGGACGATGATGACAAGTACCTAATGAGCGTTTATCACGGTTTATGATGTCGTCATCTAATTACCGAAGGTAAATCGTTTCATCCTGTGTAAAATATAAGGGTAAAGCTGTATGACATTACAGAGATTTTTGGGTAGGCCTTTTTGCATCAAATCAAAGGTTTCCGTTTATTTGTGTGATCTTTATTATAATTAAGGGATCCAGACCGAGTATAATATGGAACATTAAGGTCAGTTCTCCCGGTCGCTACTACTGCGACGAAGCTAACGAATAACCTTGTGTTGTATCCGCCAACAACCCGGAGCGATGTTGAACAACAACAAATCGACCTGGAAAGTTTTCATTTTTTTTTCAAAACATTTTCTTTTCTTCGCAAAGTCAGAAGTTACTTTAACGAATGAACTTTTCTACTTGTGAATAACAATAAAAATAAACGGTTCGTTTTTATCATTCGTTGCCAACGAAAAACTAGAGAACGAACGGTTGGAATTACAAAATATTTTCCCATCTCCTGTAGATGGGTCCGGAGAAAAATATATTGAGTTTTTTTTAATAAAAATACCGAAAGCGTAACGGCAAAGGCGATGAGCGACCAACAGGTAGCTTCGACAGTTGCAATTTATTGAGCAATTAGTCGCGTTCGCACTCAAATTGTTCAACCGTTACGAATCTTTGCGATTCAGTAGACTATGATTGCAAGTATAGCCTCCTGACGTAAAAGCGTTGCCTCGTCGTGTCACTAGTCGGAACAGACTGATAGACAAAAGAATACTAGACGGAAGATCCTTAGTTTTACCACAAAATACTACATATCGCAATGATGTTTTCAGTAAATTTTACTTAAAACATCATTGACGTATCGTATACATAATGTAAGCTTCATACGAACTTCGGTCGGGCAACGAACAGAAATCGTTCACGGACGCGGTGCATCGGAACACTTTCGGAATAACTGATATTAACAAGCTAAATTACTAATTACATAACAAAAAAAAACGACAGCTTCAAATTAATAACTGAAATTAATTTTTCAACCAAATCCTCCATTTTATTTTTTTATAATTTTCATGTATCCACCCTGTCACATTTCACTGTCACAACTAATACGAATCTAACGATACGTCTCAACGTAAAGTCCGTTAAGCAATTGAGGCTCTAGAGCGTGCCAAAGAAACATATATACCTACATAGAAACATACATAAACCCGAAAAACATAACCTCCTTCTTGCGCAGTCGGGTAAAAATAGAAGTAGATCGTGTTGATCGAGTGAACGTATTTTCCCCGATTTTGCAACACTTCTCATTGCTGCTCCGCTCCTATTAGTCGTGTTATATACCTTCCTTAATAAATAAGGTTATCCAACAGTGAAAGAATTTTTCGAATCGGACGAGTAGTTCCTAAAATTACCGCGTTCAAACAAACAAACAAACTTTTCAGCTTTATAATACTACACTGACGGACTCATAAACTGCATCAAAGTTCAGGTTTACTCTAAAAGGATTTTTTTATAATAAGTATGCAAACTTTTTAGATTAAATTATATAAATATGGAAAGACTGGCTCTTAATCTTAAAAAAAAATTAAATTTAAAAATAGAACTGCGGTAAAACAAATGAATATAGCCGGGAAAAGAAAATTTACTCGTAGTATCAGATTTGCGTGTTATTTATAGCAAAGTTTTAAATTAATTCTCATTGATTTTTTTTGTTTGGTCAATTGAATTATTGTTACCAGCATAATTGTTGGGTTAGTTTTTTAACACATCGAGAGTTTTTGAACCATAATATGGATACTTCGTCCGAACAAGCGGCACAAATTGTAGCATTGGTGCGGGAGGGCTTGGATCAACGAACGATTGGTAGAAATTTAAATTTAAACCAGTCTACGGTTTGTAGAATATACAGAAGGTTTGTAGAGACAGGTTCTTACAGGAGGAGACGTGGTACAGGCAGAACTCGAGCAACCACAGGTCGTGATGACCGATTTATTGTTACAACTTCCCTGCGAAATCGTTTCCTCACGTCAGTTAACATCAAAACCGAGCTTAATGAAGTGCGTGGAAAAAACGTGTGTGCACGAACAATAAGAAGAAGGTTAAAGGAAGCGGCTATCACCCCTTTTAGACCAGCAAATGGTCCAAAGTTGTCTGCAGCTTAAAGACAAGCTCGCTTAAGATTTGCGCGTCATCACCTGAATTGGACAGAAGAGCAGTGGGCCTCTGTATTGTTCACGAACGAGTGTAGGACATGTTTATATGGTGCAGATGGTCGCAGAAGAGTCTATCGTCGACGTGGGGAGCGATATGCTCAAAGTTGCATTGAGGAGCGTGTTCCTTTTGGAGGCGGTTCATGTATGGTCTGGGGTGGCATATCGATGAACGGGCGAACAGAACTTGTGTTCATAGACATGGTCCGTCAAAACGGTAATAGAGGGGGTTTGACAGCACATCGCTACATAACAGAGATATTAGAAGATCACGTGGTGCCTTACATGGGATTCATAGGCGAAAATTTTACTTTAATGCAGGATAATGCCCGGCCGCATGCAGCTGCACAAGTTCAACATTATTGCGAAGAGGTTGGGATACGTACAATGAATTGGCCAGCACGCAGCCCGGATCTTAATCCCATCGAGCATGTTTGGGACAATTTAAAAAGAGCTGTATATGCGAGAAACCCTTCGCCTACGACAGTGGCAGCACTAAGAACAGCACTTTCAGAAGAATGGGACAATATTCCGTAAGATCTTTTAAAAACCCTTATAAAATCTATGCGGAACCGATTAGAATCCGTAATAAGGGCACGTGGGGGTAATACACCTTATTAAAACACAAATAAACCCTTGCATAAAGTTTGTGTCTATTGTTAAAACCAATTTTTTAATTAAACAATTTTTCCTTAAACTTCTGTTTTTTCTTCAAAAAAGGTCTTAAGGTCCTTTCCAGTACATAAACTTAAACTTAAAGATATGATCCTACGCTGTTTTAAAGTTCACGAACCAATCTAGAGGTTTCAATTTAAATCTGTATAGAAAGTTTGCATACTTGGTTAAAATATTTATTTCAAAGTCGTCTATTACTTTGATGCAGTTTATAAGTCCGTCAGTGTAGTATAGATTACTGTCCCCTGTATTCAAACATTGCAATATTGCTGACATAAAATCTTGTGGATATTTTGTAGATATCCACAAGATCGTTTAATCAAGATGTTAAAACTCAATGATCGCCAAACGTTCTGAAAATATTACCGACTTTTTTTCATAGACTCGTAATTTTACATTGTTCATAAAATGATCTCGTAACCATCACTAGACGACATTGCGACGTGTCACCGGCAGGGACCCGGCATCTGCACGACGCCGTCGTCGCCATCTTTATGGACGCACTCGAGTTACGCTCTCTTAAGCGCCTGCATAAAACTCCCGTAAGGTCCGTCAATTCATTTTTATGTGATGAACCATAAACGTACTAATGCGGCCAGCGGCGGCGGTGTTCATTTGAACACAAATGCGTAATTACAACATTCTTTAATGTGAAAACTTAAAAAATAATAAAATAAAATAAAACTTATTTATTCATTGAGATAACGCACACTACATAATAAACTTCATTATGCCCATAAAAATAACCAAACGTGGACATCATTAATAAATCATTTCCGCAAGAATATCTTCGCTATCTTAATTTACTCGCTGAATCTATTTTTAAACTGATAGAAAATTTAGCCTTTTATTCAGAACCTTTAATTAATATCTCTACAGGGTGATGGCTTTCTTACATTATACTAAATAAGTTTGTAATTTTTTAACCTGTTTTAGAAGTTATGATCTTAACCATTTACAATATATTTTACTGGAGTAAAGTCATAGTTTATTGTGAGGTTTAAAGTACTGCCAAAAAAATACAACGATTTTACTCCAGGGTCTTACAGAAGTGTGGTAAGTGGTTGTGTGACAAAAGTAGGTGGGGTGTTAAGGGTTAAAATGTATTTTTTTTCCGAAAAACTGAAAATGATATTAAATTATTACTGTATTGTAAAAGTGCCACGAACGGGAGATTATTAGTATATTACAAATCAACCTGTATATAGAATGTCACTGAATAAATCTAAATTCTCTGTAGCAACGTGCCCCGCGCTTGTTCTATTTTTCAATAACGTTCGCTCAACTCGTCGCTCCGTTAGAGCAGCATGGCAGTACTCAGAACGCCGAAGTCTCCGATGATAACTGAGTAAACAATTATTGTCATCAGATTGCGCGCTAATTGTATCGATGTTCTGTTCGTCTTTCGGGCGCCCGCTGAATTTATAATATCGTTTCGCGTTACTACTGAATAATTCTGCTTGATTATACGAAAATTGAATCTGAAAGGGAAAATCATCAAATTATAAGGGCATTTGTTAAATTTATTCGTCTCATATTACAGCGGCTCCGGTTGCAAATTGGACTCAAACTGTTTATTCTTCGTATTGTTTACTTGGGAATGGGTTAGGGTCACAAAAGGTCGCGTTTGGTAGTAATTATGATATGATTCCAAAAATAAATTGTTCAGATGATTGAGATAAGCACGTGTCAGTATTTACATACATGTATATTAAATCCCTGTCCGATCCATTAATGTGTTGTTAGGTATCATGTTCCAATTCGATTTATATAATTTGTTCTATGAAATTTAATGATATATTTTTTTTTTGTGAAAAAAATATTACCGACTTCAAAAATAAATACGAGGCAACTAAAAAGCAAAAAATAATATACCTAGAATAAGAAAAACAACAACTACAAAATGTTTAATTTGTTTTTGTTATTCTAGGTAAACAAATTAAACATTTTGTAGTTGTTGTTTTTGTTATTCTAGGTATATTATTTTTTGCTTGTGGGTTGGTTTGTAATTCACTTAAGTTACAATAGGCTTAGGTCAACTGCTCAAATCCTTTTACAAAATATTGCTTGCCCCGATGCAAGGCCGTTAATTGTTGAGGAGTTCACTATCAGCTCTATTACATTGTGTCATAGTAGTATAACGAGAATAAAGTGCTACTCAATACCATATTAAAGTAACTGAATCGCAAACTGTGAAATATTGAATAGGTCTGCTCGTCATTTGTGGTCTTCATCATCAGTTACACATCACCAATTGGTGTTTTTTAAGAGTAAATGCACGAATCAGTATGAAATATACATAAATCACTGTAGGTGCGCCTTTAATATTTTAAGAGTTCCCTCGATTTCTCCAGGATCCCATCATTAGATCGTAATTTCCAAAATATTATTTTGATTGTAATGTTCCAAGATTCCTGGCATGCCAGACCTATTTAATTTTCTGTCAAATAAAATGTGAGGCTTCGGGTCGTGTTTATATTACACTCAATGCTAGCATACCAGCTAAGTTGTGTAGGCGGCCAATTTTCAGGTACCAGGTGAGAAAGGTAAGAAAAAATCGAACTAAGTTATCTTATTTCCTGACAGTTGATTTGGTTGGGTTGAGGTGTAAAATACTATAAAAAAATATTATTCAACATTGCCTGACACTTTCCGCCGGCCATAACTTCCCCCAGACACTTTAAAGTGGCCAAAAAAGGTGACAACTTATCTTATTTTCTGATTCTTGATTCTTATATATGTTACTTAGGAAATTATATGGAACATATATTTGCTCAGATAGACAGATTGTATGGGCCGTAGATTGTCCCAGACACTAAATAGATTCAGCCTTTAAATGATCATGAAGGTATTATAATACTTAACTTACTTTTTGACGCTTGATTTAAAGGAAATGTTTATATTTTTATCAACATTAATAAAAAATAATTTTGAGGGATAATACTTTTCAATATTTAAAAAAAAAATCTTAATAGCATTAACAAACAGAAGTTTATTTAAACATTGCGTAAGTAACAATGTACCTGCTGGCAAAGGACAACGACACTCAATTTACTAATATTATAAAAGCCGAAAGTTTGGACAGATCGATGGAAGTCAAGCACGCCAGGGGCTTAGACAAGATACATTTGTCCTGTGGCAAGTTTGCTAACGCCTACAGGTAGAGACACGGTATGAAATAGAAAGTATCGATGCGGTACTAACAAGTAGTATCGAAAAAAAAAGTATCGTTTTCGTATAACGTTTTTACAAACACATTTTTACGAGACCGTTTTTCTCTTTCGTGACCATAATTACCATGATTTGAAACTATGCTTGTAAAGTCTCTTACTAAGTAAGACGACATGATAAACCCTAGGCACAATTACCTATTTTCAAGTTCGGTCTCCAGTCTTCACTATAAGTGCCTTACACATGATGGCAATGTCAGAAACGGCAACGTAATAACAAATTGTAAATAAATATAACAGCTTAACAGAATAACCTCCTGTTTTTTGAAACGGTTAAAACAAATGAAAAATTACAAAATTAAAAATATATATTTATATTTAAACTGTTTTATGTACTCATTCACTCATATATATTTTTTTTTATTGCCTATGGTTGGCAGACGAGCCAGCGGCCCACCTGATGGTAAGCGGTAATCGCCGCTCATGGACTACAGGAATGTCAGGGACACACCCAAGCCGCTGCCTACCGTGAAGTGAAAACTCTCTTTAAACCTCGTTTGAAGAAAGACATGTCGTAGCGCTCGGGAAACACCGCAGCAGGTAGTTCATTCCAGAGTCTACACGTACGTGGAAGAAACGAACGCCGGAATCGATCCGTACAGGACCGTATTGTTTCCAGGTGGAATGGATGAACCCTACTACGATGTCGAGTGGTGCGGTGGTAGAAAGGTGACGGTGGCACCATGTCAAACCGTTCCTCAGAGCACTCCTCGTTCAACAGACGGTAGAGTACGCAAAATGCACCAAAGTCACGCCTCTGCTGTAAAGACTTCAGTCTGTCCGTGAGATTGGGGTCATCAACGATCCGAACAGCTCGCCTTTGGAGGGAGTCAAATGCCCAGAGATGAGAGCAGTACTCTACGTGCGGTCGAACCTGCGCTTTATAGAGCACAAGTCGCTGTGCCGGCGAGAAGTAACGCTTCGTTCTGTTGAGGACACCCACCTTTTTGCTCGCCAATTTGGCTTTATTTTTCAAATGACTCCCAAACTGGACTTTGCTGGAGATTTCGACACCGAGGATCCCAATACTTTCGGTGACTCGGAGTGTAACTCCTTGGAACTGTGCACTAGGACAAATGGGTCTTTCTTCGCAGTGAACGCGCATATTTGTGTCTTTGTGGGGTTGAATCGTACCAGGTTCCTCTCACCCCATTCGGAGACCCGCCCCAGAGAGTCCTCGACTTCTGACACAAGTAGCAACCGTCTCTCCTGAACAACGCTCCGAGGGACGTTCTATTGGCTGGTATATCGCGCATCACCCGTGCTGTCATCTGCATCGCAATGTATGTTCTCTATGGACAGCATATTATTGATATGCAGAATGAACAGTGTTGGGGAAAGCACCGAACCTTGTGGAACGCCAGCATTAATGGTTTTCAGACTAGAACAAGCACCGTCAACGACGACCATAATGCTCCAGAAAGCTCAATGTCTGCTCAATTGTCTAGAAAGCTAGCGATGTTACCGCTATCGGCCTGTAATTTGACGGGTCTGACCGGTCACCCTTTTTGGGAATAGGGTGGACATTGGCGACCTTCTACGAAGATGGAACCCTTCCAGTTTCATATGAGAGGCGGTAGAGGCGCGTCAGAACGGGGGTCAACTCAGGGGCGCATGTCTTAAGTACCACTGCAGCACTCATAGTTATAGTTCCTATTCCTACTAATTTTATTACTTAAGTTCTATACACAGCACAGAATAATAGTGAGTATATAAAATACTCGATACCACAAAGTATCGATACTTTTTTCGCGTCCCTACCCACAAGAGGTTGATTTCAACGATCGTTCACAAAAAAATAAAAAAATCTCTATATGTCGTCAAATTCTTAAAGAATAAAATCCGCCATTTTATTAAGTTTCCTTCATGTTCTTACCGTTCGTTCGCTAGATTAGCGATCGATCGAATGAAAAAAAATAACGAAGATGACAATAGCGCAACTTATCTACGCATCGACTTGGGTTGACCACGTGACATATTTCAATTCCATACATTTTGTACTTACTCATCCATTATCGACATCGCTATTCTGTTGTTGTGTGGAATGTTGTCTAGACCCCCAGAACGGCTGAACAGATCTAGATCAAATTTGGTAGTGATAGGTTATAGTAGACATGATATGATTGATTATAGTCACATTTGTGAGTATAATTGTAATTGAAGCTCGATCGATTCGGGTAGTTATTTTTTTTAGAATAAATAGCTGTGATAGAACTAATAGATCAGTTGTGATGCTGGGGCAACATTCGAGTAACCGACAGAGCTCATCGTATGGGAATTGCTGTTCGGTACCAAGTGATTTGTTTAATATTGCAGTCTCCTAAGGGACTTTGTTGATATTTTGATATATTAAACGTAACTTCACTACACTTTAAATATTCAAAGCTAATTAGCAGATTATTAAAAAGATAACCGTATAATTAACATATTTTCTCAAAGAAAGCTCTAGATTCTAAGGTCCGTGATGAGCGCAGTGCTGAGCCGGAGAACCAACACACGGGCTACCTCCCCCCCGTCCACCACGGCCAGGGGAGGGAGAACTTCGCGGCCCCTTTATTGGCAAAGTTTGTGTATATTACCATACTTGGCACGACATTGACACACATGCCGCGTTATTGAGCGACTCTAAAAACTGTATTAACTGATGGTGTAGCGTGGAGCGGCAAACGTTCCTTAAATATGGACGACGAGATTGATCACATAAGTTTACTTTATATTGCGCTTTCAACTTATCTGTTTGTCGAGAGTGCATATATTAGATCGTCGAATCAAATGTGCCCTGATATTTTGTGGTTTTAAAAAATAAAGTTAATAGTGTGGCAGCTCTTGATCTTGTGATAACAGAACAGATTGAGAAATCAGCGAGTTTCAACAACAGCAACATTATCACTGTGGGTCGACAGATAAGTAATTTGTATTTGAAAATGTCACACCCCGGTGGACCGATACTGCTGTTCATGGCATTATGGGTTTGAGGAAATAGAGAGTGCACTTGTAGCTACGTACACTTATGCACTAATATAAATAGGTAATATCTTCTGCGCCTACCAAAGCATACCTTTCAAATATTAAGTGAAAAATCACGAGGTGCAGGCTCTTTAATATGATGCACTGCTTGTACTTAATTGCCAACGGCAATAATTATCACACATCGAACCCCATGATATTTCATATCTTGGCTTTTGATTTGGGATATAATAGGGGCAGGAAAGAAAAATATATATTCTAATAGTATTTTTTGCACTTGCCATTTTTATGTTATTTTGTGATACGCCACATATATGCTTTAATGGAACATGCCAATTACTTACCAAAATTGTAATCTGCTGAAAAAAAATTAACATTACAACAAACAAAATGTCTCGAATGAGACAACGAAGAAATGAAATGACGTCAGTACTCATATTATGCTCTGTATAATTTATCTAAGATAGTAAATCAGGAGAGATACGTCACATCAACTTTACGGTATCGCATCATAATACTGAGGTAATTCTACATATATTGAGACAGCATTTAGACCCCAAAAGAGATATCTTAGATCAGTATGTAGAATCAATAGTACAGACAGTCGTATACCTCATATTACAAGGTTACGTACACTGCCATATTTGTATGTGTGGAAAAAAGAGAAATCATGAGAAACAAAAATAATTTAAATACTATACGTGAAAGATGATTTTCCAAAATAATTCATGGAAAAAGAAAGAGCTACTTTCAAATTTGGAAGAAGAAAGGGAATATTGCGTACCTATATCAAATACGACAAACTGATAATAAAAGAAAGTATAACAAAGGCAAACGAAAGAGAAAACAGTCTTTGTCACCGTAAACTAACACTCAATAAAAAAAAACATACACATACATCGAAAGACAACAGGACTAATACGTTCAACCTCATGAGAAGTAGATCAAACTCTTTTTCTAACAATCCAACTACTAAGAGACAATAGCAACTAATAAACGAAAACCGGAAAAACAAATTAAATATTTATAAAGAAAATGACAAATCTGATAAACAAGCCCTCTCTCAAGCCAACTGCTCCTCGTGGAAGAAAATTACCTCGACCCTCTAAGCAGAATAAACAAAGAAAAACCTCGGATATACATATACATAGTGACCCTGAATACTCGATCACTTATTGATATTTTCGCAGATTATACTATCGCGAATGGCTGTCACGCTCGATGAAAATCAACCCAAAAAACAAGCCGGCTTCAGAAGTAAGTTTTAAACGATAGATCAGATTCCCGTCTTATGACAGGTACTCCAAAAATATTAGAATACAACAAAGTTTCTTACTGTGAGTCTTTAATTTTGTCAAAATTAAATTATGCTGACACAGTATATGGTAGCTGTTTACTTAGTAAAACTGAAAGGCTTATACAACGGGTGCAAAATGCTTGTGCTCGGTTCTGCTTTAATGTGCCACCTCGTTCTCATATTACCCCGTTTCTTAATGACGGAAGCTTGATGAAAATGTCTACTCGCAGGAAGCTTCATCTAGCTACGTTACTCTTTGGTGTAATATTAACTAAGAAACCTGACTATTTGTACAACAAATTAAGCTGGTCCAGTGATCTAAACAAGCATAATACACGAGCTTCAACATACCTTCTCGTTACACTAAGACATCGTACTGCAGCCTTTCGTGGGAGTTTTAAGCTTGCCGCTACTCGTTATTGGAACGATCTTCCGCCGCCTGTACGTACACTGAAATCTGTTCATACTTTAAGCAAAAAAATTGGTTGCCTGTAAAGTCGGTATACGGGCGAAAGTTTTACGTGACAACGACTTTGAGTGGTAAAATAATTTTAATGTGAATATTCATTCGGGACGCGTGCCTTTCACTTTTTATGTCTGTCTCTCTCGCTCTTAGGCGGGCTAACCATGCCCGAGTGGAAGGGACGCGTGCCTCTCACTCGCTCTCATTGTGAGCGCATAACGTGAGCGGAGCGTAATGCAGTTTCTTGAAGTGTCACCCGGCAAACCAATTTATAAGACGTTGTCACGTCAAAATATAAACAACAATTGCTAGACTTACAGAAACAACAGACCTAATAATACCTGAGATTATGCCGTTTATTCAATGAGCGCTCCTCGTTATCATTCCAATGATAAATCATGTAAATTTTATACATTTTATTGCTCATCTGCAGTTTGCATAGGTACGCACTATTTATTATAGTTTAGGCTTTTTCAGGCATTTTGCCAAATAACTAAAAACTCTAAGCTCTAACGTCAAATCTGTCAAACGTTTCCCGCGCGATTTGGCTGCGTTCAATTATTTAATAATTACACTTTACAACGTAATATTATTAGTTAAATTACCCATATAATCATGCTTTTTTATTATTTTATTTTAATTAATATTTTAATATCTTAACTAATATTTTGTTTCCTATATTTAAATAAAGTCTTGTTTAAATAAACTTATTTTTTTCTGTTTATATTTATTTTGTATCGTATTAATGTTCGTGTCGTCACTTTGGTCCTAGCAGAATACCAGCGCAGCTCCTCATTAAGCGGAGTTGCAATCTAGCTGAGCTAGGACCATTTGTGTCTTTGTTTGTTTGTACTACTTACTGTATTTTTTTTTCTTTTGAAGTCAAAATAAATGTATTTCTTTCTTTTTTCTTTTTACTTAGGGTTCATTGACTTTAATAAAGCTTTTAATTTGTTAGACCATGATAGCATCTGCAGTGCTATTCCCGAAACATACAGCCTCGACCAGCGCTGTCACAGCGACGAAAATCCCATTAGGTATTCCCATAAGTTAAACTAGCGCTCAAGGCTGGACGGGAGGGCGCAGAACTACGCAAAATTGAGCTTCTTGTCATTTTCCTATAGATTTTGGTATTCCGATCAAAATTACAGCGTCGAGTTAGCTTACAGCCTAGCTTACAGCCTCGATTGTAACTGTCAAATTCAAAAGCTACTATATTTAGCGCGGAAATATGAGGAAACTACAACTGTTGTAGGTACTGTGCCTATATTATAAGTACATAATTGGCCGCAGCACCGGCAGAGAATCAACTATCAACGTTTATCAGCTACACTATGAACATAACCTAAATTTCTAGGCTGTACGCCACGTCGAGTCGTCGACGAAACCGCGTTGCTAACGACCTTCCGAGCAGCGCTGTTAAAATCGCTATTCCTAAGTAGCCATGTGCTCGGCGACGATCGTCCTCTCGTCGCTGTTTCGTAGACGAGCTAGGGATTGACACAATTTTTTTCACAACATAATCTATTAATCTCGATTATGAGTTTTAAAGGTTTTAAAAGTATATTTAAAGTTTACAATTACTTATTTCTAAGAAGAAAGTAAAATTGTAAACTTATTATCAACAAATTTAATAAAAAAAACATTAAATTATTCATTTTGAAAGGCAAAACCTCTTTTAAAGTAAAAGTAAATGAAGAAAAATAAAAAAACCGAATGTAAATCTTAGACAATTAAAAAGTCATATAAATAGATAACACTGGAGGCCGAGTATTGTAATAAGATTTATCATATTTGTTTTATTCCTTGCGTTCATTTAAATAACAAATATTGTATGTATCGCGATCGTCAAGAAGTTCTCTCCAGAACGGTTTTGTCTCACCGGCGGTAGCAGCTTGCAGAAGCCAATTTTATAGGCGAAACAAAGTTGGAAGCGAGTCTTTCCCAGCTTAAATACCTATCGCGACCTATTGAGAAGAAGCGGGCGTTTGGAAAATGAAAAAGCATGAATAGTGTTTTGAAGACGTATAGGGTAGTCACCCTACTTAACACAACACACATGTGTAATAGTGGCTTTGTTAAGAGACACAAAAATAACTTAAGTTCATTCGTTTTAGCTGAAAGACATCCACTGCTGAATAAAGGCCTCCCCCAAGGATTGTCACAACGACCGAACAAGTTGGAAAAACAACATAATGAAATATGAATTAAAAATTATTTTAAAAATGCAATTGTGTTTATATATTTATAACATGGAATTCTGTATTTGAGCTGTAAATTCAGAGTTTGAATATATTATTATATCACCTTTTTAAGGTACAACTAGGATAGGTTACCTACCTACATAAAACAAAAATGAAACCTGTGACTAATATGTATGTAATCAGTAATCACGTTTCTAATCTATCTAGGTATCTAGGTATACAAATAAAAATCAACGTTTGTCCTCTATGCATTGCACTATGATAAGCGTATTTGGCAAACGCCACAGAACCACCAACGTTCTCGAGGCGTTTCTCACTACAAAATTAATAAGCGCATCAACAATAATGATAAATAACAAATACATTTCATTAGTTTTTCGGCTTTGCTATTGTCATTATGTACTTATAATTTAGGCACAATATCTTCAGTAATTGTAATTTCCTTATACTGACAGCGGGTCCGCGCTAAATATAGTAGCTTTTGATATTGACAGTCAAAATCGAGGCTGTAGGCTAGGCTGTAAGCTAGCTCGACGCTGTATTTTTTTTCAGAATACACAAACCTGTAAAAAATTACAACAAGCTCGACGTTGAGTAGTTCTGCGTCCTCCCGTCCAGCCTTGAGCCTCCTTGAGCGCTAGTTTGACAGCGGAACACATACTCGTAATTGTTTTTTGTCACCGTGGCAACGCCGCATAGTGGGTCAGTCCGATGAAAATTTTGGAAAGGTTTTAGACATCTATTCTAATATTATAAAACTAAAGAGTTTGTTTGTTTATTTGTTTGTTTGAATTTTTCAATTCGTACCAGTAGTTCTTGAGATTATCGTATCTCAGAAACTATGAATTCGAATTGAAAAAATATTTTATCGTTTGATATACCATTTATCGAGAAGGGCTATAGGCTATATAACATCACGTTACGACTATGTGCTGCTGTAGAGCAGCAATGAAAAAGGTTGCACAAACAGGGAAAATTTAGAAGTAATTTTTATAGCCATTTCTTGCCAAAGACTTTACAAATACAATAATTGCATTTTGAAAGATAGAAAAAATTGAAATCCAGACTCAGGAAAATTTAGTTAGTACTCGTAGTTTATTAACGGAACTAATGGGATTCAGATTTCCCATAAGTTAAGTTAACGGAACTAATGGGATTCAGATTTTCCATAAGTTCAGTTAATGGAACTATTGGTTAAAATCCCACTAGTTCCGCCGTGGAATTTCTTCCACGCAACTACTGGAAATAAATCCCCTTTTCAAATAACCAATGTTTACAATGTTTCTTTGTTTATATACTATATAATAATGTCACCGTATAACCAAAAAATATGAAATAAATTACATAGATAGCGCTACTTTAATAAATACTTTAAACTAAAATTATTTTGCATAAGATCGGATATACCGTCATTGAGTTATTGACCAAAAAACTGCCGTTTCTCAACAAAAGGGTGTACTGCCATGAACATACACTCTTCTTCTGATGCAATTGTTCAAGGCTGTGGAACCCTACACTTAGCACCACCATGCATGATTTTTATTTATATAGATAGATTAGCGGCCCGCTCCGGCTTCGCACGGACTTTTCTCCACTAAACATTATCCACATAAACGCAGTTTTCATAAGGATAAAAAAAAATAGTCTATGTTACTTCGCGATAATGCAGCTTTGTGAAAGAATTTTTGAATACGGTTCATTAGTTTTTGAGTTTTTTCATTATATACAAAATAATCTTTTCTCTTTATAATATTAGTATAGATTGTTATTTTCCTCCGATAAACGCGTGCGATCGCTGCTAATTATAAAGTGCTTTATGCTCTATAGGCACGCGCCTCCGGCCCCCCGGTCGGTGCCGCCGCAACCGCTATGACCCTGCATCTTAAATCTGTAATATCTTCGAAAATATTTAAATTACCTGTAAAGACAAACGACTGCCTCTGTGGCGCAGAGGGAGTGTATCTGACTGCTACGCAAGAGGTCGTGGGTTCGATCCCCACCCAGGATAAAACTTTGTGTGATGAGCACGATGGTTTATTCTGTGTCTGGGTGTAATTTATCTATAATATGTATGTATTTAGAAATATATAAGTATGTTTATCAGTTGTCTGGTTTCCATAATACAAGCTCTGCTTAGTTTGGGATCAGATAGCGTTGTGTGAGTTGTCCCAAGATATTATTAAGAGCCATATTGATCTATATTAAATTCACAATATATGTAAGGTACTCAATTGGATAAGGATTAATGCTGTATTGTCTAAAGTCATTACCTATTTCTCGTAAAAAAAAAAGTAAAAAAATGTTATTGTGGGTTATCCCTAAGAAATAGACATATACCATCGCGGACTTTTTTGGAGAGCTTTCTAAGGTGTACTATAGTACATTATTTAGATCTATCTTGTAGGGTTTATCCAGGGCTTGCAATGTAAACCCGAAAAGTGTTTGTTTATATATTTTATGTGTATATTTATAAACCTCTAAAATTATCAGTGTTTCTCTACTATGCATGTTTTATACAAATAAATCTCCCTCGTTTCCTATATCTATTAAAAGACATTGCCTCAAAATCCGTTCCGTAGTTTCAAAGATATAAGCATACATAGGGACAGACAGCGAGAAGCGATTTTGATTTATACTATGTAGTGATAGTGAAGTGATAGTGATAGTGATGTAATGATTAGGAACAAGGTGACTAGGTATATGTAAACACACATAATTAGTTGATTTAATGTTTTGCTTTTATGTAACCTACTTGTTGTGTATGAATATTGCTACTGTTATTTTTTCTTTCCTCCGATCGTTTTATTTGGTAATGACTCGCACATTCTGTACATCGGCATCAGCTATCACTTATTTCCATAAATATATATTACACTTTACTTAAATGCGGAGCTGTGAAAATAACGATATATCAGTTTGCCGCAATTTTCACAACACATTGCTACTACGTTGTAGGTACCCTAAAAAATCATATATTCAAACCATGAATTCACAGTTGAAATAAAGATTTTCATTTCTACATAAATATGTCCATGTCATGGAAATATAAACACAATTGCATATAAAATAATAACTATAATTCATATTTAATTAAGTTGTTTTATCTTGTCCGGTCGTTGTGGCGATCCTATATTCAGCAGTCTTTCGCTTAACACAGTCACTATTACACTTGTTTGTTGTGATAAGCAGTTCCTGTTCTCAACAGCTTGCAATAGGTATCTGAGCTCATCCCTATAAAATTGGCTTCTGTGATTTGTAGTGCAGATTAGACAGAACCTTTCTGAAGAGAATTTACGAGATTTAATATTTGTTATTGAAATAAACGCAAGGAATGAAACAAATATGATAAATCATATTACAATACACGCCCTCCAGTGTTATCTATAACATTATTTAATTTTATTGTCAAATAGGGACATTCAGTTTTTTCTTTTCACTAGTTAATACGAGTAAAGAGGAATTAGCCTTTGAAAATAAATATTAAAATGTTTTTTTTATTAAATTTATTGATACTAAGTTTACAATTATACTTTATATTTAGCAATAAGTAATTGTAGACTTTAAATATATTTATAAAACCTTTCAAACTCATAATCGAGATTAATAGATTACGTTGTGAAAAAAAAATGTGTCAATCCTTAACTCGTCTACGAAACAGCGACGAAAGGGCAATCGTCGTCGAGCACATGGCTACTTGAGAATTCGATTTTTGACAGCGCTGGGAGGAACGTTGTTACCAAAGCTGTGTCGTTGACGACTCGACGTGGCGTACAGCCTAGAAATTTTGTTTTTTGGGAATAGCATAACTGGATAGCACTAGAAAATCAGGGAGTTGAGGCCAAATATACAAGAATACTAACTAAAGCATATATATTCAAAGAGTACTGCTCAACTATAGCTGGAAGAATTCCCTATCGAAAGAAGCGTCAGGCAGGGTGACCCAATCTCACCCAAGATATCCTCTGCTACGTCCATGATTATATCTTTTTGGGACAACTTATATCTACACAAGACACAATGCAAAAAGAGATAGGCAGAAGAATAGTAAACAGCTGGAATCGGTTTTTGTCCCCGAGCGAGGTTATAAAAGACAAAGATATGCCTATCAAGGAAAAAAGGATAATATATAACACCTGTATCCTTCTTTTATCGTATGGATGTCAAACATGGGAACTAAGTGAGAAGCAACTCAAAAACAAAAACAGATTTGAAAGAAGAGTAACTGGAGTAAGAAGAAGAGACAAGGTGAGACTGCAAAAAATAAAGAGCATAACTAAATTTAAAAATATACATACATTTTACAAGCGTCTGAAATGAAGATAGACAGGATAGATGGAAGAAACAGAGAAGTGGACGAGATTAGTAACGGAGTGGTACTCGAGCGATAGTAAAGATACAAAGGTAGACAAAGTAAACGCTGGAAAGACGTCATAAAAAAGAAAGCAGGCCCAGAATGGACACGCATTGCAAAGGACAGGGAAAAATGGAAAGCTTTAGAGGAGGCCTTTGTCGGAGGACAAGCTGTAAAAGAAAACCCGTCGGCGATACAATTAATTAAAATTATATTTTAAAAATAAAATAGTAAATTGTAATACTATCCATGTTTTTATTTTTATTCTATGGAAAAGTACCTACATAGAATGATATGGAATCAAATGTTAATCATCCTTTCTCACTTTACATCAAGTACTGATTACGTTCGACAAGGTTTGATAAACTGATAAGAAAAGGATCCATGCAGGCGGTAATCAGTCCCTAGTCCCGATTGATCTATATGTACAGGATAATTTTTAATATACTCATAACCTCCCGTCCCGCTCGTGGCTTCTTTCCATTAAACTAAACAACTTTGAAATATCAGTTTTGAAAACTATTTATAATTTTAACCCTTAACCACCTACAGCCTGTTTTTGAAGTTTTGACCTTAACCACCTTCAGTCTATTTTATGAGATTTAAAATCGTGGTTCATTAAGAAGTTTAGGCCCTAAATCTGACAATAAACAACGATTTTACTCCGAAGTCTCACAGATATGTGGTAGGTGCTTGTGTGACAAAAGTATGTAGTAGGTAGTCAAGGGTTAAAATCTTTTTTGTTTTAAACTGATATCACAAATTTATTGGCTGTAATGTAAAGAAACCACAAGCGGGAGGTTATTAGTTTTTTACAAATATAGATTTTGGTGAACTATTAAACCAGGCCGGATCTATATATTAACTGCTTTTTTTTAGTTATTGAGTATTGGCACTTGCACATGGGTCATTCCATATAAAAACAACAAGGGGGTTGCTCTTCATGGTTTCCGATTTTGATGAAAAAATAGAGGATGATTATCTAGGTATCTAATACCTAAAACCGTCTAGGTTATATATTTCAACAGCTCAATTTTTTTTACAATCATCTACGTGGTAAAGTTTGAAAATGGTCGATTTCAAGGTCAGCCTTAATAGGTTACAGTTTTTATATTACACATTTTTTTTTTTTATTATGGCTGTATTGTACAGACCGATAAATTGACTTCCAATAAATCATGTATTTTTACATTTCGATAGTTAATGAGAGACAATTAAGCTTTCGTAAATAATTTTGAACTTTCCTGATTTGCAAATGGCTGGAATACTACTGATACTCTGGAAATACTATTTGTTGCCGCCGCTGCGCTGGCCACACTGGTAGGCGGGGCCAAAACACCGAGTACGACCGACGGCGCGCGAACGAGGCACGAACAACGGAACGCCGGCGCCGCCATTACGCAGAGCTACAGAGACCACAGCGAAGCGCACACGCTTTAATAAGTTTAACGGTCATACAGATTGTAAAAGTGTTTGTTAAAATATTATAGTTTGTACCAAAACTATCTTTACTTGAAGAGTCTCCCGAACAGTCCAACACATTGACATTCTACACCGTTACACAAAACATCCAACAATAAAGTTTGGCGACCGTGACAGGACGCCGCGCGGACACGTGGCGTTCAAGAAAAAACCGAGCCAAGAAGAGGATCCAGGGCGAGACAGCAGGTCGACTTCACCTCAAGGACGCAATTCCAGGGGAGTGCCCGATCCATCCATTATTTTTCCACGAAATCCTCATAACTATCCTTCTATCACCTACCTACCTATTTGATTTGCCAAGGCTTGGGCGTGGTCAGTTAAAATTAAGGCTAAAATTATCATAAGCATACTCGTGTTGCCTGGCCATTTCAAGCTAGCTTTAGCTTTAGCTTTGTGTGGGGGTTTTTTGTTCGATTCGATACCTAATATCTATCGCAAGTTCTAATGATGAAAAAGTGAAATATGAATACGTTCATGATTGCATAACATACTAAGTGCAAATTTAAGTAGGGTCCCTATCAAAAGGGTTGCAGTGCATGTTAGTCATTAGCCGGCCGAACTTTCCAGAAGCTTCGAGCGCGCCAGCAGCCAGCGCCGACGCCAGGAACGACGCGGTCGGATACCAGCTACGCGTCACACCAGAGGGCGTGAGTGGCGAGTGAGAATCTGTTCAGGTTTGCCGGACAAAACGGTATTTATGGTTTTTTTTCATTTATTTGCCAACGATAATGTCTGACACAGAACTAAAGGATTTAATCAAAAAACGAAGCACGATAAAAGGAAGAATTACAGTGTTTAGAAACTATTTCAATGACTTTCAGAATTTTAAAGATATATCACAAACCCGCGTTAAAGAATTATGTTTACGATTATCCAAGTTTGAGGTTTTATTTAACGATTTTGACACAATTCAGAGTAGAATAGAAGTTTTATCGGATGACAGCGATGGTCAACTTGTTGAACGTTCTGAAATAGAAAATCAGTTTTATTCTTTGATTACCTTAGCTCAAGAAGCAGCTCAGGTGAATCAAGAACAGTTTAGTGACGCTGATGAGAACCTTTCTAAAAGTAAAGTAAATTCTTGTAGTCATGAAAACGTAAATGTTAAGTTACCCTTGATACAGCTGCCTGTTTTTGATGGAGATTACAGTAAATGGCTCGAGTTTAGAGACATTTTTAAATCGTTAATACATGATAATAGAAAACTAAGCGGTATAAGTAAATTTCATTATTTGCGCTCCTCGTTGCAGGGTAGTGCTTTGGTTGTTATAAAGTCTTTGGAAATTTCTAACGATAACTATGAAGTAGCTTGGCAACTTGTAAGTGATAGATTTGATAACAAAGGTCAACTAATTACTAATCATTTTAAGGATTTGTTAGGTATTGAATCATTGCACAAAGAATCAGATACATTACTTAGAAACTTAGTTGATCACATAACAAAGCATCTACGAGCGCTCAACACACTAGGGGAACCCACTGATAATTGGGATTCATTAATCACTCATATATTTGCAAACAAATTAGATTCAGCATCATTGCGTAAATGGGAAGAAGTTAAAGACCGTCAGCGTTCACCTACTTTGCAAGAGTTTAAGGATTTTTTAAGGAAAAGGGCTGACGTTTTAGAATCCATAAACCGAACCAGCTCTCCCTCTATAAAACCTGAAACAAACAAAAAATTAGATAAACAACAAAAATCATTTGTGGCTTCTACTTCTGAGTCAGGTAAAAGTGTATCAAATTTGAAATGTTTATTATGCAGCGGTGAACACCGTATATATGCATGTAAAAGGTTTCTTGATATGTCTCCTGAATTGCGTTATGCTGAAGTTGTAAGGTTGAAATTGTGTGCAAATTGCTTTCGTGGTGGTCATTTTGCAAGTCAGTGTCGATTAGGTCCATGTCGAGAATGTGGTCGTAGACATCATACATTAATTCATAGGAACAAGCCAGTTACGGCTAACAATGTTGTTCAAATCAGTGAAGTTAGTGAGGTAACAAACACTAACAATCCAAATAATAATGACATGAATGCACATTCGGTTTCATTGTCCTCCTGTATAGCAAGTCAGGTCTTGTTATCAACAGCAGTTGTTAAAATCGTGGATGAGAAAACCAATCAGTGCCATGAGGTACGGGCCTTGTTAGATTCAGGTAGTCAGTCATCGTTCATAACTAATTCATTAAAACAGAGGTTAGGGCTTCTGAGTCAAAGGGTACCATCAGTTAATGTGACAGGCATCAACAACATGTGTTTCAATACAATGGAAAGGTGTTTAATTACACTGAAAATTAAACAGTTCACAAAACAAATAAACTGTTTAACAATAAATCAAATTTCTACAAACTTACCTTCTGAGGAAGTGGATATCATAAGCTTGGATATTCCACAAAACATACAATTAGCTGATCCGACATTTTATCGTCCCTCTCAAGTTGAATTGTTACTAGGGGCAGACGTGTTTTGGGATCTCATTATAGCAGGTCAAATAAAGCTCGGACACAACAAACCAATGTTACACAATTCATTGATAGGATGGTTAGTAGTTGGTCCAACGATGTGTACCAGTTATGACAAGGGTAACAATATAAACTGTAATTTTAGTCAGGAAATAAAAAATCAGTTAAGCAAATTTTGGGAACTTGAGGAGTTACCCCCCAAGTTACCCTGGAGTCAAGAAGAAATATTGTGCGAAGATCATTTTGTAAAAAATACTCATAGGTTGAACAATGGTAAATTTTGTGTGAGTTTGCCGTTGAAGGGTGATCCAAAGGACTTGGGTGATTCGTTTCCAATGGCATTCAAACGGTTACTCCAGTTGGAAAAACGATTTCGACGGCAACCTCATGTCAAACAACAATATAGCGAATTTATTGAAGAATACAAAAACTTGGGACATTTGTCAAAGATTGAGAGACCTGACGTGGCGAATTATTTGCCTCACCATCCTGTTTTACGTGAAAGTGAAACAACAAATTGTCGTGTTGTTTTTGATGCTTCGGCTCCAACTACTTCAGGTCTTTCACTCAATGATATGTTGATGGTAGGGCCTACGATTCAGGAAGACATCTTTTCAATACTCGTTCGCTGTCGTCAGCATAAGTTTTTGTTAGTAGGAGATATTGAAGAGATGTACCGTCAAATAGTTGTCGAAGAAAAACATAGACCTTTACAAATGATTCTTTGGAGAAATAATGAAAATGAACCTATACAATACTTACAGTTAAATACAGTCACGTACGGAACTTCTTCGGCACCATTTCTAAGTGTCAGATGTTTATTCGAATTAGCTGATTCTTGTGATGATGAATGCATCACCACTATAATAAAACACGACTTTTACGTCGACGATCTATGTACTGGTCATCAGGATCCTGAAAAATTAAAATACATACTTGAATCTATAAAGAACACATTAAGGTCAGCTCAAATGAATCTACGTAAAATTAAATCAAATTGTGCTTACCTTTTTAATAATGATGAAATGTTTCATGACCAAAGCAACATTGAATTTATTAAAGAATGTACTACTCTAGGCATAAAGTGGAACCCGTCCACAGACAAATTAATGGTAAAGTTACCTGATTATAAACAACAGAATATGGAAACTAACAAGTGCACAAAACGTGTCATTTTGTCACTAGTAGCAAGCATATTTGACCCACTTGGGATTTTTTGTGTCTGCACAGTATTATTGAAGATTTTATTACAAGAACTTTGGTCATTAAAATTACACTGGGATGATGATGTACCTATTCACATTAGAAATTTGTGGCAAAAAATGTTTAAGGGTTTTCAGTCACTGTCATCCTTTGAAATTGATCGTTATTGTATGGGTGGTGAACCAAATCACATAGAAATACATGTATTTTGCGATGCATCGACAAAGGCATATGCCGCCTGCATATATATCCGTAGTATTAATGATGATGGTGTAGTTTCAGTTAAGCTTCTATGCGCTAAGGCTAAGGTTGCACCCCTAAAGCCCACTACAATACCGAGATTAGAATTATGTGGTGCCCTCCTCGGGAGCCGCCTTTGTGACAAGGTCACGAAAGCTTTACGTTGCAACATTAGTAGATACATATATTGGACTGATTCACAAATAGTATTGTCATGGTTAAAAACTACTACACCTGCAAAATTAAAAACTTTTGTTTCAAATCGTGTTACAGAAATTGCTGATTTGTCTCGTCGTGGGGTATGGAGATATGTTCCATCCGCTCAGAATCCGGCAGACTTGGCTTCACGAGGTCTGTCACCGGAAGAGTTGCCTGAAGCCAAGTTATGGTGGAATGGGCCATCCTTCCTGCTCCACAGCGAGACAGATTGGCCTTCTCAGTTGTTAAAGCTAAGCCTAGATTTACCTGAAATTAAGGTAGCAACTGTAACACTAAAGCAACCTAACAAAGATGTTATAGACATTGAAAAATTTTCCAAGTTTAACAAATTAAGAAGAACAGTTGCTTTTATGTTCAGGTTTATACACAATTGTAAAAATTCTAATAATAAGATACAAGGTTCATTAACCGTTAAGGAATTGCAAACAGCTGATGTCATGTTAATTTCCCTTGCACAACTATGTTCATTTGAAAATGAAGTAAATTCTTTAGAACAGGGTAAGCACATTAATATTAAGTCAAAACTTCTAACCCTAAATCCATATCTTGACGCAGAGGGTGTTATGCGCGTAGGAGGCAGGTTAAATAATTCTATGTACGATTACAATAAAAAACATCCCGTGATTCTCGATTCAAAACACTATTTAACCAAACTTTTATTTGAACATTTTCACATACAATTATTACATGCAGGCCCACAGCTGCTCCTTTCAAGCATACGTGAAATGTATTGGCCACTAGGAGGAAGACACTTAGCACGGCAGACCTACCGAAAATGTGTAGTATGTAAACGCGTGAAAGGAGAAGTTGCTGGTCAAATTATGGGAAGTCTGCCATCTCAGCGTATAACGCCAGGGTTTCCATTCCAAATTGTAGGAACAGATTATGCTGGGCCCTTTTATATATTGAATAAGAAGGGCCGCGGCGCTAGGTTACTGAAAGCATATTTGTGTCTATTCGTATGTTTTAAAACAAAGGCAGTTCATTTAGAACTTGCGAGTGATTTAAGCACTGAAGGTTTCATTTTAGCATTTAGACGATTTATATCAAGAAGAGGAAAACCTCTCGAGATTTTTTCTGATAATGGTAGAAACTTTGTAGGAGCTAGTAAAGAGTTAGGAAAGTTTCTTACCGAATTAAGTGACTCTGTGTCAGACAATTTTTCTGGCGAAGGCATACAATTCAGATTCTCACCCGCTTACTCCCCAAACTATGGTGGGCTTTTTGAGGCTGGTATAAAGTCGGCTAAGTTTCATATTAAACGCATTGTGGGGAATATACACTTAACTGCTGAAGAACTTGCTACTGTCTTCGTCCAGGTCGAGGCAATATTAAATTCTCGGCCCCTCTATCCAATTTCATCCGATCCTCACGACCTGTCCCCTTTGTCCCCAGGGCACTTCCTCATTGGAAGACCATTGACGTCACTACCAGCTCCAGACTTGCGAGAAGTCAAGACTCATCTCCTGCATCGCTACGCCAAAATTGAACAAATGCGTCAGCACTTCTGGTCACGGTGGAGCCAAGAATACATTTGCGAACTTCAGCAGCGCAAAAAGTGGCTTGTGAAGAAGCCTAACATGAAACCAGGACAACTTGTGCTGATCAAGGAAGAGCACAATCCTCCACTCAAATGGCCGCTTGGTAGGATCAAGCAGCTCTATCCTGGAACAGACGGCTGCAGCAGGGTTGCAGACGTGGAAACAACCAAGGGAACCATCCGCCGTGCCATCACAAGACTATGCCCTCTGCTGGACGAGGGCACTACAGGGCTTGAAGCCCCATAGGCCTTCAAGGGCCGGGAGGTTGTTGCCGCCGCTGCGCTGGCCACACTGGTAGGCGGGGCCAAAACACCGAGTACGACCGACGGCGCGCGAACGAGGCACGAACAACGGAACGCCGGCGCCGCCATTACGCAGAGCTACAGAGACCACAGCGAAGCGCACACGCTTTAATAAGTTTAACGGTCATACAGATTGTAAAAGTGTTTGTTAAAATATTATAGTTTGTACCAAAACTATCTTTACTTGAAGAGTCTCCCGAACAGTCCAACACATTGACATTCTACACCGTTACACAAAACATCCAACACTATTAACTGTAGGAAATCAGTTTTTTAATGCTTCTAGTTCTTATCTAATAGATGACATTTCACTAGGTTTCAATCCTATAACTGTCATTTAAAATGACCTTAAAATCAGCATGTGAGCCGCCTGATAAAAAAATGTTTTTTTTTTTGTAGTCCGTAGTATACTCGTGGGTAAAATGTATATTTTTAATGTAATTAGTTTCGTTCTGTTATTTCGACTCTTCTCGGAGAAATGTTTTTTTTAAAGGTCATAAAATATTGTACAAGTATAGGTAAAGAGAATTCAAAGTTTTCAAATAAACTTTCAATAAATAATATTGATTAACTGCACTACAACAAGGAACGAAGGTGTAGTATTTTTTTTTAAATTTTAGATTTTATTAGGTTGCCAAATGCCTATTTTAAGAGCCAAAGTGGAAAACGTTTGAAAATTTTATAATTTAAATTTTAAAGTTTTATACTTTCCTTATATATTTCAACAGCATTTAAGGAAAATATTATTTTTGATTCAAAAATCTATCGTTGCTTCTACATTGACTACATTAG
Organism: Herminia tarsipennalis; assembly: GCA_945859575.2. Classification (NCBI taxonomy): domain Eukaryota; kingdom Metazoa; phylum Arthropoda; class Insecta; order Lepidoptera; family Erebidae; genus Herminia; species Herminia tarsipennalis. The sequence goes on from OX243830.2 coordinate 40,297,451, forward strand.
TAGGTACTAGATATTTATTATACAGGAATTAACGCGCATTTTTTACCTTAAAATTACTTGCCGTGTCGACCAGGTTGCACCGGCCGTGGTCACAAGCGGACTGTCGCAGCGATGTTAAAACTCCGTCAGGACAATGAATTTTCATCTACCCTCGCTTTTTTGTTTCTCGATAAGTTAGGGTCACTGCACACTACACTGATTGTGTCCATGTTAACCGACTGCGAACTAATACGAGGTTGTGTTTTACGAATCACTGGATTCCACGTCACGGATAGTTTGAAGCCCTCTTCCCGATTAAAAGTTTTATGTTTTTTAATTTCAATCGCTTCACGCACAATTCGTGAATAAAAATGGCGGTCTGTGGAGAGGGTTTGGACGATGAAACTCAATCCAGTGATTGGTGTTCGATTGCAGTATGTGTTCTGCAGTTGCCGATTTGTTCGTTTGCCGGTTTTTCACTGCTACGATGTGTTCTTTTAGCCTTTCCGCTATAGATCGCTTTGTTTGGCCAATGTACGGACTACCGCAGCTGCAATCAATTTTGTAGACACCTGGCGTCTGCAGAGGTATAATATCCTTCGAAGTGCCTACCAAGTTGCCCACTTTAGCCACCGTTGTGTAGATCGTACGGATCGAGTACTTTTTCATAACTGATCCTATCTTGTCTGTCACTCCTCTGACGTAGGGCAAATTAGCAGGTTGTCTGCTCACCTCCGGAGGTTTGTCACGTTTTGGGATATGCTTCATTCTTCGGTACACCTGATATCCGTTTTTCTTGAGTACCCCCTGAACATGGACTAGCTTTTGCTCCATATGTTCATGGTCACAGAGGTCAACGGCTTTGTTTTTCAATGACGTCATCACGGATTGTAGGTGACGAGGATGGTGATGTGACGTAGCATGCAGGTATCTGTCAGTGTGTGTGGGCTTTCTGTGTACACAGTGTGATAGCGATCCATCAGTTCGCGCTGTTATCTTGATATCCAGGAATAACAACGATCTATCCGTCTCCATTTCGCATGTAAATTTCATCTTCGGATGAATGGAGTTAAGGTGCCCTATACACTGATCCACATCATGTTGGCTTCCTCTGACGACAGCAAACACATCATCTACGTACCTCTTCCACAGTTTGATGATTAGTGGACTCAGAGTTAGTGCCTTCTCTTCAAAATGCTCCATCCAGAGATTAGCTAGCGCCGGAACTATTGGGCTCCCCATTGCGACACCATCTATCTGGAGGTAATATTGACCATGAAAGAGGAAGTAGTTTCCTTCTAAACAGTGATTCAGCAGATCAATATAAAATTATTATATTAAATTATTATAATATTATAAAATTACATACCATATCCGATCTAAGTCAGGCCTCAAGCAGGGCCCCCGCTGCCGGTGGTAACGTGCACCGCATGAGATGGACTCAATCCATTAATGAGAACGTCATGCGGGCATATTATGCGGATACAGAGGAGGGAGCCAACCTTACTGTGTACCGTGAACGGATGCTGCCTCTGTTTCAGGTACTTGAGCCGACTGTTAACAACGACTATCGGACTAAGCGCTGTCATCTGCTAAAATGAGGCTGCACTTGAGAGACTACGCTCGGAGTACCCCCAAACTAGCCGCGATATCTCTGCCCCGGTCAAGATTTCAACAAATGTAGTTGACTGTGAATCTACGGGGCCAGATGCCGCGACTATAACGGTAAGTACTCAGTACAAAGAGGAGTTTAAAGCCGCTTTGGAATGTGCGCTTCACGAGTATCGGTCCACGCCCCACAATATTAGGCCACGCCTGCCTCGGTTGCCTATGCATAGACGAAACATTGTGCTGGTGTGTTCTCTTGATTCGCTATTGCCTACTAACCTAGACAATAGCGAAGACCTCGGTGATACCCAATGGATCCTGTATTGTATGGCTGTTGCGGTGTGTCGTATAGCAGGTATTAAGCTTTTAGCTGAAGCCCCTACTATACGATCAAGGTACGCCGTACTGGCTTGGGAATACTGGATTGAACGCATATTTCCGAGGCAAGGGTACTCATTGGCAAGTTGTCCTGCTTCAGGTCCGGGAACACTCGCCCGATAGTGATGCGCTTTATGAAACGGGCATTCTTGGGGACTGGGATCAGCCCTCAAGATTATATGTCACGTGTCAAAAAATTATGCATGGGCAAACCGAATACGCAGGTATAAAAAACGCGTCGACAGGTATAACGTGAACCGCATGTTCCAAAGGGACCAAAGGTGGGTGTATAGAGACTGACAGCTAACGAACCAAGGTGTGGGTGACGGGCATTTATCGAATACTGAAGCGACAAGCTTGTTTTGGCGCAACATTTGTTCGGTGCCTGTCATACACACAGGGGGGGAATGGATGCGTGACGTTGAATTATACCATCATTAATAGCACAGACGGAAATCTCCAGGCCCATGCGGACTGCACAACTTTTGGCTAAAATGGCTACGCAGTTCGCACGCTTGTTTGGCATCACAATTCCAGTCCACCCTAGAATATGCGTCGCTTCTAGCCTTTATGGCTAAAGGAGTGACCCACCTGCTCCATAAGACCGGTAGTACCTCAGACCCTAGTAATTATAGACCGATAACTTGTTTACCATCGATCTATAAACTTCTTACATCCATACTGAGAGCTAAAATAAACAAACATATACACACAAACTCCATCATATGTACCTCTCAGAATGGATGTAGAAGTGGGGCCCGGAGTACTATAAGCCAGCAGGTTTGTCGCAACCGAAAGGATCTATCGGCATGTTGGATAGATGATGAAGGCGTATGACTCCGTGCCACATATATGGCTTCTGAGGGTGCTGGAGTTGTATAACGTTAAAACAACTCTACGTACCTTCTTGAAGACGTGTATGGGGCAATGGAATACGCTTCTTACCTATCCAGAGTGTCGAGGGACCCAAGAAAGAGGCGGCGTACCTATAAGGATTGAGCGGGGTATATTCTAGGGTGATACTTTGAGTCCCCTTTGGTTCTGCCTAGCACTGAACCCACTTAGTACCTTACTAGTGGGTTCAGGACTAGGTTGCAGGTTGCGACGTGGTGGTCAGGTTATATCTCATTTGCTTTATATGGATGACTTGAAGCTCTTTGCTCCCACCAGCTCACAGCTAAAAGCGTTACTGAAGGTAACTGAAACCTTTAGTAATTCTATTAGAATGGAGTTTGGTGTGGATAAATGTGCAGTCGTTCATATAAAACGAGGGCGGATAGTGAAATCCGAAGGAACTCAACTCTCGGATTCCATTCACCTAAGATCACTACTCGCAACTGAGACCTATAAGTATTTGGATATGTCGCAGGTGCTGTGTATAAATGAGGTTGACACGAAACAGCTGCTGCAGAAACGTTTCCTTGGTCGCCTGAAAAAAGTCCTTTTGTTAGGTGGCAACAAGATCCGGGCCTGCAACAGCTGGGTTATGCCACTTCTTATGTACTCCTTCGGCATACTCAAGTGGACTCAAACTGAATTAGACACACTGGTCCGAAAAGTCCGTACACTGATGACGTCATACCGAATGCATCACCCGCGTTCATCTGATAAAAAAAAAATGTTTATTTCAAAAATGTTTATCTGTAATGAGATTGTATATCCCGCGGAGGTGTGGGGGCCGGGGTTTGCTAAACCTTAAGTCCCTTCTTAACCGCGAGGTATACAATCTAAGAGAATATTTTCTCCATATGGACGCGGGTGTGCATCGGGATGTCGTCGCGGTGGATACCGGGCTAACCCCGCTCTCATTGGCTAAAGAGAACTGGCGCAGGCCTGTAGTGCTTAGTGTCAGCGAGCGCAGGGAGGTATGGCAGAGCAAGGAGCTTCACGGTAGGTTCTTTCGGGCTCTTCATGGGCCCGATGTGTACCTACTAGCGTCCGTGACCTGGCTACGGTTCGGTGACCTTTACGGTGAAACCGAGGGTTTTGTCTGTGCAATTGCTGACGAAGTTATCATGACGAATAACTACCGGAAATATATCCTGAGGGATGGCACTGTTGACATCTGTCGTGCCTGTCACCGACCCGGTGAGTCCCTCAAACATATTGTTTCCGGCTGTTCACGTCTTGCTAACGGCGAGTACTTGCACAGACACAATCAAGTAGCCAGGATAATCCACCAGCAACTTGCTCTGAAATACCACCTTATGGACGTTGAAGTCCCGTACTACAGGTACGTTGCTGAGCCAGTTCTTGAAAATAGTCGTATCACGTTGTACTGGGATCGCTCTATCATCACAGACAGGACTGTTGTCGCTAACAAGCCTGATATTGTGCTGATAGACCGATCTGAGCGCCGTGCAATGATTGTCGACATCACCATCCCCCATGACGAAAATCTCGTGAAAGCCGAAAAGGATAAACAAATAAAATATCTGGATCTGGCGCACGAGATTGTCGACATGTGGGATGTTGATTCGGCAATCATTGTACCGATAGTCGTCTCCGTTAATGGTTTGATTGCCAAGAGCCTCGACCAACACCTTGAGAGGCTCGCGTTAGACGGTTGGATCAAGCGCTTGATGCAGAAGGCAGTACTTCTGGACACGGCTCGCATTGTGAGGAGGTTCCTTTCTCTGGGGCCGTAACCACCGGTAGCTTGGTCCCTGTACCCGATGCCGGTGGGACACTATTTTTTATATTTTTAAATGTATTTTTTATATATATATTTAAAAAAGTAATTTATAAGAAAAAAACGAAATAAAGAGAATAATAATAATAATTAACCAGGTATTTACCAAGGAGATTCACTAAGTCCAGTCTGGTTCTGTTTAGCACTCATCTAGTCTTCTTAATAATAGTAATGCTGGATATAATTTAGTAACTAATGACAGTCAATTTTCACTTACACACTTGTTTTACATGGATGATATAAAACTGTATGTTAGCAATAATAATAACCTCTTTCTTTTAGCAGACGTTACTCAGAAGTTTTCAAAAGATATATGTATGGAGTTTGGCATAGATAAATGCAACACATTATCAATTAACAGAGGCAAAATTGAAAACAATAGATATATTGTTTTAGAATCAGGGAAAGGTATTGAACTGATGGATGATCACAGTACTTACAAATATTTAGGTTTTATGCAATCCAGGAAAATATTACAGAAAGAAACTAAAGTAGAACTAATAAATAAATTTAAATACAGATTAAACTTAATTTTACAAACCAACCTAAATTCAAAAAATATTATAAAAGCCAATAACACTTTTGCTGTACCTATTTTAACTTATTCTTTTGGTATAAATTATTGACATTGTTACCCCTAACACTCATAACATTCAATCTACAATATCAGAAAAGCTATCAAAGTATCAAGACCTTGCAAAAGAACTCAAAACCCAATGGAAAACGCACACAGTACACATAGTCCCAATTGTTTTGTCGTCAACTGGTGTGGTACCGAAAACGCTTAACCATAGCATTGACATAATACACATGCCCACTCATACAATATATCTATTACAAAAAGCTATTATTCTGAATACTTGCCGCAACTCTCGAAAGTTTCTCACATCATCATCTTTATCATCAACATATTTCATTTAACGCGTCATGCTTGGCTTAGGCCCGCATGCCACGTAATTTACTCCCAAAAAGGGAGTTAAAAAAATATAAAATATAATTATAACGTGTCACGCTTGGCCTAGGCCCGCATGACATGTTAACTACCTCTCCAAAAGAGAGAGATAAAAAAGAAACAAAATAATAATAATAAGAATAACCATGGCAACCGCAAACATGTCAGTCAGTTTTATCATCAGAAAATATTTTAATATTGCATTATTATACACCACAATAGATTAGCAGCGTAAATAAGCGCTAAACACACAATGAAGATCTACAAAAAAAAGTGTGATGTGGATAAATGTGCAACCATAACAACCGTGTTACTTTAAAATATTTTATACGAGACGATGTGGACAAGAGCCAAAACAAAGGCACGCCTTCCATCTCCGGGCTCGTTGCCCAGCTCCGCCTTGCAGCCGCCTGGCCAGGATCATGTCAGGTCAGACAGTACATCAGCTGCGGTTGCAGTTGCGTCGAGCTCGAGCGACGAGTTTTTCTCCCCGGCGGCGTCACCAACACCTGCACGTCGTCGAGAAAGAGGCCGGCCCCCGGCAGGCTTGGGACCCCGTGGCTCACCGGCTGCGAATAGGGCCCCCGCTACCGGTGGTAATGTGCAGCGCATACGATGGACGGAATCCATTAACGAAAACGTCATGCGCGCATATTTTGCGGCTACAGAGGGAGGCACTAACCTCACTGCGTATCGTAGTCGGATACTTGCTTTCTTTCAGACCTTTGAACCATCTCTCAACGTTTCAGTTCAACGACTGTCGGATCAAGTGCGTGTCATCCAGCGGAATCGTATGCTGGGGGATGACGTACTTGAGAGGCTACGCTCGGACGCACAGTGCAACCGCCTCGTACCTACCTCATCGGATGTAGTTGAAACCGCCGCCGCTACAACTTCAGTGGCCCCTAGGTGCGCCGATGAGGAAGTGAATGATGTTATTACCACTGTGAGTACCCATTGCAATGATTTACTGAGGAGCTCTTTTGAGGATGCGCTTCGGGAGTATCGCTCCACGCAGTCAAACAGACCACGCCTACCTTGTTTGCCACACATAGAAAAAATATAGCGCTGGTGTGTGCCCTGGACTCACAGTTGAGTAGTTATTTTGACTCGTGCAACAGTTTGGCTGATGCGCATTCAATTATGTACTGCGCCGCCATTGCGGCATGTCGCGTAGCTCGTGTCAAGTTTCCCCAGGACACGCCTACGCGACCAAAAGCAGCCGAGCCGGCATGGCAGTGCAGAATTGAAAGGCGTATCGGCGAGTCTAGGGCACTCATCGGCAAGCTAATATGCTTTAGGTCGGGCAATACACGCCCAAAGATAATGTGCTATGTGAACCGAGCGTTTATGGGGACCGCCATTGGGCCCCACGAATATGCCACTCGGGTCACGGAGCGCATTGACTACTACAAACAAAAAAAATATGCGTGGGCAAACCGTATTCGTAGATACAGGAGACGTGTGGAGAGATACACCCAGAACCGCATATTCAAAAGTGATCAGAAGTGGGTTTATCGAACATGGGAGCGAGCGGATCCCGGTGGTGACGATGGGTGCTTGCCGAATGATGATGCTATGGAGACTTTCTGGCGCAACATCTGGTCGGTACCCGTCGTCCACACCGAAGGTGATTGGATGAGAGTTGTTGAGCGAGCATGTGAGCCCATTGCAGAAATGCCGACAACTAATATCGTTGTCGAAGACGTAGCCCTAGCAGCCCAACAGTTAACAAATTGGAAGTCACCGGGCCCCGATAGATTGCACAACTTCTGGATTAAGTGGCTACGTAGCTCACATGCTTGCTTGGCCTCTCGGTTCCAAGAATCACTGGAGTCCAGTTCGTTACCGGACTTTATTACAAAAGGCATTACCACTTGCTCCACAAGACCGGTAGTACCATAGACCCCAAGAACTATAGACCAATAACGTGCCTTCCAACGTTGTAATAAGTTGCTTACATCCATTCTGAGAAACAAAATGAATAAACATATCGAAGACAATATCATGTCACTATCTCAGAATGGGTGTAAGCGTGGGGCCCGTGGTACTAAGGAGCTTCTCCTCATAGACATGACCATTAGTGAACAGGCTCACCGTTGCCGCAAGAGTCTGTCGACATGTTGAATAGACTATAAGAAGGCTTATGACTCTGTGCCACATACATGGCTCCTGAGGGTGCTGGAGTTGTACAAAGTTAATGCAACTCTGTGTACCTTCTTGAGGTCGTGTATGGGGCAATGGAGAACGGTCCTTCACTATCCAGGGTGTCACCGGACTCTGGGCAACGGCGAGCCTGTGAGGATCGAGCGGGGAATTTTCCAGGGCGACAGTCTGATCCATTGTTGTTCTGTCTGGCTCTGAACCCACTCAGTACCCTACTGGAGGATTCAGGACTAGGCTATAAGTTGCGGAAAGGTAGTCGGGGGATATCTCACTTGCTATACATGGATGACCTTAAGTTATTTGCCACCAGCAGTACACAACTGATGGATCTGCTGAAGGTAACCGAAGCCTTCAGCAGCTCCATCAGGATGGAATTTGGGGAGGATAAATGTGTGGTTATGCATGTAAAGCAAGGGAGGGTGGTGGAATCCGTGGGAATACAGCTTCCGGATTCCACTCAACTTCGATCACTCTCCGGGACTGACACCTACAAATACTTAGGTATGTCGCAGGCTTTGGGTATTAATAATGCGGATATGAAACAAGCGTTGCAGGAGCGCTTCTTTGGCCGTCTTAAAAAGTTCTTAACAGTCTTCTTTCAGGCGGCAACAAGGTGCGCGCCTGCAACGGTTGGGTCATGCCGCTCTTAATATACTCCTTCGGCATACTTAAGTGGACTCAGACCGAATTGGACGCCTTGGATAGGAGAGTCCGGTCACTGTTGACTGCATCCCGAATGCATCATCCGCGCTCGTCAGTGATGAGGTTGTATATCCCGCGGAAGTGTGGGGGTCGTGGTTTCCTAAATGCCAAGACCCTCCACAACCGCGAGGTATGCAACCTCAGGGAATATTTCCTTCACGTGGACGCTGATATGCACCGAGATGTAGTTGCCATGGACAACGGAATCACCCCGCTTGCTCTGGCAAAAGAGAACTGGCGCAAACCTGTGATACTTGGTATTGATGACCGCCGGGAAATATGGAAGGGTAAGGAACTGCATGGACGCTTCTATCGGGCCTTAAATGGACCGGATGAAGACACAATATCATCTGTGTCCTGGCTACGGTTTGGTGACCTATTTAGGGAAACCGAAGGTTTTGTTTGTGCGATTATGGATGAAGTTATTAAGACGAATAACTATCGGAGATATATAATGAAGGATGAGACGGTTGACATCTGTCGGGCATGCCATCATCCCGGAGAATCCCTCAGACATATTATCTCTGGTGGTTCTCGTCTTGCTAACGGCGAGTATTTGCATAGACATAACCAAGTAGCCAGAATTATCCATCAGCAACTTGCCTTGAAATAGTACCTTGTGGAAACAGAGGTACCATATTACAGGTATGCACCCGACCCTGTTCTCGAAAATGGTCGTGCCACATTGTACTGGGATCGATCTATCATCACTGACAGGACTATTGTCGCCAATAAGCCTGACATAGTGATGATAGATCGATTAGAGCGCCGCGCAATGATTGTTGACATCACCATCCCGCATGACAATAATCTCGTGAAGGCAGAAAAAGATAAGGAAATAAAATATTTGGACTTAGCCCGCGAGATTGTTGACATGTGGGATGTGGATTCAGCAGTCATTGTGCCGATAGTTGTATCAGTTCACGGAATTGTTGCGAAGAGCCTGGACCAACATCTACAGAGGCTCGCGTTGGGTAGCTGGGTCAAGGGCCTGATGCAGAAGGCCGTACTCCTTGACACGGCACGTATAGTGAGGAGGTTCCTCTCCCTGAAGCCCTAACCACCGGTGGTTTGGTCCCTGTACCCGACGCCGCGCCGGTGGGTTTGCAATTTTTTATACAATTAAATGTTTTTTTTTTTATATAAATATTTAATAGTGTAAAAAATTAGAGAAATGTTAAATAAAGGGAATAAGAATAAAAATGATTTATTCACTTAGGAAGCAAAATACTACACTTGTGAAAAGTCGATTCTACATTTACTTGTAATGCCTGCTCGTAAACAATAGGTTAAGCCCGAGAAAAGAACAGGCAATAAAAACTCGTGGCCACTCTTTTTAAATTGCCAATGTTAACAATGTTTCTTTGTTTATAAACTGTAGATGCATCGCTTGCCAAGGAACATGGTTTTTCTTTTGTTTGGGTTGTTGGTTGCAAGATACTCGTCAAAAAGAATCTTACCTCACCAACGTACCATATCAAATCCGAACAAGATTTAAAAAAGTATTTACGTTAAATTTACTAAATCAACCGACTGTCATGCCGTTGCTTGCTGTACGGACCCACTGGTGCCCGAAGACCCTTCGGGCTAGCTTAACTTCATTAATTAGTCTGTACCACAGAGAAAATAAAGTTACGAGTATTCCGTGGTCTATACAATACAGCAATAACGTAATACACATATCACAATTTGTGTAACAGAGAGAAAACTGTACCCATCAAAGCTGAAATCGACTATCCAGATCGACCACCGAGTTCACTATCGATCGATGATAGTAAAAAAAAAAATAAGCTGTTGGAAAATATAATCTTGACGGTTGTAGGTATTAGATACCTGGATAACCATCCTCTAACTTTTTCATCAAAATAGGAAACCATGCAGCGCCTATGGAATGACCCATATGTCACTGGCTCGATTATGGTAAAGTCTATTGTAACGTAAAGTTTTAATAAATTGAACTAACTTTGTAAAATTGCATAGATACTAGTATGTTACTAATATTGTCATTGTTAAGCCGTTCTATTTATAAGGGGTCCCTAAATCAGTTGCGATCTACGAAGTTAAGCAACATTGTCACTGTCAGTCCATGGGTGCCCACCGACCGACCGGCGGCGACCGAACAGCCAGCACCACATTTACATGCTTGTGCTAGTGTTCGCTCCAGTTGAATGTCGCCTTCAATGGAAGAGTGTGAACGTGGCATAATGCTACTTACTGCACTGATAAAAGCACTATTACATCACATTTAAATGTTATCATAACTGAACATTTTATACCTTAAATATACTTAGGTACGCCAAGCGGATTATGAAGGGTAAAACATTTTAACAATATTTCACCAGCGATGTTCTATTTCACAGCGCTTGCCTCTCCCGAACGACAGGATTACCGACACTAAACGACACTGAACCTGTCGTAGACAGACATCTAAGTCCTGCGACGAGCACTAACGACCACCACCACTTAGTACACTGACTTCACAGAACTCTGTGTCTGTGTGCGTGTGCGTGTATACCGCAACTGTGATTAGCTTACCTAGCAGCATAGCACAGCAGCACTAACAGTCCCTCAAATGCATAAGACCTTTTCTCATAAAGTGACAGGAAAATTGGACTCGTGCCCTGTGCATTGTACATAAACTGAAATAACGTATTCGAACAAAAATAGATGACAAAGCCATTTCTCGATATTTAAATTGAATTCGACGGTGTGTGGCTTCGTACAAGAGTTGGTAGCAATATATGTGCCCTGCTCCAACCGCTGCGTTAACAAACACCCGCAAATAGACTGCCCGAACACTACTCGTACACAACACGTGTACGTTAAGTAAATATACAGTCTACAGTGTGTAAATCAACCACATATTTATTTTGAGTCTGTACGAAAACTACACGCCATATTTTAAACGTGTTCGCACACTGTGCCGTATCACTGCCTGTAACTAAAACTTCAGATATGAACAACATTAGCTCGACGACTTATTATTGCTATTGGTTTTGGTGTAAAATGTTGATGTTGAATCGTTCATGAAGCCTTTTATGAGAGAACATTAGATTTTATATTTTCTATAAGCAGTGTTTTGGAGGTAATGGGCCTGATCTATAATAATAATAATAATAAAGCCATTTATTCCATAACCCTTAATTTTACATTTCAAACGTTGTTAGTATTACGTAGATGTACTTATTATCTAGTGTTAGTAAAAGTAATTATAGTAAGTTTATTTATTCTAGGATATGGACCCCATTTTGGGTATAGGCCCCAACCTTTTCCACCTTTCCCTGTCCTTGCCCTGTTATATGTTCGAAATATTCAAAACCTAGGCTGGGAACGCAACATATCTAAGAGAACCAATCATTCAGGGCTATGGCGACATTCATCAATCCGCCCACAATAGCGCATTATTCTCACCCATACCTTCTCTCTAAGAAGAGACCGGTGTCGCTTTTCTCAGAGAAGAGGTCTGGGGTCCAACAGAGGAATCGTTGCCCAAACTTACAAATCTACAGTGTAGACTGCAGATTTGTACATTATATTTTTTCAGTATATGTTACTAGCTTTTGCCTACTGTTTCGGCCGCGCATTTGTTGGTGATCGCGATAACATATCGCCAATATCCTGCCTCGCGAACTTGACATTCGATAAAAATAACAAAAATGTGACAAAGTTTAACTTTGAACTAAGAAACTGGCTGTTATCAATGACTCTCTTGACATACCAATCCTATTTGATTCCTTCTTTCATTTGTGCCTTTAAACAAAGTGCAGTTTCACCGACGGGGCAGCTACTAACATCGTTACGTAAATAGGTAATAGCAATACCTACCCATCTAACAGCGCAATATTACATTACATTAGACCGGTGTCGGTGTGTGCTTACGCTCAATACCTAATCAATGAGAGATGGTGAGTGATCTGGTCAAACACATCGTGTAGCTCCCATATTTGCAGAGCTATCGATAACGAACGCGGTCAATATTTATGAATATTAATAGACGATGTAAAACCTACTTAATCACGTTTTACAGATGGTGTAAGAAGATCACTGGGTGCTCGGAATAACATTAACTGCAAGAAGCTTCAGGCTAGCGGTCCTTATCCCTGGTACTATCGGTATGCTATAGAGATTGAGTCAAGGGTTTTTTACTTTTATAAATTCGTAGGTGTTTAGATCATGCATAGTGTAGGGTTCCGCAGTCTTGAACAAATGCATCAGCAGAAGAGCATACGTTCATGGCACTTACGTCCCTTTGTTGAGAAATGCAGTTTTTCGGATATGAGTCTGAAACGGAGCGATTATTTCCAAAAATATTCACTAAACCAAAAAAGTTTATTAGAAACCTTAAAATGGTTTTGAAAGACCTGTCAAACGATGTGCTACACGTTAATGATTGCTAAAAAATGTATGGAGTGCCCCCCTAAAAATATTTATTATTATTATTTAGCTATCAAACTAAGTAGCGGCTACTACAAGACTCATTTTCACCAAATATCATCTAGATGCATCGAGTAGTCTTGGAGTAAAATGCCTGTGACATATGGACAGACAGACGGACATGACGATATTTATAAGTGTTCCGTTTTTGCCATTTTGGCTACGGAATCCTAAAAACGATCAATTAAACCTTTAAAACATAATATCTAAGAGAGAACACCCTCGAGCATGAATGTTACTTTACGGTATTGGATAAGCCTTAAAGTTAATCAAAGTTGTGCTCATACCGGGGCGTCATAAAGGACAAACAAGTGAAACTGCTCGCTCACTTCACTCAATACAGAGTCTACTCGTGCTAAACTAACAAGTCTTAAACTATGTAGGTACAACCGCTAGTAGGTGTTTCAATGTCCTGTGGGTACAACCGCGCGCAGTCTCAATTCCGTGAAACGTTCCGTGCCGACCGTCACCGCTGCTGCCGCCGCCGTCGGTGATTAATAACTGCTTACTAAGAACAAGCATCTCGTTGAACACCATTTGTCAAATTATGTCGACGCACTGAATGTAAACATCTTGTAGACCGTTACACTGCTGGCATGAATGTTTGATTAACAACCTTCATCAACAGTTGCCTGCAGATTCTAAATGCTGAGGATATGTCCTATATAAAAGCTCCCTGTACCACAGTTCAATTTCACGAGGCATGAGTGGAGCTATAAGTGAACACACAGTCACAAATGTGACCAAAGATTTTTTAGACCTTTGGCCACATTTACTTGAATTTTATTCGCAGTGGTAACTTATTCTCGAGTCAGTTTCTTACCCTTTAATACTTCTTAGAAAAACTATCTGTGGAATACGATTAAATAAGTTTTCGTTGGTTTGCTATGTAGGTGGTTGGTAGGAATATTTTTTCTCTAATTTATTGGTTGTTGGAATATCACGGTAGAAGTCACTAAACGCACCCGTTATTTTAATTGTTATATTCACGTAGTATTATTCAAAATTTGTTTTTTGTGTCTTCTATATTCATCCATCATTTGTATGTTACGTAGCTTAAAGTACTAGATATAATAATGCCAAAAGAAATACACGGAATTGTAACAAAACTCAAGTCCGCTGGATTGTCCAAGAGTTGTCTACAAAGTCCAATATCTTCGGGGCGTATTCGTGATAAACAGTAAGCAGGCTCATCGCTCGGCGCCGGACATTCGGGCACGTTTCGAACTTATAATGAGACCACACTTGCCAAGTTTACGTGAAATACGATGGCATACTGCTGGAAGATTATTATTAAAGGTTACTAAAAAGCTTGGCATCATTTTATATGAATTAGCAAATAGAATAATCAAATGTGTATCTTTTTTAGGATTTCTTAGCCAAAATGGCAGAAACGGAACTCTTAAAGTTTCGTCATGTCAGTCTGTATGTCTGTCTGTCCGTTCTTACGTCATAGGCATTTTACTCAAAAACTATAAGATAAATATTGAGGAAATTCGGACCACAAAAGTCATGTAGAATAAATAAAAATAAATATTTCAGGGGTTTAAGGGCATAGGTATACTAACTTTTACCTCGCAATATATAAAGTGGTGGACACACGATTAAAAACACCTAGTATGGATTTTATTTTTAATACAAATTAACTATAAAATTGTGATATAACATGCCGTAGGGAGCTGAGGCCTTTTTATCTATAACGTAACACATGATGTTAATTGTGAAGATAATTATTTATTTATATGTTAGGAAACAAACAGCTTGTACGTTTTCTGTTAGGCAACATTACAGTATTCACAACATAAGCGTCTTAAAGTTTGTACCTATAGATACAATAAGTACCTCCTCAGTTGCAGGCATGCATCAAAGTGTCTTTAAGAGAATACATAACATTCAAAATTTTAACTTTAACGCAACATAAGTATAAAATAAATTACGTTCATAGTAATATAGTATACTATTTGTTAATAAAACAATAATAAAAAATAGTTTAAAGAATAGGTTAAAAAGTATAAATTATTTGCAACTAATTGACATCATAAGCCGAAAAAAACATGCAGAACAAAGTTTCGAAATTCGTGAGTTGCTATATAGTGGTAGTCCAGTTGGTTGCTTCTTGCGAATTCATTTGCTTTTTTAATTAAATCGATAGTTAGTGTCAACTACAGCGAAGGCTAGACATTGAGAATGTCTCAAATACTTTATAAGGACGTATAGCTCAATCTTGTTCAGACGGTCAGAAGAATCAATGTCACCATTAGCAAAACTAATCAACATGTCTATGTCAGCTATTGATCTACGCAACTGAAGAGGAAGTATGTGGTGTCTTTGACAGCGGTCTATGGAATTTATATCGTAACAGTTGGTTTTATATTGTAAATATTTTAATTTTTTTTTTGGAATAGATTCAATATGGTTAATATAGATATTATATTGAGGGTTGTTCGGCGTATTCCAAAATACTTCGCACATAGGAACAATACAGTATTTTTTATCTTTTTTTTTGCTGAAATGCGAACCTATTCTAATGATGAACTCGTTTACGATATTATCTATATGTTGGGTAAATAGTAACTTAGAATTATGAATATCTCCTAAAACCTTTGTTTGTCTGACACTAGAAACAGTTAGGCCGTTGAGCGTGTAATTGTATAATATGAATGGATTAGGTTTTCAAGTAAAACTAATAGCAAGGCACTTTGAGACATTGAGATCCAGATTGTTAACAGTACAATATTCTTCCAGGAGACAGAGTTCCTCCAGCAGCAGCAATCACTCTGTTCCATTGCAGATCTTCTTTATAATTCTGATGTCATCTGCATATAAAAGAAATGTTGCAGCATGCTTTAATGTCACTAATGAAAATTATACTTCACAATCTTGAGTTACTACCGATGGGATAGGTTGCCAGCTTGATCGAAATCCGTTAATAGCTACTGCCTGCATGCGATTTCTAAAACAAGATCTGAACTAATTGTGAAGGTCTCCATACACTCCGGCAATTTTCAGATAATTGAAAATATTAGTAATGGCAACTAGCGATCGTACTTCATTAAATTATTTAAGGTTATTTTCGTTTATATAACATGTAATGTCAGAGACCATCATGCTTACTAATATCATTGCTTGTGGTGGCGGTGTGGGTCGGGTCGTTTCCCTTTCCTCGAATATAGTGAAGGGGATGATGGTTAATTCGAATCCTTAGCTGATAATATGCTAAACGGCCACCATGTCACTCCGACATGTATATATATTTTTTGTGTAATCTTCTTGTTATTAATATTTTCGTTAACTCAAATGAACCATTCGCCCGCTATGCGAGCTCGGGTGGAGGGCACACATAGTCCACAGATGTGTTAACGCAGATAGTACCTACCCCACTAGTCTCGAACATTACCACTTACGGGATTACTAAATCAAAGTTCTCAGAACAGCTTAAAACTTATACGGAGTTGTTATAAAATTTAAATAGCCTTGTTTTTACCACACATGATTAGTCTACAAACTTAGAGCGTCTGTCTGAAACTTTCGACTTAAATATAGCCGATATACAATTTATGCTCAATAACGAAAATAGCGTGACGCGCTGTTTTACAGTAAGTTAACAAAGTGGGTGAAACATATTTTTTAAGAGCCCATTGAAGCGCATACCACCCGGATGAAACGTTAATACCCACGCGAGTTTCGCAGTAGGTAGGTACCGGTCACTTGCAAAGGTCTTTCATATGATATTCGTGTCAGTAATTACACAAACACAGTAGACATGTGACAGGCGTGCTCTGAAATATTTTATTATAAAGTTTTTCGACAACACAGATACGAAATAAGCCGATTTGAGGTCGCAAACAAATGGAAAGATGAAATTACGTGAACGGATTGCATGTCGCGAGCTGGCGACTGTCGCCGCACGCGATCTGCTCCTTATATTTAATATTTTTTTAATGTCGCTTGATACTCGAGTTAGTCGGACAGCGAGTCGCTGTCCTGTTTGGTTGGAATTTTAATTCATAACCCGCATGTCAAAAATAACATGGTTTAACAGCCAGCACGCTCAACGCCATTCAGTATTTATAGAACTGAACGTTCATTAGTGCACATTTGATTTATTCACTGATTTATATTTTGTTTTCAGCTTTTTTAAGAAAAAATGTTGAGAAGACATAATTATCAAACTTTGCCAATTTAATTATGTTTAAAGTTGTTGAGGGTTCGAAAGATAGTTTAGCTGTGCTTTCTAAAGTTCGCCGCGTCGTCGTTTTGTAAGTTTTCCGGTTCATTCTGACGTCGAGTAAAGTAAATTATATATAAAAGTCAATTATTTTACGTGTGACACATCTCAGCAGTTTTGAATTGGTCTTAAAATTTAAATTCTTCGTCCTAGGCGTATTAAAACTAGCAAACCATGGTGAATAGTCAATAATGAAAAGACTGCCTCTGTAGCGCGGTGGGAGTGTATTTGACTGCTACGTATAATATCGTGGGTTCAATCCCCAACCAGGATAAAACTTTGTGTGATGAGCACGATGGTTTATTCTGGTGAGGGGTGTTATTTATGTATAATATGTATGTATTTAGAAATATATAAGTATGTTTATCAGTTGTCTGGTTGCCATAGTACAAGCTCTGCTTAGTTTGGGATCAGATGACGTTGTGTGAGTTGTCCCAAGATATTAATTATTATTATTGTTATATTTTAATAAGGTACACCAATTAGAATTCGAGAGCAAGATGAATACTTATTTTATAATAATCTGGCCTGGTTCTTTGATGTATTTATTCAGGGTTAATGTGTCCACCAAACAGTAATACTTCAATAGGTACTATGTCGTGTCCACCAAAGAGCATAAAAAATAAGAGTCGGAACTCCCTTACAAAAACCCAATGTACAGAGTTCAAGCGAATTAGCATTACCAACCTTAGAACCAACTTAAAAAAAGCGATATTTAGAGACGTCAGCAATTGTGCCAATATAACAACTCTAACGATAGGCATGAACCGATCATTATTAACGATATAATTATTTTATCGATAGAATGAAAAATGAAGGAACGTCGTCAGAAACTTAAAATATATTTAATTATTAGTTATTACATTAAATAAAACCTCGCAATGTGTTTTAATTTATTTAATAGTTGACAGGAACAGTCAGAAAAATTAAATAATTCCAGTGCGAATTACTAATCACGTCAAAAGGCAATCTGTTTGTTAGGCTTTTTTTTTAAAGCACAACTAAAAAATAGTCTATGTTACTCGAGTTCATTCCATTCTAACAATAAAAATCGTGATGTTTTCAGGATTCACGTACACGTACATCTGCGAGATTTTTGATCAGACTCTGTTTTGAGGCACTCGTGTATAGAAGAGCAAGAAACTGCTAGGCTAATAATGCAGCATATTTATTTTATTGACTATTTTACGTGGTTTAATAGTGACATATATCTGTGACTCCTCCTTCACCATCCTCTTAACAATATTTAATTACTAATATAATGCTGTTCAGGTCTGGGAATGCAGATATTTGTGCTACTGGATGCTTTAAGAACGAGTGCCGAGTAACCGATCACGTACTAATAGGTTATTTCGGGAATTCTTTCATTTTCCACCAACGTTCGTTTTTTTTCAGAACCGTATACGCCTACGTATATGGTTCTGAAAAAAAAGAAACAATATTTATACAAAACTGTAAAAACTGGCAAAATGATGTAAAAAATATAAGGTACTTATTAAATGTCATCAATTTTAATCTGCAACTTGTAAAGCCAAATTTATCGATAAGATTTTTTACAACAATACCACGAGTTTATGAAAGAATAAAAAGGAAATAAAATTAACTTTTTGTAAATCTACAATAAAGTTAAGAGCTAGACTTAACATAAAATACAGTAATACACTGAATAGTTCACTTAAATTTCCGTATCTAAAGGAAACACTTAAGAAAGGTTAAAATAACCTTTCTTATACGTTTCCTTTACAAATACAAAATGTCTTTGTCCAGATTTCACGCGATGTTGTTTGTGATTTTCATTAATTTGTTAACTACGCAGCCGTTTTCACATTGATAAAGATTGGATGAGTCCAAATTTGCTTTATAGATCGGAAATATAACTTATAATTATAATTACACAGAGAACAGTCCGATATAACAGTGGTAGACAGATATTAGCTTATGCTGGCACAGTTGTTGTTTGCTGACGTCTAAATGTTAGCGCTCTAAGGTTGGTAGTGCTAATTCGCTCATTTGCCATACTATTAGTTTTTTGTTCTAAATTGCGCTAGGCCATGTCCACAGCAGCGCGCCCAATTTTAGAGGCAAAAAGGAATTATTAATGTGTTTGCGCGACTCGACACGTAATGTTTATTATTTCCTAATTGTGGCCAAAAGTGGTCAATCTCTAGCGCTTAAGTGGCATTTCTAATATTATGTACATTAGTTAATTATACTCCGAAAATAAGTCAGACTCTGACCCGTAGTATCTACATAACTAACTCATTTAATTCGTTCAAGAATTGCCTAATGTTTTTTTATGTAAGTTATACCTATAGTTTTATTGGCATTAAATCCGCCTGTATTTGCTGCATGTATTTGCAGAAAATGTTAACCAAATAAATAGAGAAATAATACATTTCGGTATCGGAATTAAACTTATCTTTAAATAGGTAGGTACTAATAATATTTAGTCGCATCGATATATTATTTCTAAATTACATAGCTGAATGTTTCAGCCGTCAAAACTAGTGACACGACATTAGGCTTTTAGGTATATGGAAAACTACTACTAACAAAAGAATAGCTAGAATTTCCGACTTAGCATAGTGCTGGAACACTTCACAAATATGTTGAGTGGTGCATGTCACCAATTGATATACCTCCAACGTCTGTACAGCGTCACGTCTATCATCCGCAGTGATCTGTTGAGATGAAAGGCGCACTGGTGTCGTCATAAAGCACTGTGTTTACGGGTGGCGCGCTCGTTCATAACAGTTGCACTTCAAAGCGCATGGTCTGACCAAGCAGGTCGACGCACTGCGCCTACGTCGCATCGTTTACTGCGGTAAGGTTCAGTCTGTTTAATTAAAACGTATGCTCGTGCATCACGTAAAATATGTAAACTGTTTTTATGCTATACCTACGTAGCGTAAAAGGTACTTAATAGCCGCACGCGCGGGAGCGCTTAGCGCGAGTACGCGCTGTAAGGTACATACCTCCTCACAAACTCATGGTAGCCCGATATCACTAGTTTAAGCTAGCTAATCTACCTAGAATCATGCATTTTTTTAAGAATTCAACCTTCTTGTTTAGGTTTCGACAGCAAACATTGTAAATAAAATACATGGCTTGCATTTACATAATTTTATTGCATAACTACGTTCGTCAATCTTTATTTATAACATACATATTAATCTCTTCAATAGTTAATCATAATCTAAATATCTCTGTTAGCCTCTAGGGAAAATATACGTTGAATACCTAAGTCATAAAATTTAGTAGCATGCTATACAAACGACTTTACACAACTTGTTTTAAGGTAATATCTATAAATGTGTATCTATGTATAGATTTCTGCTAGAGTTCTGTTTGAGTTCTATGTTTAACCTCAACATATCAAGCTTAGCAATAAGTAGGTATAAAAATTAGTACTCAATATATAGAAGCATCGCGCCGTTAATAAACGTTCAGCTACTTCAATAAACTTCTTAACATTAAATATAAGAGATAAGAATGATAAGGTGAAGAACAAACAAGTAACTGTACACAACGTTATCTTGTAATCCTGCGTAGATAGGTACATCTATACACACACGTAGGCACACATACGCACACAAGTTTGATATCGTCAAGACGTGCTTACCACAGTAGGTATACTATAATATATATACAAGATATAGCGCCGGCTCTGTCGAATCTGATTTAACTTATATTTATCCGTAATCAATATAAAGTGACGGTATAAGTTCATTCAAGTACTTATTTATGCATAAGGTATTCGTAGGTGCCTACTTGAGATGTAATGAAACGCTCTGACTGCTAGGATACAACTGACCCTTTAATAATAACATATCTCAATATATTGGTCAAATTTCAATACGTTCAAAAATATAGCTTACATACTACTTCCCCGAAAGGAAAAATAAAATAATAATACAAATTTATTTTATTTACGTAAAAAAAAAGAATAATATAATTACATTTATTTATGAATAAGTTTGTTGTTTTACATGGTTGTATATAAAGAATAGGCAAAATAAAATGTAAAGTAATATAACATTTAAAAAAATATGTAAAATAGAAAAAATATTGTACATGTTTATAAGAAAAAAAACTTAATTATGCATTATGCAATATAACTTAGTTCGATTTTATGTAGGTACGATATCGATTTTCCATTTTTTTATTGATTCAACCTCAGAACACAATCTATTATCTTTGGATTCAACATTTGGCGCAACATCTCAAATAGCTAAATATGGCACTGCGTAAATAACTTTGTTTTCCGTCTCGTTTTTTATTAACACCAAATATTTTTTTTCTGTATTTAATAGGCTTGAAGTTTTGGTCATACTTCTGTATTCTTATCATTTTGCTTTGTAATAAATATTGGTATGCTTATTTTTTAAAAGTCTGCAGTCTATATTTTAGTTCTAAAAGGTAATCATCGTAATTATTATTATAAAACGAATCTACGTAGGTAATAGGTATATTTTTATTCAAATTAGACAACATTTCTTGCTAAATATTAACTCATACGGTGTAAAATTTGTAGCACTATGTATCATAGTATTGAAATAAAAACACTAAAAGGGTAGCCATGTACTCCATGACCCAGGGTGTTTTCCAAAGAATCTGGTGATGATATGCAGTAGAGTTTAAAGTAGTTATTTCTAATTGTTTACAAGTTTCCTTGATAACAGTTGACAAAATCTCTTTACCTCTGTCAGTAGCGATTCTACTTGGAATTCCATGTCGAAGAATAAAATTATTATCGAAATTTTTAGCTATTTCCCCTGAACTTTTAGATACCATAGGGTGTGCCTCTACATATTTGCTTATTTCACATTGGAAAGTCAAAATATATGAAAAATTATTGTTATCAAGATCTTAGTGATATTTGGCAGCGGGAATTTGTCATCCCTTATATAATTATACTGTTGTTTAATTTTCGGGAATCAATCTTATTGATTCCCGAAAATTAGAATTAGAATTATGCATATTTGAGTCGTTCGTCATTCGGGGCCGGGACCGCGGTCCCAAAAAGCGAATTGAATTGAATTATTTATTTTAATTCGTCATATGGGACCACAGATAAAAATAAAAAGTTCTTGGCGTGAAAAAGTACAGATGACACAAAAATATAGGGTCATCAAAATAAAACTAATATAATTAATCAACAAAATATTTATTTCAAAGAAATCACATAAAAAACAGTCTTTGAATAAAAATAGTATATGATACTAGCTGACCCGCGCAACTTCGTCTGCGTAAATTTTCCCTTTTTTTCTTTTTCTTCCTTTTTTTACAACATTTTTCATTGCTGCTCCGCTCCTATTGGTCGTAGCGTGATGTTATAACCTATAGCCTTTATCGATAAATGGGCTATCCAACAATACAATATTTTTTCAGTGCAGCCCAGTAGTTCCTGAGATTATCGCATTCAAATAAACAAACAAACTCTTAGGGGTATGAAAAATAGATAGTAGCCGATTCTCAGGCTTACTGAATATGCATAAAAAATTTCATGAGAATTAAAAAGAATTAAACATAAAGAAGAACAACGAACATTGTGACACGAGAATTTTATATATTAGATTAGGTATACGTAAATCATCACTGCTTTAATTGAATGTTTTTGGTTATTACTTACTTTTTAACTTAAATCTACATAGTTGCACATTAATACCTATCACCTATATGTGTATTATATAAAAGTATTGTTAATATTTACTTTATACTAAATATACATTATATTTTACATGATTATTCATGTAAAATATAATGTATATTTAGTAGTAGGATAATATAGTAGACTGTGTATTACAATTTATTTCAATATTTTTTAAACATTCCTTCATTTCAGATTCTTTTGGCTTCTCTGATGCAGTTTTTGTAAAAATCGATGTGGTTATTACTTAGGTGAATAATAATAATAATAATAATAAGATAGCCTGGCAACACTTAAAGAGTCATGACGTCTAAAATATATCTCCGTTCAAATAACATTTAAATTCATAATTTTACAAGCTTTTACAAACCATACAATAGCCGCAAAAAGAAAAGGAAACCTCATTAACCATTTAATAGTAAATTTACGAAAATTACACCTATTCCGATCAAATTCAGTTAACCAAAAATAAACAGAATGACAGATGATGACAATATGTAATTAAAATATTTATATGTATATATATTTAGGAAACGTATAACGTAAGGTATGTATATATATTTGGGGAGGAATTCTTCGACACCTAACACTTTTTTGTAGTTTACTGGGTAAGTTGTAAATAATGTTAATAGTATGTATATAGTTCGTACGTAGGGTTATCTAGCTTTAGGAAACAGGTTTATATTAATTTAAAAGAAATCACAAACTAAATAATGTGACGTAAGTCGTCCTCGACTGCATTGGCCTGGAAGTCGTCTTCTGGCATATTATGTGTTTGATAGCCATACTGTTGTAGTTCTGCCACCACATCCCTAAATCCTCTGTCGAGAATAAACACATCACCTTCTCGAACACACAATTATGAAAGGTTTCACTAGGTTTGTGTATTTATGTAAATTATATGTTTGCTTCTGGAACAGGTAATTGCTACTATTCTGTATGTAAACATAGGTAGCATCACAGATGGTAATAGCTGGTTTTATTTCATCAGGCATTGGACGGTTCCCATAGAAGCCTTCGGGTAATACTGTGTTTGTTGCTGCCACTTCTTGAACTGTCATATGACCGAGACCCAGGTAGTGAGGTACTAGATGTTCTGTCAAAACTTCTTGGCATATTAAACAATCCAGTTAGCCTCTCATTACTATAACCACTTCTTAATTTGGTTAAATAAATAGACAAAGCTATACTTGCATCCGTGCATGCCGTGTGGTGCCGGCTTAAGAATAGTACCACCCCATCTCTTCCCGTGGGTGTCGTCAAGGCGACTAAGGGATTTCACTCCGGAGGACGGGCAGCAGCGTCCTCTGCGTACTTAAAGCCTTACTGCGATCGCCAACCCGCTCGCCAAGCGTGGCGATTATGGCAATTACCCCCAGGATCTACTGGGGAGACCCGTGCCCAGCAGTGGGCCATCATATGGGTTGATTGATTGATTGATTGATTGATACTTGCATCTGGTATTTTTTCATGTAATTGTGATATATTGGCCATTAATTCATAGAATTGTGTAGCATTCATACCTAACCAATAATGACATAAGTTAGGTGGGATCATATGAACATTGCTAAAATCAATCTTATTCATTGAGATTCTCTCCAACATAGCCAGTAAGTTATCCATTTGTGCTGCGGTGAAATCAGAATAATTCACTTGTAATTGATCCCAGCAGTTGTACAAATGAAAGTTACATATCCGAGCACTAGGAGGGATATAAATTCTATGGCGTTTTAAAACCTCTTCTTTTAAAACTCTGGGTACTAACACAAGCTGTAAATATGGAGCTTGTTGTTACAGCTGTACGTTTGTAGGTTTATGGCATTATTTTTGTCTCTTGTTGCCTTCTTTGTGGTTGATACAAGTTCACCTGAGGAAATCGTGGTGGTTCAGGTATGAATATAAAAGCTTGCTGATCATGTTCGGATATTTCAGCATCTTCTATTATGTGAGCATCTTGTATTAAATGATTAGCATCTTGTTGTAAATGACGTTGTATAGTTCTTCTTGTTATCATCCAACACGTTCTGTACACTCTTTCTAGGTGTGGAACCTGGACATGTAAAAATAACATTAGTGAGTTATATTAGTGCTGAAAAGAATTTCTAATTCCATTGGCTTTATTGTATGAGGGCTACATAAAACATCTATTATTTATTTGTAATATGTATAGTTATTTTTATTTCTTTAAAATAATGTTAAATGCAAAATGTTATTTGTTCTACCTAAATCAATAACAAGAAAAAAGTATCTCTTAGTTTGTCCTTATACTCATGGAACTTATTCGTAGTGGAGGAATAATTTAATGTTACCTTTCATTGGCATTAACATTGTTAACACAGTATTTTTATCACTTACCAGGTGAGGTTTCGCAATCAGGAGGCACTCTCGTTGATCGTACACGTAGTACTGATGACCCACATTCAAAATGTCCATTTCTTTAGCCCAATATGCACTCGCATACGGGCAGCTCTTGAATCTGGAGGAATACATACTCATGTATTCCTCCAGATTCAAGAGCTGCTTGGACAGCAGCAAAACACTCGACACAAACCATTGCGTGAAATCTGTAAAAGACATATTTATATTTAAATGGCCACATGATAACAAGATTATGACAACGAGAGGCAAGATAGGGAAGAGTGAAACAAGATACCAAAGGATGAATGACAGTAAAAATGATAGAAAGAGACTAGCTTGTCTCACACACTCATCGTCTCTTGTTTCATCTTTGTAGCAACAAAAGAGTGAAAGAAATAAAAAGTGGGTGGTGATTTCAAACCTAAAGTTCATTGGAAACATCTGATTATCTGTTAGTGTTGGATACCTATAGGCAAAGTTGTATTTTCAGTATGTCGATGTTACGCACTCGATATAAAAGATTTTTTTTTATCTCAACCATACTAATAAAATCCCTAATATACCTAACACTGTCCATTCTTGAAATATGACCATACCTTTCTGTTACACTCTGTATAATGTTTAATATTTAAGTATTTTCTCAATATTCAACTTGTCCCGTCTGTTGAGGACTGATTGCTGTAAGTGAGCACTTCGACAATTATGGTAATGGTTTTTTAGCTTGTGAATATTTACCTACCTATTTCCTTTGGGCGATCGATTGCCAATAAAATACTTTGCATCAACATTCTGGCACACGTTACATTAATATTTGTACACAAAAAAGTGCAGGACCCGCTGCAGTCTGTCTCTTGCGCCGTGCACAGTTAAATGTGCAGCGAGTTACCAAACGATCGCGATTTGCTTAGGTTTCGCATACATTTAATTTTAGTCATATAACCGCAACTTGGCCGCAGGGCTCTCCGCTATACATCACGACTACGTATAACTACTTTGATCATAACCTAGCTCCTGACTCAGTACAACATTTAGCATCTTAATTAATTATTTGTAGCTAAACGGAACCACTTGAATTTATCAATAAAAAAACCCGCCTGCACAAAAAAGATGGAGACAAGATCCCTTAATATTTAATATCATGCAGTCAGAGGCTTTAATGAATCTCGATGAACTTATTAAAGTACCTCCGACTGTATGATATTATATTTGAATGGGATCTTGTCTTCGATGACGACCCCTTTAATTTGATACCTACCCATTTTACAGTATTCATAACAACTTTTTTTTTACATCTCACAGCCGCCATGTTTGTTTATTTATAACGTCACTTAAACTAAGAAAACCAGGGCAGTCAAGACGAATGAAACGACGACGTCTTGTGGTTTGAAAGATATGAGGTAATAAAGAATTTTACACACATACCAGATACGCGAGAAAAACATAACCCTACCTTGCAGTAGAATTAAAACAAAATTGAGGGTAGGTCAACAAAACCAATGCATATTTGGCTTGCCGGCTTCTCTTCTTCGTAAACATTACTTTTTCTTACAAAAGGTTTAACGTGTGTTCAATTGAGTTATATATCTCATAATCCGATAATTTTGATGTGCCGGCAGTCATTAAATCAGGCAGACACCGATAGCTTTCGTTAATGAGTAAAAGTAAGTGCAAAACGTTTTCCGTCGCTTCAGTAAGTGACGGGAAAAGCTTTTCACTTAGTGGTTTTGAAATTTGAAATCACATCTAAGTTCAGTAATTTCAGCACCGAACTTAGTTAATAATAATTATGTGATTTCAAAACTAATCAAAATATTTTATAGCGTGTCTTCGTGTCGCGATTCACGATTGGAAACATTCTGCCCCATCGTTGTCTTTGCAATATTAGGCGACCGTACGGTACTACCATAATCCATATCAATACATCAATTGTGTACTACTTTGTCAAGAAAATACCGGAAAGCGATCAATAATACACAACATGTTAGTTATTCACCCAAAGGCAAAAATGTATGGACGCTTACCCTGCGTCCAATAACGATTAGGAGACAGGGTTTACTTATTGTACCTAATTACGAGTATATCACCTAAAATTGTAAAATTGTTAAATCTAAAAACTTTCTGTATGTGATTTTTTTTTTTTTATTTAACATTTCTCTAATTTTTTACACTATTAAATATTTATATAAAAAAAAAACCATTTAATTGTATAAAAAATTGCAAACCCACCGGCGTCGGGTACAGGGACCAAGCCACCGGTGGTTAGGGCTTCAGGGAGATGAACCTCCTCACTATACGTGCCCTTGACCCAGCTACCCAACGCGAGCCTCTGTAGCTGTTGGTCCAGGCTCTTCGCAACAAGTCCGTGGACTGATACAACTATCGGCACAATGACTGCTGAATCCACATCCCACATGTCAACAATCTCGCGGGCTAAGTCCAAATATTTTATTTCCTTATCTTTTTCTGCCTTCACGAGATTATTGTCATGCGGGATGGTGATGTCAACAATCATTGCGCGGCGCTCTAATCGATCTATCATCACTATGTCAGGCTTATTGGCGACAATAGTCCTGTCAGTGATTATAGATGGATCCCAGTACAATGTGGCACGACCATTTTCGAGAACAGGGTCGTGTGCATACCTGTAATATGGTACCTCTGTTTCCACAAGGTAATATTTCAGGGCAAGTTGCTGATGGACAATTCTGGCTACTTGGTTATATCTATGCAAATACTCGCCATTAGCAAGACGAGAACAACCAAAGATAATATGTCTGAGGGATTCTCCGGGATGATGGCATGCCCGACAGATGTCAACCGTCCCATCCTTCATTATATATCTCCGATAGTTATTCGTCTTAATAACTTCATCCATAATCGCAAAAACAAAACCTTCAGTTTCCCCAAATAGGTCACCAAACCGTAGATAGGACACAGATGATAATGTGTCTACATCCGGTCCATTTAAGGCCCGATAGAAGCATCCATGCAGTTCCTTACCCTTCCATATTTCCCGGCGGTCATCAATACCAAGTATCACAGGTTTTCGCCAGTTCTCTTTTGCCAGAGCAAGCGGGGTGATTCCGTTGTCCACGGCAACTACATCTCAGTGCATATCAGCGTCCACGTGAAGGAAATATTCCCTGAGGTTGCATACCTCGCGGTTGTGGAGGGTCTTGGCATTTAGGAAACCACGACCCCCACACTTCCGCGGGATAAACAACCTCATCACTGACGAGCGCGGATGATGCATTCGGGATGCAGTCAACAGTGACCGGACTCTCCTATCCAAGGCGTCCAATTTGGTCTGAGTCCACTTAAGTATGCCGAAGGAGTACATTGAGAGCGGCTTGACCCAACCGTTGCAGGCGCGCACCTTGTTGCCGCCTGAAAGAAGACTGTTAAGAACTTTTTTAAGACGGCCGAAGAAGCGCTCCTGCAACGCTTGTTTCATATCCGCATTATTAATACCCAAAGCCTGCGACATACCTAAGTATGTGTAGGTGTCAGTCCCGGAGAGTGATCGAAGTTGAGTGGAATCTGGAAGCTGTATTCCCACGAATTCCATCACCCTCCCTTGCTTTATATGCATAACCGCTCATTTATCCACCCCAAATTCCATCCTGATGGAGCTGTTGAAGGCTTCGGTTACCTTCAGTAGATCCATCAGTTGTGTATTGCTGGTGGCAAATAACTTAAATTCATCCATGTATAGCAAGTGAGATATCCCCCGACTACCTAAAGGTTTACAGACATATGTCGTTGGAAAGATCTTTATGTGAGTATCATTTGTTATAATGGGGTCAGTACATTTTTTTTTTTTTATAAAGATAACTTGCAATGTGGGATTTTGGCCCCACATTACTAGCAATCCTGTTAACCCCTCCAGCTAAGCTCTATGGCTTGTGTTAGGAGCAGGTTCATGTCGGTAGTATAATGGGTAGGATTTGAACCCACGACCTCACGATTACGAGACCGATGCCTTAACCATTAGGCTACCGCCGCTTGTGTGTAAATTGATGTGTATAAAAAAAGTTATAGCTAAAATAAACTACAAAAACCCAATACGTATTACAAAATAACAGTAGGTATCGTTTTTATTGAAAAAGACAAATAACTTATTTTAAAGAAAATTTGTTTGAAGAATTTATGCGACTTGTCTAGACGTCAAAATGATGTCGTTGCGCGCGCACAACTGTTAATCTCATATTTAACAACAATTTTCGTATTTACAATGTTGAGCGCGCAATGACGTCATTCTATTAGATTGTCTTTCTTTTCAATTAGAGTTTATGCCACTTGTCTAGATACAAGTCTTGATACACATATGCCAAGGAATAGATCCAATCATCAAAACATTTTAAACGCTTTTTCCGCAATTGAGTTTAGTTCTCGCCGCGAATTATCCTTTCTACCGAATGAAATTAGATAATTAGAGTTAAGGAAAACGAAAGAAGTCAGTTGGAGCAGGATATCTAGTAAATAAAGTAGCTCGATGGTATTTGTTGAGTTTTTGGTCAAAATTTCGTTCACAATGATGGCCTTGTGCGATGGCACATCACTACGATAGTGGTGCGCCAAGAATTGTATTTCCACAAATCCTTTATCGTTCAATTTGCTCTCTTAAATACCGCATAACACTCAAATAATGTTCTTTATTTTTTGTTTGACCTTCCAGCAAGAATTCCGAGTGCATAACATCGCGATAGTCAAAGAAAACAGTCAATATGACTTAGAATTTTGATCGACGTTAGCGTGTTTTTTTCTATTTCGGTTCTATTTGTTTATCTGACTGTCATGTAAATCGTCAGCAGTAACAAACCTTTTCATGAATCTTGGGTCAGAATTGACTCGTTCTAGCATGTCCTCAGCGGCTCTTATGCGATTGAGTTTATGGAAAAAATTCACGTCTTTTGGGACTAGTCGAGCGGCAACATGTTTCATGTTTCACCCAATTGATTATTAAAAATAGTACGGATCGGCTCATAAAACACAGAAAGTTAACTACCTCTCTCAAATTTGAATGAGGATTTTGAGTCACGTCTCCTTCACTTTTGCGATGTTAACTTCAGTTAAGACGTTGATGGCCTACCAGAGCGATGCAAATCTCGCTTTGTCCCACTCTTAAGCATGTGTTTTTGGTCAATTCACCGTAAGCCTTTTGTTACATTTTCAAGGACACGAAATTTCATTGACGATGATAAATTTAAAACAAACTCTTTGTTTGATATTTTTGTTCATTGTTAAATTCGCAATACGCACTAGATATGATCTAACTAACGTCTGTTTTCAATAATCTATATATCGATGGATGTGGCTACTAGAGATTAAATGTTGACATATTTTATAGGAGCTTATGTAAAATATACATCTCTAATAGTTGACACGGCCATGTTGAAAATGGCCGTAAAACATCAATGTATTTAATCTAAAAACCGGGCAAGTGCATTTTGGGCCACGCACAACGTAGGATTACATACCTACCCAACACAATAATGTGGTATAAGAAGTGGGTTTCCGGTTGTTTTTATTTCGAACTACAAACAACGTTATTTAAGTATCTATTTGTCAATGGTATTTGTACTATTTGTATTTTGTTACTTATCACTTGGTCGGTTGTTACTCGTTAACTTGCAAAACCTACTTAGCTGTAATACTTTTCCTTTTAATGTCATTTATTCTCTTCTTCTATTTTTATCTTTACATCACCCTAAGGTTGACTTGTAGAGAATGCTTCTAGCATGAAGTCTGCCTTTGTACATACAATTACTGTGCATAAAGTTTTTAAATAAATTAAAATATGTAGTATATATTTATTTATTTAAAAACTCTATGGCCAATTTTTTTCACATCTGTAAAAACAACTAGGTACTTAGCTGGCAGAGGGCTACAAAAAGTAAAATAAAATAAACGCGCGATTTGTACACATAATAGAATTTTATAAGCTATGGGTCTTCTATATAAATAATATACCTAGAATAACAAAAACAAATTACACATTTTGAACTTGTTGCCATGAAATAGTAGTTTTTATGTTTTATTCGGCACCAACTTCAAAATGTTTAATTTGTTTTTGTTATCCTAGGTATATTATTTTTTGCTTTTAAGTTGCCGTGTATTTATTTTTGAAGTCGGTAATTTTTTTTTGTAAATAAGTTTTTTATTTCTCACTTTTTAGTGTGTTGGTTTTTCAAAATCTTGCTTGCCCAATGCAGGGACGTTAATTGTTAAGGAGTTCACATGATAGTTTACTATCAGCTCTATTACATTGTGTAATAGTAGTATGACGAGAATAATGTGCTACTCAATACCATATTAAAGTAATTGAATCGCGAACCGTGAAATTTTGCGAAAATATATTTTCGCTCGTCATTTGTGGTCTTCATCATCAGTTTAACTTTACCAATTGGTGCTTTTTGAGAGTAAATACACGAATCCCTATGAAATATACGTTTTTTATATTTGAACATTTTGTGTCTTCATCAATTTGTCACTAAAGTTTGAAGTTTGGACATAATGACAAGTAGACGTATTGACAATTGGACGTATATTATCCGAATCCACCATAATCACTGTAGGTGTGCCTTTAATAATTGAAGAGTTCCCTCGATTTCTCCAGGATCCCATCATCAGATCGTGATCTCATGACAATGAAACCAACTTGGAATACCCCTTTCAAACACAAAAATATTTTTTCAAATCGGTCCAGCCGTCTTTGCGTAATCGGTGAACAAACATAAAAATAAATACGCACAGTCGAATTGAGAACCGAAATTCGTTAATATGAAGTTGTCAGTGTCTATACTTACGGTATGTTCGTATAAATTAATACCATTAATTCAAACATTATTAAATATTCATTTTTTTTGTTGTACTTATATGTGTACAACAATAAATATAAATTAAATATAAAAATAAATAAATTTGGATGACAGTATACTGGATTGCGTTCCGTTTTAAGTACTAACCAGTATAGCTAACTATAAAGGAACGACTTCGCAAATCAAATATTAAATTAACGTCACGCCTTACAGTGCTCCTCTGCTTATTAGAACATACCATTTGATCTTGAGGACTATACAACCCCTAACAAAAACCGATATAACTCAACCTCCACAATTTAGCTTTACTTGATCACAATTGATAGACTTTTGAGCCCTGTCAAAATGTTATGCTTTTATTCGTCTAGCCTCCCAGCATGCAAACAAATTATATTGTGCCATAAAGAACTACGTACCAAAAACAGAAATTGAATTTTGCACCATAAAATAATCATCCATTCCCATTTGTTTTGCGGTGAGATTTTTGAAATGTGAATCATTCGCTAATGCTTCTGCCTACACGCTGTAATTCATCACCGCGTGCGAATTGATGCTTCTTATCGATCAGCTGGAAATAGCCAATAGCTAAGTGGCATTATTCAGAAATGTGTGACGTATTCACACCGATATGAGACAGTGCTCGGGCGCTTAGTTACGATTTCACTCAATCGAAGTCAATGTTTCTGTAAACACGTTTGTTTTCTGCTCAATTGCTAGTTTTGTTGTCGAATTGGGCATTCATACGAACGAGCCCACTGATTTGTCAAATAAATAATGTATAGTAATCTTATCACTCAGACGTTATAAACATTTATTTCAACGAACTTTTATCTTTTTTTGTTTATGTCGATATTGCAAAGTTCCATAAGTTTCCATTGTAATATCGATAGGAATGGTTTAAAAATCGTGAAATCAAATTATATATGAGATGAAGATATCACTGTTATAACCGACATCATTAAAGAATAAGTTGTGTTGTTTATTGTTGATTGGTTGCTTAAATACACTTGTGCCTATCGCTAGAGCTCATAAGCGCCACCGCCGAGCACCGGCGCCGCGCGCCTTCCTCGGCGTTCGCCGGAAGATCTTTATCTCTACTCATAACCTACTAGGTGGTCCGCCTCTCTCCTCTCTGCTCCCATTACCGGCCCCTCGATATGGAACCGCCATAAATATTAAGATATAGTTACGTAATGGAGTATGTTCACATAAAATCTACGGTGTGTGATGGTGTGCCAGCTAAATTCTAAAAAACGAAATAGGTGGTGAAAAAAGTGTGTACGATCAATTTAATACTTAATGCCAAAAAATGATATCAATTTTTATAAGTTTGTTTCACAACAATAGTAAATGAGCCACGAATAAGTCGTCGGTCTTGTAGGTACTCTCCCCCCATTCGAATGCATTGGGTCACCTCTGTGCCCTAAGTCTGGATTGCGTTGTGAGATTATGTAAAGAGGCATCCTTGCCAAGTAGACAGCGAGTGACCGAAGAACTTGGCACCAATTTTCACTTTAATATTTAAGTAGGGTATGAACTACGCACGGTAGCTGGAATAAAAGGATGAGATAACGAGTCGGTCGCGCAAAGTTTAAGTCGACGCGATAGTGATTAGAGATAAGGAGCTTTGTATCGCTGTTGTGGAGGCTGGAGGCCGGCACAAATACTACCACACACGTATTGTTTGGACCCTCGCCAGTTCGCCACTTTAGCCCAGCGCGCGACGAGCGGCTGTAGGTAGGTAGGTACCTACAGCGTGGAAACATCCGTGCTCGGATTACATAGTTTATATTTATTGTATTTGTGCGATAATCTTGTTCTGTAGTCATTGGAATCGTATCAGTGAATTTATTTGTATAGTTACACATATTTAAGAAAGTTATGTTAGACTTTGTACCGTTTTAACGAATTCATTTTTAAATAAAATGCTAAACACATGTATGCTAAACAATGTATAAATTGTAGAGGGGGTTGCCACAATAGGTACATTAATTCTCAGGTAAAGATTCTCAGTTACCTTCCCAAAGAACGACATCACTAAGTATAATTTGTTCACCAACAGTATGCCACTGATACGCGGCTCTCAATTCCTACAGTAAACACCCTGTTATGATAGGTGGTGCTCAACCGGTCAGTTGACGGCTAACATAATATAGGCAGTAACAATATGAATGCCGTGTATTGACAACACGAGGGGTACACGTTCACTAGATAGTTTACGTTCAATTTAGCCGCACGTACTTCAATCGGTTCTCAACAGATTCGGTGCCGTGCATGCGGGTCATAAGCGATTATCACACTGCTCCTTACAGGCAACGGAGAGCGTGCTCCGTAGCCAAAAAGGTGAAACGTGAACCCTGATAGTTTCGTCATGTCCGTCCGTCTGTCTATCCATTCATACGTCTCAGGCATTTTAATCAAAAATTACACAATATATATGTAAATGAAATTTTAAGTAGTAGGTGTCTTGTATAAACCGCTGCTTAATTCGATAGTTAAGTAATAAAAATAAATTTAAGTTCGTAATTTTTTTTACACATTGTAGAATTTTATAAGCCCTGGCGACCGAGTCAGTGGTGGTATAACCACTCCATCAACTAGGCTGTCATGGGCCCTGGGTCTAAATAACCCAAAAAGAGTGACTCGAGGAATTATGATAGTTCCAAAAACCAACATATTGGTGGTATCGACGTGAACCCACTCCGAAGACAAGCCATAGAGCTTTGCTGGAGGGGTTAACAGGATTGCTAGTAATGTGAGACCACAATCCCACATTGCTAGTTATCTTCAAAATAAAAAAAGAGAGAATCCCTCCCTGAGCACGTCTCAGGCAGCCCTAATCTGAGCCCCGTATCTGGGGGGAAGGGGGGCAAAATTTTGCTCACTACATCATTTGAAGATGGAGAAACACCCCAGCCTATTCATAACAAGATCTAGAAGCACATATCTAGGTTCATTGAACAACCAAACCACAAGCAAACTACTACCTCTACCACATGTGCAATTAGAAATTGGTTTTACCAACAAACTCCAGAGTACAGATGTTGATGCATATGAAAAGGTAATAAGAGAAAACCGCAACATCCCGGCCCAATGCAAAATATGCCTAGGACCACACGCTGCTAACTACAAAGGGTGCCAAGTTTACAGAGAAATATTGACTAGGAAAAGCAATACCTCAAGAAGACATCCTTCACCAATAACAAGTAATGAAGCCCCAAATGAACAAGATTATTTACAAAAAAAAACAGAACACTACAAAACAAAATGTCACAGCCATATTTACCAACTCCAAAGTAATTTAGCAAAGCAATCTTATGCTAGAGCTGCAAAATTACAATTTATCAAGAACAAAATAAAACTTAAAAATTCCCAACCTCGAAGACATGAAATCTGAAGAAAATAACGCAACACATTTTAGTCATCTTGAAAATATACTTCTAAAACAGTCTGAAAAGTTTGACTTCCTCTTACAACAGATGAATGCCCTATTGGACCTCTTGAAAACATTAAGCAGCAAAATGGTAAAATGATTGCCATAAAAATGGCTGCTTGGAACATAAATTACCTGGCTCCTAATACAAATGAGTTAGAGACCTTAATACATCTTCACAAACTTGATATTAAACTAGTGTCCAAAACTCATTGTACATCACAAAGTTCAAAAACAATTAAAAATTAAAATATCCGGTCATAAATATTGTTACTTAAAACTTTTCTTTTTTTCAACTTTTTAATTACTTTGAATTTAGGACGCGTTTATTATTTTAAAAAGTTTTTTCGATTTCGTGTCATTTCACATATTTTTTTCGTGTTCATTATCAAATTACAATAGGGATTGGGGTGTTAAAGAAAATGGGATTGCGGTGATCGCCTTACACAAAGTGGGTATGGAGCCGTAGGTTATATTCCAGACACTTGAAAGCTTGGTATCAGCGGTATGTTCGTATATCGTACTATCAACAGATACAACAACACTTCCTCTGTCGAAAACCATAAAAGATCGCGGCGGCCGCGTTCTGTTAGAACTACAAGGGCTGTTAAAGCCAGAATTCATCATAATTTCTCGCGATAAGATTTTTTTCTTCCTAATGGAGGAAGCAATAAATCTTATCGCGAGAGGGAGAGACTCTGTCGCGTATTATAAAACAAGACCTGAAGCTCTACGTGATAGACTTTTTTGTAATGAAGGAATTATCCTGCTGCCAACTGCTTCGAAAATCATATAGTATACTTTACTGTTCTTTTCAATTCAGCTTTAAGAATTGGGTATTTTACAGCTTTATGGAAGGTATCGCATGTGATCATGATACCAAAACCTAGAAGGCCTCCTAACGAAGTCAACTCCTACAGACCCATTAGCTTACTGCCAATAGTTTCAAAATTATTTGAAAAAAAAAACCTTTTGAAAGAACACTTTGGGTTACTGATGAAAGGTCCATTATACCAGATCACAAATTTGGATTTAGGCAACGACATGGAACGATCGAAAAAATACATAGAGTATATCACACAATTAGGAATTCACTAGAAAAAAAGGAATACTGCTCTGCAGCATTCTTAGATGTACAACAGGCACTTGGCAAGGTGTGCCACCAAGGGCTGCTATATAAGTCAAATCAAATCTTACTTACCACATACTTTCTATAACATCCTACAGTCTTACCTGTCAGAAAGGATATTTCAAGTAAGGGTGAGCAACAGCACATCCTCTTTCATTGACATCCAGGCTGGTGTTCCCCAGGGCTCAGTTCTCGGCCCTTTACTGTATACACTGTTCACTGCAAACTTACCACAAACTCCTAGAGCAACCATAGCTACATATGCCAATGACACCGCTATTCTTGCGTCGAACTCTAGCCCTAGAATAGCATCACTGGAGTTGCATAACGTCTTAACCAAATACAAAAGTAGTTAAAAAAATGGTGCATCAAAACGAGTGCTTCAATGTCTGGCCACATAATATTTGCTCTTAGGAGAGAAGATTGTCCATCAGTCAAGTTAGGTGAGGATCCTCTTCCACCAAAGATTGTGCTCCCTTTCCCTTATCTTTTATACCGCATGGCTCAAAAATGTGCCATGAAGATGTGCTCTTTTGCTGGTGCACTTTTTCAGATAGTATTTTTTCATATGTAGTGCATATTTTTCTAGAAACAACTGCGGAACCCTACACTGAGCATGGTCTGACATGCTCTTGTCCTGTTTTTTAATGTTAAATCAGAAGTACATCTGTTTGTATGAATAACACACTGGCAAAGCTTATAATGACGGGGTAGCGTAGGAGAGCTTCACGCGTGATTATCGCGTTTTCCCCCACGGAGAAGCAGGGCTAGACCCAGGGTACAGTACTAAATAATATAGATTTGAACTCTATAATATCGCATAGATACTTAAATTTAAACTACTACGCAGTAAATTCTGCGCGATGCCGCAGTTCTGCTGACCCCGCGCAGAGTACATGCGGTGACGCCAATTTGCATCTCTACTACTGTGTGCGTGATTTTAATGTCCATCACCCCGTTGCGGGACGTTGAGCAGTGTGATAATCGCCTTAGTCTCATGCGCTCGAAGCCGAGATGCGTGTACACAGACAGGTGTCCGATTGACAGCTGATTGATTTGCACGCGAGCCTACATTATAAGGCGGACGCAGAGCAATGTTGGGCAGATGTTACACGAACAAAGCGTCGCTACAAAGAATCGCGCAATTGCCGTCGCGCGTCAGATGTACTCGTAACACGTACTAAAGTAGCAGTTGGCACACTGTTCCAAGCTACTAAATGTTTATAATAGTATCATTAGTGCGGCGGCCAGAACAGTTGGCTGTTTTTGCTCTAGGACAGGTACGTGATTCCTTGTTATTTGAGGTGGTGTAATATACTTAATGTTGTTTCAAAATGCTTAAATTTATTTATTTTTCACGCAATCATACACCTCTTCCTTGCGGCACATTGATGGTTATTTAAAAATTCCTATTATTTCCACTGTTACTTATTTAAATTATGCATTGTTTTACCCCTAATTGTTTATGTATATACGCACACCATTCGCGTGAATATCGATGTTACTAGATCAAGTACGCGTCGAATGGGTGAGCGCTTGCGTGCTTTGTACGTGATGTACACCATTGACTGCCTCTGTGGCACCGTGGGAGTGTATCCGACTGCTACGCAAGAGGTCGTGGGTTCGATCCCCACCCAGGATAAAACTTTGTGTGATGAGCACGATGGTTTATTCTGTGTCTGGGTGTTATTTATCTATAATATGTATTTAGAAATATTTAAGTATGTTTATCTTTTGTCTGGTTACCATAGTACAAGCTCTGCTTAGTTTGGGATCAGATAGCTTTATGTGAGTTGTCCCGAGATATTATTATTATATAGTATTATTGGTTTCAGAAATATAAAATATGATGTACATCTTAGACAGTACATAGCATGCAGTGCTGAAACGAAGCAGGCGCTTACTGTGTGTAAGCGCCTGCTTCGTGTCAGCACTAGGCTCGCGTGACAGCGCGCGGCGCACCTACGGAGCTAACGTCGAGCTAGTTCATCCACCTATTCAACCAATATTTAGAACACTCGCAGCTGTAATAGAGCCAATAAACTCCAGTCTATTGATAAAAATACGAATCGAAATAAATCCTGATTAAATTTAACGTTCTTTGTCATTTGGGACTTTGGTGAGTTTTTCAATTTCATCCGAGACTCTACGGTCTTTTATCGCCAATACTATACATCTAGTAAATGCCAGTTATTGTCCCTATTCAAGAACATACCTACAACTAAGGAAAGCTTTTCTCTAATCTGCATTCTATTTTATAAACTTCAAAATAGAAACGAGGAGCTCCATCGTGATCTGAAGGTAGACCTTGTTGCAAAAAATATTATATTTTAATAAAAATCTACAGAAGCTCATGAATGATGATGACTTCTTAAACATATGAACGTAGAGGCTATCCAGCTCCTTGAAATCACGGACAAAAAAATGATTAAAGTAATTTTTATAGGCATTTCTTACTTGTATGCAATTATTGTATTTCTTCAATTACTTTACAAATATAATAATTGCATTTTTTGAAAGATATAATAATTTGAAGTCCAGACCCAGGAATCGAACCCGAGACTTCCGTAGCCAAACCGGGGCTAGAAGCGAATCACCTATCTGGACTAGGTTACTAGACCTCAAATTTATCTATCCCTTGATGCTCGCGAGATCGGGCTCTCTATAACGAAGCAATAACAAAAGCCGTGATAGTTCTTTAACTACCGGCTAGATGGCGCATGTGAGGGGGTCGATTCCTGGGTCTGGACTTCAAATTTTTCTATCTAATTGTAAAAAAAAAAAGATTAGCTGTTATTAGTAAGCTTGTAAAGCTATGATAGTTTTCCTTTTAATTTAATTTAATATATAATTAACGTGAATTTAATCACATACTCAATATCAAGTATTTAGCTGAATGGGGTCGAGGGGGAGGACACTTGACTCTAACAAAAGTTTGTACTTTAAAGCTTAATATTTCACAAACGGATCCCTAAACGGTTTTAAAGGGCCTATCTAATGATACCCTACACAATAGGGTAGGTAAAAAAAAAACACCTCTCTACTTTACATATAGGGGAGGTACAATACATTTTTTTTTCACTTTGTTGGCATATGTTATATGTGTATCCATGCAAAATTCAGCCTTCTTTCTAGCACAAACAGTTTTTTGGCTATTTTTTGGTTATTGGCTACGGAACCCTAAAATGTACATAGTAACATAAAAATGTATAGGTACATTTTTAAATTAGTTACAAATGAGATGGGTAGGTTACGAAGGTACATTAAGAATTGTTACTCATACAATATTTAAGGCGCCTTGCCACTTAAACTTGGTAAAAACTTGTAACTTTAGCAGCAATTATATGCAGGTTGTTTCTATGTTTTGTGTGCAGTCGTGTTTTTTATTTTTTTTAATATTTGTTATTCAACTTTTGAACTTTAACAATGAGTCCTTAAAGCTACACGTCCACCGCATCGTAATCGGAGCGCCTCGCGTCGATCTGCGTTGCAGAAAAGCCGATCCAGTGCACGCTGTTCGTAGTAATCAATAAGCAACAAATCTGTACGCTCCGATTCCGATGCGGTGGACGCGCAGCTTTAATTTGATACCTATATTGCTGCATTTAAAACAACTTTTTTTCACATTTTTCATCAGCGGTGTTTGTTTCTTTTTTACATCACTTATCGAAGAACACTTGGGCGATTAAGACAAATCTCATCATCAAAGATTTTACTAAGTATATCAAATAACCCACGCAAGACCATATCCCACATCCCAAACGGAGGAAAGCCTCTACTATAGCAACCAGACAACTGATACTCGTAAACATACTGAGATAATTCTAAACACATTGTATCAAATCAATCAAAATTTCTTTATTTACATAGGAAGCATAATACTACACTTGTGAAAGGCCATGATTCTACATATTGTACATACTACAAACCTGTTCGCAAGCTATAAAAAACTTTTCGTTTGTTTTCATGTTACACTATACCGTTTTCATAACGGTTTTTCAATGTATTGTTTTGCCCCTTATATGGCTCTCATGTTCAAAAGTCAATCTTCTAATAGTCTAAGTTTTTCTGTAATCTATGGATTAAGATCTATATCTTTCGTATTTTTGCGCTATAACGTGAATTTTTGTGAACAATCTACGTACATTTTTTAGTAGGTATTAAATGCGCAATTTTCCAGACGATTAATATAAGCAGACAGATTTGAAGTGTAGTTTTGCGTGTTACTTATTTTTAGCGCAAACTATCAAGTTCTTATACATAAACAAAACATCTTGTTTTATTTAAACATTCAGCTTATTATTCTTATCATCATAATCATAATATTAATTTACTTTAAACATGGTGTTCGGAGATGTTACTTAAGCATAATTCCTACATACATGTTTAGCAACAAATACACTTATACTTTTATTAAATAAATTATCTAAAATTTTCTATCAATAAATTCACATTATATCTTTTACATTAAAAAAAAATGACACCTACCGCATGGATAGGTGACATTTTATGTAGCTTCATCATTTCATGTAGCTTTGTTTTAAACATTAAAAGACTCACTATTTTTAAATTGCTTGGTAATGTATTATAGACTTAGTAGTACTTATACATAGTGCTACAGCTCCTCTTGTATTTTGTGGAACTAGATATCATTTAAACGACGGATTTATCTCATTAGCCGTTTTGAAAACTCGTTAAAAACTCTGTTTTTCCATACGAATGTACAGCTTTCAAAAATGTATAGCAAGGGTAGCTGTAACAAACAAAGCTCTTTAAAAATTAGCTAACATGATTTGTAATGCATTTTTTTTTTGTGCGACAAATGGCCGGTATATACCTGTGCTATTTCCCCACACAACAAGCCCATAGCGCAGAATTGATTCTACAGATGTGATAGCTGTTCTGAGATTAGATGAAGCGGCGGTAGCCTAATGGCTAAGGCATCGGTCTCGCAAACGTGAGGTCGCGGGTTCGAATCCTACCCATTATACTACCGACGTGAACCCACTCCTTTTTTTTTTTTTTTTTTTTTATGGCCGTAAAAAATGCCTAACGCACACCTCCAGCACCCGGGGCAGACGCTGGAGGTAGTGTGGGACCTGCCCCCACTAAAAAATCGGCCGTGTACCAACTCGCCACTTTCACGGATAGGCCGCCGGAATTTGCTACGTGAACCCACTCCTAACACAAGCCTTTGCTTAGCTGGAGGGGTTGACAAGATTGCTAGTAATCTGGGACTCAATCCCATATTGCTAGTTATTCTGACAGATAGATATTTCTGATATAGTTTCAAGCATCTGAACCAATTTGCGAATTTTTTTTTCCACCAGACACCTCTTCCATGCCTTCTCGTTTGCTGGTAGCGCGTCTTCTGGCGATGAACACTGTATCCCTTTCAGCCGATTTTTTATTTTAGGGAATAAAAAGAAGTCACATGGTGCCAGATCAGGACTGTAAGGAGGATGACCCAAGACTTTGACCGGTGTGGTGTCTAGGAATTCTCGTTTATTAATTGTATTTCTAGCGCTGAGTGCGCGGTCGCGTTGTTATGGTGAAGCAGTATCCCGCGAAGCCCGGTGTTCCGTCGCAAATAATAAATTTGACAAAAAAGAAAGACATTCAAACAATGAAACTTAGGATAGCAATCTAATCTTAAAACCAGCATGTACCAAATACGGAAAAAAGAGTCTTATGCACGTCGCCCCGTTAAATAACCACACCACTCCTTATGGACATTAAAGAATCATAATCTATTTATACTTTAAAAAAACACTGAATAAACAAGAAATAAAAGCATTAAAAATAGTAAAACTTCCAAAAAAACAACTGAAAATGTAGATAATGTTATTTCTAGTTGAACATACTAAAATGTTACATCTTTGCATTACGATTTCTGTCGTCGTCTACGCTCGAGTTTGTGAGGGTATTTTGCAAAATATTTTGTCAATCATTATTATTTTACTACCTACCGTTATTACTATATACCTACGCTCTCAAGTAATATTCTTAGTGATATATATATTTTTTTATTTATTTACTCCATTCTTACAACAACCATTACAGATTAAACCCAAAGCGATAGTGTAACAAAATAATAGTAGTACATATACTTACTACTAAATTCTATAACTTTTAATATATAATGATACCCTTGTGAATTCACTCAGAGTACAAATGAATAGGTCTAACTCCACGGCTATTAGGTTGAGGGTACGGAGTGCACGCGTTAGCAGAGCCTCGCTTAACAAATTAGTTCAAGCGCGTGGCACCGCCAACAGTCGCGGCTGTCTTCGACGCCACATGTATCATTGCACGCATAACCCCATCTGCGCTAAGATATCTGCATTATGCCCTTCCCCCTAAATAAGCTGAACATGCACGAAATGAGTGCCAGGTCTCTTGTGATTCTCAGCTCGTTATACCCCACCATGCCCATGACAAATAAAGTTGGGTACAGCAGTGGAAAGAACGGATATACACCATTAAAGTCGCAAGTATAAAAATCTTGCAAATTTATTTTGTACGCGCTCCAGCATGAGCCTATAGTTAGTTTCATGAGGAGCCCAAATGTCTGCGTTGCATTCAAGCTAACTCCTTACCAATGCATTATATAAGGCGATCACTGCTGTAATGTTGATAAAATTATGTACTAAGCGGAGCATGCAACCTAAGTTTCTATAAGCTTTTTTACAGCAGCGTATGATGTGATCTCTGAAGGTCAACTCGGTATTAAAATTAACTTCCAAGTCTTTTACTTCTGTTACCCTTTTCATTGAAATATCCTTGATGCAGTTATTATGCTGGATAGGACTACATACGCGGGAAAAGGTGACTGTCATTTCAAATTATTGAACTACAATAGGTTATTTTTGCTCCTGTTCACTAGCCTATCAATGTCCCTTTGTAATTTAACACAGTCATTCGACTTCTGCACTGCAAGAGATAATTTTAGGTCGTCTGCAAAGAGTAAACACCTGGCGTCTTTTTCCACTTGTGGAAGGTCATTTATCATCAGCAGAAACACAAGTGGACCTAGATTGCTGCCCTGACTTACCCCTGACCATGTGAAATACGGCTCAGACTCGTTTCCAGCATATTCAACATACTGTTGCCTAACTGACATATAACTGGCGAAAAAGTTCAGTAAATGTAGGTTGAAATCGACGCTCGCTAACTTCCTAAGCAACATATCATATTCAATTAGGTCAAATGCTTTTTGAAAATCGAAGTAAGCGGCCTCAATTTGTCCACCACCATCCACAGTTCGCACGACATGAGCCATATGACAAAGAAGATTAGTCGTCGTACTTTTTCCTGGTAAAAACCCGTGCTGAGTCTGTTAGTTGTGGCTTCACCTGCATCAATATGCTATTATAGATAACAGATTCTAATATTTTTGCCGCCGTTGACAATACTGCGGCAGTAGTAGTTTATTTAAACTCACCCACTAGCCTCTGTCACTGCCACACTCACGTGCGGCAGTTCCTTATTTTGATTCACCTGGGCTTTAGACATGAGGCATTTTATTGGAAGCGTTAATGGTTGCGGAAAAATTAAATGAATTTGACATTAAGTCGACAAAAGTTTTCTGTCGCAGCTATCGACTATGTTTATTCTTTGCTGCATCGCGCGCGTTGCACAGGGTGCACACTTTGCTGGTGTACGCTTCGTCGACGAGGCACACGTCGACGTTGCTTCGTCTGGTTCGCAATCGATGCAGTAGATCGTTGTGTTTAAACTTTTGAGCACTGTAGCGGTCCATGTTCACGAAATTAACTCACGCCTTGTTCATTTGGCGAACGCTTGTCTGGTCAGCTTGCTTGTGCGACTCATGTCGTGAACTGAACCATTTCTTAGTGTTTCGACAGGTCAGTTGAACGCCGCAGTCTCGTTCGACGTGTACGCGGTCGGCGGCTTTTAAGAGTTCGACTCGACGCAGGATTCGGTTACGGTAGCGTTCTCTCTTCCACTTGAACGTGTGCCCCCATCGGTTGGTCATGCATTTGAATCCGGTTCAGAGTCGCACGCAGCGATCAGTACTCGGCTGCCGGGATCCACCGCCATGATTCGGTCCTCAACGAAGTTATTGTGCTGTGGCGATTTTCACCACTCTGGTATAGTCGAATGTTTATCGCCCAAAACGTTAATAGTTCCATTTCCATCGTAGTGGTGTATCGAGGATCGGTGATCTGATTCCGGATCATGGGGTCGAATCGCTCGGCGTGCGACCCTTTCCTTTCAGTGTATAGACGTAGTTCATTACGTCTTGAAAGCTACGGACGCTATTACCGTCCGAGTATGTGCTCCAACAGTGGTTGACGAACACTCCGAGCAGTATGTACTTGTACCTACACGCGTGACACTTCAACCATATGTTCGCGAAGCGCCGTGATCAGTCGTTTGCGCCGTTCTCT
Organism: Herminia tarsipennalis; assembly: GCA_945859575.2. Taxonomy (NCBI): domain Eukaryota; kingdom Metazoa; phylum Arthropoda; class Insecta; order Lepidoptera; family Erebidae; genus Herminia; species Herminia tarsipennalis. The sequence continues at coordinate 40,342,395 of OX243830.2, forward strand.
CTCTAGCAGTGGACATATAACTCATTCGAAACCTATTTTAACAACGTTGACATCTAAGTCTTCTGCGATATAATACGTCTGGAACATTGTCTAATCGGTGATAAATAATTAGCAGAGGATTTGCCACGGCACTGTAATGAAGAAATCGATTATCCAATCGCCTTATGTAGGCCCCGCGGTGCGCTGATAAGGATTCACGTACGCACGTACGTTATGTACTTTATATAGAACACTGGGATTTATGATGCTAGATGCCCAGTTGTTGAATGTGTGTTGTAGTCATGGAATCAATAAACAATACGCAAATACTCATACTCAAGACTCAAAGTGTTGTTATGTGTTGTTGTGACTGGGGGAGAGGGTATACTTCACTTGTTTATGAGCTTTAGGGAAAATGATCACCCATCACAAATTCACACATGCACACAAACTCGCCCTTATCGAGGTGGTATTACATTCCTTTTGCTCTATCCCGCTGATGTGTAACGCTCTGTTAAGGTGCTATTTAGCGCATTACTGCCGTGTTCGTAATTCAGAATTACTGAGATATACGACAATACGCTTGTGTTATGACTGTATGGTTCCACGATTTTCATGTCTTCATTACCAGGTTTGATTAGATTATTGCAGCTATATTGTCAGTTTAAAATACATCAACATTTACGTGTTTAGGTATCCGTAATGGATGTTAAATGACGAATATCAGTTCGATCTATCAGATAGATAGATCAATGACAGTTTTGTACTTACGAGATTTGTAACAAATGTGCTTTAAGATTCCCAGAAGTGTTAAAATGTATTCGCGAAAATATAGTAATAAGTAAACCATGAGGTGCTTTATAATTTCAGCCAGACGAATGTGAATGATTAAAAGTATGTGATGGGTAGGTAGGCAAGTATCGCTTTGCATCTCACAATCATGAGTAAGTGTACATTATTTACTCCTCCTTTAAACCGGTCACTCCGCAGTAGTACCCTCGCTCAACGTTTCTTGATCGTCATTTATTACCGCTATGTACATAAATCGACCTCACGAGTAAGTAATTAACTAACGCGAGCTTAAAATGCTACGTTATTAGGATTTTCATTGCGAACGTAAAGTAGTTAACATAGGAATAATATGGGTCCAGTATCGTCGATAATGAGTTCAGCTTTTAATTGCCGCGCCGCCTATACTCTTGACCTCACTCCTCTTTCCCACCATAAATGACCACTGAAGGAGATTTTTAACTACCGTGTTCGCTTTTTTATTGAATGCAGAAAAATATACACACATAACCGCTTAATATTCCACATGTGGCCAGTTACATGTTATCTATCACCCGCAACTTCGTTTGCGTAAAATTCCCGGTTTTGCAACATTTTTCATTGCTGCTCTGCCCCTATTGGTTGTGGCGTGATGTTATAAAGTCAACAGTGAAATATTTTTTCAATTTAAACAAGTACATAGTTCCTGAGATTATCTCATTCAAACAAACAAATAAACAAACAAATTCTTCAGCTTTATAAGATTAAAAGTAAACAGGTAATAACTTTCAAAGAAACCGCTAAAACATTTTAGTGACGTATTTAGAAGCTACTGAATGCCTTGCCTAAAAGGATATCAAATGATTGTTTCCGTCTTTAAAAGATTTTCCAAACTCACTAAAAACTATAAAATCCTAAATGTCACGAAGAATAGTAAAGCTGAACAGGTTTTATTGCACGTTCAGAATGTAGAACATAAAATAAATCAGTACTGTTAGCTCCACTTGAGGGACGTAATTAGAGAAAGGTGATAAACCAAACAACGTTAACCTTTCGCTTTAAAATATAATGTTTATACACTTTTGATGTTTCTCCCTAAAGTCATTAATAAGAGTGTTTTTTGAACTCGGTAGGTAATTGACAAAAGGTATACTTATTTCATGTACTCGTATAATGTTACTTAAAGTATCAGGCTCATAAATGTTTCATTGACATTATTTTCTAAGAACAACTTTTGTCTGCTAAATGTTTTAATATTCAATTCGTCATAGGTAACGCCGTTTGTCAGGAGTTATAATTACAAGAATAATATTCAAAATAATGTAGTTACATGTGCAGTCTCAATGTAATAGCTGCCGTGTGCGCGGGTTGTTCCTCAGCATAATCGCGTTAGCAGCGCGCCGCTCGGCGACGGAGCGCGGCGAGACGCGACTCTTTGACATGCAAATAGTGACGGGCCGCTCAGCAGTGCACCTCGCGGCGCCGCGCCGCCAGCGCCGCCATCGTCGAGCGCTAATACTCACTTATTGCATAATGCATTCACAGCGCGTGACTTTAAGCTACCTGCTCATAGCTTGACGTCTACTAAGTACGTTCCATACCTACTACACAATTTGATGGCAATACAACCTTAAGGTATACATTTTTGATGGGCTTATATGATACTACTCTACCTACTACTTGTAATATCTAACTTGTTGAACTACCTTTTCGTCCAGAAAACTATAAACATAACGTACATGGCTTTGGGAAAAATAAGATAATGGTGTACTGTGACATGTGGGTCGAAGATAATCCACCTCTCTCACGTTAGACCTCATTGTAGTAGATGAAACGCAATAACAGAATAAAAAGAAAGATGTCATTCGAGAACTGCGAGTTTCATGGCCGACCGATTCGGGTCGTTTAAATGTGATTAGAATTATATAAAATATTAATAGTGGATTAAGAAATGTGTTTTATAGAATATGTGTAAAGTATAGGCTAATAACGAATGGTCATCTGGCAACACTGCCTATGCTATGACGTAATATCCAACCATTGTATTGTACAAGTCGTATGTCATTAAAACACCGCTTACTTATTCCAATCCAATGTTTTATTAAGAACCTAACGTTACATGGTGTCAGAAGTGTAAACAAAGTTAAAAACAAAAATAAATAAGTAAGAAAGTTGTAAAATGGCTACGAACGACGCAGTATCTGGAATTAAGCCGCCAGCTAACCTACAAATTGACTCTGAGATATCAACGTGCAGGAAAAATTGGTTACAACAATTTGAGTGGTATGTTACTGCTATTCAACTTGATAAAAAGCCAGCCGAGGTCCAAGCAGCAACATTTATGGCTGTGATTGGCTCAGATGCCATCGAAATATACAACAGTTTCAATCTCAATGACAATGAAAAAAATAACCTGCAAATCGTCAAAAATAAGTTCAAAGAATATTTCGCGCCAAAGACAAACATATCATTTGAAAGATATATATTTTTCAAGATAGAACAAAATGAAGACGAACAATTTAACGAGTTTTTAACTAAAATAAAAACTCAGGCAAGCAAATGTGAATTCGACAATCTGCTTGACGAAATGTTAAAAGACAAGATAGTATTTGAAATTAGATCTAATCAAGTAAGAGAGAAATTATTAACAGAAGACAAACTAGACTTAACAAAAGCGATAACTATCTGCAAAACCAGTGAACAAGCTTCTAAACAACTGGACGAGTTTGAAGGTAAAAATAAAGTAGAAAAAGTCTCAGTAGTGAAAAATATGAATGCCAAAAGAGGACAAAACAAGAATTTTGACTGCAGAAGATGTGGTACAAACCATAAACCGAGAGAGTGCCCAGCTTTTAACAAACCATGTACTAAATGCAATAAATATGGTCATTTTGCTAAAATGTGCAGAACTAACAACAAATATGATACTAAACAGAAGAATAGAGTAAATGCATTAGAAGAAAGCTCAAATTCAGAAGACGATGTATACATATCTGCCATAAGTGCTGGAGAAAAGAAAAATTGGACAGAAAAAATACAAGTTGGTAATGTTAAATTTACAGTTAAACTAGATACAGGAGCAGAATGCAATGTACTACCGAGACATTTGATAGACAAAACAAAAGCAAATATGAAAGCAAGCCGAACAAGAAACTCAATAAGTTACACAGAGGATAAAATGGCAGTTTTGGGTGAAACAGAGTTACTATGCAAACTGAAAAATACAGAAACAAACATTGTATTTAAGGTAGTTCAAGAAAAAGTTACACCAATCCTCGGACTTGATACCTGTGAGAAATTAGGACTAATTGCAAGAGTCAAAACTTTGAAAGAAAGTAAGTGCACAGGAGATATATTTGAAGGCTTAGGCTGTTATAAGGATTATGAGTATGATATTGACCTGATTGAGAACCCAAAACTTGAAATAAAACCGTCAAGAAGAATTCCACATGCCATAAGAGATGAGGTAAAACAAGAACTTGACAGAATGGTGAAGTTAGATGTCATAAAACCAGAAACAGAGCCTACTCCTGCTGTAAGCCCTATGGTAGTTGTCAAACAAAAAGGTAAAATAAGAATATGTATAGATCCATCAGATGTGAACAAAAATATCTTGAGACGTCATTTTCCACTTACCACAGTAGAAGAGATTACTGCTGACATCAAAGATTCTAAATTCTTTGCACTGCTTGATTGTACAAAAGGATTCTGGCAAATTAAGCTATCAGAAAGAACACAAAAAATATGAACATTTGCTACCCCATGGGGAAGATATTCGTTCAAGAGGCTCCCCTTTGGAGTGTCGTCAGCACCTGAAATATTCCAAGAAATTTTGACAAATTTACTCAGTAAATTCAAAAATGTGAGGGTATCAATTGATGACATTTTCATACATGCAAAGAGCAGAGAAGAACTACGCAAAACTGTTGGTGAAGTGATCGAAGTTCTAAATAAATCAGGCTTCACACTTAACAAAAACAAGAGGATCCTTGAAGCACAAAGAATAAAATTCTTAGGACACATTGTTTCAGCTAACAGATTAGAAGCAGACCCGGACAAAGTGGAAGCCATACGGACAAAGGAATAATCACTTACCTAAACAAATTTATCCCTAACATGTCGGACTTAACAAATCCACTAGAGAGAGATTTACTACATAAAAATGCAAGTTTCACATGGGAAAGTCATCACCAGGAAGCGCTCAACAAAATAAAAAAAGTACTACAGAGTCCCCCAGTACTCAGACTATATGATGTTAACGAACCCGTAACTTTAACTGTAGATGCAAGTTCAAAAAATCTTGGAGCTGCACTTCTTCAAGAAGGACAACCAATAGCATATGGAGCAAGAGCACTATCAAAATCCGAACAAAACTATCCACAAATAGAGAAAGAAGCACTAGCTATATTGTTTGGATGTAAGAAGTTCCATGAATATATTTATGGTAAAGAACAACACAACACACAGTAACAGTGGAATCAGACCACAAACCACTTGAACCAATTTTCAAAAAAAACATACAAACGGCTCCAGCGAGGTTGCAACGCATAATGTTTAGTCTCTCACCATACTCACCAAAAGTTATATTTAAAAAGGGCACAGAAATACCTTTAGCAGACTTTCTGAGTCGTGACTGCGATGCATCAAACCTAAAATATGAGCCAGAAGAAAATTTAAAAATTGCTGTTATACTACCTATGTGACTAGATGCTAAAGAAGAGTTAATTAATGCTACAAAAGAAGAATTACATTTACAGTTACTTCTTAAAATAATAATGCAAGGATTTCCAGAAAATGTCAATGATCTACCTACAGAACTACAACATTATTTTAACTTCAAAGAAGAACTAAGTTATCTTAAAGGAATTATCTACAAAGGCAATAAAATTGTAGTACCAAAATCACAAACACCTAAAATGTTAAAGAACATTCATCAAGGACATCTAGGGATACAAAGCTGTTTAAGAAGAGACAATTCGACAATTTCTTTACTGGAAAGGACAATATGATGATATTATAAAACTAGTCAGGGGTTGCTCTATCTGTGAACAAACACATAGAGACAATATTAAAGACACTGTGCTAGTTAAACAGATTCCTACACTTCCATGGCAAATAGTTGCATCAGATCTATTTGAGTTAAAAGGAAAAACTTACCTTGTAATCTGCGACAGTTACTCTGGATACTTGGATTTTCAACAGCTAAAAGGTCAGACATCATATGAAGTAATTGAACAACTTAAAAGATGGTTTTCTGTACATGGAATACCAGAAGTGCTACAAACTGACAATGGAACACAATATAGGTATATGTCTAGAGAATTCAAGATCTTTCAGAAAGAATGGAGTTTCAACCATGTTACATCCAGTCCACATCACCATCAAGGCAATGGGCTTGCTGAAAAAGCTGTTCAAACTGTAAAGAACTTACTAAAAAAATGCAGTATTGATAAGTCAGATGTTCATCTTGCCTTATTAAACTGGAGAAATACACCACGAAATAATCAACTAGGGTCACCGAACCAACGGCTTTTCAGCAGAATTACAAGATCACCAATACCTACAAGTGATTACAATTTAAAACCAAAAATAATACAAGGAGTCACAGCTGAACTACAACGATTGAGAGAAAAGCAAGCTAACTATAGCAACAAACGCACTACAAAACCAGTCAATTTTGAAATCAATGATAAAGTCAGACACAAAGTTGCTCATCGACATTGGGAAGGCGCGAGAGTGGTAGAAAAGCCTGAAGGTCTACCAAGATCAGTTATAATTCAAACAGATCAAGGCCAAGTCCTACGAAGAAACTACAGTCATCTACATAAGACACAAGCAGACATAACCAGCAACAGAGTGGTAGTACCCGAAACTAAATATGCTGATGAACCAGCTGTACAACCGGGTCCAGTACAACCTCAATCACCAGCTGTTCCTGAATCACTCCCAGCATCTACACATTCATCACCAAGTACCCATAATCAAGTGCAGAAGTTTAGCCCAGCTCAAACAGCAATAGCACCACGATTATCAAAGTTTGGGCGAACAATTAAACCAGTAAATAGACTCAATCTTTAATAATACTTTATTTGATAATTATAAAAGGTTGCATTGTGTAATGTATCTTGTTACTTGGTTTAATGTATCACAAAAGTTGGGCAACCCTTATTTGTACTATTTAACATTTAATTGTATTCATAATATAACTATGTATAAAATAACTTTGTAACAATGATCAACATAACTAAGTAATACTTTAGGTAAATACTATAAATATTATAGTATGTAATCAGAATTAGTATTGAATTGTAATGCAAACTTTGAGTGATTTATGTTTGAGTTTAAACTAATTAAAACTAATGTTTCTAGCTTATTGTATAGAAAGGGAGATGTAAAGTATAGGCTAATAACGAATGGTCATCTGGCAACACTGCCTATGCTATGACGCAATATCCAACCATTGTATTGTACAAGTCGTATGTTAATAAAACATTGGATTGGAATAAGTAAGCTATTCCAATCCAATGTTTTATTAAGAACCTAACGTTACAATGTGAATTGATAATGATGTTGAAAATGTAATAGAAATGTTGAACTAATAAACAGTGTATTCGCTTTGGGGAAATCCAGAAGTTTAATTTAAAAGCCCGATGAAAGTTCTGAGGAACACCCCCGGTACCTGCTCAAGAGCTGGCCTGATTGTTACATGGTGGAGGCGCCGTCTTCGGCACAAAAGTAATAAGATAAAAAAAAATCGATAAAAAATAATAAAACCAAAATGGAATCGTTCACGGGATTGTACGAGTCCGTTGATGATTTCGTGGATCAATTCCAGATCATTTGTATTATTAACAAAATAACATCAGATGAAGAAAAAAATATATTTGTGGCGGCGTATCTAGCTGGACCAGCGCTATATTTTTATAAAACAGTGATCGAAGATTGAAAAAGCTTCGAGGATTTTGTTACTGTATTAAAGGCAGAATTCCCAAACCGTACAGATTATACGGAGAAATTTTATGAAAGGATGCAAGGGACAGAAGAGAATATTATATCTTTTTATTATGAGCTTTCTTATATCGCCACGAAAGGAAGAATAACAGATGATACGTTCATAAAAAAAATTCATATGAAATGCAATGAATTTTATAAAGATAAAATAGCGGCGATAGTTTTCTCGAACAGAGATCATTTAAAGAATACTGTAGTACAGCTACATAGAATTTATGGTGCAATGAATGACGAAGAACCGATAAACTTGAGTGTCAAGATGGAAAATGTCATGTCATCAAAATCTTCTCATTCTCATTCATCACATTTATCATGGCGGGTTAGACCTAGCCAACATAATAATATATATAACTGTTCAAGGTACAACAAGCACAAATTTGAAGCCTTCCGACGAGACGTCGCGAGCAAAGACGTCATCCTCAGCTTGATGTATTGAAGGGTAAACAAAACAAAGCTGCCGAGATTGCAGAAATGAATGAAAGCAATATTAAAGGTCGGTTGAGTCCATTTATTGATATAAATATTAATAACTTTTATATTCCGGCGTTAGTGGACACAGGTGCAGAAGTTTCGGTTGTATCGCACGAGTTTGCTAAGAATAACAATATGTCGATTAAATTGTCTGATATTTCCTTGAAAGCAGCGGACGGCACGATGTTAGTGGTGACTGGCAAGAGTCACATAGTTTTTTCTTGCGGGGACATGCAGTATGGAGTAGACGTTCTCGTGGTGGACAACCTACGTCGAGATATTATATTAGGCTGTGATTTTCTTTGTAAATATAATGTCTTAGTTGATTTTCAAAGAAGGTCCCTAATAAATTAATTCTAAGGACGAAAAAGTCCAATAGTATTACGAATTATAAGCGACGTGAATATATTTCATGACAGTTAAATGACGGCTGTAATTTTTTTCTGATTATCCTATGTTGAAGGGAATAATTATGAATTGTACATTTAGCCGACGGAAAGAAATGAAATAATGATTTGTCGATGCTAATGTTGCTTAGTAATATATTGTTTTTAATGTTTAACCTTGGTTATTGAGGGTGATTTTTATAGGATAATGTGCAGATAATAGCAGATAGTTGTTTTTAAAGGTGAGATTCAATTCTAATATTGTGTATTTTATTTTTCATGTACGAACACACGTTGATGGGAAGTCTTGCACTGATGAGGTCACATATCTGCGATTAGGTCAGACAAGATTTGGGGTGAATTTTTTTTATTTCTTTTTAAATGCGTAATATTGTATAATTGATTTAAACTTTGTTGTTAAAGGTGGTTTTTCAATTGGTGTATTAGAGATGGGGCGTTCTAATATGATTGTTTTATTTAATATGAAATAATCAATGGATGTGATCAGGTGATCACCGATGTCTCTATTGGCCAGTTGTTTAACCGTAATAAAATTGAAACTTGAGAATGGGTTTTCCTAAGATATATCAGTGCAGTATTTCCAGTCTGATTATTATCTATGGACAATTTATGATTGATGATTGATTTAATTTAGTTAAACATAAGTTTAGCTAGGTGATGAATCTGACGCTGGTGCTTCTTTTAAAGGCGTTTTTTTGCCCAGCATCATCGTATAACTGTTATGTAAAGTGTTTGTTGATATAAATGTTATTAGATTATAACAGTTATACGTTGTCTTTTGCATAGAGACAGATTAAAAGGGGGGGAAATAATATATCTCGCCTGAGTAGGATAAATTCTAGAGCTAGGAAACTTTATTTTCTATGTTGTATGTTATAAAAATTTTTTTTTTTTTGATAATTAATAAAAATAAAATATTTTTTTTACGGGGCCCCCGGCGTGTGACATGTGGGTCGAAGATAATCCACCTCTCTCACGTTAGACCTCATTGTAGTAGATGAAACGCAATAACAGAATAAAAAGAAAGATGTCATTCGAGAATTGCGAGTTTCATGGCCGACCGATTTGGGTCGTTTAAATGTGATTAGAATTATATAAAATATTAATAGTGGATTAAGAAATGTGTTTTATAGAATATGTGAATTGATAATGATGTTAATATAAATGTAATAGAAATGTTGAACTAATAAACAGTGTATTCGCTTTGGGGAAATCCAGAAGTTTAATTTAAAAGCCCGATAAAAGTTCTGAGGAACACCCCCGGTACCTGCTCAAGAGCTGGCCTGATTGTTACAGTACCTTTTAAACAACCAAGTAAATACTAATTTCTATTTAATAAAATTCGTTATTATTTACTTTTTGATGAGGGATTTACACTATACACAGAAGAAAAGTAATATGTTGAAAAGTCACAGTTTGTTTATTATCATACCTTTTCTGCAATACGTGCCTACTTATAAGTTTTCATAATTCATGTAAACCTAAATAGTATAATTTGTAAGCAAATTCTAACGAGGCTGCCAAGTCTGGGTCAACATATAACAATATCTAGATGAAGATATAAAACGATTTCTGGTACTAAACTGAGATTTACATAAGCACTTCGGAGGCAAAACGTTGAGCAACAACCAAACAGTATTTAATCAAATGTGCCTGTTTGTGCTCCACTCAATGGTCATATTCCAACAACGGCAACGTAATGCAACACATCTAGCGAATGCCCGGCACGCGAGCCGCGCATCACCTTTACAGTGCAGTGTAATTGACTTCATAATGCAGTGGTTTGTCCCGGGGATCCGTTCATACTAGTTTGTCAATATTTAGTGAGGATCAACTGACATTTACACGTAAGGTCTTACGTGTAAATGTCAGTAATGCATTTAGATCTAGTCGCAAAAACCGACATACACTAGAACTTGGGTGTGTGATTTGTAGATATGGCGCCTACAGACCGTTGATTGTCGAGGCTTCCGTGCAATTATTATGTAAATACATTGTTGTATATAGGCCTAGGGCTTAATTTTCAGTCTTGATATAATCATAATCATTATCATTTATTCTTGCGATACATGAGTCTTAAATATATGTAGTTGTTACATTGTTATTGTCACCAACGACACCAACATAAATTTTTGACATAATTAGGGAACTAAATTCCACAAATAGCACAGGGTACGACAACATTAATTCAAAAATATTAAAATATGTCATATCACCATTGTTTAGTATAATATTTAACTTGGTTTTAGAATGTGGTGTTTTCCCGGATAAATTAAAAATATCTAATAAAAAGCCACTGTTCAAAAACCAAAACAGAGAGGACATGGAATGTTATAGACCGATTGCACTTCTACCAGTTTTCTCTAAGATTCTTGAGAAAGTTATATATGTTCGTCTAAACTCGTATTTGGAGAAAAATTGTGTTTTTACCAATGCTCAACAGGGTTTTAGAAAAAATCATACCATCAATATGGCAAGCTACAAATTTTTAATTGTGTAGATAGCAAAACGCCTGTGAGTGCAATGTATATGGACATGACCAAGGCCTTCGATTATGTTGACCATAAAATTTTGCTACGTGCTAGAGGCATACGGGGTTCGAGGAAACGTGTTGGACTTGCTAAATTCATATATACATAATAGATATCAGTTAGTAGTAGTCAGTATCAGTTCACAAATTAGTCGAATATCGTCTAGCACTAAAACAGAATGTTTTTATTCGTCTAGTTTAAGAGAAGTTAATTACGGAGTCCCTCAGGGTAGCGTATTGGGTTCCTTGTTGTTTCTTGTGTACATAAACGACCTACCATAGTGTACCAAGCATCCAATGATTTTATTTGCAGATGATAGTACGATGGTCTCATTGAAAATCAGCGTTGCAAGTTTGTCGCAAAACTCGCAACATATATGCTGAATGGGACCATTTATTGTCATAGCTATGACGTGCAAACTGATCTCATTGTAGGTTTAGGTATGGTAATGAAATGTTTAATTTAAGGTTTTTAATTTTGTATTTTTTAATTTTTCTATGTACGTCATTTATGGCAATAAAGAAACTTTTTTTCTTCTTCTTAAATGATACATAAATGTGAAAATATTGTCAATTTCAATGAGGAAATTAATACTTCTTTAGCAGATATAGTGACATGGCTTAGACATAATAATTTAATTGCAAATCTAAATAAGACAAATATGATGACATTTAGAACTCGTCAAAATAAAGCTACGAGTAATAAAGTGTATGAAATTCATTTTTTTAATGACTGGTAAAAGAATAGAGCATCTTGATTAGATAACATTTTTAGGTCTATATATAGATAAACATCTGCTGGTGGGATCACGTAGAAAGCGTAGGCAAAAAATTAAATCAATGCTCTTACGCACTTCACATGCTACGCAAAAAGCTAGTAAACATGTAGTCCTTACAGCATATCACGGTTTCGTAGACTCAATCCTAAGATACAATTATATTCTGGGTAAATTCTAGTGGCTAAGATATGGTTTTTAAATCTCAAAAAAGATGTGTACGTACGATGTGCAACTTACAACAAACTGACAGTTGTAAACCACACTACAAGGAATTTAGAATACTTACCGCGCCTAGTCTTTATATTTATAAGTGTGCCGTCTTGGTCAAAAGTAATATTAATAATTACGAAAACTGTAATAATAGGAGGTATCCACATAAACTACGAATACCCAGCTCCCGCACTGCGCTATTTAGTAACAATGTCATCAGCATGGCCCCGAAAATGTATAATAAGTTGCCCCATTCAGTAAAAGACACCACAAATATTGACAAATTTAAAAAAAACAATAAAACTTCATATAATAGATAAAACTTACTATTCCGTATTAGAGTTCTTAAATGAAAAAATGGTTTGAGATTTGTGACATGGCTGTTATTAGGTAATATTTATGACATTTTATTGTTTACTTAAAATTATGAACTTTCTAATAATTGTTGACCTTATAGATATTATTATTACTATTTTTATGTTCAAATTGTTTAATGATGTTATGTACCGAAATAATAAATTTGTACGCCTGATGCATGGGCATAGCGAAACCTACACTGTATATTAACAACTAATTGTAACCTATGTTCCACGAATAAATATGATATGGCAAATAGTTATAAATACGTGGAGCCATGCAAAACATGCTTTTGTTGAATAGTGCTGTCCTGTTCTTAGGTAAACAAATTCTGAAATTATTTCTTAGTGTCTCATACAAATGCATATTTTTCCTTACAAACAGTGCGACTACTAATATATATATATATATATATACACGGAAGCATGAGGATATTCAAAGTAATGAACGTGTGGTTTACAGCTGTCAATTGGTTTTAAATTACATATAGCCCTTATGCACCTTTTTTGTGCTTTAAATACGTAATCTCTATCTGTAGAGTTGCCCCAGAATATAATACCATACTTAAGAAGGGGCGCAACATACCCATAATAAGCCGTCAGCACAGTTTGTTTACTCACTGTTTTCCCCAGCATATACAATGCGTAAGAATATAAGTTGATTCTTGAACACAAAGATTCTACATGATGTTTCCAATTTAGACTATTATCAATGTTTAGACCAAGAAATTTTGTTACGTGTACTTCTTCAACTTTTATATTTGCACAATAAATGCCAATGTCTGTTAACTTATTTATTCTGTTCCGAAATGTCAGAAGATTTGTCTTTTGAAGATTAATATTTAAATTATTTAGTAATAACCAATTTATAATTTTATTCAATATCACATTCATTTCATTCTCAACCTGACCTTTATCATCCCAGGTAAATAAAATTATGCTGGCATCAGCAAATAAAATTAAATTATTCTGAGTTACTTAAGGAACGTCATATAAGACTGCCTCTGTGGCGCGGTGGGAGTGTCACCGACTGCACGCAAGAGGTCGAGGGTTCGATTCCCACACGGGACACCACTTTGTGTGATCCACAAATTGTTGTTCCGAGTCTGGGTGTACTTTGTGTCCGTGATTTGTATGTTTGTAAAGTCCCCCGCGACACAGGTTTCGGACTCGAATGCGGGAGACGTCTTTAAAAAAAAAAAGTACGCTGCCCTGAGTGTTACTTGTTTGCATTTTGATGTCTCTCATCTTTTTCGTAGTCTGGCATATATTGATAACTTTCGTTACCTGAGTTCTCCCGCTAAGATACGATTTAAATAAATCATATATATTCCCTCTCACACCGTAGGCATATGGTTTTTTGAGCAATATTTTGTTATTGACATGGTAAAACGCCTTAGTAAGGTTCATAAATAATGCGCTAGCAGTTTACCTCTGTCCATATTTGACATTATTATGTTAAGAAATCTATAAATTGCTATGTCATATACTTTCGAGTCTAGAGAGAAAAAAATCAGGTCTCGGTTCGATCTCTTAATTCCCAGGAAAAAGACTTTTGAGTACACAACACACAGTCTACAAAACTAAGCTTCATACTCAAAAAACAGGATTCACAATCATACCAGATGCGACAAGTGCGCGATACTTGCGGCGCGGCGTTACTGTTACTGGAACAACAATCACAAACATTCCAACGATGCCACATTCTTCGCCTCTAACGAAGAAGAAATTTAGAGATTAGAACGAATCAGAAGAGAAATGGGACTCCTTGTTAACAAAGACAAGACCAAAGAAGAAGAAAGAGAGAAGAAAGTCGATCAGACTCAACCTGGAAATGTAGAGGACTTCATATATATCTAGACTCCATTATAAGAAATAACGGCTACTGTTTGAAGGACATCAGAAGACGGGTTGGCATGGTGAAAAATGACAGAAACATTCCGAGAAAGGTAAAGAAGCAGCTCATCACGCCGCAGAGACTTAATGCGCGAGAACCGCCAGCGAATTGACGCGTTTAAATGTGGTGCTAGAAAAAGATGATCTTAATTAAAGGTTAACAGAAAGAGGTTTAAAAAAGGATCCCAATGCGCTGGACGGAACAGATTCGCTCTGCCTTAAACACCACGATCTGCGATGCCACGTTACCGAAGACAGGGTGGACTGACGAGAAATGGTCAAGGATAATATTTTCTCAGACCCTCAGCATGGAGAATAAATGGCGCGAGGAGGAGTATACAAAAAAAAAAACAATAGAGTAAAAAAAAATATCTGAAAAAAATGAACTACTTATTTAGGGCCTTTTAGCAAATACGGTGTTAAAATAACGTAGGGCCTAAGTAAACCTAACAAAATTTGACGGTGTAGAGTAGGCGGCTGCTCCCTAATGTGCTTCTTTATGACAACCAATCAGAGCTCCAGTCACTTCGTGAGAGTCGGTTTGCCAGTTGGAAATTTAGAGTAAATGCTATTCTCTGATGAATTCTCTATACACGTACGTCGTGAGTGGTGAATGTTGCGCATACTCAAACACATTTCTTTGTTTCATTGAAACGAAATCAATGAAAACATCACTTTAAAAATAATTGGAAGCTACAATATAAGGTCCATATTAAAGAATACTACACAGGTTTGTATTTTGAGTTACGGTAACACACAACTATATTTTTGTGCTGCAACAACAGCTGTGAAAAACACTAACCCCCTTAGGCAACTGTCCCACCAACAACGATCGTGAAGCGAGTGAACTATAAACTACAAACGGGTCGGCGAGCAGCGTGAAGCGATGTGTAGTTCTGATAGTTTTGTCGCTGGGCTATAAGCAAGTGAGCGAGTGCGATGGGTGATAACTCGCTCCACTCGCTCAGGGCTGCCGAGACTAGAGACAACCGTTTCAATGAAAAGCACTGAAAAAAGGTACACATTAGAAGGTAGAACATTACACTAAAAGGGAATACCCATAAGCAGTATCGTATGTATCTAAGTTGTGCCACAAGTTGATTAACCGTATAATTCTTGTTTCTAATTATAATATTTTTATATAATCTCGAACTCAAACTCAAACTCAAATATGTTTATTTCGTAAAATCAGATTAATGATTATTTGAAAACATCAAATTAATACATACTAAAAATTTTATAAAATTATGATTGTTTGAAAAGAAAAACAAAATGAGGTTAGGCGGCAGATCCAAGTGTAAAGCTCATGAGAAGAAGCTGCCAAGAAACTCATGTGCCACTCTTTTAAAATCATCAAGTTTTTCTTTACAAAAATAAATTTTACTGAATGACCCAATGTGTTTGGTGAGTGTAAACGTTTATAAGTTAAGGATAACTAAATAATAATACTATTAGTAACTCTAAAATGAGTATATATAAACGTATTCAGCGAACACAATACTTCACTTCTTACAAAGTAAATATGTATATATACATATAATCTTAAAGTACATTTTAAAAGCCTGTGAGAGAAAGCAGTTCAATCCCAAGCGTTTTTGTCTTCCATATAATCAATTATTGAGTAGTAACTTTTCATACACAATTTTTTCTTAATGGTACACTTAAATTTATTACGACTTAATTTTTAAATCCCTAGGATTTTATTGTAGAAACGTATACATTGGCCCCGAAATGATTTGTTTACTTTTTGTAACCTTGACGCTGGTACAACAAGTTTATGTTTGTTCCGCGTGTTAATATTATGTATATCACATTTCTTACAGAAACTATCAATATTTTTGTGAACAAAAATAAGGTTTTCATAGATATACTGACATGCAACAGTCATGATATTGATTTCCTTAAATTTTTCTCTAAGTGAGTGTCTACTACTAAGATCGTAAATTGATCGAATAGCCCTCTTCTGCAGAACGAAAATGGTTTGAATGTCGGCAGCATTCCACACAGTAGAATACCGTTCGACATTAAACTATGAAAGTAACTAAAATAAAGTAATCGCGTTGTTTCAACGTCTGTTAGCTGACGAATTTTTCTAACTGTGTACGCTGCAGAACGGAGTCAATTAGACAATTCACTTAAATGTGGAACCCCACTGAAGCTTAGAATCTAGAGTAATTCCTAAAAACTTTGCGGTCTCTACAGGGTTCAACTCATCTTCTTTTATTTTTATAGTCGTTTTTACTGGTTTCACGTTAGGTGTTATAAATCGAATACATTTAGTCTTGCCCTCGTTTAAGAGTAAATTGTTAACATCAAACCAGTTAACCACTTTTGAGATAATATACTGCGTTTTAATTTAAATAAGAGTGATCTATCATCTGCAAACAGGACTATGTCATGATTATTATTTACTAAATATGGTAAGTCGTTTATGTAAATTAAAAACAATAACGGCCCGAGAATGGAACCCTGTGGGACTACCATTTTGACCACAGACCCCGGGGAGCGTTTACCATAAAGGTTCATTTCCGAGCATCGCGGCCGATCGCGAGCCGCTCGCGGCTGACGCGCGCGGCCGATGCGACAATATTCACAGTGCGCGCGCAGGCCTACGACAGTCGTCGGCCGCGCGCGTCTGTCACTTACCTCAGCCGCTTGTCTTAAGCCGCGAGCGGCTCGCGATCGGTCGCGATGCACGGAAATGAACCTTTAACATCAACTTTCTGAATCCTGTTACTCATATAGGACATAAGAAGATTCAGAGCTGTGTTTTTAATACCATAATGTTGCAATTTCCTGATTAATGTTTAATGCAGAACACAGTCAAATGCCTTAGATAAATCACAGAAGACGCCTAAAGCATCTTGCGATTCCTCTCAGGCGTTAAAGATATGTTTTATAAGCTCCACACCAACATCGGTTGTAGAGCGACCCCTAGTAAAACCAAATTGTTTAAAGTGTAATAATTTATTTTTTTAAAAGAAGTTCTGCATCTGATCATATTCCTATTATTTTTTAAAAGATTTTACTAAATGTTGGTAGTACTGATATGGTAATTGCATTTTTGAAAGATAGAAAAAATTGAAATCTAGACTCAGGAATCGAACCCGAGACTTCCGTAGCCCAACCGGGGCCAGAAGCGAACCACCTATCTGGACTATGTTACTAGGTAACAAATTCTTCTATCTCTTAATAATTGCGGGTTAGGCCCCCGCAGCGCCATCTAGTCGGTAGTTAAAGAACTATCACGGCTTTTATTATTGCTTCGTTGCAGAGAGCATTTTAACAAATTATGATGACGCAGGCCAAATATTGAAGTGATTTTTATAGGCATTTCTTGCCAAAGACTTTACAAACACAATAATTGCATTTTTGAAAGATAGAAAAATTTGAAATCCACACTCAGGAATCGAACCCGAGACTTCCGTAGCCAAACCGGGGCCAGAAGCGAACCACCTATCTGGACTATGTTACTAGATATCAAATACATAAAAGTAGAAAAAGATTATATAAATCTTTTTCTACTTTTATGTAGGCCAACAGTAGCCCACTCATTAAAAGTTGCATTCCCCTTAACCATAATCGTTTTGGGAGTGAAAACCGAATCGAAATTATGACAAAATTTATTAAAAAATGTTTTATATATAATGTTAGAATCACTGTCCTCATTCAACAGTGGAGGGTTACAAATGAGGCGGCTTTTGAAACTCTCAAATCGACTGACAGTTTTAGGGATATCAGTTATACATTTTTTAGTTACTTTTCTACTTTTAATATCAAAAGAAATAAGTTGACCACAGTGGTCAGAATCCATTTAATTAATTACTCTCTTGTTATCTACAATGATATCTGTGAATATATTATCTAAGCATGTGGCTGTATTGGCAGTTATACGGGTAGGCTCTAAAAATAAATTACACAAATTAAATGATTTGAATGGAGCTAAAATCCTCATACTTGAAGTAGTATTCTCCAATAAATTAATATTAAAGTCACCACATATTATTACATTTTTATTAAGGTTTGTCAGCAAGACTTCATCCATAACATGTTCAAAAATATGATATTGTGCTGAAGGTGGTCTGTACATAGTCAATACAATAAACCGCTTCAACTCTACACAGGCTATTTCTATGCTACGTTCAACAGAGAAGTTAACAATATCACGGCGTTCTTTGAGTTTAAGATTTTTATTTATTAATATTAGTGAACCACCATGTATAGCCAGTTCCCTGCTGAACGAGCTGCCTACCTGGTGATTGTTGAAATTGAACATGAACTGATCACTCTACTAATGATATGGAGTCTCACATTTGGCGGATTAATAAAACGAAAATATTAGCCATTCAGTTTATTTATTTAGTATTTTTTCGTATGAAGTTATTTTTCACGGTGGTAACACTATTACAAAAATAATATCGTAATATCGATTAGGATTAATAACGATTATTATTAATGAATTATTAGAAAGTCATAGAATCACTAAATGTATTTTGGTTCTTGTAATTATATTATATTTAATACTTTAATTGTTGCACCGCTTGAATGTAAGGAACGATAATATACATACACCATACTTTATTTATAAAACGAAAACATATTCTTTGATACCTTTCGGTTTAACCGGCTCGTTTAAAAATAAAGAACATATTAATGAATTATATATTTTTTTATAATTCATTAAAATGTTCATATTTTTAAACGAGTCGGTTCAATCATAATAATCGAATTGTATTGGATAGTTATGGCAACACTGAAATGTAATGTCACTTGTTTTGTTTGTCTGTGCATAATGCTTGTTTGGCGCCGGCGCATATGAAAACAGTTTAAAGCTTATTAACAAATAGCTTTTGTTATTTCTCGTGTTGTGTATGATATTGTGGTTACATTACGTGAGTTTGAGATAGAGACTCCATATACATAGTAACAATCAGAAATATTTTGTGAGACAGAGACTCGTACCAATTGTGCTAATTGTGAAGTGATTGTGAGATAGATACTCGGATTATATATCACTGCAAAGCCGAATTCATAGCCATAAACTAGTGTTACACATCATGTGTAATACATTATTAATACGTTATATCATAGTTATGTCCTATTAACAAAAAAATATGTATATAAATATTTCAATTTTCGAAGTTCATCCACCCATTTCAATGAAACCCGGCAAATTAGGTAAATTATTGTTGTTTTTTCTGAAAGTATATATTATTGTCCGCCTAAATCAGTAGTTTTCATTAGCGATACTAAGTTCCATAGTCACTTGAACATTACTCTTTTAATAACAAAACAAATAATTCAAACTGCATTCAAAGATTTTTAAAGTAACCGTTACTGCGAAAAAAACTTTACTTACTTTATTCAAAGCATTGAAATATACACGTATTGTTTTGATCATTAGTTATTTACTTTAATTTTTATTTAACAGTAGGTACTCGTATATGCGTGAGCTAGTCACGAGATGTTCAAAAATTGAGCAATCAACGAAAAACGTAGGTAATCATTAAAGTAATTGATTGGTATTTTTTTAATATGTTATTTTAGTGAATATTTGTACGCGGCAATGGCTAAACATGATATTATGTTCATGAAATAATTGTCCATCTTGCATGATTTTGCCGTGTTTTAACAAATAAAAATATCTTATCTTAGTCAAGCCCTAGTCTACACTACTTCTAACGAATTAATAACTATATTATTCCAAATAATGTAAATTTTACAATTTCATCATATGAATTTCGTATTTACTAAGATGGTTATTTTTATATCTTCTACGAAATAAACATAAATAAGATTTACTAAGCCAATGACAACTTACCTGTGAAATAAATGATTTCCTGGATTATTTCGATATCGTCATGACAACCATGGTTTGAAATGTGATATTTTTGTAAAATAATAACGATTACCATAAATAAACACAAATTCTCGCAGAGTTTATTATCACGCTAGATGCCTTGAGAAATCTATCATTCAAAATGGGTCGCAATGGCATTGTGTTCGTTTTCCCTTTCTTATTTTTTGTAGCACTGTCTTATACAATTATATTGTCTTATTTGCACACTATATACATCTATACGCTAGTATATATTCTAAGTCTATGCAATGACTTTACTTTTACCAATATCAATATTTACTGTAATTGTCATCTAACCTAAGCACGAGATTTTTACGATAAAATTGCAATCAATCGTTAAAAGCTATCATAGCTGCGAAAGAGCGAGTTCTCACCGGCATTGGGAACACTCGACGATCAACTATCTTTCGTTTACACGTGATCTACTTATGTATGTATGTTTCTTTAGCGATTTTGCTACCAAAATTGCTACTTGGTACTCGCTTTCTCGGCGTTGGTCGGAAAGATGCCCTATTCATAATAAACAAATAAATAAGCAGATAGTTTAAGAGCATTTAAACCATCGAGCTTCTATTTACTTTTGAAAATGGAATTAAATTAAAGCGTCTGCTAATTTATATGTTATTACGAAAAAGGGGGATAGACTTAACCAAAAAATGGTGTTCTAAACACGGTAACGGCGCAGCTCTTTCTTCATGTTAGGCACTGCCAGCAATTGTGGAAGATTCCATTTATTCATGGAATTAAGACTATGTAATATACGGTCTCAAAGCTTTTGCGAACGGCAAAAGATGTTATTCATCTCTAAACACCTGGCGTGTACAAGGTGGGCTGAAGTTGCGTTAGTTCCAATATCGGACAGGCCAAAAGAACCATGGCAGACAGTCTTAAGGAACATATAGCGGCTGTAAAAAACCATCAAGTATACAAGTCTGCTATCGCTGAGCAATTGTTGTGTGTACTTGTAGTATGTAGAAGTACCGACAAATTATCTAAATTACGAAGAACAAGGTCTCACGGAGATATCGCTAAGCTACCATCAGTCGACCCGTGATCACGATCGGTGCAATTTGATCAAAACGTCGGGTAAACAAAAGGAAACCTTTGAATATTCCACGCTTATAAGTCCCGATAATATTCTGTGTCATAATCGCGAAAGTTTAACAACAAAATACAATGTATTTTGTACAATGAAATGACAAAACGAAATAGGCAATTAGAGACTACCTACAATTTTTCCTTTCTTTTTTGCATAAACTCGGGTAAACTATAAAATAGCAAAATCTTGAATCGATCGTTTACATAAACTTGTAGTGTGTATCAGCGCAGCATGTGGCATGAACAACGAGGTTAATGTTTAGGTATTGTGTAAGTACCGCGGCGTGACAAAGGGCCGCGTCACCGACGTGTTGCGAGTACTAATGCTCCCTCACTCCGCACTAATCCAACCGACAAACTAATGTCTAACTATACTTGCACGGATTGTTGGTTGTCAATCACGTCTGGGTGTACCAACAGCGATGAGGTTGGCACATCAGTGATACTGACGAATTTCATCGAAAGTGTTGTTCCAGTTAAGCAATATGTTTAATGTATTATAGATACTAATCTATTAAACATTGGATATATTGCTTAACAACACGAGTACTACCACTACCTTTGTGACAATAAATAAAATGTAGTTTTTTTTCAATGTAGAACGAGATGGAGCATATATCTATTTAAATGCGTGATATAATTTGGTCGCAAACGAGCTCAATTTTAATAGCAGGAACTTTTTGATATATTTTAGATCGCGATATGGGTCATTGACAAGTGCTTACTGTTAAAAGTTCGGTGTTTCAATTTGAGACCAACGATAGTATTTCGTTCATGGTCCTGTGGATCGGATAATACTAGCGATCGTGTAGCTAGTACTCCGATTGTTTCCGCAATCCAGGCGTAGAAACCAGTAGTGGATCGCTACTGAAGCGCCTCACATCCCAGGAGGTGGGGTACATGCACAGGAGTATTCAGTGCAGTGGAGAGAAGTGTAGCAATGGACTGTGAAGTCTGGGTGAGCTACCCAACTGAACGTCCAAGAGTTACAACATCTACACAACTAACCACTAGACTTCAGATACGTCCAAGAGGTATCTGAAGTCTAGTGGTTAGTGACACTGACTGCTAAGTCGGAGGTCGTGGGTTCGATCCGCACTGTAGGAACACAGATACGTACCTATGTACCTCTATACTATATACCTACCAAGAGGCGGTTGCACCGCCATGTAAGTTAACAAGTCGCAATGAAATGATCAATCGGACCTGACGTACGAGTATGTGTATTATTCCTCGACCAATAAAACTTCTGATAGTAGGACAGTAAAAGTATCATTATAATACCTACAGTGGTGACCCCGACCGAACTTTGTTAACCATTTAGTGTTTTATCCTAGACTTTAACATTTTTTTTTTAATCGATTTGGTGAGGAATGTATTTACCCGATAAAATGAATCCGCAACAACCGTTAGTGCCCGGACAATTACCCGCCGCGGTACAGACTCCCGTGACCGTTGACGTGCAGCCCAAGATCGAAGGAGAGACAGCCTTGGCGAGTATAACCGTGTCTTCGAGGATAGCTGAATTTTGGACGGACCAACCGCGACTCTGGTTTGTCCACTTTGAAGCCGCCACGAGTAACGTAAGTGATGCAGCAAAACCAAATTTAGTGGTCACTAAATTACGAAAAGCAGCCATTGAGCAGGTGAGCGATCTTTTATTATCACCGCCTGAAACCAACAAATATCAGGCTCTCAAAGACCGATTACTGCAAGTTTTTGAAGAGTTAAAACTAGCAAAAATTTAATAAAACAGAAATATTTTGGCCTAATATGGATCGCGACATTGCGAAGTGGGCGAGAGCATGTCTCGAATGTCAAAAAGTCAAAATTACAAGACATACTGTATCAGGTGTAGGCGCGTTTGAAAGATCTGATCGCTTTCAACACATACACATAGATATAGTAGGTCCATTACCTTTTACAAACGACGGGTATAGATACTGTGTAACTATGATAGATCGTTTCACAGGGTGGCCCGAAGCATACCCGGTTCAAAATATTACTGCTGAAACCGTAGCAAGGGTAGTGTTTGAAGGGTGGATAACGCGATTTGGATGTCCTTCGAAGCTTACAAGCGACATGGGCAAACAGTTCGAGAGCGATTTATTCTTTGACTGCCTCTGTGGCGCGGTGGGAGTGTATCCGACTGCTACGCAAGAGGTCGTGGGTTCGATCCCCACCCAGGATAAAACTTTGTGTGATGAGCACGATGGTTTATTCTGTGTCTGGGTGTTATTTATCTATAATACGTATGTATTTAGAAATATATAAGTATGTTTATCAGTTGTCTGGTTTCCATTGTACAAGCTCTGCTTAGTTTGGGATCAGATAACGTTGTGTGAGCTGTCCCAAGATATTATTATTATTATTCTCTAGTTTAATGAAATACTTAGGTGTAAATAAGTTACGTACAACTGCTTACCATCCACAAAGTAATAGCATGGTGGAACGTTGGCATCGAGCACTGAAAGTGGCTTTGATGGCCCGTTTACAAGCCAACAACAGTGATTGGGTGAATGAACTTCCCATTGTACTCGTATTACTGGGATTAAGAGCCGCTACTAGAAGTGTCAGTGGAGTTAGCGCAGCCGAGTTGACTTACGGTAGGACAGTTCGTTTGCCGGGAGATTTTTACGATAATGTAAATATTTGTTGTTCGGATTTGGAATATTTACAACAGCTTAAAGATAGCATAAGTAAATATAAACCACGACCCGGTATTCACAGTAACTCGCGCTCATTATTCATTCCACAGGATTTACAATCGTGTAGGTGTATTTGTTAGGAATGACGTCTTACGCAAATCTCTACAACCTCCGTACGATGGTCCATATTTAGTAGTTGATAGGAAAAATAAGTATTTCATTGTAAAAATAGGTAATAGAGAAACATCCATTTCAATAGATAGACTTAAGCCAGCATTTTTTATAGATATAAAAACTCATTATAAGAATAATTTTAGTTCAAATTTCAATAAACAAAATGAGCAGAATATAAGTTTAGATAACACGGACACTTCCAGTAAAGTTTTAAATCATAAAACTACGCGAAGTGGTCGCGTTATCAAGACTCCGTTACGTTTTACGTAGTTTGCAAGACAATAATATGATATTATAATGTATTGTAATGACATGATGTTTCAGTAATTGTTTTATCATAATTCTAATGGGTAAAATAAGTATTAGCATTATTAATTTAGGTCATTTATTATTGTGTTAGTTTATAATTTATACACATTTTTGTTTGCACACTTATACACGTATTTTAGTATATAAACCTTTATACAATTCATTTATAATTTAA
The DNA here is from genome assembly GCA_945859575.2 of Herminia tarsipennalis. Classification (NCBI taxonomy): domain Eukaryota; kingdom Metazoa; phylum Arthropoda; class Insecta; order Lepidoptera; family Erebidae; genus Herminia; species Herminia tarsipennalis. The sequence continues at coordinate 40,367,066 of OX243830.2, forward strand.
TTTTTACCATGTTTTACTAAAAAATTTATACATTACTGTACAATGGGTTACAACCAGAGCAAACCCCAGCAGAATAATGTGGCTATTGCCCAATCTGTATCAAACGAAGTTATGGGTCAAAGAGTGAATTTCCTAGAAATTGTTTTCATTGTAATTGCTGTGGCTCTTGGTCTTGTGTTGCTGTGCCTGATGAGAAGTCAGTTTAAAAAACGAGTGCGAAACTGGTTCCGGAAAGAAGCTGCTATAGTTGGAATATCTCCACCAGGGGTAAAAGTACATACCATCCAACCACCGACTTCTGCACAGTCTACACACGGTTATAGTCAGTGAATAATGTTTCAAACTTGTAACGAATACATACGTATGGTGTAAATGTTATAAGTAGTTCTAATTCATGTATTTAGTGGTTAGTGTGTTTTTTTCTGTGTGAAGGGGGGTGCTGTAGGGACACAGATACGTACCTATGTACCTCTATACTATATACCTACCTAGAGGCGGTTGCACCGCCATGTAAGTTAACGAGTCGCAATAAAATGATCAATCGGACCTGACGTATGTGTATTATTCCTCGACCAATAAAACTTCTGATAGTAGGACAGTAAAAGTATCATTAAAATACCTACCCAGGATAAAACTTTGTGTGATAAGCATCATGGCTTATTCTGTGTCTGGGTGTAATTTATTTATAATAAGTATGTATTTAGAAATATATAAGTATATTTATCAGTTGTCTGTTTACAGTAATACAGGCTCTGCTTAGTTTGGGATCAAATGGCGTTGTGTGAGTTATCCCAATATATAAAAAAAAAGTACTAAAGCCTGGGACTCTGTATGAGGATAAAGTTTCGTGATTTGTACACATTATAAAATTATAAATACCACGGGTTTTAATCGCATGTATGCATTTTTAATCGTACTTTGTCCATCACTCCTTTCACATACGGTAGAAAAGCTGGAGCCGTGTCAACACCCTCCCCGTTCGGGAGTCTCTCCTCTTCGTACGTCGTGTGCTTCCTCTGTATCCATTTCACTTTAGTACCTCCTGAACATGTGTGAGCTCACTTTCTAAATGTTCAGGGTCACAAATGTCATAATATGCTCTATTTGTCAGCGATGATACCACGGATTGCAGATGTCTTCGATGATAGCGTGGTTCACGGAGGCGACGCTGAGCTGGACCAGTCTACCCGCGTGACCAGTGACCACGTCCGTTGCAATACGGTCGAAACGTCAGGCAATAAACAAGATATTTTACCTTAAATTATTCACGCGATTATGACCCGTAGTATATATAATTTTATAATCTGTATGAGGATTCCAGATACATGAGCCAGTCTCAAGTTTACTTCTTACGAGGCCGGTATATAGAACTCTTATGGCATGCATGTAAGTCCTGGAAATCGTTAGAGTTCCGCAAAAACTAACAAAGCCTAACCGTTTGAATGATTCTTTAGCAAGAGTGGAGATATAAATATTAAATGTCAGACCACGGTCAAAGGTTACTCCCAAGTCTTTGATGGTGTGAATATGCGTTTATATCATTACCGTTATGTGTGCATTGGTAATGAATCGGTCTCAGACCACGACCGTAGGTCATGAAGTAGCATTTTTTAGTGTCAAAAAGAAATTTGTTTCTGGTGCTCCTGTGATAGAACGCGTCAATATCCTTTTGTAAGATTAAGCAGGCTCTAGCGGTATTAAAATCATCGGCGTATAAAAGGCACTTTGCAGATTTGACTTCGGTTGGGAGATCATTAATAAATAAATAAATAAGCTCGCGTTAGGCGGTTGGATCAAGTGCTTGACAGAAGGCAGTACTTCTGGACACGGCTCGCATAGTGAGGGATTCCTTTCTTTGGAACCGTAACCACCGGTAGCTTGGTCCCTGTACCCGATGCCGGTGGGACACTATTTTTTATATTTTTAGATATATCTATTTAATTTTTGTTAGCTATATTTAAAAATGTAATTTATATGTATTTTGTTTTATTTCAGAACATCATAACCGATTGAATCAGGCGTTACATGGCGGAAATCCATCTTAAGTAGATTATAAGGGAGGGATCCCACCACCCACCCTCGATCTGTGAATCACCACGATTGAAATAGTAAGGAAATGCCCTTAATACAACAATCGAAATAGATTGACAGACCGCACTCAAAAAGAGAGACCTGTAACAAAGAAAATTAGTGACAGGTACTCTTACCAAGTGCAATATTCCGCTTCCACGAAGTGAAACTTCGACACGTGTTTCGCCTCTACACGAGGCATCCTCAGGACAGTTTGGCACCGACTGAGCGCTCGTCCAACGTGTGCGCCTCTTTTATACGTTCAATCCCCACTACTCCGGCCAACGGTCGATGAGTAATGTTGCCTAAAAGAAAATAAATTGAGCAGGGGAGACGAATAGAAGTGGGTTTGTTCGTTTAGCAATGTCTGAACATCCTACCCTGTTTTAGTATTTCCAACTGTTCTAATACGCACAACCTGAAACCCTTATTGCAAATATGTAGAATTTTGTCAATTTTGGCATGTTCGGTTTCAAGTAGATGGTTCGCAAAGTGAGATTTTTCTGGATGATTATTTCTGAAGGCAGCAATGTGTTCTTTTTGTATCTGGTGTCAAAATTCTGACCAGTTTGGCCATTGTAAATACTATTGCAGCCGTCACACGTTAATTTATATATTCCAGATTGTTTCTCTTTGCTCACTTTATCTTTGCTGTTGCATAAATATCTCAACGAATTTTGAGGCTTAAAAGCTGAAAAAATACCATTCGCCTTCAATACCTTCGACACACGTTCTGTGATATCTCCAAAATAAGTCAAACTGGAAGTACAAGTAACAATTTCTTTCTGGAATGGATACAACATATGGTTGACTATGTTGTGCTGTTTTTTATTAATCAATGAGTCAATTAATCTCGTACTGTATCCATTTGATTGAGCTATATGGTAAATAATACTGAGCTCTTTTCTGTAACTTTCTTCGCTTAGGGGCACATTATATAACCTGTGGATCATACTGTTAAACGCGGTTAGTTTGTGTTGCCAGGGATGACATGATGATGCAGGAATAGTAGTGTCCGTATATGTCGGTTTCCGGTAGATTCCGAATATATGTCTGTTGTTCTTCCTTGATATAGACAGATCCAAAAAGTTTATTGTGCTGTCCTGTTCGATTTCCAGTTTGAATTTTATGTTTGGATGCTTGTTGCTTAACCCATTGGCAAAGTTGTGGAGTTGTCGTTCAGTTCCTGTCCAAGCCAGTAAAATATCATCAACATATCTGTAATAATATAGAATATTATTATCGTTAACCACATATTTCCTTTCGACGTAATCCATAAATAAGTCTGCCATCAATGGACTTAAAGGTGACCCCTTAGCTAGACCCTCCTTCTGTAGAAAGTACTCATTATTAAACTGAAAATAGTTTTGTTTCATACAAAGCTCAGTTAAACTAATGATGTTCTCAATTTCTTCAGGATGTAATTTCTTCCTTTCCAATCGATGTTTAAGTATATTTAAACACTCATTATATGGAACATTTGTGAATAAGCTTTCCACATCCAGAGATGCCAGTTTCGAACTGCGTGGTAACTGTAAATCTTTGATTTTCGTGATTAAATCTTGGCTGTTTTTGATACTGTATTCCGGTGAAAATGAAGTTCTCTCTTTAATCAAATAATTCAGATATTTGGCTAATTTGTATGCAGGTGCGCTAGTGTATGATACCACTGGTCGAACAGGTACTCCATCTTTGTGTATTTTGGGTAATCCATATAGCCGAGGGCATTGTGGGTTCATAAGTATTAAATTCTTACTGACGATGGTATTATCTGGAAACAAGTAATGAGCGGATTTAATACAAAGCTTTAATTCGGCGTGGAACCGCTTCGTTGGGTCTGAGGCCAGGCGCTGAAATTCATCGGTTGATATGACATCTTCAACTTTGCTGTTGTAGATTATGATAGATATGTAATCTTAATGTATAAAAGATATATGATAGATCTTGACATAATCACGATAGTGTTACCCTTATCTGCCTTATTGATCACCAAGCTATTCATTTGTATCTTATTTTGGATTAATCTATAAATTTTAAGTTCAGAATCATAAAACTTACTGCCTTTGTAGGTTTTAATTTGATGGGCAGCGATACTTCTCACCAAATCTTCTTTCATGTTTCACATGATTGAAATTTCTGTGTCAACCGCTAAGGTCTCTAAAGATTTTTGGGTAACTTTCCGTGGTATACTGTACTTCAGACCTTTCTCTAAAAGTGCTTGTTCATTGTTATCAAATTGAACATTAGACAGATTTTCAACCCTAGAATAAAATGAATGGTTACAACAGCTATCCTTACGATTTGAGATGTCACTTTCAGCGCGTTTTTTATCCCTCAGTGTTTGTAGTTTCCTATTTTGAATCAGGAACTTCTCTTGGGCTGTCTGTGGAGCTAGTTCTCTGGCCTTCTGATCCAGCAAATCGAACTCAACACTATGTAATCTGAAAGCTAACTCGGAATGTAGTAATTTCATATGTAGTTTCAAGTTGTCTTTAATAGTAAACCAACGTCTTGCCTCTTCTCCCAGCCAAATTCGTTGAGCTTTTTGAACAGCGATGTTAGCAGCTCTGTTGTGTGTATTGGTACGGATGTTGATGTACTTTGGAATAACGTTGTAGTGCTTGCACTGCTGATTGAACCACACGTTTTGATTAGCGACACAGTGTAGTTTTAAGATCTTGATGTATAATTTCGCCTGTACTGCTATGCTTGCTGATTTAAGATAACCGATTGAATCAGGCCTTACATGGCGGAAATCCATCTTAAGTAGATTATAAGGAAGGGATCCCACCACCCACCCTCGATCTGTGAATCACCACGATTGAAGTAGTAAGGAAATGCCCTTAATACAACTTATTTTCTTTTAGGCAACATTACTCATCGACCGTTGGCCGGAGTAGTGGGGATTGAACGTATAAAAGAGGCGCACACGTTGGACGAGCGCTCAGTCGGTGCCAAACTGTCCTGAGGATGCCTCGTGTAGAGGCGAAACACGTGTCGAAGTTTCTGGGGACCTTCATTTAAAGAGTACATCTATTAATGTAAACGACTACTTTTTTATTAATTTTTTACGTTTCTGCAATCTAACCGAAATTAATGGAGTTGTGAATATGCGCGTGAGTGAGCTTGATGTAGTAACTGACATGGGTGTGCGCTGATTTAATTTGATAGACCTAAATTAGAACAAAAAAAATATAAGCCTTACCGGGAGAGATTATGTTCCCCTTTCCATTATCACTGAACAGGACGTAATAAAGGCGATCGACAAGGTGAAATCAAATCATTTGATTGGCCCGTAAAAAAATAATAAAATAGTAGTCGTTTACATTAATAGATGTACTCCTTAAATGAAGGTCCCCAGGATTATAACAGTTTCGTTCGAATTAAAGATAACACTCTCGATTTTACAAACAAAGCCATGTAATCCTCGTCCGTAGCAGAGGGATTGACGTACACTACACATACGGTAAACTTTGGCCACGCACGGTGAAAGTAACCATTATATCCTCGCCATGGATAGTTTCTAGCTCCTGTCGCCTCCTCAAGGTGGCGCCGTGGCACGCAGCTAGTAGCACGCCGCCTCCTAGAGTCAGCCGGTTCCTGTGCAGAATACTCCAATCACCAATTAACAACTCTGAATTCTCAACTGAGTTATCGAGATTTGTTTCTGTCACCGCTATTAGAATAAGATAGTATGAGCAAAGCACAAAACACAGAGAGAGAGAGAGAACTAGATTTTACATAAAAAACATAAGCAAAAGCGCGGACAAGTATAGACTGCGGAGCGCGGGCGTCGCATCGAAAAGTAGTAAATCGACTGGTTGGCTGGCCGTTGAAGCAGCGCTTGCGCCGCGAGAGGGCGGTGTAGGTAAAACCGGTCGACGCTGCGGTCGAGCCAGCCGGCCGATTCACTACTCATAATAAAATGAGTGTGTCCGTTTGTACGTGTATAAATTAAATTATTACTATACAAGTACATTATGATAATATTGCTTATAATCTATAGCATACAATAATATTTATATAAAGCTAATTATAATATAAATAATATAATAGGTAGCTATGCAGGCTACAAGTTCATGCTCGGTGAGTATGAGACTCGATCTCCATGTTGGTAGTTTGGTTTTGAGTATGATAAACGGAGATGGCAGTTACGTTTACTGATAATAGGCACTGTAAGAAGTTCTTGGGGGCTTTCTAATGTGTCCGGTTATTTAGATTACGCCACCATGGTTTGACACATATGCCAAACCATGGCGGCCCATGACTTGATCGGACATTTTTGACGGTAGGTACACCTAGTTTAAAAATTTAATTTCCACTAGCTTAAAGCACGTCAATCTCAGTCAGTACTGGACTGCTATACTCACTGGCTGGCATGGCGCCTCCAGGTGTCCGCAAAGCCATGGCAAGTGCTGCGGAGAGAGCAAAGATGGCAGACAATACAGTTGACGTAGGCCTTCACAACAAAATATATTTTATTTGTTTTTATTTATAATGTTTGCTGTCGTAACGATGAGAAGAAGAAGATGCATATTCCATCACGTTTTCTCTGATATCTAAAATAAATACATAAAATTGTCTTCACTCAGTAGGTAGGTATATACTACATTATAACATTACAAACTTTTATATTTTATTCTCAAAAAAGTTGAGGATCATTTATCAAGTAACATGGTAGCAAATTATTCTTATTTTTTTTAGAACGTCAGATAAATTATTATAATCTTAAAGTTTGGTCTATAAGTCACCACCGTGGCAGATTCTCGACGGATTATAACTGCGCCGCCGCGGCGCCGTGCCGCCTAAAGTTGGAACATGGCACCGTGAAGTTTAATTTGACCTTTATTGCGGCGTAAAAAATCTTCATTTATGTGTCTCACCTGTCTTCAAAATACCACCATTCACATTCATTTGTCAACACATAATTCTTTACTTAAGATAATGCCTAAACAAACCTTATGTTCCTAGCTTATACATTTGTTATCCCAAGTAAAGATCGATTTATATGTCACTCTCTAACTAACCGATAACATTATGAATAAGTATAAATTCCTTTTCATAATTTCTCTATTGAATCAATGAAAACTAAGATCTAGTGAATATTGGAGACACTTGTAAAGTTTGTAATCTACTTATTTAGAAGTAACGTACCGTGCGAGCAAATTCACGAGTGGCTGCTCATCTTCAATATATCTTAGCAAGTTACGTCTTCAGCCGTTAAAGTTTCCTAATCTCTCATTGGGATACGATTACTCACAAGTTACATACCTACCACGGAATTGATTAATTACTTATTAACTACACATTTCCTTGTAATGTCTTACTTTACTACAAAAGCAAATGTTTGGTATACAGTAGATATTTCGACGCTAGAAAGGTATTAGTTAAACTCTGCGGTAGATCAAAATTGGCTGAGATGAATCAATATATAGGTACTATACTTATTTGTTATTGGCAACTAGTTCCACGCTATTAAATGTTCATTGAATGAGTGCAGAGAACCTCACTGCCACCGTATATTAATTATGAATGGAAAATCACAAGTTCATTCAAACATCCGTGAACAAGTTGTTCATAGGGCTCTATGTAAGTGCAATGTGCCCTCATGACATAAAAAAAAATTAAACCTTCTAGCTACCATATAAGGTTTAAAGCCGAACAACTAGGGCTAAAGCTCTATGTTCTTGTTTAGTAATTACTGCACTAATTACTGCAGTGATTGGCCGCATGCGTGTGTGAAGAAGTTGAGGTAGGTATTAACATTCTTAGGGGTGCTAAGTGCCGGAAAACCTCCTCGTGGTGCACCCTGGGCAACGGACGGTGATCACTTTTTGATCCCCGGACGGCTAATGTTCTGGCAAAAAGAGGGGCCCGTATTCGGGCCACTCGGGGCGTCTCTCCCTGTGCCCCTCTACTTTTATTTTGTTTTATTTTATTTGTTTTACTTTTGTTTTATTTCGGTTTATTTATTTTATTTTATTCCAATATTTATTTTTACACCTTTTGTTTTGGTTTTTACCCTTTAATTTTACAATTTGCTTTTCTTTTTCTTTTATGTTTTATTTTGTTTCCTGCTGGGGGGGAAACAGCGGAGTGATGTGGCGGGCTCGGCGTGCTTTTGCTTTTGCATTGCCGCCGGGCAAACAGGGGAGGTTTTGGTCCATCCCTGGGCCTTTCTGAAGAAGGGCGAGGGGCGGCGGGTTCGCTGTCTATTTATAGATGGCGGACACGGTCTGATACAGACCACCGACCGGCCCGACCTGTAACCCTGAATTGACAGGAACGGGGGCTCACACATTGTGGGCTGCGGGGAAGTAAACCCCTTTAAAAAATACCCTAATCCCACGCTTGTGGTGCCCGGCAATGGGATGAATGGCTGAGGGGATCTCAGTCCCGAGGGCTACCCAGACGGAGGTCGTAAAACTCACAATATGTCGGTGGTCAATACTTGTATAACTACCCAGGAGGGTCCCGGGCGCACTTCGCTCGGGGAATCCCTTGCGGAGCCAGTCGGCTCCGTCAGTCCCGCGTACTCTGGGGGGGACACCCAACGACGCACCCGCCCTGTGCCGAGCGGTAAATCCGGCACCGAAAACAGCGCGAAGGTCGCGCTGCGAACATCGAGTCGCATTGCAGGCTCAAGGAAGGGTCGCAAGACAACGAGTCGGGCTAAGGCGAGTGGGGGTCCGTCCCCGTTGCCGCCGAAAGTCCCACGTACGGGGTCTTTGACCGCTTCTGAGTCCTCCATTACGGACGTGGACGTAATGGAGGATACCGAAGTCCACGAAGGTGGTATTGTCTGTGGCGAGCAGCCAGGTAGGCTCTGGGCTTCCCAGAAGCGTAACCGCAGCCGTTCGCCGCAACGGGAAGTGCCGGGGGTCTCTCAGACTCCTAGCAAAATTCCGACCTCCCGCAGAGGAGGAATTGGTGGGTCAGTGTTCTCCAGTAGGGAGAAATACCTACGCACGCGCACGGAGGGTGAGCGCACCGCCGAAGACCGGGTGGTGCAGCTCCTCGCCGAGGACCGAAGGTCGGGGGGGGACCTTGAATCCCCTCCTACTACGTCGGAACTCAAGGCGAGGGCCGGGGATGCGGTAGCCGCAATTTACGAGGTGGCTACCAAATCCACCAATTTAAAGGGCTCCTTTGTGCGGGGCCTTAAAGAGGCAGGCGCAAAACTGCTTGTAGTGGTGGACGACCTGGCTGGTCGAACAGACGCCACCAGCAGGGAGATACAGCAGTTGCGCTCGGAGAACACAACCTTGCGGTCGGACATGGCAGAGCTCCGCGCCGAGCTCGCCAGATTGCGGGCTGACTTGGTCTCCTCCCAAGCCGGTCCACCCCGGGCTGTTTTGACCAGTCCGGGCAAGAAGCAGCCTTCCACCTCTCCTGGAGGCATTGAGGCGCAGTTGCGGCAGTTAATGGGCTCATTCGAGTCCAAGATCGCTGCTCGCATCGGGAGTCTGGAGGCAAGATTGCCTCCGGTGCCGACCTCTCGCACACCGCCGGTCGCAAAGCCATACACGGCTACCGCTCCGACGCCCCTACCCTGTACCGGGGGACGCGTTGGGACCTACGCGACACGCGCGGCGTCTGCGCCCAAGCAGAAGACGGCACGGGCTACGGCCCCTCCAGCCACACCCCAGGTAGGCCCCCAGCCTGCCAAGGGTTCGACGGCGGCACCATCGTCCGCCCCTTCGGTCGCTTCACGCGCCCAGGAGGTTAAGGCTCGTGCCCCTGCACCCGCACCTGCTCCCGCCCCCCTCGCCAACGAGGGCTGGCAGACGGTGAGCAAAAGGTCGCGCCGCAGAAGAAAGGGGAAGAAGGCTGCCCCAAATGCTGCCAAAGGAGTCGTGGCTAGGAAGCCGAAGCTCCAAGTGCCGAAAACGGCCGCCGTGGTTGTCACGGTGTCGCCGGAGGCACAGGAGCGCGGAGTCTCCTATGCGGAGATATTTGCGAGGGTGAAGAGAAATCTCACCGCCTCCGACCTCGCGGGTCTGGGTGCTACCACCCGGCCCTCGCAGACGGGAGCTCGGATCCTCGAGTTCCCAGGCCCAGACGGAGGCAAGAACGCAGACTTCTTCGCGGAGATGCTGCGGGGGATGATTGCTGGGGAAGAAGGCGTAAGAGTCGCCAGGCCCACGAAGTGCGCAGAAATGCGTATTTCGGGACTGGATGACTCGGTCACGGCCCAGGAAGTTCGGGAGGCTATTGGGACCCGTACCCAATGCGCTCTTGACTCCATCAGGGTCGGCGCCATTCGCCCCGGCCCCGGAGGGGCTTTTGCGGTTTGGGCGCAGTGCCCCGTTGCCGCGGCCAAATTATTGGCTGATGCAGGGAGGCTGCTCGTGGGCTTCAGCGCCGCCAGGGTTACGATCCTGCCGGCGAGACCCGCGCGCTGCTTCAAGTGCATGGCGACGGGACACATGCGTCCGAAGTGCACTAGTTGCTTCGACTGCGGCGGACTTTGTTTCCGCTGCGGGCGCCCGGGGCACAAGGCGGCGGACTGTTCCGCTGCCCCCCACTGTCAACCACGCCATGGGACGGGAGGGGTGCAAACCCCCGCAGGCTCCAAAGCCACGCCCGGGGGGTAGCCAATCGGCCAAGGCTGCCCCTCGTATACCGCCGCCAGCGCGAATGGAGGAGGATGTAGTACCGGAGTCCAGTAATGGACAGTGAGTGCTTTTCCCTCCTCCAGGCGAATCTCAACCATTCTGCCGGCGCGCAGGATCTTTTCCTGCAAACCATGGCAGAGTGGTCGATTGCTGTTGCCGTAGCCGCGGAGCCCTATTACGTTCCTCCTCGTCCGAATTGGATGGGTGACCGGGACGGCTCCGTGGCGATCGTCAGCTCCGCTGCGCTCCATTCCCCGCCCTTGTCGCTCAGAGATAAGGGTACGGGATATGTTGCTGCTGACTGGGGGGGACTCACGCTTTACGGCGTGTACTTCTCCCCAAACCGGAGTTTGGCTGATTTTGAGGTTTTCCTGGCTAGCCTGGAAGCCTCGATACGGCGGCTAGCACCTCGCCACGTCGTGGTGCTGGGGGATTTTAACGCCAAATCCTTGGCGTGGGGATCTCCCAGGACGGACGCTCGCGGAGCGGCGGTAGAGGAATGGGCAGCTGCGGTGGGCCTCTGTTTGCTGAACAGGGGCACCACCAATACGTGCGTTCGGCGCCAGGGGGGGTCGATAGTGGACCTTTCGTTCGCTACCCCTGGTGTCGAGGCACGCGTAAGGAACTGGCGCGTACTGGCTGAGGTTGAGACGCTCTCGGATCACTTGTACATCCGGTTTGAGCTCTCCCGGTCCCAGGGCGCCAGTAGGGGTCACGCGGCGGGCAGACAATCCCGATTCCCGCGGTGGGCTGTGGGTCGACTCGACAGGGAACTGCTGGAGGAGGCGGCTATCGTTCAATCGTGGTCGTCCTCACCACCTCCGACCGAGGACATCGACGTCACGGCTGTCCGTATTCGCGATGCGTTTACGCAGGTTTGCGATGCGGCCATGCCACGTTTCCGACGTCGTCCTCCGAGGAAGGAGGTCTACTGGTGGTCCCCAGAGTTGGCGGAACTCCGTGCGGCCTGTATTCGTGCCCGGAGGATCTACACCCGCAGTCGACGGCGTCACCGCGACGTAGAGAGGGAGGACCAGCTGTATGAAGCGTATCGCAATGCGAGGGACGCATTCAAGCTGGCCATCTGCCGCGCGAAGGAGACGGCGAGACAGGAGATGCTGGAGGGTCTAGATCGTGACCCCTGGGGTCGCCCCTACAGAGCGGCGCTGAATAAGCTCCGCTCGTCGGGCCCCCCCCTTACAGAGACTCTCCAGCCCAGCTTCCTCGTGGAAGTGGTTGAGGCCCTTTTCCCGCAACGTGCGGAGCACACGCCACCGGCAATGGTCTCTGAGACCGACGACCGGGAGGCCGAGCCCAGTGTTCCGCCCGTCACGGAGGCGGAGGTGGGGGCGGCTGTACTTCGGATTCGTTCGAAGAGTACCGCCCCCGGGCCTGACGAGATTCCTGCCCGAGTGTTGGCCCTGGTCCTCAACCACATGGGAGACCGCCTCAGGGGGCTGTTCGACGTTTGCCTGGCGTCCGGACGGTTCCCTGACTGTTGGAAAACGGGGAAGCTGGTTCTCCTACCGAAGCCGGGTAGATCTCCCGATTCGGTCGCGGCCTTCAGGCCTATCGTGCTGCTGGACGAGGCGGGGAAGTTGCTTGAGAGAATTCTCGCTACCCGTATCGTCCGCCACTTGCGCGAGGTCGGCCCCGATCTGTCCGATGCCCAGTACGGTTTTCGTGCCGGGCGTTCGACGGTCGATGCCATTCTGCGTCTGAGGGCCGCGGCTGAGGAGGCAGTCCTCGGCGGCGGGGTTTTATTGGCGGTATCGCTTGACATCGCCAACGCCTTCAATACTCTGCCATTTGGCTGCATCGGTGAGGCGCTCCGGTTCCATGGAGTGCCCGATTACCTGAGGCAGCTGGTGGCCGACTATTTGCAAGGCCGGTGTGTCCTGTACGAGGATAGTGAAGGAGAAGTGAGGCGCAGGGTAATGTCGTGCGGTGTTCCTCAGGGGTCGGTCTTAGGACCGCTCCTGTGGAACATGGGATACGATTGGGCCCTGCGAGGAAACTTCCCACCCGGGCTCAGCGTACTCTGTTACGCCGACGACACGCTCGTCACAGCCCGGGCACGGAATTTCGAGGAGGCGGCGCGCCTGGCCACCCTAGGGGTTTCCCGAATGGTCGGGCGCATCGAGGCGCTGGGGTTAAGAGTGGCGCTTGAAAAGACGGAGGCCCTGTTGTTTCATGGGCCCCGTCGCGGTCCACCCGCTGGCGCCTCCTTGGTCGTCAACTCGGTCCTCGTACCGATACGCCCCCAGATGAAATATCTGGGGTTGGTGTTGGATGGGCGATGGCTCTTCGACGAGCATTTTCGCATCCTTGTGCCCAAACTTGAGGCTACTGCTGCCGCCCTGGGTCGGCTTTTGCCGAATCTTGGCGGTCCCAGTGCCTCAAGCCGACGGCTTTACATGGGGGTGGTACGGTCGATGGCGCTTTACGGCGCGCCCGTGTGGGCGGAGACCCTGTCCGCCCAGAATAGGGTTCGTTTGTGGAGACCCCAACGAACCATGGCGGTCCGGGCCATACGCGGTTACCGCACGGTGTCCACCGATGCGGCGTGCGCGTTGGCCGGAACTCCCCCGTGGGATTTGGATGCGGAAGTACTCGCCGACGTTTACTGGCAGGCGGCGGAGGTCCGGGCTGGGGGCTCTTGCCCCATGCCCGAACAACTGCGCGCCTGGCGCAGTCAGGCCCACCGGGACATCATGGCCCGGTGGAGGTCCCGGCTGGAGGCTCCACGTGCCGGTTTCCGAACCGTGGAGGCGCTCCAGCCGGTCCTTGAGGAGTGGGCGGTGAGACAGCACGGGACCCTTTCCTTCCGGCTGGTGCAGGTTCTTTCCGGGCATGGGTGCTTCGGAAAGTACCTGCATTCGGTTGCGAGGAGGGAATCGCGTCCCGACTGTCATCACTGCGATTGCGGTGAGGACTCGGCGCAGCACACTCTCGAGCAGTGCCCTGCCTGGGAGCAGCAACGTCGAGTCCTCACCGCAGTGGTGGGTCGTGACCTCTCGCTGCCGACCGTGGTGTCATCTATGGTCCGCAGCGAGACGTCTTGGAACGCGGTCGCATCCTTTTGTGAGGACGTCATCTCGCAGAAGGAGGCGGCGGAGCGACGCAGGGAGGAGGACTCCCTTGCTGATCCGCTTCGTCGCCGGCGAACCGGGCGGCGTCGGCGCGACCATCTGCGCCTGATGCCGCCCTAATGGTGGGGCCGCGGGTGGGGGTTGACGGGGCCTTTTCCCCCCACTCGTAGCCTTCCGCGACGTCGGCGTCCTGCAGTGTACCCCAGGACGCCGCCGGAGTAGGAGTGCCCGGCATCTCGCCGCGCCGGGCACTACCAGTGAATTGGCCGCCGATGGTATAGCAGATTCCGGCGGCCCGTTCGCGCAGGTGGCGCGACGGTACACGGCCGATTTTTTAGTGGGGGCAGGTCCCACACTACCTCCAGCGTCTGCCCCGGGTGCTGGAGGTGTGCGTTAGGCATTTTTTACGGCCTTAAAAAAAAAAAAAAAAAAAAAAAAGGTATTAACATTCTTGAGCAAATGGGCCAACAAATACTGCGAGACGTTGTATAGCTATGGAACTTGGTCGTGAACATTCACGTCTTACGTCAATTCGTTTTGATGGATCTGGAAAGGGCGCCTGTTTTATTTTTAAGTTAGTTTATTCATTTATCGGAAGCATACTTTCCGTGATCACGTCCCAGGTACAAATCTAGTAGGTACTTTATATCAATAATAATAATAATTCTTTATTCATTATGGAAGAATAATACTACACTTTTGAAAAGTCGATTCTACATTTACATGTAATGCCTGTTCGCAAACAATAGGTAAAGCCGGAGAAAAGAACAGACAATATCCACTCTTTCTCAATGGGCACAACATAGTAGCAGCATCCACTTATTATTGTGTACCAATTTACTGCTACTTAATGAATAAGTATAAATGTTTTGCAAATGAAAGAAAGGACTGGCCTTCATTTATCACACAGAATCTTTACAAAAGTAAATCGTTATCTTAATTAATATCTATGTGTTTACATCGTTTATAATAATTTTCGTTCTTTATGACAGAGATTGCATTTGATTATCTATGTTAAGTTTTACAGAATCCTGATTATATTCATCTATATCTAACAGAAGTCTCTTTAACCAAATAACTTCTTTTGTAGCACAACAGGCAGCCATAAACTCCGCTTCAGTTGTAGATAGTGCTATCGTTTGCTGACGTTGACTGGCCCAAGTAACAGCAGCACCATTCTTGATGAATAAATATCATGTCACTGACCTTCTTGTTTCAGTATCATTAGCGTCGTCAGAATCACAATAACATTCTAGTATATTGTTGTGTGAAGGTGTATAGTACAGACCATAATCACTAGTTTCTTTGAGGTACTTCATTATCCGTTTTACTGCATTCCAGTGACTACTATTGTAACTATCCAAATATCGGCTGACTAGGCTAACTGCAAACATTATAACAGGCCTGCTGACTATAGCTAGATGCATCAATGACCCCACAGCCTCTCTATATGGAATGTTTCTGTCTAGCTCTGATGTATTCTTTTCTAATTTGATACCTGTCTCTACTGGTGTACTGTTTCCATTGGCATTAATCATATTAAATTTATTCAGCAATTTTTGTACATATGGCGACGTGATGAAAGAACTCAAGTCTTTTAAGTTCTTTAATTAAGACTCGACTCGATTTTCAAGACTCGACTCCAAAAATACGACTCAAGACTTATTATTAATCTGAGCGGACTCCAGTTATAATAATACGACTCGGAAATAAAACAACTTGAGTTCTTTATTAAAAGACTCACAACTTAGTTGCGAGTCTTTTAACAAAGAATTCGAGTCGTTTAGCAATGAGCTGTTTAAGATAAAAAAACTAAAACTTTAGTGTAATCCTCTTAATATTATTATAAATGCGAGGGTTTATGTGTTTGTGTATTTATATGTTGGTTTGTTTGTCACCACTTCACGCCCCAACCGCTGGACCGATTTGAATGAAATTTAAAATGGAGACAGGTGGGACCCTGGAATAGAAAATAAGTATTAAGTATATCAGTTGTCTAGTATCCATATTACAAGCGTTTGGGACTAGATGGCGTTGTGTAACATGTTCCAGTATATTTAAAAAAAAATACAAATAGGCATTTTTGATTCAAGTCTTTATTAGTTTAATAAATTTTCCATGTTAATTAATAAATTTTTGTCTTATTTAATAATCTTCGGACCTTTCCTTTAATACCTCGAGCCAAGAAGGCAGGCACATAGAAGCCCTTATAGATTTGTTCCCCAATCGGTTCCTTTTCTTAATTATTAGACTGCCAGCTTTCGAAAAGGCTTGCTCACTGGGAACACTAGCTGCGGGAACAGGTAAAACGTCAAACGCCATTTTTGTCAAAATTGGCAGGTATTTCCTTTGGTTAAACCACCAAGACAATACATCTATGTCCTCTGTTTCAACTGGCATAGAAAAAAACTTCTCTATTTCATCTTGACATTGCACTGTATTTCTCTGTTTATAAATAAGAGAAAATACAGTTTGACTCATGCTTATGCTTGGCAGCAGTGTACTTTCTGGTGCATTTTGCACGTTATCCATTTGTTGTGAATTGTTAGCATAATTAGTTTCAAAATGCTGCTTGAAGCGCGCCAAGTATTCTTCTTTCCCATGATTTGTAAAATATTCACTTTTTAAACGAGGATCTAAGAAAACAGCATATATGGCAAAATCTGTATATAAATGTGGCAAATATTGGTCCAACTTCTCCTTCATAGCTTTGGCGCAATTATTGAGGTTGAGAGTTGCAACGCCTACATCGTCATTGTTTATTCGGTGTGCCAATTGGTCTTGTAAGACGTCAACTATGGGAACAACGTATATTATACTGGGATACTTAGACTTTGAAAATAACAAAGTCGCATCATAGAAAGGTTTCAGAAAATTTATAAAATTATTTATTTCATCCCAGTTTTCTATTAAATAGCGATTGTATTGCCTTTTCTCTTTACAAATATAATCCAGAACTTCTCTCATCGTGTATGCTCTTTCGAGCATTAAATAAGTTGAGTTCCATCGCACGGGCATATCCTGAAGGAGACATAATTCAGGAGCATTTAACAACGTGCATGTTTCAAAATACATCTGCTTTTGTTTTGGTGATAAATTTATGTTCTTCACTAAGCTACTAACATCTTGTATGGGTTTTTCTATTAATGACAATCCTCGTTTCACCACTAAATTTAAAATATGGGCAAGGCACCTAGTGTGTAGTATATTTTCGTAGTCATCATTAAATAATGTTAATAGCTGCATTAATTTCAAATTAGCAGCTTCATTATCAGATGTGATCGATGATATTTTCTTTTCGATACCATAAAATCTTAATATTTCCAACACCTTATTTAAAATTTGTTCACTTCTATGGGGATACGGCAGCAAATCAAAATCTAATATTATTGCAGTTAATTTTGAATTTAGCATGAAGTGTGCTGTGACGACAATGTAAGGTTTGTTTGTGACAGATGTCCAAAAATCTAGTGTCAATGCAATCTTATTTGCAACAGTTTTCAAACACTCTTTTAACTCAGTCTGTTTTTTTTCAAAAAGATTTGTAATATTTGTTTGTAGTTGGGTGCGGCTAAGTACAGAATAGCCAGGATTCAGCTTATGAATAAATTTTTTGAAATGTGTTTCATCAACTATCGAAAACGGATGATTTCCGTGAACAATAAAATTCATAAGTAATCTATGCAAATGGATACTTTTCTTACTTGCTTTACGAATACGGCGACATAGAATTGGAAATTCTCCAGCAGCTTCTGGGACATTATTTTCGTGACTTCCGACGTGTTTTTTTAAAACAGTATGAGATGTTTTGATAGAAAATTCTTTCTGACAAATTTTACACTTCACTTTAGAATTGTTTATATCATATTTTTCTAGAATTAAGGATTTCCTTTTACGTTTTTGTGGTATTTCGTTATCACCCATTGTTATGCACCGAGATTTATACTTATGTAATTAAGAGGAAAATAACAGGAAGTTTTATTTATTGTACACTGTATCTACTAAATATATGTGTGTATGATAGTGGAACTGTAACAATCTACATGTATTTGAACATATCAACTGCTAATAAATAATATTAAAACTGGAATGAATTTAGCGCCAAAGTGTCTAGCGGCCGTACCAATCATTTAAATAAAACATTGAACCGTTTAAATCATTATTTTAGAAAGTGCCACTAGATGTCAGCACTATTCTATGAAACAAAATAAAAACGACTCGAGTGACATCTTGTTTTGAGTGGCAGAACTATTGACACTACAGCACCACTAGCGGTTTACCTGGCAGTTATAGTCAATGTGCCACTAGATGTCAGTACTAATCTATGAAACATAATTACAACGAGACGAGCGACATCTTGTCCTGAGTGGCCGAACTGTTGACACTAAAGTGTCCACTAGCGATTTACTTTGCAATTACACTTAAAAGTGAATAAACTGTGACATCTATCGTCAAATAGTACAACTGCAACGTCAAGACGGCTCGCAATTGCGCACGCGCTTGCACTTTGTCAACCAGCCGTGTAGCCTAAGTATATAGAGGGCGCTGATATACAATCTCACAATGGATAAACAACATAACACAAATATAACATTTAGAAAGCCTGTCACCAAAGCTTCGTCCCTTGAAAACATAAAACGAAATGACAACTAACGTCATAACAGCTTAAATAGTGCTCCGTATAAAATTTGCAAAAAAGTATTTAGAAGTAGTTAGTTTAATGCCAAAGTGATTGATATAAGTGTAAAAACTCTTAATGGATCTGTGCTATTGTTATTCAGATTATCACTAAATGTATAAGCAAACAACGGAACAAAGTGAATGTGAACTTCTGGCTTTGAGGTTAATTTAAGACCAAAATATCTTCCCAGATGGAATCTCTACACGAACTATGAACACTGTGCTTTGTGAGGTAACACCGATTATTATAATTTCGAACATCATAATCTCCTCTGAATAGTAATTAATATCATAATTGTGAATTAATAAACAGTGAATCACCAAACTGTCGGAAAGATTTAAAATTGACTTGACAATTGGTAGTAAGTTGACATTAATCAACAAAACAACCATAGACAATCTCATTGGCTAGGGATGTGGTGCAACTAAGATTACTAATGAACGAACGACTGGTTGATACAGTATTGCCATATGTAAAACAGTGTTGTCATGCGCAAAGAAGTGTTTGACTCATTTAAACAACTTGTGTACTGCACCAATGACGTTGCGTTTTATTGTTTGCAAGGAGTGTAAAACTTAATAACTAACGATGTCAACTAAACAGTGCGCTGGTTGTATGAACATTATAAAATGTAAAGAATATTTACAATGCTCCTTATGCCATCTTTACTATGATTTGCTTTGTGCTGACTTACCTGATAGGCGCTTTAAGTCGATGAGTTTAGATAACAAAAATAACTGGAAATGTCCTGGATGTCGGAATAAACAGCCTAAGGGGGACAACACAAACACGCCTGTTCATCCAGCTCGTTCAATTAGCTCAACAAATGCTTCTCAGCACTCACCTTCTTTTAGCGAACCAAATGTCACCTTTCGTAAAAAAGACACCTTGAATTTAGAAACTAACAAAGTTCAAGAGGACCTTGGCTTAGTATTGTCACAGAGCGAGTTGAGAAATATAATCAGGTCCGAAATAGAATGCGCACTGAAGAAGGTAGTGGAGGAGCAGTTCAAAAAGACCCAGGAGCTTATCACAGATTTTCAGCAGTCACTATCATTTTTTAACGAGCAGTATGAAATAATGAAAACGAGCCTAAGCGAAAAATCTGCCAAACTTAATCACCTGGAAAAGGAAAACCAAACTCTGCAGGAGTCCGTCAAGCAATTGTCCACACGTTTAAATTTGATAGAACAGCATTCGAGATCCAGTAACGTAGAACTACAGTGTGTACCTGAAAATAGGGCTGAAAATCTAGTCAGAACCGTAATGCAACTTAGTCAATCCATCAATTGCAAACTTCAAGACACAGAGATCTTACACTGTACAAGAATCGCGAAAAAGGACACGCAAAGCAAAAGACCAAGATCAATACTTGTCAAATTCAACAGTCAACGAACACGTGACAGCTTCCTTGCGGCTGCATTTAAATACAATAAGTCTAACCCTAAGAACAAACTAAACACCACTCATCTCGGAATAGCTAAAGATACACCCGAACCTATATACGTGGTAGAACATCTTTCACCAAATGTTAAGGCCTTACACGCCGCTGCTCGCACTCGCGCAAAGGAATTAGGTTACAAGTCTGTCTGGGTTCGCAGTGGGCGAATCTTCATGAGGAAATATGATACAACGGAGAGCGTTATAGTTAACAACTTGGAGACGTTGAAGTCCTTAATCTAAACTAAGTACCAATATTTTACTTTGTTTTTTATACTTTATACACAATTACTTTGAAAGATTATTTCGCTTAACTCATTAACATTCAATCGATCACTTTTAATATATTACCAAAATGTACGTGGATTATGGACTAAAACGTCTGAATTTTGCCATAATTTGTCGATCTGTAATTATGACATTGTGGTGCTTACAGAGACCTGGTTACACAGTGGCGTGTACGATGCGGAGTTGTTTGACGACAGATATGTAGTTTATAGACGGGACAGAGAGACTACTATAAATAATTCTCGTAAACTTGGAGGCGGCGTCCTAGTGGCTGTTTTAAAATCATTAAAGTCGTGTCGATTAGCCAAATATGAAAGCGATCTTGAAGATATTTGTATCAGTATAAACGTTAGCACTTCAAACAAGTGCAGTAACTGTGTTAACCTCTGCGCAGTCTATCTACCACCTCCACTGCACACAGACACACTTAACACATTCATCACCGCGGCCCAAAGAGTGATCGGAACCGATGAAAACACTATTATTATTGGTGACTTTAACCTTACCAATATCTCATGGAAGCCGAGTCAGAATTCGCCGTGTATGAGTCCAGACATCACAAACTCAGATATTAATTTAAAATTCCTAGAATTTGTTACTGTAAATAATTTAGACCAATACAACAATTGTCTCAATAATAGTTCTAAAATTCTTGATTTAATTTTAACCAATGTTACTGTCATGAACGTAAACAGGTGTGACTACTCGCTCTCAGTGGAAGACGCTATCCACCCACCATTTACATTTAGCATACCTCTATCTACTACCACTTATCTACATAATAACAATCACCCTAAACCTAATTTTCATAAAGCAGATTATGAGAAAATTTCTAACTCACTTATGTTGGTTACATGGGATCTGGAATTTAAACAGTCCCATTCAGTCAATAACATGGTAGAGGTATTTTACAGAGTTCTAAGAGAAATTGTAAAGAAACATGTTCCCTTAAACAAAACATCACGTCAAAAATACCCGAATTGGTACCCTCGAGAGCTTATTAGTCTTTTTAAGGAAAAGTACAAATACCACGTTAAAATTAAAAAATATAATAATCCTTTGGACCGTGTGCGCTTTGAATCGCTCCGCAAAAAATGTAATGCTTTAAGATTGTCAAGCTACAAAAAATACATTAGCACCATCGAATGCGCCATCTCAAAAAACTCGAGGGCATTTTGGTCATTTATCAAAAACAAAAGAAAGGGCAGTACCACTTACCCATCGCTGATGGAATTAAACGGTAAAACCGCAACAAAAGGGGATGACATATGCAACCTGTTTGCTGAAAAATTTAAACAAGATTTTAGCCCAAGCTCATTCACAAATTGTAACTCTTTTACATCTTCACTCACGCCACTTGCACTTTGTTAATTATCCTTCTCAGAACTGGAAGTCTACCAAGTTCTTAAAGGTCTCAACGAGAGGAAGGGAGCTGGTAGTGATAATATCCCACCGTTATTCATCAAACGTTGTGCCCAAGCTTTAGTACCACCTCTTTTAAGGATCTTCAACAAATCCTTAGAGGAAGGCTCTTTTCCCGATCTCTGGAAAGTAGCGTTAGTAATACCCATCCATAAATCCGGTTCAAAAGAAATGATATCTAACTACAGACCTATATCAATACTAACTGTCTTCAATAAAATTCTAGAAAAATTAGTCACTAAACATCTAACATGGCATCTAAGTCAGCACATTACCGATTACCAACATGGCTTTGTGAGGTCTCGCTCCACTGCAACAAACCTGCTGAGCCTTGTATATTCCTTAACTGACCACCTGGAGAAACGCACTCCTGTTGACGCTATTTACACCGACTTCAGCAAAGCATTCGATAAAGTTGATCATTTTCTTCTTATTAGGAAACTTGCTGACTTTGGAATTGACGGAACTCTTATCAAGTGGTTTGAATCGTACTTAACCAACAGACGCTCTTCGGTTGTGATCAATGGCTACTCTTCTGCAAAATACACTTCTACCTCAGGAGTACCACAAGGATCGCACCTAGGTCCGATCTTGTTTAATGTGTTCATTAACGATATTTATAAATGTTTTCATAATTCAAGTTTCTCCCTTTTTGCCGATGACTTGAAATTTTTTAAGCCCATCGAAAACACCCAAGACCCCGTTTTGCTACAAGAAGACTTGAATAGGTTGACGCACTGGTGTCAAAAAAACAACATGGTTTTAAATATCAATAAATGTCAATACATACAATTCACCCGTAATAAAACCGTTATCTCAAATACTTACCACATTGACGGCGTTCGTCTCATAAACGTGAGCAAACTACGTGACTTGGGAGTTCTCTTAGACAGCCAACTAAAATTTGACGCACATATTCTGGACACTACCACTAGAGCATTTAAAATGCTAGGATTTGTTTTGCGTAACTGTAAAGAATTTAAAAAACCATCAACCAAAATATTATTATACAGCACACTGGTCCGCCCAATCCTAGAATACAACTCTGTAGTATGGAACCCTCACTACGATATTCACATAAAAAATCTAGAGCGAGTCCAAAAGCGGTTTCTCTACCATCTAGCTTACCGGGAGCATTCACTGCATAAACACACAAATTATGAGGACCGTCTGAAGCATTTCCGCATGAATACCCTATCTAATCGCCGTAAAATATCTGACGTAATTTTTCTACACAAGTTATTAAATGGAATAACTGACTGCAAACCACTATTAAATCGATTCACAATTAATATTCCGACTCGCATTCCAAGACCTAAGAAATACAAGCTCTTTCATACTCCTCGCTCAAGAACAAATCTCGGACACTACACAGCTACATCCAGGCTCTGTAGGCAATACAACGCACTCTCTATTGACACCGACCTAGACATATGTAACAATTTAACACACTTCAAAAAATGTCTTTACAAATTGTTATCCTAGTAATTTAATTTTTGCATTCTTAATAATCACTTATTTTATATAATTTTATTCTAATTTTAGCTATTATCATTTCACTCGGTTTATGTTTATGTTTTCAATACTTAATATTTTATTCTAAAGCTGTTGTCTAATAATGTTGCATGTTGTGGTTTCCTATAAGTTAAGGACTATACACGCTTATGACATAATGTTTAATTGTAATGTAAGACACTGTATATTCTTTTGTTGGAAATCCTTAAATAAATAAATAAATAAATAAATAAATAAATAAATAAATAAATATGAGTATATCAATGAATTCATCGGGTTCATCAGAAAAGCTAGAAAGGAGCCTAGATCTTTCTACAAAGATGTTTCAAGCAAATAAAGTTATTTGAATTTGAATTTGAATTTGAATAAAAACAGTATAATATTATATCCACATTCATCTATATCTCATTGTCATTACAGCGTACGAGCACGACTTAAGACTCCAACGAGTCTA
Organism: Herminia tarsipennalis; assembly: GCA_945859575.2. Taxonomy (NCBI): domain Eukaryota; kingdom Metazoa; phylum Arthropoda; class Insecta; order Lepidoptera; family Erebidae; genus Herminia; species Herminia tarsipennalis. The sequence continues at coordinate 40,390,646 of OX243830.2, forward strand.
GTCGTTTTAAAATGTTGGAGTCTTTTCGGCACAACTGATTATAAAAGACTCGAGCATTTTTTTAAAAGAACTCAAAAAATAAAACTGAAAGTCAAAGACTCCTAAAAGGCTAAGGACTCGAGACTTAACGACTCAATTGAGTTGTGAAGCGTTTTAAGTCGTCAAAATTAGTCGAGTTTCTTTTAAACGACTTAAAAGACTTGAGTTCTTTCATCACTTCTGATGTAGAAATAGATAGTTTTCTCCTTTCTCAATTTCAAGGCCAACAAAGTTTTTAGGTTCACACACTTTTATTTGAGAATTTTCTTTTAAATCATCAATAACTTTGTTTAACACACTTTTATCCTTAGATATGATTAGTCCATCATCCACATACAGTATTAGGTACACTTTACTACCATTTAACTGACCAGTACAGATACACTTGTCTGAGTGACTATTGGTGAAACCAAATTTCTTTAAAACAGAATCAAATGTTTGATTCCAGCACCTGGGTGCTTGTTTTAACCCATATAATGACCTTTTTAATTTACAGACATGCCCTTCAGGTACATCTAAACCATCTGGTGGATTCATATAGATATCTTCAGTTATGTTTCCATAGAGGAAAGCAGTTTTAACATCAAACTGTATCATTTGCAAGTTATCCTGACACACTTTACAAAGCAAAACTCTTACAGAGTCATACCTGACAGTTGGTGAGAATGTTTCTGTGTAAACAACCTGGTGTTTCTGTGAGCATCCCATGGCACATAGCCTTGATTTATACAGTGGTCCTGATGGTGTATCTTTCACTTTGAAAACCCACTTACAGCCAATAGTTTTCACTCAATCTGGTTTCTTCACCAACTCCCATGTTTCATTCTTACTGTGTGCAACTCTTCTTCTATAGACTTTTTCCACTTATCTTTATCCAGTGATGACAGAGCCTCCTGGTAAGTCTTTGTGTCTCATTTTCTTCGTGTTCTCTACCTTGACAGAAAACATGAATCTAATACTGACTTGACAGAGGTAAGTATTAGATTCATGTTTTCTGTTTCCTACTTTATTTCTAAGAGTTATATTACTAGGTCCACTAATATTTATTTCTTTTTCAGGTACATACGCGGGATCATCATCGGAGAAGAATGATTCTTCATCATCATCATCGGATAATGTTATAGATGAGTTATCTAACTCTCTTGTGCTTTGATTTGTTAGCCCAACAGATTCATTAATGTTCTTTATTTCATCAGCACATATTTTAATATTATTTGTATTTTCTGTTAGTGGAACCATAGAATACTTTCTTCGTAAAGAATTTTCCAGAAATACAACATCTCTACTGATAAGAATTTTTCTTGTTTTAGTATCTAATAGTCTATAACCTTTAGTGACTTCTGAGTAGCCAATAAATATCATTTTACTTGCCTTAGGATCCAGTTTTTGACGTTTAGCATCTGGAACATGAACCATGACTTCACATCCAAAGATTCTAAGGTGTTTCAAATTTGGCTTCTTCCCGAACCATAACTCCTCAGGTGTAGCATATGAAATGGATCTTGTTGGACAGCGGTTCGTTATGTACGCAGCTGTCGCCACTGCTTCAGCCCAGTAGTATTTCTGTAAATTTGCATTAGGCAACATACAGCGAGCTCTCTCCATCAATGTTCGGTTCATACGCTCCGCTAACCCATTTTGTTGTGGGGTATATGGATTAGAAGTTTCATGTAGAATGCCACAATTTTGCATGTATTCAATAAACTCATTACTTAGATACTCTCTTCCATTATCAGTTCTTAATTTCTTTATTTTACATTCAAGTTGATTTTCCACAAATGCTTTGAATTCTTTAAATTTACTGAACACTTCAGATTTGTTTTTAAGTAAATAAATAAATACTTTCCTGGTATAGTCATCCACAAATGTGAGGAAATATTGCGCTACTCCGACCGATTTTATCTCCAGTGGCCCACAGATATCGGAATGTATAAGTTCTAGAATCTTCTTAGCACGAGAACCTTCCTTAGGAAACGGCAGCCGAGACTGTTTTCCTTCTTGACAAAATTCACATATCATATCCAGCTTATTGTCGGTAAGCTTGACACCATCTGTACATTTGGAGAGTTTATTCAGATCAGTCATATTGAGATGAGCCATCCTTTGATGCCATAAGTAGCTGTCATTTTCCTTTGTATTACATGCATATGCTTGTGCACTATTTAAGTTTAGACGATACATGTTATTCACTACCTCACAAGCTACAACTTCTTCTTGAGATTTGTTGAATATTTTACAGCCTTCATTACTAAACTGTACAGAGCATTCTTTCTTTATCAGCTGACTCACAGAGAGAAGATTGCTTGCTAACTCAGGCACATACAAGACATTGGTTACTTGTATGGTTTTTATTTGTCCTTTACTATTACATGTAGGCAGATCTATTTTTCCACAGCTCTTCACTTTAAGCATTTTATCATCAGCAATACGTATGCTTGTAATTGGAGGTGATGATTCATCATATAGCCAGTCCTGCCTCATAGTCATATGCATGGATGCTCCTGAATCAACAAACCAGCTATTACTGTCATTTGCTGCAGCGGATGCCGAGAACACAGCGACATATCCAGTTTCTTTGCCTTGGTCCTTTTTCTTCGTTCTGCAATTTTTACTTATGTGACCATACCTGTTACACTTGAAACAACGGGGACCTTTATTAGACTTCAGAGAATTCTCAGAATCCTTTTATTTATATTTACTTGGCTTACTTGCATACAATGCAACTGACTCGGAGCTCTTTATTTCCTGTAAGAGCTTAGTCTTCACAGAGTCTGCTGTAATTGGCACACCAGAACTTTCGAGGGCCATAATCATTGGCTTGTAGACTTTGGGTAATCCAGCAAGGAGCAAAGTACCCAGCCACTCATCATTGATGTCAAATGATATGTTTCGAAGTTTATGTGCTGCACTCATTATTCTGTTAACGTAATCTTCAACATTTAGACAATTTTCTAATGTTGTTGTAATCATGTCTCTCAATAAGCCCACGCGTCTTGTCAACCCTTTGTCGTTGAAAGCTTTTTGTAAATTGGTCCACACTTCTTTTGCCGTTTTTGCCTCTTGTATATGTATGTAATTCACTGAGGCAACCAACAATATAATTTTTGCCTTTGCTTTCAGGTCGAGCTTTGAATCAACAGGTTTGTCTTCATTTTCGATGCAGCTCCAGAGGTCTTCATGTTGTAAATATGTCATCACGGCAAATCTCCATGTATTGTAATTATCTCGACCAATTAACTTTTCGATAAGAGTCATTGCATTTGTAGACATTTTGTACGATATAAAAAAAAGAAAATATTTTTCACACAAACCACGCGGCTTTTAGGTTAGGTCGTGTCAGTTTTGATGACCGGTGACTTTCTTTTTCGTTATTTCACTGATATTACTTTTTACTGATACTTATTACAAACAGTTTGTACTTCCGCGAGGGAGACCAAAAATCTCAAGGTGGTGTTGGGTTTCTGGTAAATAATTCCCTTTCTGACAACGTTGTGGAAATGTCTAGCGTGTCGAACAGGGTAGCGTACCTCATTATCAAGCTCACCGAGAGGTATAGCCTCAAGGTAGTGCAAGTGTACGCACCGACCTCGGCACATCCAGACGACGAAGTGGAGGATATGTTCGATGACATATCGAGGGCCCTCCACTCCACCACTAAGACCCACTACAACGTTGTTATGGGGGACTTCAACGCTAAAGTGGGAGTACAAAATTGCAGCGAATTGGTAGTAGGATCCCATGGATTTGGAAGCCGAAATCATAGGGGGCAAATGCTAGTCAACTTTCTCGAACGGGAGGGGCTCTTCTTGATGAACTCCTTTTTCAAGAAACGGCCCCAAAGGAAATGGACGTGGCAAAGCCCCGACACTATGACGAAAAACGAGATCGACTTCATCATGACGGACAAAAAGCATATATTCAGAGACGTCACCGTGATCAACAGGTTTAATACCGGTAGTGATCACCGACTTGTCCGAGGCTCTCTGAATATCGACTTCAAGGCGGAACGTGCCCGTCTGATGAGGTCCAGGCTCCGACCTACTTTGCTCCAAACCATGATAGGATCCGAAGCGTTCCAGTCAAACCTGGATAACCGATTTGCTGCCATGGAAACCACAACAGACGTAAACCAGAAGCTCGTAAATGTGGTTCGGATACTCAGGGAAGAAGGTACGAGATTTTGTGAAATGCAGCGTAAGGGCACGAAGTCAAAGCTTTCGGAAAGGACTTTAGGGCTAATGAAGGAACGACGTGAAAACCCACCCGTCACTTCGTCGGAAAAGCGCGCTCTAAACCAAGAGATTAACAGGCTTATACGACACGACCTTCGGTGCTCCAACACTCTTTTGATTAAAAGAGCGATCGAGCAGAACCGGGGTTCAAAAGTGTTCGTACAATCTCTTGGAAGAAGCCACCTGACGAAGTTGACCATAGCAAGTGGAGAAGTCGTTTCTTCGAAGCCGGCAGTCCTCTCCGAAGTGGAAGGCTTCTATGGCCGGTTATACGCTTTGCATGCATCTCGACCTGATCCTGAAAATGAGGGTCCTAGAGCCACTCTAATACGCCACTACACCGAAGACCTGCCAGAAATCAACATTGACGAAATCGTGCTGGCTCTTAAACAGCTGAAAAATGGAAAAGCCCCTGGAGAGGATGGCGTTACAAAAGAGCTGTTAAAAGCTGGAGGTAAACCCGTACTGAGGGAGCTCCAAAAGCTTTTTAATGCTGTCCTGTTTGAAGGGAGAACTCCGGAGGCGTGGAGTAGAAGTGTAGTCGTCTTGTTCTTCAAAAAAGGAGATAAGACCCGGCTGAAGAACTACCGACCTATTTCTCTTCTAAGCCACGTCTATAAGCTGTTTTCAAGAGTCATCACGAACCGTCTTGCGCGAAGACTTGACGAATTCCAACCACCGGAACAGGCTGGATTTCGGAGCGGATATGGCACCATAGACCACATCCACACAGTGCGGCAGATTATACAAAAGACCCAGGAGTATAATCAGCCCCTGTGTCTAGCATTCGTGGACTATGAGAAGGCCTTTGACTCGATTGAAATCTGGTCCGTTCTGGAGTCTCTGCAGCTATGCCAAGTAGATTGGCGATATATCCAAGTGATGAGATGTCTCTACGAAGCCGCCACCATGTCCGTCCAAGTACAGAATCAGCAAACAAAACCTATACCATTGCATCGAGGAGTGAGGCAAGGGGACGTTATTTCCCCGAAACTGTTCACAAATGCAATGGAGGATATGTTCAAGACGCTGCACTGGAAAGGGCGGGGCATCAACATCAATGGTGAATACATTTCTCACTTGCGATTTGCAGATGGCATTGTCATCATGGCGGAAACGCTGCAGGACTTGCAACGGATGCTGAATGACCTGGCTGACTCCTCTGTACGCATCGGCCTACGGATGAACTTGGATAAAACCAAGGTCATGTTAAATGAACATGTACTACCGGAACCGACAGCGGTGCACGGCGCCGTTCTCGAAGTTGTTCAAAAATATGTGTACCTCGGGCAGTCATTGCAGTTAGGTAGAAACAACTTCGAGGACGAGGTGAACAGGAGAATTCGGTTGGGTTGGGCAGCGTTTGGTAAGCTACGTCAAGTCTTCTCATCGTCGATTCCACAATGTCTAAAGACTAAAGTCTTTAATCAGTGCGTCCTACCCGTCATGACATACGGAGCCGAAACGTGGACACTGACGGTACGGCTGGTCCACAAGTTCAAAGTCGCTCAGGGGGCTATGGAACGGGCTATGCTCGGAGTTTCTCTTAGGGACTAAATCAGAAATGAGGTGATCCGGCAGAGAACCAAAGTTATCGACATAGCCCACCGGATTAGCAAGTTGAAGTGGCAGTGGGCTGGCCATATAAGCCGAAGAACCGACAACCGTTGGGGTAAACGAGTTCTTGAGTGGAGACCGCGGCTTGGCAAACGTAGTGTAGGACGCCCTCAAGCCAGGTGGAGTGATGATATACGCAAAACGGCTGGCAGGAGCTGGATGCGAGAAGCCGAAGATAGAACAAAGTGGCGTGCAATTGGAGAGGCCTATGTCCAGCAGTGGACTGCGATAGGCTGATGATGATGATGATATTACAAACAGATTACAGCCTGGGCCCATAACCTGTTGTAATTAAACGACTTTGTAATTAATTACTTAGTTTTATTAAACAGAACATTGCACATTACAGCAGTGGTGACGCAGATTCGCAATCACTCTCATCTGTCAATACCACAGACCTAATATTAATACGTAGTAAGAACGCGCCAATTTCCAATTACTACAACACTAAGTAAAGCTTTTGATCTGGTTGATCATCAAAGACTCATTAATAAAATGGAACGATATGGAGTCAGAAGGCCTGTCCTAACATGGTTTCAGTCCTATCTCAGTGGCAGGTCCTGTGACCTGAATTACAAGAATAACGAAACTCCACAATGATATAGTAGAAAACTATGACTCGGGTTCTGAAATCAACCCATGTGGTGTTCCGCAAGGTAGCATTCTTGGACCTTTATTATTTTTAATATATATTAATGACTTGTCACAAGCAATAAAACATCAATGTATCTTATTCGCAGACGACACTACAATTGTAATGGAGTGCAAAAATGGAGAAAATATTAATTATGTAATAAATCAAACATTAGATGGCATTAGTTCATGGATAAATATTAATAAATTAAAATTAAACTTTTCTAAAACTCATTTAGTACACAAAATAAAGATACGCAATTTATAATTAACAATAATAAAGAAAATATTGAACAACTAGAAAGCACAAAATTTTTAGGTTCAACGCTAGACAAACATTTACTATGGAAAAATCACATAGATACAGTTTGTAAAAAAATAAACTCGTTCGTATTTGCCCTAAAAAGATTCAAAACGTGACTTCTAAACATACTTCTTTATTGGTGTATCATGCCTATGTTTGTTCAGTAATTAGATATGGCATAGTAGTCTGGGGTAACTCCTCTGAGGTAACAAGAGTGTTTATCGCTCAAAAAAAATGTTTTCGGGCCATTTTTAATATGGAGTGGTCCGAATCTTGTAGAGCTATATTTAAATCTCATGGACTTTTGAAAGTTCCTTGCATATACAGAATGAATTTGAATTGAGTCGACAAACTTCAATGAGTAAACCTGCGTGTATCCAAGAATTTTTAGGACATATTATAAGAAGAAAATATTAATGTTCTATGATACTTTAAAATACAAAAAAAAATACATAAGTATCTAGTAAGTAACTCCATGCGGGACTCCCCGGTCGACGCGCCCGCCCCGCCGCACCGCAGCGCATGTATTGTATACAGACAGAGTGTTGAGTCATTCACTCAACACAGCACCGCGCTCAGGCGGCGCGGAGGGGACGGCGAGGGGCGGGAGCGGGACTCCCCGATCGACGCGCCCGCCGCCGCACCGCAGCGCATGTATTCAACGCACAACCGCGCTCGCGCACCTCATATTTGTATCAATTTATTTGTCCTCATATTTAGGTACCGCGACTAACAGTTGTACGATTCTTTGTTAGACATTATAATATTTATACAGTCCACTGCCTTATTTTATTACCACCTCAAGACGCCGTGACCCCGCCACAGTGCAACGTTGCCATACCGTGCAAGGGACGCGAGCTACGACGAACTATCTGTACCTAACCTATCTATCATGCCGCGAAACAAAACAATGTAAATCCAATTTTTCCTTCATACTTTTCCCGGCTTAGGACTTTTTTCCTCTCGCTTGGGTATGGGTGGGAACATGAAGACTACTTACCGAAGTCCAAAAGGTTTCGAGGGGCACTTAGTATTCTCTCTAAGGACGGTTGGTTTTGGTTTGGATAATTTTCCCGCCATCTTCGCTGCGTTTCGTAATTTTGATAAATTTTACCTATACCAATGATGTAATTTGCATGCCATTATTGGCAAGTGTGCTGATTTAATAATATGTATTTTAAAGATCTGTAATATGTACCACATTTATGCAAATGAATAAATAAATAAATAAATTCAAAATGCACTTAACGACAAGAATAAAAACTTATTTGCAGACCATAGAAAACAATATATCACAAAATTCGAATAACTTCTGGCGTTACATAAAACAAAACAGACAGTCGAATGAATCTTCATTCGGTATGAGTACCCCACAAGAAGTAGCTAACACGTTTGACTCGTTCTTTCAAAGCGTATATCTATCGAGTGCACCCGCCCTTAATTCAGAAGCGACACTGGTGGTCGCTGTAGACTCTTGTGTGGATAGTGTGCAGAAAAAGGACGTACGTAGTGCATTAACTTGGGCCTAGATTTACCCAAGGGCCAGACGGTGTACCCCAAATTATAGTCCATGACTGTTATGAGATTTTTGTCGACCCACTATGCCATATCATAAACTTATCACTGCAACAACGAATATATCCGCTCGCATGGAAAACGACGAAAGTTTTACCAATACACAAAACAGGTTCCAAATCAGACATACAAAATTATCGCGCAGTAGCTGTACTGTCGATGTTTGATAAAATTATGGAATCCACACTATACAACCTAATTTATAAACAGCTACGAGGTTGGTTTTGCGACCAACAACACGGGATTCTACCAGGCAGATCAACCGTGAGTAATTTAATAAACATTTCAACTTTTATATCGCAGGAACTTGATGCCAAAAGACAGGTAGACATCGCATACCTCGATTATCAAAAAGCGTTTGACCAAGTAAATAATGACGTACTACATTTCAAAATGGCTAGTGTTGGGTTCTCTAAAAATCGTATCTACTTTTTTCAAACTATTTTGCTGGCCGTAGGCAGTATGTTGTACATGGAAATAGCAGATCCAAATATTACGTTGTAAATTCTGGCATAGGTCAAGGAAGTTCTCTTGGGCCATTGTTATTCCTAGTTCTAATAAATGATTTGCGGATGACATAAAATTGACACTCTCAATAACCACTGCATCTGACTGTGAGCTGCTACAAAGTGACATTGATAACGTCTCGGAATGGTCAAAGACTAATAGCCTTACCTTGAACATAAAAAAATGTGTAATCATGTCCTTTAGTCGTATGCGTACACCACTTAAAGAGGATTATATAATGTCTAACATCACCCTAAGCAGAGTATCTGTACTGTACTATCTTTTGACGAAAATATCAAACAGCTATGTAATAAGTCTCCTAAAAACCTTGGATTTGTTCTCCGTCAGTCTGGATCGTTCAAAATCGTTCGACTTTATGTGTTTTATATAATGCTTACGTTAGATGTGTACTTGAGACTAATGCCTTGATTTGGAATTCCTACCAAGTGCAGAATATACAAAAAATCGAGAAGATTCAGAAGTCATTTATTAGATATTTATATAAAAAAAAATGTACTTTTATCATCCAATCCCATCCCATCTATATCCGACATTATTTATAATAGGCATGATAGACCACCAAATGTTAGCAATGCGCCGTGATATCTGCCTTGTTATGTACTTCTTCCGTCCCATACGTGGTTATACTTATAGCTCGTCACTCCTAGCACAAATCAATTTCTTTGTGCCTCGCCGAGGCACGCATATGATGCGCGAGCACCGCCATTGCCCACTAGCAGTACCGACCGCGCGCACTAATCTTGGTCGCTTTGCACCACTACTCCGCGCGCTCCGATATATTAATGACATTGTATCATCCAACTCAACTATCGACTTATTCTCATGCACCGAAAATCAGTTTCTAACAGCCTCTAGACGTTACGCTGAGTGTTTGACACTGCCAAGTACCTTAATGTAAATTAAATTAGCAAGTCAATAGTTTTTTTTTAATTGTATTAATTTTATATGTAATCTACACAATTATTATTATGAACATTATTTTTATCTTGTATTCATTAATATTAATCTAATTATTCTCAATTACATTTACATTATCACACTATTATTTATATACATTTTAAATTATTTAAAATTAATTTGATATAATATTTCAGTTATTGCGAATGGATTGTACTGTCAGCAATAAGAGATCTGTAATAAACAAAATAAATAAATAAATAAACTTATGCGCCATGTGTAAGAGAGAGCGTAGTATTCGTTCAATTACCGTAGGGTGTACTAACAGGCGTTTGGAGGCCAAACTGTGTTGTAAATATTACAGCGAATATTTGTCTAGTAAATTACAGCCTTTGCAACTTGTCTTTGATTCCAAGGGAGGCTGTGAGGCTGCTATTCATGCCCTGTCGACTTACCTTGGCAGTGGTAAAGGAGGAGGTCATCTTACAGGTTGATCTGAAGAATGCCTTTAACTCTGTCAATAGGGACACTTTGTTGACACAAGCAAAATTAGAAACACCCAAAATTTATAAATTCCTTTTTCAATGTTACAGATATCCATCCAAATTACTGTACAACGATAATCTTTTAAGTTCGGCAGTTGGCTGTCAACAGGGTGACCCGCTAGGACCAGCCATTTTTAGTTTAGCCATACACCCTATAGTTCAGGAATTGAATTCTAAATTTAATGTTTGGTATATGGATGACGGTACTCTCGGAGGAGACGTGGACACAGTCTTGAACGACCTGGTTTTAATTAAAGATAAATTTAAATCAATTGGCTTAGAGTTAAATTCTAGTAAATGCGAAATTTTCATTGCTTATAAGATTAATAGAACTACAGATTTTTTCAAAATCCAATTGTTTGGCTCCAAATTTAAAAATTATAGAAAACAATTCTTTCCGCCTCCTTGGGTCCCCAATTCTAGAAGATTCCTATGTTTCCTTCGTAGAAGAGAAAATCCAAAATTTTAGTGATGTTTCGGAAAGACTACTCCAAATAAATATACACTCGGCCTTTACAATTATTCGATACTGCCTTTTCGTCCCAAAATTTACCCATGCTCTCAGGTCTACCCAACTTTTTAAACATTCGGCACTTTTAGAAAAAATGGACAAAGGCATTCAAAACATAGGGTGTTTTGAATGACTTTGTCCATTTTTTCTATATAGCCTTGAACGACCGAGCGTGGCTATAGGCGTCCCTACCTGTTCGCCTAGGCGGCCTCGGCGTCTTGTTGTCTTCGGTACACAGCACCGACGAATTAACCAGGAATATTTTAACGCCTACACTGGTTAATTCTGAAGTGTTGTGTAAGACTGAAGCGCTGAACTTACCCGCTAACCTCTTCTCCCAGAGGCAATGGGATAGGGCGCTGTGCAGCATAGTTAGAGAATATTTAATTAGCACATCATCGAACGCTGTAGAGCGCGCTCGCCTCTTGGCTGTGGGGAAATGGGAATCAGTTCTTTGGTTACAGGCACTTCCATCGCCCAACATAGGCACTATGTTGGACGATACGACATTTCGGATTGTTGAGTGCCTACGTTTAGGCGCTTCGTGTGTTTCTCCACATCGATGCCACTGTGGAGAACTGGTCACCGGCCTTGGACACCACGGCCTATCGTGTAGTAGGAGCGCAAGCCGTATATCTCGGCAAGCCAGTCTAAACGATATAATCCGTCGGACTCTTGTCACCGCCGACGTTTCAGCCATGCTTGAACCAAATGGCTTGGCGCGCGACGATGGCAAGAGACCGGATGGTATGACATTCCTGCCATGGAGGATGGGGAGGCCATTGGTATGGGAAACAACTTGTGTCGATACCCTTGCACCCTCCCATCTTTCAAGCACCTCAGACTGTGCCTGCGCTGCTGCTGCATCAGCGGAGACTCTCAAACATCGCAAATATGTATATCTAATTGAAGATTATATTTTTAGCCGTTTGGGGTCGAGACGCTGGGACCGTGGGGTCCAAGTGCCCGACTTCTTTTTAAGGAAATTTCAAATCGGCTTATCAGTTCTTCACTGGACCAGAGGGCTGGTTTTTTCTTTGCACAAAGAATAAGCATTGCCATTCAACGTGGCAATGCTGCCAGCCTTCTGGGTACGTTACCAGTCGACATCGACGGGGAAGAATATTTCGACGCATAAATGGGTCTTGCCTTTTTTTATTTATTTGGTTTTGTTAGTTTGTAAATATATGTAAATAATTAGTTAGTGGCAAGAGGCCGGATGGTATGTCTTTACTACCTTGGAAGATGGGGAGACCTTTGGTGTGGGATGCAACCTGCGTCGACACCCTAGCGCCTTCCCATCTTCCAAACACTGCGAGCTGTGCTTACATATTTGAGCCGTTTGGGGTTGAGACGCTAGGGCCATGGGATCCAAATGCTCGCCTTTTATTCAAAGATATTTCCCAGCGTCTTATCAGTACATCTCGTGACCAGAAGGCTGGCCTTTTCTTTGCTGTGAGAATAAGCATTGCCATACAACGTGGCAATGCTGCCAGCCTTCTGGGCACTATACCGTTTGACATTGATGGGGAGGAATTCTTCGACGCCTAAACTGGTTGTTACTCCCCTCTTTTATTTTATCCTTTTTTTTGTAGTTTACTAGGTAAGTTGTAAATAATGGTAATAGTTTGTGTATAATAAGTTCGTAGGGTAATTAATGTATATAATAACATTGTGAAATTTCATTTTAATAAATTTCTAAAAGTTATTAGTTAGTTGTAAATAATGTCCAAATTATTCATCACTTGTACTATATCTTCCTATGCTTAAATATATAGCTATTATAATACCTAAGTAACATTATCAAACGGTGACAACAACATTCACCTTAGTTAAATACAATAAACTGTACAATATGCAGGCGTGCGTTGCGGTGATCGCCTTGCACAAAGTGGGTATGGAGCCGTTGGTCATATTCCAGTCACTTTAAAAGCTTGGTACAACAACACTTCCTAGATCGGTGCGGCCGCGTGCTTTTAGAAGAAGTAGAAAGGCTATCAATGCTGTTAAAGCCAGAATTCTTCGAAATCCCATTAGGAAGCAAAAAATCTTATCGCGAAAAATGAAGATTCCCGTTAGGACTCTGTTGCGTATTATAAAACTAGACCTGTGCTTATCTTCGATATACAGGACATGCCCTAAATCAATCTTTACAATTAAAGAGAGTGGATCGATCAAAACGCCTTTTGTCGCGATACGCAGTTGAAGAGCACAGAAATATCATCTTTACCGTTGAAAAAAAATCACAATTGAAGAGCACTACAATAAGCAAAATGATAAAGTGTACGCTCACAGTTCTAAAGAAGCTGCTCAAATGGTCGGAAAGGTACAGCGTGGTCTTCATGCCGCGTAAGCGATGGGGGGGCGTGTGTTATCAAGCGTCACAAAGCTACATTTTGTGAAAAAAGAGTTAAAACTTCAGCCAAAGTGTATCAAGAGACAGTCTTTTTAAGCTATTGCATAGCTTCTATCGCGGGCCTTGAGCGCGGGGACCGAATCCAGAAATTCCGTAACGAAAAAACCTCACGCTCCCTACTCCGACGGGCACAGCGGTGATACTTTTTACTTTTGCCATCTATCAATGAATAGCAGAACTTTTAATGATTTTTTTTTTAATTTAAAAAAAAAAACTTTTTTAAAAACTAAAAAAAAATTTTTTTTTTATTGTTTTATTTAAATTTAAAAAAAAAACATTTTTTTTAAAGAAAAAAAAAATTCAAACATTGTTTTTTTATAATTAAAAAAAACACTTAAAAATTTATATATATTTTTTTAATTGCTTAAGTTGATAAAAATACTATGCAATAGGTTTACCGCGGCAGTCCCCGAGTGCCACACATTTTTGAAGAATGTACAGTGGACTTTCGAGCAAGACTTTGCACCTGGTCACAAGGCACGAACTACCCAAGCCTGGCTTGAAACCAACGTTCCGGACTTTATAAGAGCTGAAGACTGGCCCGCACCTAGCCCAGACCTCAACCCTTTAGACTACAATTTACGGTCAGTTGTAGAGGACATGGCTTGCTCTAAACGACACGGCGACATTGAGTCTCTTAAAAAATCTCTGGAGCAAGCAGTGGCAAACTTTTACATGGAAACAGTGCCGAAATTCATAGATTCGTGGCCAGACAGATTAAAAGTCTGTATAAAAGCCAAAAGTGGCCTTTTGAATAGAATATTGTTTTTATTTTTTCCTGAGACTTTAATAAATATGTACAGTACTCCAAAAGTAATAATGCGCATAGAAATCTTCGGAAATCTTCGTCATTGTTCGGCAACGGTCGTATTACCCGAGCGTCGAAAGACGATATTTATATAGAGTGGTTAAGAGCAATTTCTCTATGCCTAATTTTATATCAACTTTATTCTTAAATTATTTACAGTTGGGAGTTCTTTCAGCGTCAATTGAAAATTGTATATCATATTACGAATAACACAGTAGTCGAAATCATCAAGTACCAGCCGAAATCTACTTTTAGGTCTTCCTTTTTTCGGTGTAGAAAATTTCTTTGATTGATTATGTTTTTTTTCGTTTAAGATATTACTCAAAGTTCGTCGCGAAATTCCTGTAGCTTTTGTAACACGGTCTTGAATTTTTTTAAAATAACCATCATGGTCTCTGTTGAAAACATTGGCTTCATTTAAGAAATAAAGGTACACATTAAATACCATTTGCCGTGCTTGTGAATTAAGCGGTTTTCCACGTTTAAATTTATCCATTTTGGAAGAATTCGTCTGAAAGAAAATGGCATGGGCAGAGTTAGGTATATATTTTTTATGCATGTTTATCTATTTATTTAATTTAAATAAATCTCATTTTTTAAATGTTTTTCTAGTACTTAATATGTATTTAATGTAGGTATTTTATTTTTTTAATATTAAAAAAACGTGAAATATGTTATTTATTTTCCTTTTTTCAAAATATACTATTTAAATCTGAATAAGCTAATTAATGTTGAAATTATATTTACCAAGAAGGGTGTGTAATAGCAGCTCTATATATTTCCACAAATAGAGAACACGTGCAGTCACTACCAATATATAAAGACGACTGACAGACATTTCGCTGACCGGCGACAGCTGCCGAACGCCCGATTTGTTTTCGATTGTGCACACATGATATTGACTCCTATCTCTTTTAAACAAGGTGCAAAATGCAAATGCCTTGTTTAGGGCTCTTACGATTCCATGATTCGAGTGTTTCCGGGAATACGACAATTAGCGAAGATCTGCATGTGCATTATTAATTTGGGAGTACTGTACATATAAGTTTTAGTAATTTTCATTTAAAAAAAAAATGCATTTTCATTTGTAAATGACTGCCTCTGTGGCGCGGTGGGAGTGTGTTCGACTGCTACGCAAGGGGTTGTGGGTTCGATTCCCACACGGGGACACCACTTTGTGTGATCCACAAATTGTTGTTCCGAGTCTGGGTGTACTTTGTGTCCGTGATTTGTATGTTTGTAAAGTCCCCCGCGACACAGGACTTGTATCCTAGTGCGGGAGTCGTCTTTTTAAACAAAAAAAAAAAAAAGTACATATTGTGATGCAACTGTATATTTATATGTCTATATAATACCTATCACTTTAAACTTTTCTCGACGGTCATTCTATATCGACTACCTATTTGCCTGAGTGGATATGTGGGGGACAAGGTGTATGTCCCTTTCGAACTTTTATATCGCGATTCAGTTTTTAGGGTTCCATAGCTAAAATGGCAAAACTTATAGTTTTGGCCATGTCCGTTCGTCCGTCCGTTCGTCCGCACCATTGTTCAGAGACTGTTAGTGCTAGGAGGCTGTAATTTTGCATGAATACACATATTACTTATGCCGACAAATTGAAAAAATAAAATCTAGATCGTTTTTTTTTAGGGTTATCCCTTTAAGTAAAGTGGGGTGTGATTTTTTTTTTTCACCTACCCCATCCCGTGATACCCCATCATTAGATAGGTCTTTTAAAAACGTTTAGGGGTTGGTAAGACGTATTTTAGATTTAGGGATCCGTTTGTAAAATATTAAGCTTTAAAGTGCAAATTTTTGTTAGAGTCAAGTCCCAACTCCCTACCAGCTAAATGGTTGATGTTGGGTATGTGAAAAAATTCACGGCAGTAGCTTATACAGTAAAGTTAAAAGAAAAAAATATATATATTTTTGAAAAAAATGCCTTATATAAATATAACGTTGTAAGTATGAAACAAAAACAACAGAAAACCCACTTCTTAAGCCACATTGGCCAACGGAACCCTACATTGTGCGTGGCCCGACATGCACTTGCCCGGATTTTTTTGCTGTTGCGATAAGAACTATCCTATGTCCTTCCAAGGGACTCAAACTATCTCCATACCAAATGTCATCTAAATCGGTTTAGCTGTTTGAGCAAGAAAGCGTAACAGACAGACAGACACGTGCCCCGCGGTGTTACCCGCGGTTTATTAGCCTATGTCTATCCAAGGTGTCAGCTAACTTCATACCAAATTTTATTTAAATCGCTCCAGTCGTTTAGACGTGAAGAAGTAACAAACGTACATACTCACATACTCACAAACTTTCGCCTTTATAGTATTAGTGTGATGTAATATATATAGTATGGATTATATGTGGGTACCACATCACTCCCCTCCGAGACAGAAGGTTGATTGTCTTGATGAGTCACCTGTCGTCGCTCTTTGACGAGCGTGTCAGTGCCCCAGTGGAGGGTACTTCCAGTGAGTCGGAACTGAATGCGCTAGTTCCAGTGAGCTAGAACTGTGATAACTTATACATATATTGCGATTCAGGATTTGGCGCAAGCTATCAGTCAGTTTCTATTTATATTATTATTATTACTAACTGTCCCGCGCAACTTCGTCTGCGTAAATTTTCCCCGTTTTTGCTACATTTCTTATTACTGCTCCGCTCCTATTGATCGTAGCGTGATGCTGTATAGCCCTTAGCCTTCCTTTATAAATTAGTAGTGCTTGAGATTACCGCGTTCAAACAAACAAACTCTTCTCAGATATGTGGGTGCCGCCACATCGACTTCATTACTACGCTATTTCCACTAGTTTCGTCCGTATTGACTTCCTCTATAAGATTGAAGCCTTTCTGCTTAATTAAATCTTAGCTATATTGCAATGAAATTGATTGCATATATCTCTATCCGGCAAGAAAATATATAATAAAACATAAAAATAAAAAATATCTTGGGACAACTCACACAACGTTATCTGATCCCAAACTAAGCAGAGCTTGTACTATAGAAACCAGGCAACTGACAAACATACTTATATAATTCTATATACATACATATTATAGATAAATAACACCCAGACACAGCAGTAGCGGTCGGATACACTCCCACCGCGCCACAGAGGCAGTCGGATAAATAATAACATTATATTATAGGATTATAATAACATTTATCCATGTGCATTTCTTAACGTAACTATTTTAAGAAGTTCCTACAAGCAGCAACCGACGCATACTATTTAGAAAGCTAAGTCCGTCTAGTTTATAGAGCAGGTTTACTTAATGGCGGCTAATTGTGGCGCCTGCACATAAACACGGCGTAAAGCTTAAGTGGTGGCGCTATAGAGGCACAGTCGCACAGTCAACACACTCGCACCTGCTTCCGCTCAGCTCGCACTTGCCCGGTACAGTACTAATAGTACTAACTTCTAGCACGGACGATTTACTTACGTATGTGGTATGGCTTCGGTATACCGCAAATGTTAGCTGTTCATGGTATAGTTCAGGATTTAGTAGTAGTAACATAAATAACCTGGTGGACATTTTTTAACGAGAAAGTTTGGTGTTTTAAATTTGACCCCTTCTTTAGTCTGACTATCAGGATTTTGTCTGGATTTGGGAGTAAAGTTTAGAGTTATCGTAACTCCAAACTGGAGAGAAAAGATTGAAAACGTTTTAATATCTAGTAAAAAAATAATAGTAGTTCTTATAATCCGTTGAAATCCTAAATAGTGACATACCTATACGGCGGTACATTTGAATTTCTTCAGCAATTCTAAATCCAAACATCCCTATAACTCACCGCCCTCAATGAAAATATAGCGAAATAAAACTGTATTTAGTAGTTACAGCCTCGTAACACACTCTTCGTTCCGTGTAAAATAATAAAAAACTTTTACGGTTGGAAGTGTTTGTGAACACTTTGCGTTCAAAATTTCTGTATTCGGTGGGATTTGTGTGAATTCGATCATAAAATCAAGATTCGGGAGGCGACAGTGCACTCGGTCAAACTCAGCCAAATTCGTTGTTGCAAGTTTTCCCTTATTTTAAATGTTTCTTGATAATTAATTGGTACCCAGGCATTTTGTAATAAACGAGAACTCGAGAACGACATTTTCTTGCTAAATGTTAAAACCGTACATGCAGTTATTCATTTATTTTAAGGAAGTTTATGGACTAACAGCATACATATGTTATCATAACTAATAATAGCAAATTGCCAATGAATAGCCTCCACAGGTAGGTACAAAACTTATTAAAGAAACCAACAAAAATTAAAAAAAATTATGAAAGAAAAATAACAAAATCGTGTAAAAAAGAAGCAATAGAAGAAAAAAACCGGGCAAGTGCCTGTCGGGCTACGCACAATATAGGGTTCTATATTTTTTTTTTATACTACAAACAAACTTTAGTATTTTTCAATGGAATCTGTATAAAAATTTTGTTACTTCTCACTTGGTCTGCCGTTACTGGGTAAGTTGTAAAGCCTACTTAGCTGTGATAGTTTTCCTTTTCATTTCACTATAAATACCACTACCGTAAACTTTTTCACATACTTAACATCAACCATTTAGCTAGCAGGGGGGGGACAGTTGACTCCATCAAAATTTGCACTTTATAGCTCAATATTTCACAAACGGATTCCTAAACCGAAAAATAGTCTATACAACACCAAAAGTTAAATGTCTATCTAACGATACCTGACATGATGGGTGAGAAAAAAAACTAGACTTTCTTATTTACGAACAAATTTCTACTACGAATATATTTCGGCGATAGTTTGTTGAAGTACGTTGGCTAAGACCGATGCAATTGGTTCGCAATCCTATCTCATCCTTAGAGTGCGCTAACGCTTAAGTAACGCTTTAGATGCTCTAATAACGAATCACAGGGCTTTAGAGTTACTTAATGTCAAAAATTAATTTAATACCTGGTGTGATACTAAGTATCTCTGGCAATGGTTTTATAGTCTGATCTTATAATGGATTTTTGACGAGTGAATGTTAAATGATAACATGTTGAATCATTAAGTTGCAGCTTGTTTTTTTGTACAATATATTTCTAATATATTTAGATCAGCTTGCAACTCAGATGTGTCAGTTAAGCGTAGCACATTTTTTATGAATTTTCATATCGTCTGCAAATAGAACGATGTATGAATGTTGAAAACAGTTTTTGAGGTCTGTTTAAGTGACCTCAAGCCTCCAAATAAATAAAGAGAAAAAAAAACTGAATCCATAAAATGCCTCAAAAATTGTATCAATGACGGCCTTAGAAACGGTTATTTCCCGGATAATTTAAAAATTGCCAAAGTAAGCCTAATTTTCAAATCTGTAAGCAAAACAAACCCTGATAACTTTCATCCAATCTCAGTCTTACCGGTACTGTCTAAAATTTTCGAAAATATTGTATATACCCTTATTACTGATTACTAAAATTCAATTGGCTATCTTTACGGCAAACAATATGGCTTTAAACCAAAGTCAAACACCCTATCTGCTGCAGTTGACCTTGTAAGAACTACAAATTGATCAGAAACAAATGGCCTTAGGGATATTTATTGACTTGAAAAAGGCGTTTGGTACAGTGAGCCATGAAAAACTTATAAATAAGCTAAATTATTGGTAAAGCCCTAGAAATTCTTAAATCATACCTTACTAACCATTATTAAATCGTGAAACTAGGAGAATACCTTAGTAGCCCGGCTAAAATGACAAACAGTATCCTACAGGACTCGATTTTGGGGCCCCTCTTATTTCTTATTTACATAAATTCGTTGCCATACTCCTCCGAAACGGCTTGACCGATTTTGATGAAATTTTTTGTGCTTATCCGGTATCTATGAGAATCGACCAACATCTATTTTTCATACCCCTAAGAGTTTGTTTGTGTGTTTGAATGCGATAATCTCAGGAACTACTGGGCTGCACTGAAAAATTTATTTTATTGTTGGATAGCCCATTTATCGAGGAAGGCTATAGGTTATAACATCACGCTACGACCAATAGGAGCGGAGCAGCAATGAAAAATGTTGTAAAAAAAACGGAAGAAAAAAGAAAATAGGGAAAATTTACGCAGACGAAGTTGCGCGGGTCAGCTAGTTTATCTATATATTTATTAAGTTTTCTCTTTTAAGCGAATAATGTATTATTACCAGATAAAGTCAAAGTCAAAGTGTTGTATTCACTTAGGTTACAAAATGCAACGCTTATGAACGTCAGACAAAATTTGGAATAGAATGATTCTACATTTAATAATATTAATATATATTTATTTCTCTCAAAAGGTTACAATAATAATTTTACAAGTTTTGAGGTTAATGCCAAGTTCGCAAGAGTAAAGCCGTGAGAAAAGAACATAGTAATAAAAACTCGTAACCACTTTTTTTTACAATATATTAGTATATATACAGTTATGCCAGTAAGGTATAGTACACAAATACACCATGAAACAGTAGGTATAGTCAATTTTTAGATAGTTTTCAACATCTGCTTAATTACCTTTTTTGAAAACCGGAGCAAGAAAAGCAGATTTCCACATCTTTTAAACAAAGCACTCCGTTAATGAGCGATTGAACAGAATTCATAAAGGGTCTGCAATATTATCTGCACAGACTACAATGAAATTTGGTGGTATTAGGTCAGGGCCGGAAGATTTAGAAAGATCCAAACTCATAAGCATCTTTAGCATTCGCGAGTTACATATATCAATTGTATTGATAGACACCATTCTGTCGCCACTGTGGGGATCATTAGGTCATTATGCATGTTCACAGCGGTGCTAAGGTTGGGGTCCGGTTCCTAAAAAGTAGAATGAAAGTAGAAGGCAAATAAATGTATTTTTTTTTTATTTGTCTTTACCTGTACTTGCTAATTAATTGCGATATTTGAAGATAGCATTGCCGCAGGAAATTAACCTATATTCCTTCTACTCTTCACGAAAGACCAAAATGATTTTGGATATTTGTAATAATTTTCAACAATCTTGTTTTGTTTCATATATCGTTCCATATGTGAATCAAAACAAGATTGTTCGAGAGCAATAGCTTTGCTGTGCAATATGGAAATGACATTCATATTTTTTTATATGTCTTATGATGTTTATGTTTCTACCTGAATACCTTTATAGCTAAGTATTTTATAATTAAGTATCTACATACTTCATAGTGAGGTAAAACCCTACCGCAAGTGTCGTACTTTAATATGAAATTGCCACCCAGCGCAATATTGACAGTCCGTCTGAGTGCAACATAACCAAAGTAGTGCTTGCGACGTTTTATCGCATACGACGCGACACGCGACGCTAATAGCCTTCACATATTAACGTGATGCTCTATTTTGCTGAGCGACTTAACCAGTATTCAGGTACACTACTTTGTATGTTAAGCAACATCCTTTTACAGTAAGCAATTTTTAAGTGACTCTATGCTACCATATTAATCGTACCTCATCTATTTACCCGACTGCGCGACGCAAAGGAGGGTATTGTATTTATCAGTCTATGTATGTATGTGTGTTCCTTTGTGGCACTATATAGAACAAACGCGTGCGCCGATTTTGATGGTCCATACGTCAATCAATTCGTATTAACCTTTGAGTGTAACTACAGCATTCAAAATTCTACTTAAACTAACAACAGCAATCAAAAATCAAAATGGCGACGCTTAATCGCCATATTGTGATAGAGATTGTTAATTACGTCTTACAATTAAAAAGTATTCAATAAAAAAAATAATAAAAAAATAAAAAAACACGCCTGTTTAAAAAAAGATGAAAACAAGATAATTTATTTTTTTAGACGTTGTGCACTGCTTAAAGCCAACGCAGCGAGGCGGTAAAATTTTGCTTTACAAATAGAAGATAACTCCAGATTGGGATTGTGTTATTTCTATAGTTGACAATTTATTTAACTTAATACGTTTTCATAGATAAAACTTAGATGGATGAACCTATTCGTAGTTGTATTATACCTATTGTAATTTGCATAGTATATCGTTGAACGATTGACGTCCAAACAATCTCGCGCAAAGTTGATGCGCCTCCATTACAGTTAATGCGCCCGTTACAATTACATCACGTACTAAAAGCTTCGAGCTCAGCATCCTAAACACTCTGGTTGTTTGTGTCACGAGATTTACTTCGTCAAGGACGTGACCTTGAACCCGCAACCCGCTAATGGAGTCTGAGATATAATGTGATTACTGAGACGAGGATGAAAGCGCTCGGTAACGTTCGCCAACACTCGACAATATGCGCTGCTTAAGCGTTTTAAAGATAATAGCACCAGTTTCCCAGAAAATATTGTATCACTCCTACTGATTGCGGAGTCCAGGGCACAGTCCGAGATTTCATATCAGCGAAGCGAACAACCCACATCCTAATTCTTCGAAGAATAATGTTATGCGGTAATCACTCGTACCGATTAACCGAATATTAATCAATAACGAGTAGACTTGTCAACGCTGCGTTGTACAAAGGCTTGACTTGGATTGGCTCCGGAAACGATGTCCATGAAACTAACTAACAATGTATAGCTATTACATACATACACTGACGGACTTATAAACTGCATCAAAGTAATAGACGACTTTGAAATAAATATTTTAACCAAGTATGCAAACTTTCTATACAGATTTAAATTGAAACCTCTAGATTGGTTCGTGAACTTTAAAACAGCGTAGGATCATATCTTTAAGTTTAAGTTTATGTACTGGAAAGGACCTTAAGACCTTTTTTGAAGAAAAAACAGAAGTTTAAGGAAAAATTGTTTAATTAAAAAATTGGTTTTAACAATAGACACAAACTTTATGCAAGGGTTTATTTGTGTTTTAATAAGGTGTATTACCCCCACGTGCCCTTATTACGGATTCTAATCGGTTCCGCATAGATTTTATAAGGGTTTTTAAAAGATCTTACGGAATATTGTCCCATTCTTCTGAAAGTGCTGTTCTTAGTGCTGCCACTGTCGTAGGCGAAGGGTTTCTCGCATATACAGCTCTTTTTAAATTGTCCCAAACATGCTCGATGGGATTAAGATCCGGGCTGCGTGCTGGCCAATTCATTGTACGTATCCCAACCTCTTCGCAATAATGTTGAACTTGTGCAGCTGCATGCGGCCGGGCATTATCCTGCATTAAAGTAAAATTTTCGCCTATGAATCCCATGTAAGGCACCACGTGATCTTCTAATATCTCTGTTATGTAGCGATGTGCTGTCAAACCCCCTCTATTACCGTTTTGACGGACCATGTCTATGAACACAAGTTCTGTTCGCCCGTTCATCGATATGCCACCCCAGACCATACATGAACCGCCTCCAAAAGGAACACGCTCCTCAATGCAACTTTGAGCATATCGCTCCCCACGTCGACGATAGACTCTTCTGCGACCATCTGCACCATATAAACATGTCCTACACTCGTTCGTGAACAATACAGAGGCCCACTGCTCTTCTGTCCAATTCAGGTGATGACGCGCAAATCTTAAGCGAGCTTGTCTTTAAGCTGCAGACAACTTTGGACCATTTGCTGGTCTAAAAGGGGTGATAGCCGCTTCCTTTAACCTTCTTCTTATTGTTCGTGCACACACGTTTTTTCCACGCACTTCATTAAGCTCGGTTTTGATGTTAACTGACGTGAGGAAACGATTTCGCAGGGAAGTTGTAACAATAAATCGGTCATCACGACCTGTGGTTGCTCGAGTTCTGCCTGTACCACGTCTCCTCCTGTAAGAACCTGTCTCTACAAACCTTCTGTATATTCTACAAACCGTAGACTGGTTTAAATTTAAATTTCTACCAATCGTTCGTTGATCCAAGCCCTCCCGCACCAATGCTACAATTTGTGCCGCTTGTTCGGACGAAGTATCCATATTATGGTTCAAAAACTCTCGATGTGTTAAAAAACTAACCCAACAATTATGCTGGTAACAATAATTCAATTGACCAAACAAAAAAAATCAATGAGAATTAATTTAAAACTTTGCTATAAATAACACGCAAATCTGATACTACGAGTAAATTTTCTTTTCCCGGCTATATTCATTTGTTTTACCGCAGTTCTATTTTTAAATTTAATTTTTTTTTAAGATTAAGAGCCAGTCTTTCCATATTTATATAATTTAATCTAAAAAGTTTGCATACTTTTATAAAAAAATCCTTTTAGAGTAAACCTGAACTTTGATGCAGTTTATGAGTCCGTCAGTGTATATACATCCGTACAGATCCTAATGTTTCGTGGCTACGTTTACTATTAGAGCTGTTAGGGAGAGCTTATATCAGTAACAGCTGGTCTACCTATGTACTTTGGCCCTTTTTGCATTAATTATGTTTCTTTACAAAAGTGGACCCTTTCGTCAAACTTGTTGCGGTAATTAATTACTTTCTATGCTGTCATGTAGTCCTTTGAACTACTAGAATAACAAATATTTGAACCGATGTTATATAATATGTAAGTACCGTCACAAATACAATAATAACATCAGTAGGTATCTGACGGTGAAATGTTTCATACCTACAATGTTTTGTACCTATTTGAAATTTGACTACTAATCAAGACATACTTACATGATTCCCTTTTCAAAAACCTGACAAATGTAGGTAGGTTAGGAAAGTAGGTAATTCCATATTTCAAATCCTGAGGTTATGTAATGAAAAGGTCATTAAATGCCATTAGGTATATCCATAGGTATGGTATTATTTGGTATTATTACCATAATAGAAGAAGATAATTATCAAACAAATTGAACCAAAATTGTTAAAGAAATTAGACTGAATTATTGCGTATTATCACATCGTACTGATAGTTAGTACCTAGTTATCAATACACCGCTTGAAGATCAAAAACATTTTGGTAATTTGAGATTATTGTATTTTCAATATCGTCAAATAGCTGTATGGCGCCTCGGCACATAGTAGGTCGTCGGGCGGGCGCGGGGCGCTGACGCCAAATGTTATTATTCGTATGGGGTCCATTATGAGAGTAATCAGTTAAATATTCAGTTCAGGGGTTAAGTATTAAGGGCGGCCGGCTAAAGCTTTGCTTAAAATAAATATTACACGTGTCCCACTTGACCTCGCGCCACTAGCGCCAACGTGGCCTAACCTAACAACTACGGGTATATATCTAGGTGCACGATTTGCTAAAAAATATTATACTACATATAAGAAGCCACTATAATCAAGTTTACAATAGGCCTTCCACCACGAGCTTATATTTACTACGAAATTTGAAAAAGTAAGTAATTGTCGCACGTGCAGAACACAGACTTTTCATGACTGTCTCCGTCCCCGGAAAGATGTTTGCGGCTGGGACTTATAATTTCTGAAGCAGCTCCTGTTTAAACCTGAACACGTTTCACCTCTACTAAGGACGGATGAGCGCTCGCATTGTTCCGGGTTCGTGCGCGCGCCGCCGCCGCCGCGGGACCGCCACGGCCACGGCACGGATTCCGCATAAAATATTTGCTTGCATATAACGATGTGGTTATTGTGGTTATTATGGTTCTAGTTAAGAACAGCAATGAGACATAAATGTTGGGACTATTTTCTTTTTCGAAAACCTCCGACATTGGTTAATTCTAAAGAACCTAATTAGATTTTTATTGCATGCGACGATGCCTCTATTCGTTTTTATATTTCACTAGATGGAGGAAACATTGTAAATGTAGTCGGTACGATCTGCTAATACCCGTGTCTACTTATATGGGTGCTTGAATCATTATGACCGGTTTCAGAGCAATGCGGCATGCGGTTACCTCACCGGGCGCGGTTGTTGCCTGGTGACCTGCGCTAAAGCGTCACTCATCGCTGGCTTCACATAAAGGCCCGGTTGCAGCAACACATTTCAGAACAGAAACTCATCTCATTTACTGAAATCTATCCTACATTCCGTAATTCAACCTTGCAACCGAAAAATCTGTATCTAAGCGAAAAGAAACTGTTCGCTTAATAGGTATTATTTCCACGCGTAAAATGTAAGTGTTACCCCTATCAGAGCTTGAAAATTAATAAAACTGTGATCGCTAACAGTTTGAATGGCGCAATGGATGGCGCGGTCCTGTTCTCTGAAATCTTGTGCGGCCTTTAACAGGTATTGTTCACAAAGTAGTGCTGTCTCTTTCTAGAGAGTGGTCAATTTTGTGAGGTTATGGCGTAGTCTTGGTCTCTACCACTGGCGCAGAGAACAGGACCGCGCCATCCCTTTCAATTAAAAAGTGACTGCAAAGCGTGAAAGAGAGAAAAAACTCATGCGGCCTTTGACAGGTAGGTATTGCTTTTATCTAAATATGTTCTTTATTTGAGGGGAGAGTTTAACTTATCGATGGAATAAACACTAACGGCCGGTCTCAATACGCTAACTATAGATGGATTTGCCTACTGGAGTTATATTTTTGACATAAGCTCCATACAAAATATGTCAAAATTCTACCTCGAGTAGCCAAATCCATCGATAGATAGATTATTGAAACCGGCCGTAAATGTTTGAAAGATACGAAACCCATGAACGTTTTGAATGGGAATATTTTTGTATTTTATTTTTTTGTCAAGTTTCCAAGTTTTTTAATACTTATTATCTTATTCCGGACGAAGACAAATCTAAAAACACAAAAATCATTAAAATTGGTCCAGCCGTTCTTTAGTTTTATATGGTGTAACTAACACGACTTTGTTGTATATTTAAATAAGGTTATTACTATTACCTGCGGTAATTTTGATTTACTAAAAAAAAGATTTTGTAGATGGTACTGTGTTGCCCAAAGTTGATATGTCATAAGTGGAGAATGTTTGTCGCATCGTTGAACCAATAAATCGTCCCCGTCCCCATTCCTCCCAGCCAAGCCGCGGTCTCATTTAGACCCTAAACCGGAATAAAAACTTAACGAAAAACTTTGTAACGAGCTCCCCGAGTGCGAAGCGGGCCTTGTCCAACTTTCATTCAAATATCATTTATCGCTATCTGGCTTTATGGGCCGACTTATACAGCGATTTAGTATAATGTCGATGTGACATATACAGGGGCGAGGCGTTCTCTTCTTAAGATATCTACATTTAGTTGGAGAGTCCACAAAATATTGTCTAACCTTTTTTGTTATTGCCCGTGGCTGTTTTCACTACAAGAATGGTTATTGCTTACGTTTTCATGTCAATTTGTAGCTTCTTTTTTTTCTTGAATTCACTACGTGAATGAAGCGTGTAAGTACGAGTAGGTACCTATTAAGTGATGTTTTGAGTTTTAAAGATTTATCACAAATGTGATCAACTAGTAGTAGCCCGCAATTTCGTTGAAATACCTACATTTTTAGTTACGTACGTTTCTTTTATATTTATAAGTGCATGAATAACTACTTAATTAAATTCAGGGCACATAGTATTTAGCAAGTTTCGTTGCTATTAGCACACAAAAGCGAAGAAAGCAACTGATATTCAAGGTGAGCGGGGCCAGGGACAAGGACCATAAACTAATTATGTGATAGGTTTCCTTCTAAAGTTAAAAACTAACATTTAGTTATTTATGTAGAATTCTGCTCAAAGTTACACAAATGAATAGCAACTACGACATTTCTCGTCCCTCACGTTCGTGAAACTTTGGAAGGAAGCTCGACTCGCAATTAACGGAAAAATGTTTTCACCGTCTCATTACTTCGATAGCACTAGCTGTTGGTTTAGTTTGTGTTCCAAAAGTTGTAGAACGAAGACAACATTATCACGAAGTTGCCTCTCGCTTAAATGTCCTCGCTCGGTAAATGTCTACTGTTGATTATAGCTACATTACTGTGAAATTAACTTAAATAGCAGCGTAATTAAACGTTCAAGAACCAACTTAATATTAGTTCGGCATTTACATGATAATGTCACTGATTTTATCGTGTCTCTTAAGTCCTGAGGGCCTACTTCTTGTTACAAAATAGATCAAACACATATACAATTTGATCTAGACTTTGTAAAATGTCATATAAAATATTTGCCAAACAAATAAATATTCACAGGTAAGCACAACCCATTTGCAATTTATTAATCTAGGCAATATAGTACAGTCATTTGGTATTTTTACTTGGAAAGATTTCCGGGAGTTTTGAAAATTGGGAATCTTATAGATTTTGACGTGCTCTTTTTGAATTTTAACTTTGCCACCTCGTATCATTGCCGCTCGCGCCGCCATATTGGAAAAATGGCGCCTATAAACAGTTTTTTGATTGTAACTCTTTTCCGACTGATTTTACAATAAAAACATGTACTACGGAATTAAACTAGGGAATATTACCTACAATTTAAATGTAACAATCTTTTTTATATACTCAATAGTTTTAGCGTACGAGCGTCGCTAAATCTACATTAATATGCATTTTGGCCAAAAGTAAATTTCCACACCACTATGAGGTGTGTGGAAATATGTGTTGCTTTTTTCATGAAATCGAGTGATTTTAATCCAGATGCAATGCATAATTTATAAAAAATGAGAACTCTCCTTCATTTCGATTTTTTTGATGGACCGAGTGTTGCATTAGTTCCATTGTCCTCAAAACCCATTCAAAACATCACAGATAAAAAAACTTTTAATCACGGCGATGGAATTATCAGCTTTGTTGCAATTCTTGCATTTGGATTAGTCCTACTAAAGATATCACTATAAAATAAAAACGCGATATGTACGTGTATGTAGCGCTTTTTGGCCAAAACGCCATATTGGTGTAGACTTTGCCGCGTTCTTACGCTAAAACTGCCGAGTTTACAAAAGCAATGTTAACACTCAAATTGTAGTTAGTGTTCTCTAGTTTAATTTTATAATACATATTTTTATCATAAAATGAGTCGGAAAAGAGATATTGCCTTAAAAACCGATTTTAGGGGTCATTTTTCCAATATGGCGGCGCGGGCGGCTAAGTTACAAGGTGGCAAAGTTGAAATTCGGAAAGAGTACCCCAAAATTAATAAATTCACCAATTTTCAAAACTCCTGTAAAACTTTCCAGGTAACCTCATTTTTTAGCACTAAATGACTGGACTAATAGATCTTCTAACAAATAATTCATGTCAGGATCAAATAACAAGCAAATAAGGGGATTTTTTATACCGGATCTCGTACTATTATAATGTCTGAAATTGATTGAACCTGACAAGTTTCCGATATTAATAAATTCACAGTCGGAGACCAAACTTTCGACATGCATCTGGGAGATTAGCATTAGAATGATAAAAGTTATACTGCTGCACGCTATCTGTGTACAACAGCTCCATTTTTATGCAATTAGTGTGAATATAGCAATCATCATAAGTACTTTAAGCACATGTGTGTGTAGTAGGTACTAATCTACGTACACTAGACTGCCTCTGTGGCGCAGTGGGAGTGTGTGAAAAAAAAAAAAAAAAAAAAAAAAAAAAAAAAAAAATCAAACAACAAGCTCCCATTATTAATTACTCGCTTAATTAAACTGCACTACAAATTCTCACATGTTGAACATCTACGATTCCTATGTAATTGTTAAAGTGTGTAAAGTATCATTTATGTCCCAAGCGAGTACGACGCTAGAGAAAATAGAAGAGTGACTGATTGTCATTGTGCAGGTGTGATACACATATAATAAGTCTGAGGAACATATCACTGATGTTGATGTGATGTAAGGTGCCTATAGTATCTATTCCCCACCAGTCGATTAGCAAGGTCAAACAGGAGTCCCGTGTCGAACAAACACCACTAACGAACTGTATCCGGAGAGTTCCACGAATGACCCCCGTACTCCTGGGAACCGATCGTAATATACTCGTTCTAATGTTCTCTACTAAAATATATTTTATTTTGACTTACTTATTAGACTGGTTCAAAAGAATTAGTTTTAAATGTTATAGATATTTAGTTTAAATTGAAACCATTAAAATAGTGCGAGCGTTTAAATGAACTTTCAAATACATCAATGTTAAATCAGTTAGTTGACATTCTTCAGTTCATCTGTTCCGTCCAACAATTGAAATTAGACTGGGTGGTCTGACCTTGTAATAAATGAAGTTAATAAAATGCCTCCGACTGCATGTACAGCTAACGTCCAGTCGCGGAATGAAAATCTTCGTCACTTAAAGTTTGCTTAAAGTCCTATTTTGCTTGCCCCGAATTAAGAACAGTTACGCCAACATGTCAATGTTGTAAAAATTTGGTTTTACTTAGATTAATAACTCAACTATGAGAGCAATAGACGGAACCTTGAAATAAACAATGTTTCGCTAGGAAAGTAGACATACTTATACGAAAAAGTTTTTATTTCTAGGTAATAGACAATTTGTTGACAGCTTCATGACAGATACGAATGATATGGATGACACGACTGATGCCCTTTTGAAATGATTTAGATTTAGATTTAACTTTATTTGTAAAACATAGGTATGATATAAAAGATCTTAAATACTATTGGTCCACTATGTTTTGCCATTAAGGCATACAAATGTAAAAATGGGACATAAAAAATAAAACTTAAATTAATACACACACGAATACAAAACTTACAAATATTAACTTAAAAATTTAAAATATTGATTATCTAACTAAAATATAGTGCACAAACAATATTAAAGCAGATTTTAGAGAGACTGGTCATCTAAAAACTCACTGACTGCATAATAACATTTTTTGATTAATAGCTCCTGAAGCTTAATTTTGAAAATGTGTTGGGGCATACATTTTATATATATTGTTTATATTTTATTATAAATTACGGGAGCCATACCAAAGAAGCTTTTTGTCATTAATGCAGTTTTACATTTTAAGGTACAAAGTTGATTCACATACTGTGCACGTATTGGGATTTTCTTAACAGTTGATAGCTTTTCAAACAGATGTGGATTCGATTTTACGAACAGTGCAGTTTCCAAAATGTAAAGTGATGGTAAAGAAAGTACATTAAGTTTTTTGAAATAAGGAATGCAACTGTCTTTAGTTTTCAAACCACACATTGACCGCATACATCGTTTTTGCATCTTAAACACAAGCTCCTTATACGTCGACTGTCCCCAAAAAATAATACCATATCTCAGAATTGAGTTTACAAGACCATGGTATGCCATTAATAGTGTATCAATATTAACTTTTTTTGATAGCTGAAACAGAACATGTGCAGATTTACTTAACTTCTTACAGATTTCCTCTAAATGCGGTTTCCAAGAGAGCTTATTATCTAATGTTATACCCAGAAATTTTACGTTTTTAACTTCTTCTATTGTTGCGTCATTATACGTGATATTAACTATTGGTTTCTCAAGTCGTTGGTGAAAATGCATTACTTTAGTTTTGTTTAAGTTAATGACGAGATTATTGATTTTAAGCCAGTTTATTATCTTATATAAAGAATTGTTTATATCATTTTGATAGTTAAGTGGATTATTGCATTCTATAATAGCCGTGCTGTCATCTGCAAAGAGTATCATTTTTTGTTCAGTAATTTTAGGAATATCATTTATATATATCAAAAAAAGCAGGGGCCCTAGTACGCTACCCTGAGGTACGCCATATTTAATGGCCTTTACGTCAGAAGTATACGTTTTTTCTAATTTGCTTATAGGACAAATTCTTGATATTTCTGTGCATTGGAGTCTACCACTTAGGTAGGATTCTATAAGGTTATGGATATTCCCTCTAATGCCATAACCGTGTAATTTTTGTAGTAAAATCTTATGATCTACGAAATCAAACGCCTTCGTCATATCTGTGTATATGGCACAAACATGATTTCTTTTATCGACAGACGACATAACTCTAAATAACATATCATACAGCGCCATGTTAATGTTTATATTTTTTCTGAACCCCTTTTGTTCACTGCAAAATAAGTTGAATTTTTCGAAATAAGAGTATATTGAATTATAAATAACTTTTTCAATAATTTTTGAGAACACTGGAATTTTTGCAATGGGTCTGTAATTTTGTACATTTGTTCTGTCGTTCTTCTTAAAAAGGGGTTTAATTATTACTTTCTTCAGACTACTTGGGAATATGCCATCGGAGATGCAAAAATTTATTATATACGAAAGTGGTGCAGCAATAATTTCTTTTGCGTATTTTATCACCTTTGTTGATATACCATCATATCCGACAGTGCTAGTATTTTTAAGGTTATTAATTATTTTTATTATTTCGTCATCTGAAACAGGCATCATAAATAAGGATTGTGATGTTAAATTTTTATTACAGTAGTTGTTTGTGGACATATTATTTGTTTGAATATTGTTTTCTATACTCTCTATAAAATATTTATTAAATTCATTTGCGATATCTTTTGGCTGGGTAATCATTAAATCATTCGTTTTTATTGATAATATTGACTCTACCCACAATGGAACATACACCCACAATGGAAATTAATAACATGGAACTAACATTGCTATATCTGTCTTATCTAAACACATTAATTTCACGTATGGCAGAGAGTGATAGGGGTATAATAAGACAGATATATACGTTCCATCTATTCATTTAGTTAATAATCTGAGAGGTTTTAATTCAACTACTCATAGTCAAGGAATATTTGTCTGAATTAATTCAAACTCTGTTGTCAAACAGTTAAGCACAATTTAGAACGTACGAGTTTACAACTGTCTAATGTGATACGTAGTTTGAAAAGGTAAAATGTATTTGAAAAGTATTAAATGAGCGTTTTTATTGAAAACTGACAAATATTATCTGCGATAACTCCCCGTGTTTGAGCTCGTTAGATTCGTCTTGACAAGTGCTCTTGCATTTGTACAGCGTTCAGGGTCTGATGATGGGGCTGGGGGGGCCATTGGTACTCAGCAGTCATGTCAGTCAGTATGATTCAATGTGGTTACATTGAATCATACTGACTGACATAAATTAATAAATACAAATGAACAAATTCATAATAAAAACTAAAATATAAATAAATAGTAAAAAAAAAAAAAACAATTTAAAAAACATGCTTTTATTTAAATGCTAGGAAAGAACGAAAATATTTTTTATAAAAATGACAAGCTTTTATCTATACCTAGTATAGTATTATAATAACTGTGTCTATACTAATAAGAGGAATGATTTGATTGTTTGTTTGTATTGAATAGGCTCCGAAACTACTGGACGTACATATTTGAAAAATTCTTTGGGTGACATAGGCTATTTTTTATCCCTGTATTCCCACGGGTACGGGAACTACGCGGGTAAAACCGCGAGGCGTCCGCTAGTGTCATATAAATGGTATAATGTAACAAATTGATGGGTTTGTTTTAATTTGAAAATTATTTTAATCCTTTTAGAGCTTTTAAATATATGGTAAACACTTAAGGGTTGGTTATCCAAAAACGCTGAAATACGTGTTTAATTGTTTTAAATCAAAAAGCTAAATACTAAATTTCATAGATATAAACTTTTATATAAACTTGCAACCCCAATTTTACCTCTCTTGGGATTGATTTTTCAAAAATAATTAAACAAGTAATTTGTATTCCAAATACGAACTTTCACTAATCTATCTTTAAAATTGACGGAGTTTCTCTTTTCAACCCCTTGAGTTATTTTTCCTGTGACCCCCAGATGGGGTCGAGGGCAGAGAAATGTTGGCGCCAGTAGGCATCCGATATAAGTGGATTTTTATATAATATAATAAATATGTCCTCAAAATGTCACGTCTCTACGATCAGCTGTTTAGGCTGTGCATTGATCCATCGGTCAGTCAGTCAGAACAAAAAAAATATATACATACTAGCTGAACTCGGCCACGCTTCGCTGTTAAAAGCCTTCCTGGTTTAAAAGCCACCGCGACACTCATCGGCCTTTTCAGAACAGTCTCCTAAAGTTTCATCACAATCTGATCAATGGTTTCGGAACGCATAGAGGACATACAGACAAACATTGATTTTTATATACGTAGATATAGATAAGAAAGCTAAAATTAATACTACAAGTTCTCATATTCAAATGAAATCAATGAATATTATTTTTTATCGAGTTTGGAGCTCGAGACGATACACGGTGACGACCGAGCTTGTTCTTTTTGCGATTGCGAAACAGTCAGTTATTAATATTATAAAAAAAAATCCTAAGTTAAAAAAAAAAGACTGTAAGACTTCTAAATAAAATTAAGGAAATTTGGATAGTTAAAATTTATCGAAAAAAGCAATTCATACTGAAACTAACAACCCAATAGAGTACCTAGGTATAATATAAATGCGAAAGTTTGCATGTATGGATGGATGGATGTTTGTTATTCAGTCAACGGATCGGTAGTCGGATCTGGATGTTTCGCACAGAGATTGATTCATAGCCTGGAATAGCACATTGGCTACTTTTTATCCTGTAAAATGACTCCGTGGCATACATTTCTTTTGCAAATTTTTCACGCATACGAAGTCGCGAGCAACAGCCAGTTTTGCTTATATACGAGAGTTCCAATGACAAACAAATCATAATTATTATAGATAGTTCAATCATTGTGCACGCGAGGCTATATGTGCGTATGCTTGTAATTATACAGTTTAAATTTGTGTGACAGTGAGGCGGCAGTCGTCTTCCTATCAACATGTATTGCAATGCCGCGCGCGCGCATAGTCACGTAGCTATACCAGTTTACCTGAACATAGCGTCGCGCGCACATTATGTATGTATGTTTTGTATATAGTTCAACTCATTGGAGTTGAACTATCTATAAAGCAATAAAATAGATGGAAGAAAAGTGTACTTACTTACTTACATATATCGGCAACATCGATCATGCCATCGGAAGACGGCTTATTATTGTTACGCTTTTCTTGTCCATTTCCGATGTGTAACTTGTATCTCCGAGTGAAACTTATTTACTTAAATGTTATGAAATTGTCATAACTCGTCACTTGATCATTTAAATTCCCGGACTTAGAGCTTGTGTTTTAAATATAGTGTTATAAAGGAGCTAGCACCACGGCGGCCACCGAGCTCCAGGTAGATCTGGGTCAACCAGCTGAATAAATCTCGACGGAATATTCGTCGTACAGACGCTTTCATTCTTGTGATATAATCTTAAGATTTTCTCGGTAAGCCCTAAAGTACTTGAACTTGGAATTATAGTAGGTATGCTGTAATATCTGCGGTATCTAACAAAGGTGCACGCTAACGAACTATCTATTTTCTGTGAGAATTTGAGATCCGTCAAGCACTTACTTACATTATAACTATATAATATGTGGGAATTAACGCGCATTATTTACCTTAAAATTGCTTGGTTGCACCGGCCGTGGTCACAAGCGGACTGTCGTAGCGAAATTAAGACTCTGTAAGGCCGATGAATCTTTACCTACCCCATCCTGTGGGGTATCGTTAAATAGGTTTTATAAAAACGTTAAGGAGTTGGGAAGACCATTTTAAGATTTAGGGATCCGTTTGTGAAATAGTAATATTTAAAGTGCATTTTTTTTATAGAGTCAAGTGTCCCCCCGCCAGCTAAGCTATCACAGCTAAGAAGGCTTTACAAGTTTACGAGTAACAGCTGATCAAGTGAGAAGTAACAAAATTTCCTACAAATTCCATTGTAAATTATTATTAAGTAAGTAGAACGTTGTAAGTATGAAACAAAAACAACAGAAAACCCACTTCATAAGCCGTATTATTCGGATGGAAGGAGAAGGGGTGACTACGGAAACCTAATTGTGCGTGGCCCGACATGAACTTGCCCTTTTCTTTTTGTTTCTCCAAAGTTACTTGTTGGGTCACTGCACACTACACTGTGTCCATGTTAACCGACTGCGAACTAATACGAGGTTGTGTTTTACGAATCACTGAATTCCACGTCGCAGATAATTTGAAACCCTCTTCCCGATTGAAAGTTTTATGTTTTTTAATCACAATCGCTTCACACACAATTCTTGAATAAAAATGGCTCTCTGTGGAGAGAGTTTGTGGACAATGAAACTCAATCCAGTGATTGGTGTTCGATTGCAGTATGTGTTCTGCAATTGTCATGTCGATTTGTTTGTTTGCCAGTTTTTAACTGCTTTTAGCCTTTCCGCTATAGTTCGTTTTGTTTGGCTAATGTATGAGCTACTGCAGCTCTTCAGAGGGCCCACCAATTTGCCCAATTTAGCCACCGTTGTGTAGATCGTACGAATCGAGTACTTTTTTATTACTGAGCCGATCGTATGTCACTCCTCTGACGTAGGGCAAATAGGCAGGTTGTCTGCTCACCTTCGGAGGTTTGTCACGTTTCGGGATATGCTTCATTCTTCGATACACCTGATATCAGTTTTTATTGAGCATCTCCTGAACATGGACTAGCTCTTCCTCCACATGATCAGGGTCACAGAGGTCTTAGGCTCTGTTTCACAATGACGTTATCACGGATTGTAGGTGACAGCTGACAATGATGGTGATGTGTCATAGCATGCAGGTATCTGTCAGTGTGTGTGGGCTTTCGGTGTGCACAGTGTGACAACGATTAACCCTTTTTATGGAACCATAGCCAAAATAGCAAAAAACGGAACCCTTATAGTTTCGTCATGTCCGTCTGTCTGTCTGTCGGTCCGTCCGTATGTCACAGGCATTTTACGCAAAGACTGCTCAATAAATATAGAAGAAATTTGAATAAAAGGTGTCTTGTAGTAGCTGCTACTTAGTTTGATCCCTAAATAATAATAATAAATATTTTTAGGGGGGACATTTCATACATATAACAGAAGCTGAAAATGTTTTTTTTTTAGCAAACATCAATGGGTGGCACGTCGCCCGACAGGTCTTACAAAAACATTTGAAGGTTTTAAGCTATTGCTCGGCTTTTACCGCGGGCTCGGGCTTTCAGCGCGGCGACCGAATCAAGAAATTCTGTAACGAAAATAAAACCTAACCCCCCACTCCGCTTACCATGTAGCTCGTTCGCTTAACGTATATGTAAGTACATGGTACGACTTTACGAAGTTCGTACGGATCGAGACGAGCTGCTCCGAAATGTATTGAAAAAAAAAATATCTATATCTTTACAGAGTGCTACACATTTTTTAAAAACATGTTTGATTGTGTAAATATTTTTGGAAATAATCACTGCGAAAACTGCATAATTTGTACCCCCCCCCCCCCTAACTTTTAAACCGTGTGACCAAAAAAAATAAAAAAAATAACAAAAGTAGCGCTTAATAAATACTTTAAACTAAAATTATTTTGGACATGGTCGAATATACTGTCATTGAGTAATTGCCGAAAAACTGCGTTTCTCAACAAAAGGGCGTAAGTGCAATGAATATACGCTCTTCTGCTGATACAATTATTCAAGGCTGCGGAACCCTACACTGAACATGGTCCGACATGCTCTTGCCTGTTTTTTTATTAAACTAGATGTTTTATGATAAGTGTAACAAAGATGATCGTTGAAGTAAATAAGGGCGCGGTTCCGAGACGGGACGCATGTCATCGAGTGTGCTCCCGTATCAATCCCATCATCTGACAGCTTTAATCAATATTTATATTTATTATGTAACATAAGCATAATTGTGTATTTATTATACTTATTCGGAACTGTTATCAGCAAATATATATCATTTACATTTAACGAGTTCCAAAGTGATTTTTCTCACCACAGACTCCCCATACAAGTCTGTGTATGCTCACTGTGTAGGACGCGGCGGCGCGCGGCGCGGGAAGCAGTACCTACTCGGAGCAAGGTCGCGCGACAATTATTATTACACTGATCGTTATCTTTCGATTAGTCGAAGGAGCATTCTTGTTTTATATATAATGTTAAATAAAAGTAAGGTATTATGGTCATCAATAAAAACCTACTCTAGTTAACACCTTTATAAATTATGGGTTTATAAACGAACAATAAAAACTTATCACTTGTTATTCATGCTCTGTATTTAAGTAGCGTATATTTTTTCTGATTTAGTGAGATAGATACAGTCTATCTACATCGTACACATGCTTGTAAAACCTATGTCATTAAAAAGGAGAATATCAAATATTGAATTTGTTCCCATAGGGCTAGGGGCGTCACCCACGAAGTTATTTAAGAATGGTCCTACATACTTAAAGTAAAACAATCAGAAAGACAGCAGGCTGATCCGCAAGTCGCCTCGGCCTCCATCCACCAATAAGTCGCCGCGATCGCGTCTACCACACCACACTTGCACTAATAATAGTAACAGTCACATTGTGCCATTCATGGAAATTAATCTACTGATGTATTAACATGAATTGTGTCAATTGCACTTGTTGCTTTACTTTATTATAATTAGTTTGTTCAACCATAGACATACCTATTTATGTTCTTAAACTTTCGCGTTTGTACACATTATATAATTTTATAAGGTAGTGGCGTAAATATTTTAAGACTAAATTTTATTCGTCTATGTATATAAAATAAAGTAAGTTTATAGATTTAAGGTATTTAGCCTTAAAATATGAACGCGATTAAGACTCTTAGCTATATATTATATTCACGACAAGAGCTGTAATAGGGTTGCGTTAATAGCGAAATATGAGCACAGCTCCTTCGTAGTGCTTCTATTTAGTTGCTAGTTCTTATGCTTTAAAAGCGGTGAAATTATGTTTTGTTTACTTGAAAGGTTTTGGGGCATTATGACTTACATTTGGCGCCAAAGAATATGTAGTCCATTTCCATGAAATATTACAATTGAATGCAAATTCAATAAAGTTCGTAAAATTAAGGTAAGATTAGATTTTCATAACCAACCGTACCGTAGGAAAGTTCATTGCCTTTTTAATTATTAGCCTTGATTTATTATTATTGCTATCAGGTACCTTCTTGTAAGGGAACTTTACGGATCAACTACGGAACGGTAAGTTTAAAACCTAAATAAAATTCAGCTGCGAGTATGTGTATAGAGCTTGAATGCGACATGAACCTTAATCCTTTATAAGGTGCAAGAAGTTCCCTCTACGGTTGCACAAATTAATTAGCAACAATGTTCGCTTGCTACACGTTACGTTGCACTCCTTTGTATGAGGAAATGCGCCTAGTCGCTCATTGGCGCAGCGGCTCGTCGCCGAAACCGCTGACTCAGCGGAACTGCAGCATTCTTCCCTTCTGCCTCACACACAGACATTTTGCAAATTCCTGCCAAAACGTTACAGTTTACCTACACCCGCTTTAACCAACTAGGAATTTTATGGGATCTCTAAAGTATTCTCATTGAACTTCCAGTGCTAATGTTTATTAGTTGTCTGGTTGCCATAGTACAAACTCTGCTTAGTTGGGAATCAGATGGCGTTGTGTGAGTTGTCCCAAGATGTTAAAAGATAATATTATTCTTTATTACCTCATATCTTTCAAACCAGTAGACGGATTTATACAATTAATACGTCGTTAGATTCGTCTTGATTGCCCAAATGTTCTTAGATAAGTGGCGTTTGATTTAAGAAAAACAAACATGGCAGCAAAAAAAGCAAGACTTAAAAAAAAACATAATCTCTTTGAACTTTGTAAACAAAAGTTAAAGGTAGTTAAGGTAGATAATATATATACCTATAGATAGATACACGAACAACCAAAGTAATCCAATAAAGGTTCTGTTTGTTTTTCGGTCTGCGATACGAAACTTTAATTAAAGCTCAAAACGTTTTCCGTAAAGTTTCTACCGAACCGGATATTAATAAAATGATATCAGTCCACAGTATAAATCCCACAAAGTGGTGGATTGCGTCCTTCAAGTTAAACATATTTAAAGGCTGTATTCTGCCGGTCGATCCCGGGATTATTCTGAAAGAACAACGAACATCGCTCTCTTTATCATCCCGATCCGTTAAGTCTTTTAGGTTCATGACAAAATAACACTATTTAGACTACATAGAGTGAGTGTTTTATACGCTCAACGTATTTAGATGAAGTGAGCTATATAGCGACAGTTGTGTATGGTAGAAGTGGAGATAGGCTAACAACTGGCAAGGCCGCCGGCTTCGTCAATGGGATAGCGCGCAGGCAGTGTAACATATTGATGGATTCTACTGAAGACAATGCACAAAAGATTTAGCCATAGCGGAGAAATCATCCTATATCTACATAATTAGATCTATTTATGTTTTATTCCGTTCATTTTTATTCTTTTTTCTATTGTCAAAATGAGCGTCGGACCCTATAAATCCTTAAAATCTCGTGCCGTGTTTTTACAACTCGGGCGAAAGTGATGATAATAAGCTTTTTTTATTGAATTCATAAAAAAATCTGTTATAATC
This sequence comes from Herminia tarsipennalis, assembly GCA_945859575.2. Classification (NCBI taxonomy): domain Eukaryota; kingdom Metazoa; phylum Arthropoda; class Insecta; order Lepidoptera; family Erebidae; genus Herminia; species Herminia tarsipennalis. Next base: position 40,430,898 of record OX243830.2, read on the forward strand.
CATGACAGCTTTACTAAGTTATGGCAAATCAAATGTCTGAGAGCTGAAACTTTTCTTCCTCTTCTTGTTTGTTAGCTAGTACAAATATAATATTATGTATTGGTAGCTACCTAATAAGACAGTGGGTATATACTGTCACATGTTCAGTTAGCAATGTATGCATCGTTACTTAACATAGTAACGTCCGCCCGCGCGCCGCGCCCGTATCGAGAGGGCGGGTCGCGGCCGGCGCTCGCCTGTTCAAGTTCGCCAATTATGCTAATTGATCGACCCTACTAATTGCCTTACTGCAACTGAACGGCTGGGCCGAGAATACCGTTTAGGCAGCAATCACAACTGCAATATTTCATGTTCAAGTTATGAACATCTACAAGCTTACATTTGTGGAGACCGTGGCCTACATAAATAAACTCGACCGCTACTCTAACCGATTGTGACTCTACCTTTTGTGATATAATTACCAGTGATTGTCGTAGGTAGTGCAATTTCAGATCAATTCATTCAAACACGGAGTTATCCTGGGATTCCGGAATTTTTAAACGATCGAATCGTCAATAATAAATAGTAAACGGTAAACCACCAACACCGGTTCGGTAAACAACCAACCAACACCTTTACGTCAAAGGAACGCCAGATCGGCCGAGAACATCGCCGCTGTACGTGAGAGTGTTCAGGAGACTCCGAAGCAGTCGATTTCTCGCCGTGCACAAGAACTCGGCCTTTCGCAGACTTCAACTTGGAGAATTTTGCGTCGGGACTTGGGTCTGCATCCATACAAGATCCAACTGACCCAGGAGCTCAAAGTTAATGACCATAGACAACGCCGTGTGTTCGCTGAATGGGCGTCGGAACGCTTGGAAGAGGACCCCGATTTTGGCCAAAAAATAATCTTTAGCGACGAGGCACATTTTTGGATGAATGGTTTTGTTAATAAGCAAAATTGCCGTATATGGGATGACCACAACCCACATGAGGTTCACCAGATAGCAATGCATCCAACATAACGCAGGCCATCGCTCAGATTCAGCCGGATCTATGCAGCAGAGTCATTAAAAATTGGACCTCTCGGATTTGTGCCACCATGCGAAGCCGCGGCGGACATTTGAACGATGTCATATTTCATGCATAATGGCATAAACGGGCCTTTCAAATAAAAAATAAATTTCGTTAATATCTCACACACATCTAGTTTTATTCAATTTTAACATCGACCCGTCTTTGTTGAAAGACCCTTTATAAGAAATGTAAAAATCTGTGTCAGAGTATTTACTACGGAATAGCAAGTGGATAGTTTTTATCTAACGGTTATTTTATCTTTTATGCGAATAGCTCTAAATCTCTTGCTAAAGTATGAATACTTAGGGTACAAGTTTGTCTATAGTTCTATACTAATATTAAAAAGAGGAAAGATTTGATTGTTTGTTTGATTGTTTGTTTGTATTGAATAGGCTCTGAAACTACTGGACGGATTTGAAAAAATCTTTCATCTTTGTAAAGCTACACTAACCCCGGGTGGCATAGGCTATTTTTTATCCTTGTATTCCCACGGGAACGGGAACTAAGCGGGTAAAACCGCGAGGCGTCCGCTAGTTAATTATATATTGGTAACTTTAGGTGAAGGTGATCTTAAAATCCCGAGATTTTTGAGATGAAGTGCATACCACTTCACCTTCACGTTATCTCTCGGTTGATGAATCCCGCGAAATGGCACTACCTACGCCGATCACTAATAATTACAAAAAACTCATAGGCATAATCGTACTGTTTGACAGTCCTTGGGATACGTAGGTACCTAAGGTAAATTGAAATAAGAACACTTCTAATTACTGACAGTTTTTTTTTTAAATCTTCTCTTAACTATTAACTGTTCACTCAATCGCACTCTTTACTTTTTCTCTTTTTAAACGTAACTCCCGCAATAGAGTACAAGCCCTATGTCGCAGGAGACTTTACGAACATTAAATTCACGGTCACAAAGTACATCCTTAGTCACGAAAAAATAATTTGTTGATCACTCAAATTGGTGCCCCATATGGGAATCGAACCCCGCGACCTCAACCCGCAGCGTACGCACATCGCCACACCTGTACGTGCTATTTATATATATATATATCTTTCCAAGTTTCTCATTATCACTCGAATTATAATAACATAGGTGTTGATGCTGATATTTATAATTGTGTCAACGTTCAAATCTTTATTTTAATTATCAAGGGCTTTGGAAGAATCATATTTCGATTTAGAACCACATGTGAAGTAATTTATACTTACTAAGTAAATGAATCGAATGAGACATCTGTCCTGTCTGCATCAAATTAGTTGTATTACCTATAAGTAGGAGTGCACTCGCCACATGCACCGTCCCTTCCTTCATCACGAACGTAACGTCGCATCGCGCGTCGCACAGATGTGAGGCTAACGGTAATGTCTTGAACATCTGTCAGCTACAGCTACACTACTTGGTGAGATTTTGTGTTTTTGTGTTGTCTGGGACCAGGAACGGAATGATTCGTGTATATTTATTTACCTACTTTTACATAACTGTTCGTATGGAATTTGTTTTCCTGTGACCGAGTCATCGTGTGCCACGACCGCTGAGAGTGTATGTGCTTATATTGAACATACATATTAGTAGGTACGTACAATAGTTACATGTGTGCGAAAAAGGAACCTAAAAATATTTTATTCGAACTAAAGAAAATGCCTGTGAAGGTGATGAGTCAGCAGCTCACATATTGCATTGGAGTTTTTTTTTTTCAAAACAATCATTGTTATTGTCTCGGTCACGGAAACAGGTTTATTTTGTATTATAGAAGGTTTAAGATATGTACTGTTATTTTACAGTAAATGATGGGAACTTAGGCCCGTATTAATAAAAACCGAACAAGTGCGAGTCGGACTCGCCCACCGAGGGTGTGTGCGCTCCGAACCAATTTGTACAGTACAGGTACATATTATAAAAATGGGGACACTCTTTAATTTTCAATTTTTTATTTTATGGAATTTTCCCTTTATTTGTGCTAGAGACCTAACTTTTTGCCAAATTTCTTTATTTTAGGACAACTGGAACTAACTAGGGTTTAGGACCCATCAAATCTATAATAAGGTACTTCCGGTTGACCTAAAATAGTTAAATTTGGTTAAAAGTAAGATCTTCAGCACAATGCAGATGGAATGGATACCTGGTTAGACTTAATTCTTACCTCGGCTCCTTCTCTAGTTTGTCGTCACGGGCTTTCGCTGTTCGTCAATCTTTAGCAGCGTGATTTTTCACACCACGATTTAATCTTTCTCTACACACTAAAATTACCAAAGCTCGGCCCTAAAATTTTGTAACGTACATTGCTTTGGGTGGATTGACGAAGGAAAACTTCAGGAGGGTGCGTCGAGATTGAACTGGTAGTGGGCCTGTACGATATTCATGCGCCTATTAAAAAATAAAATTAAGCGCTTAAATTTCGAATCGCCGAATCCTGTCGAGAAATGACTAACCCTTATAGTTTAGGCCCTGCGTTGATTTGTCAGTTAGTCCTTTCACTCAGCTTCTCCTTTGACATATTGGTTAATGTAAAAAGGTATATATGTATTTATGGTATGTATTTATGTAAGTATTTTTATTAAGGATTTATTATACTATATCTGTTTTTAGTTTTATTTGTTTGAATATATGTAATGTCAACAGGTTTACTGCACCTACAGTAGGATCAACGTAACTAGGCCGGACTTAAATTCAGTCCGGCCTAGTTACGAGTTAAGAAATGTAGTCTTTATGTTTTATTCGGCACCAACTTCAAAATGTTTTATTTGTTTATTTTTTGCTTTTTAGTTGCCTTTTTTGAAGTCGGTAATATTATTTTGTATTTTTTTTTTATTTCGCACTTTTTAGGGTTGGTTGGTAATTCACTTAAGTTAAAATAGGCATATGTCAACTGCTCATATCCTTTTAGAAAATATTGCTTGCCCCGATGCAGGGTCGTTAATTGTTAAGGAGTTCACTATCAGCTCTATTACACTGTGTAATAGTAGTATAACGAGAATAAAGTGCTATTCAATACCATATTAAAGTAACTGAATCGCAAACTGTGAAGTATTGAATAGGTCTGCTCGTCATTTATGGTCTTCATCATCAGTTCCACTTCACCAATTGGTGTTTTTTTAAGAGTAAATGCACGAATTACTATGAAATATACCAAAATGACTGTAGGTGTGCCTTTAATATTTTATGAGTTCCCTCGATTTCTCCAGGATTCCATCATCAGATCGTGATCGATGACAGTGGGACCAACTTGGAAGTATACCCTTTCAAACACAAAAACCATTTTTCGAATCGGTCCAGCTGTCTTTGCGTAATCGGTGAACAAATAAACAAAAAAAAACATACAGACGAATTGAGAACCTCCTCCTTTTTGAAGTCGGTTGAAAAGTGGTTGCGCAGATGCATTTTTTGAAAATAATTGGAGACAGGAAGCGGGGGGCGGGGGCGGTAACTAAACCAAGAGAATTAGTGATGCGGTGCATTACGCATTACATTGTCATAATTAGTATTAATCATGTTTTTTGTGATTATTTTCGCAAAGAAATGGTTTTTCAAAGTTTCTTTTATTTACTGTAACTGTTCTAAATTTAAACTTTTATTAAACTCATTTTAAATAGTATTTTTATATTGTTGAATTAAAATTTAGTTAGTATTTTAATCGATTAAACATAATTAATCGTTTTCGTTAGTAATTTTAGGGTCGCATCTCTATGACATGCGCGAAAGTGATAAGAACCCAACTTCAATCCCGTCAAGTTACGTTGATCCTAATGTACAAACTTCATTTTTATCGCCCCAAGGTAGACTGGCAGATAATGCTGTAAGCATTAAGGCCGCCTCTGTACAATAAAGAAATAAAATAAAGTTTTAATAAAAAAAAATGTGTGGCACTCGGGGACTACCGCGGTAAAGCTATTGCATAGCATTTTTATCAACTTAAGCAATTAAAAAAAAAAAAAAAATTAAAAATGTTTTTTTTTTATTTTGAATTATAAAAAAAACAATGTTTTTAATTTTTTTTTTAATTTTTTTTTTTTTAAAGCATTTTTTTTTTTAAAGCATAAAAAAAAAATTTTAGTTTTTTTTTTATTAAAAAATATTTTTATTTTTATTTTTTTTTTCTTTATAAATTTAAAAAATGTTTTTAATTTTTTTTTCTTTAATTTTTTTTTAAAAATGCATAAAAAAAAATTTTTAAATTTTTTTTTATTATAAAATATTTTTATTTTATTTTTTTTTTCTTTTTAAATTTAAAAAAAAAGTAATTAAAAGTTCTGCTATTCATCGATAGATGGCAAAACTAAAAAGTGTCACCGCTGTGCCCGTCGGAGTGGGGAGCGTGAGGTTTTTTCGTTACGGAATTTCTGGATTCGGTCCCCGCGCTCAATGCTATGCAATAGCTTAATAAATAAATTTTGGTACTTAGAAGTTATGGCGAAAATCTAAATTCAAATATCTTTTCATCGTGTTGATTAGGACCTTGATTTTTATACACCTATCTGCTAGGTTCTACGTTCCTGAGAAAATCAGAATCAAGAGTCAAAATAATTTCTTCATTTAGGTTACAAATGCAACGCTTATGATCGTCAGACAACAAGAATAGAATGATTCTACATTTAATGCCAAGTACCCACTTGGCAATAAAAACACATGGCCACTTTATTTATATGCCATTTTTTCGGGATATTTGTTTATATACAGTTAAGGCAGTAGTTAAAATTTTAGAATATGAACAGGTAGCTTAATGTAAAAACGGATACCAAGACCCTTACATAAACCATGAACCTTTTGCAGACGATGGTAAGGAACACACAATTTATGCCTATTTCTAGTATTGATGGAGTGTATCCTGATAATCGGTGGTGACACACGAACGGACGGACAAGAGAGAGATCTTGTAAGGATTCCTCTATGATGTGATACCGACTTATAAGTCGATGACCGAGTGCACGCACCAAAATGTGTCACAGCCGTCGTCGGGCGCAAGTGCGCGCATGCGCCCGGGTCCACTAAAGCTGTCACTAGCATGGTTGTTTATTACAATGTCATCAATGTTTCTTAGGACGTTATCACGTAAAATTATCGTCCGTAAACCGACTTTACAGATAACTTTTTTTTTTACCTTTTGAGGTACGGAACTCTAGAAACGATCCCAAACGTGAAATTGACCCTAAACGCGAGTTTACGACTCCGTTCTATTCAATAGACAAGTCTTAAATTAGGTTTTAAGTCGTTGATATCAACTGAGTTCCCGCCTGTTTAATAAACAAAATTAGGCGCCTAAACACTATCTTGGAGTGACAGGTAAGCTGACGTGGCCTTTTGACTGTGAGTAAGATTTCGAGCAATAAAATTTCGAAATACGCTACATTGAGCAGTTTATAGAATAAACTCTTCAAGTATCATGAGTACGTTCCTATGTTCAGTGAAATAGTTGTGAGTACTTCTCTCTACTAAGGTCAACGCTATAAGAGCCTCTTTGATAAACTTTGTACAGCTCTGATAATAAGCGTTTAAATTCATGTAACATTTTGAAAGTTGGTTTTTCATTTTTTACTGTAGTTTAAAAGTTAGTGGTGTAACTGTTTTGCTTCACGGAACCGTTTGACTACAGTTTTAGTTTGCAAACTAGATCGGGGAATGTTTAACTAGGTATTTAATTTGTGCTCTGGAAAAATATTTTTTCATTAAATGCAAAATTTGCGAAACATAGCAGATGACATTAAACGATACAAATGTTCAGGTGTAGGTATTTTTATTTCATACAGCTGCGACCATAGACTTAAGATATACTACTAGTAGACGAACAAAGAGCTCATTGACGTGTGTCGATTTTTGATTTATCAGTGTATGCGTGAGCTAGTGACGAGGTGTCTAAAAGTCAACCAATATCGATAGGTTCTATTACAAATATGCCTAGTATATCCTAAGTTTATACAATATGCCCGATTTAGATAACCACCATTGTGTTGTTGTATTATAGTTTAATAATTCACAAAATCTACCTTCGGATGTCCAGTAACATTAAAATTGATATATATAAAAGTACTAGTAAATAAAAGTATTTTATTGAGTACATAATGCAAATAATGTTTAGGTACAACTTAGATCGTCTGACTCTAAAAAAAAATCTGTGTTTTGGCAGTCGGGGTCCCGTCGTGGTCCGGCTATTATTATTCAAAATATTGTGAAGTTTACAATTTCATTAAATAGATTTCCTAAATACTATGGCGGTTTTCATATAAATTTCTTCGAAACAAACATAAATAAAATCTACCAAGCCAATGGCAACTTACCTGTGAAATTAATAATTCCCTGGGTTATTACGATAGGTAACGTCACAATTACTTACAGAACATGAAACCCTTGTTTGAGATGAAATTTGTTTTAAAAATAAATGAATGAAATGAATAGAGTTCATTAACACGCAAGGCGACTCGGGAGTTCCTGTCATTCAAAATGGGTTACAGTGCTATTCATTTGTTTTCTCTTTCTTACTTGTAACACTGTCATAAAGAACTATCCTCTTGCTTGCACACTATGTTCGTCTATACGTTATTATATCCTAAGTTTATGGCTGCGACTTGGTCTGTTGCCACGCCCAGCTCAGGGACAATCGAAATAATTGGAAAAACAGTTCAATTTGAAACGAGCTTGGCCATAGTTTGGCAAAAGAATATAGGCCACATTTTGCAGGTAGAGCCACCTGCCGACATGTGACCCTTAAACCAAAAATTCGTCTGTTTCATTCACCATCGTACAGATGCAACAATCAAATTGCTTACTTTGCGATGTTTTCCATTTCATACATTTCAATTTAAATTCAAAACTCCAAATAATCCAAAAGTACTTATGTGTTTCTATTCTAGTCTTTACACCTCGAGACAGTGGTCAGTATAATTGTTAGGTCATACTGACCACATTGTTAGGGTAGGTCTGTTGTGCCCGCGGAGAGCTGGCCGGCTGCGGCGCGGTAGTTGCGGCTCCCATTAGAAATAGAAATAAATTTATTTTGTCCTCAAAAGAAAAAAAATACAGTAAGTAGTACAAATTCAATAAATAGTAGGATCGAGAGACAAAAATGGTCCTAGCTCAGCTAGATTGCAACTCCGCTTAATGAGGAGTTGTGCTGGTATTCTGCTAAGAATAAAGTGACGACACGAACATTTACCGTCAATATATAATAGGAAAGTATAAAATAAATAAAAACAGAAAAAAAAAAGTTTATATAAGTAAGACTATATTTAAATATACACACATATACACATATCAACCCATATGATGGCCCACTGCTGGGCACGGGTCTCCCCAGTAGAACCTACTGGTATGTATATATCCTACTGGTATGTATGTGTTATCCCAGCAAACAAATTACTTCTGAAACGTGCTCGACAACTTAAAAAAGACAATAAGATTGCTTACGTGTGGATACGTGACTGTAAAATATTGGTGCGGAAATCATTCAATTCCAAAGTCATGATTGTAACAAAAAATTTCGATTTTAACAAAATAATGTGACTTGTACAAGAATATCTTTATAATTGTTCCTACCTAAAATATGCCAAAATGTATGTTTATGTTATTTTTAAGTTAAACCATATATTATGCCTATTATTGTTTATTTTCGTACTAGTCGTTTCGTTAAAAACATTGTCATTAAATGTCAACATGTGTAAAATATCAAATAAATACCAAAAAATTCGCTATAACACGCTATATATAGCTATTAATATGATACAAATACCTAATTGTGTTATTATTACATTACAGTTCTGCTACTATTACTATTACTCTTGTAAATTTATTTCAATTACAAAATATTTGTATCTATGTCAACAAATAGGTATATTTTGGGCTCGTTCACGTCAATATTGTAACTTTGTAACATACAAATATGTAATTCTTACAATAATAATAATAATGTTTTTCAATGATTAATACAACTTTTAGTTGCTACTTTCAAAATGTAAGGGGTCTTCGTACGAAGTCTCATAGCTTCCTTTTTGAAGTTTCACAATCAAATTTCGATTTTATTTGTATTGCAGAGAGTTGGTTAACCTCAAACTTTTACAATCGTGAATTCTTCGATAGTAGGTATGACGTATATAGGGACGACCGATGTGCAGTTTTGAGTGGCGCGGAGCGCGGGGGCGGGGCCGCTGTGGCCGTGCGGTGTGACCTTCGGTCCGTGCGCCGGGACTGGCCAAGGCCCCCCGCTTCGTCCTGCGAATGCGTTTGGATTTCTATTCCTTTATCACAGCTATACTCTATGTGTGTTCCGCGGAACCCTAGGGTTCCGTGATACCTCTGTCGGGGTTCCGCAAGAATTTAGAAATAAAAAAATCAAAACACCTCTCTCTGGTCGCTCCGCGGCTGTGCGGACTCCGCGGCCGCGCGGAGACAAAACGCTATGAATGTTATTTATTTATTTATTTGTATTTGTATAAGCTTGTGTTACATTAGCTGGTACAATATCTTATAAGTTTGGTCTCAACAATTTTATACTTGTACAACGCGTTCGCTCTAAGTTTGCCGGTCTGTGGAATGCGCGTACCCTCCCCCACGTGACAACAAAACTTATAATGTGTCATAGTTTTACCCAAATATCTACCGTACACAATTTTTATTGTTACAATTAAATAAAAAATTTCGAACGTCATACACTCATACCTATCGCCAGCGGCAAACTTAAAACGAGCGGGTAGTATACTTGTAAGCGCTCAGTCTCTTTGATAAAAGCCGCCTCTGAATTAGACGCTATAGTTGTCAACAAGCGACTTTCGTCTCTAACTTCAAAGGATAAAGTCGATATTGTTTACAACGCTATTTTTAAATTTCTGTTTTTATTTTTGCTTTTTGTTTATCAAAGGTGCCGACTCGAGTATTTTCGAGAATATTTGAGATCGAGTCTAGGACTAAGTATAAAAGCGGCGATCGCGCGTTGGCGTCGTCAGTTGATGATTAGCGTTCGGAGCGATAAGTTACTACCTACTTACAAGCTCGCTAGCGAGAAACTAGTGTTCATTGTTTTACTGCCTGCTGTATTCTGTTGTCTCAGTTTTATACATTTCTTCCCTGTAGGTTCTAAATTTAGTCTCTTATACGCAGTAACGATTGTGCATTATTTAAACCCCACTATCCTGACTTGTAACATTATAAATAAAGAAGAATGGAACGTTGGCTTAAAGGTGTTAAACGTGTTCCAACAACATCTTCTAATGACGCTGAATGTTCAAAAGCAATGCGCGCGGAGAATTTAGCAATCACCGATCCAGAAGATGATGCCACGAGTGCCACGACGTCAAGCTCGACGGTTTCAAAGACGAAAAAAAGGAAGTATGATGAATCTTATATCAGTTTCGGATTTGTTGATTCCAACGGCTCACCTCTCTGCATGCTCTGTAGTAAACTGCTTCCTAATAGTTCCATGGCACCTGCCAAATTGCGTCGACATTTAGAAACCGTACACCCCGAGACTAAAGACAAGAATAAAGAATTTTTTGTTCGCAAAAAAGATCAGTTATTAGAAAGTCAAAAAAATATGATGCATGTAACACAAACTACCAACGAAAAGGCCACGGAGGCATCATATTTAGTTAGCTATCGCATTGCACAAGCAGGTGAAGCGCACACTATCGCTGAGAAATTAATAAAACCATGTGTATTAGACATAACAAAATGTATGCTTGATGAAAAATCTGCAAAGCATCTTTCTACTGTTCCGCTATCAAACGATACTGTTTCACGACGAATCCATGATCTGGCAAGCTACGTCAAACAAGAACTAGTTACACGTCTACAAAATACACGATTCGCTTTGCAAATGGACGAGTCGACTGATGTCGCTGGTTTGGCTATCCTGCTGGTTATTGTGAGATATCCATATAAAAGTTCTTTTGAAGAAGACATGCTTATGTGTTCATCGCTGCTTACAAACACTACCGGGGAAGAAATTTTTAATAAAATAAATATATTTTTTGAAGAACATAATCTCAGTTGGAACAATTGCATTGACATTTGTACAGATGGGGCCAAGGCGATGACAGGTAAAACAGCAGGAGCAGTGTCACGAATGAAAAATAAAGCGCCTAATTGTAGTTCCAGTCATTGTATTCTGCATAGACAAGCACTTGCGATGAAGCAAATGCCGTCTAATCTAAAATTAGTTATGGATGAAGCGGTAAAAATAATTAATTTTATCAAATCACGACCACTACAATCCCGATTGTTCTCATTATTGTGTGAAGATTATGGCAGCAAACATAAAACACTGCTGCTCCATACAGAAGTGCGATGGCTGTCTCGGGGAAAAACTTTAACAAGGCTATTTGAACTTAGAGCCGAGTTACAAATGTTTCTTTCAGCAGATACTTCTTTTAATTTGAAGGACCGTTTGTATGATAAAACTTGGTTGTTCCGATTGTCTTTTATGGCGGATATCTTTCAAAAACTTAACGAATTAAATTTATCGTTGCAAGGTAAACAGACAACAGTGTTTCAGGCCTATAATAAAATAACTGCTTTTAAAAGAAAATTAGATTTTTGGATCATTTGCATTGGTAAGAAAGAAATAGAAAGTTTTACGTTACTCAGTGAGTTTGTTATCGAAAACGACTCAGAAATGTTTGAAGATAATGTGTTTGAAGAATTGGTCCAATATCTCAGTTCGATGCGCGCATCTTTTGAAAAGTATTTTCCCGAAGAACACAATACAAAAATTAAAGTGAACTCCTGGATTCATAATCCTTTTTTACCCAACTTGGAAAAGCCTGAAAACATGTCAAATGAGATATATGAATCTCTTTTAGAAATGTCATCGCCGTGCGGAGTTGCTGGACTCCCATCGGCCGCGTCCCCAGGTGGTGGATAGGGGAATGCCCCCCAGATATGGGAGGTACTAGGGAAATCAAATACCTAGCGCGAACCAAAACCAGTAGGCATGGGCGTGCCTTTAGTCTTGGTTGAAGATACGGCCTAAGGGATCTCACCCTTACAGAAAAGACGAAGCTGTGGATCAGCCTAACCTTATGAATGGCGGAATTAAAAGATAATCTACCCCAGGAGGGTACCACTAATCGTGGAGAATCCCTCCCTGATCCCTGTTCTTCGCAACAGAGTTCAGGCTGCCCCTCGTATTCTGGGGAGGGCACATTTCGCACTAGTAAGAAAATATTAGATAAGAGTAACCCGAAAATTATGACCCAACAGCTTTTCCACAAAGGAATGTTTTTAAATCGGCCAAGATCAAGTTCCTTTGGCGAAACAACGAATCAAGACAAAGTAAACATTGAGCTAGCAGATAAATCAGATAGAGAACCCGAAGAACAACAGTTCACAGAAGTGCACTATGGCAAAAGGCAAAGATCTAGCCCAGACGCAGTAATGCGCAGCCAAAAACAAACAAAATTGAATTACTGGCTCGCAACACCAGCAATACCAACATCCAACAGCTTCACAGGGCTCGAAGATTCAGCGCAAGCAGAAAATCCTGAAATACAAGCACCAAAACCAATAAGACCGCCTCCACTGTTTATTGACGGCGTCAGAAATATCCAACCTTTATTGAAATTACTAGAAGAAGTAGCAAAAGGAGAGTATGAAATTAAGGTATTACGAGGCGACAGAGTTAAAATACAATCGAAAACAGCCGAATCATACTCCACTATTCTTAAAGAGCTGAAGGCGAAAGACACAGAATTTTACAGTTACCAGCCTAAACAAGACCGCAGCTTTAGAGTGGTGCTAAAAAACCTACACCCATCCACAGATAAAGAGGAAATAAGAGTAGCTATTGAGGAGCTTGACCATAAAGTAACAAATGTCTGGAATATCCAAAACTCAAGAACAAAACAGGCGTTACCAATGTGGAACATCGAACTAGAACCTCGTAAAAATAACAAAGACATATATAGCATAAAATATCTACTACATTGTCGCATATCGTTTGAAGCACCTAGACCAAAGCGAGTAATCCCCCAATGCACTAATTGCCAAGACTATAATCATACACAAAAGTTCTGCAATAGAAAGCCTAGATGCGTCAAATGTGCAGGTTCACATCACACTTCAGCTTGCGCACGCAAAGAAAGATCAAACCACGTTAAATGTGTCCTTTGCGAGGGAAACCATCCAGCCAACTACAAAGGCTGCACAGTCTACAAAGAGCTGCTGAAAGTCCGATATCCTCCTCCAATCACTAAACATAGAAAAAAACCTGACTACACGAGAGTCGAACAAACACCTACAGATATAACAGCAAATAACCGTAAATCGTATGCCTTAGCCACAAAGGAACACTCCGAACAACCTACGCTGCAAACAGTTAATGCTGAGGATGAAAAACAAAAGACCAATGAACTTAAAGCCATTAGGGAAACACTTGTTACCCTGATGAACCAAATGCTAATTATGACCCAAACGTTAACCGATTTAATTTCAAAAATGTCATTACATTCACAGCCCTAAAATTGGGTGTATGGAATGCTGATGGCTTGTCAAATCACTCAGAAGAGTTAAAAATATTCGTTAAAATCCATCACATAGATGCTTTACTAATTTCAGAAACTCACTTTACATCCAAAAGCTACTTCAGATTACCAGGCTACAATTTGTACCACACTAATTACCCAGGCAACAAAGCACATGGAGGATCGGCCGTTCTCATCAGGTCAAACATCAAGCACCATGTACTACAAAATTACTGTAAAAACTACATCCAGGCAACAAGCATCGTAATTACGGACTGGATCAGTGACATCACAATATCGGCCCTTTACTGCCCTCCGAGATTTACTATCAAGGAAACGGAGTTCAATGAGTATTTTCAATCCCTTGGAAACAGATTTATTGCAGGAGGTGACTACAATGCCAAACATACATTTTGGGGTTCAAGGCTTGTCCTACCCAGAGGGCGAGAACTCCTTAAATGCATCCAAAAAAGAAATATGAACGTTATATCGTCTGGTGAACCGACTTATTGGCCATCAGACAAAAAAAGAATCCCAGATCTTATAGATTTTTGTGTCACCAAAGGAATCATAAAGAACAATATATCCTGCCGGAGTTGCTGGGACTTATCCTCAGACCACTCTCCAATCATAGTAGAACTACAGACTACCGCCCAAGAATGCGTCAAAAAATGTGTCCTGCATAACAAAAGAACTAACTGGCCCCTATTTCGAGAGCTCACCGACAAAGCGTTCCAGAAAAAAGTTAGGCTAAAATCAAATGACGACATAACAGAAGCGGTTCTATATTTCAATAACTGTGTGCAAGAGGCAGCCTGGTATTCAACCCCGCCACTACCACATACAAACATAGGTAGCAATGTAGCGAAACCTATATTGGATAAAGTAACTCAAAAAAGGAGAATACGGAAACACTGGCAACAAACCAGAGACCCTGCTGCTAAAAAACAACTAAATCACGTTAGCAGACAGCTCAAGCACATTCTAGACAAAGATCGTAACGACGGGTTCCATAATTATCTCACTAACCTGGATGCTACTGTTTCCTCAGATTATTCTTTATGGAAAGCCACCAGAAGACTAAAACGGCCCGTCAGTGCTTCTCCTCCTATAAGAAAATCTGACGGTACCTGGGCACGGACAGACCAAGAGAAAGCCAGAATCTTCTCAGAACATCTCTTAAAAGTATTTATACCTCATCCATATGAAGGCTCTCCAGTAGATGCAGCAGAAATCACTGATCATTTAAATACTCCTAGAAATACGGAGGAAATGCCTTTCAAATTTACAAAGACAGAAGTTGCCCGAGTTATAAAAAAATCGAACCCGAGAAAGGCACCAGGATACGACCTCATAACTAACCGTATATTACAAGAACTTCCTGAATCTGGCATAACTTTCCTTACGTCGCTATTTAACGCCATGATCAGACTGCAGTTCTTTCCTCTAGAGTGGAAGGTCGCACAAATTATAATGCTACTGAAACCAGATAAACAACCTGAAGAAGCAAAATCATATAGACCCATAAGCCTGCTACCTATTCCATCCAAACTATTCGAATCTCTACTACTGCAACGAATGCTACCTATAATCAAAGATAAAGAACTAATCCCTGACCATCAGTTTGGGTTCCGCAGTAAACATGCCACTATCGATCAGGTGCACAGACTAACAAAAAAGATCATGGATTCACTGGAAGCAAAATCTTATTGTGCCAGTGCATTCTTGGATATATCTCAAGCCTTTGACCGCGTGTGGCATGAAGGATTGCTTTTTAAATTAAGAAACGCTCTACCAGATCATCTGTACGGAATACTAAAATCGTTTCTACAGCAGCGCCATTTCATAGTACAAAACGGGGAAGCACTATCTGACCTTTGTCCTATAAAAGCAGGAGTTCCACAGGGTAGCGTACTGGGCCCCATTCTCTACTTACTGTTCACTGCAGATTTGCCGACCTCTGAATCCTTAACTACTGGAACCTTTGCTGATGATACCGCCTTACTAGCTGCACATAGTGACCGAAAAATAGCATCACAAATACTCCAAAAAGGGCTAAATAATATATCTAACTGGCTCAAAAAGTGGCGGATAAAAGCAAATGAAACAAAATCAGTTAATGTGACATTTACTTTAAGGAGAGGATCTTGTCCTCCAGTCACATTAAACAACATTGAACTTCCACAGTCAGATCACGTGAAATATCTTGGATTGCATTTAGACAAAAGACTTACCTGGCAAAAACATATTTTCACTAAGAGAAAGCACCTTAGTATTCAAACTCGAAAACTTTACTGGCTCATTGGGCGAAAGTCTCAACTATCTCTTGAGAACAAAATACTTTTGTACAAGGCAATACTGAAACCCGTCTGGACGTATGGGATCCAATTATGGGGCACCGCATCTCACTCAAACATAGAAATAATACAAAGGTTTCAAAATAAAGCACTGCGTATGATAACCAATGCTCCCTGGTTCGTACCCAACGAACTATTACACCGCGACCTGCGAATACCCACTGTGAAGCAGGAAATAGTACGCCATACTAAATCCTATAAAGAACGCATCGAACTACATCCAAATGCCTTAGCTCGGCCATTAATGGAAAACCACAACAAAGCGCGACGATTAAAGCGTAAAATTCCTCAAGACTTAATCCAATCACAGTAAATACAGCTACTGTCTAACCAACGAGGATGTGACACAGGTCACATACCGAGCACGCCAGCGTTAGCACCAACCAACATACTGCTGAATGTCCCAAGAAGGAGACAGATTGTAGTAAACAAGGAGGACAAAAAAAAAAAAAAAAAAAAAAAAAAAAAAAAAAAAGAAATGTCATCAGACACAAGTATGGAGTCATTGTTCAAAACGACGCCTCATAATGATTTTTGGTGCAGAATCCAAGATGAATATGCAATGCTTGGCCAAATGGCTCTGGATATTCTTCTCCCGTTCCAACGAAACAGGATTCTCTACCTACGCAGCCACGAAAACAAAATATCGCAATAGACTGGACGCCGAAGCTGATATGAGACTCCAACTTTCTTCCATCAAACCTGATATCAAGCAATTGATGAAAAATAAAAAACAGTTTCATACCTCCCACTAGTTAGATTTTTTCTTTTTTAATGTTTTCTATTATTGTCCTTACCAAGTGGTGAAGTAAATAATAATTAGTAACTGATACATTGTACTTTTATTATGCTGATTAATAAAGAATACACTTATAAAAATAATTGTTTTATTGTAGGGTTCCATCAAGTATTTTGCTTCCCAAAAGGGTTCCGTCATTTAAAAAGTTTGAGAACCACTGCTTTATCACATCAAAATAGTGTAAGAAACTATCTAAACATTTGTTGTATTTATATTCCGCGTGGCCCATTATTTAGCGATACTTTGTTAATTTTTTTCGAATTATGTGGTCAAATCGTAATTGATAATCCTAATGATACTTTTTTAGTAACTGGTGACTTTAATATTCCTGAGGCTCAATGGTCAACGTCCGATAATTCATTCTGTTTATTAGGCAATAGTAATTGCTCTTTAGTCAAATTATTACGTGAATTCATGTCTTTTTCTAGTCTAAATCAGTATAACTCAATAGTAAATAGTAATAATCGTATTCTTGACTTAATACTTTCCAATACTAATTGTGTAGTAATGGCTAGTGATAGTCCACTGACACCTGAGGACTGTCATCATAAGGCGCTTCAAATAGAACTCAATTTGTCTTATATACCTATTCTAAAACCGGCGCCTACTCTTACCTATTGTTTTCGTAATGCAAATTACAATGAAATTAACATACAGTTATCTATGGTTGACTGGTATGACTTTTTCTCGGAACTACCTGTTGAACAATGCTTAGAAAATTTTTATATTTTATTAAATGATTTGATCGATAAATTCGTGCCCCGACGCCCTCAGCGTATTTCAAATTGTAAACCTCCATGGCACACTCAGTCGCTTAGAAGATTAATGAATGAGAAACGTAAATTTCATAAGTTGTGGAAGACATATGGTAACCCTTTAGATTATGATAGTTTTAAATTTCTTAGAAAAAAGGTAGCTACATTAGAAAGGGAATGTTATAATAATTATATGAATTTTACTGAGTCTAGAATCAAAACTCACCCAAAATATTTGTGGACATACGTAAAGTCAATTAAGTCGAATAGCGGTCTCCCACAGCTTATGTCCTATAATAGGGTATCAGCTACTGATGGTCATCACATTTGTAATTTGTTCAATGAATATTTTCACTCGGTTTTCGTTGAATCTAGTATCGCTTCCTTTGATTTACAGAATTTACCACCGACCATGGATACTGTCCTTGACATGAGCTGTATTTTCTTAAGCAATGATCTTGTTCATAATTACCTTAAATCGGTTGATACTAATAAGGGCGCAGGACCAGACGGTATTCCTCCATTGTTGATCAAACAGTGTGCAGCTACTTTAACAACACCTCTAAAATTACTTTTTGAGAAATCTCTTAAGGAGGGCTGCGTCCCTAGCATTTGGAAGCGCGCACTCGTAACCCCAATACCAAAGGGACAAGTTAGTCAAGATATTGTAAAATACCGTCCTATATCTAAGCTTTGCCAATTTGGTAAAATATTGGAAAAAATTGTCACCATTCAAATTTCTAACACTGTTAATCGTCATATTATACCTAACCAGCACGGTTTCTTTAAGGGTCGTAGTGTTGATACAAATCTTTTATCTTTTACTGAAATTGTTTTGGAAGCCATGAATAGTAATGCACAAGTAGATGCTGTTTACACAGATTTTGCCAAAGCTTTTGACAAAATTTGTCACAGTACGTTACTGTTAAAGCTCTGGCGGTTGGGAATACGTGGTGATCTACTCCGCTGGATAAAATCTTATGTAGAAAATCGATCTCAAGCTGTAGCTTCAGGAGGTTACATCTCACATTATAAATATATAAGTTCTGGGGTCCCACAGGGGTCCCATTTAGGGCCCCTGTTATTTATTTTGTACATTAACGATATTAGTAAAAATATGTTAAACTCTAATCAATTATTATACGCTGACGACACAAAAATCTTTCGAATAGTAAGAAACATAGATGATTGTGAATTATTGCAAAAGGATCTTTTGGTTTTTGAATCCTTTTGTAATTCCAATAGTTTAATTTTGAATTCTGAGAAATGTTCTGTTATAAGTTTTTCCAGAAAAACATCTTTAGTAAATTTTAACTATAGACTCTGTAATAAGGACTTAAAGCGAGTTACTGAAATTCGTGACTTGGGTGTTATATTGGACTCTAAACTTTCTTTTGTTCCACACATAGATGCAATGATAAATAAGTCGTATAGGCAACTGGGATTTATATTGCGTATCTGTAAACCATTTCGTAACTTATTAACTTATAAAATATTATATAACTGTTATGTAAGAAGCCACTTAGAGTTTGCAAGCTCAGTTTGGCATCCTTTCTTTAAAAAACATATTGATAAGATAGAGGGAGTTCAGAAAAAGTTTGTAAGGGCTCTCTGCTACCGTACTGGTCATTGGTATTCGGATTATGAGACTTCCTCTGTAGAACATAACATTACTCAATTGTGTCACCGTCGCGAATTGGCTGATGTTGCATGCCTTTATAAAATAATTAATAACAAAATAGATGCCCCTGCATTGCTTCAGGAAATATTATTTAGAGTGCCACATCGACGTGAACGAGCTTGCCGTAAAAAGCATTTATTTGTTATCCGTAATTGTAGAACGTGTTACGCTAATAATAGTTTTATCAGAAGATCTTGCAGACTGTATAATGATAAACTCATAGATGTTGACATTTTTAGTGAAAGTTTAAATTGTTTTAAGAAAAAATCGTTGCAATTACTTGCATCGTCTTAACTGTAGTGTGTATGTTTGTAATAATTAAGTATAATGTATTATTATTATAAGTTACTATTATAGATATGTAATATAGATGCTGTTAACAATTAATAGATATACATATGGATATAAGTAGGTATGTATAAATATTGTATTGGTATGTATAATATGTGTGTATGTATGTATACGGAAGTATAATATATAAGTATATGTATATGTGTATGTATGTGTGTATGCACCTGTATGTAATGTTATCTAGTTTTATATAATTTTGAGAAAACTCATTATGTTTCCATTTAAGTGCCTTATATATGAAACTGTAGGTCTAAAACTATATTTAATTTTAGTATTAAGCTCTTTTTGTATTATGACTGTTTGTTTCTTCTAAATAAATAAATAAATAAATAAATAAGTATGTAGATCCTTGGGGTAATTGCCATAATCGCCACGCTTGGCGAGCGGGTTGGCGATCGCAGTAAGGCTTTAAGTTCGCAGAGGACGCTGCTGCCCGTCCTCCGGGGTGAATAAAATTAAATATAGTAAATAAAATATTGGTTAAGATATTAAAATATTAATTAAAATAAAATAATAATAAAAATATTTTATGGGTAATTTAGTTTTGTAATATTATTTTGTTATGGTTAGTTATTATTTTGTAAAGTGTAATTATTAAATAATTGAACGCAGCCAAATCGCGCGGGAAACGTTTGACAGATTTGACCATAGCTTATATACTTGGATTTGACGTTAGAACTTGGAGTTTTTCGGTTTCGACTGAATTTAAAGTTTTTACCAAGTACCCATTAAAATGCATGAAAAAGCCTAAACTGTAATAAATAGTACGTACCTATGAAAACTGCAGATGAGCAATAAAATATCATTGGAATGATAGCGAGGAGTGCTCATTGAATAAAACGGCATAATCTCAAGAATGATTAAATCTGTTGTTTCTGTAAGTCTAGCAATTGTTGTTTATACTTTTTGCTAAAAGTATGAACAGATTTCAGCGTACGCACAGGCGGCGGAAGATCGTTCCAACAACGAGTAGCGGCAAGCTTAAAACTCCCACGAAAGGCTGCAGTACGATGTCTTGGTGTAACGAGAAGGTATGTTGAAGCTCGTGTATTATGCTTGTTTATATCACTGGACCAACTTAATTTGTTGTAGCCGCAACCTCGCGCCGCGCGCGACATCCCTCGCTTTGAATACCGCCGCGCCGTCATACAATGGCACTGAACACATTCTTTCCAAGTATGTTTGATCTTTGCTTTATAAATAAACGTGAACAGTTTTGGAAGACTTCCATCTGACACAAAAGTACATAGTAAAATCAAAATACATAGTAAAATCTTGTAAAGCTCGAGACATGAAACGAGTGAGGTCACGTCTTATTCCTAATACTGTTTGGCACTACTAAATAAATAAGATTCGCCACAGACATCAACAGATTAAAATATTTCAATATTAATCACAGTAATATTATAAAGGGGAAAGTTTGTGAGTGTGTATGTTTGTTTCTTCTTCACGTGTAAATGGCTGGAGCAATTTTAATAAAAATTGATATGGAGTTAGCTGACACCCTGGATTAACACATAGGCTAATAAGCCGCGGGTAACACCGCGAGGCACAGCTAGTAAGTAAATAAACGTTAGTACCTATGCATCGTTCACTGAAATAATAACAAGAGAAGGTTCTGAAATCGACGAATGTTTTTTTATAAATGATCCGTAAGATTTAACTGGTTAGCTGATTGTCGCTACAATCAGGTAACCAGTTAAATGTTAAAAGGAATATCACTAAAATTGTTATAAAAATTCTTAAATGTCTCACAACTTTTAAAATATTAATTTATTTTCAATGATCGCTGGCTACAAGCCTCGTTTATGATAAAACGAATTGATATTAATTTTAAGCTTTGACTTAAACAGAGGAGTAATCACTTAAGCGCGTTTGTGTGGTAGAATCATCGACTTGGGCGCCCATTTATGAAAGTTGCATTAAAGGTAATTGGAAAGCTTTTAAATAGTTATATGCAGGTTATACCTATAAAGAGGCAGATTTTAAAAGAATATAAAAGAAAACTAAAATCGAATTTCCGGTTTAGTCGTTTCAAATTCTTGGCTGCAGGCACTGCTGCAATGCTTGAATTTCTGAAATAAGGGAGATTTCCCGGCGATTGGCAGCCACGCTGCCGACACTGCCGAGGCGATGTTGGTTCCGACCCATCTCCCGAATCTGTTGCTTTCATACAGATATTTACCTACACAAACATGTGTTCTGTTGTCGAGCCACGGTCTAAATTATAATTGTCACAACGCTTAAAATGTAATAGTTTATTAATTAGAAAAGTTTATTGTAGAAACCCGTACTACACGTGTTAATTTATATCTTGTCTTTGGGGTTTCCTTTTCGGGGCTAAATGATAAAGGCCGAACTGTTCACTATAACGTTTATTGATGTATAGTTACAATTTATTAGGGATTTCAAACACTTAGTCAATATACGATACTTTACAATTTGCGATCTTGGGTAACCGCCCGGACTGGGATACGTACACCGAACGACTGCCCGTACATTATGAAGAATGATTTGCATCGTGGATGCGTGACGTCATACCCTCGCTACATTATTCCCCCCTTATTTTTTATATAGGTATATAAAATAAAATAAAAAAATTGTAAACTTCTTATGGTCATACATCATACACAACTCAAAATTGACGAAAAGTGTAAATAAAATCCTATGATTTTATTTACACTTTTCGTCAATTTTGAATACAAAATAAGAACGTAAACAATTATCGTAGCGTAAAATTAAAATACAATGAAATCATGTTACAAACAATTAACATTTACTTATAAAATTAATTAAGTTAATCACCAGTGGGTCACTGTCTTAATGTACGCGATCTTGCACTTTGTACTGTTGACACATTCCTGAATCATGTTACCTCAGGCTAGACGTACTGAACAATGTTCTTCTAAGTGACGATGACTTTGGAAAGTAGAATTGGCCTTGAAACATTTGGAATTGGCTTGTATGGGCGTAACAGCCAATACGTGTTTGCCGATCTATTTCTTTGTCCTTGTGTTGCATTTCTTGTAGACTAAATACGCAATAATAATGTCCATAATAACTAAAACTGCGAACAATATTACACTGAATTGAGATAGTTGTTTCTCCACCTGCAAGGCGTTTGAGCCTTCCTGAGCAAGGATAACTTGATATTTATTTTGATTTTACCCATTATGACAATCATAAGCTCAACTTATGTGAAATAATAATAGCTAAGTGAATGTAAGATTATTTATATATAACAAATTCTTACATCAGCAAATCCAAATTCCAATTAGGTACATTATTCAGTAATTGGCTAATATTTTGTGTTAATGGATTTCGACACTTCCTGCACATGAAAGTAGTTTCGCAATGTGTTTATTTGCTTTTACTGTGAATGAAAAATTATATTATTATACTCACATAAAATTATCTACCTATTATATTAAATGTTAAACCTTTCTTCCTTTAAGCAATCCTGTTATTCCCACATTGTGAGCGTCGTGTTATAATTAACATTTTTTTTCTTAAAAAATAAGGAATTTAAGAAGTCCTTACAAACAAGCAGCTACCACACACAGCCACCGCTTCATGTAAAACAATATAACTATAAGAGTCATAACTTGAGCATGGTGTTCTTTAAGAACACCATGCTCATTGTTTTGTTTTTGTTTTAGTGTAACCATAGCCGCGGTGAGTCAGTCCAAAATTGCAGCAACTTTTTGTTATTTGTTGTCAATATTATCAAACTTGAGTTCAGTAATGTGTCCGCTGGTGTACTATACTTCTGTGGTAACTTTTCGGGGACGGGTATCGCCGTGATCCTCTCGGAGTTAGTGTCGACTTTCACTAGAGTAGCTGGTAGGACCATGTTGGTGTTGATCGGTTATCTTCCATGTATATAATGGCCTCTTGAAATTTTAGCTGGTGAGATCCACTGGTCGTAATCCAACTAAAATGTGCCGAATGCGTACTTAAAAACCTTTTTAATCAATAAGCCGGCAGGCAAAAATCAGGTTCGTAGGTTGAATTGAACAACAATTATTTTATGTTCCTGCATATGCAATAGTAACGTGATTCAAATAAGAGACGAGATCCTATGTTAGTTATTGACCGTTTATTGACTCACTGGACTGACTAATTCTATATAACAATATTTTAATTAATTTAATAAATTTAATTAATTCAATTCCATTTATTTGCGTAATATGGGTACAAATGATGTAACAATAATAGTAATACAAAGAATCACCATAAACAGCTTTGAGCATGCAAATTAATTAATATTATTTTATAATCTAAGAAAGCTAAACAAAGTGAGAATCAATTAAATACAGTATACATGTCGAGATTTCAGAATATGTCAAGTGTAGAAATTATAATTTTAAATTTGTAAGTATATAATGTCTAATAAGTTCATAATAATTTCCACTAAAATAAATACAGTACTTATATCAAATAATTTCACCAATTAATATCATATATATTATCAAGTAGGTATTCCTTATTGAGTAACAGTTGTTTTACTTTTTGTTTAAATAAGTAAATATTCGATGTTTGAAGTATTGAAGTAGGTAACTTGTTATAAATTCGAGGCATCATACAAAATATACTGCTAATAAATAAATTTGTTCTATTAGACGGAAGCTTTATTTTGATATTATGTCTTCGACTTCCAGAAGTCTTAAGTTAGAAGTCTTTCGACGGAGCTGCGTTTATATGGCTCCCCTAATTTATAATTCTTTGCCTAAAGTTATTACCCAACTACCATTTAAAAAGTTTTCTCTAGAATTAAAGAAATGGTTGCTAAAAGAATGCTTTTATTCTATTGATGAGTTTTTAAAAAAATATTATTGTAAGTTTTACAGGCATAGATGAATAAAATAAAAGTGTACAGATTACGTAAGTGTATAAAGATGTTTAATGTTGGAATGCAGATTTTATTCTATTGCATGCTTATACTGCCAAATATGTGAAACTTCTATTTTTTTTAGACCTCTGTACCTACCATATTTGATGCAATAAAGAAATTATTATTATTATTATTATTATTCCATATGTCTCAAACATGTCAATATTTTTCCTCGCAAAAAGTACAACTTCCAGTACGTAGATGCATGGAACACTCAGGAGATTTAATTTTATGAAGTACACAGCTACAGCAGCAACTATCAGTCTGCTTTAACTTACAGATCACTTTCACGCATTTTTTTTTAGTGCTATAAGTACTGCGTCCTTCTTTGTCCAATTGCCACAGAATATAATCCCATACCTCAAGATTGGTGTAACATAACCATGGTATGCAGTTAAAATAGTTGATATGTTTTAGACAATACATAGAGTGCGTTTGAGAATTGATAGAGTCTCATGCATAGTAACTCAACATGTAACGACCAATTCAAGCTAGAATCTAAATTAATACCTAAAAATCTAGTAGTTTCCACATTTTCAATTTTGTGGTCAAAATAATGAATGTCCATGTTTATTAGCCTATTAGTTCTATTTCTAAATGTCATATAATACGTTTTATCAAGATTAATTTTCAAATTATTATTCTTCTTATATACTAAATTATAACAAAAGATTTACAATACAAGTACGTTTGTTTTAACATAAACTTCCTATTAATTGTATTTTATATAAATAGTTTTATTGTCTTGATATATTGACACGCCGTTATATCCCAATAAGAATTGTACTTCTCAGCGCTGATGCTCACATGCTGTACCTCGGTATTGAGGTGTTGCATTTAATGGATTTTTGTTGGAAACAATCCAAGAAAAGGTCCTTGAAAAATAATTTAAAAGAGAAGCTGAATTTGGGCACGTTTACCTAAATGGTAAACGTGCCCAAACATGCAAAAACGTGTAAAATTGGAAACCTAAATTTGATTATTTGGCTCTTAAAAAATCTTAAAATTGTAGATAATCAATCTCTTTAACTTCTAGGGGCCCAAATTTTAGAGGAGTTATATGATTCGTTTGTAAATTGTTGTGCAGTCTCGGACCAACTACTTCAAATTAATATGCATTTGTTAGAAAAATAGACGTAAAGTCTGTAGATATTGTAGCGAGTTCTACGAGTTTCTAACATAATATGATACAAACTTTCAATGTAGTATAATGTAGAACTGCTACGACAACTATTTTAAAAACTATTTTTATTATTAGGTCAGGATATATAACTACTTTAATATCTAGATATACAACCACTTCATCAGGATGTATATAAGTCAGTGACTTGATCATTTGTTAACTCAGAATGCTAACTAAATGTGATCTTAAACTCCTACCAATATGCTTGGTATTGAAAGGTAGTCTAACACATCCAGGGTGATAAATAATACAAAGAAAAAAATGGCAATTATCATATATTCACAAACTTTTTCAGTCTGGTTGTATCAAGGATTTAGGAAGAGGTAGGTATACTAATGTTGGTTCAAAGAGGACCTATTGGCTAGGAAAAGAAGCCAACAAGAAACTAGCCCGTCTCCTAATAAATATTTGCCATACAACATTTCATATGTTACAACTACATTAAAGTTAGGTATTACTACCATTATACCTTATAGACCTTGTAACATATTTCAATACACAAAAACACTAATAATATAACGCTGTACACTTTAATAATACCACACAGCACTACAATAGTACCACAAGGTACTTTAAGAAACTCGGTAATATATTCAGGACTATTTAACATTTCATATGTACGTACGGTCTACACAACACTACAATAGTACCACACATCACTACAATAGTTCCTACCGCAAGGTACTTTAAGAAACTCAGTAATATACTCAGGACTATTAATACAACGTTCAACCATTTCACTGTAAAGCAGTTGATAATAATCACACAATACAATATTCATATTGCAATACCCTGTTATCAATACACACAAACAGTAATACTATAATATTATAAACAATATTACAATAGTACCACAATACCTCAAAGTACTATAGTGTAGGTACTTAAGAATCTTTTTAATCAGTATATCCTCATGACAACATAATTACAATGTTAACCATATCACTGTAAAACAGTTGTTATAAACCACACAAGACAATATTCATCGAATCACATTGCAATATTTTGCCATCAGTCAATATACACAATCCACAAACACATTAATATTTCAACAGTTTCACAATTAAGCAACTTTAAAAGATCGTACCTGTCCCGTCAGAAGATGGTGTCAGAATATCTTTTGATCAAAGTCTAACGGTCCTTTTATAAAACAAATTCACAAAATATTATGGTGGGTATTATTAAAATATTTTAGTTCCTACATTTTAACCCATAAAATAATTCAACACATAGAACCTTGTTAATTAAATCATTATTTATTATTGGAATGGTTCTACCAACAATACACATCATCGCTGTAATTAATTTCGATATAAGAAGTAACTAACCACAACAACATTACATATTTGACATCTCATAATCAGTGTAATTTAAACTGTGATGTGATTATTGTTTTAATTCATTACCAAACTATATGGTGCTTCTATAATGTGTTATAATCATCTCAAGTCATTTACATGTGAATTACAACATAACCTGTAAGTGTTTATACTTTGTCATAACCTATTTCATGATACAATAATTGTTCACATTACTTAGAACACAACTGACCCAAATAGATGGCTACTCGCATAGCAATGTTGTTTGTTTGTTTAAACGCGCTAATCTCAGGAACTACTGGTCCGATTTGAAAAAATCTTTTTTTGTTGGATAGCCCATTTATCAAGAAAAGCTATAGGCATATATATAACATCGCGCTACCACTAATAGGAGTGGAGCAGTGGCGAGAAATGTTGCAAGAACGGGGAAAATTTACGCATACGAAGTTGCGCGGGACAGGTAGTAATAATATATAAACAAACTGTACCCAAGTACCTACTTAAATAATATCAATTTATTCTGTCTTAAGCCATTCTGTGTTACAAACATTGTTCGTGTTACTTAGGACACAATTATTACTTATAAATATGTCTACTTATGTAGCCGTATCTCTCACATTCGGCTTTTACAATCGTTCGATATTGTATTGTTGTTTCTAAATTCACATACGTACTCGAATCTACTCAATTTTGTAAACATCCTGAGCCCGGCGAATGATGTCATTAAGACTAGCATTTCGTGTTATGTGGCCTGCACTAATGCTGCATGATAGGCTATGATGTTCAAGGCTGCTTCTCCACAGTGGCATCAATTAGTAGAGAGACATGGCGCACCCAAACGCAAGCAGGCAGCAATGCGGAACGTGGTGTCAAGTCTTCAAGCTTTTCCATCGTCCAACATAGGCACTATGTTGGACGATGGAAAAGCTTGAAGCCAAACACCTGATTCCCATTCACCCACAGCCAGCAGGCGACCTCGCTCTAAAAGATTTGAAGTAGTATTTAAGAGGTATATTTCACCGAACTGCAGAGCGGGCCGTCCCACTGTCCCTAAACGAAGGGGTTGGTGGGCATATCAATGTTTGGGCAAGCCATTTTCTAAGCGTTCAAGGCCTCAGACTTGCACCTAACTTAACGTTAACGACTTCAGAACTAACCAGTTGTAACATTTTCCTGCTTAACTCCTTAGCACTGTGAAGTGATGATACGAACGCCGGTAAACTAACACCAGACATTTTGCGAACGCCGAGGCCGCCAAAGCGAAAGGGTAACGTCGCTTGAAGCCACGCTCGGTCGTTCAATGCCACACTAAAAATTTTACCCAGGGTTTTATGAACTGGTGTGCCAGCTGTTGCTGAACCTAATGGTTTGGCGCGCAGCGATTGCAAGAGGCCGGACAGTATGTCTTTGGTACATTCGAAGATTGGAAGACCTTTGGTGTGGGATGCAACCTGCATCGACAGCCTAGCGCTTTCCATCTTCCAAACACTGCGAGCTGTGCCTGCGCTGCTGCTGCATCTGCGGAGACTCTCAATAGTAATCTTTGGGTAGCGTTTGGGTTTGAGGCTAGGCCCAAGTGGTCTAAGTGCTCGCCTTTTATTCAAAGATATTTCCCAGCGTCTTGTCAGTACATCTCGTGACCAAAAGGCGGGCCTTTTCTTTGCACAGAGAATACGCATTGCCATACAACGTGGCTATGCTGCCAGCCTTCTGGGCACTATACCGGTTGACATCAATGGGGAGGAATTCTTCGACGCCTAAACTGGTTGTGACTCCCAAAGAGCATATAAAATAAGAGTAAAATAAGAGAGGGAATCCCTAACAAAAAACTGTTTTTTACCAAATGTATGGCGGGTGTGCGAATCAGTAATATCAACCTTAGAACGCCGACTTAAAGAGACGGCAGCAATTGTACCAACATAACAATATTAACATTAGGGATGTCCTAAACCATTATTACTGGTATCATTTTCTCGATAAAATGAAAAATAGAAAAATATCGTGGAAAGCCTAAATAAAATTTTACTTCATTAAACAAAATCGTATTGTATTTTTTATTGATATAATAGTTGTTTTGCTTCTTCACAAGATATAAAAACACGCTGCCCTTGTAACTGACACAATGTGTAGATTTTACATTTATTTGAAAGGGTCAATGGTGGCTTATTTTATCTAGTTATCTTTTAAAAAAACAGAAAAATTATATAATTTGAGAGCGAATTTCATCACGCCTAAAGACAATCTATTTGCTAGGCAACATTATTGCAATTTTTTTCAAGCTAATTTTTGAGGCACCTTTTGTAAAGAAGGATAAAGAACTGCTAATTAGTTCGCCTTTCTTATTGTTTCACTCAGCACAGCCACTTTATTTTCACAAATAAATAATTCATCTACAATGTGGTGCTTGACATTGCATTGTTTCGTTATATGTACATAAATATTTTCCGTAATAACATGGAATGATGTCACGGTAAAAATCAGAATTAGCCAAATCGACTGTTTATTTATTTATATTTTAGGAGTTCTTTCATTTTCTACTAGCGTTGAGTCGTATAGGTATGGTTCTGAAAAATAAAATATTTATACAAAACTGTAAAAACCGGAAGTTTACCAACTAATTTACTCATCATTCATGGCTTAAGGCCTTTCAATATCTTTAAGTTGTTTAGAATAATAATATGCTCTTTGTGAGCTGTTGGTGCTCATCTGAAAAAGTAAAGTGAATATAAATAAAATAATTGCATTTTTGAAAGATAGAAAATTTGAAATCCAGAGTCAGAGAAAGTGAATATATTTTTATATTCTGATAAGCTGATCCAGTGACCTTTGTGCCACTCATATTTAAACATCACCATAATTTAAATGTGAAATTTGAAAATTTCTCAGCAGGGTTATATTTATTTACTCTTAGACCATCTCAGTGCTTAGAGCAAACAAAAAAAAGTTTTGAGTGTTGGTAACCCCATAAAATAATTAATATTCAAAGAATATAATGATATAAGAATGAATAGTATACATATAGAAAAAAGGTTAAAGGCAATATAATTAATTTTTACTCACTCTTATAATTACAAAAAAATATAATGTACCGACTTCTAAAATAAAAACAAGGCAACTAAAAAGCAATAAATAATATACCTATAAAAACAAAAACAAATTAAACATTTTGAAGTTGGTGCCATGAAATAGTAGTCTTTATAGCACCAACTTCAAAACGTTTGTAAAAAAGTTTTTTATTTCTCACTTTTTAGTTGGTTGGTTTGTAATCCACTTAAAGTTACAATAGGCATAAGTCAACTGCTAAAAACCTATTACAAAATATTGCTTACCCCGTAGTATAATGAGAATAAAGTGCTACTCAATACCATATTAAAGTAACTGAATCGCAAACTGTGAAATATTGAATAGGTCTGCTCGTCATTTGTGGTCTTCATCATCAGTTTCACTTTACCAATTGGTGTTTTTTATGAGTAAATGCACGAATCACTATGAAATATACCTAAATCACTGTAGGTGTGTCTTTAATATTTTACGAGTTCCCTCAATCTCTCCAGGATCCCATCATCAGATCGTGATCTGATGACAATGGGACCAACTTGGAAGTATAACCTTTCAAACAAAAAAACAATTTTTCAAATCGGTCCAGCCGTCTTTGCGTAATCGGTGAACAAACATAGAAAAAAAAATACAGACAAATTGAGAACCTCCTCCTTTTTGAAGTCGGTTGATTATAGATTTTATTTTGTTTAGTTGTAAGTAGTTTCTACATTTCTTTTTATGTGGATGGTTCAGTAAAAAATACCCATGAATCAAAACTGAAGAAAATCGTAATTTTATGTGTTTGTTTATTTCTAGTCAGTCAGAGGAAAGCAGTGCTACCTTTTTCAAGTGAGGTTTTCAGTATAACATTATTTAACAAATATGTTCCGATGAGTTTAGTTTCTCAAGAGGATCCTAAGAAAACAAATTCATATTTGGCACTAACAAAAATTTTCTATTTAAAAAGGGGGGTTCTCTTTTCGGCCTATATGTATGCATGTGTGTTGGTCCACGATTTTATCAAAATATCTATATTAATCTTTGCTATTAGGAAAAAGTACATACGTTTGACAATATATGAATTTGACAGCCTAGAATCGCCGCCATTATAATCCGCACATTCCACATACATTTCCGCACAACCAGTTTTTTGTTCTAAGTTGCGTCAGGCTGGTTACTCTCTTTGTATTTTAGTTTACTAGGTAAGTTGAAAATAATGTAATTAATTTGTATATAGTTACTTCGTAGGGTAATCTACTATATGTAAATTTGTATATATGTTATTTATTGAAATATACATATGTGATTTTTTGTCTGTCATCTGTTATTTTACTTTTTATAATGGATTGTATTTATCATACATAACCAGCATTGGCTGTCAACAATCTACACCTACATAATTTTACTTTACATCGACCAAAGGTTTGCTGGTAGAGAATTCTTTTAGCATTAAGTCCGCCTTTGTTCATTATTTTTGAACATAAAGTCAATATATAAATAATATAAATATAAGTGCAGCGTCAGCTAAAACTTAGGTAATACATCCTCAGTTTAACTTGTTCCTTTTAACTCCTACACGGTTTTACAGTATTGTACAACCGTGTAGGAGTTAAAAGGAACAAATTAACAGAGTTCGCGTCGGTGATAGATATTATAGTTTCCTTAATTTGTATGAAGCTCGTCACGAAACATTCCGAAACTCACAACTTCCTTCTTTCAGAACTTAACAAATTAGCAGTAATCTCCAGCATACGCCATACACTAATAATTCACCGAAGCTCGGGCGAGCGCGGCGTGTGAGGCATGAGCGCAAAGGGAGTACCTTATCTACTAACTTTTGCGGATATTGAGCGGACTCCAATTAAAATTCAATTTCACACTAACTGGTCGACTTTCGCAAGTTTTTATTAAATATTTACAGTTCATTCGAGGAGTTTCGAGTCGCAAGAACGAGAGCCTAGTCTCACCTTCCCGCAATCTTCGCATCGCTTGGCTCCGCACAACACGTGTTCTCGCTCTCAGTTCTTCGGGTATTGTTGTTCGGTTTAGAATTTTTATGTGCCTCCTTATATAAAACCAAAATAATTTATTTTTATGCGCTATTCAATGTGTACTAAAAGAAAAATG
The DNA here is from genome assembly GCA_945859575.2 of Herminia tarsipennalis. NCBI lineage: Eukaryota > Metazoa > Arthropoda > Insecta > Lepidoptera > Erebidae > Herminia > Herminia tarsipennalis. Next base: position 40,462,906 of record OX243830.2, read on the forward strand.
TTTCAGATTACGTCACAAGGAATTATAAATTAGGGAGAAATTTACAGCCTGAACAGTAGAATTGAGCATTTTTAGCCTACGCAGTAGAAATTAACAGTCTTGTTCGTCTGGATCATGTTAGCTGAGTCTTGAACTCCGTACAGTATAATAAAAACTATATATAAACTAAAATAGTCTAAATTAGGTTAGGTAGGTAGGGTAAAAAACCAATAAAAGATTGATGGCGTTTTATCGATAGCGTGTACTTCACTCTCTTCAACCGACTTCAAGAAAGACTCCTATTTCTCAATTCGACTGTAAATATTTTTTATTTTAAGCTATTGCAAAAAATCTTTTAGTGTATACTTCTAGATGATGGGATTTTGGAGAAATCGAGAGAACTCTTCAAGTATTAAAGGCACACCTATAGGAATTTGGGTACATTTTGCATTTACGCTAAAAAAGTACCATTTAGTCAAGTGGAACTGATGATGAAGGCCTATTGATGTCCAGCGAAACTACTCATTATTAAGTATTTTGGGTTACAATTCGTTCGCGCCACCAACGCATAATAAATAACGGCCCTGCATCAAGAAAAGCACTTCTTTGTTATCGGAAATGAGCAGTTTGAATTAGGCTATTGTAACTTAGTTAAATTACAAACCAACACACTAAAAAGTGAGAAATGAAAGCTTTTTTACAAAAATAAATATTATACCGGCTTCAAAAATAAATATAAGGTAACTAAAAAGCATAAAATAATATAGGTACTTATTAAAATATTTCGAAGTTAGTGCTTAACTACATTTTCTGGCACAAACTTCAAAATATTTATTTATTTTTTGTTGTTGTACCTATTTTATATTTTATGTTTTTTGGTTACCTTGTATTTATTTTTGAAACTGGTTTGATATTTTTTTGTATTATAGATCATTTTCAAGTAAAATCGCCGCTTGAACAATCTAAGCTGATGCTAAATGTTAGACTATACATTTCAAGTCTAGAGATCCTAGTAATAGGATAATAAATTATATGAGGAAATGCAAATCTCCGGGACACGACGGCCTTAGCATTGAGCACTTTGGGTATGCGGGCCCTGACTTGCCCAGAGTATTATCGATGCTATATACTTTTAGTGTCAACCATAGCTACGTGCCTAAAGAGATGTTGCGTACTGTAGTAGTACCCATTGTGAAAAACAAAACAGGTGACCTGGCTGATAAGACCAACTATAAGCCCATTTCTTTGGCTGCTGTATTGATAATATACATAGTTTTAAGTAAAGTGTAATTACTACCAAATTTTATACATTAACAACAACATTAACAATAACAAAATTTTACTTTTTGTTAACTTTTAAAAGATAACTAGCCTTGTTCAAATTCAAAATTCAATTTAAAAATAATTCTAACGAATGACCCTTTCCAATGGTATCGTAAAAAATCAGGTTGTTTCTTTTTCATATTTTGCGGCTTCGATTTCCGGTCCAGACAGGTAATTATTAAGAAATGTTTCAATGCAGTTAGAATTATTTTTAAAATTAAAATCAAGTCTTGTTTTAAGTACAATGCTCTGCAATATTCTATCTACAATATTTAAGATACTTTCCCTCTGTGTAGCATAGTTTTGGGACACCGTGTACATCTCAGTTGTTGACAAACGGAATATTCTTCATTAGTTTGATTTCTGGCTCTGCTAACTTTGGCTGCAGCTGGTGCATCAGTCTGAAATCATATTTTACATGGACACATTGTCATCCAAAGTTTGTACCTGCATCTCTATCATAATTCGAATAGTACCCATCATAATATTTTTTAAACTACATTATCCAAGCAGAAGCTGAATCAATTTGCAATCAACTATTGAACGCGACGTAAAGTAACACTGCAAATAACACATTGCGTGATATCCCTAACGGACCAACAACAGCCAAACTCTGTCTTGATCTTCATCTTTGCAGAAAACGGGAACTGTACCATACGTTTATTTTTCTTTTCAGCAGTTGGATAAAGTTAGAGGACGAACAAACTCGTTGTAGAGAAATTAAGTACGGCTCGCGGGGACGCGCGGTCGCCGCGGCGCTCTTAGACTTAGAGTGCAGGAGCCACTTCGGCTCCAAGTTGAATTAATTGCACGCTAATTAGTATAAACTGTAATTTCAGTTATTGCTTTCGTAGGATCATAATGAGTCCATTTTCTTCCAAATTACCGTGTGTGTTGTCCTATGATGTTATTATTAGATGTTATTATATATCTGCTGCCTAATTTTATGTATATGCTGTATAAACCTTTTTTAGTAATAAACTTTATTATTATTATTTTATATACCTAACCAAGTTCAGAATCAACACAGAATTTATAAAATATTTTTAAGACTGAAAATGCTCGATCAATTTGGTACGTAGCTTGTCATTCGAGGCATGTTCGAACGGATATATGCCGCTAGACATTTGTGTTGTCGTCGACAAAGCTGCAACTTTTGCTCCATTTCAGCGTGTATTCATACGTGACGCAGTCATATTCCTGACGCGGCTCTCCTCGCGCCGCTAACAATTGACGCTCCTACTCTGCCGGCAGCAGAACGTGTTTTATTTAAGAACAGCTTTATCCGGTGCTGACTGTGCGGAGCCACTCACCCTGATCGATGCTTCGGTCGTACCGGGGCTAGGTTCGCTTCATTGCAAGTAACGTCATTAGTTCTTGTGTGCAAGACTGACTAAACTATATATATTTTTTCTTTGATTATAAAATGGCTGAAATATAAATGCTGAAATGTAGAGTCATGTTAATTGTAATCTGTCTTAAAAATGTTAGCAATTTACAAATTGCTGCACTAAATAACATTTTTCACTTTGACTTAAATTAAAAAGTTACTAAAATTAACTGAAGAGTTGAAGAATACCACGCTATAAAAACTTGGACATATTGATTAATACGAAAACGCACAATCAAAAGGTAGTTACTACATGAGCCGTATTGTTACTTATGATAATGTCACACGTCAAGTAAGAAAGTTGGCGGAGGTTTGCGACTCGCGACTCACCGGTGGCGGTAATAACTGATTTGACTTTCTCGCAACCACTTGTTGATGCCGCTTGATTAGCTTCACATAACTGTCACTCCTCGCGTCCTACGACCGCTCCAGGGAACGGAAACAGACCCACGAGAAGTAATATTGTTAATCTTTATTCTTTTATGATTTCTCTTTATGCCTCATTCTCGAAGCTACATAATATGATCCTACACTTGTGCGTGGCGTTTTGGTGCGTCGATTGCGCTTTGGACCTGTTATTGAGGCGATCAGTCCTTTCGTAAGCACAGGCGCGCGGCGCGGCACAACACCACTTCATTGAATCGATAGCTCCGCTACACAGTTCCACTGCCCTTATGCTTGTGAGCCTGTTACTGAGCCTCATATTTCACTGAGCTTCTAAGGAGTTTAGTTCTTTAAATGAATCTATTGTCTAGTTTGATGGTTTGTATGTGATACTATCAAACGTAAGACACTGCCTCAGGCACTCGTTATAAGTGCGTGTCTTATGTACGAAGCAACGTTGTGTAACACTCAGTAAGAAATATGCAGTCGGTAATAACGAAACATCGAACCTTGCCCTTTCAACAACTGACATTATAATGGAAAGTGATAAGATAACATAAGTCTACACCTTCACTCGTGTATTAATATTTTATTTAACCAATTTCGCTTTTGTTTTCAGTAGGTTTACTGTATTTTTCCATTAAACCGTCGTAGGTATGTAGCTATTATCTTGGAATAACTGACACAACGCTATATGATCCCAAACTAAGCAGATATTGTACTAAAACATATGTACTTAACACATACATATTATAGATAAATAACACCCAGACACCACACAAAGTTTTATCATGGGTGGGAATCGAACCCATGACCAGCTTAGCAGTCAGGGTCACTAACCACTAGACCAACACAGGCCAGCCAAACTTGGATGCATTGCATTCATTATATTATCAGTACTCATTTTAACCCATAAATAATTTCTGACCTCTATAAATCCACTAGTGTTGATAACATAGTAACAAGGGGTACATAACGATCAAATTTTCCGGTAATTTTGATATAAATCGTAGTAGTGTCCACAACACAAAGCGCTCTATGTTGGCCATAATTAGGCTCCCCGTGCTCGGCCGCAAGCTGCCGCGCCGTTGGGCGAAGCAACACTGCGTATTATGTAGGTACATCAGACCGCTTCATTGTTTCTCATGAATGCACCCTCTAACGTGGTCCCTCAGCGCCCACCGCACGAACCGTTGTGACGGCCTTTAGTAAGTGCTCCTCTGCATACTGCTCTGTGTAAGTGGCTACCTCACAGTTAACTTCTGTACTGTAACCACCACGTCCTCAATACATCACTTCACATCTATAACTCTTAATCAACACATGGTTATATAACAACAAGCGCTAAAGGATCGATATTCAAACTTTTTACTGTTAATGTTTTAATTAAGGGAAACTTTCTAAATTCGAAAATTGTATCCGCTAAGAACAAACGTTAATATTTGGAAATGCATTTTTTTTAACATAACTAGTGCGAGTGGGGCTCACGCACTGAGGGTTCCGTACTAACTTACAAATATGTTAATAGTTCGATCAACACGGGAATCTATCTAGACACCCGGCACTGTTTCAACCAAGTTGAAAAAGGGCGACTCACCGACCGAGGTTACACAAAATATTTTGTACAGTTGTAGTTAAAAAAAAATGACCAGTTGCTCTATTGAGTAGCATATTTTAGTAGGTTATTTATATAAAAAACCGGGCAAGAGCCTGTCGGAACATGCTCAGTGTAGGGTTACGGAGCGTATTTTCATGGCACTTACGTCATTATGATGAGAAACGTAGTTTTTTGGCCATAACTCAATGACGGTATTTCCGATCAAGTCCGAAATAATTTTAATTTAAAGTATTTATTAAGCGCTACGTTTGTGGTTTTTTTTCATATTTTTTTGTTACACGATTCAAAAGATAAGGGAGGGGGGGGCACATTTATGCAACTTTCGCCTAGTAGAGGCATCAACGCAATTTTATAGTCATATGTGTAAAGTGTTAGTGTTGTTATAGTATCAGTGATGCAGTGCCATTTGTTTAATCGAAATGATTGGAAGTATTGACGGACTTTACCTAGGTCGAGGTATCCGTGTTCATTTGCTATTAATTTGAGTATTAATAATAATAATAATAATAATTGCATTTATTTCAGATTTTTACATCCATAATGGTTAGTATTACATAAGACTTAAAAACTATGTTAGTAACATTATTTTATATTAATTATTTCAATTCATATACCTGCCGCCATTCTGCCTACCAGGTATACATGTATGCGTACAGGTCCAATGCCACATGAACGGACAGTCAGGCCTATTCACAATAGTTTTCAGGATGCTGTTAGAGCTCCCCCTCAACCGGCGCATCAGGGATGCAGTTCTCTTACGGAGTATTGTTTGAAAACTGTCAACACTCGCCTCTGCAAACATCCCTGACGCGCTACAGAAACGTGGAAGCCCCATCAGCAACCTGAAGGCATTGTTATATTGTATGCGGAGAATGTTGTAAGCCCTCTGCGTATAACTGACCCACAGGTTGCAAGTATAAAGTGTTTGACAATACGCTGTAAACAGTGTGATTTTCACTTCTTGTGAACATCGTACAAACCTGCGAGCCAGCATATTACATCGGACTGCCAACGCTCTCCGCTCTCTCTCCATATCCTCGTCATCCTTCTGGTCTTCCCGTACAATATGACCTAGATATTTAAAATTTGACACCCTATTTAAGGTAACGCCATTAATGTGAACGGGTGGTACAGTATCTAGCTTTTTCGATCCTACCTTAAACACCATTGTCACACTTTTCTTTTCGTTATACCGGAGACCATGTGTCTTCGCGTATTTCTCGCATATGCCTAGGAGTCGACGGAGAGCATTGATCGAGGGGGCCAGCAGCACCATGTCATCCGCATAGCTTATACTGTTAATACATTTGCAGTCTATAGAGCATCCAACCCCAGTACTACTGAGCTCCTCGATCAACCCATTTACGTATAAGTTGAAGAGTGCTGGTGAGGTCAGGCCGCCCTGTCTCACCCCACACCTCAACCCGTAGCCCTCAGAAAAGGCTCCGTCCCATCTGACCTGGTTTATCTGGTGATCGTACCAAAATTCAAAAAGCCGTACAAGCTCATCAGGTAGGCCCTGTTCGCGCATTTTTGCCCATAGGATACCGTAATCAACCAGGTCAAACGCCTTGGAGAGGTCTAAGAAGGCAGCATAAACAGGCGTCTTTCTGTCTGTGTAGTACCTAACAGTGTGCTTAAGCGCAAGTATAGCAGCCTCCGTAGACAGTCCAGCTCTGAAACCAAATTGCGCATCATGTACTTTAATCTGTCTAGCTAAACGGCGCTCAAGCACACCGTCAAGCACTTTTGCCATAATGGTCGCCAGAGAGATCGGCCTATAATTATCCATGTCGGAACTGTCACCCGTCTTATTTTTGACTATAGGAATGATTATCGTTCTCATTAGGTCAACCGGCATATACGAGTGTCTCACACACATGTTGTACAACATAGCCAGAACTCTTGGGAGATGTAGACCGGCATGTTGAAGATGTTCTATGCTAAGACCATCAAAACCCGGCGATTTACCTCTTATCATCGATTTAATAACGTCACGAACTTCTTTGACTGCTATTGTAATAGGCTCTCCTGTCAATACCTCTGTTTTTGTTCCCTGCCCAGCATTTTGAAGTACTGCATGCACTTGAAAATGTTTCCTAAACAGGTTAGCAATTTCCCCTGGCTCTGTCACACCATTGACGCTCACGGGAACGGCAGCCCTAGGGTTCAACCTCTGTGTCGACTTCCAAAACCTTTGAAACTGTTTATTTTTACGCGCATCGGACAACACATCCATTCGAATTTGCTCTTCGTGGTTCTGACAGAATTTTAATTTTTGTTTAAACACTTTCCTAGTTTCATTCATCGCCACAAAGAGCCGACCCGCATGGGGTTTCCCATGCCCTATCCAATTTGTGTGTATTGAGCTGCTAAAAGCTCATAAGGATACCCTGGTGCTTCGATATATAAATAATAGTCTTTAGTTTTGATGGGAACACACCATTCTCTTTTGAAAAATTAATAATAAATGTTTGGACTAGTGCGATAATATGTGAGGTTCTTTTTATAATATGTGTTGTTATTCCATCAATACCAGTACTGTTGGTGTTTTATAAATTTATAATGATATTAATTATATCAGAAGTGTTACTTGGTGATATAAATATTGAATTTGAAATGCTTATGAAATGATTGTTAAATGCTTCAGCTATTGCTTTAGGGTGCCTAATTACTTTGTCATTGTGTTTAATGTGATCTATTCCCTCTACTGGGCACATCAATTTATTTTCCTTAATTATTTTCCAGGTGGCTTTTGATTTATTCTCTGATGTATTTATATAATGGTTGTTTTGAGCTTTCTGTGTTAGGTTAATGATTTTTTTATACCTTTTTACGTAGTTGTTATATTGCAATTTATGTTTGGGATCTCTGGAGAACCTAGCCTGCCATAAGAGCTGTGTTTTATGTTTACTACATATCTTGATTCCTTGATTTTTTGTGCAGTGATTTTATTATTTTTAGTTGTGGGAAACATAAGTCGTAGAATAGTCTATAGTTTTCCAAGAATATACTGTAGGCTGTGTCTGGGTTATTTGCATCAAAAACATCAGAGAATTTAAGCAGTTTCAGGCAATTTTGAAATTTTGTTATATTTTTGTTAGAGTAGTTGCGCCTTGATACATACCAGAAAGGTATACTATTAGTTAATCTAACAGAGAAACTTAGTATTTGTGCGGTGTGATCAGGTAAGGCTAGCTCAATAATTGAACATTGAAAGCGTGAGATATTGTGAAAGATATTATCAAGGCAGGTATAACTACTTAGCCTCGTTGCTTTTTTTATGGCTACTTTTAAATTAATATTGGAACAGGTCTGATATGCTTACGCACAATACCATGATAGGTACAAGCTCAACACCATGGTCGGTACCTCCAAGGACAATTGTTCATAAAAAGTAAAATTGGAAACATATGAAAATTATAATCAATTTGATGTCAATGTCAAAGGAGTAAGAAAATAATGTGTGCTATAAAATACAAAATTGTTGATATCGTCATGAAGAATCGAGGCTTTAACATATGTTTTGTTGCACTGATTCCTAAAAAGATAATTCGTGTGACGCGTGTGTGTGTGTGTGTGTGTTTGATTTAGTTTGCAATTTGATTATATCAGTCAAGTAATCAACAATGCTCTGATTGCCCTAAATTGGCTATAATCTTAATTATGATTGTTCACGTACAGTTTTGTTCTGATCTGTTAATTAATTTCCGTTGACCCAACATCAGTTTTGATTAAATAACATGTGTATTGACTCATTATTAATATGGCCGCCGCAAGTGTGCGAGACTTTAGTTTAACGTATACATTTGAAATCACTACAGGCCAGCTGGGTCCGTATTCACTGTCTTTTTTTCGTTTTCTCGGCAAGCTCGCGCGTAATGGCGCATGCGCGGTGCGCTCAAAAATGTCCGCGCGCATGCGCGATGCATTTCTAAGCCCAGCTCTCTATACGCCATTATGACAATATTTTGACAGTAAAAAGCGCGGGCTTGAAGCTAAAACGAAAAAAAAGATAGTGAATAAGGACCCCGGTCACATTCATCAGTCTTAATCGAGCTACTCAACAACACGTTTTTGATAGAATTTTGCTACTTTTATCGTCGTGTGTGCATAGTGTGGTTATAGTGTCTGTGATGTGCTTAAAGATTTTCACCTCAATCCCAAAGAAAGAAACAAACAGAATTAAGAAAAAATTTAGATTTAATAACTGACCTAATTATGTGTCACCGGTAGAAATCCTTTTTAAGAAAAACCTGCAACAAAGAAAATACGTGTTTGTTGTGGGTATGTTTTTCAACTCACAGTCAATATTCACGGTATTTCTGGCGACTACAATCGTAAGGATTCACTGATCAAGAATAAGTGGTGGGTAATAATCGATTTAGGAACCCTTAATAACTTAATCTTGGATACATTTTTCTAAATATCCTTAAAGTACAAATATTTTAATAGTGGAAAGAGCCTCTTAAATATTTCGTTATATTTATTTTCACAAAACGCCAGTCGTATCCACACGCTGTCAGTCAAAGTTAAGTGCGTGTGTGTGTGTGTGTGCGTTATGTATACATGGAACATGAGCTTTGTTAGCCAAGTTAATGTTATCTGTTTACTTGGCTGCCACTTAATTAACACTAGTGGTTTATATTCAGTCACATAGTTAAACATGACAGGCTGAAAACTGTGTCGAAATGATTGCCCGACATGTTAGTGCCCGAAATAAAATGTAGGGTAGAGTCTTTATGGGAACGACCATATGATAATACTTAATGTAGCTAACCACCTTACAATTTTAATTATAATTTTAAATGATTACTCTGTTTGTCAGACAATTGTCAGGCAAAATATACGGTGCAATATTAAAACGCAGCACCTACCTATCACACCATCCAGTAGGATAAATACAGTTTTTACTTTATTTTACGTCGTCAATCACAAATAACGCAACAATGAAAAACCTACATTGTCCTTTGTATTAAAAAAAATCGTTTGTGTGACTCAAGGAGAGCGCACAATCCCAGGCAAACTCAATAAAACGCATAAATCCAAACGCTTCCGTCTGATGATTCGCAGTCGAGCGACTTGTTTTATAGAATATCCATCTCTGTAATTGGGAAGGTGCAAAAATGTACTGCTGAAATGATTTGAAAACTGGAGTATGTCGCCGCCACAAAAGCGGCATCGGTAGCAAGGCAGCAACATCGTGGCGAGACGAACTCTCCAACAACGAAACTAAACACTCCAAATTACAAGATTCAAATCAAATGTCGTGAATATTTAAACGCCACGTAAAACACCATTTTGACTGCAGGAATAATTGCTAAATTATGTCAGGCAAAATTACGGTGCAATATAAATACGCAGCACCTGAAAGGCAGGTGCTGCGTATTCATATCCATACCATCTACTATGATAAAACATTTTTTTACTTTATAGTGCTCTCGTTCCTTACATAGCTTAACCGGCAATAAACTTAGTTGAATTTAATAATCTTCGTGGTTCAAAGAGTTAAAGTCAATATTTAAATTAGGTACGTCACCACCGCCGTGGTCCTTACAAACAGCGTATATTCGGAGAGACTGTAGTTCTGCAGTTACATTAATTGCGGCCCGGTTCAATTGCCCCATTCCGTCCACAGTACACACATGTATTACTCGCACCTACTCGTAGCTGGAATACGGAGGCGCCGCCGCCGGTACAACAGTAATCTTTAGCAAATGCTAGCGTACTAACACTTGGGCAGTTTAACAAATCATAGTTCATCAATCGTCAGATCATCAATCTATCGTTGTATCCATAACTCCATGGTTTGTTGAGGCATGATAGGTACATACATAGTGAGATAAGGTATATTTATTTATTTGTAATAATTTTACAAATAATAAAATATTTCAATTCGAGACATGGGTAGGTTTTGTTTTGCTTTTCAGCATAGGTATTTAGTTCAAATCAATACAATAAAACAGGTCATAGAAAAGTATAATGAATACCAAATGACATACTCTAAAGCCTTTGTGGACTTCAATGAGGCGTTTGACTCTCTGTAACATTCAAGTATTTGGGAGGCACTACTGAGCCAAGGTATAAACAAAAAATATAGATACACTATGTACCTAACATAGTGCGCCATAAAATATAAATAACAGCACAAGCTGTACGTGCACAGTATACGTCTTGCAGCTAAACAGTCGGGGTGCAGCCATACTTCGTTTAACAATTTTTGCATGATTATTACACAATAATATTGTGGTCGATGCGAGTAGTACAATCGACTCAGAGATCGAAGTGGCGCGCCACTTCTGCCACCCTGCGCTGAGCGTACGGTACCGTCTTGGTCGATAGAGTTGCCTACTACTAATCGTTCACGTTTAGTTCACAGATTGAGCACCTTCAAATTTCAAGGCCGACCAATTTACATTGCTTTGAGAAGAATAATAATACTAACCTATTTTTTAAGTTTCGTTCTATGTATCTCATTGTAAGTGAGCTGTAAGTGAGCTGTAAGTTCTTATGAGAAATAAATGTCTTTAAACCTATATAATTAGTTTTCTTTTGGTATTGTCCTTTAGTTTCCTTTTGGTAGTGCCAAAAGGAAACTAAAGGAAAACAAAGCACTTTTTTACTGCCTAAAGACAAATACTACAAAATTCCTTCTGACAAATGTATTAAAATCATTAGTGAGTCATAAGTACAACAAAAACTGTTGCAATGTCAAAATAATCCAACTTTCATATTACAAAAAAATGTTTTATTAGCCTCTGTATGGGAATAATTAGATGGATATTTATTATGTAACTCGGATTATTTCGAGATCAACATTAGAACATAACAAAGCAAGCAAATCTAATATGAATAACATTATTACATTCTAAAGTTTATATTGTAATGACTCCCAAGTAAAGTGTTAGTAACAAAAGTATTACTATAAACAAGAGATCTGCCCCGTATTGTCAACTACATCGCAGCAGCGCGTTTAAGAGCGTTCCTCTGCGCTTTCATCAATTCGTCAGCGCCATAGTTTGTGCGTTCTCACTAGTCTCTATTCTATTTTTCTATATTAGGATGGCACCCAATTGCTTCAATTTTTATATATAATACTAGCTGTCCCGGCGAACTTTGGACCGCCTCTTTTTTGTTGTAAATCGGGTTAAACCATTCTCGAATCCGCTAGAACACACACAAAACAAAACATTAAAATCGGTCCAGCCGTTTAGGAGGAGTTCAGTGACATACACACGTACAGAAGAATAACAATATATATATATATATTAAAGAACATACGTTTAATAGAATGTATTTGTGTATATTTTACTTGTTTAGTATTTATGTTAGGTTAATAATCTGTCTACATTCTGCATCTTTATTTCAACATTAAGTCCGTTTTTGTACACTATTTGTATATCAAGTTTGAAAAAACCAATTAATAATAGAATACAACAATGGAAAACCTGCATTGTCCTTCTTATTAAACATTTACGTTTGTGTCACTCAAGGAAATCCCACAATCCGAGGCACCCCAGTCCTAACAAAAAATGTACGATTTTGTAAATGGCATTAATCCGAACGTTCCCGCCTAATGATTTGCAGTCGAGCCATTTGTTATAAATAACATCATCAACATCAAGACGCGAAAATTATCAAACGTTCCTGCTTAAGGTCAAACAACAAGCGTACATTTTAAACTGGAGAAGTAACAACATCGGCGCACCGCCGCCGCCCCGCAGTGCCCGCAATGACGGCATTGGAAGCCAATTCTCCAACAAGAAAACTAAAAGACTCCAAATCACAAGTTTCAAATGTCGTGAATATTTAAACGCCCACCGCTTGTTGCCATCTTTGAAAATTATTGTCAAGTTTTCAACTTTGTGTAGCTGTTTCAAGTGTACGTTTTGAGACTGGCGGTGCCCCGAGCCTTACTTAAGTTGGTTACAGCCGGACAGCCGCGACTCGCGAGACGGGGAGAGACTACTTTTGTGGATACCTATTGTAATTTCATGATAATATTTTAATAAACAGAACTGGTACACTTTTTTATTGACCAGTGTCGTTTTTTAATTCAAACTAGGAATAGCTTACTTAAACAAAATCTTTAGGTAGTACAGCTGAAAATAAACGTGTAAGAAAGAGTTAAAGAGTTAAAAATGTAAGAACCCAATTAAACTGTAGGTATGGGGCAGGGCGGAGCGAGGTCACGGGTTGGGGTCGCTGACGTCTCGGTACGTTGGGTGCGATGAAATTTCGGCCAAAATTCAAATTTAAAATTCTTTATGTTTTTGACATTAGGATGTAAAAGTTTGAATTGTGATAAATTGTTGACATTGGAATGAAAAGGAGATGAATGATGATTAAAGGAACAAAATAATCGTCAATCAACATGTGCAGGAACACCTTAAAGTTATCGATAGGTATTGCTTGATCGATCAGTGTGTTGAACTTAAAGGAGCCACACGTCTTTCACATACCCCACCCACAGAAACGAATGAATGGGCAGATTATAGTTGCTGAAAACTACATTGTACATGGCCATTCTCATTTAAATAGTATCTAACGCCTACAAACAATGTTTACTGTATCTTTATACTCAACAACAATTTTTCTCGTTTTCGCAACATTTTTCGTTGCTGCTCCACTCCTTTTTGTCGTAGCGTGGTGTATAGCCTATAGCCTTCCTCAATAAATGGGCTGCGCAACAGTAAAATAATTTAAACTTCCGCGTTACATGATTATAACTATTGATTATACGGGAATTATCTATGCATTATTTACCTTAAAATTGCTAGGCATTTCGACCAGGTTGCACCGGCCGTGGTCCTGAGATTAACGCGTTCAAACAAACAAACTCTGCTTTATAATCTTAATTTAGATTTAGCCTTGTCTTTAGCGCCTATATACATGTAATGTTACTTTCATGTTAAGTACATCAGGTATTAAATGTTTTTTTGAATCATGAGAATGAGTTTTTAGGGTTCCGTACCTCAAAAGGAAAAAACAGAACCCTTATAGAAAATACTCGTGTTTCTGTCTGTTCGTCTGTCATAGCCAATTTGCTCCGACTCTACGAGACCGGTCAAACTTTGATGAAGAGGCTTATTGTAAGGATGTCAAATATATTTTCTTTTCAATTTTAATATTGTTATTTTTAAAGTTATTTAACCACGAATATAGACCATCCCCCCCCCCCTTATCTCTGAAGCTACTAAGTCTAATATTTTGTATAGTATATTAGTGGCAGCACCTTACCCCCATATCAAGTTTATAAACATTCAAACATTGTAAAATTGGCAATATGAAAAGAGTTTTTTTTTTAATACTTAATGTTGAACCCTGATTGTATTCGTCATTCCATTACAATCTAGTCATATAGACTAATAAATAATTTGATTTTAACTTAATCTGCTATGTTGTATACTAAAACTTAAGAATGTGTCCATTGACCCTTTTTCTTACGCGTTTCTTCTTGACGTGTGCCTGCCAGCGAAGCTTAGCATCTAGAGTCATACCCAAGTATTTAGCTGTATTTACGTAAGGTACGATATTACCGTTTATAAGCACCGGTTGGTAATTTGGTATTTTATTCGTGAAGTCTATATGAGTGGATTCATGCTATATACGCCACTTTTTTGTCCCGTTAACAATTGTGTTTACTGCTCTTTAAACTTTTTTCACTGCATCCTTGTGAGACGCTCCTGTAGCCCATCACTGCCGTGGCATCTGCGACTGATAGCCAATGTTGCAATGGTGTTTGTTATCACAGGCGTATAATAGGTGTAGAATGGGACCTAAAACTCTTCCTTGTGTTACACCAGATTTTATCTGTCTTATTTCTGAGTATGCGTCTTCTTGTCTTACTCTAAACACTCTAGATGTTAGGTAAGATTCCAAAATATCCGCCATTTGTTTGGTAGCATAGTTTGTAGTCTATGGACAAGGCCTTTATGCCAGGTGTATAATCACAGGTGTATAACAGGTATAGAATGGGACCTAAAACACTTCCTTGTGTTACACCAGATTTTATCTGTCTTATTTCTGAGTATGCGTCTTCTTGTCTTACTCTAAACACTCTAGCTGTTAGGTAAGATTCCAAAATATCCGCCAATTGTTTTGGTAGCATAGTTTGTAGTCTATGGACAAGGCCTTTATGCCATACCTTATCAAAAGCTTGTTTTACATCTAGGAAAATAATGGTGGAAACGACTTTCTTTTCTTGAAGTGATTTTTCTATTATATTGGTAATACTATGTACTTCATCTATAGTCGAATGTTTTTCTCTTAATCCAAATCGATAGTTAGGGATTAGATTTCTTTCTTCTATGACAGGTTTCAGTCGCCTTCGTAGCAGTTTTTAATAAAGTTTCGATATTATTGGTAGGAGAGATATCGGTCTGTATGATGTTGCTTAAAGGTGGTTTGCCGGGCTTTGGTATCATAATGACTTCAGCAACTTTCCACACGTTAGGCACATATTTGAGTCTGAATGTAGCATTAATGAGTGCGGTAAGTTTAACTATGGCTTTTCGCGGAAGCTTTTGAAGAACTTCACCAGTAATTAGGTCATATTCAGGAGATTTCTTTCGGGTTATGGATTTGATTACGCTCTGAACTTCTTTGGGTACGACTAATTTTACTTCTAAATGATCGTATGAGAAATTATGTAAAATCAAATCTTCTATATTTTCTTCGTCATTTGGTTGGAAAATTTGTTCCAGATCTTGTGCAAATCTAGCTGCTTTCTGCTCATTACTGATAGCCCAAGTACCACTAGTTTTCTTAATAGGAGGAATATGCGTGATGGGTTTCTTTAAGTTTTTTATGGTTTTCCATAGTGAATAGTCTGTGGCACTATTATTTGTCACTTGGCTAAAGTAGGTGTTCAAAGTCTTATTTTGAAAATGTTGTATCTCTCTGCTAAACTGTTTTGTAAGTTTATTGAGAAGCGTTTTATCGGGTAGGGACCTTTTTTGTTGCCAACTTTGACTTTGTTGTCTTTTTCTAGCTATGAGGTCCCTAATTTCTAATGGATAAGTGTGACTGCTAGCTTTTATTTTCAGGTCAGGTGTATTACTTCAAACGCAATGTTGAATGTTGTTTACAAATCTAATCGCTTCTTTATCCAATTGATGTGTATTTTTGAGTGGCACTTTTAACTCGATAATGCAATCTAAATCAAGCTTAAAGCTTTCCTAATCCGTGTTTTTGTTAACAAGAGCCAGGTTGTTTTCTCTCAACATAATACTTTTCCTGAGAGTTAATGTTATTGGCGAATGATCTGAGTTCATATCAAACCCTTCTTTAATCTTTAGGAACTCCGGTGATAGATTTCTGTATAAAAAAAAGTCATTTTAAGTTTATATTATAGTTTATTTATAGGCTTTGAGTGCGCCGACCGAATCAAGAAATTCCGTAACGAAAATAAAACCTAACGCCCCCCACTCCGCCTACCATGTCGCTCGGCCGAGCGTTTGCTTAACATATACGTATATGATATGACTGTACGAAGCTCGCACGGATCGAGACGAGCTGCTCCGAAATGTAATGAAAAGAAAAAAAAATACTAAAATAAAAATAATTATAATTGCACAAGTTGATAAAAAATGCTCTGCAATAAGCTTTACCACGGCGGTCCTCGAGTGCCACACATTTTTTTTTTAATGTTAGTGGGCCAATATGTGGGCTCCTTCCTGTTGATATAACGATGCATTTTATTTTTCTTACACCATAAAATAACTACTTTCCTTTCGTTGAGGTCAGTCTTGATCCGCATTGGGTATTTTTAGCATTAAAATCGCCTTCTAATACGAATTTGTTGCCAAGGTCTGACAAGAGGGTTTTATATTGCTCTGATTTAAGAGCATGCTTTGGTGGGCAGTATATAGCAGCTATAGTGACTTTATATCGCGCAGTTCTAACTCGCACAGCCACAATTTGTGCAAAGTCTTCTTTGTGCAAAGTATTCTCTTTTATGATTACGGAGCTACCCGCTCGTGCACTATTAGCCGGGTGCAATGAATTATAGGTTTTAAAACCCTTAATATGAATGTGCGGTTCTCTGGTAAAGTGTGACTCCGAAATGAGACACACATCAATTTGTTCCATATGCAGGACTGCCTGAAGTTCATGTTAATGCTTTAGGAGTCCGTTTGAATTCCATGCCATAATTTTCAGTGACTTAGCCATTTTTATTTTTATTAGGTAAGCCTAAGGTTAAGCCTATTGTCGAATGATGTTAAAAGGCTAAAAATTTTGTTGATATTTTCATCAGTGTTTGATTTAAGCTTTGGTGGAGTTTGAGGCAGTGGTTGTGGCTGAACTCCTTTTGTTATATGCGCGTAAGATACATTATCTTCAGTACGCTGCGTTCTATGTTGAATACTATTTAAAGTACTGTTTGGTTTTGTCGAACCTGAAACTTGAACAATTGGTATAGAGACATTCTTTTTGAATGTTTTATTTTTTATATTTTGGAGTTCCTTAGCTACTACACACCCCCTGTAGTTTGCAGGGTGTGGTTCGCCACAGTGAACACACTTTGGTTTAGCTACCGCCGTTTTCGTGCAGTCACTAGTTAGATGTTTGCCTGTGTACTTCACACATCTGGGCTTCTTAGAGCCGTATTTTTGTGTGTGTCCGTATGCTTGACACCGCTTGCACTGAGGAATTAGTTTAGACATTCTCAATGGCTATATATCTACTTTACAATGTTTAGTATTGTCGAAATATTATATATATTATAAATATCTTCACCTTTCTCAAAAGAGAGTATAAACATATTTAGAGGTTCCTTTTCCCTCCAGCTTAATTTATTAACTGCTTCCTGGATTTTAAATCCTTCTTAAGTCAAGTCTTCAATAATTTTCTCTGGCAAATACGAAGAATGTAATTTTTTTGCCACCACTCTAATAGGTCTCTCTCCTGTTTATTTTCGTAAGAGTACCAGAGACTGTTACTTTGGCGTAAATAGTTAGCTGAGACTCTATAAGCCTCTTCGTCCTTAGTGTTAACCTTAACCCTATCACCGTTCATCATTTTTACAATGAACGTGTCTTTATTCAGCTTACTTGAGAGAAGATCGTAGAATTGCTGATAGTTCTTGACATTTCCCACCACAATAGGCGGTGGTGTTGGAGGTTTTTTTACCTTAGGCTTTTTCGCTGGAGCTAGCTCCTTGTGACAGTTGGTACAGTGACGTGTTCAGCTTTCTCTTTCTTCTGCT
Organism: Herminia tarsipennalis; assembly: GCA_945859575.2. Taxonomy (NCBI): domain Eukaryota; kingdom Metazoa; phylum Arthropoda; class Insecta; order Lepidoptera; family Erebidae; genus Herminia; species Herminia tarsipennalis. Next base: position 40,480,810 of record OX243830.2, read on the forward strand.
TTTTGTCCCACTCTGTCTCTCTCGCCAGATCATCTTCATCAGTTTCATACACATATCTGGCTTCTGGATGTTTCTCGCTATTAGACACCTCGGTTTTTAAGCTATTGCATATCTTTTATCGCGAGTTTTGAGCGCGGCGAACGAATCAAGAAATTCCGTAACGAAAATAGAACATGAAGCTCCTCTTTATACAGGGAAAATAATGTTCCAATTCGGTTTTAAGAACAATTTTAGTAGGCGTACCCACTATTATAAGACACCTATAATTAAACCTTTATATGACCTAGATTTCGAGTCTGAATCATGTGCTTGTGTAATTAATACACAAGCACAAGATTCAGACTCGAAATCTAGGTCATTTCGATGACCGCGAAAGCAAGGCGCGACGGAATGCGCTGCATCAGCGCTTTACCTAGCACTAGTGCAAGATCGTTTGTGACGCGACCGTTCTTGCTAGAAGCCGATTAATTATTTGAAAAGAGTGGCCGCGAGTTTTTATGGCCAGGTTCTTTTCTCCGTCTTTACCTATCGTTTGCAAACTTTGCATTACATGTACAATTCACAAGTGTTGTTTTGCATCACAAGTGATAAAGATTGTATTTTTTTAATTTTTTAATTTTTTGAGTGGTTGTGCGAGTGACCCGCCACTGATGGATGTGATGAAGTGAGTGGATTCGGCCGCAGTAATGACTGCGGCCGAATCCACTCACTTCATCAGTGACTGTATTCGGCCGCAGTCATGAATTATATTTTTATAATTTATTGACTAATAAATGTACAAAATTGTGGATTGTATGAGGGCTTCATTAAAAGGGTTGTATTGAACGTGAGGTAGTTACGAGCGAATAATCGAGTGCAATGTTCGATCAATCGACTCGATACATAAACCAAATTGACTGGCATCGCTCCATTGTTCAACGAGCGCTCCTTCTGACTGTAGGTAAATGCGGCGAATAAAGTGATTAGGTGATAAAACCGCTGTAGGTGAGAGCAATAAGTGATCGCAATACATGTAGCGTCGTAATTTAGAGTAATTAATATTTACATCTCGTCCTAAACTAACAAGTACTGACGTTACGGTTAAAACTTCGCTAATAACCAATTGTAGGTACCTAATGATCTGTAAACGACGGACGATGTAGGGCGACCTTCACATTGGTGATCTATCAGTAAAGTCTAACTCTACAAATAATAGATATAGAGTGGCGGCTTTAAAGAACGCTATTAAACATAACTGGGGGTATATGATGTATCTATGTATGTTGCGACGTACGACGCGCGGGAAGCGTGCGGTGTGCGCACGGGAGCTGCCAGTTACTTGCATTAAGTGGGCTATTCGGTTAGACGCGTGCGGTGCGCATAAATGCTTGAGTTAAGGCTCACAAGCGTTGTTACACGCGTTATGAACAAACATTTCTACTATAGCAAACAAGAGATATGGTTTATGACGTAGCTCAGCTTAGGAAACGATAATGTAGGTACATATTTTCTACTAGTATCGTCATCTAAATATACTTAAACTAAAGGCCATGTGTCCTCGTAACTATACCTAAGGCGATAGGTGTAATCGAAAGCCGTTGGCGAAGGTAGAAGTTACTCATATGGATTATGTAATCAACACACGGCTATTAAGCTTTGGAGCGTAGTCTTATTAGAAAGTTGATGGCTAAACAAAAGATTGCTGATACAAATTCAAAACTTGATCGTTACAGATGTGACATGTTTATTTATTTATTTTTACATACAGTAAGAATACCGTTTTTTTTTATTTTTTTTAAAGATAACTAGCTATGTGAGATTGAGTCCCACATTGCTACCAATCCTGTTAACCCCTCCAGCTAAGCTCAATGGCTTGTGTGCGCACCCACCTAGAAAATATAATAATATTCTTTATTGCACATTAATAAATACAAATACAAAATAGTTTACATGTTAAGACTTAAATATACAATGGCTTTATCGCTGATAGCGATCTCTTCCAGGCAACAAAAATACAAGAAATAGATAGGGGTAGTGTACAGCGTGAGGAATATGTGCATAGATGTTAATTAGACGTTATAAAGAAATACTCGTATAAACCTAGTTATTAGTTGTTATATTAGTCGCACAGAGAATAAGTATTGCTATACAACATGGCAATGCTGCCAATCTTCTGGGCACTATGCCGGTTGACATCGATGGGGAGGAATTCTTCGACGCCTAAACTGGTTGTGACCCCCTATTTATATAATCGTTTTTTTTTGGATTTTACTAGGTAAGTAGTAAATAATTAGTTAATTGTAGGTGTATTTTAGTAAATATTTAAATTGAAGGTGAATAATTAATTTGAGTTCCATGGAAAGTAGCTAATCAACTAAAAAAATATGAATAAATTACATGAAAAGTTATTAAGACAATAAATAAAGAAAGTTTAAGTAGATATATAGTGATAATGATGAACACGCGCGCGCGCACGCATACACGCACGCACGCACACACACACACGCGCGCGCACACACACACACACACACAAACACACACACATCGCCTTCTGATCCAAGTGGCTTAAAGTGATCTGGATTGTGTGGAGTGGATTGCTATCCGTATGAAATATTGTAATAATTACATTTGTTACAGTTGCTCACCAGTCAGCACATCTGCCAGCTTTCGTAATCTGGTGAAGAATGAAAATCATTCGAAATGGTTGTTAGGTAAGTCTCAAACTCTCGACGTTTTTACTTGAACAGGGACGAGGCTACAAATATTTTGCAACAAAACACTTGAAATGTTCATCTCGAACGTTTCTTGGCTTACACCGACCATATTATCATCGCTTTTATTACTTTTTTAGCTTTTGCCACTATTAAAAGATATTTGAGATTGTAAAATCGTTCTTGGCTCTCACTACGATGCTCTTATTTGCCATTCAATACGTTATTGCCCAAGGCTGTTACATACTAACTTCAAGTCGGATGTGTTTAGTTAACATTAGTAGAGAATATTTGTAGTGCACTGGTTTTCCGACGTCATTAAAACCGAAGAGTTCACAGTTATGTGGTTATAGGCTGGATCACGGCTACGAATTTGACGATTTAAACATTACGTTTGTATTACACTCCCTCTTCGAGCATTATTTGAGCAGCAGTCATTAATGTGAACTACGTTATATTGGATTGCGTTTCACGAACAGACGATAATAAGTTCTAATTTGGCAGTTGTCAATCTGCCAGTCATTGTTTTAAACGGGTCTACATAACCTGGTAGTTATAAGTAAAAGTCTCACGATTCATATAAATTAAGCTTACATATAAAATATAAAAGTTAATCGTACTCGTTCTTGGCATACAAATGTATAAAAATGTATGTGAGTAGTCTGGTCGACAAGGCTCGCAGTGAAATGTGTTGGATTGTAGAGTTGACAGCCGGAAACCGACATATACAGACACTACTATTCCTTTTTTTTTTTTTTCTTTTTTCCTTTTTTATTCCTGACGAACACCCCCACCATCCGGGGAAGATGATGGAGGTAGTGTGGGGTTTGCACCCACTAAAAAACCCGCCGTGTATCGCTCGCCACCTTTGCGAACGGGCCGCCGGAATTCGTTATAACGTCGGCGGCCCGCTTAGTGGCAATGCCCGGACGCGATGTTGTTGCGTTCCGGGCATTTCACACCTACGCGGCCCCTGGCGCCGCGCCTCCACGGAAGGCAGCGGGCGGGGCAGATTACCTCGTACGCCCGCCCGCAGCCCCACCTAAGGCGGCATCAAGCGTAGATATGCGCGCCGACGCCGCCCGGTTCGCCGGCGACGGAGCGGGTCTGCCAGGGAACTCTCTTCCCTGGCGCGCTCCGCCGCCTCCTTCTGCGAGATGACGTCCTCGCAGAAGGATGCGACCGCATTCGACGACCCCTCGCCCCGGACCATGGACAGAACCACGGCCGGCAACGAGAGGTCACTTCCGACCACTGCGGTGAGAACTCGACGTTGCCCCTCCCAAGCTGGACAATGTTGGAGGGTGTGCTGCGCCGAGTCCTCACCGCAGTCGCAGTGGTGGCTGGCGGGACTCGGTTCCCTCCTAGCGACCGTGTGCAGGTACTTTCCGAAGCACCCGTGCCCGGAAAGGACCTGCACCAGCCGGAAGGATAGGGTCCCGTGCTGCCGCCCCGCCCACTCCTCCAGGACCAGCCGGAGCGCCTCCACGGTTCGAACACCTGCCCGTGGAGCCTCCAGCCGGCCCTGCCACCGGGCCATGACTGCCCGGTGGGCCTCACCACGCCAAGCGGAAAGCCTTGGGGGGCTTACATCCCTTCCGCCCTACCATATGATTGGCGGGTAGATTGCCCGCCGCACACATGGGGCAGTGGGGGGCGGCAGAGCATTCCGCCGCCCTATGTCCCGGTTGACCGCAGCGATAGCACATTGTGCTGCAGTCAAAACCACTGGTGCACCTGGGTCGCAAGTGCCCCGTGGCCATACACTTATAGCACCTCGTAGGCCTTTCCTCCAGGACAGTGATCCTAGCGGAAGAGAAGCCTACAAGGAGCCGGCCCGCGTCGGCCAGGGTTTTGGCCGAAGCGACGGGGCAGCGCACCCAAGCTGCGCCCACTCCACCGGGACCGGGGCGGATGGCGCCGACCTTCACGGATCCGGAGGCACATTGAGTGTCAATGGCCTCTCGGATATCTTCGGTCGTGATCGAGTCATCCAGGCCCGAAATGCGCAATTCTGCGCATTTTGTGGGCCTGGCGATCTTTACGCCCTCCTTCCCCTTGGTAAGCCCCCGTAGCGTCTCCGCCACGAAGTCCGCCACCTTTGCACCATCCTGACCGGGACACTCTAGAATCCTGGCCCCGGTCTGGGCTTGGCGGAAGGAGACCCCCGCGCCAAGATTGTTGGCGTTAAGGGTCACTCTCGCCTGGCGGAAAATCTCCGCGTAGGAGACTTTGCCACTCCTCTCCGCCTCTGGCGACAGCGTCACAACGACGGCTGCTGACTTGGGCGGAGTAAGTTTTGGCTTCCTCTTGCCACTCTTAGGGTGGGCTGGCAGAACAGCCTCAGGTTGTGCAGCTTTCCTAACCTTCTTCCCACGTCGCTTTTTGCGCCCGGCCGTCCACCACTCCTCACCAGACGAGGTTGTGACGGTGGGAGCACTAGATACGGCCTCCGGCTCATTGGATATGCCGGTGACCGCACGAGGCGCCCCTCTTTGTTCTCGCTTAGGCAGAGGATGGGATTGAGAAACCCACCGTGCGGGACCGGCCCTCGCAGGCTGCACCATTCTCATAGCTGGCTGAGAAGTTGGTGCACGTTGCGCTCTACTAGCAGCCGCCTTCAACCTTCAGCAGGGTAGGGGCGTGGGAGGTGTGGACTTATACCCCTGGGGGGGCTTTGGCCTGTTCGCCGCAAGAGGTGGCCGGCAGCTTGGTTCGGGAGGGAGACGCTCCTTGATGGTTGCCAGCCTCCTATCAATCATCGTCCCAAACATTATCATTAGCTGCCTGCATTGCGCCTCTGTGAAGGCATTTGCCGGCTGCTCTTGGCAAATGGGCTTCAGCCTCAGTGGCTGAAGACGACGAAGAAGCAATTGTCGGCTGTTGCTTATCAGCCCGAGTGGCCTTGGTCTGGGCTGGTGTCGTAGATACCTGGGCCGCCTGAGCAGGGATCGAACCATCCGAGGTGATATTGGCTGGTGTCGCCGTCACTGGAGATTGTGGGCGCGAAAAGGGTGTTAAAGACCGCGTTCTCGCACGCGAACCGCCTCTATTTGCAGTCCTCACTTTCCGAGGGATTCGAATGTCTGCCTCGGGCAGGTCCTGGTCTGCTTCTGGTGAGCGTCTGCGCTTTGGTTGCTGCTTCTTAGTAGAACGTCCCCAACACCCATCAAACAGACTTCGGGACGTTTCCCGCCCCCTTAGCAGCGGAGACCTCGACTCCGCCGATGAAACTGGCAACTCACGCGTTGCCTCCTCTTGGATCGCGACCCTTGCGCTATTTTCGGTGCCGGATTTACAGCTCGGCGACGGGCTGGTGTGTCGTGGGTTGTCCCCCCCAGAGTACGTGGGACTGCCAGAGCCGACTGGCTCCGGAAGAGATTCCCCGAACGAAGAGCGTTCGGGACCCTCCTGGGTAGATGTATCCATATATCCATATCTTTGACCTAGACACTACTATTCCTGCATCATCACGTCATCCCTGGCAACACAAACTAGCCGCGTTTAATAGTATGATCCACAGGTTATATAATGTGCCCCTAAGCGAAGAAAGTTACAGAAAAGAGCTCAGTATTATTTACCATATAGCTCAATCAAATGGATACAGTACGAGATTAATTGACTCATTGATTAAGAAAAAACAGCACAACATAGTCAACCATATGTTGTATCCATGCCAGAAAGAAATTGTTACTTGTACTTTCAGTTTGACTTATTTTGGAGATATCACAGAACGTGTGTCGAAGGTATTGAAGGCTAATGATATTTTTACAGCTTTTAAGCCTCAAAATTCGTTGAGATATTTATGCAACAGCAAAGATAAAGTGAGCAAAGACGGCTGCAATAGTATTTACAATGGCCAAACTGGTCGGAATTTTGACACCAGATACAAAAAGAACACATTGCTGCCTTCAGAAATAATCATCCAGAAAAATCTCACTTTGCGAACCATCTACTTGAAACCGGACATGCCCTGAATGACAGAAATTCTTTCAAAATTCTACATATTTGAAATAAGGGTTTCAGGTTGTGCGTATTAGAGCAGTTGGAAATACTAAAACAGGATAGGATGTTCAGACATTGCTAAACGAACAAACCCACTTCAATTCGTCTCCCCTGCTCAATTTATTTTCTTTTAGGCAACATTACTCATCGGCTGTTAGCCGGAGTAGTGGGGATTGAACGTATAAAAGAGGTGCACACATTGGACGAGCGCTCAGGAGAGCTACGCGCGCGCACCGAGTTGAACGTCAGTACGAGCCTCGGTGCCCCCACCGCCGCACGTATCCAACCGCCCACTTCGTGCAGTACAGGCGTCATTCGCCTCGTGCTCCGAAGCGGCACACGCGCCGCCCGGCCGCATTCCGCGGCCGAGTGATCGCGGCAAGCGCACGCCACGTACCATTGTACCTATACCACCATGCCGAAAGGCAAACCCAAAAACAGCCCTTCTCAGGGCTACCCCTGCCCTTCTCAGGGCACCCCCAGCCCTTCTCAGGGCTCCAGGGCCACAACCCCTGCAACGCCAGCCTCGCCGCCGCTAGTGGCGGGCACCCCGCGCCCAGCCGCCCCGCGTTCACACCCAGGACGCACCATCGCAGCGTCGTCGTCCGCTCCCTCCCGCTCAACGTGGGGTAGGTCGAGCACGCCCCGCGCATCGCCGCCAACTACCGCGCGCCCGCCCCGCGCGCCCGCCGCCGCGCGTGAACCGTGCGCACCGCCCGCGCCCACGCGCGCTCCGCCCGCCGCCGCGCGCGTCCCAACCGCCGCGCGCGTTCCAACCGCCGCCCGCGTTCCAACCGCCGCCGCCGCGACCGCCGCTCCACCTCCGGTGTTGAGCGGCCCACCCGCATCGAGCGATTCGGAACGCGACGTCTCCATGGACGATGAAGAAGCTTCCCACGTGCCAACACGCCGCCCCAGAAGCCCCGACGCCGAAGCGGACGACGCTAAACGCCTCTGCGCGTCAACGTCACGCGATCCGCGTCTCGCCCGCTACACGCAGCAGGACGCCGCCCGCCCCGTGCAGTACTATGCCCGGGCCACAGCCACGCCGCCACCGACAACACCGACGCCCGCCGGCCCGGATGCCGCGCTCGGCAACACCGCGCCCGTAACCCAGAGGAGGAGATACCCGCCCCTCATCGTGGATCACCTACCCAACTGGGCGTTCCACATGAGGCAGCTTAAAGCCCACCTAGGAAGAGCCGCCCAAGTCCGCCCCTTTGGAAAGGGGCTTAGATTTACACCCAAAGAAGAGGAGGAGTACCGAGTCGTCCAACGCTATCTCTCGGAGCTAGAGAGCACCGAAGGGATATCGTGGCACTCGTATTCCTCACCGCAGGATCGAGACCTCAAAGTCGCGATCCGCGGCCTACCAGCGAACGCCACGCCCGAGGAGGTCCAAACCGAGCTGCGCGACTTGGGTTTCGAACCCGAGTATGTGCGCAGCATACGGGGACGCGGCGACCGACCGGGCTGCATCCTATTTGCAGTCTTAAAGTCGACACCATCCCGGGTATCTACGCAGTAGATGAGATGCTGGGCATCCCCGGGGTCAAGATCGAAGCCTGGCGCGGCAGAAGAAAGCCCGCGCAATGCCATCGCTGCCAACAGTTCCGGCACAGCAGCCACAACTGCCATCGCCGCCTGGCTTGCGTCCGCTGCGGCGGGGAACACACGGCAAAGGAGTCCGCGCCCGCTGGATAAACCGGCGACGTGCGCGAACTGCGGGGGTGAACACCCCGCAAACAACAGGAGCTGCCCCGCCTTCCTAAGGGAGGCGCGCAATAAGAAGGCGGGGTCCGCGCCAATAACAACGGGCCGCCCCACACAACATACAGTGCAACCAGTAGTCTCCCAACCCCAAGGTGAGAGCGCGCAAGGAGCCTCCCTTATGGCGGAGGCAAATGCGCCCGTGCCCAGGGGTACCGCCGCCACCTCCGCGACCAAAAAGCGACGCAGGAGGAGAAAACCGAGAGCCAAGGGTGTGGTCGACGTCCCAACCGTCGTACCACCAAAACCATCTACGCCTCCACCTACCCGCCCGCAAATAGAAACGCCGGCGAAGTTAGAAGAGATAAAGAAAACCGTGGTCCGCATCCTCCAGGATGTATTGACTGCATTCACAGAGGGTCGGATCCAGCAAGACTTCACAGAGCAAATCATCCCGGCCATATCTGCCATAGTGGATATGTGTGGCTGAATGACACACCCCGTAACTCGCAGTCACTCGTGCCTACTTATATAAGTAGGCGCGGCGTCCGCGAGCCGGGGTCAACACCAACAAGATGTCAAAGGGGGTGAGAGTTATCGCCGTCACGGCCGCTGGTCGCTCGGACCTGGACCTCCCCCGGGTCAACCGGGGGTCTCATCTGGCTCGGGCAGACCGCCCGGACGGCACTAGGGCCGACTCTCCCCCTTTTCCTCTTAATCAAGACACCACCGGAAAAACCAACCACAACAGACCTACCCTTTGTTAAGGGTAGCGGACGATCCCGCTGAAAGGGGCAACGCCCCGTCACAGCCTCCACGCAACCCCCGACGGGGTTGATGTGACGACCCGATAGGCGTAGACGAGCGCTCAGTCGGTGCCAAACTGTCCTGAGGATGCCTCGTGTAGAGGCGAAACACGTGTCGAAGTTTCACTTCGTGGAAGCGGAATATTGCAAGTCAAGGGTCCGGAGGTGCCTACCACTCGACTTGGTAAGAGTACCTGTCACTAATTTTCTTTGTTGCAGGTCTCTCTTTTTGAGTGCGGTCTGTCAATCTATTTCGATTGTTGTATTAAGGGCATTTCCTTACTACTTCAATCGTGGTGATTCACAGATCGAGGGTGGGTGATGGGATCCCTCCCTTAGAATTTAACTTTGTAAAAACACGATACACATTGCAGCTATTTTATAAAACTTGAAAATTAATTTGGGAATAGTATATTGATTAAGAATAAGGTTTGCGATCGTCGTTCACCTAAATCTTGTAACCAGGATGTCAGTCACGCTTTAAAGTTGTAAAAAATCGGTACATCGTGCTACTACTTTTTAAAAGCTGAATTTAGGTACAAAAAATATAGTCAGTCAGCAAATTTCTGCAACAAATGCCGTCAGTCGCCTATTAAGGTTGCGCCGATGAAAGGTCCACTCCGCCTCGTATAATATGTTTATCTGTGCTTATATCATACTGCTTAAGTACTGAAAAATTAATGGAATCCCAAGTTGCCTTTACCCTCTTCTGTAATTTTTGTAAGTTAATGCTCCCATCTACACCATACGAGGCTACTCCAAATATATTACTTCCGGTTTGGACTCAGATGGACGTCAAGCCAATGTCCTAATATTGGACTAGGCAGATTCTCACTGACCGTACTCAACAGACTATTGTTCGAATTGCGCGGTTTTACCCAAAATGAAGCAATGCGAGCTCTGAGGACTACAAAAAAGTCGGGCACTCTTGCCGCCGCGAACATATTCGACGCGCTGCAATATCTATGTTTCATAAGAATGAGATATGCGTCATTGTACTGTACCCTCATAATATCAGCGTCATCCATGAGTCGGTCAGTAAGAACATGACCTAAGTACTTGAACTCTTGAACAACCCGCCGGTGCACCCCTTCCCAATCTAAAGACCATCATCTTTGTCTTTGCTACGTTGTACACCAAACCGTGAGAGCTAGCATACTGTGCACATATAGATGCAAGTTTATGTAAACCACTGATCGAGGGGCTGAGGAGGACCATGTCATATAACAACATGTTCCGGCCACATTGCATCCAACACGCGCCTTTGCCAGCTCCTCGATAAGTCCGTTCACATAAACGTTAAATAAATCCGGAAAGGTCAATCCACCTTGACATACACCACAATTTAATTTAAAGTGCTCAGAAAATGCATCGCCCCATCTTACAGCGTTAGTTTGGTTTCCGTACCAGTACCATAACAACGTTACAATTTCATTAGGTACAGTTAATTCATATAGCTTATCCTACAGTAAATAATAATTTACCAAATCAAATGCGCGACTTTAGTCCAGGAAACACGCATAAACTGGCGTGTCGCGATTATTATAATAACTAACTGTTTGTTTTAAAGTCAGTATAGCCATGTCGGTCGATAATCCTGGCCGAAAACCAAACTATGCATCATTTATAAGAATGTTTTTTGCCAGTGCGGGCTGCAGAAGCCGCTCTAACACTTTGCCAAGGATGGTGCCGAGCGAGATAGGCCTGTAGTTAGATGAAGCGCTAAGGTCCTTGGTTTTATTTTTTATTACCGGTACTAATCAAGTTTTCATGAGGTCATCAGACACAGACACAGATTAAAGAGTGTACATAATTTACTGCATAGCAATTAACCAACATGTATGATATGTTCCACACATTGTCTATCAAGTCGAGGGGATTTGCCAGTTTTCATACTCATTATCACATCTTTAGTGTCTTTAACTTCAAAACAAAGTGAGTCACCGTTAACACAGTTACCTGCCCACCGCTCGGCCCCGGCCCCGGCGTCAGCGGGCACCGGCTCAACTTTAAAATGCTTAGCAAACATATTTGCAATTTGGTGTTGTTCTTGCAGACCGTCTACAAATAAGGGTAACTTATGTTTATAATTAAACTTTTTTATTGTATTCCAAAATTTAATATTTTTTTATTTAGCAACATTGTGTTGCTAACATGTCCAGTTTAATAATAACTCCTCATTTCTTCGACACCAGTTTAGTTTGTTCTTAAATGTTTTACGGTTATTTATCATATTGTTATATACGAGATCTGTAGACGGTCTATCCGCATTTATCCAAAAGTTATAAGTTAATTTCGCGTTATAATGACATTGACGTACATGATGATTTCACCCAGGAACCGGTTTCCGCCTACTTCGTCCATCTGAGCTCACACCGTAGCACTGTATAGCTCCCGTCTGTAACACGTATACAATATTCAGGTATAATTCAACTTACGATGTGCATACATTTGATCACAGAATCATTTAATATCACCTGTATTACAAAGCATTATATACAGTATATATATACAATCATTTATTTAATTTAGGAGATAATTGCAGAATTCACCATATTGAGTTAATTAACTCATAGTAATATTACCCCCTATATTATTGTCGCAGCTTTTTACACTGTCGGCGGTGGTTGGAACCTTGCTAGTAGAATTAATATTACATATAATGCGCAAAGGCAGGTGATCCGAAATCAATACATCGTATATTAAGTACGTTCATAGACTGCGCCGTCTGCAAAGCAGACTCAGTAACAATACAGTGATCCAACCATCGACTAGACCCGTGTGATTCATTTGTAAATGTGTTAGTATCAGATTGTATTCCCAACATGTTAATATCTGCGCATATCAATTCCCATTGCATACAGATTGATATTAGTTCGCGACCAAATGGGGCAGTTGGATGCGCGTTAAAATCACCCAGGACATAAGCAGCCGATATATCATTATCCTGAATTATAGCATTAATACTGCCGAGACAGTTAACATTGGGAAACTTGTGCTTTCTCCACATTAATGCAAGGCCACCATAGGGCCTCGCACGCAGTACTCCGGCTGAGGTGTACACAGATGACTTAGCAATACACTCAACATTTTCATCGATCGTATGAACAATATCTAGATGGGAAAGAAGCCAGGTCTCCTTTAGGGCCATGAGATCAACATCGTTACAAAGTTGTCTTACTTGTTTTACTGACCTTTTTAACTCTTGCAATTAAATGATAACATAGCTATGTGTGATTTGGTAATATCCATAATTTATTCTAAATTTAAATTATGGATAGTACCAAATCACACATAGTTACTGTTTATGTGTCTGTAATACTTTTTAATAAAGAGTATTTTTTGTTAATAATGTTATAGTTTATTATATGCTATTTCGCTATAATCGGTAAGAGTAAAACAAGAATAATAGAGGAACGCTGTGTGGCTACGATACGATACTGTGGCCTTTTAAAATAAAATGTATATTGGTTAATATTACATAGGACTTACAAACTAAGTTTAAATTATTTTATTTTTATAATTTTAATTCATATTCATTATATGTAATGGAAATGAATTGAATTTCCGTTACATTTATTAATTATTTTAATTCATAAATTTTAATATATATCTTTTTTTTAACTAAAATTAAATTCTTAAACCTGCCGCCACTTTGCCTACCAGGTATACAAACATGTGCACGGGTCCAATGCCACATGAACGGGCAGTCCAGGCAGACGGGCAGGGCCTATCTGCAATTGTTTTCGGGATACTGTTGGTGCTCCCACTTAACCGGCGCATCAGGGATGCAGTTAACTTACGTAGGATTGTCTAAAAACTGTCAACTCGCGCCTCAGCAAACATCCCTGACGCGCTACAGAAACGTGGGAGCCCCATCAGCAACCTTAAAGCATTGTTGTATTAAATGCGATGAACGCTGTAAGCCCTCTGCGTATAACTGACCCACAGACTGCAAGTGTAAAGTGTCTGACAATACGCTGTAAACATTGTGTGATTTTTACTTCTTGTGAACATCGTGTAAACCTGCGAGCCAGCATATTACATCGAACTGCCAACGCTCTCTGCTATCTCTCGATGTCCTCGTCATCTTTCTGGTCTTCCCTTACAATATGGCCTAGATATTTAAATTTTAACACTTTATTTAATGTCATAAATGTTAACGGGCGGGACAATCTCAGGCTTTTTACACCCTACCCTAAACACTATGTAACACTTTTATTTTTATTGTATTGAAGACCATGTGTCTTCGCTTGTTCTCGCATATGCCTAAAAGTTGACGGAGAGCATAAATCGAGGGAGTCAGCAGCACCATGTCGTCCGCATAACTTATACTGTTAATACATTTGCAGTCTATAGAGCATCCGACCCCAGTACTACTGAGCTCCTCGATCAACCGATTGATGTATAAGTTAAAGAGTGACGGAGAGGTCAGGCTACCCTGTCTCACCCCACACTCCAACCTTCCCAAAGCCTTCAAAGGCCCAGGAAGGTAGCATAAACAGGCGTATTTCTGTCGGTGTAATATCTGACAGTGTGCTTAAGCGCAAGTGTAGCAGTTTCTGTAGACAGTCCTGCTCTAAAACCGAATTGCGCATCGTGCACTTTAATCTGATGGTCGCTAGCGAAATCGGCCTATAATTTTCCTAGTTGGAATTGTCACCCGTCCTATGTTTAATTATCGGTATGACTATCGTTCTCATTAAATCAACCGGCATATCTGCCTTACATACATATTGTACAGCATAGCCAGAACTCTTGGGAGATGTGGACCGGCATGTTGAAAATGTTCTATGCTAAGACTATCACACTGTGTATACCGAAAGCCCACACACACTGACAGATACCTGCATGCTACGTCACATCACCATCCTCGTCACCTACAATCCGTGATGACGTCATTGAAAAACAGAGCCTTTGACCTCTGTGACCCTGATCATGTGGAGCAAGAGCTAGTCCATGTTCAGGAGGTACTCAAGAAAAACGGATATCAGGTGTACCGAAGAATGAAGCATATCCCAAAACGTGACAAACCTCCGGAGGTGAACAGACAACCTGCTTATTTGCCCTACGTCAGAGGAGTGACAGACAAGATCGGATCAATTATGAAAAAATACTCGATCCGTACGATCTACACAACGGTGGCTAAATTGGGCAACTTGGTGGGCACTCCGAAGGATATTATACCTCTGCAGACGCCAGGTGTCTACAAAATTGATTGCAGCTGCGGTAGTTCTTACATTGGCCAAACAAAGCGAACTATAGCGGAAAGGCTAAAAGAACACATCGCAGCAGTGAAAAACCGGCAAGTGAACAAATCGGCAATTGCAGAACACATACTGCAATCGAACACCAATCACTGGATTGAGTTTCATCGTCCACAAACCCTCTCCACAGATCGCCATTTTTATTCACGAATTGTGCGTGAAGCGATTGAAATTAAAAAACATAAAACTTTCAATCGGGAAGAGGGCTTCAAACTATCCGTGACGTGGAATCCAGCGATTCGTAAAACACAACCTCGTTTTGTTTCGCAGTCGGTTAACATGGACAAAATCAGTGTAGTGTGCAGTGACCCTAACTTTTCAAGAAGTAAAAAAGTGAGGGTGGATGAAGATTCATCGGCCTGACGGAGTCTTAACATCGCTGCGACAGTCCGCTTGTGACCACGGCCGGTGCAACCTGGTCGAAACGTCAAGCAATTTTAAGTAACGTATAATAAATAGTTATAATCATGCAACGCGAAAGTTTAAATGTTAGAAAAACAAACTCATTTATTTAAAAAGTATTATTATACTATATTGCAAAAAAAACATTGAAAATTAAAAACATCAAAAAACAGTTTGCTGAAAACAATCGTTCCATAGGAGCATGCCGCGCGGCTTGCCTCGCAGAACGGTGCCCACATAACGCCCACCTCGCACTTTATTCCGTAAAGCCTTATGGTACTTGACTCGCCTCCCGGCAGATTCAATTGATAAAAATTTTGACACTGGACTGATGTATTTTAACAGGTAGGTATATTCCTCCTCCGCCCTCCCCTACGGATAACGGATTTATTTGGATAAGAGTTAATTAATACCATGTTTATTACAACACTTTCGCAAATATTTATTTGCGAAAGTGTTCTAATAAACATGGTATTAATTAACCTATATTAGCATTATTTTAGAACAAATATGATCACCATAAAAAAGTAATAATGGTTCAACCATAAATGATAGGCATTTGCTATTGCAGACTGTTTTTTAGAACTTTTTAAAAGGATTTGTCATACATTATTGTTAACTTTAACCGTTTACGCAGCCCACGCACCGGAAGCTCTCAAAAGGAATATTTTTTCCCGGTTTTTCGCAACATTTTTCATTACTGCTCCGCTCCTATTGATCATAGCGTGATGTTATATATTTTATGCCTTAGCCCTCCTCGATAAATGGGCTATCCAACACAAAAAGAGTTTTTCGATTCGAACCTAAGACCATTGCGTTCAAACAAACAAACAAAGTAACAAACTCTTTAGCTTTATAATATACTAGCTGACTCGCGCAACTTTGTCTGGGTAAGTTTCTCCCGTTTTCGCAACATTTTTCATTGCTGCTACGCTCCTATTGGTCATAGCGTGATGTTATATAGCCTTCCTCGATAAATGCGCTATGCAACAGTAAAATATTTTTTAAATTCGGACCAGTAGTTCCTTAGGTTATCGCGTTCAAACAAACAAATTATTTTTTTTAATATTAGTATAGTTATGTAAAGATTTCAGTCTGCGTCACTGCTATTTGCTGCTTTGCTAGACTGATCATTGCGACTGCGAACAAATATGAACGCAATAATATATAATTTCAAAACAATTAAGAAAGTGAGATGAACATGCTTATCACGTATAATGTATAACCTAAAATATGATTATCGTCAATAATTACGTCTTTGACAAATTTTGTAAATTGTTGCTTGTGGTCCGCAGACTATTTACCGCATGCTATTGCTTTACTATACCTAAGTGACGTCATAATAATGAACCAGCCTTTTTGAAGTACTTACAGTTTTTGGCGCTTCCCTACAGGACTATTATACATTAATTTCGAGTCCAGTAAATACTAAGTTCATATCGCAATACACAAAACCCTACACTGAACGGAACGCGTATCAAAAATTCACAGAATTCCAGTTTTGTTTGATCGAACTGGTAGAATTGAAAGCGACGTTTTATTTGCCAATGAAAGCTATCGAGAACGCTGCCAAAGGAACCGGAACTAAATATTGAACGTTTCAAAACTCTCATTGACAAATATAACGGCGAATGTTTCCGACAAACGGCTCCGTTCCGCCATCAGACGACGGATGAAAACAACCGAGACAGTTGCGACGGTAATTGGGCGGCACACTGACGGTGACGTCACGCCAATAACCTAACTACTCAGAGATGTTTGGGCCCCACTATACAGAGATTACAGGCGTAATTGAACTCGAGTAGAGTGTACTCACGCGTCGAAGTATTAGTCGTGTAACTAGCTATTACAGCGGGAGGATTACCTAGATGGGAAAAAGGATATTGCGGGTCACATGTGCGTGCGGGAGCACGCGGGGCTAAACAAATAAGTATTAGCGCGAGATTGGTTCCGTCGCCGGCTCAGTCCCACATTAGGGTCGGTGCCTTCGCGCTGATCGAGTCCGCTCCGCGCCCGCCGGGACGGCTATTTCGTAAGTTTCACCAACGTATTCATTGAATGGCTGTTGGAACTGTTACTGTAACTCCTCACTCCGGACGAACTCAAACCTCTCGTCGACCGTTTCATTTCGATACTTAACCCTCAGTGGTTCACTCCCGACGTACGCGAGACGACCTCTTGCGTAGCAGTCGGACACACTCCCAGGGTTCGATTCCCATACGGGACACCACTTTGTGTGATTCACATATTGTTGTTCCGAGTCTGGGTGTACTTTGTGTCTGTGACTTGTAAGTTTCTAAAGCAAAAAGTAAAAAGTCCCCGCGACACAGGCCTTGTACCCTACTGCGGGAGTCTATAAAAAAAAAGAAAATACTACGTGTTTTCGCGTTTCTATTCTTACAAGTATATAATGTGGGTACCTACTTACGCGTATTATCCATTAAATTTATTTTTAATATTTATTTTTTAATAGATCATTTCCATGTGATCCAATGGTGTAAAACTTAAAAATAGTAGATCCTATCTCTGATATGCTGATAAATAAAATAAAATACAATATCAATTCTTAAATTTTTACGATTTTTACACATTGCATGATTTTATTTCAAATTCTATAAAATAAATAAACCGCATACGAGCGACGCACTATGTATCGTATAGGTATATAATAACCATTATCCAATCGCTCGTTGTCTCTGGGACTGGGGGCCGCGGCTCGCCCCTAATGTGCGCACTAAACAGCGGACATTACGGGCGTAAATTATAAATAGCGAGTGTCACAGTTATTACTCGAGTTAGCTCACTAACGTGCAATACGAAACAACGTACTTACGTATACTGGTGTGTAAGTAGCGAACTTTGTCGAGTAGTCTTCACTCGTAATGTGCTATTAAGGCACATTACAGGTAGGCACGCGACACCCCCCCCCCCCCCCCTTGATTGAGTTTGATTCGCGCCGAGCGCCGCGCTACACACATTATACGTTTGTGTATATGTTTGTGGCAGCTACGTGAAATGACTGTATTATTTAGAAATATTTAGTGTCTCCTGCTCGTAGTGTTGAGTTCTTCGCCTTCTATTGATGTTTCCATTTCATGGTTTATCTTCATAATTTTAATTAGTAATATAATATTTACTCACCAAAGTGCATTCGAATCGATAATGATAACGTTTAACACAATTTGTTACTGTGCTCATTAATAGATTTTAAAGTGATAAAGAATATAAAGATACAATTTTAATAAATTATAAATTACTCATTGAAGCTCTACGTAAATACCTACGAATACAATTGCTGCGTAGTCAGCTACGGCTCGTAGCAGTCTACGGCACATAGAACTTTTTGTATGTTTTACTAAGTGCCTACTTACTAGGCGTGCAATTTAGCTGCCATTAGACGTAGTTATCTGTACCTGCTTGTGCTAACATAATAATAAATCTGTAGGACAAATTGACGTACAACTTGTATTTTATATTAAGTACTTATGATTTGACTTTTAACACCACGCTACGACCCCAAGGAGCGGTTTAGAGCGAAACCAAGAGCCACTGGTAGCTACAAATAAACAACTAAAATCGCCCGCAACAACAGTTTCGCTCGCACTTGTAGCAGCAATACGACGCACTCACGATTGCCACTCACTTGTGTAATGTTAGATACAATACATAACTCTATATTAAGTATATGACATACATTGTCTGCCAAGTCATGTATATTATTGGTAAGGTAATCAAACAAGATGAACGTCATTCTACTCGTTCATTCTATCCAAAACCGAATTATGGAGTTATCTCTGACTTCGAGGTCTAGAACTAGCACACTGTACAAGGTCATATTACAATAGTTTTGTAGGAGATTTGTGGGTAATGTTACGTGTAGCGAGTCAGGGAACATTTCTTATGATTGTCGATCAACCGATGTCGCGACGATCGCGACGTATAGTAAAAATCATTGATGATGTAGCTATCGAATCTAAAGGTGACCGGTTAGAACGTTGGGTGCTCTGAGCCTCCAATGACTGGCCTGTTGGTCTAGTGGTTAGTGACCCTGACTTCCGAGTCTGGTTGTACTTTGTGTCCGTGACTTGTATGTTTGTAAAGTCCCCCGCGAAACAGGGCTTATACCCTACTGCGGGAGTCATCATTTAAAAGAAAGAAAAAAAAATATCCCAGCTTCTTGAATTTTTCAACTCTAGTTATTATACAATATGTTTAATTCTTGATTCGCTTCAGAAGTGAATATAATATCATCTTCTCCCATTAGCGCTTATCGACAACCTAGAGCACTGTGTCATTCGTTGCTGGAAAATCTAAAGAGATCGTCACACTCCATTTTTTTTTAAATATACTTGATTTTAGTGTAAATGTAACAGTGCCTTTTTTGCATTAGGTGTAAAATGGCAATGTTAGCTGACTAACGAAAGGGTATTTCTTTACGCCACAAATGTGACGTCATATCAAAAAATCATGCTCTAAAGTTCTTATTTTTTTTTTGCGCTCCCCTCTTGGACAATTATTATTCATATAAACTGTAATTTATCGATATTATAACTACTGATCACATACTAAAATTTAAACTTTCGCGTTGCATGATTATAACTATTTATTAAACGGGAATTAACGCGCATTGATTACCTTAAAATTGCTTGACGTTTCGACCAGGTTGCACCGGCCGTGGTCACAAGCGGACTGTCGCAGCGATGTTAAGACTCCGTCAGGACGATGAATCTTCATCTACCCTCACTTTTTTATTTCTCGAAAAGTTAGGGTCACTGCACACTACACTGATTTTGTCCATGTTAACCGACTACGAACCAATACGAGGTTGTGTTTTACGAATCACTGGATTCCACGTTACGGATAGCTTGAAGCCCTCCCTATTGAAAGTTTTATGTTTTTTAATTTCAATCGCTTCACGCACAATTCGTGAATAAAAATGGCGGTCTGTGGAGACGGTTTGTGGTTGATGAAACTTAATCCAGTGATTGGTGTTCGATTGCAGTATGTGTTCTGCAATTGCCGATTTGTTTGTTTGTTCGTTTGCCGGTTTTTCACTGCTGCGATGTGTTCTTTTAGCCTTTCTGCTATAGTTCGCTTTGTTTGGCCAATGTAAGAACTACCGCAGCTGCAATCAATTTTGTAGCAGAGGTATAATATCCTTCGGAGTGCCCACCAAGTTGCCCACTTTAGCCACCGTTGTGTAAATCGTACGGATCGAGTACTTTTTCATAACTGATCCGATCTTATCTGTCACTCTTCTGACGTAGGGCAAATAAGCAGGTTATCTCTTCACCTCCGGAGGTTTGTCACGTTTTGGGATATGCTTCATTCTTCGGTACACCTGATATCCGTTTTTCTTAAGTACCTCCTGAGCATGGACTAGCTCTTGCTCCACATGATCAGGGTCACAGAGGACAAAAGCTCTGTTTTTCAATGACGTCATTACGGATTGTAGGTGACGAGGATGGTGATGTGACGTAGCATGCAGGTATCTATCAGTGTGTATGACAGACAAGATCGGATCAGTTATGAAAAAGTACTCGATCCGTACGATCTATACAACAGTGGCTAAAGTGGGCAACTTGGTGGGCACTCCGAAGGATATTATACCTCTGCAGACTCCAGGTGTCTACAAAATTGCAGCAGTGAAAAATCGGCAAACGAACAAATCGGCAATTGCAGAACACATACTGTAATCGAACACCAATTACTGGATTAAGTTTCATCATCCACAAACCCTCTCCACAAACCGTCATTTTTATTCAAGAATTGTGCGTGAAGCGATTGAAATTAAAAACATATTTCAATCGGGAAGAGGGCTTCAAACTATCCGTGACGTGGAATCCAGTGATTTGTAAAACACAACCTCGTATTGGTTCGCAGTCGGTTAACATGGACAAAATCAGTGTAGTGTGCAGTGACCCTAACTTTTCGAGAAATAAAAAAGTGAGGGTAGAAGATTCATCGGCCTGACGGAGTCTTAACATCGCTGCGGCAGTCCGCTTGTGACCACGCCGGTGTAACCTGGTCGAAACGTCAAGCAATTTTAGCAATTGTCATCTTTTAAACGTTGTGGTTCCTTGCGTGTGTGCGACGACGACGCGCTGCATTGGCAGTTTGCTTCGGTGGGCTTGTGTGGGGAGGTAGCAAGTGCCGAACTTGTGACCTGAAATACTCTTAGTTAAACTATGCATTTCGTCAACACCCGCTTCATATCCTCGCCACTAGTACACCTACATATAAACTTAATATATACATATACCTTTCTGGAGTGACTAATCAGGTTGAGCGCTGCTGCTTCGTCGGACATACGCATTCTGAATCTGAATCTTTAAATTAATTTAAATGACTGACGTGTTTTCACCCCATACACGCAAGAAAATCTTTTTCATATCTTTAATACGTTACACCGTAATCGTTTTGTTAAAGGCGCTGCGATGCGCGGGCGCCTCTTTCCACGCACGCCAGTTATATAATAAATTAACATGACGGGACAGGCAGACAGGCCCGCCGCTGCCGCCCATGGCCCCGCGCCCCGATCTCGCTTGTGTCTGTATGTGTAACTCAGTGTAACCTGTAAATATGTATGTCTGTTTTGTTATCTACCTACTTGCCTATTGTTATATGTATATACCGTACTGTACTATTATTATTATTATGTAGTTTGCGTTAATTCAACGAATAAATAAGTTTTTCTTTTCAATAGTGTTTATTTTGAGGCCGTGCTGCGTCGCGCTGCCTTTGCTGAATGAACCAACTGTAACTTCGATTCTGCAGAATGTACCGCGGCACCAAACACGCACCTAATGCATATATATTGTATTAACATACATATATAATGTATTCTTAAGGCCAGCCTGCATATGTTTCGTGCGAATATTTCATAAATCGAGCAAGTGCGTGTTAAGTATATAGATACTTTTATGAATAACAACTAGAGTATAAACAGATTGAACACTGAGATAGTCTCGTATCTTCAACAAACATCTTTAGTTACGGCACCAAGATCATCCTCTTGAACTCATAAATCTCCTCAAATATTAAAACGTCGCTCGGCTCCTTTGCGAACAAAACGAGTTCTGTTGTAGTGCTCATCCGCTCATAATAACTTCATGTTTTCATGCCGGAACACAAATTGTGTCATTCATAGAATATCTTGCGGAAATTAAACGTGTAAAGCAAACGATACATTAAAAATAACAGCTTGAAAATGTATTAATAAATTAGTTAATCAATAGTATGGAGTGATTGCAATTCAAGTCGCAGCTATTCACATTTACGGCTGCTGCCTGGGCCGCGCGGCGGACCAATTGCCCCCGTGGATTGTCTCGCGCCCCCCAATCTGTCGCTTCCGCGACCGCGATTTCATGACACGCCAGACAGGCCACCGCTATGTCTACCGATACTATTATATACTCTAACTAACTTTGCATACCATCGTTTGAATAACCGAGTAGAACCCTGCCTCGTGGGCACAACGTTGCACGATACCAAAACATATTCGAGTTAAACACCAACTAATTTACGTAAATTATTCCCGAACTTTCGAGGCTTGAATATTTAAGCGGTAGTCTTCTTAAGTCACTCATCGTACTAAATACAGTATCGATACCTATCGTGCTTAATATATTTTTAGAGACATACTCGTATTTCACATAAGCGTGTTCTAAAAGCAAAGCTGTTTCCGTGCCACCGGTACTTAGTGCGATGCAGTAGGATCAACGTAGCTTGACCGGATTGAAGTTGGCGAAAAGTGGTTGCGCAGATGCATTTTTAGTAGTAAATGATGACAGTAAGCGAGGGGCGGGGGCCAAAACCAACTAGTATTTTTAATCGATTAAACATAATTAATCGTTTTCTTAAGTCATTTTAGGGTCGCATCTCTATGACATGCACGAAAGAGATAAGAAACTAGCTTCAATCCAGTCAAGTTACGTTGATCCAACTGTAGTTAAATAACAAACATAAATATCCATACATGTAAATAGAAGCTGAAAAAAATACGTGTGGCACATCATTCGTCAGGTCTTTTAGAAACATTGTAAGGATAAGTAAATATTTTCGCAAATAATCACTCCGAATCAATCAAAAGAATGTCGGCGAAATCATTTTGATGAAATTCGTAAGCGTCTACAAATGTGATGAAAACAGATAGAATTTTAATCATTCTATAAGATTTTATAAATTTCCAACTCACGCCAGGCCACATGAAAAGCACAAAAATCAATATCAATCCAAGCACTAAGGTAACGGGCAACAACAAATCGTCACACAAAAGCTATTTTCTCAAACTTATATCAGCTTTTAACAATTTCAATAAAATAACCTGACGCGCGACCGCCTTGATTCCAAAAGGTACATATTGACAGTTATAGTCCACATTAACGGGGTGAAGCGGCGTTCGGAAACGCAACGTCACTTTAATCGATTAGTATAAGTCGATTATTATAGACTTAATTCACCCATATTTGAATGGGTGCAAAAAGTGCACTGTCTGGTGCACCTAATTCACCCAGCGAATTAAGTCTTCTAATGGTATACTAATGGTGAATTAAGTAACCAAGACCGCTGCACAATAAAATGTATTTATTGTATATGAAGGAAAAGTTTAAATTTTATCCACAAAGCCGACTTAGTTTCATTTTACGTAATTAAAACAAAAAAAAATGACGCATTTTTAGTATGAAACTCTAAATAATATAATATGATTCTTCAAATCATTATATTTATACAAAATCTAATGATAAAATTCATGATTTTAAATGCCGGGATTAATACGTCATTATCATCATACCAGGATTGTAGTGTAGGCATCATCCATTATATTTTAGATACTCTTTCGAAGTTTAGGTAAATATACTGGATTATAACACACACGTACACGTTATGCCAATTTGTTATTTTGCTTATAACTATTTATTATACGAGAATTAACGCGCATTGTTTACCTTAAAATTGCTTGTCGTTTCGACCAGGTTGCACCGGCCGTGGTCACAAGCGGTATTAGGACTCCGTCAGGACGATGAATCTTTATCTACCCTCATTTTTTTGTTTCTCAAAAAGTTAGGGTCACTGCACACTACACTGATTGTGTCCATGTTAACCGACTGCGAACTAATACAAGGTTGTGTTTTACGAATCATTGGATTCCACGTTACGGATAGTTTGAAGCCCTCTTCCCGATTAAAAGTTTTATGTTTTTTTAATTTCAATCGCTTCACGCACAATTCGTGAATAAAAGTGGCGGTCTGTGGAGAGGGTTTGTGGACGATGAAACTCAATCCAGTGATTGGTGTTCGACTGATTCTAGTTATATGTGTGTTCTGAGGTCGCAGACCTTGGAAACGGCGTCATACATTCTCATACTCTTAGTATTGTCGTATCGGCCGCGCGCGTCAATCGCTTGTCGTAAGCCGCGCGCGGCTCGCGATCTGCCGCGATGCACGGAAATGAACCTTAAGAGCATGATATATCGATTATGAGCATGATTTGACTATTGTAAGTAAAGATTCTGCGTGATGAATAAAGGTCATCCTTTTCTTGCTTTTGAAATAAGAATTAATATTTTATGTTTAATCATTCGTTACCAGTACTTTGGACAATATTTAAGCACATAAAGGTTTTACCTTTGTTGTAAGTAGATGCTCCTACTATATTGTACCCACTAAGGCTGATTTAGTTTATCTCATGTTTCAACTTTTTATTAATATAATTTGCATCAGTCCTTTAACATGGTGTATAGCTTAATAGTCGCAGTACCTTATATCAACTTTATAAACATTCAAACATTATAAAATTGAGACATACAAATATCAAAAAAACGAGACAAGAAAAATCAAGAACGCATTTATTAGCTAAACGTAATGTCACTACTGTCGCTGTGGTTAGACACGGCGATGAGATCGTCGTCTCAGTACCCAGAAACTTACATTACCCTCCTCAATCCAAGCGTGCCCATACGGGCACATACGGCGACATCTAGGAAACTTGCGATAAAAGTTTAAATACGACTGTAAGTGCAATTCGCATACGATTTATAAATTTTACAATAAATGGAGCTACGTTTTGTTGCATATTTTGTCCACTACCTACTGCCATTATTCTGTGATACGTGCGTAAAAATGAACTCCGGAAAAAAAAACAAATCTGGTGATCTGGCGTAAGATAAGTGATGAATTTGTATTTTTTATTACGGTTTTCCTATCAAATCGTGCATGCACAGTAATTTGCATTCGTTTTACAAAGTTTCTCAAACAAAATAGTTTTCGTTTCTGTTAAAACTTGACCCACACGCACGTTTGAATGCGTATGTATCCATAGGGACTGTGGGTTTCTATCTTACAAAAAGTATCGATTTTCCATGTTATGTCACCATATTTTCCCCAGTAGTTTGATGACTTTTTCATCATCTTTTGTAGGTTTTAAGCTATTGCATAGCTTCTATCGCGGGTCTTGAGCGCGGGGACCGAATCCAGAAATTCCGTAACGAAAAAACCTCACGCTCCCCACTCCGACGGGCACGGAGGTGTGGCTTGAAGGCCGTGCATCGTCTAACGTCGTTTCATTTTGTATTTATGATTCTGGCTGCAAAAATCATAATAGCGCGATTCAGACCGTAGTACATTTTGTATTGAATAGTAACAAAATTAAATACAGCGCCATCTATTGACATTATGTTACCTATTGTCATTTTAGTCTTTCCCTTTCTTGTTGTTTCTATTATAAAAGCCACAGCGAAGGGCCACACAGGAGTTGTGGTTATGTTTTGGTTTTTTTTTTTTTAATTGCTTAAGTTGATAAAAATGCTATGCAATAGCTTTGCCGCGGCAGTCCCCGAGTGCCACACATTTTTTTAATTTATAATTTAAATAATTATTGTATGTTTATTTGTTTTGGGGTAAACATGAGGCGCGACAGATGATAAAAGGGAAGCCCAATCCAGTGGAACTAAAAAGTTATGTTCCACCATTTCCCAATGGATTGCCTTTTGTTTTTTTATATATGAAGGCAAGGGGGGGACAATATTTTAGATGACTAACAGGTTCAGAAGCTGAGACGTTGATGGTAAAGTGGTTATCAGGTTGTGTAAGAGGCTACCACCTGGTTGTTCAGTATACATTGATAGGTACTTCACCTCAGTTCATTTGTTCGATGTATTACATACTGAAACAGAAAGTACTGGTACTGGGGCACTACAAAAACAGGGTACCTTCAAATTGTAACTGCAAGACTGATGCTGAGCTTCGTCGTCTAGGTCGCGGTAGCTATTGCCAGCAGGTTCTCTCAACAGGTCAAATAACAGTTGTAAAGTCGTTCAACAATAAACCAGTATACCTCGCTTCATCCATTCATGTTGCTGAATGAACAGCTCATCCATAAGAAAGTTGACTCAGAAATACTAAAATTGATACAAAGCTACCTCACAGAGCGGACCGTCACCGTCAACTACGCCGGAGCCACAGTGGAGCGCCACACAAACAAAGGCTGTATCCAGGGCTCCACCTGCGGCCCTTTACTGTGGAACATTCTGCTGAACCCCCTCCTGGAGGAGGCCGACGCACTCAGCGCGCACGTACAGGCATATGCCGACGACATCCTTGCGTTGGCAGAAGCTGAATCGACCAGCGAACTGGAGAGCAGTGCAACACAGGCACTTAACACCATAGCCGCTTGGGGGCGAAGAGCCAAAATGAGGTTTGCTCCGCATAAGACCCAGGCGATATTAATAACCAAGAGGTTGAAATACACGCCACCTGTCATCCTATTCGAGGACACCCCTATCCTGCTGGGACAATCAATCAAACTTCTTGGCATCACCCTGGACAACAAGCTTCATTCAAGCGTTCATTTTGAGACCCAATTTTTTACTGTTAGGAGTTATATTGAAAAATGGGGGGTGTGGATTTTTTGGATCGCGTGATCAGTTATTGCAAAGTATCAGCTAGAACTCGGAAATGGACTATCAGATTAATATTTCATTTGTTTGATTTTGCTACTGCAGCTGCCTGGATCTCTACCTTATATTTACAGCAGATTTACCCACTAATGCCAATACTACCACGGCTACATACGCCTCTAAAGTGAACAGTTGTCGCGAGGCGCTAAATGCATCGGTCAGCAATTTTCAGTCGCCGCGTCAAGTTGCGTCACCGACTGTACAAGTTGACAACAACGCATCACATGCCGTCACCGTACGCGTCTCGACTCCGAAAGAGGTCAAGACAAGCGTAAGTACGTCTACTCATAGTCGTGCTTATGCCGATATTGCCGCGAAGAAGAAACTAACAGCGGTTCAAACAGGGGAGAAGAAGAAGAGCGTGCCCCCAGTCCCTAAAAAAGGGCAAATAGACGCTGAGGGCTTCATAAAAGTCGAAAAGAAGCAGAGGAAGCCCTCCAGCTGCAACCAGCGTGGTACCGGCGTGACGGGACCCAATATGTTGCTGCGTCCGGCAACACCTACGACGCAGCTATATGTGTCTCGTCTGCATCACACTACAAAGACTGAGGAACTTGTGGAGTACCTCAGAAAAAAGACCAAGTGGACCTTGAGGGTGGAGAAATTGGAGTCGCGCCATAACGTTGATTTTAAGTCGTTTATGGTGCGAGTGCCCGCGGAACATCTGTCCACCTTCATGAAGGAAGACCTTTGGCCGAAAGGTGTCGCATACCGACGATTTCGTGGCAGGTTACGCGACACCTCGCAGCGAAACACGACGCCGTCGCCGCTGTCTCGTGCTCAACTTTGTGTTTAGTTTTTTATTAAATATGTATTAGTCTAATAAGTTTTCTATTTATGTATTTGTATAATATGGGCCTTAGTAGCCTGAAATAAATGGTTATTATTATTATTATTATTATTATTATTATATGCAGATAATACTGCGACTCATGAGAAACCCAATCCCGCATCCGAAATGCTGCAATCACACCTGACTCTTATCGAAGCATGGTTCCAGCAATGGCGCATTAAAGCCAACACAGATAAGTCGGTTCAAGTAACTTTCGCACTAAGAAGAAAAACCTGTCCACCTGTGAAACTTTATAATACAGATATCCCACAATCAGATAACGCGAAATATTTAGGTATACACCTCAACCGTCGACTCACTTGGCGTAAACACATATGGACTAAAAGGAAGCAACTAGACAATAAACTGCGTAGCATGTACTGGCTCATTGGTGGTAAGTCTCAGCTGACAGACGCCAGTAAAATGACTATTTATAAAGCTATACTTATGCCCATATGGACCTACGGCATCCAGCTCTGGAGCACCACCAGCCATAGCAATATCGAAATACTTGAGAGATTTCAAAGCAAAACAATGAGAGCCATGTTTAATATCCCAAAACACATAAGCAATAAATATGTCCACCTAGATTTCAAACTGCGAACTGTTAAGCAAGAAATTGAGTCAAACAGCAAGAAATATCAGACCAGACTGGACCAACATACTAATGAATTAGCAGCCGAACTGCAGGGAATGGGTAGTCTAACATTCTCCCGCCTAAAGAGAAATAGTATACCAGACCTAGCGACGAGATTAGTAGACAAAAGATGAGGATTGTACCACTGGGTGCATATCTCTGTTGAGGACACATTTACCGATGAAAATCTGACACCATATTAGATTATTGTTTGAAACAAACAGATTGCTGAGTAGCAGGATATATAATAAAAAAAAACTAAAAAAAAAACTATCTTTACTTATGTATTAAGTATTTCCTTCTATGAAACGCAATTCGCTTTTGCTGAGTTTTGTACCTTTTCGATGTTTTGGTAACGTACTCTTTATCAGTAACTTATAAATAACCGTAGACAAAAAAATATATTTTCCCCAACGACCATGTGGCTATATGGTCGTTGATTTTCCCAGTCTGTATTCTAGAAAGCTTGGACCAGCATCACCACATACTGCCAATATGGCAAAGAGTATAATATTATAATAATAATAATAATTAACCCATTTATTTCCAACAACCATAAATAACAATTTTACTAAGAATAAAGAAAGTTTTTTTTTTTTGATAAATTAAATGCAATTTTATTTTCAAATATTAGTTTCTGTTATTTGATGTTGGAACCCCAGACTGGGTATAGGCCTCCTCCAGTTTACTCCAACTCTCTCTGTCCCTTGCTTTTAGCATAGCAGGAAAAGAATGGCAAACATTCTTTTCCTGCTATGGCGATTATTTCGTTAGTCCATATTGTTGATTCTAATGTCCATCTTTTGTCTCTGCATCTTGCTAAGTGCTCTACCCATTGCCACTTTAGTGTTAAAGCGTATTGCAGAGCATCTATGAGCTTTGTTTTACTTCCTATGTATTCGTTTCTTATTTAGTGTATTCTCCTTATTTTCAATAGACTTCTTTCCATCGCTTTCTGGCACGTCACGAGCTTAGTTTTTATTTTGTTGTTATATTTCCAAGTTTGACAACACGGTCTTTTTGAGATGAAGAGGAAAGGCGCCTTCTAGAATTTCTTTCAGGGACCAAAATTTTTTCCAACTCATGTTTACTCTGCGTTCTGTCTCTTCTTCATCATTATTGTCTTCAAATGTCATTTGTTTCCCTAGGTGTTGAATGCCAAGCTCCAGGGGTGGGATTTTGGTGGTCTTGACTAATATAATAAAACTGCTTCTTGATTTGGAAGACTATAATTAGGTAGCTGGTAGGTACAGATGGCCGATGCGTGCGCGCGTGGTAGGAAGCGGTGAGCGAGTGTCTGCGGTGAGGCGCGGAGCGGGGAGCGGGCGGCCAACCGTGGCTGTAGAACCGGTCCGCCGAAGACTCGCTCGGCGCGCCGCGATGTGACGTAGGAACAGATTCCCCGGGTTGAAGTACTTTGAAGCCGCTGGAGACGCTGAAGACTTCAAAGAGTGATAAACCTTAAATAGGGAGAGCGCAAATATTATTGTAGGCACGGGTAATAGTGCCTTTTTTCGTTCGAATGTCGGCCACTCTGTTAAGACCGTCAGATCCTGGCCTGACGGCGGTTATTCTGCCCAGTAGCCATAGAAGCGGGGGCAAGTTGGCGTCCCTCACTAAGACCATGGCTCCGGTTTTTAGGTCCGCCCCGGTTGTCTGCCATTTTGTCCGCTGCTGCAGAAGAGAGACGTATTCGTTAGAAAAACGATGCCAAAAGTGTTGCCTCAGTTTTTCTATACGGTCGAAGCGCTGCAGTTGACTGATGTTCTTGTCTATGATTTGCGGACGAGGAAATGAAGTGAGCGTTCGTCCGATAAGGAAGTGTGAAGGTGACAGATATGAAAGATCGGAAGGATCTGTGGATAGAGGTGTTAAAGGTCTAGAATTTAAAATAGCCTCCACTTGGATGAGACACGTTGAGAGCTCTTCGTACGTTAAGTGGGTTAAGCCCATGACTTTACGCAATAAATGTTTGGTAGACTTAACTGCTGCCTCCCAAATGCCACCGAAATGTGGGCTATATACAGGTATAAATTTGAACTCTATGCCCTGATTTGTAATGTCTGACTCTATGTCGTCAGATGAAGCTTGCAAGAATCGTGACAGTTCATTAAAAGCTCCTACGAAGGTGGTGCCGTTGTCGGAATAGATGCGCCGAGGTTTGCCCCGACGGCTGATGAAGCGACTGAAGGCCGCTAGAAACGCCTCTTTAGTGAAATCAGAGACCAACTCTAGGTGAACGGCTCTGACTGCGAAGCACACAAAAACACAAATATAGGATTTAATTAATTTACAACCTCTGCCCTTGCGGTCGGCTATAAGCACTGGCCCGGCGTAATCGAGACCTGTATTTAAGAAAGGGAACTCTAGCTGGATCCTATCGCTAGGCAGGTTCCCCATTATGACCTGGATTGGCTGCGCCTTAAATCGAGTACAGCGAACACAATTACGAACTGTTTGTTTGGCTAGATTCTTGCCTGCTAGAGGCCAGTAGGTAAGTCTGATGTGAGCCAGAAGTAATTGAGGTCCTGCATGTAAGAGTGTTTTGTGCTCCCTTTGGAATATAATTTTTGTAAGATGATGCTTACTACACAGTAGGATAGGATGCTTAACGTCATAACTGTAGTTAGAGTTCTCAAGACGCCCACCTACGCGTATTAAGTTGTCTGAATGAATGAAAGGTGAAAGACTTATTAAACGATTCTTTTTATGTAAGTGTTGATTATTTTGAAGAATTGAATATTCCTCAGGGAACATTTCCAGCTGAGAAATCTGTAATATTAAGTTCTGTGATGATTGTAATTCTGTACATGTTATGTAAGGTCTGTTTAGTTTTATATTATTCTGTTTTCTACAATTATGTGTAAATCTTTGTATATATGATATTATTCTGATTAGTTTTGTAAATGAAGATGAGTTGTGAATTAGATTTTGTATAAATTATTGTCAGTTGAATTATTATTGTTTTTAATTGTATGTAGTGATTGTTCTGATAGTGGATGTACTTTTGTGTTAGGTAACGTAGGAAATTGTATAGTAGTTTGATTCAGAAAATCGGGACCTGACCACCAAATGGCGGACGCGCTGATACAATCAGCCTTCACCCCTCGAGATGCAAGATCGGCTGGGTTGCTTTTAGACGGCACGTAATGCCATGTCTGATTGGTCGTATTCTCTTGAATCTCACTCACTCGGTTGCGGACAAACTGTTCGAGTCGACTTGGCGGTGTAGATAGCCAACCAAGGACGATCGACGAGTCGCACCAAAAATAACATTGTTTGAAATCTAGAGTAAGTGATTTTCGTACCTTCAAGTAAAGTTGAGTACCTAATAAAGCTCCACATAACTCTAAGCGTGGTATTGTTGTGGGCTTAATAGGGGCAACCTTGTTCTTGGAAGTCAAAAGGCGAACGCAAGCAGTGCCATCAACTGTCACCGTTCTCACGTAAACGCATGCCCCATAAGCACGTTCAGAAGCGTCTGTAAAAGTATGGAGTTCAATTAAAGAGGGATCGCTGCAAGATACCCACCGTGAAATACGAAGAGAGTTAAGAGCTGGAAGTAAATCTACAAATTCTAAGAACTGACATTTTAATTCGACTGGTATTTCTTCATCCCAGTTGCATTTTAGTACCCACAACTGTTGTAGGATGAATTTGAATAGTACTATGCACGGGCCAACAAGGCCTAGGGGATCAAACACCTGACTTACTAACGATAAAATGTTACGTTTAGTAATTTTAAACTTTGAAATTTTAAGATTAACTGAATAGAACAAACTGTCGGTATTGCAATCCCAATATAAACCAAGGGTTTTATTTAAATGTGAATCGTTTAAATTTAATTTTTTATTTGAATATTCTGGCCTAGTGCTAGTGATCGCCTTAAGGATTTCTGGACTATTTGATCGCCACTTACGAAGGTGAAACTTAGCAGATTCGAGAGCCTTTGTGACACCTTTAGTCAATGAAATAACGGACTCAATCGATTCCCCACTATTCAAATAGTCGTCGATATAAAAGTTACGCCTTATAGACTCACTAACCTTAGGGTCTGAACAGTGATTGGCAAGCGACACTAAACACTTTGTTGCCAAGTAGGGTGCTGAAGCAGTACCGTAACTCAGTGTACTGAGCGTATATGTTTTTAAAGGCTCAGAGGAATCAAACCTGAAGACGATTTGTTGTAACGAGCGTTGAGACGGCTGAACTAAAATAGCTCGGTACATCTTTTCGACGTCGCCTGTTACAACAAATTTATGCTGTCTGTACCTCAGTAGTATGGATAGTAAATCCTCCTGTACGGTGGGCCCTACCAACTGGATGTCATTAAAGGACTTACCCGAAGTGCTGGCGGCCGAAGCATCGAACACTACGCGAAGCTTGGTAGTTGAACTAGACTCACGCACAACACCGTGATGAGGCATATAATAATTGAATTTTGATTATTTTGACTTGGGATTCTCTAACATATGATTTAATTTAAGATATTCTCGCATGAATTGTAAATACTGATTTTTGAATTCTGGATTACGCTCGAATCTACGTTCTAAAGAGAGAAATCGAAGCTTGGCCATCGCGTAAGAATCACCTAAGCACTCGGGTGAGTCCTTCAATGGAATGGTGACAACGAATTGACCACTGGCATTACGTTGTGTCGTCTCTTGAAAGAGATTTTCACAAGCCTGCTCATCTGAAGAGAAACAGTTACTAGACGACACAGAATCAAGTTCCCAAAAACGAGTGAGCTGATCGGACTCCTCTTGTGAGAGGAAATTACATATAGTAGGTTGTTGAAGAGTAGGTTGAGATACACAACTTGAAATAAGCCAACCTAATTTTGATGACTGCAATTTGGGTTGATTTTTGCCTAAATTGATAGTAGAGGAACCTAAGACGTTCCAAAATACCTCTGCTCCCATAAGAATATCGATAGCTGAAGGTATATTAAAAGAGGGATCGGCTAACTGAAGACCTGGCGGGATAGAAATAAGTCTTTTGTCCACATAGGTGCCAGGCAGCGTTTGCGTGATATTAGGTAATATAAGACAGCTTACGTTCGCCCGATATCCACCATGGCAAGACTGCACAGTGAAGCTACAGCTCTCTGAGGTAAACGAAGTTAGCCCGTTTATGCCTGAGACGGTTGAGCTTGTGCTTTGTCTTACCAATCCAAGCTTCTTACAGAGGTCTTGGGTGATAAAGTTGGAGGTACTTCCGTTATCCAGTAGGAGTCTGACGGTGTGTAGCCTTCCCTTGACGTCGGCCACCTTCGCCAAAGCTGTGGATAAGAGTACGAGGGCTTTGTTATGTGTTGTATAGGGTAAAGTTGTATTAGTTGACAATGCTACGTTGTTGTCTCCTAACTGATTGTCTGTTGAGTCCCTATGTAAGAGGGTATTATGTTTTAAACTGCAATATTTGCAATGCGATAGTTTGCAACGCTTATCTGTATGTCCAGGTCGCAAACAATTCGTACAAACATTGCTGTCTGAAGCCTTCTTAATGCGTGATTCAACATCTAGATTTCTGAAATGTTGACAACTGAATAAGTAGTGATTCTGGGAACATATAGGACATGTATATTTGTAATTATTTTCAGTAGTTTTAGAATGAGTTGCTGTAAGGTAATTTCTATGTTTATTGTTGTTGAATTTTATTGTTGTTGAACTATTTGTAATTTTTGAAGTTTGTTTGTATGCTAAAGTTTCAAGTAAATCAGCTCGGTTAGATAAAAATTTTGTAAAGTCTACTAATTTTGGAAATGATTTAGAACTATTTTTATGTTCTTCCCACTCACGATCAGTCACGGGATCTAGTTTTTTCGACATCATAAAAATGATTAAGGTGTCCCAGTGTTGAGTAGGTTGTCCAAGAGTGTCAAGCGCCCTTAAATTTTTATTTGTTACGTCAATCATGTTACGTAAGGAGCTAGATGATTCTTTTTGAATAGTATTGAAGTTAAATAACTCTTGTAAATGATTGTTAATGAGAAGGATTTCATTGTTGTATCTCTCAGTTAATAACTGCCAAGCCATATTGTAATTATCTGCTTTGAAGTCAATACTTCCAATAACTAAAGACGCGCTGCCAGTTAAAGCTGCGCGTAGGTAATGGAATTTGTTTATTGACTGTATACTGTCGTTTGTATGAATTAAAGAAATATACGTATCTCGAAACTCGAGCCAGTGCTGATAGTCCCCGTTGAAGTGAGGTAAGTCTATCTTTGGTAGACGGACAAAGTCGTGCTTGCATCTAGAACCATGACCGGGGCTGATGTCATCAGAGATGGCGGATGGGAGCGCGGGCGAAGCGGGACGCGCGAGGGCAAGTAATGCCTTCGCGTGGCCCACCTGCGCATAGTACTGCGACTCAAATTGTTCCCGCTCGGTGTACACGACATCGGTTTCCTCCGACAACAGCTCCAATTCCGTCTGTAACACATCGAAATCCTTATATAAGATTGCCATAAGATCAAGACGGCATTGCAATTCTAAGCGTTGGAAAGAATTTAAATCGCTTAAAGGCAGTAATTTAATAAAACTAGAGAAATGTGTTAACTTTGCTTTAAGGCTGCCACGCTTCTTCACCAGTTCCCTCAACTTAGCGTCAGACATAATTATGATTAAGATGAAATAAAGATCTAACGTGCAAATAAGGCGAAAGAAAGGTAGAAATGAAGTGCGTCAAGCAAATTATAACGGGATATATAAACAGCTGTGCGTAGCTAACGGTATCTCACAGCTGATCCGTATGCGACATGCTAAGCGAAAAACCGCATTAAGCAAGAGATAACATAGGCATAGCTACACAATGAGGTGCAATAAAAATAAAAATGCTGCTTTATTACGTTCAACGCATTAAGTAGGTAAACAAGTTATAACATTTTTTGAATTAGATATTTATGATCATAACAAATAAATATTCGTATGATTAAAAGATTAAATTAATTAAGCTAAGTTAAATAGGCTCGCATGAAGAGATCACTATGCCTGATCCGTGAAGCACTATTTTAAATTCCTGGAAATAAGCAATAGAAGACAGGAATTAATAAGGAATTGAGAAGAACATGGAACGGACTCACTCAGTATGTAAAATATTCCTCCACGTTGACTGTCCTTGGAGTGACCTTAAGTCCGCAATGTGCACGGGCGGGGCGGTGCGTGTGGCAGTCCGGTATTTGTCACGAACGCAGTAAAAAGACGGCGATCTTCTTTTCGAAGGACCATATGTTGAATGCCAAGCTCCAGGGGTGGGATTCTGGTGGTCTTGACTAATATAATAAAACTGCTTCTTGATTTGGAAGACTATAATTAGGTAGCTGGTAGGTACAGATGGCCGATGCGTGCGCGCGTGGTAGGAAGCGGTGAGCGAGTGTCTGCGGTGAGGCGCGGAGCGGGGAGCGGGCGGCCAACCGTGGCTGTAGAACCGGTCCGCCGAAGACTCGCTCGGCGCGCCGCGATGTGACGTAGGAACACTAGGTATGTATATTTATTTACGTATTCCAGTGGCTTACTATGTAGGCTTATTGTGTTAGTGTAGCTGTTTGTCATTACTTTCGTCTTATCTTCGTTCATTTTGAGACCCAATTTTTTACTTTCTTCACTTAGTGAGCATATCATTTTTTCCAGTTTCTTGCTTGTTTCAGCAAAGAGAACGATTTCATCAGCGAATCTCAGGTGTGTGCCTCTTTTAGGTAGTTGCCTCCCATTTACTGAAATTCCCTCTGACTGCCAATTTAGATTTTCGAAGATAAGTTGTAGTACTGCTATAAAAAGTTTTGGGGACAGAGGATCACCTTGTCTCACTCCTCGGCAGATTGGTACTTTCAGACCACGTTTTTCCATTTTGACTCTGCTGGAACTGACATCCTCTTAATGTGTTTGGTGACTTCCATTATGTTTACAGGTGGTATATCACCGTCGTTCAAAATGATTACGTAGTTTTCATGAGATGTAGTAGAGTAGAAATAAGTCGAGTTTGAAACGGTGTTGTTTTTCTTTTCATAGAGTAGTTTGTAGAATTCTGTAGCACAATTTATGATATCCTCTCTGGTCTTGGTATCTTTGGTTTTTATTCTTATGTTCTGGATCCATTTTTTGTGTGTTGTAGCTGTTTGTATGCTCTTTTGGTACTTCTATATGTCTGTAGGTTGCTTTCTATTATTTTATTTCTATATTGTTGGTAGTCTTTTCTGATGGCTTTCCTTGTTGTTTTTTAGAATGTACTTAGTTCTTTTTTAATTTCCTCAGTTTTATGGTTCATTTTTATACATATTTTTACTTTTTATTCTGCTTTTACGTCGTTTCATTTTGATGCCGGACTCTTATTAATTATATTCTCTAAAGCATCGTGTTGTGTTTGAACATCGTCGTCTTCGTTTTGCGTATTTAATGTTCATATGTTTTGTTCTAGATCCTTAAAAAAACAGCTGATACCTTCTGTGGTTTTTAGTGACTTTGGTTGCGGTTTAAAGGATGCTCTACTTTTCTTTTGTTTTTCTAGCAGGTACGTAGCTCTGACGAGGCGGTGGTCCGATCTAAATCCTAAGCCATAGAGAACTTCTATATTTCTTATTGGGTTCATTCACTTCTTTTCCCATGTTGTTAACTTGTGCATTGAAGTCTCCATTGAAAAGAACATTTTCTCCTGCTTCGTTTTGTGATGCTTCCAAGGTTTCATAGAAAGAGTTGATATCCTGTTCTGTTGCTCTTTCCGTCGGGGCGTATACTTGTATTATAGAAAGTATTTCGTTGTCATATTTAATTTGCAGTAAAGCGACTCACTCGGATAAACCTGAGAAGTTTAGTATCTTGTTTTTGTGCTCTTTTTTAATTATAAAACCTACTCCGTGTAATCCTGGCGTTTCTCCTTTGTAGCAAAAGATAAAATCATCATGTTCTTCAATATTGCAGTCCATTCTTCTTACTTCTGCGAGGCCGAGTATATAAATTTTGATTTTCTGTAGTGAATAAATCAGTTCTATTTATCTTTTCTCTGATCCTAGTGACCTCGCATTAAGTGTTCCAATTTTGAGTGACTTAATCATTTCCTTTGTGTAAACTGGAGGGCTGTGGTAATTTTCCCCCACGGAGACCAGCAGGTTTATTTGAGGTTTTAAATGGCAATTTATTTTCTTCTTTTATGTACATTCCTTGAGGAAACCTATTTTTTATTTCTCAGAATTTCATTTCTTCTCCAATTTGTTGTGAGACAAATAAGGATAGGCCGAGTTCCCTGGCTGTTCTTGCCTTGATTTCATGCTCTTGAATATTTAGTGCAAGGTGCGAGTTAATCTTTTCTTTCACGTATTTAACAATATTGAATTCGTCTTCGCTTCCTTCCCTTATTCCAAAGAATTTCAGTTCATTTTCTTCTGTATTTCTAATCTTTTTTTTTTCAGTTCTGAAACTTCGATATGTATCAGTTTATTCTACTCGTCCAGTTTTTTTAAATTTTTCATCCATTTGCTGCATAATGTTCCGTGTAACAGACTCTGTAATAGTTACGGTTTGTCTCTCAATTTGCTCTTAAATTTTTTCCAGTAAAGTATGCATTTGACTATCCATTTCTTGTATTAAAATTCAAATGTCACGTCAAAAGTTTCAAATCCGCGCACATTTTTTTTGTGTGTAGTAGATTTCAAATTCTATATATGGCAACACTTTACCTGTCAGATTCGGTTGGTAAGGTTGGCTAGCTTGTATTGTGATTTGCACTTGTACTTGCACACTGACTTCACTCCAATCAATTTTCTTTTGAGGGTACCTTGTTGGATATTTTCTCAGCTGATATTTCACTCCATGGTGGATTTTGTTGCGCGAATTTTATCTTCCTGCACTTTCCGTAGCGTAGTTCTTGATAATAATCCAGTCTAGTGGTGTTGACATGAGATTAGATACAATTTTAGCAATATTTGTCGCGACTGACTTTCGGTACGTCTGTTGTTTAGCGAAACGGTGACTGTGTCCTGAAACGGTGGCAGTTTTCTTAGATAAGTAGTAGAGTATAATATAATATAATAATAATAATATCCTTTATTATCGGGTACTAGCCCCATGACATGTTAAAAATAATACATAAAAATTAAAACAAAACAAAATATTAAATTAGACATACGTAACATTAAAATTACTACTATTAAAATAAAAACCATAGTACATAGCTCTAATTATACTATTTGAGGACTCCTGCGCTCGCCGATCGAAGGAGGCCCTCATATTTCGCAGCACTGCGAAAAAGTTGTTGACCCTGTTTTCAGCAAACATGCCAGACGCGCTACACCGCCACGGTAACCCCATCATGCCTCTGAAGGCATTGTTATATTGCACTCTAAGGGTGTAATATGAGCACTTCTTAAAAGAGTACCACAAGTGGCTAGTGTAGAGCGCCTGACAGAAGGCCTTGAACAGGGTTATTTTAGCGTCCTTTGAACATCCTGCAAACCTCCTCGCCAGCATTACTTCGCATGACTAGCGCACGCCTATGTTGCTCGAGATCCTCATCATCCTTCAAGGTGTCTGCGACAACATGTCCTACACTGCTTCACAACTTTAGGTGGTGTATCACACAGGTAGACGGAAAGTAAATGGTTGAGACCCTGTTTATATTTAAATACCATTACTTCTGTTTTATTTACATTATAAGTAATACCATGAGACTGCGTATGTAAGCTACGGATCCACCCTGGCAAGGTATTAAGGTTCGTCTCATCAGGATGAATCCCAAACAGGTAGGTTACTTTGCAAAGGTTACTTATTAATCTATTTCACAGTTTAGAATTCACACGCGGCTTCCATGGGCCACACCAACTCATGCCAAAACACAAATATTAACAATTCAAATGTCAGGAGTGAAGGGTTATCCCAACGGCGTCACACAAAAGGCCCAGCTTACACTAAATATTATATAAATCAATTACAAATAAAACTAAGCGTCTCGCCTTGACATAGTGACGCGACGTTCGAAAACGCAAAGTCGATTTAATCGATTAGTATAAGTCGATTATTATAGCGAACAGAGCATATTGCTGACAGGTGGATACTACACTCGCGAGCAAAAGTATGGAATCACTTGATTGAATTTGATTCCGCGCGATCTTGAGTACTTAATAACTAAATAATAATAATAAAAATGATATCATTTTAAAGGTTAAAATGTAGTCTTAAAATTGATACCAAATTCATTCAAATCGCTTCATTATTTGTGGAGCTATCTTGGATTAAGTGAAGGAGGTAGGAATAGGCAAGGATAATGGAAAAATAATGAATGAAGAAAACAACAAAAATTAATTAATAAAAGTTTAATTTCGCTTAAAAACTTAATGTCAATACTTAGTGTTCCCCCCCCTCGCCCTAATGACAGCTCGGAGACGGTTCTTCATGGACTTGATGAACTTCTGTATGGTATCTTGTGGGATACCTTCCCACTCTTCAATCAAAGCCGTTTTGAGCTCATGTGTGTTTGAAGGAGTAGGATTTCTGGATCGAACCCTCCTCTTTAGTTCATCCCACACGTGCTCTATTGGATTCATGTCCGGGCTAAGCGCTGGCCAGTCCAATGTGGCGATACCGACTTCCTCTAGGTATTCGGTTGTGGCACGAGAAGTGTGACAACGAGCGTTATCGTGCATGAGGACGAAGTCATCACCGATATATCCCGCATAGGGAACGACATGTTCCAGCAGAATATCGGTAATGTACCGGTCTGAAGTTAGACCGCCTCCTCGTCCCCCGCCAGGCACGAAAACAAGCTCCGTTTTACCGTCGAAAGAAATGCCGGCCCACATCATACAAGAACCGCCTCCATAAGCCACTGTCTCAGCGAAACAGCACTGCGCAAATCGCTCCCCAGGCCTCCTGTAGACCCGACCTCTTCGATCGTTGCCGTGCAAACACATTCTGGACTCGTCCGAGAACAGTACACGGCTCCATTCCTCAACCTCCCAATCAAGGTGGGAACGAGCGAATCGAAGGCGGGCTTGTCGATGAGCTGCCGTCAGTTTAGGGCCTGTGGCAGGCCTTCTTGGGGTTAAATTAGCTTGCTTGAGTCTCCGACGAACTGTCCACTCGCTAACAGCGACCCCGCGAACATTTCGGAGCTCCTGTTGGACGTCAACACCAGTCAAATGCCGATTTCGGAGAGAAGTTGACACGATAAAGCGGTCATCCCTCTCCGATGTGCACCGGCGTCGTCCAGATCTTGGTCTCGGGACAAAGCCACCAGTCTCCAGAAAGCGTTTGTAGACTTTCGAAACACAAGACTGACTTATGTGGAGCTGACGTCCGACAGCCCGCTGGCTAAGCCCTTCTTGCAATAGGGCGACGATTTGGGCGGCTTCTGTAGGTGTTGTATCCATTGTCTTCGAAGTTCAAGGGTCCAAAGTTGCGGAGATGTGTACCGGTCAACGTGTGAAAGCTAACTGATAAAAAAAACCGATAACACGTGCTTTTATAGGGGATGAAGGGCGCGCAACTCGCGACGGGTCAAACAATTGAAACGTATCTTTTTTCGTACTTCTTCACGTAGCCCGGGATAACTTCTTAAGTACTGGCGTTATTTGAATGATTTTGGTATCAATTTAAAGTTAATTAATGAACCTTTAAAATGGCATCATTTTTATTATTATTATTTAGTTATTAAGTACTCAAGATCGCGCGGAATCAAATTCAAGCAAGTGATTCCATACTTTTGCTCGCGAGTGTAGTTGTCTTAGACCTCTTACCGAGGGGCTCAGCAGCACAATATCGTCGACGTTACTTAGGTTGTTCATAAGCATGCCGTTGACGTAACAGCCAACTTTGGTGCGGCTGAGCTCCTCGATAAGAGCATTGACGTAGAGGTTGAAAAGAAGAGGCGACGTCAGCCCTCCCTGTCTAACGCCACATTCAAGCTTTTAACTGTGAGATTCTGTCTTACCCGATTTGATCACACTGGTTTGGATTCCGTACCAATATTCCAACAAATATGCCACACTTTTGCAACTCCTGTTTGCCTAAATTGTTCCATAAAAGGGTATAATTAATAGTACTAGTATGAAATGAATCGACTGAGATCAAGAAAACACGGATGTACAGATATTTTTTGCTGCCAATAACTATTGACCGAATTTTTTAAACAGAAAGCAAAGTGTGCATCATTCAGCTGAATATTTGCTGTTACGTCTGGCAATAGAAGCCAAACTGTAGATAGGGATATGGGGCGGGGGTAGTTAGTCAGGTCGAAGACGTCGCTCGTTCTGTTTTTCACGAGTGGTACTGCAGTGGCTTTCATCATTTATACTATTCCTATAAAAAAGTTTGGGCTGTATTTATGAGCCAGTATTGTTATTTTAAACGACAGGAACAATGACTGCTTGTATGGCACTAGTAACTCGACGTCCGTTGCAGTTTCACTTGATTCTTTAACAAAATCTTTCATATCTTGAGCCGTCGTACATTTGTCAAATCTGGTTACATACAGGTAGGATGCTTTAGCAGCAACCTCTAACTTATAAGATACTGTCATGGATTTATCGTACCTTTTAGTGTTTCTATTGGTTTTATTGTGACTATTCGATTGTGTATTACATTTCGTTTCGGTTTGTTTACAACTGCCAGCTAAGTTTCCGATATAGTGACATGATTCTTTAATTAATCTTGTTTCGAACACTAATGTGATGTGACACACCAGTGTGAAATATCGAATAAAATGCGAACCTAGGCACGGCAAGGCAAGCTTTCTGAAACGATTGCTAAAAGTATCCTACAATTGTATTTTTAAATGTAGCCTGTGCTCATTACGATTTTCATAGCACGAAGCAGTGCAGTAATGCATCTGGATAATGAGCAAACATAATATTAATGATTATATGTATATGGTAATAAATAAATTATTTGGAATACACTGAAATGCCTCTCGAAATAGGTATGGCACCTAACCGCTTCAACTATAAGACGAAGATTCATACCTTATTCTTCGAAGAAACAGTTGAGTTATCACATTAGTATGACAATATGTAATCAATGTGCGTAATTTCATTGCATGCTGATGGAGTTTCATACTATCTTGCGACGAAGTTTCACACAAACTCGCAATCCCTAGTTTAGGGCTTGTAGTTTAGAGATAACCATGCCTATATGTCAATTGTATTCTAAGTAATGTGAACAATAATTGTATCACAAAATAGATTACGACAAAGTAAAAGTACTTACAGGTTATGTTCACCCGGTGAACACGAGAAATAAGCACAAATTAGTAGGTCAATATCATAGGCTACATAAAACTCATAATTCATTAATGGGTCTTTCTGTGAGAGTATTTAACAAGATACCAGCTAGCATTATGAGTCTATCAGTGATTAAGTTCAAAAATGTAGTCAAAAATCTTCTTATACGTAGAGGTTATTATACAGTGGATGAATATTTAAATAATAAAGAAAAATGGATCTAGTTACTTGCTCCTTGTAACTATAATATGCTTGGGTGAATTTTGTTGTCACTTTGTTTTAATTGCTACATTGATCACGAGCATGATTTGACTTTTATAAGTAAAGATTCTGCGTGACGAATAAAGGCCCTTATTTTCTTCCTTTTGATATCAGAATTAATATTTTATATTTAATCACAGTACTAGTACTTTGGTCAATATTTAAGCACATATAATTTTTACCTTTGTTGTAAGTAGATACTCCTACTATATTGTACCCACTATGTCTGATTTTGGTTTATCTCATGTTTCAACTTTTTGATAATACAATTTACATCAGTCCTTTAACATAGTGTATAGTATATTAGTCGCAGTACTTTACCCATGGGGGTAAAGTGCTGCGACTAATATACTTCAAATTAAAATCAAGTTTATAAACATTCAAACATTGTAAAATTGGCATTATGAAAAGAGTGGCAGCGAGTTTTTATTGCCTGGTTTGGGAACTTGGGATTACATGTACATGTAGAATCCCGACGTATCACAAGAGTTGTTTTGTATCCTAAGTGAATAAAGATTTTTTTTTTTTTTTTATTATTTTATGAGTTTAAAGGAAATAAATATATTCGTAATACCCACCTATTTATAATATTTGGTAAATTTGTCTTATAAAAGGAGCATTAGATATTGATCGACAGATATTCTGACACCATCTTCTAACGGACAGGTACGATCTTATAAAGTTGCTTAATTGTGAAACAGTTCTCTCTGCGAGTGTGGACTGGATGAGGGGACAACAAACCATTTCTTTTTTTGAAAGCCAGAGAAGAAACGTCTTGTTATATGACTTATTACCTACGGACCTTATCCCCCGTCCTACGGACTTCATTTCTCTGATATGTTTTGTTTCTTCCCCTTTTGTGTACTAGTTAGGTAATTAAATTAATACTAATAACATTAAACTCTAAAAAATAACCTATATTAAATATATATATATATATATACGCTTATAAATTAATCCCACTAACCACATTCTGCTTTTGTGACTGTTTTCAAAT
This sequence comes from Herminia tarsipennalis, assembly GCA_945859575.2. Classification (NCBI taxonomy): domain Eukaryota; kingdom Metazoa; phylum Arthropoda; class Insecta; order Lepidoptera; family Erebidae; genus Herminia; species Herminia tarsipennalis. Next base: position 40,524,579 of record OX243830.2, read on the forward strand.
TTCAAAATTTTACATTGCTGTTCAATTCCCATTAAAAACATTTTATTTAATTTAATATAATTAAACATTTTCATTTTTCTTGTACATCCACAGAACCCTGATCTCTACGAGTCTACCTAGTCTCGACTGGTCATTGGCGGAAATATTAATAAATCGCCACAATAGGAAAAAAAAAAAATTGTGAAACTGTTGTAAATTAATGTGTTTGTGGATTGTGTATATTGACTGATGGCAAGATATTGCAATGTGATTCGATGAATATTGTCTTGTGTGGTTCCTAACAACTGTTTTACAGTGATATGGTTAGCGTTGTAATTATGGTGTTATGAGGATATATTTATTCTATAGTACCTACTTTGTGGTATTGTGGTATTATTGAAATATTTTTTATAATATTATAGTATTACTGTTTAAGTGTATTGACTTATAACAGGGTATTGCAATATGATTTGATAAATATTGTATTGTGTGATTCTTATCAACTGTTTTACAGTGGATAAGAATGGTTGAACGTTGTAATAATAGTCCTGAGTATATTACTGAGTTTCTTAAAGTACCTACCTTGAGGTACTATTGTAGTGCTGTGTATAGCATTATAGTAAGTACGTTTTATGCGTATTGCATTTACAAAGTATCTTTATGATATATATTAATTATACCTAACGTAGTTGTAACATATGAAATGTTCAATAGTCCTGAATATATTTCTTATAGTACTTACTACCTACTACCGATACTATTGTAGTGTTGTGTACAACAATAAAGTATTACTGTTTTTGTGTATTGAAATATGTTACAAGGTATCTTTATGGTATGTGGTAATTATACCTATTTGTAATGTAGTTGTAACATAAGAAATGTTGTATGGCAAATATTTATTAGGAGACGGGCTAGTTTCTTGTTGGCTTCTTTTTCTAGTCAATAGGTCCTCTTGGAACCAACATTAGAATACCTACCTCTTCCTAAATCCTTGATACAACCAGACCGAATAAGTTTGAGAATATATGATAATTGCTATTTATTTCTTTGTATTATTTACCACCCTGGTTGTGTTAGACTATATATGATAAGAAGTTTATGATCACATTTAGTTAGCAATCTGTGTTAACAGATGATCATTCTGATGAAGTGGTTGTCTATCCAGATATTAAAGTATATATTTTATATGTTGTTATATATCCTGACATAATAATAAATTTAGTCTTTAAAATAGTAGTCGTAGTAATTCTACATTAAAAGTTTCGGCGGCACTTCACTAAGTTCATCGAGATTTATTAATGCCTCCGACTGCATGAAATTATATAATTATGTAGAGGATCTTGTTTCCATCTTTTTTGTGCGAGCGGGTTTTTTATTTTTATAATTTATTTTTTATTACTTAAAATCGAGTATATAAGTGAGTACCTACATTTAGTATGTACTCGATACCATAAAGTAGTGACACTTTTTTTGTGTCCCTACCTACAAGAGGTCGATTCCAATCAATCGTTCGCAAAAAAAAAATGTGAATGGTCTCCACCGTAAACATGAAATTTAAAAAATAATTGATCCACCGTTTAATTTCGTTTTCTACATGGTCTCACCGTTCGCTAGATTTGTGATCAATCGAATGGAAAATAAAAAAACTGGGCAAGAGCATGTCAGATCATGCTTAGTGTTGGGTTCAGCAGCTTTGCAGAAGAGCGTATGTTCATGGCACTTACGCTCTTTTGTTGAGTAGGTAACGTAGTTTTTCAACAATAACTCGATGACAGAATATCCGATCATGTCCGAAATAATTTTAGTTTAAAGCATAGACTTAGGATATACTATTTAAAGTATTTATTAAGCGCTACTTTTGGGATTTTATTCATATTTTTTGATAGCACGTTTCAAAAGTTAAGGGGGGGGGGGGGGGACACAAATGATGCAACTTTCGGAGCGATTATTTCCACAAATATTGGCCCAATCAAAAAAGTTTATTTAATATGAAACCTTAAAATGTTTTTGAAAGACCTGTCGAATGATGTGCCACACGTTGGAGATTGCTGAAAAAAAATCAGCATTTGTTATGTAACAGATATGAAAACATGGTAATGATAATGATTATGAAAACATGGTATCATTGGATGATGCTATGGCAGTTATTGGACTATTGCGCATTTTGAAAACAAGAAAAAAAATAGGTAAAGAACGTGGTGTAAATATTGGTTATTAAAGTGAGAGCAATATACGCAAAATGTATTATAAGAGGAGCTTAGAATTACTCCCAAGACTAACTATTTAAGAATGAGTACATATTTTTTTATATATATTTAAATAATATATATTTCTTATTAATTAAGGTTATTTTGGGGTTATTATGAGATGTAATGTCAGGGCGTCATGCTCAATAAAATGCCATGTGGTGGCGGTGTGGATCGGGTCGTCTTCTCTCCAATATGGCAAAGGGGATGATGGCTGACCCATGCGTCAAACTCGTGAACGGGGCATTTACTAGTCTACCATGTCATTATCATGTTATGGATTTATTTTTATAAATATATATTTATAAATATTTGTATAATAAGAGTAGTTTTTCTTACAATAATCGAATTCCATGTTGCTTCTGTAATTTTTGTAAATTGATGCTCCCATGCACACAATAGCACAATTAAAACTTGGTTAAACCTCCTTACGTACTATGATTATTACTTGTGTGAGTGTTATGGTGTACCTAATGGTTCCAGCACCTTACTGGCATAACTATATCTATACTAATATTATAAAGCGGAAGAGTTTGTTTGTTTGTTTAAACGCGCTAATCTCAGGAACTACTGGTCCGATTGAAAAAAATCTTTTTTTGTTGGATAGCCCATTTATCGAGGAAGGCTATAGGCTATTTAACATTGCGCTACGACTAATAGGAGCGGAGTAGCGACGTGAAATGTTGCAAAAACGGGGAAAATTTACGCATACGAAGTTGCGCGGGACAGCTAGTATATAATAAAAAATTGGCATGTAAAAAAAAATGTGGCCATGAGTTTTTATTGCCAAGTTCTTTTCTCACGGCCTCAGTCTTGCGAACTTGGCATTAAATGTAGAATCATTATATTCCAAATTTTGTCTGACGTTCATAAACATTGAATTTTGTAATCTAAGTGAATAAAGTAATTTGACTTTGACTATATTTAAGAAGTTTTGCCAATAACTTTCCGTAGGCTGCATCTTTTTTGCCACGGTCGTGGTACTCTTTAACTTTCCACAATCAAGGTTCAAATTTATATTTAGATTTCAGTACAAGCTCGGCTCTCTTAAATTCTTCTAACCATTTACGTAGATTTTTCATGGCTACTTTTGTTTGTTTGAAACTTAAACCGCGCTGTAAAAAAACTCGTGCTCACTCTAACGAAGCTATGGCAATACTGACAAACTGTGCAGTTTTCTACTACACAATCACATATTTAACTGTACAATTTTCACGGTACAGTTTTATCCTAAATAATAGTTCTCAGTTTTGCCTACACACTTAAGTTTAAACTGAACGGTTTGACCGTTCAGTTGGGACTGTGCAGTTAAAACTGAAGGTGTATAGGTCGCTGATCATTTTAAATTTCTATTTTAGGAAGAGATTATATTTAACAAAATGATTAATAGTGTGCAAGACTGTGCATGCGATGTCCACTCGTAGTTAATTAATTATTTAATTATACACATTGTGACTTTGGTTTTGTAATGATTCCCTGTTTATATTATGTAAACAAAACGCTATTGACTCGCTATTTGTCGTGATGTTGCTGGGTCAGTTAAGTACAGATATAGAGTCCAATACACAGACCTAAACTTGAGTCTAAACCATGGAAACCTTATTCTTAATTTTTATTCGTGCGGCATTAAAGGCAAAAAGTGCAATGTATAAATATGTAAAGTAGTGACACTGAGCGTTCTCTCTTTTATCATGAAACATGGAGCATGTCCTGTTCCTCGTATCCAATTCGACACAGCGATGTATTTCCAGTGGCGTGTGACATCAAAGTGTTGTCTTCAGGAAGTCAACGTTCGGTGAGCCGATGAACTTGTCTATTTATACCGTCGTCCTGCGCCGCGGCCGCGCGCGCCCGCGGCCCGCGCCTTGACGCGCTCGACGTGTTTACGCTTCACACGTTTCGCTGTATCACTAACACACTTACTAAGAACTACCGCCAGCCAGATTCAAGGATAATGTTGTGAAAAATTGTATCTCTACTATGTCAAAAGAATAAACAGGTGTACAGTTGTACTAGCACCGTATAGGTACATTAATAATATTTAATAAAATGGTTTGGTCTTAAGGTTAATTTGCGTGCATCGCGGCCGTCGACGTGCGGCTGATGCGCGTGGTTGATGCGACAATAGTCATGCCTCATTCGTACGAGCGTATTTTTAACGTGCGTAAAAAAAGCGCTCAAATAGAACAAATGCATTCCCAAGTACACGTTCACGCGGTAACGTGACGTATTTTTATAGCGCAGTGTTGTATTTTCAACCTTGGGCGTTGGAAATTCACGAAAACGAACCTTTAGGTCAAAATTTCTATTTCAAATATCATTATTTTGTAAAACCAAATTAATGATTATTTGAAAAAAAATTGGTTTTGTTAGTCACTTATAAGCTCAGACTCTGGCCCATGGAAAATACACTCGGTGTGGTAATCCCACTCGGTGGCCTAGTAGGATTACCACATGGAGCACCAACTTAATGTGATCCAAAAAAATGTTTATTCCAAGTGAGTTTGGGTGTAATTTGTGGTCAAATAAAGTCCACGGAGAGTCCGGGCACAGGACATTTTAGAAAAAAGTTAGCTTGGCTTGTTGATATATACCTAGTGCATGAAAATTCAGTTAATGAATTCGCGCACTATATACCTACAAGCCCTACTACTTAATAGGTAAACTAGCATTTTGGTTATTCTGATGACAACACCTAACGGCACGTGAACAGTCGTAGCTCTACATAAAAGTGCGTGGGACGCGGACAGCACCGGGCCGCCGGCCTTCTCTGCTATGTAATTGTACAATAACTGAGCCAAATATTGACATTATCAACGTTTATACTTACCGCCTCCGTTTATAATATTACATTGTAAACACCTACGGCACGCGGTAACGGGGAGAGTCAAGGAAAGATAAAACGTCTCATCGACGGTTACTTTGCATCAGCTTTGTCTTTATAATTTTACATTAATTTACAGTTAATTCTCACAAACGAGAACAACTTTAAGGGTTTCTGTGGTGGTGCTATAAAACTACACTGTTATTCTCGTAGTTAGGCAGAATATGTATTTATTTATGTATGTATGTATGTATTGCTGTAAGTATGTATACTATTGTATAGTTATGTATGTATGTATTTTTGTAAGTATGTATAGTATTGTATAGTTATATTGTTTTATTTGTGTATTATGTAAGAATAATAAGGTAGTTCTTATTTTACAATTAGGTTACTGCACCTTTCACACATTCCATTTCTACATCACCCTAAGGTAGACTGGCAGAGAATGCTTTTAGCATTAAGTCCACCTTTGTACAACTTTGTGCATAAAGTTTTAAATAAATAAATAAATAAATAAGTGTTGTACACGTAATGAGAGCAGTTGGTGAGATAATTGCAGTCAATTGAGCGGCAGCCGGCGCGCTGCGGTGCCGCCCCAGTACAAGCACTGATCAGTGCTCGCAGTGTATATCGAAATTTTTTAGGGTTCCGTAGCCAAAATGGCAAAACGGAACCCTTATAGTTTCGCCATGTCCGTTCGCAGCTTTGCTCAGAGACTAATAATACTATACAGCTGCAATTTTGCATGGATACACTTATTATGCACCCCGACAAAGTGAATATAAAATCTTAAAAAACATTTTTTTTTTAGGGTATTGTGTATGTAAAGTGGGGATGATAATTTTTCCTCACTCGGACACATCGGATGGGGTATCGTTAGATAGGTTACGGTTAGGAAACGTTTAGGGGTTGGGAAGATCATTTTAGATTAAGGGATCTGTTTGTGAAATATTAAGATTTGTTGTGTAAGTGCATGTTGAGTATGTGATAAAAATCACGGTAGTAGTATATATAGTGAAAATAAGAGAAAAACTATTACAGCTAACGTTTGGTCTCAATAATCTAACTATCGATGGATTTGTCTACTAGAGGTATATATTTGACATAAGCTCCATACAAAATATGTCAAAATTCTACTTTTAGTAGCCAAATCCATCGATAGTTAGATTATTGAGACTGGCCGTAAGTAAGCTTTACAAGTTTACGAGTAACAGCTTATCAAATGAGAAGTAACAACATTTCGAACAAACTCCACTGAAAGTTATTATTAAGTAGGTATAACGTTGTAAATATAAAACAAAAACAACAGAAAACCAACTTCATAATCCGCATTATTCGGATGGAAGGAGGGGGGGGGGTTCACTACGGAACCCTACATTGTGCGTGGCCCGACATGCACTTGCCCGGTGCACGTGTAGAAGGTACGAATTACAACAAAATATACTTACCCAAATTAATATAAGTGTGCCTTTAATATTTGAAGAGTTCCCTCGATTTCTCCAAGATCTTCTTATTTATTTATTTATTTAAAACTTTATGCACAGAATTGTACAGTCTACCTTAGGGCGATGTAGAAATGTAGTATGTAGGTGCAGTAAACACAGGTTTACTGCACCTATATCTACAGAGATATTACATACAATCAAACATCTATCTACATGGATATTACATACAATCAAACAAGTAAAACTTAAAAAAAAAAGAATAGTATAACAAATTCCAATTAAACATACTTACATAACTACACAATATACCTACATAAATATTTACTTATCATACATACATGTATACTGCCTCTGTGGCGCGGTGGGAGTGTATCCGACTGCTACGCAAGAGGTCGTGGGTTCGATCCCCACCCAGGATAAAACTTTGTGTGATGGGCACGATGGTTTATTCTGTGTCTGGGTGTTATTTATCTATAATATGTATGTATTTAGAAATATATAAGTATGTTTATCAGTTGTCTGGTTTCCATAGTACAAGCTTTGCTTAGTTTGGGATCAGATAGCGTTGTGTGAGTTGTCCCAAGATATTATTATTATTATTATTATTATTACCTATGTACAAAAATTACATCTTCTTCTATAAGATAAAAAAACAGTCGAGTTGAGAACCTCCTCCTTTTTGAAGTCGGTTGAAAATAAAATATTCTAAACAAAAGACACTATTACAAATGTACAAAATTCGGTTATTCTGGTTATTGTATGGTTTAGTCAGGTAGGAATTGTCAAAAATGTAAAAAAACAACCGTCTCCGGTACACGTGCCCCCGTGCCCCTCCGTTCCTGGATCCGCCTATGTTCAGCGGGACTGCTATAATGTTTATTTTACTTATGAAAAATCCTAATTTGAAATACGACAATTTTAAAAATGTTATGTTCTTCCAAGAACAACACGCCTAAAACAAGAAGCTGGTACAACAAGCTTTTAATTCCAGTCTAAAGTTCCAGTTAAAGTAAACCTAGAAGTGCATCTGTGGGTAGACCCATAACAACTGGGATCGTGAACTTCACCAATACACAGGATAAAAACAAACTTCTTACTAGCTCCACAAATAATTCTAAAGGTGACCCTCCTAGACCTCCTCCCAAGCAGAGGGTTCCTTCAATGAGAAATCCAAAACGTAAAAAAGTGGACAGTACACCATCGCCAGAACACATTTTAACTTCCAATAGGTTCAGCAATCTTCTAATAGACCTCACTGATTATTGTGAACCCAAGCAAAAAGAGAAAAAAAATCGTAGACCTCCACCAATCATTCTCTATGGTATTGATGAAGTGAGTAAACTAACAGAACTATTGGAAACTGCTGTTGATAAGATACATATCGCTTACAAAATGATTAACAATTATAAAATATTAAGTTGATTTAACTTAGAATAAACTGCATGGAAATGGATATCTACAAAAAACTCATTTTAGTAGTTAGAGAACACGGCCTTATAGGCCATACTTTTAATAGAAGGGACGAATGGCTGTTTAGGATTGTGATTAGGAATCTTCATCCAAGAAGTACATTCGATGTTATTAAAGAAGCAATAGAGGATATTGGGAATATAGTGTCTGGAGAAATTGTCAACGCTAAATATGGCCGACAAAAGCGGCCAAGAACATCAAATACATTGGGCGCCAACTAGTAATCATTGAGGATCAGAAAAAGACACATTCTATTGTGCAATGTCAACGGCGCCAACAATATGTAAAATTCGATGCGACCTTATCACTGCGTAAAATATGCACAACAACATAAAACCTCAGAGTGCCCAAAAAAGGATCGTACCACTCCTGCAGTTTGTGCACTATGCCAGGGTCCTTACCCCGCCAACTTTACTGGATGTGAAGAAGAACCGTAAATCAACCACAACAATGATTTAGAACCGTAGACAAAACGCCGCCGAATCAGAAAGAATGTGATGACACAAAATCGCTTCATTCTATTCCTGAACAACAAGAAAGAACATACGCTGACACCCTCTAAGAGTCAACAGAACCACACATTGGAGCTTATGCTTATTAAACAATCTGAAAAACCTAATCTTACAACAAATGAGTGTCCTAATGGGCCTCATAACTAAACTTGTTTACAAACTGACAAAATGACCTCTCTCAACATTTAAACTTGGAACACAAATGGATTAGCACCAAACTTACATGAGATAGGAATCGTAATCAAAGAGCACAACTTAGATATTGTCCTTATATCTGAATCGCATTGCACCATCACTACCAATGTTATCATTAAAGGATATAACACATACTTTACCTGCCACCCTGATGAGATCGCACATGGTGGCACTGCCATCATTGTGAAAAATCAATTAAACATTACCTTTTGCTTGCCTTCCAAACTGACTATTTACAGGCAACCACTATAGTTATTGACACTAAATGTATAAGAATCACAACATCAGCAGTCTACTGCCCACCTAAACATAAGATTACCTAAGAAATGTTTACACAATACTTTCAGACTCTTGGAAGCCGCTTTATAGCCGATAGTGACTGGAACTCTAAGCATATCTTCTGGAGTTCTAGATTGATAACCACTAGAGGCAGACAGTTAAAGCTGTACTTAGACAAAAATAACTTAATTACAGTCTCTACTTCTGAGCCAACATATTGGCCATTATTGGCCTACAGACAACAACAAAATACCAGATTTGCTAGACATTTTTATTGCCAAAGAAATTTCCTAAGAATACTTCAAAGCCATCTCATGTTTCGACAGTACCTCCGATCATACACCTGTGCTACTTAGAATCAGTAGGTACATTACCTCTAGTCAAATTCTTTAATGTACACACAAAAAAATACAAACAATAGTACAAAATACATAGAGTTTACAACGAGTTCCTCCTTAACATCAAGAAAACAAACATCGGCGTAGTCGATGTGTGGCAGTAGAAGAGATTGAGCAAGAGTTACTTCAGTTTGGAACGGTAAAAACTTCTGGAGACGTTTGAGAGATTAAAATGAGGCAAAGACTTTTCTGCTTATATCCGCTATGTGGACATCCCATGAAAGATTTGAGTCTATGTAGACTCCAAGGTTTTTTACACTTTTAGTGAACAGGATATTGATTCCTTCAAAACTTGGGGAAGATTCTGGTGATCCAACAAATATAACATATATCTAAGTACCACCAATAATAACGGCTCGAGACTTATCTGGATTGACTTAAAGTCCAAAAATTTTCGCCCATAAACTTATTTCTTTGAGGTCATTATTAATGGTAGTTACCAGCTATATCATCAGCTTTAAAGTGTCGATACAGTTGCAGGTTGTCTACATAGAGATAGTAATTTTAAGGATATAGGACCTTTGTAAGAGCATATATAAAAATGGAGAAGAGTAGAGGGGAGAAAACGAAAACCTTAGGGTACGCCAGTGGTCAAATCTCGCCATTCAAAAAAGAGATCTTCACAGCGAACAGTCTGCGAGCGGTTACCTTCAGAGTATGATGAGCCCGAAAATTTATATAATCGGCTTACAGACTAGCAATGCTTTCGTGAATACATAGATGAGAAGATCGAGCTTAAAGTTGCATTGAGGCCTTCCGAAGACATAGAAAAAGCCACAACGTATATCACTACTCTCATTGAACAAGCTTGCTGGCTGAACACACCTACTGCGAAGCGCAAAGCAGGAACTTTGGATTTCCCAAAGGAAATAAGGCATTTACTCCTTGAGAAAAAAGACTACGCAGTAGACTTAGAGTTGATAGAATGGCTCTCAATGTGGCTGCCCTGAAGTTGAAGGAACTTTTTTTTTTTTTTTTTTTTTTTCTTTTTTTTTTTTTTGTGGGTAGACATAGAAGTGCAATACATTTTTGTGTGCTCTTAAAGAAATATTAAAATTAATAGTTATTTAATAACATTAATGAAATAAAACAATTTAATTCTGTTTTAAACCTCCCCACACTCGCTATTTATTATTATCAAGTCTGCAACACTTATTTATTAAAAATATGGACACAAAACTTGCTGCTAGCCTGGAAGAACTTGAGCAGATTTTCGGCTCCCGAATGCAAGAATATGAGGTGAAATTACAAAACGCCACCACTAGTGGTGACACTGCTTCACCAGATATTGCAGCCATCGCTCAAGAGTTCTCCAAATTCAAGAAGTTTGTCTATCAAGCACTGTCCAATTTTAAGACACAGATTGAGCTGCTTGCTGCTGGGTTCGATAGGCATGAAACTATCATGCGTAGAAAAGTCCTGCTGCTTCATGGTGTGCCAGAGAAAGCCAGTGAAAACCTGCATGATGTGGTCCATGGCATATTAACCAACCATATTAAAGTGCCAGAGGTAAACAAAACCTCCATCCATGTCTGTCATAGGCTTGGTTTCTCACAGCAAAAGGCTCGACCTATACTAGTTCGATTCTTCAGGATGGAACATCGGCAACTCGTGTGGGATAGCAAAAAATCGCTCAAGGGCACTGGAATCACCATCTCTGAGTTCTTGACGCAGGTTCGGCATCGGACGTTTACAGCTGCACGTAAGCATTTCGGTATGACAAATTGCTGGTCCATGGAGGGCAAGATAGTCATTTTATGTCCTGACCAATCCCGCCGAAAGATTGAGACTATGGGCGAACTTCATGATTTGATTGCCAAGTTCCCGTTATGCACAGTTGTTGACAATGACGATTCTACGAAGTCCGAAGATCCCGAATCCCCAAAAGGCAATACGTTGGCGACTCCTGCCAAGAGATCGAGGAAGCCCCGTCAACGCAAGTAACAATCGATTTGTTGTGATTTTGTAGGTACTACTAGCGTACGCTTCTCAATTTGGCCGCGTTGCAGGATCACAATGTTTTACTTTTATCTTGAGCCGGTAGTTAGTAATTACTTATTATCTGTCCCACTTCACTGCCTTTTTATTTCGATAATTATATTGCCGGTATAAAGATTTTTACTTTGTGTCGTCAGCAGTCATAACATTTTTGACACTTTTTTAAATATGACAGTGACACTTGACAGTTGCTGTGAGATTTCGATTGCGTTCCGTTTCACTGTCAATTCGATTTAATGAATCGATTATTATCGTCTTGTTCTTTTTCTGTGTTTGTAATTGTTTTGCTTTTCTCCTAAATTGTATACTGTAATATTTTGTTAAAATTTCTACCAATACACCAGCGAGTTGGGGTGGTTTTCAATTTGAAACCTACTTACGTAAAATTAATATATAAACTTTAAATTTGTAATATATAACATTAATATTTATATTATATATATATTTATAAATATATATATATATATTTTTTTTTATATTTGTATTATTATAATTATATTTTTAAAACTATCTTATTTATTATGGATGATGTAGCTGATCTTAACGACAGCTTCTTCTCATGCTCTTCTTCTGATAACTTTGTTAGTGAGGACAGTGACCCTTCTCCACCGCTTACTTTGCATGATAAACTCTTTTTTCTTTTTTCCAATGACCCTAAGAATCTGCATATAGCTCACATAAACGCTCAGAGTGTTCCTAGCCACTATTCTGATCTTCTGGCATCCTTTAGCAGCGCTCGCCTCGATGCCCTTTTGATATCAGAATCCTTTTTGAAACCTTCTCTTCTCTCTACTCAATTTTCTCTCCCTGGATTTGTGTTGATCCGAAACGATAGGACTGGGAAGGGCGGGGGTGGGGTTGCCATGTACTTGCGTGCTGATTTACCCTACAGGGTGATCAGTGCATCGCCTTCACTGTACTCTGAGTCGGCTGAATATTTATTTATTGAAATTACTGTCCATCATACAAATATTTTGCTCGCAGTGTTCTACAGCCCTAATCTCCACATCGATTACTTTGAAACTTTTGACTCCATCCTCAGTAATCTTTGTCCTGTATACGAACATGTAATTATAATGGGGGATTTCAATACATGTTTGATTAAAAATGATTCTCGCTCATCTAAAATCCACTCACCCTTGTCTTCTTATAATCTTGATATTCTGCCTCTCTCTGCAACTCACAATTTTCCTAATTGCTCACCTTCTCTTCTAGACCTTATGATTGTCTCTTCACCTGATAATGTTTCCTACCATGGCCAACTAGCAGCTCCTTTTTCATATCATGATCTCATTTATCTATCTTATCGCATACGTGTTCCTCGGCGGAAGCCCCAGTTTCTTCTTCTTCGTAACTACAAAGGCATAGACCTGGAGGCATTGCGGCGTGATGCTGATGATCTTGACTGGTCTCCCCTGGTCGAGAGCAACAGCATCGACGACAAGATTGAGTATTTTAATACTTGTATTCTTAATCTATTTGACCAGCACGCGCCTGTCAGACGAGTTAAAGTAAGGCATGACCCTGCTCCATGGATATCGCCTCAGATTAAAGAGCTTATGGGATGCAGGGACAAAGCTAAAAGTAGGTATATACGTAGACCCTCGGAGCTTAACCTCGCCTATTACAAATCGCTGCGTAATCGCTGCAATCATCGGTGTCAAGATGCTAGGAGACGCTATTTCCACGACTCACTTAATAACCATAGTTCTTCTGATATATGGAGATTCCTTAAATCTGTGGGTATCGGTAAATCATCAGTTAACCAGTGTAAAGACGTGAACCTAAATGATCTCAATAGGCATTTTTCTCTTCTCCCTTTTTCTCTTGATCCAGGTGTCAAGGCTTCGACACTGGATAGTCTCTCTAGACTGCCGGTTCCACAATACTCTATTTTTAACCTGTGTGATGTTACTGAGGACGATGTTAAGAAATCTGTACTGGCGATTACTTCTTCAGCAGTCGGCAATGACAAGTTGTGCTCACGTATGATTACTCTCATTCTTCCTTCAATACTTCCTGTTATTACTCATATTTTCAATTACACATTTACCTCTTGCTCCTTTCCTTCAGCTTGGAAACAGGCACACATTATACCTTTACCAAAAACTAATAATCCTACCTTATTAACTCACTTTAGACCTATTTCTATTCTTCCATTTCTTTCTAAAGTCTTTGAGCACATAGTACACAAACAACTATCAATTTTCTTAACATCGAACTCAATCATTTCCTCATTCCAATCAGGGTTTCGTGCTGGTCACAGTACAGTAACAGCACTTCTTAAAGTTACGGATGATATCCGCTGGGCAATGGAGAATAGATCCCTTACTGTTCTTGTACTGCTTGACTTTAGTAGCGCCTTCAACTCTGTAGATTTCGACATACTACTAGGTATCCTTAAATCTATAAATTTCTCTTTTTCTGCTTTAACCTGGTTTAATTCATATCTTCGGGGACGCTCTCAGTGTGTTCGCCTTCAGGAGTCTCACTCTGACTGATGTAACCTCACCGAGGGTGTTCCTCAGGGTAGCGTTCTCTCTCCTATTCTTTTTTCAGTATTCATTAACTCTGTTATTAAAGTTATCTCTTCCAGTTTCCATCTTTACGCAGATGACTTGCAGCTTTACCGGCATTTCCCTGTTGCTGATGCTAGTTCGGCTATTGCTGCAATGAATCATGACCTTGCTTGTGTGAGCGATTGGGCCAAGTCATTTGGTTTGCAAATAAACCCTGCTAAGTCACAGGCCATGATCATAGGCAGCAGATTTCTTCGTAATGCGGTGGATGTTACATCTTTGTCGCCATTATTCCTTGATGGTATTCGCATCGACTATACCGAAACTGCTAAAGATCTGGGTGTAATTATTGACTCTAATCTTTCGTGGAGTACTCATGTCAGCGAGGTCAGTCGAAAGGTACATTTCTCTATGCACACATTAAGATGCCTTCAGAGTTTCTTGCCTTTGAAGACTAAAATTTGTTTGGCCCAGTCTCTTATTCAGCCGATTATAGACTATGCTGATGCCTGCTATTTGGATGCCACAGAGGAGCTATTAAATAAACTTGAGCGTTTGCAAAACCTATGTATTCGTTTTGTTTTTGGTCTCCGAAAGTATGATCATGTCTCTCACCTTCGCAAAGAACTCAAGTGGCTCCCAATCCGACTTCGCAGGAACACTCGCATTCTCTGTCTCCTTTTCAACATCCTACATAACCCATCTTATCCTCCTTACTTGCGAGAGCGGTTTTCTTACGCTCGTACTAACGATGCACCATGCAGGTCGCATCTTAGATCCCTCCTTAAATTCCTTCCTCATAAAACCGACTATTATTCTTATTCCTTCTCTATTCATGCTGTAAGATTGTGGAACTCACTTCCGCCTAGCATACGCGACTTAAAAACTATTTCTCTCTTTAAGAAACGTGTAAAAGAGCATTACCTTTCCTCTTAATGGGTACATTTAAAATATTTATGTATTAATATGTATTTATTTATAAGCATAAGCATTATGTATTTATATAAGTATATTTTTAGATATTTGTATGTATATATAGTTATATTTCTTAGTTTAAGACGCTAGCATATTTATTACCTTCTTTTAACTCTCGCACACTATTAGTCTACATTATTCTTCTACACTTTTCCTTTCGCAGGTCTGCTGGCAGAAATTTCTTTAGAAATAAGCAGTACCTTTGTACTCAATTGTATTATGTAATTTATAATAGTTATTACAGTGTGTACATAAATTATAAAATAAATAAATAAATAAATAAGGAAATAATTCAAGAATGGCACAATTCTGCACTGGAGTCAAAGCTAGATTCCTTCACTTCAACTGCTTCCGCAAATTACTCATTGTGGAAATTCACTAAGACATATAATAGGCCTCAAGAATTAAAGCCCCCTACAAGCAACACATGCAATGGTAGCTAGGCCCGGACACCACAAGAGAAAGCTGATATCTTTGCTGCTTACCTTTCGACGGTTTTTACTCCTCATGAGATCTTTCACCATAAGCCAGACACGAAGGTAATTGACTTGAGTTATGGCTTTCAACTCTCGCTTCCAGCAAAACCTGTAATACGACAGGATATTTGAAGAGCAATACGAGAACTGAAATGTAAAAAAGCACCGGGATTTGACCTAGGAAAGTATCGCAGATCCTGATAATAAGTAAGCCGGGAAAGCCGGCAAATGATGTTACATCACACAGACCTATTAGCCTGCTGCCGATTATCTGTAAATTATTCGAGAATATGCGACTTAAAAGGGTGCAGCCCTTTTTGACAGAAAACAGTGGCATACCTGACCATCAAATTGGTTTCCGTGAACAACACTCAACGGTAGAATAGGTGCATCAAATATGCAATAAAATTAGATTCTCCTGAGTATTTTTAGACATAGAACAAGCCTTTGATATAGAATGGCATAAAAAAATAAGCCAAGACTACCGCACAGTTTCTATCTGCTGCTGAAATCCTCTCTTGAGGACAGGCTATTTCAAGTAAAGGAAGCTGGAGCAACATCCGCCTTTTACGAAATAAAAGTGGGGGTCCCGCAAGGATCGGTTTTGGGCCCTGGTTTGTATATTCTGTATACTGCTGACCTGCCACAAATAAATTATGTCACCATAGCCACATTTGCAGATGACACAGCAGTTTTGGCCAGTAATACAGATCCGCTTAAAGCCACAGAAGCTCTACAAAAAGGCCTAGATCTTGTAACAGTTTGGCTCTATACATGGAGGATAAAATCCAGCGTCAGTAAATTAGTGCAAGTCACCTTTACTCTGAGAAAAGGGAATTGTCCACCTGTCCAACTAGGAGATATAACTTTTCTACACTAAGGCACAGTAAAATACCTCGGCCTTCATCTGGATCGACGATTTACATGAAGACACCACACAAGAACTAAACAAGAACAGCTAAACGTACACTACTAAAGACTAAAGAGGAAAGACATTTTGAAACTAAACACGACAGATTGATGCAGTTCTAAATTTTCTGAGTAATCTACAGTCTTTTAACACATCTGCTTATACTATGACACTGATTGCAGATCAAAGCAAAAAAAAAAATACGAGTACAAACACAAAAAAGATATAGCAAAAAAACTACGTTCCAACGTAGTTTTTTAACGTGGCCATAAGACACCTTCCTATTTTATTTTTGTAGTTTGGAAGTTCCCATAGCCACCTTCCGACTCCATCATAAGATCAGTTCTATGGTACCATAATATTGTATTGTCATCAATGATACACTAGTGTACCAAATTTCAGCCCAATTGAACGTCAGGACGTCGTACTAATTTAGTTTCCAAGATTTGACCCACAAACTAACAAAGAAACACACAGGTCAAGTTAAATAAAAGCTTGTAAAATAGAACAAAGCATTTTTTTCTGATTCACATATTGTATGAGATACTAGAAGCGAGAGATTTCTGGCATCTCCGGCATCAAACGTGTTCGCCGACCGCATTAAACAATCGGACATGTGGTCCCTTGGACACGATCGCTCTCGGAGCTCGTAGGTACCAACAATTGTCAATTACCCGCAGGCTCGCGGCAAGACTGCGAGCCGTGCTCTGTAACGTCGCCAAACACCAACTGACCAAATAACGATTGCAGCTCTTTAGAAAATTAATATACCAATCGTTGTATGCAATATATTGTAAATATTCCTATAAATAATAATACTTTGTTGGTGAAGAGCGCAACGTGTGGGGTTGCGCTCTTCACCAACAAAGTATTATTATATAAGTAGCTTCGGGTACAGCACTAAACGCCCGCACAGCCAGTGGCGAAACTAGTACTCCGAGAGAGGGCAAGGTACCGATACGTTTTAGGGTTCCCTAACCAAAATGGCAAAATGGAACCCTATAAGGGTTCCGGTTTGTGTTTCCATGTCCGTCTGTCCATTTGCAGCTTAGCTCAGAGACTGTTAGTGCTAGAAGACTATAATTTTGCATGGATACACATATCAAAAACTATTTTTTTAGCGTACCTCCTTAAATGTAAAGTGGGGTTGTGATTTTAATTCTCACCTATCATTAGAAAGCTTTAAAGTCAACTTTTTGTTAGAGTCAAGTGCCAAGTGTCCCCCCCCCCTCCCCCACTGCCTGCTATAGTAGTCAATAATTTGACTACTATAGCAGGCAGTGAAAGTGAAAAGAAAAAATAAGTAGGCTTTACAAGTTTACGAGTAGCAGCTGATCAAATGAGAAGTAACAAAATATTATTAAGTAGATAAAACGTTGTAAATATGAAATAAAAACAACAGAAAACACACTTCATAAGACTACGTTGTGCGTGGCCCGACACTTGCACTTGCCTGGTTTTATTAAACAACATTTTGGTATCTCGTAACATTTCTCTTCATTTTTTTTTTAATGCAGAAACAATTCCCTGTTGAATGAAGTTTGAGACTCATCAAGACCCCTGAAAGGCATTTCCTGTTATGCTAAATGACAAACAATATCGACCAATCATAAAAAAAACATTTCGATTATTTGTCTACATGCGAATTGTATTTCGAAATTTCCCCATCTATACTAATATTAAAAAGCTGAAGAGTTTGTTTGTTTGTTTGAACGCGGTAATCTCCGGAACTACTGATCCGAATTGAAAAATTCTTTCTGTGTTGGATAGCCCATTATCGAGGAAGGCTATATAACATCACGCTACGATCAATAAAAGCGGAGCAGCAATGAGAAATGTTGCAAAAACGGGAAAAAATTACGCAGACGAAGTTGCGCGGGACAGCTAGTATATGATATAAATGACGCGATAAAGGTGTCTCAATACGTTGTTTTTTTGAAATGAAATGAAATGAAATGAAATGAAATGAAATTATTTATTTCACACAAAATAGAGTACATAGTAGATGGTCAGGTACATTTATGGTCCTTCTATTTTGCCATAAGCGGCATGTGAAAGTACTTGTAGTTTTAACATTCAAAAAAGATCATACACCTACAAGGATCATACCATAATTATATTTAATAGAAAATGTGACACACCATTAATTCAACGATAGTTACATTAACAAATATAGTAGCATACAAATAAGTTTTATAATATTAACAATATGTGCGATTATTATTATTTTTCAATTCACCAATGTTATAATAAGTCTTTTCAATCAACCAGCTTTTCAAACATTTTTTGAATTTATGTTGTGGCAGTAGTTTAATGTCATCAGGTATTTTATTATAGATAGTTACACACATAGCATAGCAATTTTTTTGGTATAGAGTTGTTTTTGGCTGCGTGTCCAGAACAAGCCTATTCGGATTCCTCGTATTTCGAGGGAATTTGTCCTTCGCCGCAATAAATAGGCTTTGGTTACATTTTACAAAAACGCATACCTCGTAAATGTACATGCATGGTAGGGTTAATATGGCAAGTTTTTTAAAATGAGGCTTACACGACACATCAGGAGAAATATTTACCATGGCTCTGATACAACGTTTTTGTGCTAGGAAGACTCTGTTTACGTCGCTAGCATTTCCCCATAGCACCAAACCATATCTTAGTACCGAACTAACATAGCCGATGACGATGTTTTGCTTAGTCTATAGAGTACATATACGAATTTATGAATTTTATTGCATGTTAAATTTATATGTTGTTGCCAATTATTATGCTTATCCAATGTTATTCCTAAGAATTTTGTACAGTTGGTTTCATTAATTTTAATATTGTTGTAGGTTCTGTCAATTTGTTTTGATTTTTTGCCTTGGAATTGGATATAATTAGTTTTGGTTAAATTTACGTTAAGATTATTAAAGTCAAGCCATTGTATAACTGATTGAATTGTCTTGTTTATTTCAAAGTCATATGTAGTCAAATCATTGCATGTCAATATAACAGAAATGTCATCGGCGAATAAAATACATTTATGATCTATTATGTCAGGAAGGTCATTGATATAGATTAAAAATAATAAGGGTCCAAGCACACTCCCCTGTGGTACACCGCAATCGTTAGGCATGTACGGCGACCTGAAGCGTGTTATAGTTGCATCTTCACCTATATTGGTCAGTTCAACACACTGAACTCTTCCTGATAAATAGGAATCAAGCCATGAAAGGGCCGGACCTCTAATGCCGTAGTTGTGAAGTTTTTGTTTTAACAGCTTATGGGACACAAAGTCAAATGCTTTGGACATAATAATATCAAAAAACAAGACCGTAGTAGGAACCTTTTTATCTACATTCGAAATAACGTTATTTACTAGATTGAAAGCAGCCAGTGTTGTAGATTTTCCCCTCTGAAAACCGTTTTGTTCATCTTTGATAATATTGAATTTATTAAGATAACTAGTTATTCTATCATGCATAGCTCTTTCGAAAATTTTCGATAGTACTGGAATTAAGGTTATTGGTCTGTAGTTTGACATATCAGTTTTTTCACCTTTCTTGTAAACAGGTTTTACTAGTGATTTTTTTAAACGGTCAGGAAAAACACCTTGGTCAAACGATAGATTTACTAAATATGATAAGATAGGTGCGATAGTTCTAGCGCATTTTTTTAATATGACAGTTGAAACCTCATCATATCCTACCGATTTGCTATTTTTAAGTGTGATAATTATTTTGTACATTTCTATAACACTTAATGGTTCTAAAAACAGGCTATTCTGTTTAGTAGTTTTGTTTGTGTTTTGAATACGATTAGAATCCTTTGTAAGGTTTATGTAGTAATTATTAAAATATGTAGCTATTTGAATTGTATCAGTTATTGAATGATTTCCTACATTTATTTCTTCGATGTGGTTGTTTAAAATTGAATTTTTATGGTCGTTAATGATAGTCCAGGCTGCCTTGCACCTGTTATGGGATTTTGAAATGACTTTATGATTGCAATTCTTTTGTGACTCAAATAGGCAGTGTTTTAATATACTTGTGTATTTTAAATACATGCGTTTACTGGCCTTTGTTTTTTCTTTATAAAATTTGTGGCGTAAAATCCTTTTAGTATGACAGCTCCGTCTTAGTCCTTTCGATATCCATTTAAGGTCTCGGTTTTTATGATTTATTTTATGTATAAGTGCCGGAAAGCACAAATTGTAATATAGTAGAAAATCGTCATAAAAGTTATTAAACGCTATATTGAAGTTTGGCTCATTAAATATTTCATTGAAACTGAGACTATTCATGCAGTCTATAAATTTGGATATGTTGTTAATATCATAGTCTCGTCTTGTTATAAATACCCCAGATAACAACTGTTTCGGCGTATCTATTACGGGTATGTTTAACATTTGGGCGGTATCGTGATCAGATAGCCCTAGTTTTAGGACTTCGCCATGAGAGTTTTTTATGTGGCTACCTATAATATGATCTATACACGCTTGTTTTCTAGTGGGTTCATTGATGTAAAATTTCAAGTTGTAGTTGTTTATAATATCATTTAATTGTTGTGCTAATTTATTCTGTTTTAATGTATTTATATTCAGATCACCGACTATAATATTTTTTTTTTTAGTTTTAGTTAGTCTGTTTAGTGAAAGATTAAAAAAAATATCAACATTGGAATTAGGTGTACGATATAAGCATATGATTGTTATTTTGTAGTCTATTACCTCTAGTCCACAGCATTCAAAAACATCTTTTTTTGCAATGTTTTTTAAAAACGATATATCCTTAATTTTTATGCCATTTTTTGTAAATATACAGACACCCCTTGATTTGTCTCTACAATAGAGAGAGCCTAGGGTATATCCGTTAAGTTTTACCGTGTTTTCGAGGCCGTTTTTAATGAATGTTTCGGAGAAACAGAGAATTGTGGGTAATTTTTGAATTTGTGTTAGTTCGCTTAGGGTGACTTCCAATAGATCCTTCTTTGAGAAAATGCCGGCAATATTTTGGTGCAATATTTTAAAGGTGCTTCTATAGCTTGCAGGACCGAAAAAAGTGTGACGATGGATTTTGTGTTACATGATCAGTTACATTACATTTGACAGGTCGAATGTTGACAGATGACTTTTGGAAACGTTTTTCTTTTTTGTTACAGGGAAGTAACAAAGTAAAGTCCCTTTCTCCCTCGACATTGTTTTTGTAATAGCGTTATCATTTTTATATAAATTGGTATTGGTGCATCGATTAAAATAGTAAGGAATCGTTCCTTTTTTCGGGCTATTGGAAACAATATGATCTTTCAGTTTTTCATTGTTTTGCCTTCTGAGTGCAATTTGTTTTTTAAGCCCTGTAACATTTAAATATTTTTCTTCATAATCATTACAGTCAATGACATAGTTAATAGTTTTACAGGTATGATTTAAGTTATAGCATTTCACAAAATTACAATTTTTATATTCTTTGCAGACATTTTTTATATTATTATTAAGATTATTCACGTCTATATAATTATTTTTGGATACATTTAGTACAATAATTGTGTTACTTTGAAAAGTCTCTATCTCTCTCGTCTGATTTTTGATTATGGTCATTTTCACCGAGAGAAATTACAATATTGTCACATGATTTCGGTTTTATATTTCGAAAGTTTTTTGTTATTTCATAGCTCAGTGCATTCGGTTTCGTCATGCCGCTAATTTCGTATTTTTCGTAAGTTGTTTGTTGCCTAGAATACGATAGAGCCGAGGCCAGGACATTGTTGAGCGCCGAAGATATAGATCCTCTTTGTATCCTCTTTGTTTTTTTCGTTCATGGCGTAAGGGTACATTGGTAGTAACTGCATATTTTGAGTAGATCCAGTATTTTTTGCTTCTGATGATAATTCCTGTGTCAATGTTTTAATTTTTTTAGAGAGTTTTACTATTTCTCGGTTCGCAATGTTTAGTTGCTCTTGTAATTGCGTAATTGTTTGTTGCAGGTTTGCTATTGTGACAATTTTGGTAGTCTTCAAAATTGGCGAGGAGGGCAATGAGATTACATCATAGGAGATGTCCGCGCGTCGCAGCTTTTTTTTGGTGCTACTACAAATCTTATTTCTGCCTGACGGAGAGTGGCACAGTGATTTTAGTAGGCTGGTTTCTGTAGTCAGCTTTTTTATTTGCTTAAGAAGGTCGTTGTTTTCTAAGATCGTGTTTTCTAATTCATTTTGTGTAGAGGCCAGCACTCGTGTCAATTGAGATATGGTTTGTTTCATTTCTGAATATAGCTAGGGTGTCAGTTTGAGTTCCATCGACACTCCTTGATAGATATTTTAGAAGCCATTGAAAAAATCCGGCTGAAGCTTGTTAACAGGAAGGCGTGGTGTTTCATCATGACAATGCCAGACCGCACTCATCTATAGCCACTCAGCAAAAAGTATTGAGAGAGCATAGCTGGGATGTGTTATTGCATCCTCCGTATAGCCCTGTTCTTGCTCCATCAGATTGCCACCTGTTTCGGTCACTTTAGAACTATTTAGGAAGCATAAAGTTAACCTCAAAAGTACACTGTGAAAACTACTTGTCAGATTTTTTTGATCAAAAATCTTAATTGTTTTACAGTTGTGGGATCATGGCACTACCCACAAGATGGCAATAAGTCTCGATCAAAATGGCACATACATATAAATAAATAAAAAAATATACCTAAAGTTTTTTTTTTCTTTGTATGAAAATACGAAAATATTCACAACAAGGTTATATAATATTTGAGCGACTTTTATAATAAGTACTATAATTAAGTATTAAATAATGATGTACGACTTATCGTGTATGATTATTGATTACTAAATAATTATTACAGTTGAAATAATTTAAAAGTGCACTCGTCGAATAGTGTTCGGGGCGGTGGCGCTATTTTTCGAATTCTAAAAGACTCGTAGTTCGAAAGGTCGATGTTGATGTTGTTTGTTATTAGATGTTCGGCATTTTGTTTTTGCTTAGGTTGCGCTTAAATACATCTACGTGACATTCGCCCCTGCCGCACACAGTCAATAATCGTACCTAATAGTTGTATTGATGTTTTTGAAATGCGCATTTATCTTTGGTGATGAATGGTTATTGAAAGGCCCTTAAGATCAACGTATGGTATTTACTATTTAGTGTCTAATTGTCGCAAATGTTTTTTACATTAGAAATCAGGCTCTATGTTTGAGAAAAGGAAATTTCACATGTTTTAAGATGTTTGCCTATTTGACGCCATGCTTGGTTACTCGTCCGCCGCAGTCATAAGCGGACTCTTAGCCTTGAAACTGCTGTTTCACGTTGTCAACGGTGCTGTTGTTGTGTCGAGATTTAACCAACAGGTACAGAGACGCTACATTGCGTCAGTTTGACACTGGTGACACGTCGCGGTCGAGGAGAAACTCGTGATAACGTCTATGAACAAACAACAGTGCATGTTGTATATGTGATGTAGTTGGTGACGTAATCCCCGCCGCATCTGATCGTTATCAATACGTGCCACTCGTGCGACAGACGCCGTACCTACTTAACCATAACTGTACAACTCGCCCTTATTTTATGTATAGGTACCTAGTAGGTACGTTTATGTTGATGACAGTAGGTAACAATAGGTATGATCATACCTACTGTTACCTACTGGTAATGACAGAGATTCGTTTGCAATATCAGTGATGAATTTAACTGACAACAGTGTAAGAAATGAGATAGGTAGATTGTTAGTATAATCGCGCCCGTGTGTCTGCCGCTATATTAGCCAGCGTAATAACACCACTGCTGGTAAGAGCTGACTGCGGGCACCATCAGCTAATGTAAACAGTCTAAAACAGCACGTACTGGTCTAATTTAAACGTGTAAGAACCGACGCACACGCATCGGAAGTAAGCGCGAGGTGTAATTGGCGCGAACACAAATACAAACAAATATATAGTCCACGAGATGCAGTTTGGTTGAGCGCAGTCGTAGACGCGTGTCTGAGAATACGCGGAGTGAATGACCTCTGCGCCCGCCTGCCCGCCTCAACCATCGCCGCACAGAACAAACACTGAGACACGATAAGTTCCCTGCAAGTGACTTGACGGACACTTGGACGTATGCACGTGGTCTTACTCGTCATAGAGGTGCGGTACCGTCTCTAATGGTTTTGGTTTATCTTAAATGCAGTGCGGTGAACGTATCGTTTGCTCAATGGTCACTTCAGACGGCTCGTTTGTACACACGCTGCACGCTATAGCTAGTGGCTGTAGGTAACATGGGTGCTAACAGCTCAGCGCGCAGTCTGTGTCTATGACGCGCAGGAAGTGACGCAATCATGGCGCTTGTTTTGGGTACAGAGTTAAAATGTCTAATTGACCGTTCGTGGCGTAGTAACTCAGTAACAGAACAGACAAAAGTACATTTAAATGATGTTGCCAAACTTTAAACTTTTCTAGAGACATCGACACAGCGATGATAGCATCTCGTAGGACGTTAAGCAATAATGCATGGAAAAATAGTTTCGATGATTTGATGACCATTTTTGTACTCTGGCAGGCCAAGACCAACCAAAAATACTTGGGCCGTTTCGTTACTCAAGGACCTATTATAGTGAATTAATGTCTGTTTATAAGCCCTAGGAGTGTCTATATCTCTCTTACAAAATGGCAAGGCCACACATTTTGACTAAGTTGTAGGGTTTGTAGAGAACATAAGACTAGAATTCACACAGAACGCTACAAGTATCTTCGTTATGATAAGAAATAGAATAGAATATAATAGACTCTCTATTTGCCATAAAGTGTGATAACATACAAGATAATTTTAATGAATTTCCAGAACCATAAACACTTTGAGTGTTAGGTTAGGCCGTGTAGAGTTAGGAGCTTGGCTCTCCATAAGATCTGATTTTTTTTACAGTACAAGCAATATATGTAATGTAGGTACTCGTTATAACGTCTTAGCGTTACTTTATATGAAAATGTTTTTTTTATTCATATTTCCCTCGAAGAGAAGACTCGACCAAGTTTGCTAAACGCTGCCCAACCCAATCTGATCCTCCTGTCGACTTCTTTCTCGATTTTTTTTCCCTTTTTGTTTCTACCAAGTTGAATAACAATTGATATATTCTTGAATAACTACAAGCTTCGACCCTTCGACATAAATTGGTCTCGGCATTTCATGTTCATTAAACATGATTTTGTTTATTCCAAATTAACGCAGAGACCAACACATCTAGAGGCTCCATTTAAGCCGTGCAGCATCTCGCTAAGCTGCTCCAGCGACTCCACAACTATGACGATGTCGTCGGCAAATCGAAGGTGCGATATGTTTATGCCCTGTCCAGTCCAGTTCAGTGTCTTAAAGACGTCTTCAAGAGCGTTGGGGCAGCTCTATTTGTCTAGTCTTGTGTCAGTCATGGTGGCGGTGTCATACAGGCATCTCAGTCGTTCCCCTAGTGATGTCAACTGAAAAAGATACGATTTGTCTGATTGTTGATTTTAATTGTGGTATATTAATGTAGATGTCATGTAATGTTATATGTACTGATAAATGACAAGATACTGTAATATGATTGTCTTGTATGTATTGTGTATAGTACCTACTTATAAACTGCTCTGCAGAAGATGTGTTAGTGGGTACATTTCAATGGTCTTATTTATTAGTTACCATGTTACTGAGTTTCCTTATCCTAAATTGTAGTCTATGATGTGCTAAATGTTATAGGGCAATTGATTATAAAAACTGAATTATGTTTAACAATATATTATAGTTACTCCTTGTCATTCATTGATTCGTATTTTTTGAACCTCTTGATCAATAATAAACTGACTTATATTAACATCAGTTTTACAGTAGGTTAGATATTATTTCATTTGAGACATTAGATAATCAAGTAACTGCTTTATTATATGCTGACAAAGCTTCTTATATTCTGCTACCACTTGGCACAAACCCTACTAATGTACTCGTAACACGTGCGCGTTGCCGAACACTAGGTTACGCCGCCGCGCCGCCGCCGATGCATCATCGCCCGCGGCGCTCACCGTCACCGCACCGCCCATTAAGTACTTGTAAAGACCTTGCGATAAATCGCCTCATCATTTATTTCTCTATAGTTCTATTTGTTTTGATCGAAAGCTCTCGCAATAATATAAAATGTTTAAATCAGTCCAGCGTTCGCTCCTGCACTAAGATTTGTGTTTCTGTGACCCACATAGCATTACACACTAAGGAAAAGACATCATTTATTTGTTGAGGCTGTTTTATTTATTTTTATTTCCTCAGGTATGAAATGATGCGAGACAGAAACTTTGATACGACGAGAGCTAAAAGTGCTAGAGCTAAATCGTTTGACGTAGATGCGACGGAGCCACGACGGAGTAACTCTTTCTAGAGCTTTTTGATTGCAGGAAACGTTTTACTACTGGAGTAGTGCCGTTAACAGTTATTGCTCCATAAACTCTCCCCTCTAGCCCTGTTCAGCACTCGCACTTAGCAATCTGACTGCTATAAGATAAAGCTATACCTAATAACTTTCTGCCCTTTAAAAAATACATTTACTATAATACTCAATTCAAAACGCATAAAGAAATACAATGATTAACAAATACGATAGTTTGATGATATCAAGGTCAATAATTCGTTCCTGACTTAATTATCGTCGGAATAAATCTCAAACTATATAAGTATATTTATCGGTTGTCTGGTTTCCATACTTGAGCTTGTACAGTTCTGCTTAGTTTGGGATCAGATAGCGTTGTGTGAGTTGTCCCAAAATATTTTACAAAGGAACCGATCAAATAAAACTGTTGATTGCCACATCCAGTTAACATCCCTGATCATGTTGTTTGTGTCATCTACACTCGCTTCTGTGACTGACTGCGGGTGGATTGTAAATATTTTTGTCCTACATATAACTTTGTAAGAAATTACTTCTACCACCATATTGTATGCTTTCCAAGTGTATTATTTTATATTTGAATATTATGTGTTCTCATGTTAAGTGAATTTTGTAAATTCATAATGAGAATAATATCTTTAACCATATCACAGCACATTACATTACAGGACATTCTTTTAATTTTCAATTTTATAGAATTTCAGATAAAAGAATATTAGAATTAGAATATTCAATTATAAAGAAAACTGTTAAACATTGTGAACTTGTCAAGGATTTTGTATTGTATGAGTGTCTATGTATGACTGTATAAAGTACAACAACAAGTATCGCTTTCTGCGTGCGGTAGTTCGCGACGGTGGCGCGCGGCGGAAGCGCACGACACAGCAACCGACTGTGTTGTGTTGCACGTGCTGCGGGTCCGTGTACGACCCGCGGGGTGTGGGGGCAGGGTCGTGTCACTCGTGTGGCGTGCCCGTGACGTCATACCTCTAGAAATCATTTCCATTTCCAATAATTACTAATAGCGCAGCTTCCGGTCGTAGCGAGCGTTTGAAATTCAATTTCCTTTCGTAATTCGTAGGTGTTCGTGTTTGGCGGTTATTTTTTGTCATATTGATACAAATGGTTTTACCTACAATATTGAATGTACTCAGCGCGCGAGTGTGAGTGAGATGCCCTCAATTAATGAACGGCTTGCGTATCGATACGATTAGTGGCGCACCGGTACAGCCACGTGTAGCTTCCTATTAAAGCTTTGTAATGTTTAGAAGTGCGACCTTCATATGTACCGTCCCAGCAAGGTCTTGGGAGATATAATATCACGAACCAATAACACAATAAACGTCCAAAATTTAAACAACTGTCACTCGTAAGCACACTAATATGGTGCTTTGGCACTATATTTACATATCGCATAAATGCTTCGTAAATCGTAATCTACATCTACGACCAAGTGTATAAACTGGGTACATATTATAGTAACTTTTAGCATTGTGAAAGTTTGCTCTCATGCGTATTTTATTTATTTTTACAAAAAAATATATACAATTTTATTTACATAATATTTTCTCGCCAAACTGTAATGTTTCATGGCGAGATGTAATGTTTGATGGCGAGAATTTATTACTAGCTTACGACTGCGGCTCCGCCCGCGTGGATGTCGGTTATCGCGATAAAAACCTCATGTCCTTCCCCGGGGCTCAAACTATCTCCATACCAAATTTCATCTAAACCGGTTTAGCTGTTTGAGCGTGAGAACGTAACAGAATGCTAAAAAAAACATTTTAGATATTTATTTCATCGTGGAAGCTTCTGGTTTTCGGTTCAGAACCGCGCGGCTATAATATAACGGAAAGTATTTATGTGTAGAAGTACACACAGACTCTCATCTATGACCTATCATGCAACGCTTTAAGTGACACGTATTAGGCGCATGTTGCAGTATCCAACTACACTTTATTTTCGATCCTGAGATTGTACTTCCTAAATATAAATGGTCCCCCTTCCGTAAGCGTGCATCATGTATTAACGGACGTCGACATATTCTATAATTACATCGTTAACATCGTCCCGTAGAACGTTGCAGAGAGCGGCGAAGACAGTCGCACCGTTCACTTAGCACGACTTACACACACTTTACACGAGACAAAAAAGGTGGTAATGAAGTATACGCGATGAGGTGTCAAAGAAATTCCGCGGCTGGCGGCGACTATCACTCGACCGATGACCCGCTATCATCAGTTAGGAGAAGTGAGCGCAGGCAGGCAGTGGTTAGTCAGCAAGTGTTCACGCTTAGGACAGTTTATGGTCATGAGAAACGAACTGGCCACGAGCTGTGATTTAACTGTTTACCGTTCAGTTTATGTTTCATTCCAAAATTCATGAATCAAATGACTGTTAAGAAGGGTTATCATTTTTGCACGTATTGAATGGTGATGTTAAATGATGACTATGACACTATTAGCCATTAGGTACTACTATAATATTTAATTGGAAGCAATAAAGTAGTGCACCGTCACACGACTTTGGTCGCGCTGTGTTGGCCTTGCCAATTTAAAACAAAACAAAATAGATTATGCTTGAATTAAACATAATAACTTAATAGATTATGATATTTCCAGGAACCACGACACCGATAAATATAGTAAGTACTTTAGTCATCGTATATCAAGAATCAGTCCAACCAACAATGCAGTCTCCGAAATAGGCATATTGCTTGCTCAAGACAGATCGGATGTTTCATAATTATAATGTATTACTACCGTTTACCAAATATAGAAATTTGCAATAATAACATTGTTATAAATGTTGATAAACTTTCGTCATTTGTACACATTATGAAATTATATGTACTACGGGACTTAATCGCTTAAATATAATTTAAGGTTGAATACCTTGTTTATTGCCCGACGTTTCGACCGTATTGCAACGGCCGTAGTCACGGTCAGTCTATCCGTGACGTCAGGCGTCGGGCGTAAAAGTCGGGCAATAAATAATAATTTTTTTATCCCATTGTTAGCTTTGAGTGCATATTACGTCACGCTGCTGACTCAATGGATTAACGCTGAAGTGAGCAAGCGGGTGACACACGAGTACACGACGCACGCGTGCGACTCGCGACAAGTCGTGCTACATAATCGCGTTAATATATTTAGACAAGTCAAATGCACAGACATCTACAAATCCGTTTTTAATTTACTACAGCGTCAGTGCGTGGCCATGCAGTGGCATATCTTCATTACTGGCCAATTAGGTCGATATATTAGTTGTTTGCGACTTCGGTTAGATACACGACCGACATTAACCCTTGAGCAAATGTTTATGTATATACTTTATTTTATGCCTATAAATCATTATTTTTTTTAAATAAATATACAGTGTCGAGGAGCAATGATATAGGTACTTATACACTTTTTTGATCTCGTTGTTCGGGTGGCTTCCTTTTATTATGGAGAAGTTCTTATGAGTACCTAAGTGAACATTGGGGTTTGGACACTTCGTATGCGACAGCACTCACAATCATCAAACAAATAAAATAGTAGATGTAAGTAGATGACACATGACACCCATACTACCATGAGCAGAGGAGCTATAGAGAAAATTAAAGTAGGCTACCTCTATTGACGCGGGCGGAGCTGAGGGCAGCAGCTAATTGTAGATATAAGACACAAGTTGTCCGCTCACTGCCGGTCTCAAAAATCTGTCTGTCGATGGATCTGGCTACTAGAGCTATATATTTGACGTAAGCTCCATATAAAATATGCCAACATTCTATCTCTAGTAGCCAAAATATCGATAGTTAGGTTATTGACACCGGCCGTTAATCATTATAAAATGATAAGTAGGTACGGCAAAAAAATAATTTGTAACTGTTACACGCAATGGGGATGTTGACTGTCAAGTAAAATCAGTCTCTTTTTAAGAAATGTCAAAACGAACAACTCTATGGAAAAGTGAATAGAATAGGAACCTATGACGTCATAAGTTCATATCGTCAAATCATTATTTTTAGTATTCGTTTTCATGCTTTTAAATTCAAAAACATGTTAAATTGTAAAAGAACATTTATTTTTAGAGCATTTTATGATCTACTTTTACCTGATTAGTATAAATAATTTACTTTTATTGTAGCCAACTACCCAATTAGTGTTCACACTGTGAGACATATATTTTTAGTACGAGAGCCCACGATCAAAATTTTGTCTCAAAACCGCATCAAATTGATAGATTTTATTGTACTGAACTCGAAAATTCCAATATCAGAAATGTTTTTGTCTAGCGTTTGATCTGGCTGAATTTTCAAAAATGTAAAAAAAATACGGAACTGTATCATTGCAATCTGTCTGATTTTCGGATTGTAGTTGAATGATAGTTGTAAGATACCCAAAAACATGTTTTTGTACCACGAATCCAAAAGATTACATAAAAAATTAGAAATGAGTCCAAAATCTCATAAAATAAGTGTACCACAACAGAGAATTTCATTGTTTTCGAATAATGTTTACTGTAGGGCTATTCGTATTTATAACAAACTACCTAATATTTTTAAAACACTTAATTGTTCATAATTTAAAAACCATTTATTTAATTTCTTGTTCGACAAAGTTTACTATTTAACTAGTTAATTACTTTTTGAACGAAAAACTTAATACGAAATTTATGATTGATTCTTACGCAACCTAAAACTCGACAACATTGTTTCCTTCTTCATCAAACCCTTGTTTTGTTTTTAGTTTATGTGTAAATTTTCTATTGTTGTAAATGTTTTGTAAAAGTTTATATGCTGGAAACGGCAGAATATTATGGACATTCTAATCTGTAACACCTTGTAACTACAATATTCTAACAAATAAATAAATAATGAATATTATTATTATATTTGTAGTTTCCATATCACGGGACTATGGAGTCCCGGTCATTCGGGAGGCATGCGTAGAGCCGAAGCCAACATAGAAGCCGTTAGACACCTTAATCTAAAGACTATGTGACACAAACCGGCGATTGTCGCTGTATACACTATAGAAATGTACGCAACGACAATCCCCGGTTAGTGTAAAAACTATTGTCAAAAAGTGGCAACCGTGCCCCGTAACACACGGTAAAAACTCACGGACAAATGGGCAGGCGGTAACTCTCCACTCCCTTCTGGCCGCCACAGGCATACGAGCCAAACAGGCGACAGGGTTCAACATGGCTGTGAATATAATTAATTTTTTTATTTAATACTTTTTAGTGGTTGTAGAATGTAACCGATGTAACAACTAGCTTTTACCACAGCTATTGTCAAGTATTGAAAATTGAAAAAAGAATGGTTGCTAACTAACTCTTTTAGTATTACAGTCATACTTATGTTATACCTTTTTGAAATGCATAAAAGCCCCTTCATTTGATACCCATATTGCAGTATTCAAAACAACTTTTTTTTCCACGCCTCTTTATTTTGACATCTCACAGCCGCCATGTTTGTGTTTTTTAAAGGTCATATATTTAGAACACTTGGACGATCAAGACGCATCTAACGATGTCTTAATTGTATGAATTCGTTCAGTGGATAGTGAGATATCAGGTTATAAAGAATATTACATACATACATAAATAAAATAAAAAAAATAAAAATAAAAAAGCCTTTATTTCATCCTGCTACATTTCTTCAAAAATAAGGTACTATCTATAACACTATGTTTGAAATATTATTCTACCCCGTACAGGGGGACGGACCCTTGCTGCGGTTGTTGCCTCAGTGCCGACAGGCCGAGGAACGCCACGGGACGTTGTGCGGCCGAAGGGTTTAGATCCCCATCCCCCGCTGCAGCGTGCGCCTAAAAGGGCATCTCGTGCTGCCGTGGCGGGCGCCTCAAAGGCCCCAACGGCTCAGATCCGTCTCCCGGCGCCTGCGCCCGCTTCCGCCTCTGCTCCCTCTGGTGAGGAATGGCAAACGGCAGGGAGCAAGAAATCGCGGCGCCGGCATAAGCAGAGGGCCGCTGCCATCTCCTCTGTGCAGGAGGTCACTCCGGCGAAAAAAGAAGGAGGCAGAAAGAGGCCGAAGCTGTCTCCGACAAACGAAAACGAAAAACGGCCGCCGTTCTTGTAACGGTGTTGCCCGAGGCGGAGAGTAGGGGCGTAACATACGCCAGCCTCTTCAGCGGGGCGAAGGCCGCTCTTTTAGCTGCTGGCGGCGTGGAGGTGAGCTTCCGCCGCTCACAGACCGGGGCCCGGCTCCTCGAGGTGCCGGGGACGGAGGGCGCCAAGAAGGCTGACTTCGTGGCGGAGACGCTGAGGTGTCTTGCGGGGGGCGAGGAGGGCGTGAGGGTCACCAGGCTGACAAAGTGCGCGGAGTTGCGCGTCTCCGGCCTGGACGACTCAGTCACGTCCGAGGCTGTCCGGGAGGCAATAGAGCAGAAGACTCAATGCTCTCCCGGAACCGTGAGAGTCGATGCGATTCGCCCCGGCCCCGGCGGAGTTGGTGCGGTGTGGGCGCGTTGCCCCGTTACAGTGGCAAAAATGTTAAAATGCCGGCTCCTCGTGGGTTTTTCTGCCGCGAGGATCCCCCCAAGGCTGCCAGGCCGTCCGCGGGGACAGGCCGGGCTGCGGTCGACCCCTGCCCCCTCTTGTGAGGAATGTCAAACGGCGGGGAGCAGGAAATCGCGGCGCCGGAAGAAACAGAGAGCCGCTGCCGCCTCCTCTGTGCAGGAGGTCGCTGCCGCCTCCTCTTCGCGGGAGACCGCTCCAGTGATAAGAGGCAGGAAGAGGCCAAAGCTGTCTCCGCCAAAAACGGCAGCTGTCCTTGTGACGGTGTCGCTGGAGGCGGAGAGCAGAGGCGTTACTTACGCCAGCCTCTTTAGTAACGCGAAGGCCGCTCTCTTAGCTGCGGGGAGCGTAGAGGTCAGGTTCCGCCGCTCGCAGACCGGGACTAGGCTTCTTGAAGTTCCAGAGGCGAAGGGCACAAAGAAGGCCGACCTGGTGGCGGAAACGCTCAGGCGTCTCGCGGGAGGCGAGGAAGGCGTAAAAGTCGTCAGGCCGATGAAGTGCGCGGAGTTGCGCGTCTCCGGCCTGGATGAGTTCGTGACGTCTGAGGAGGTACGGGAGGCAATAGAGCAGAAGGCTCAGTGCTCTCCCGGAACCGTGAAGGTCGGCACGATCCGCCCTGGTCCCGGCGGAGTTGGTGCGGTGTGGGCGCGTTGCCCCGTTGCAGCTTTGGGAGAGGCGGGCCGGCTCCGTGGGTGTCTCTGCAGCGAGGATCACCATCTTCGAGGCAAGGCCCGCGAGGTGCTTCCGGTGCATGGGCGCAGGGCACTTGCGCCCTCAATGCACCAGCGGCTTTGACTGCAGCGGAGTTTGTTTCCGCTGCGGTCAACCAGGGCATACGGCAGCGTCGTGTTCCGCCGCTCCCCACTGCCCCGTGTGTGCGGCGGGCAACCTGCCCGCCAACCACATGATGGAAAGGGCGGGCTGCAAGCCTCCCAAGGCGACCAAGCCGCCCCCGGGGATGAGCCGAGCTGCGGCCGATCCCTGCACCCAGGCTCCAGTGCGGATGGAGGAGGGTGGGGACGAGGTGCCTTCCCATGCCTCTACACCCTCCACCTAACGGACTCCCTTAGCCGTGCTCGCTCCCCGCCCCTGTCGTCTGTGATAGGATATGTTGCGCGGTGGGCCGCGCAACAGACCGCGACAGACCCCCCAGGGTCTAGGACGCGGTCGCACCCTCCTGCGAGGATTCAACCTCGTTGGGGGAGGTGGCGGGGCTAGTCTGCCCCTTCGCCGGCGAACCGAGCGACGTCGAGGCGCGGTCGCGCGGACGTCGTTTGGTGGGGCTGTGGGCGTGATGGACGGGGAAGTTTTCCACGCTCGCGGCCTTTCGCGATGGCGTTCTGTGTGTACCCAGGACGCTGCAGGAGCAGGAATGCCCGACGGGGCTATGCCGCTGGGTGGGTCGCCGAATAAATAGAAAAAAAATGTTGGGTAAAGGCCTCCTCCAACGATGTCCACTTCTCTCTATCCTGAACATAACCTTTCCTTACAGTCGGGTAAAAATAAAAGACTACCCGAAAACCCGGAGAGTTCCGACAGTTCAGAATTTTTTGTTTTTTTTAAACTGATTAGGTATATGTTTGTTCTATGTTGATTAGTGTGTTTCGCATTGTAACTTTTCGTTTGCAAGAGCTTGGTGACGACTAATTTTGCCACTATTTTGTTTTTCTGGTGTACGAGTGTTTTCCTTATACGATTGATCTTCCTAAGTCGGTATAACTAAGTATGTATGTAAGTGTGTGTTAATATTTTAATTTATTTAGGTAAATTAACTGAGGCTAAACCTAAATAAATGACTAAGTATGTCTACCATAGAGGTACGTGCAATGCGCACCGCACCGCTGCAGGCGCACGCGCACCCTACGGAAGCCAACAATCGATGTAATGAACCGATTGTGTAGCTATTATTGTATCACATATTTATGCAAATAAATACAGCGTGACTTGGGATAAATGTACACACTATCGCATGCGATATACGAGTCCAATTGAAAACGTCAGTTTAACTAAAGCTTCAGGGGCTGGACCGAACCTATCTGAGATGCAGTTCGGTTTTCGCAGGCGACGCTCCACGGTGAATGCCATCATGCGCGTCCGTGCTCTTACGACGGGGGACGCGGTGTCCCGGGGTAGGGTCGTCTTGGCGGTGTCTCTAGACATTGCCTTCAACACCTTGCCCTGGAGTTGCATTGGGGAGGCACTCCGGTATTACCGGGTGCCGACCTACCTCCGTCGCGTGGTCAGGGCCTATCTAACGGACAGGGACGTTATCTACCCAGGTCCTAATGGGGACTGGAACCGGCGAGAGACGTCGTGCGGTGTTCCACTGGGTTCGGTTCTGGGGCCGCTACTGTGGAACATCGGCTACGACTGGGTGTTGCGCGCTGACCTCCCCAGCTGTGTCAGCGTAGTGTGCTACGCCGACGACACGCTGGTCCTGGCACAAGGGAGGTCGTACCCAGCGGCGGCTGCAGCGATGGCATGCGGGGTTGCGACGGTTGTTAACCGAATCCGGCGACTGGGTCTCGAGGTGGCTCTGCACAAGTCCGAGGCCATGTGTTTTTATGGCCGGCGGAACGGACCACCCCCGGGATTCCAGGTGGCAGTAGGGAGGGTTTACATCGGCGTCGAGTCGACGATGAAGTACCTGGTACTCGTCCTCGACAGCCGGTGGAACTTCGTAGAGCACTTCCGACGTTTGGCTTCCAAATTGGAACGGGCTGGGGCCGCGTTAAAGCGGCTCCTTCCCAATTTGAGGGGTCCAAACGCCCCCTACCGAAGGCTATACGCGGGGATTGTGCTGTCGATGGCCCTATATGGGGCCCCGGTATGGGCGCGTTCCTTGGGGCGACGAGCCGCCCATTGTCATCCGGGGATACCGCACGGTCTCTCGCGAGGCAGCTTGCCTCTTCGCCGGAATGGCACCGTGGGATCTGGAGGCGATAGCCCTCGCATTCGCTTACGAGTGGCGAGAGGAGGCGATGCGCCGGGACGAAACTCCGCGGCCGCAACAAATTGCTGCGTGGCGGAGGGAGTTCCGGCTTGATCTCATGGCGTCGTGGAGGGACCGACTGTCGCAACCACGAGCAGGGCACGCCGCGATAGCAGCGGTAAGCCCCCTCTTTGAGGAGTGGCTGGAGAGGCGCCATGGCGTCCTCACCTACCGCCTGACGCAGGTACTCACCGGACACGGGTGTTTTGGGAGGTACCTGCATCGCATCAGGCGGGAGGAAACGCCTGGGTGTCACCATTGTGGTGACCGGCCGGAAGACACGGTGGAGCACACGGTGGAGGTGTGCCCCGCTTGGGCTGAGCAGCGGCTAGTGCTCATGGCAGCGATCGGCGGCGGCGACCTCTCGCGTCCGGGCCTCATTCGAGCCATGCTGCGAAGCAAGAGGGAATGGGAGGCAGTCGTCTCCTTCTGCGAGGAGGTGATGCTACAGAAGGAGACGGCGGAACGCGTGAGAGATAGACCTTCCTCACGCCCCGGCCGCCGCGCGGCACGCTCCGGGCAACGGATGCCAAGGGACGACATCCGGCCACCCTAGGCGCAGGCCTGCGGACGACGAGCAGTGGGTAGCTTGCCGTCCAGCTTAGGACCAGGCCCGGGTCGACGGCGCGCTAGTGTTCCACGCGCGCCTCAAAGAGGTGTCAGCAAGTGACGGGGCCCCATTGGGCCGGCGCCCACCGGTAGTGCGGGATCGTTCGAAAGAGTTACCATGCTCCCGGAACACCAGGGCGAAAGAAGGAACACAGATGGGTTTTAGTCAGTAAGAGTCTGGCTCATGCCCACAGCGGGAGAAGTCATTTGATGATTTCCCATCAATAAAAAATAAAAAAAAGTTTAACTAAAGCTGGAGTCGATAGAAAAAATAATTCAATGACCTTAAGACTCGCTTGCTATAACTCATAAAGCTTCAACTACGAGTCATGTGTGTAAAGTACACTCTACAGGCTAAGGTAGTAACTCTACGCTATGCGAATTAGGTTGTCCATAGAGTTATATTAACTGCAGAATATTGTTTTTTTATCGAACAGAAATATATCGTCAATATCTAACGGTTAAAACCACGGTCTTTGTTAATAAATTTTCATAATTTAAAACTTGTAGGTTATTTAAAAGATGGAGTCGTTAGTTGTCGTGGTAGAAACAAGCAAGAAGTCGACAGAAGGATCCAATTGGGTTGGGCAGCGTTATGTGATACTAATAGGGCAGCGTTATGTTGTTTGTTGACTACTAAAGCATATAGGCAAACAAACAGTCTCCATATGTTATGTAGTACTATCTCTATTTATGTTATGCTATTTAATAAACGCTTTTGCCTAGCATCAAGGCAATAATTAAGCTACTGCATCAGATCAATAACCTAGCTAACATATACTCAACTAAATTAAATAAATCTTTAATTATAAATTGTCTAAATACTCGTATAATCAACAGACTGGAAAGACTGCCCTGATATTCCACCTCAAGAAAACCCATTTTTACCCGACTGTAAAGAAGGGTTATGTTTTTCGGGCGTCTCTTGTATGCATGTATTTATGTAATATTCTTTATTACCTGATATCTCATAATCAACTGAACGGATTTATACAATTCATACGTCGTTTCGATTCGTCTTAATTGCCCAAGTGTTTCTAGATAGGTGACGTTTTTAAAAAAACAAACATGGCGGCTATGCGATGTCAAAATTAAGAGGTGTAAAAAAAAAGTTGTTTTGAATATTGCAATATGGGTATATACCCATATTGCAATATTCAAAATACTAAGTTCATCGAGATTCGTTAATGCCTTCGACTGCATGAAATTATATAATTATGTAGTGGATCTTGTTTCCATCTGTTTTGTGCAGGCGGTTTTTTTTATTTTTATAATTTATATTTTTAATAACTCTATTATTACTTTTATATCGGTAACCTGACACATCTAACATCTATTGATTTTTTTTTAACGACACCCGCAATTGGGTACTATCCCTGTATCGCAGGGGACTTTACAAACATACAAGTCACGTCTAATGATGATTAGACGATTAGATTAGATTTGAAATGTCTAATGATTTTTGTGTTGTGCATTTTCCTATTTAAACTTAGTATTTTTCTTTCGTTAAATGTACAAAGGTTGATTTATTTTCGCGAAATTATATAGAAACTTCCTACAATAAGAAAATAACCCGAGAGTTGATTTCAATTCCTTCGCATTTTCAGGTTTATATATCATATTTAATTTTTCTAATTTATTTTAATCTGGTAATATTCCTTCATCCGAAAGTCCGTGGCCTAACACCGACATGCTTGTAAATGCAAATTTACACTTCTTAATTTTCTTCTACAAAAAATTTAAAGGTTTTACCCAAAACACAAACATTCTACTTAAATAATGTATGAATTATATTTTAAATTTGCGAGAATTTGATCCATTGCGCGCTGAAATATGTCACTACAAGTTGTCTTAAAACCAAAAAGTATTAATATCATAGTGGTTCAGTTATTAAATTCATACAAACCGACGTCTGTCACAAAAGTGGTTTTGAATTTATTTGCTTCATCTAAAGGCATCTGTCAGAAGCCGTAGTCTAAGTCTAATTCAGTGTTATATTTTGCGTCTCGTAGATAATTTAGTACATCCTCCGGCATTAGTCAGCCAGTATTTAAGAAACTTGGTCTGTTACCTTTACCTGCTCTCTATGTATATGAAATATGTATGTTTGTTAAGAAGAATCAGAAATTATTTAAAAAAACAGACGAAATAAACCCTCGGAACAGACGAGACCCACATAGGTTAGTCCTCACAGATTTCCCGAGACTAACTAAATATAATAAAAGCTGCTTGGCAATGTGCATACATGTCTTTAATAAGATAAATAGCACCTTTACAGATACCTTTAGACATAAGATAATTTAAGATAAAACTTTACAAATGGCTTACTGATTGTAATTTCTATAGAATTAAAAAAATTATAAATGAAAATAATGATATATTTTGTTACGAGTAAGTTAAGAAATTGAAACTGACATTTTTGCGTGCTGTGATTGTTACAGCGAAAACATGTACGTACTACTACAATTTTGTAACACCATTTTTACCAGGTTTTTACGCAAATAAACGTTTATTATTATTATAATTATTATTATTATTATTGGATAGCAACAATTAATAACGTTTTTAACTTTCTGTAGCCAACACAGAACCTATGCTGGCGTAATTTTGAAGTTATTGCCGAATAAAACATAAAAACTACTATTTAATGGCACCAACTTCAAAATGTTTCATTTGTTTTTATTATTGTAGGTTTATTATTTTTTGCTTTTTAGTTGCTTTGTGTTTATTTTTGAAGTCGGGGGAATATTTTCGCTTGACAAGTAGTGAAAGCAGAATTACAAAACGGTTTGCCTCATACTCTTAATTACACATAAAACTACTGTACAATTAGGCTACTAACACTATTAGCTTTACTATGTACATTATTCTTTTCAAATTCAAGTACTTACATAATTATTGCAATTTCCATTAGATTTACCTACTCATAAAAATTAGTTTATTATTAGCATTCATATAGATACACACATCAAAAGTGTCTAGGGATCAACATATATTTTTGCAATAACTTTTCTCCTGATTGATTTTTTTTCTTTTATTTCTTTAAGGATTCATCAAATAAAGTGTTTTCGTTTGTCACAGTAACGATAAACCAAGTCACCTTTGCATTAATAAAGAAATTTGCCATTTTCCTAATAAAGGGATTTTTGACATTTGAACCACTAACATTAAAGTTCGAAAAAAAGACTGAAATAACAGTTTTCTTTAAAATTTTATTGGGTAACTTAAACAATTAATAATCCGGGTTTCTACCGCGAACACTAACAACACAAGAACATCGGTTTGGCATACTCAAAATGAGTTCATCCAAATCACGCTGTGGAATGGCCGCCCATGTTCGTTGCAACAACAAAAAAGGTCTTCTTGCGACTAGATACCCTCCATATTCGGCAGAGCTCTTCTCTGTAGCATATCCCATGCATGCTCAATCGGGTTCAAGTCTGGCGACTGAGCAGGCCAGGGCAGGACATTGATGTTAGCTGCGGCGAGAGTCTGTCTTACAACTCTTGCGGTGTGCGGTCGTGCATTATCATGCATTAACTGAAATAAGGGACCGATTTGCACTTGTAGAGGAACGATGACGTCTGATACAATCGTCTCAGCATAAATTTGAGCGTTGAGGTTGCCTCTGATCCAAATCAACTCAGTTCTTCCGCCGATCCAAATACCCGCCCATACCATGATGGTTCCACCACTATAAGGATGGACTTCCTGGCAGGATTTTAATCGCTGTTGGCGTCCAGGGGTTCTCCAGTGTCGTATACGTCTTGTATCCGGTCTCATACCAAAACGAGACTCATCAGAAAAGCACACGAAACGCCATTGTTCTTCTGCCCAATTTCTGTGTTCAAGAGCCCATTGATATCGAATCCTACGATTGTGCATTGCTATAGGTGGTACCCGTAGCGGTCTTCGGGAATGAAGGTTCACTTCATGCAAGCGGTTTCTGACTGTTTGGTCGCTAATTAAGTTCCCTGAAGAGTGATGAAGCCTCACGGCTAACATCATGGCGGTTATTGTTGGACCTCTTCGAGTTAAGATTTGAATGTATCGGTCTTGTCTCCGTGTGGTGCAGCGATACCGTCCTCCATGGCGCTCAGCCACGGTACCAGTGCTTCGGTAACGTGTCCAAAGTCGACTGATAACACTCTGACTTGTATTCAGAGCTAAAGCCACAGTACGTTGCCGGGAACCAGCTTCTATCATTCCCACGGCTCTGAGCATTTCTGCCCTGCTTAAATGACGTCGCCGCTCCATAATAACGTTGGTTTTAATCAGTAGTAGGGAAACAGTAGCACTAATAATGTCTTCAATGCGTTGTATGTTTTTATAGGGAAAATATTGACAGCTGATTTTCATCTTTTACTCGAATTTGAATCACAGTTCCTGATTCAAATTATGAAATGCACCAAAAAGGATCCATATAAATTTATAAAATCATAAATTTATTACAAAGCCACATCTCAATCTCAAGAAATCCGCATAAAAATGCTTGATCCCTAGACACTTTTGATGTGTGTATATTATTTCTTGCTATTTTTGAATTGTTCATGTATTCTATGATTTTAGTCTCACCTGTTTTAATTTTCTATCAATTTTCAACTAATTTTATAAACCACTTACCACATATAACTTTTTTTTTTTACTCGAACATCTGCCAGACAAAACATAAAGACTACTATTTCATGGCACCAACTTCAAAATGTTTAATTTGTTTTTTTTATTCTAGATATGTTATTTTTTGCTTTACAGTTGCTGTGTATTTTTTTGAGTCGGTAATATTTTTTTGTAAAAAGTATTTTATCTTGTACTTAATTTGTTTTCTTCTAATTCTAATTTTAAGAGCCTAGTGGACAATCCTGTGCTGACAATAAGTACACACATGATGACTTGCAGGGCAACAGCAAAAGCCATGGAAAATAAACTTAAATTAGCGCTACTTGAATTGAAAAGTAATACTATTATTTAAAGCCGGATCAAAGAATGACCCTAGTAGTTTTAGACCAATATCCATCTTGCCAGCTATTAGTAAAATTTTTGAAAAGGCCATACTTATGCAGTTAGAATCACACTTTAATTTTAATAATCTACTGCATCACGATCAATATGGTTTCACAAAGGGTCGCTCTGGTGGTTGATGCAGGTACTAAGCTACTAAAAACACAGGCTGCCATTGGTGTGTTCTATGATCTCTCGAAAGCTTTTAATTGTGTGGCGCATAGGACACTTCTGTTGAAACTTAGACATTATAGTATTAAAGGTACACCGCTAGATCTACTTACCTCTTACCTGAGTGAAAAAAATCAACATGTTGATTTAGGCGGAGTAAGGTCCTCTGGATCACCAATTAGTATGGGCGTGCCTTAGGGATCAATACTCGGTCCCTTCTTATTTTTTGTATATACGAGTATTAATGACTAGCTGTCCCGCCCAACTTCATCTGCGTAAATTTTCCCCGTTTTTACAACATTTATCATTGCTGCTCCGCTTCTATTGGTCGTAGCGTGATGTTATTTAGCCTATAGACTTCCTTGGTAAATGGGCTATCCAACATTGAAATTCGGTTCAGTAGTTCCTGAGATTACCGCGTTCAAACAAACAAACAAACTCTTCAGCTTTATAATATTAGTACCTATAGATTTACCATTTTATATTAATA
Source organism: Herminia tarsipennalis (assembly GCA_945859575.2). Lineage (NCBI taxonomy): Eukaryota > Metazoa > Arthropoda > Insecta > Lepidoptera > Erebidae > Herminia > Herminia tarsipennalis. The sequence continues at coordinate 40,566,954 of OX243830.2, forward strand.
ACTTTTGTGACATCATTCTGTTTACTGATGACACTTATCTAATTTGTAAAATTAATCATAAAATAGAAAACTTTAAGAAAATAAATAGAATACTTGCACTAGTTCAAGATTGGTTTACAACGAACAACCTACTTCTAAATCCCAAAAAAAAAAACAAAATGTATTAAGTTTAGTTTACCAAATGTAAAAAGTACTACTACGAGTATAATTTTAAATAATGAGGTGATTAGCTTTGTCGACTCAACAGTTTTTTTTGGGAATTACATTAGACAGTAGGTTACAGTGGGGCAACCAAATATAATGTCTCGAAGGAAAACACAGTTCGGCAGCGACGGCGTTCGAAACACAATGCTGTCAGCAAAGTTAGACACCTTAAGAATGTAGTGACAGCTCGACTAGTATATTTTGGATTATTTCCAAAAATATTCACTCAATCAAAAAAACCTCAAAATGTTTTTGAAAGACCTGTCGAATAATATGCCACACGTTGATATTTGCTGAAAAAAAAAATCAGCTTCTATCACATGTATGGAGTGCCGCCCCTAAAATATTTATTATTATTATTTAGCTATTAAAATAAGTAGCGGCTACTACAAGACACCTTTTCACCAAATTTCATCAAGATTCATTCAGTAGTCTTTCAGTAAAATGCTTGTGACAGACGAACGGACAGACTGACAGACGAACATGACGAAACTATAAGGGTTCCGTTTTTGCCATTTTGGCTACGGAACCTAATAAAAATGATTTATTCACTTAGAAAGCAAAATACTACACTTGTGAAAAGTCGATTCTACATTTACTTGTAATGCCTGTTCGCAAACAATGGGTAAAGCCCGAGAAAAGAAAAAAAAACTCGTGGCCACTCTTTTTTTTGCTCCAAATTGCTCCGGAACCGACTACTCATTGGCCTGTTGACCTCGTTCTGCTGTCTACTTTAGACTGCTACTGCCTTCTCGACTTTCAGCTTTAAACTAGATTGCGGAAAGCGCCTAATAAAAGTTTTATCATCAATTTTGCCTTTTTCGCAAAATTTGACAATTCGTAGAAAAAAGACACAATATTTTTACTTTTATAGAACTTCGTTGTATAGTCTACATGGTTTCGCAATTCTATTTTTGGTGAATTTAATAATACTTTCAAAGCTTTCATGACTTCTTTTATGACTGATTTATAAAAATACTAGCTGTGCCCCGCGTTTACACCCGTGGCTTATTAGCCTATGTGTTAATCCAGAGTGTCAGCTAACTCCATACCGATTTTTTTTTAAATCGCTCCAGCCGTTTAAACGTGAAGAAGTAACAAACATACACACTCACATACTTTCGCCTTTATAATATTAGTGTGATAGCGCTGATCCAGCCAAATACGCCGCTGTAAATAGGTTTTTCTCCTCATACGTTGTGATTTTATTAATCACACAACTAATCTTAAATTGGTCAATAAAATCGCACACGGACTCCGACAAATCCGTAAATTCGCTTATTTTCTATATTTCTCTTTTATGAATTAAAAAATAATACACTTAGCTTTGAATGATTCCCACGTAGAAACTAAACACTCAGATGCAGAGCTGGTTGCAGGTTCGTAAATCAGGATCGTATTTCCTTGGTGAGAAATTAAACAATAAGTTGAAATAGATGTTTTTGAATATACAGATTTCTAACTTACAAAGAATAATTATACAGTAATTATTTAACACGACTTTTTAGGCCATCGGCTCTGACGGTTCTCCCTTCCAATTGTTTTTCTTCTACCTTTATTCAAATTCCGAATTAGTCTTTAAGAATGTATACTTAAATAAATGCAATAAGTTTACAATTCTCATTGAGGTTTCATGTGAGATGTTCGATCCATCGACACATCTACCACAGTACTGAAGCCTTTTCGAAACCCAGCATGATCCGGGGGCTGTAACTCGTCAAGTTTTCTAGCGAGGCGGTTGGTGATTACTCTCCCTGACCTCGCCCTGGTTGACATCCGGGATGTCCTCGGTATAGTGGCGCGTGAGTGGCGCTCTGTTGTCATCGATATTTTCTCATACGCAGATGACACAGCACTGTTCTTTTTTTCTAAAAATTGGCAGGATATGTATCGTCTGGCTCAAAAAGGATACGATGTGGTCTGTAGGTGGCTTGCTGAAAATCTTCTCACATTAAATGTAATGAAGACCAAAATCGAAAATTTTACCATTAGCTCCCCAATCCATGTAGATAGCTCGCTAAGAATAACCACCAATGTACCTACCTCTACAAGCACTATCCATTACTTGGAAAATGTAAATTGCATTAGATACCTGGGAGTGATCATCATCATCATATCAACCCATATGATGGCCCACTGCTGGGCACGGGTCTCCCCAGTAGAACCTACAAGTATGTAGATCCTGGGGGTAATTGCCATAATCGCCACGCTTGGCGAGCGGGTTGGCGATCGCAGTAAGGCTTTAAATACGCAAAGGACGCTGCAGCCCGTCCTCTGGGGTGAAATCCCTTAGTCGCCTTGACGACACCCACGGGTAGAGATGGGGTGGTACTATTCTTAAGCCGGCACCACACGGCATAGCCGGCACCACACGGCATGATCTGGGAGTGATCATTGACAGTAAATTAACTTTTAAGGACGAGAAGTAATCAATGTGTGATTACTTATCAAGTAGAGTACGTAAACTCATTTATGTCTTTATAGAATTCAGACAGCTGACGCTCACGTCCTAAAAATGGTATACCAAGCACTGTGTCAGTCTATCCTAGGCTATTGTATTACTACATGGGGTGGTGCTGCAAAAACCCACTTAATACAGATTTTGGGCAATTATTCGTTAGGGCTGTGGTTCTCAAACAACATTCCTCAACTGAATATACGAGAGAAATCGTTCGTCGCAATCATCTAGTTGCTTTATCCACACAAATTAAAACATCATTTAGCAGATTTTTTGTATTTTTAGGACCTTATTTATATAAAAAGTTGCATAAAGTTGTCCACATTCATAACATAAATACACATAAATGCAATAGCGCTGTAACGGAATGGCTACTTAAACGATCCTATTCAGAGACCGAGGAGCTTTTGGTAGTTTTAAAGTAACATTTGATGCTCTATATATATAGTACACACGCGCGCGCACACACACACACACACACACACACACACACACACACACACACACACACACACAGAGAGAGAGAGAGAGAGAGAGAGAGAGAGAGAGAGAGAGACATACACACACACACTTAATTGTAACACTTTGTTTGTTTTCTTGCTGTACCCAAACGTTTAGTCTATAGCTATTGTAATTGTATTTCTGTGTTCTGATTGGAGGCCTGATGACCTGTGATAATTTTATACCTACGTCAGGCACCAGCGATCCATAACTGAAATTTGTTCACTATAGCTGTAAAATTTTTGTTATTATATCGGTATTATCGGTTTTGATGAGAAATAAACGATTATTATTTTTATTATTATCGACGCTAAGTCCCGCAGGTTTAGCCATCCGTGATGCATACAGGTGTCCATAAAAACTATTGATATCCTCAAATATCTTCAACCTTGAGGTGACGTGCGGTGCAAAAACTTTAGTTCCTCTATGTCGCTCGGTCGCAGTCTCATTGATGCGAGTGTTGTACCGTCGGAGGTCACGTCGCGCCGGCCTTCTGATTTTTAAGCTTATGGCTCTCATGTTCATGTCTATGGGGCTTCTTCTTAAAGAAGGAATTCATTTAAAAAAGCCCCTGCGACTCTAGAATGTTAACGTGCATTTGGCACCTGTGGTTTCTGCACCCCACACCGTTAGGTCCGATTTTCGCTGCGTTCTTGTACTTTAGCACCACATAACAACGTTGTTGTAGGCTTTGTTGGTACCATGTAATGCCTTGGCTATGTCTTGGCACATGGTTTCGGCATATATTTGTACCTGTATTACCTTCAGAGAATTTCTGTTGGTGATCTTTATTACTAGGGCTCGATACACTACCAATTTCCACAAGGCTGCTAATGAGATTTTTGTTGACCAGGAAACTGACACTACCGTGGGAGGGCCGATCATCTTCTCGCCAAGTAGAAAAGGTCGCCTCAAGTGTTAGTGCGTCTTCTCCTTGTCTGCGGATCTCTGATAGTCCCAGTACCTACATGCGAGTTTATGCGACCTAGTTCTACCTTGAGTTCGGTGAGATGCTGATCCAGCCGTAGAGTACGTCGCGAGGGTCAAGTTTTTATGGTGCCTGCCGTAGTCCGGAGATTCGTAGCACCTCCTATCCCGCCATCACTGCGACCGCTACCTTGGCCGGGAATAGCGAAGCTACCGGGAACTGGGGTCGTCTTTTGTGGTGTGGCTCCATTAAGAGGTTTTGGCCTACTATACCACAGTTGGTATAAGGTTTAATTTCAAGTTTGTCATCTACGGGCACTTGGCACTTGTTTGCACCTATTCGATTTTTCCCTTTGTCGCCCCTTACGACACCCTCAGGAGCAAAGGGGGTGGTGACCCTTGTATTCTTAATGTCCGTCACCACACTGATACTATAGAATGGAATACTTGTCAATTCAATTATATAATTTAGTTCCATCATAAGCCACACGTAGCGCGCTAACAGAAATTAGATTAGCGCGTATTTAACCAAGTACTTACACTTAGTTATCTCCAAAATGAGGGCGCTCATATAATGTCGGCAAACACAAATATGACTCCAAGTAGTATTTTCCTCATTTTATGAGAGGGCAACCGCGCGTTATCGCTCGTCGTCGACGCGCCCGCCGCCGCCGCCGCGGCGCTATCGCGATGATTGCGTGATAATGGCCGATGATCTAAGAAGGACAGTGTTTACCCTCCACTCGACCTAATGTTTGTGCACCTGCATATGCCCTGTATCAAGTGTACATTCCGCCGTATGTAAGAGGGTCCACTGTGTGACACTATACTGATATTATAAAGCTGAAGAGTTTGTTTGTTTGTTTGAACGCGGTAATCTTTGGAATTACTGATACGAATTGTTTTTTTTTCCAATAGGAGCGAAGCAGCAATGAGAAAAATTGCAAAAACGGGGGAAATTTACGCAGACGAATTTGCGCGGGGCAGCTAGTAAAGTAATAAAAATAATTTATCCCTACTAACAATTTCTACCTATCAAACGTCGTTTTATTTTTAATACTGGCAACATAAAACACTCATCCGCCATTACCATAACCTAAGACTCAAAAATAATAATCTTTAAAACCAAAATCTTTCCCCCAAGTTTTATCAAAAAATGAAAACATTTACAGATTTCAAAAAAATATTTGTTTAATTTTATCGTTTCACAACTTTCTGTCCGCTAGAGGCCGTATTATTTGGTACCTACATGTCCTTTTACACTTTAGCTGCAACATCATAAAAGTGTTATTGCGGATATTTAAACATAATCGATATCTGACTTTGATTGACTGCCTCTGTGGCGCGGTGGGAGTGTATTCGACTGCTACGCAAGAGGTCGTGGGTTCGATCCCCACCCAGGATAAAACTTTGTGTGATGAACACGATGGTTTATTCTGTGTCTGGGTGTTATTTATCTATAATATGCATGTATTTAGAAATATATAAGTATGTTTATCAGTTGTCTGGTTTCCATAGTACAAGCTCTGCTTAGTTTGGGATCAGACAGCGCTGTGTGAGTTGTCCCAAGATATTATTATATTATTATTATTATCTAATCGACGATTGCAGCGCCGGCACCGCTCACCATGACCACACATGACCGCTCCTCGCCCACATACACACTAATCATAGCGTCACCGTCTCGTACAGTACAACCATTTCTTATGTATATTTTTCTAAGTTTCCGAATTACTACTGAAATGTATTTTAACAATTTTTTTTTGGTTCTTAAGTGTGTCCATGCTAACTTGATAAGGTCACCCAGACGGCTCGCACCGTGAGCTCGCAGCCACGTCGCCTGACACCCACGGGCGCGGCGCGACAGCCTCTCACATTTCGTGTTTCTCTCGTTATTGCCCAATGTCATCGATTCAGTACACCACAAAAGCGCTAAGGTTAGTTTTTACTGCGTAATGGTATTGGTCGTAATGTCAAAGCGATAATAAATCTGAGATTGAATATTGAACGAATTACCTAAATCCCTCCTTAGTCTCATGCAAAGTCGCATTGTATAACTGAAGTAAACCCTTTTTAAGAATACGCCATCGGTAGGTATCAAGACCTTGACCCCTTGACCTTGACCTTGACATGAAATGCCAAATACGAGCAGAATCTAACGTAGATTTTGCTCGATCTTGGTGCTGATCATAACTAATTAACTTCTCTATTTACACAATTATTCAGATTTATTAATTATACAGTTTGGCCTGGTGACACATACCGATGATCGTGTCAACTTTACTCTGTACTTGTCAAAATTGTACCGCTAGCAACAAAAACTCCCAAGTCGGGTAAAGTACGTATGTGTATTATGGTAATGGAATGGACATAATATTTATTTTCTTTGAACTATGTAGGTACCTACCTAACATTTTTCTTTATTATAATATTATTAGTATTCTTTATTATTCAATAAACACGAAAAAGAAATAAATAAATAGGCAAAATATAAGAATATTCTACACTTTAGTGGCCTTTCAGTCAGACGTAATATTTTTTTACCTAAAACATAATATATAGTAAAATACAGTGCTTAAAAATAGTTCATTATAGTAGGTAGGTACTTCTGTGTAATACCACAGATAATATAATATTAAACTAGTAGTAATACTAAAAACACCTTTTTACGAATCATTTTATCGCTGACCTTACGTTACACAATGAAGTTGCAACCGTATTGCGAAACAAAATATCATCAAGACAGTTATCAACTCATTTGAAACGCATAGTACATATTATAATCCTAATCAAGTAAATATTAGTCACATTATGACTTGTCGCTGCGCACCGACGGACGCTCCAAATGTCGCGCCTCCGCGAGTCACGGCGCACCGCACCACGTTGCTCAATGCACCGCGCGCCGCTTTCCGAGGGCTTAATACCCATTCGTCCCTCTCCTTTCGTGAAATAGCACTGGCTACCTCACTATATCTATGTAAATATAAAAATGAATGCCTATTTCCCTTGGTTACAAGATAATTGGAGTACAACTTCACCAATTTCATTCATAGTTTTTTTTTTAGTTTTCTATAACTCTGTAGAAGGTTCTTACGGAAACAAAGAAAATAACGGAAGAAACGGAACGGTACGAGGTTAAAAACCACAAAATATATGACTATGTTCATATAAATAAAGCTCAATTGGTTAAAGACTCTACCTATTCGTAACGTCGTCGTCGGACGAACACATTCAATTGCTGGCTACTGATCATTCACAATTAGTGCAAGATTCTATGAACTTGCTGATGAACAAACCTTAAAGCTCAGGATTAACTGATGTCTTGCTTTGAGAATCGAGTCATGAATTAAGAGAACATTTATTTTGGTGCACGAGATAAGTAGTGTCGTGTACTAAACCATGACAGGAGGCCTACTCTAATTCTATAAAAACGAAGTTTCTATCAAAAATGAGGTAGTGACATACAGAGCCGGAAACATTATTTCAATCGACTCGTGTCTGAAAATCGTCTATGGGTTCGAGCTTCTTGTGCTTATCCAAAAATTCATTAGAATAGTCCCCGTAAAGTTAAGAAATTCAATAAAACGAAAATTCATGAATTTCGTTTCAAAGAAAAAGAGTAGGCCTACAGAGTTACATTCAGTTATCAACTTCGACCGAAATATCATCTCCTCGTATTTACAATACAACGGAACAACAGGACGTTAATTAAAGTTTGATTACTCGGCGCCATACTATCAGACATTAGTACATTCCTGTGCGCTTGCATCATCACTTGGTGTATTTTATTTATTGATTCGGTCGCAACCTGATACTGGACTATTAAGACAGTCGTGTCGTGGGTAGTGTGTGACGTTCTCGGCTCCGAGCTCCTGTCGAAAATTACACATTACAGTACATTATCCAGCGGGCACTGGATGATGTACATTAGCGCATTGCGCCCACGTCTGATGTACCTAAATGTTGAGCTACTTTCTTTAAATCTCGATAGACAAACGATTTTTTTTTCTAATCAATTAGTAACCCTCTTTTCGGTTTATTTCACTCCACTTATGTTTTTTTTACTCCAGTCATTTTGTTATCCAACGCCAAAACGAGATTATTTACTGTCATGGCCACCTTTATTCCTATAAACTAATTTATATCAAACCTGAATACTCATTTTTAGGGTTCCGTGACCAAAATGGCAAAACGGAACCCTTATAGTATCGCCATCTTCGTCCGTCCGTCCACAACTCAGCTCAGAGACTGTTAGTGCTAGAAGGTAATTTTGCATGGATACACATATTACTTACGCCAACAAAGTGAAAGAAAATAAAAACTTTTTAACAAAAAATTACCGACTTCAAAAGTAATAGATACCTACAAGGCAACTAAAAAGCAAAAAATAATACACCTAGAATTACAAAAACAAATTAAACATTTTGAAGTTGGTGACAAACATAAAGACTACTATATCTTTGTTTTATTCGGCACCAACTTCAAAATGTTTATGCTTTTATTGCTTTTTAGTTGCCTTGTATTTATTTTTGAAGTCGGTAATATTTTTTTGTAAAAAAGTTTTTTTTTTACTTTTTAGTGGGTTGGTTTGTAATTCACTTAAGTTACAATAGGCTTATGTCAACTGCAGAAATCCTTTTACAAAATATTGCTTTCCCCGATGCAGGGCCGTTATATACCTAGAATAACAAAAACAAAATAAACATTTTGATGTTGGTGCCGAATAAACATAAAGACTACTATTTCATGGCACCAACTTCAAAATGTGTAGACCTGGAAGCACATCTTGGGATTTGTGCACTGTATGAAAAATTTCAAGCCTCGTTCGCCTTTAAAAAACAGGGCCTGGGGACATTTAAGGTAGCGCACTAAGAATTTGGATAACTGACTTGCATCCAAATCACTGCCGCTTTGATTATTGTTTTTTTTTATTTTGTTCTTTGATCTGCAATCAGTGTCATACTATAAGCAGATGTGTTGAGGGACTGTACTCGTAGATTACGTCGAGTGTGCCTTCCAGTGAAAACATATACTCTGAAAATTAATAACTGCATTAACCTATCGTGTTCAGGACCAAAATTTCTTTCCTCTTTAGTCGTTTAGTGTAACTCTTTCAGGTTAGTTCAGCTGCAAGTGCGTTAGGATGGTTTTTCAGACGATTTTGGTACATTTTAGATATAATTGCATTTTCTTCTTTAACTGTGTTTGTTTTAAGATTGTGATGAATTTCACTGTTTGTGATGAGCCATGGTACTTGGGATTACGATCTTAGAATGCTATTCTGCACACGTTGCAATATTAAGATGTTGGAATCGCTGACCCCACAGCTGTATCCAATACACCCAGATCGGTTTCCAGATAGCCTTATAAATAAGGAGCTTGTTGTCCATGGAGAGTTTGCTGTTTTATCCGGTCAACCAGTATAGATCTTTATACTGCATGTTTAACGGTTCTCTTTTAGTTCTTATATGGTGTCTCCATGTCAATCCTTGACCTTTTTGTAGAGCTTCTGTGGTTTTAAGTGGATCTGTGTTACTCGTCAAAATTGCTTTGTCATCTGCAAATGTGGCTATGGTGACTTTATTTATTTGTAGCATATATAGGACAGAACAGGGCCTAATGCTGATCCAAGCGGGACCCCCGCTTTTATTTCTTAGAAGGCGGATGCAGCTCCAGCTTCCTTTACTTGAAATATATTTGATGCATCTATTCTACCGTTGATGGTTGTTCACGGAAATCAATTTGGTGGTCCGGTATGCCACTGTTTTTTGTCAAAAGGGCTGCAACCTTTTAAGTAGCATATTCTCGAATAATTTAGAGATAATCGGCAGCAGGTTTTCCCGGCTTTCTTATCATCAGTATATGCGATACTTTCCATAATCTTGGAAAATGTTGTACTCTAAAAAATCCGGTGGATACAATGGTGAGGAATAGTATAGCTTTTTTAGGGAGTTCATCAATATTTCCTAAGTTACTAGGTCTAATCCTGGTACTTTACATTTTATTTCTCGTCTTGTTCTACAAATCTTGAGTAAAAACCATCGAAAGGGGAGCAGCAAAGATATCAGCCTTCTCTTGTGGTGTTTGGGCTCAGCTACTAATATTAGTGTTTTCTATAAGTGGCTTTAGTTCTCGAGGCCTATTATATGTATTTGTGAATTAGAACAATGGTTAATTTGTGGAGGTAGTAGTAGTGAGGAAATCTAGCTTTGACTCCAGTGCAGAATTGTGCCATTCTTGAATACTTTTCTTCAACTTCAAGGCATGAATTACAAGCATTGAGAGCCATTCTATCAACTCTAAGTCTACTGCAATGCCAGACTCAGCATAGTCTTCGTTTCTCTAGGAGTTAATGCCTTTTTTTCTTTTGGGAAATCCGAAGTTCTTACTTTGTGCTTCTCAGTAGGTGTTCAGCCAGCAAGCTTGTTCAATGAGAGTAGTGATATATTTTATGGCGTTTTCTTAATCTTCTCATCTATGTATTCCCGAAGGCATTGCCATTCTATAAGCCGATTAGTTATTTCTTCGGGCTCATCATACTCTGAAGGTAATGCACTGATTATAAGTAATAACGTATGGTCGGAGGTACTGTCGAAACATGAGGTGGCTTTGAGGTATTCTTTGGATATTCCTTTAACAATAAAAAAAGTCTAGCAGATCTGGTATTTTGTTCTTATTTATCTGTAGGCCAATATGTTGGCTTACAAGTAGAAACTGTAATTAAGTTTTTTTTTTTATTATTAGTTATTATTTTTTACAATCTTATTCTATTACATAAATCCTCGCCCAACGTAACCGTTTAACGGCGAGATATGCTCCTAAAACAATCAATACAATACTACACTACACGATACAATATAAATACATAAATTACAAAACACAAACTATAATACAATATATATATTTGACTGCCTCTGTGGCGCAGTGGGAGTGTGTCCGACTGCTACGCAAGAGGTCGTGGGTTCGATTCCCACACGGGACACTACTTTGTGTGATCCACAAATTGTTGTTCCGGGTCTGGGTGTACTTTGTGTCCGTGACTTGTATGTTTGTAAAGTCCCCCGCGACACAGGGCTTGTACCCTACTGCGGGAGTCGTCTTTTTAAAAAAAATAAATAAAAACAAAAAATAAAAAAAAAAAATATAACATTTAAATATCTTTTAACAATGCATCCCTCAACCCTTTCTTCAATACACCATAATATGTTACTTTAGGGTTCTGTCTTAGAATATCTAGTCTGTTAAATACCTTTGGTATAATATAATTATTTGTCCTTTCGCCATAGTAATTTTCGGCATAATAAATCTATTTTCCGTAACACGTCTTGTATTGTATTTATTGTTGACGGCATGTTTATACTCGTCACTGTAATAATTTTCCAGGCCAATCAAGTATTCAACTTTTTTATCTACTGGCAATATTTTGCATAGAGGAAATTATTGATTGTTACTACATATATTTTTTTCTGTATTGCTCACTAAGTATTTGATCAGCCTAATTTGTAAGTTTTTAACATCTTTATGGTAAGTTGCAAATGTTCGTCCATACACAATTAATCCATAGTTAATCAGTAAGTCGGCAAGGGCATAGTAGATAATTCTCATGGTACCTTTATTCAGTAGTGTTTAGATGATAAAACTTTTCTAACACTGATCTTAACCTATTACAAACGTCAGAAACATGCAATACCCAACTAAAGTTTTTATCAATCCTTAGGCCTAAGTATTTAAAATTGTCTTCATACTGAATCCTAGTACAGTCACAATTACATTTGTTTCTATGTGAACAATCATATGTGTGTCCTATTATGGTAAGGTGTTGTGTGTTGCCATGTCTATGTGTTTTGCGTTTTGGTTGTAAGGAGAGTGAATATGCATGCATTTTGTTTTATTAAAATTGAGAATGATCCCATTGTCCCATTTCGAGATATTTTCATAGTCTGTCTGTATATTCTCCTGAACCTGTGTCATATCTTTCGAGGCATAGACCAGACACACATCATCCGCGTACATATAAACCTGACATTCGGAAATAATATTTGCTACACTGTTAACATGCATTACATATCCTACTGGCCCGAACACTGAGCCAGTCGGCACGCCCGAGTTTACCACCGCGTCCTCACCGGTCACTCCACCAATAACAGTACGTATCTTTCTATTAGTTAGGGAATTTTGGAACCAGTTATTGGTGGGGTCGCGTATGCCACACTCATCCATCGCCTGCAGTAATATGCCATGATCCAGTGTGTCAAAAGCTTTTTTATAGTCAATAAATAGTGCTATCAACTGTTTCCCAGAGTCTAGATTATGATTCACATAATCCGCAAAGCTCGTCAGGGCAGAAATTGTGCTCCTTCCTTTTCTAAATCCATGCTGATAGTCTGATAGTATGCTATGCGATTCCAAGAATTGATTAATTTGTCCAACTACTACTTTTTCGACTATCTTGTCTATTACAGATAATATTGCGATAGGTCTGTAGTTAACATATTCTAAGTGGCTACCGGATATATAGATTGGGCGTATTATAGCCTCTATAAGTTGGTCGGGATATTTACCTGTTGATAGACACATATTTATAAAGTTTGATATTATAGGGCTTATTTGTTTACGTACAAACTTAATATCTTTTGCTCGTATTCCGTCCGAGCCGGGTGATTTTTCATTCGATATCGTGTTAATGATTTTTTCTATGTCTAATGAACTTACTTTAATAAATCTAAAACTAACTTGACATGGACGCACATATTTATCCCTGCTAAAAAAAATAATATTACCTTTATGTTTACATACATACATACATACATATCAACCCATATGATGGCCCACTGCTGGGCACGGGTCTCCCCAGTAGAACCTACTAATCCTGGGGGTAATTGCCATAATCGCCACGCTTGGCGAGCGGGTTGGCGATCGCAGTAAGGCTTTAAATACGCAGAGGACGCTGCAGCCCGTCCTCCGGGGTGAAATCCCTTAGTCGCCTTGACGACACCCACGGGAAGAGATGGGGTGGTACTATTCTTAAGCCGGCACCACACGGCCTTTATGTTTAATGACTTGTATTTCTTTAGTAAATGTTTGTGTGAATTTGGTGCATATATTACTGATAGTGTCCACTTTCCCTAAATGCCTAGCAATAACACTATCTAAACTAACTTTATGCTGGCCCAGCCAGGAGTTTATATTTGCCCAATTTTTTCTAAAATCCCCATTACATATAATTATTTTACCCAGCTTTTTATGGACTGGAAGGTCAAATATGTGTACAGATGGTGGAGAAAAGTCAGTGCAAAGCCGAAGCGAGTCGCTAGTTTATTATAGTTACGGCAACTGCAATTCATCTTGGTGAATGTAAATAACTTGGTCTAGCTACAATTTGCTTTTCATTTTTTTTTATATTTTTGCATTGTGTATGGCTTACGTTGCCATTTCAAGAAAATAACTAAAATAACGCCTTTTGTCAGTTACTGCATTCTTCGTTATGACAGCCGAGCAGGCTATTGCCATCCTCGTCTAACGAATGTTGTAGAGCGATAAGTCTTTCTCACTCTAAACAAACTTTAATCGCTGGCAACTCCGACTGCGGGCACTTTTGCATAGGCAGATATAGTTTATCATGTACAGAAAATAAATAGCTTTAATTTGATATATAAATGATGAAAATACGCCATGAACGTAATAACAAGAAAGAAGAAAATATATTTATTTTGGAATCAACACACGAGACAAGAGTAATAACAGGCAATATAAAAAGAAAAAATAAAATAAAATAAGTGCTATTAATATTTAAAACTATTCACATAAATAATAATTAAAAGATACAAATTATAATTACAAAATTAGCAATAAAATAAAAAGAATAAAATAACAAAAACATACAAATAATAATTAAAACTTCGGAAATTAATTGGGCGTCTCGTGGCTGCACCAAAATAGGAACCCAGTTCAGCTTATTGCCGGGCACATATTAGCGCCTGACGCTGGTTTTCAACTGGGTCCTAGTGTGTGTGTGGTGTGTGTGTGGGTGTGCAAAAATATTTTACTTTTAATAAATTAAATAAATACCATAAATAATTGTGTCTTCTTTGTCTCACTTGGCGCTGACGATCGGTGGTGTTGTGCGTACCAATATTACCTATGTACTGAATGCAGTGGATGCCATTGCCAACCTTTGAAGGAATAATATACCATACCTCGAGGTTGTAACAAAGTAAGTGCAAAATTATAAAAGTTTTTGATCGTCAAGAAGTATTTTTTTAAATTGAAATTTAAATTGATTTTTTTTGTTTATGATCCTTAACGGAGGTGGTATATTATTCCAACAACGTGTGGTGGCATATTTAAAACATCCCCTAAACGCAGTCGTTCTATACTGAGGTATCGACAGTGGATTCGATATGGAGCGGTTTGGGTAATTATAGGATTCGTGTCTCCACCTCAGCTTTTCGAATAGGTACGTTGGTTTTTTCGTCCTAATCGTTTCAAAGAGAAGAGTAGCCAAGTGCAATGTTCTCCTAGCTGTCATTTTGAGAACATCGTTTTGGTTGAGAAACGGGGTTACATGGTTTTGTCGGGCTATACTGAAACAAAAACGAGCACAGGCATTTTGCACGCGCTGGATCAAGCGCCCCGTTCTGGATTGCAAACATGGACCATATACAGTGTCAACGTAATTCAGCTTTGATAAAACATGGCTATCAACCAACCTCTTTCTCATATCAACGCTAAGATATTGACGCAATCTGTAAAGAACTTTTAACCTGTAAAAACAGTTTTTTACAACACTATTTAGGTATATGTCCTTCGAAACGTAACTCTGGATCAAAGCTAAGTCCTAAATTGCTAGCAACTTCCACCCTTTCTATATTATTCACTTTTATTTTTATCTCAGGGTTAGCGAGTATGGTTTTGTTTATTTGACCTTTACTGCCCATGACGATAAATTTAGATTTTTGGCCATTTAAAACTAAGGAGTTTGACTCAGACCAATCTGTCACTCTTTGCTGATCTGCGTTCACTCTATCCACGGCAGATGACGTGTCGCGGGGGTCGAAAGAATGAAAGAGCTGTATATCGTCTGCGTACATGTGATACGTATAACGTAACAAAATATTACTTGCTTACACCTGGCTGCGAAGGGGTTGCGGCCAAAGTCGCCTATCGCTTTTTAAGTTCTCTACATCTAATTCTATAAAGTAGAGTGTATTTCATTGTAATAACAAGTGAGATTTTTTTTTTCCAGTAAGTCGATTAATATTAATTTAATTATAAATACTTGTGGGATAAATCTGATAGGCATACTGGCCAAAATATATTGCCCCTTTTATGATTGTATATAAAAACATGATTTTATTACAATACTCAATGAACGATGCGAATCTGCAGCCGTACCTCAGTCTAATAAGCTGACGATATCCACTTTCAAATTTTAACATTGTATTGATAGACAATTGACGTAATTCGTTTGTTTATGATTCTGGAAGCCCAACGCGAACGTGCTAAATTTGGATTTACTCGAACGTAGTGGGGACCTATTTGATTTTGAAGATTATTAAATGGTGCGAAGGAAAAGGGTTTAGGATGTGTATATGCTTTCAATAGTGAAAAAAATTAATAGACTTTAGCATGGAACAGGGATGTTAAGTGAAACCAAAAGAAGCTTCTATTTAAAAGACCTACGATTCAGATAAGCCGCAAGCTTGTCGCGGTTTCTTGAAAAGTCATGTTAAGAAAATCCTTCTACTTAATCGTTTGAATATTAATATCAGTGTGTCTAGGATATTAAGCTGAACCATCTGTTTGATAATCTTGCCTTTGGCGCTCGAGTCTCTATTGATCATATTTTTTACTAGACGCGCGTCACTATATAAAGAGCTAGTATTTAGCAGAGGTACTCAACAGGGTACGACTCCTTATGTTAATCTGCCGCGCTTCAATTAATCCAAAAATCTTTTATTGGGCTCCCCTACTTTTAACTCCAACCCAATTTTTTAGGTCGTCGTCGTAGTTTAGTAGAAATGTTTTGAGACATACAGACGTGCCGTCTTGGTAGACGAGTCTCATCCATTTGATGCACGTGCCCCAGCCAATACAATCTCCACTGTTTAAGGATTCTGACAGTGCTGGAAAGCTGTGCACTTTGCAACACTCTCTCATCTAATACCCTATGTCGCTAAGTGATGTGATTATTATGCTGCGAAGTCTCTCTCAAGAGTCAAGAGAAGTCTCTATTATGTCTCCTTTCTTGCTTGGCGTACGATCTTTGCATTGATCGTTATAGCTGCATTATCTAGCCGACTTCCGATTTCCGAGTTCAGTGATTACCCGACTTCAAAAATGAAGATGTTCTTTTTACTAACCGACTTTAAATAAAAGAAGGAGGTTCGTTGTTTATCTGTATGTTTTTATTTATGTAAGCATGTTCACCGATTACACGGAGACGGCTGGATCGATTTGAAAAAATATTTTTGTGCTTGAAAGGCTTTAGTCCCATTGCCATAAGATCAGAATATGATAATGGGATCCTAGAGAAATTAAGGAAATTCTTCCTTCCTTCCTTCTTCTTTTTACAAAAACATATCAAAAAATCCCGCCTTAAAAAAATCATTAATTCAAAAAAATCATAAAAAAAAAATATATATTTTTATAATATAATATATCCAAGAAGTTTTAGCAAAAAGCTTAGATAGCTGACTCTACGAAATATTCAGTGGTTACCCAAAGATTGCGTATAAACATCGAACTGTGCTCTTGTACCTGCTTAGCTATAGATACAAATACGAATTTGATTTATAGGCCGAGCTATACGAATGCAACCTCGCCGATGCGAGTAATTTGCCTTTCACAAAAGTGCACGAGGAGCCAGTCAGCCAGCCTACTCACGATATGAGAGCGGCCAGAAAGCAAGTTTATAGGGCACGCTGCGTGCGGAGAGAGCGCCGTCACCCCTCCCGCGGGCTCCCCCGCGGCCGCCCGCGCCCCGCGCCCTACACGCCGGGCCGCCAACCGGTCTTTCTACTGCTCACCGATGCAGTCCGGCCAGTCAGCCGTCGGCGGCGCAACGTAGAGTACGTGTTGCGACGCGGGTGCCCCCCCCCCCGCACACCTCACCTCGCGGTCGCGCGAGTCGCTCACACTGCGAGTGACCATCTGAGCATTAACTTGTGAAACAAATCACCGGGAGTACTGTGAGGAGCATCTGAATCCTGGGTTGTGCTGTGCTGTGTATTGTTGTGAAGCCGGTTCACCTCGTGAGCGAGGCCGGTTCCGTGTGCCGTGCCGCCAACAGTGTCTGTGTGCCGTTTGGGCTTAGTGCTTTCTAAACGAGTCCCAATCTACGGCAGTGTGCGTATTATATTAACTTCAGTGTGAATCTTTGCAACTCGATCAAAAGGTGAGCAGCCCACGCGAGTTCAGAAAACTTTTTAGGTGAAGTCTTAAAGCACCATTATCTCATGCTTCAACGCTAACATATCGACATAATGTATCAAACTAACCAAGTAGCTCATTTTCTGAGATGATCTTACAATTTAGATATCAATGTATTCTAACCTAACCTACGAAAAAATGTTCAATGGCGCAGTGCGTGTAAGCTCCATACACACAGATTTATGTGTAATTACATTGCGTAAGTAGATACGCGTTAACTTTATTATGACAAGAGCTAAGGCGAGGCCCCCAATGAACATGAGCCCGCCCCCATCAAATGTATAATAAACGATGCCCGGTGCAGGGTGGAGGCGCGCTTCAATAAAATGACCACGCTCTGTAGCTGGCTGCACTCTGGTAATGGCCAATACATATCACTCCAACTACTCACGTATTTAATTTTCGATATTATACATTGTCGCAAACAAGAACTGTGCTCTCAAAGTGACCACCTACTACTGATACTTAGTTACCCCAATATCTCCGCTAGAAACCTGCCGGCTCGACGTAACAACAGTCTCCCTAATTCCCAGAAGGAATGCATGTAGGTACACATCATGTGAGCAACACAATTCGAAGTCTGCGACCTAGATTAATCGTAGCTCTTCTGCTTCAAACGCTTGTTGTGCGTGTTACGTTACAAGTTCAATAGAAATAGAACATAATATATGAATAGGTTAACTGAAACGCCGTACAATGTCAAGTGGGCTACGCAGCTACTCGCTCTGGCCTCTGCTAGCAACCGACCCCGTTCAGTGAAGGAAAAACTTTACTTGAGACAGCAAACCTTAACCAAATAAATTTGTCTAAATGTCACTGAATTCTTGATAGTAGTCCCCGAAATGCCTTAAGTTTGGAATAGATACGGAGATATTGAAAAGCATACACATTCTCGTACATAGCGTCGACTCAACACCTGACAAAAAATCGAAAGGATAATAAAGGGAGATCCCTTACGACACCCGTGGGAACGGCAGGGATAAGGTGTCAGTTACCGGGTCACAGAGTACCCCGACATCATACCTAATTAAGCTTCGTAATAATCTGATGTTACAAAATATAAGGTCATACACGTAATGAAGACAAATCGATGGGGTGCTGATGTTAACAACGTTCACCAAATTATTGATTTTGCTTCCATTTGCGCTACATTTTTATTTAACAATCAAGAAAAGCAAATAATATATTGTTTTGGTTTTACGAAATAGAGACATTTGAAGTTTGAAGTTGCATACAAAACGTCCTCGTCAATGTATTCACTTTTATTTTCTTTCAATTCATTGTGTTAGAGTTTTATTTAGCATCTTCTCCGACCTCGATAGACATTTTATTCATCACTATGAATACATTTTTAAATAAATAAATTTGGTTTTAAGGAAAGTTTAGATGAATATTTTAATTCCAGTGTATTAAAATATTTTACAAAGTCACAAAACTTGCTTTACTTGCAGAATTTGTAACTACTCGCCGGTTTTTTTTTTTATAAATCAAAATACTACACTTGTTTTATGTTATTATTGGAGTCTACACCTAGGCAAATGCTACATATAATACCAAGTACGCAAAACGATAGATAAAACGAAAGAAAAGAACCAGGCAATAAAATATTACCCACAATTTAAGAAAAGAATTGTTTATTATTTAGTTCCAGACGTTTTGAAAATAATTATGATAATTTCACCAGTCTAATTATTCAAATATTCACGGCTATTAAAATCTGAGGTGCCTAGACCACAATTTTCAAACTTTGAAATCTCTGTCGACAATCTACCTACCATATACGATGGCTATCGAGAACCTCTCGTCAACATTTTTCTAATTCTCTCAACAGCGCGCATAATAGGCAATGAGATTGTTATTATGAATTCTAAATTGTTGTTCATTACATTTTTTATTTCGCCGAAATTGATGACAGCATACTATCAGTGACCTGGCCAATGCAGCCGTACAGCCGTACATGACTGGCGCTCGATGTGTCAAATATAATCAACAACGGGCACAAACGATGTGTAGGTAGTAATTAAATACAATTGGATCGGCCTAATTGCCAAACTACTGTTAAATGAGTTTTGTCTAAAGAGCAGATGACATGAGCTTCTCTAGGCCAAACTAGTGTTTAGAATTTGACACTGGCCCCAGCTGACGCCCGAACTGCTGCTCGCGCGACTGTTGCCTATGAGGTTTTTTGTTTTTATAGCGTTCGCTGCTACTCGACTTAGGCTTTGTATTGTACAATATTTTACAATATTGAGAATGGCACTAAATATACGTCAGGCAAGAATTATTGTTATTACCGAGTTGGGTTTATCCAATAACATCGCTGTTTAAATTCATTTTTTGTGAATATTTTATTCTCGTACATAATAAGACTAAAGAAATCATAATAATATAGCATGCTGTAACTAAAAAATCGGTAAATATGGAACCTTCCATGTAGAATCTCTCTTGACAGAACTGTTTAGTAACATAAAACGGTGAGAGGGTGGGCGACTTCACAATGGGGCCACTGCTCAACTATCTCATGCATAATTCGATCCTGTATAATATACTGTTCTCAACCTTCGGATGGTTCGTCCAAATACTAGTTGAACGCAAAAGAACCCATCAAGAATTAAGCCAAGAGACTTATTGGTGTAATGCGATTGGTTGACGCCAAACTTTAAACTTTAAAGTCTGGCGTCAAAATGAGAGATCCATGCTTTAAAGTTTAAAGCATAGATCCATGCTTTAAAGTTTAAAGCATAGATCTCTCATTGGCTGAGTCTATACATATCATATTCACTCGTAACTTAAAGATGTTCAGATTAGATATAATATATTATACTGATATATCTAATCTAGGCAAACCAAGGCGAAGGGTTTAAATTTTACCGAGGTAACTCGATATTAAAATATATAATTATATATCCTGCTGGAGACGAATCTTTGCGCCCACTTATAATATTAAATAACAACAATTCAATGGGAAACTGACTTACTCAAAAATGAAAGTAAGTGTCAAGTTTTTAATTAATGAAATAATTTTGATAGAAAGATAGACTGATCCTCTAAACGTTTCTCTTTTTTTTTAGTATGAAATCCTAAATATATACATTACAAAGGAAGATCAGAGGAAAAATATTGGCAGCTGTAATAGTGATCATAGTAAAGATTTAACTTTACACAGTCCTTATCCGTTTTCTATAACATTCGCATTATTATGATGTTATCTTTTCATACATGAACGTATAGATCTACTAAGGGAGGAATATATTATAGATAGAGGAAGCTAGCTTAGTTTAGTCCCTTCAGGACCTTCCTCTATCTGTAAAGCTAAGGCATAAGTAAAAGCCTTCCGTAGGTTTAGTTGTTGCTCACTCCTGAATGGCTAACCTATTTCTACCACAGATTAATCCCAGAGCTTTAAGCCACATCTGCTTTGCAATCAAAAAGCAAAAAGGTGAAAGGGGTTAAACAAAATATTTGAGAAATATAAAATAGTTCGAGATCCACAGACATATTGAAGGACGATCGACTTGTGTGGCGACGTGTTACTTCACAGCTCAATAATAACCACATTGTGTACCTGACAAACTTTGATTTCAACCCAGATTTTGCTATAAAACTGAAAAAGGTTCTGTAGAAACATCATTACTAAACCGATAAATTGCTAATCTGAATTTCGTAAAATTTGTGTTTTATAAAACTTTTTGACTTTTTGAAAATGAAATTTCATAGAAATTGACGGCAAACGTCGGCTTAAAACAGAACACCTACACACAACAGCGTTAGTAGAATACAGGCAAACGTACTGTGCCAATACCTATCTGGGACGACTCAGACATGCTTATCAGCAGATAATAATGTTTTCGGTAATACTATGATGCATATCTTTTTGTTTTTATTCGTAATACACTACGAATGTAGAACTCACTTGTTTATTTAAACATGCTATTATATAGTCATGCAGGAAAATACATTAGAAGTACTAGAACCAGCTAAAATCTCTGTCTCTCGTTCATCTTACAAGACTCAGGTTTATTAAAATGATATCTAGAAAAGACGCAGCACAACATAAAAAAAATTAATGATTTGTCTTAGAGGACGCTTTGCTTCGTTCGCTCGTTGCTATACGGTTTTTATATATTATTACCACAATATCAAAGTAACTATAACGATTCTCCTCCACAAAATATAAATTGAAGGAGAACACTCGTCTGTTGAGCATGCAAGCTCGTTATTGGGTAATAACGATGATTTCATAGCAATCAAAAACGGTGCAGGGGCTGCATCGTATATTGTCTCTACAATTAAAGCGTATTGTCGCAAACTACCGATAGTAAATAATATTGCCACTTATAAGGTTCCAGTTTTCGCCTGCGGATTCGCCCGCGTATTTGTTGGTTATCGCAATAAACCTATTTATCTACTCTCAAATTGTCTCCATACCAAATAAGATACTGACGCAGCAGCATATTAGGTCCCGTCACGCCGGTACCACTTTGTTTTCGTTTGGAGGGCTTCTGCTTCCTTTCAACCTTTATGAAGCCCTGTACATCCATTTGCCTTTTAGCAGGGGCTCTGGGTATGCTCTCTCTCTCTGGTCTTCATCTTCATTTCCCGTTTCTGTTGTACAATGGGGTGGCTGACCTTTTGGCTGATTCAAATGCACTTTTAATGTACCTAACATTAAGAGTGCGTTTGTTAAATATTTGCCAGTAGTTTGATTTTTATTTGTAGATTGAGTAATTATACTGTAGTGGTTTTAAGACCGTTTAGAAAGATTTATATATTTTGTTTATATAAAAAAACCCGCCTGCACAAAAAGATGGAAACAAGATTCCCTACATATTATATAATTTCATGCAGTCGGAGGCATTAATGAATCTCGATGAACTTAGTAAAGTGCCTCTGCCTCTGACCTCTGAATTATGTAGGGGATCTTGTTTTATTTTTTTATTTCATAGTTTATTTTTTTATATAATACCTTTTAGTGGTTGTAATATGTAACCGATGTATCAACTAACTTTTATCACAGCTATTGTCAAGTATTGAAGATTGAAAAAAGAATGGTTGCTAACTAACTTTTTTAGTATTACAGTCATAATCAAGTTATATCTTTTTGAAATGCTTAAGATAAGCCCTTTAATTTGATACCCATAATTGAAAAAACTTTTTTTTCTACCCCTCTTTATTTTGACATCTCACAGCCGCCATGTTTGTTTTTTTCAAACATCACATATCTAAGAACACTTGGGCAATCAAGACGAATCTAACGACGTCTTAATTGTATAAATCCGTTAATAGATATTAAAGAATATTACATACATACATATAAGGTACGCGCAAAAAACATAACTCTTCCTTACAGAAGGATAAATAGTATATTTTCGCTTATTTGCATGTACAGGTCTAGATTTCCATAATATTTTCCTTTTAATAAGGCTACATATTTTGATCCCACACGACATCCATCTCGATTTTTTATTAACTGATATTATAATGCGTTTTATCGGAAAACAGATAGCGTAGAACAATTTGAATAGAAAACTAAAAATAATTAAGGGATAGAAAAATTTGAGGCGTAACATAGTCCAGATAGGTGGTTCGCTTCTGGCGCCGGTTTGTCTACGGAAGTCTCGGGTTCGATTCCCGGGTCTGGACTTCAAATTTTTCTATCTTTCTAAAATGCAATTATTGTACAATTTGAATAGTTCAATAAAATAATCATTTGAATCATCTTTATCATATAGGTACTTTAGAAAATTATAGATTTTCAAGACATTATTAAATTTTATGATGTTGTGTCGTCTCTTTTGCAATTTATACCAGTATTTTACGCATTTTTATTGTCAATGGGAAACTTGAGCAATTGAGCAGTGTGGGCAAATTCGATGACTTCCGTCTTAATTTTTTTACATGTTTGGCTTTGTGATTTTGTTGGTCTCTGTAGAGCGTACTTTAAATAAAAAAGGCATGTTAGTTCCAATGTACCTATTTTATTGTTTTTTTAACACACATGCTAAAATCACCTGCCAGGTTGACGTACATATGTAATAACAACATTTAAAAACATTGTTTTAAATTAGAATTTTTAAATTAAGAAAGTTTGAGGCATCTAGTTATCGTCGGGTCGTTGAGTGTGTTGAATGAGCATCGCAGTCGCATCGGCGGGCGGCAGGCGTACCGGCTGGTGACACAGCCGAGCGTAGCGATAACGCGGCGGGCTCAGCTCGACCGACACTTGACCCCTCACCTAATTTGATCGCGACACGGCGGAATGTCGCCGGCGCCGCTTATTACTCGCTAATTCTGCATACAACTATAATATGCAGCACGCCAGTAATTTGTATTGATAAAATAGGCACTCCTAACCGATCCAATATTAGACGTCCATGAACACCATCCATGATCACGATCCTACTGGGATTGAGCCTCGCCTGTAGTTGTGGAACTTTTGCCAACGACAACTTCTGCAATGAAGGACAACCCTTGAGCCTTATGACGTCTCATGGGACTTTACAAATGTTCAATTCATAGTTTGTAACAGTAACTCAATGTTACCACACCCTTCTATGAACGATAATTAATTATTGTTAAAATAGGCAATTATAATAATTATAATTGCCCATTTCTAGATCACACAAAGTGATGAATCGTGTATGAATCGTTTGGTTCCCAGTTGACGACTGAAAATATATATACAGATATATTTTGAGTTTGAATGCAAATTCAAGAAACACAAAAATACGGCAGGAGGTAGGTCGGCACCAAACCAACAAAAACTTATAATCCAGAACATAGGTTCTGGTTTATAAGTTTTATTGGTAAGGCGCACAGGATTTAAAAACGATCTATAAAGAAAGAATAATATTAGCAAACTAAAGAACGGTTTGGTAACCCTTAAAACCTGCATCTTTCTCTGTCGCTCTTTTAAAGTAGGTACTGCGAGCCTTCCCAGGCAAACTGTCAACGATAATATCCCACGCACCAGTAGTCGTCTCCAAAATAGAGAGACTTTCAGCCTTCCTGTCTGCCATACGAATTACAGTCAGTACTCCTCACTGAATCGCATGATGTCCTCGTATAACAAAATTTGTCATGACTTAGATATATTTTGTACAACAAACGCTTTCATAAAAGAAAGCTTTAAATCTAAATTAAAATTATAAGTAAAAAAATAACAAATAATTGAATATTGTATTTAATGATTAAGTAAATTAATATTGTATTTAATTTAATGTAATAATGTAATTTGAAATTATTGTAAGTATTAACTATTTAGTTAATTAGTGTACTCATTTTATTGCATGCAGTGTTCACATCGAGAAGGACGTACATTTCTATATATAGCTGTAAAATATGTATTGTGTTAGCAAAATGTATTGTCCAGTTTTGTGAACCTACTAATAAAAAAAAAAAAAAAAAAAAAAAAAAAAATAATAACGTTTAATTTTAATATGTTAAGTAGGTCATAGATTAAGTAAAGATATGATTTTAAAAAAGCTTTATTTCTAAATGGACTATGATATATTTATTTACCGGCGCATTGGATACATACAATATAGGCGATACTGTAGAGCCAGCTTGGTTCAGTTCTTCGAATTTAACAATACATTAGTTATACTTCGCTCTATCTACTCATAGAAGTTCTTTAGTTTCGTCACTCAAGAGAAGTAAGAAGTAGTATTGAACAAATTGTGTCTTATCCATTATCTTATTATGTGAGTTGTCCCAAGATATTATTATTATTATTATTATTATTATTATTATCACATTGTTTTATGCGTGTTGCTTGCTATCGTCAAGCGGTGTGTGTGTGTGTGTGTAAGCGCTCCGGACTCCGGAGGCGTGTTGATATATATCTCAGTTCGCCGGCCTCCGCTATAATAAACAGACGCATAGACTGACCATCCCCGCACGCTGCACTTCACTGTGGTTCGTATGACAGGCGACATAAACTAAACACACTGACCGATTACTCGCTTTAAGCTCTAAGGTTTACTCATTGCAGCGTTTCTCTGCAGATTGCACTTATCCACTTTTAATGTGCACAGAGGTAATGATAATGTCCTTGATAATGATCCTTTGCTTATGTTAAATTATCCTGAAAGCTAAAAAAAAATATTTCTCTGTGGTCCAGAATTTTGGTCCTAATGAAAATCTGCATTTTATAATATTGTGTAGCAGTTCTCCTACACATTTTGTCAAAGCAGTTTCTTAAAACTGTCTGAACTAATACTTCCGAATAATGAGGAGGAAATACACATTTCCAGAGTGTGTTGTTTTAATATTTGGGACATTGTGATGTGACGTCAAATTGGATTCGGAATTTGAAGTTTAACTGATTTAAGGAAATAAGTAACATAATATACTAATACATATTATAAATGTGAAAGTCGGTCGGTCTGTTACGTGTTTACGTTTAAACCTCTGAACCGACAAGTTACCGGGAAAGGACATAGGATTACCGCCATAGCCGACCTCCACGCAGGCCCCGAGGCTTGTGTAGGTATGATCAATTCGTTTCGGTGCAATCTCAGATTAAGTGTAAATAGCCAACTCCAAGTATGACAACTGCTATAAAAGTATGTGCCTAATGAAAGTCTAGTTATAGAACGTATTCAAAAGCGCTCATCAAGTCCACGCTGCGGGCGTGTCGGCGCGTGTTTGTAAACATCAGCAACAGCGGCGCGCGCCTGTGTGCGTGCGCGCAGCTGCCGCGCGCGCCCCGCGCCCCGCGCCGCTCCCCGCCGTCGCCCGGCCCCGCCCGTTAAGCCAACGTCGAATACCCGGCTGCTCTTTGCGGGACGTTACAGCGCAATGCGCATACCTGAGCCCGCTCACTAAATTCGTCCTTCCTCTTTATAGACCTCGAGTGTGTTTATCGTACCTGAACAAAATATTTCTTTGAATTGAATAATGGGGCTTAGGTGCGTACTTTATTTTCCTCTGTTGTAGTGCCAAGTAGAGAAAGCATTTGGTAGTAACAAAGGATTATTGATTACTTTTTAATTTTATGGAACAATATGTAAACAAATAAAAATGACAACATCTATGAATTCTTATGACGTTTTTTAATCAACCTCTGACGATACTAGGTACCTATATCAAAACCGTCTTTATAAAATGATGTTTTGCTACTATGTCATATAAGGTCCGACATTATTAAATGGTCTCGGGGGAAACGACTAAGTATGACATTTTCATTTAACTTTATGGAAACGTAAAGTCAGTTGAGGCTCTACATAAAGACGTCTACAGAACTCCATATGAAAGCGTTCAGTTGCTGGACAGTAGTGTAGCAGACCGTTTTGTACTCGTGCAGGTACACAGATGAGCAGATGCAGTCGCGTTATTATATGTACCTAACATAAGGCAGATGACGAGCGGTGCGGGCCAGCGGGCGAGGCCGGGCCGATGACCCGCAGCGGCACTCCGGCGCTCCGCTCCTCGCTGACATCATCCCATGGTCCCCATACAACACAATTGATCATGCTCTGTTTAAAACTCTCAAATCACAAAACGTGTTGGAAATAGCGACAAGCCACCGATTTAGAACTCTTTTACATGATTTACTTATCTAATCTATGAGTAAGGTATTTAGGTAACGTGCCTCATTTT
Organism: Herminia tarsipennalis; assembly: GCA_945859575.2. NCBI lineage: Eukaryota > Metazoa > Arthropoda > Insecta > Lepidoptera > Erebidae > Herminia > Herminia tarsipennalis. The sequence goes on from OX243830.2 coordinate 40,594,078, forward strand.
TCATAAACTTGCATAATTATAACATAAACAACACAAACCGCTTGGCACCTCAGCTGCATGTGAATTTGTAGCGCAAACAATGGATAAGCGCGCGTCTCCTTCACCGGCCGAGTCGAGATAGCTCACGATTCGGCTTATCAGAGGCGCGAACAAAGCGACCGGCGGAGTATAGAGTACCTATAGCCATAGCAGTGCGCGTGAGTCAGCGGTGACGTCACCGTGACGCGGCGCCCCGACCGCCGCGCCGGCCGTGACGCTCCACATTCGCGCAGGCGCCACCGTCATCATCAGATGGCGACTCGTGCAATAAGCTTGGATGCTACATTCACGTATTCTGTTAGTAGCCAAAATTGCAAAACCGGAACCCTTATATTTTTGTCATGTTCCCGACGGACATGACAAAAATATAAGGGTTCCGTTTTTGCAATTTTTCTAATTCTGTCTTTCTGTCCATATTTCATTGATGAAATTTGGACTATAGGTGTATTGTATAACCCGCTACAAAATTTGGGAGATAAATAATTAAAATAAATATTTCTGAGGGGGCGCCTCTGAGTTTCATTAAAACCACGTAGAGATAGCACCTAGAAGGAATAGAATTTCTACATTAACCTAGTTTTGTTACTTTTCATTTAGTTAGGTAAGGTTAGGGTTGCTAATATGGAGGACATGGACAGAAGTATTCACCTTATTCCTGACTGTCGTTGAACACAATACGTACCTATATGCAAGGCTAGTGTCTCGAAACCTTGTCGTGTCTACACACCGTTTACTTAGCTGACTGACTGGCTCGGTAGAGCAGTGGGAGGGTGTATGATTGCGCCGCAAGAGCTCGTGGTTTACACTAATTGTTGTTACTAGTCTAGGTGTAGGTACTTTGTATTCGTTAATTGTATGTTAATAAAATACCGCGCTCCTCAAAAATTGTTAGTCAAAAGTTGTGTCGAGTCACGTAAAATGTAGTGTTCCGTAGTTGCCCACCATAATTATGCAGTTTGAGAAATCAATTTCTGTTGTTTTTCATATACTTAGATAATAACAACTTTAAAATAAAATAAAAATATTTTTAATGGAATATGTACCACAACATCTTTGTTACTTCTCACTTGGTCGGCTATTAGGTACTCGTAAACATGTAAAGCATAGTTGTTACCACAGCTAAGTAATTACAGTATCACAGGTTAGTACGTCATACCTCAATCACTATGGCCATCTTACTTATATTGATAAGTTTGGGTACTTATAAATGTTTAAAAAAAAATATGTTTATTTAAAAACTTATTAAAGACTGGTGCTAATCTTGGTGTTTATTAAGTTGAATAATAAATATATTACCTATTCAAAAAACATTTAAAACTTATTATATATCGAAAAGATTTTGTATAATAAGCTTTCGAAAAAATCATGGCCAACTAATCTTGAATTACCGATTTTAAAGCTTTCTAGTTACAATAATTTCTGAGCTAAATTGCAAACGGACGGACGGACGGACGGACATGGCAAAACTATAAGGGTGTTTACTACGGAACCCATATAAACTCCATGTGTAGACTATATGTACAGCACTTAACTCAGACATTGAAAATGAATACCCACAGCAATTAAACGTAATCGTTCGTAACACCTGAGGTAGTTCCGAGCACTCGCAGATTTTATTATTATTTAAAAACTAACAACAACTGCCAAGAATGTGTTGAGTATATTCTATCATTATAACTAAGAATAAAATCACGGAGTCTATGATTAGTGCCGGTAGAACAATGTGACCTCCGTGAATGTGGTCCGCGTCGCACCTTATAAACTACTGTACCTTGTTCAGTATTTCATTTACATATGCTAGTACTCGCATACAACTACAAATATAAAGACCTGAGTCGAAAAGAAATTATTTTCTATAATAATGACATTACCACCCTATTAAAAAAGTAAATAATTATATAGAACTGTCTGCCCATCTGTCTCGCATCTTTTGATTGGATACGAATAGAAAAGTACTTGAAATTTATCGTTTTTAACTCGGATTTTAAATCTCTTGATCGAAAAATTCTTGACATTTTCATAGGTATGTTACTGTGAAAGTTATAATAATAAATAAAATAAAGGTAAAAATGAAAGTAGTCAACTTATGTACGTGATTAAGTGCCCTTGTTTTACTCTTTCGAGTTTTCTACAAATATTTGATTAGATGGAAATGAATTATATGAGCCACGTCGACAACATGTAGCGCCATCTAGTACAGGGTTTTCAAAACAACCTGAAATTCACAAGCGAGCTCAGTGTTCACAACCATACACATACAGTGTGCTGTGAGACAGACAGTTGTCGGCGGCGAAGGCAGATGGCGAGCGCTCCAACTGTTTGCGCTTTTTTGTGCATTATAGAAGAGTTATTTACAAACTTAACCTGCTGCATTTACTATTTGTTTTATTTTATAAAGATAACTAGCAATGTGGAATTGTGGTCCCACATTACTAGCAATCATATAACCCCTCCAGCTAAACTCAATGGCTTGTGTTAGGAGTGGGTTCACGTCGGTTGTATAATGGGCAGGATTCAAACAGACGACCTCACAATTGCGAGATCGATGCCTTAGCCATTACCACCACTATTTAAAAATCTATACTAATATTATAAAGCTAAAGAGTTTGTTTGTTTGTACGCAATAACCTCAGAAATTACTGGTACTACTGCCAATTTATCTATGTTATATAGCCTTTAGATTATATAACATCACGCTACGACCAATAGGAGCGGCAATGAAAAATGTTGCAAAAACGGGTAATATTGACATAGACGAAGTTGCGCGGGTCAGCAAGTGTAATATAAAATCTATTTATCAAGTAGTGCCTTGACAACTCGAATAAAAAATACTATATGGAGCTGTGAGTGAGAATTTCAAAAGAACTGGATTTTCATTTAGATCTTACTCCTTTTATTAGTAAAACCTTGGCTTATTTTCACAGTTTTGTTTTAAACGGGATCTCTTTAACTGAACAATATTGAAAATAAACACAAGACTCCAAACTGAGGAGAGCCTCTGAAACCAGACAACTGATATTCGTAAACATACTTTTGTAATTTTCAATCAATAAAAAAATCTTTATTAACTTTTAGAAGCAAAATACTACACTTGTAAAATGTCATTATGATTCTACATACATATAAAATACAGGCATATAAAGATTATATACATAACAAGTTTTTGGCACACGCAAAGCTAGAAAACAATGCAAGGATTTGTATATGAAAATAAAACGGTTGTAGGGCAGAAAACCGTTTATATCTTTGCTAAACAATTCGGTTCGGTTATTCAACCGACTTCAAAAAGGAGGAGGTTCACCGATTACGCAAAGACGGCTGGACCGATTTGAACAATTATTTTTGTGTTTGATAGGGTATACTTCCAAGTTGGTCCCATCGTCATCAGATCACGATCTGATGATGGGATCATGGAGAAATCGAAGGAACTCTTAAAATATTAAAGGCACACCTACAGTGATTTAGGTTATCATATTTCATAGTGATTCGTGTATTTACTCTTAAAAAATACCAATTGGTAAAGTGAAACTGATGTTGAAGACCAGAAATGACGAGCAGACCTATTAAATATTTTACAGTTTGCGATTCAGTTACTTTAATATGGTATTGAGTAGCACTTTATTCTCTTTATACTACTGTTACACAATGTAATAGAGTGATAGTGAACTCCTCAACAATTAGCGGCCCTGTATCGGGGCAAGCAATATTTTGTAAAAGGATCTGAGCAGTTGACATAAGCCTATTGTAATTTACCAAGCCACTAAAAAGTGAGACAAAAACAAATTAAACATTTTGAAGTTGGTGCCATGAAAATATAAGTCTTCGTTTTATTCGGCACCAACTTTAAAATGTTTTATTTGTTTTTGTTATTCTAGGTATATTATTTTTTGCTTTTTAGATGCCTTGTATTTATTTTTGAAGTCGGTAATATTTTTTTGTAATAAAGTTTTTCCAAAAGAACATAATGCAGAACGAAATGCCATTAATCTAGCTTAGGCGTGCGGTTAAGCATCTTAAAACGCCATCTGCTTATGGACCAGACAACATTCCTATTTTGCTCTAGAAAAACCCCTTCTCTACATTTATAATTTGGCGCTTAAAAAATGTATATATATATCCCACAATCTGGAAGGTGTCGAGAGTAACGCCCGTGCCCAGAACCGTTTCATCGACTGACATTTTAAACTTTAGACCCATTGCAATACTATCTGTTTTTGGTAAACTAATAGTAATATATTGTGTCAAATAAATAATCGCCTAAACAGTGCACAACTTGGGCTCCGGCCAGGTCGCTCTACCTTGACTAACCACATAATATTCGCTGATTATGTTAGTACTACAATGACGGCCGGAGGACAAGTTGATGCTGCCTATTTTGATTTTGAAAAGGCTTTCGTCCTTGTTGATATTAATTATTGACTTGCTGATAACAAAGTTTTCATCATTACGATTCTCCCCAAAGCTGCTTCGGTTGATGGTGAACTATCTCAGGGATCGTAGACAATATGTTAAGATACCCGAGAGAACCCGATATAAATGCAATAGCGGAATAAAGCAGGAAAAATAAGCTACCACTAAATGTCAAAAATGCAACACAATTACATTCACGAGGTTCCGTTCTCCAATCACAGTGACATATAGGCACCCCATTAGAAAGCGTTAGCTCTATAAGAGATATGGGGCAGGACTTCGATACTAGGTTTGATTTTAGTGTAGTAGTCAGCATATCGAGTCTACCAGTAAATAAATTTAAGAATGTAGCCAGAGACATCTTATACAAAGAGTTTACTATTCAATCGATGATTATTTAACTGATAAAGATAAATGGATGTAGTTCGTTGCTCCCTATTAATGTATTTTGTTGTATAGTTTATTGCATTTTACGAGGTGAATATTGTTGTCACAGTTTGATAATGTTACTTAGGTACTAGTTAAAACGATTTACTTTTGTAAGTAAAGATTCTGCGTGATAAATTACGGCCATTCTTTTCTTTCTTTTGAAAAACATCTATACTTATTCATTAAGTAGCAATAAATTGGCCAATAAGCACATAAAGTTTTTACATCGTAAGTGGATGCTCCTACTATGTTGTGCCCATTGAGGCTGATGTATCCAATTTCATGTAGGTACTCTTCTAATATTATTGACCTCTTTTTTGCATCAGTCCTCTATATGGTGTATAATATAATGGTGGCAGCACCTTACCTGCATATCCAGTTTATAAACACTTAAACATTGTAAACATTGGCAATTTAAAAAGAGTGGCCACGAGTTTTTATTGTCTGTTCTTTTCTCGGGCTTTACCTATTGTTTGCGAACAGGCATTACAAGTAAATGTAGAATCGACTTTTCACAAGTGTAGCATTTTGCTTCCTAAGGGAATAAACCATTTTTATTATTTATTTATTTAGTGAGCATGTGAGGGAAGTCTGTAAAGAGGCAAATTATATCTTTGGGTTTCATAATGCGAATGACGTCCGTTTTCAAAAACGTTCAAGCCATTGAAATACTCTACAATGCATATGTACGCAGCAAACTAGAGTACAATGCTACTGTGTAGAACCAACAAAAGAAATTATATACTCACAGGGTAGAAAAAAAACAGAGAAAATATGCTAGGCCGTACCTATATCCTTCCATGTTTGTCTCTGAAATGGTTGGTCTAAATACTTTAGAATACAGACGGAAATTCATGCTAATCCTGCACTTCTGCCAATTAATAAAAAGTAAAGTAGATAACCCATCGGATCGTGAATGCATTTACTTGTATGTGCCCAACCATTATATCCGCAACACAAATGCTTACTAGACCACCATCATGGCGCTCTACTCAGACTACTAATTATATCCGGGGTGCAGGATGACAGCAACACAAATGCTTACTAGACCACCATCATGTCGCGCTACTCAGACTACTAATTATATCCGGGGTGCAGGATGACAGCAACGCAAATGCTTACTAGACCACCATCATGGCGCTCTACTCAGACTACTAATTATATCCGGGGTGCAGGATGACAGCAACACAAATGCTTACTAGACCACCATCATGTCGCGCTACTCAGACTACTAATTATATCCGGGGTGCAGGATGACAGCAACACAAATGCTTACTAGACCACCATCTTGTCGTGATAATATCTTGAATTATCTTGAATAATTATTATTCATCATATATTTTAATTTTGTGTCCAGTATAATGGTCCCAAATTTAATTTTAATTGTTATTAATTTCAGAAATCAAACTAATAACAATATAAATGAAAAAAAAAAACGCTAAGATAGGTTATACAATATTAATAGATGTCAATGTTAACACTCATGTGTGAATATTGACAACCTATCAGTGTTTTTTGTATTACTTAAACAATAAGCGCCTTGATTTAAGCACTGTAAGCTTGTTGTATTATTGTCTACACTAATATTGTAAAGAGGAAAGATTTGTATTTTTGTATGTTAATTTTGTATTTTAATATCACGCTGTACACTACCCCTACCTAATTTGTGTATTTATGTCTCTGTCCATCCAAAGGTTGCCTGGAAGAGATCGCTCTTAGCGATAAGGCCGCCCATTGTACATTTTTATTATACAATGTATACTTAGTTTTTTTATATTGGTGTACAATAAAGTATATATTATTATTATTATTATTATTATTATGTAACGAATAAACTCAAAAAGTACGGGACCGATTTTAATAATTCTTTTTTTGTTGGATAGACCATTTATCGAGGAAGGCTATAGGCTATATAACATCGCGCTACGACTATTAGGAGCGGAGCAGCGACGAGAAATGTTGCAAAAACGGGGAAAATTTACGCATACGAAGTTGCGCGGCACAGCTAGTAAATAATAAAGGTATAACGCCTGTTCGCAAGCAATAGATAACGCCGGCGAAAGGAACAAGGCAATAAAAACTCGCGACCGCTCTTTTTAAATTGTCAATATTTACTTTATTTAAATATATATATATATATATATATATATATTACGGGTATGCATTATCGTAATATATATATTTTTAAAATGTGTACAAATCTCGAAAGTTTATCAAAAAACCAACAGTTACAATGTTTGTTTGTTGCCACCATTATAATAATTAAACACGATATTAGAGGAGTGATACAAAGGCAAGAGATAAAATTGTTTTTTTATATAATATCAACGTCAATGGGTCAAATAGTGGGATATACTTATTCTAGATGGGAATCGAACCCGCAACCTCTAGCTTAGCAGTCAGGGTTACTAACAGCTAGACCAACGAGCCAGTCGATTTAGCACGTTATTTTTGTACTATAACTTAGCTTCCAAAATTGTAGGCTCAGTCATTTCAAAGATCGGTCGGCCACTATGGATTTTCTTAAATAACTTTAAAAATATATAACTGAGACACTTACACCAATTCTTTCATTTGTTTAAATGTATATAAATTGAAAAACTGATAAAAAACGGTATAAACCGTTTTTTATCAGTTTTTCAATTTATTGTTTTGCCCCTTTAAACAGGGGTACCCTTCAACGGCCAAGTCACACAACATTAACTATAATAATAAAGAAATCGCAGTAAGGAACCTTACACTTGGCACGACTTTGTCTGGTTTTAATTACTTTTTAGAGATAAGCAAGCAGCTCCATCGAGACTTGGCTAGTTTTTTATAGAATATTTTTGGTGGGATAAATAAATATATTTTGTATTATTGAATTTTGAACCTCTGAACGATTTCCATCTCCACATCGAACGGACAAATGTTAATCACCATCTGTACTCATTATCTCATTGTCTACTTTGCTATCACATCTTGCGGACGTTAACAAGAATACACTCCACGGTACTAAATAACTATAAGTACCTACGTCAACTTTTACATACATTTTTGATGATAACGTTTTTACGGTTCGGGGAAGTATCTACCTACCGCAGTAGTAGGTTTTTGAATGAAATTGTGATATGAAATTCAATAAGTTGAGTTGTATTTACATACTTTAGGTTACGAATAAACAATATCACAAATCACAACACCATTTTGGCACTAACTTCGAACCGCACATGTTTATTCGAATTAATAGGTACCTACTTAATGAAAAAAGACGCGAAACTCGGTAACGCTTCTCCGCAGTCGCAGTCTATCGGTGAACAAATAATTGTTGGGTGCACCGAAAGTGGTAAGTATCCTACGGATCACGCGCATCTTTCTTTCGCATTACGCGCCTCCGAGGGAACCCGTATGGTTTAAGTGTCCAGCATAGACTTAAGTGCTCTGTGCAAAATGGATCTGACGATTTTATGTTAAACTGAGAAATGTACCTACTATCTGTTTTTTATTTCATCTGAAGTGGATTTACATTGGTAAGAAACTTAGTTACAAATTGCAACAAAAGTGCAAATTACTAAGTTTCTTGCTGTGTAAAACCATTTCTCTGAGAAAAACCTAAAATCTAAAGAAAACCGGCGGGACTATAAGGAAGGGATCCTTATAGTCCCGCCGGTTTTCTTTAGATTTTAGGTTTTTCTAAGAGAAATGGGGGCATGACTCTTTCATTAGGAGGTTCTCGGGGAGGGGGGAGTAAAAGGGTGACGTGTGACCTATTATTTACATTTTACCCCAATTAGGGTAAAATGTAAATAATAGGTCATGACCACAGAACAAATGTATTCTACGAGAAAAACGTCAACTTGTCAACAGAAAAATGTTTTCGCAACAATTAGCCCCTATAATAGCTATAGTGTAAGTACCGTATGGTATGCCTCGTGAAGGGGGGGGGGGAGCGAAAAAGTCACCACCCCATTTCTCCCCTGCATTCGCTGCCGATTTTCTTTAGAATTCAGGTTATTTTAAAGATAAATTCTTTACATACAAACTTGGTAATTTGCATTGACTTAATATGTACTCACGAACTAGAGAAGCTATCTGGAACAAAAATCGTCGTCTTTTTTTGCTAAATAAAACTAAAAGCAGCTGCAGCGCTAACATAATAATTGTGCCGTTTGACCCAACAAAGCAAACATGTAGCGCTGGATTTTATTTAAAGACTTTTTTATGATCAATACGTCCAAAACGAGTTTTGAGGCTCTTACGCGTTTTGTACAAAGCACTGACACCAAATGTCAATTTTAAAGATCAACTAAATAAATAGAACCGACTATGTAACTGATGTACCTACCAAGCTTATAGGGAACTTATTACGGAGTAGGTATGAAAGTGAATTAAGATTTTGAATATATATCATTAAGGCGGTAATAATTGGTACATAATTATGCCTTTTTAGGAGTTCGTACATCAGTCGTTAAAAACGAAACCCTTATAGGATCATTTTGTTGTGCATCTGTCTGTCTGCCTGCTAAGACTCTTTTCTCAGGAACGTGTGGAGGTTTAGTGCTGAAATTTAAATCAAATAGTCAGCTGTGCTTGTTCGCTGACTCGCAAATCGGTTCCATAGTTGTAGTACTACTTTCACACACCCATAACTAAAACAAAACAAAACATAATTTTTGTGATGACTGAAATAATACTCTAATGTTACTCCTCTTGGTATTTAAAGACGCGAACTATGTAAGTGAAAATAATGTAAATAATATCATTATTGTTACATCTACGCAAGGTACAGCAGACTTCTTCAGAAAACTCCTTCCCGCTTTCTTTTTTTTTTTTCGTAAAGAGGATAAATATACCATATATTTATACTCTTTACGAAAATGCAACGAACATACATCAGTTTGATTGACAAACGTGAAAATTTTAAAAAGGCTGATAATATCAGCCTGTCAGTAGGCGGAACGTCATCGATTTATAAGACGTTGTCATGGTAAAAGCAAAATGTTACAAATTATGTCTTACCTGTCTAATGCTATAATTATCTAATTTATTTTTCATCTTTCATTTCTTTTATATTGACATGCAATGATTTGACCACATATGACTTTGAAATAAACAAGACAATTCAATCAGTTATACAATGGCTTGACTTTAATAATCTTAACGTAAATTTAACCAAAACTAATTATATCCAATTCCAAGGCAAAAAATCAAAACAAATTGATAGAAATATTATCTACAACAATATTAAAATTAATGAAACCAACTGTACAAAACTCCTAGGAATAACATTGGATAAGCATAATGATTGGCAACAACATATAAATTTAACATGCAATAAAATTCATAAATTCGTATAAGTACTCTATAGACTAAGCAAAACATCGTCACTAGAAACGACTCTGCTGGCATACCATGGCTATGTTAGCTCGGTACTAAGCTATGGTTTGGTGCTATGGGGAAATGCTAGCGACGAAAACAGAGTCTTCTTAGCACAATAACGTTGTATCAGAGCCTTGGAAAATATTTCTCCTGATGTGTCGTTTAAGCCTCATTTTAAAAACTTGGCATATTAACCCTACCATGCGTGTACATTTACGAGTTATGCGTTTTTGTAAAATGTAACCAAAGCCTATTTATTGCGGCGAAAGACAAATTCCCTCGAAATACGAGGAATCCGAATAGGCTTGTACTGGATATGCAGCCAAAAACAACTCTATACCAAAAAAATTGCTATGCTATGTATGTGTAACTATCTATAATAAAATACCTGCTGACATTAAACTACTGCCTCAACATAAATTCAAAAAATGCTTGAAAAGCTGGTTGATCGAAAATACTTATTATAACATTGGTGAATTGAAAAAATAATAATCGCACATATTGTTAATATTATAAAACTTATTTGTATGCTACTATATTTGTTAATGTAATTATCGTTGAATTAATGGTGTGTCATATTCTCTATTAAGTATAATTATGGTATGATCCTTGTATGTGTATGATCGTTTTTGAATTTTAAAATTACAAGTACTTTCATATGCCGCTTATGGCAAAATAGAAGGACCGCAGTTGCATAAATAAACCCATTGCAGTTGCATAAATAAAAACTTTTTAACCGTGTGACCAAAAAATATGAAAAAAATCACAGGGATGTGATTTTTTTCATATTTCAAATACTTTAAACTAAAATTATGTTGTTATTGCCGAAAAACTGCGTTTCTTAATAAAAGGGCGTAAGTGCCATGAACATACGCTCTTCTGTTGGTGCAATTATTCAGGGCTGCGAAACCCTACACTAATCATGGTCAGGCATGCTCTTGCCATGATTAGTGTAGGGTTGTACAGGATGACACCCTAGTCATGACACTCATGAGGCACTGATCATTGTTTGCAGTAAATAATTTGTCTGGAATGCAACATTTCCATGCATTAGAAGATTTTTTTTTAAATCTTACATGGCGGGGACAGATAACACGGGATTTCGCCACGAGTGTTCAAAATTGAGCCGTGAGTTTATGTTTCAATAAGTGTTGCAAATAAACTGCACACCTGAACTGTCTCTGTGTTTTTTAACTTTTCAACACAAAATAATGTATATCGATTGTAGTGTAACGATATCAGATTTACTAGTTTGTTTAAAATGTCACATCAAAGTTGATTCGGGATACTTAATCAATATTTATCTATACTAATATTATAAAGCGGAAGAGTTTGTTTGTTTGTTTGTTTGTTTAAACGCGCTAATCTCAGGAACTACTGGTCCGATTTGAAAAATTCTTTTTTTGTTGGATACCCCATTTATCGAGGAAGGCTATAGGCTATATAACATTGCGCTACGACTAATAGGAGCGGAGTAGCGACGAGAAATGTTGCAAAAACGGGAAAAATTTACGCATACGAAGTTGCGCGGGACAGCTAGTACTATGATAAAATTGTAAACTTGAATTGAATTAACAAGCTATTATTTATGAACACAGTCTTACCTACTGATTGGAATGTTTTTAAACTGAAGTAAAAACGTTTATCAAGCAAAGTAAAATATTAGAAGGGATATGAAAAGGCATATTATCTATTTCTCCATACATTAGAGTGCATGAATAAGCTAAAAAAAAAGAAGTAAGTTATGATCCGTTATTTCATTCGTGATGAAATTCCTACCTACCCTATCCTGGAAGACGGCGAATTTGGGAAGAGAGTTCAAAGTCATGGTGTGAGCGGTGATGCTCAAGTTACATTCCAGCACCAGATATTCCGACTGGTCTTTTAAATGGTCACAAATTTTAGATGGAAACGAATCTGTCTGCTATGTGCCTGAGTTCAATACCTTGTCAACACAATCAATGAAAATATTTAATTATGTAGGTTAATATGTATATTGCAAGAGATAAACTTTAATTTGGGACAAATTTGACATCGTACCTGTTATTTCCAAGTACTCCTCACAATGTCTGTCACTTCGAGCTTCGGTACTCCGATCGATCATACGTTGATTTTCGGGTTGCCTACGGACAGTGTTTCTGTGTGTGTCACGCAAGTGTCTACATTTGTGTGAACACACTTACACAAATGTAGACACTTGTGTAGACACACACAGAAACAGTGGGTGTATGTCGACCAGATAGATTATTGGGTGACAGAGATGAATGATTTTTATTAATGCAAGCTGCATTTTTTACTCCTGGTTCAGAAACAATTATAGAGTGCGAGAGGCAAGCTAGGTAAGAGTAAAACAAGAGACCAAAAGACAAATGAGAATAAAAATGATAGAACAAGACTTTTGTTGTTTTGCTTGTTTCTCACTTACTCATTGTCTCTTGTTTCATCTTTGTATGTGAAACTATTTATATGTTTGTAGCAACAAAAGAGTGAAACAAAAATAAAGAACAGAAGAGTGAAACAAAAATTAAGATCAAAACAGGAGTTCAATGGAAACAGCTGATTATCTGTTAGTTTTGGGTACCTATAGGCAAAGTCGTATATTCAGTATGTCGATGTTACGCACTTGATATAAAAGATAATTCTTCATCTCAGTCATACTAATAAAATCGGAATAGGTACCCCTGCAGGTGTTATACTTATACCTAACACTGTCCATTGCTGAGATATGACCACACCTTTCTGTTACATGTAGTCTGTTACACTTTCTGCTATATATAGTTTTGAACTCCAAGAAAAAATAGAGTGCGTTCATCTAAGTACTGAAGAGACGAGACATCAACGCGTGAGAACCTTAGCCTATAGGTCATTTGTCTCTTATGGTTAGTGTTGTCTGATTCATGGGACCCAATTATATTGTTGAAATTGAAATTACTATTGTTGTCAAATCTCGTGTTCGATAAAAATACGACTATTAATATGTATAATTTAGCCCATTAGAAATACGCACTGTACAGTAATTTTAGACCTATTTCTATCTTCCCAGCTATTAGTAAAATCTTTGAAAAGGCCATACTAATGCAGTTAGAAACACATTTTAAATCTTATAATCTACTGCATAGTGAACAATATGGATTCACAAAGGGTCGTTCGACAGTAGATGCAGGCTTTAAACTACTAAAACACATATATAGTGCCTGGAAAAACTCGCAGGACGCCATTGGTATTTTCTGCGACCTCTCAAAAGCATTTGATTGTGTGGTGCATAGTACACTTCTGCTGAAACTTAGGCATTACGGCATTACGGGTACAGTGCTTAATCTTGTTGCTTCTTATCTTAGTGAGCGAATGCAGTATGTCGACATTAACGGAATAAGGTCGTCCGGATCAACAGTGAGTATGGGCGTGCCACAAGGATCAATTCTGGCTCCTTTTCTATTTTTTGGTGTATATAAACAATCTGCCATTTTTTACCAGTAACTTATGCGATATTGTTCTATTTGCTGATGACACTTCTCTTATAGTCAAAACCAATCGTAAGAATGATTACTCTGACAAAGTAAACAGGTCCCTCGCATTCGTTCTTGACTGGTTTACATCAAATAACTTGCTTTTAAATTCTAAAAAAACGATATGTTTTATATTTAGTTTACCAAATGTAAGAAATATCAGTCCTAATCTTGTTTTAAACAATGAAGTTATTCATTTTGTTGATTCAACGGTTTTTTTGGGAATTACTTTAGGTAGTAAGTTACAGTGGGGCGCCCAAATATCATGTTTCGCAGGGAAACTCTCAGGGAAACAGACAGCTTACCGATGTGGAAACAGCAAGGCTAGGTTATTTCGGTTATTTCCACAGCATCATGTCGTATGGCATACTGCTTTGGGGCAAGGCGGCTGATATTCAAACAATTTTTATTCTTCAAAAGCGTGCAGTGTGTACGATTTACAAACTAGGTGCACGAGTTTCCCTTAGAGAAAAGTTTAAAGAGATAGGTATTATGACAGTTGCATCTCAGTATATATTTGCAAACATTATGTTTGTTAAACAAAATATGCATTTATATCACAAAAATAGTGACGTTCACCGGGTGAACACGAGAAATAAGCACAAATCAGTAGGTCAATATCATAGGCTACATAAAACTCATAATTCATTTATGGGTCTTTCTGTTAGAGTATTTAACAAAATACTAGCTAGTATTAAGTTCAAAAATGTAGTCAAAAATCATCTTATACGTAGAGGTTATTATACAGTGTATGAATATTTAAATAATAAAGAAAAATAGATCTAGTTGCTTGCTCCTTGTTACTTTAATATGCTTGGGTGAATTGTGTTGTCACTTTGTTTTAATTGTCACATTGATAAAGAGCATGATTTGACTTTAGTAAGTAAAGATTCTACGTGACGAATAAAGGCCATTCTTTCCTTCCTTTTGATATCAGAATTAATATTTTATATTTAATCATTCGTAACAAGTATTTTGGCCAATATTTAAGCACATATAGTTTTTACCATTGTTGTAAGTAGATGCTCCTACTATATTGTACCCATTGTACCCACTAAGGCTGATTTTGCTTTATCTCATGTTTCTACTTTTTGATAATACAATTTGGATCAGCCCTTTAACATGGTGTATAGTATATTAGTCGCAGCATCTTACCCCCATATCAAGTTTATGAACATTCAAACATTGTAAAATTGGCAATTTGAAAAGAGTGGCCGCGAGTTTTTATTGCCAGGTTCTTTTCTCCGGCTTTACATATTGTTTGCGAACTTGACATTACATGCACATGTATAATCCTCTTCAATTAAGAGTTGTTTTGACGAGACGATATTTAGAAGCGTCTTAATCGTCCGCTGGTTATGTGACGTCACATTAATTTAACATGGCGTCCTCTCGGGATCATAAAGTCCCGAATTAAAAAGCGAAAGTGTCTAAACAGTATCATGTTAAGTATCAAATGAAAGGCTTCTTTCGAACATTTACGAGTATAATGATTACTATTATACATCATTCATATATTACTAGCTTTTGCTTGTTGGTCTGTTTACATTCGCTCGATAATTCGATGGCTCCTACGTTTAGTATCGTATGTTCAAAAACGATTTAAAGATAAAAATGTGTAATTTTGTGGTTTTTACAAGCTTTTATTTAACTTACCCTGTATGTTAGTTAGTTAGTTTGTTTAAGTCAAGTCATGGTAATGTCAGTCAGTCTAATTCAATGTTGTTGAATAAAATGTTAAGTATAAAAAAACAGACAATAAACAGATATGAAATACCTAAACAAAATTTATAAAATGTTCTAAAAGAAAAAAAAATGTTTTAAATTAGAACCAGCCCATAAATTCAAAAAAATATACCATTAATATGACATAAAAGCTAGACGTGCGGTTTTTCTAATGCTGTGCTTTGCGGTCAAGAAAAAAACATTTTTAGGGTATTTTAGTTTTGATCATTCAATTAAAAAAAAATGCGTATCGAATGGGAACATGATACCTAACAACACATTAACGGATCGGACAGGGATTAAATAGAAATGTTGTAGAAAGGGTATAATTTATAAAATATATTTTTCTTATTAAATCATTTAAATAAAAGGTTTTTATAAATGTTTTTTCAACTACATATTTATAATTTTATGACTTAGATAATTTTTCACCATGGACACAGATATATGGATAAATAAAGATTTTTGCTTTCTAATTATATAGAATTTAATTGCTAATTAATAAAGATTTTGGAGAACTTGTTGTTACAATGTTATACGTCGAAATAACATAAGGTAAAAAAATCTTAAGTAACACATGCGATCATTTACGTCGTGATTTAACTGATAAAAAATATTGTATGGGCTTTTTATTTCTTTATATTTGTGCAAGAACGTATGTAACACATGCCATGTTTAACTTAGCGAACCCAAGATATATCGGCTATAAGTATTTATCGGCGGTGAGTAACTTGCCCTCCATGTATATAATGAACTCCCTTCGGCCGTCTACGAAACCTTAGTTTAGTAACTGGTTTCGATGAAGGAATTATTCTTCCTTGTACGTAACTAGTTTCGATGGACGAGTGGTTTGGAATTATTTTACAACAATATTGAAGATATAGAAAGACAGAAAATACATTTATTTGGTGCAAAGCACACGGGACAGACAGGACGAAAATATGACTGAATTCTAATGTTGATTACATACATAAAAACTATAACAATGATTAATAGTATGTAATAAATAATAATAATAATTTATAATCATTATAATTAATTTTAAACATCACATCGAAAATGAGCGTCTCGTGGCGGCGATTTTGTAATAAAATAATGTAAAGAATCTTTATTATTATAACAACAATAGCCTGGTTATACGTATATAACACAGGCGAAGTGTTCCACTGGGATCGTCAATAATCTAAAATATCTATACAGTGTGGTTGTTGTTACAGAGTGGGGAGTGGGCGACGTGCCCTGTGCCATGCGCTGTGATCGAGCGAGCCGAGCTACGAGCGCGTGACGTCAGCCGCGCGCGCGCAACCCTGCACTCGCCCAGCACACGCCCGCTGTATGAAGCAGGTTCATATATCTACTGTATCTAGATCTTGTTGTTAACTTAGCAAGAGGCTCACTGAATAGTTAAAAGAAAAACGCATTAGGAATAGATGCTACCCAAAGCCTTGTCTTCGCAGGGCAAGGCTGTGGTTAGCATCATTCAGGATCATTTGTCAATTGTAGCTCTCCCCTCTGGCGTATGATTATAACTCATTAATCAGAGGGTACGTTGTTACAGTTTAGCGGTGTTGTGGCGGCGGCATGTACGTGTTGCGCGCGTGGCTCGCGCTGTCAGCGGTGTGGTGGTGCGCGCGTGCCGGCCCCGGCCCTCCCGCCGAGCCGCTTGAGCTGCGGTTCAGTCGCGCTCTCTATAACCTGACCATCCCAGAGAACAGTCCCCCGCGTACATACGCGGAGCAGCCCCCTGCAGACGAGCCGCTCGGAGTCTATCTTCCTACAGCCGATGCCAGGGTGCGCTTCCGCATTCGGCACGGTGATAAGGACAAATTCTTTAAGGCAGAGGAGCGCACCGTCGGCGACTTTTGTTTTCTATCGATTCGCACGCGCGCCGGTCACGCCGACGTACTTAACCGAGAGCGTCGCGACTCCTACCGACTCGACGTTCGCGCAACCGCGCATCTGCCGGGAGGAGGCACTGTCGAGGCGGATACGGCACTAGCCGTGACCGTCGCCGACGAAAACGATCTCAGTCCCCTATTCTACCCCACCGAGTACGAGGCGTTGGTGCCGGAGGATGTGCCGCTACATTCGAGTGTAGCCCGCGTCACGGCTGAAGACGCAGACCTCGGCCTCAACGGCGAAATCTACTACAGTCTTGCTGAGCATACCGATCGATTCGCAGTGCACCCCACCACTGGTGTAATTACCGTTACGCGTCCTCTATCTGCAGCGGAGGCAGCACATCATGAGTTCGTGGTACTGGCGCGTGACCGAGCCTCGTTACTGGCACGCGGCGAGCTGGCTCCCTCTGCACGCGCCACCGTCACAGTTCGCGTCGTGCGCGTCAACTTGCATGCTCCCGTGCTGCGAGTGCGGCGCATGCCCGAGGTCGTTGAGAACTCCACCGCCGAGATCTATGCTATCGTGGAGGTGAGCGATGAAGATTCAGGAGAGCACGGACGCATCGCCAGCCTGGACATCGTAGACGGAGATCCTGACGGGCATTTCCGAGTGCGTGCGTCGCAACAGCCCAGAGAGTACGACGTACTTGTGCACGCCTTATTAGACCGCGAGTCGGCACCGGCTGGCTACAACCTCACATTGCGTGCCGTGGATGCGGGTCATCCCCCGCGAGCGTCTTATCTCACATTACCCGTTACACTCGTCGATGCCAATGACAATGCGCCCGTGTTCAGTCGCGAAGTATATGAGGCTAATATCCCAGAAACTGTTCCGCCTAACACACCTGTTATCAGGCTCAAGGTGAGTGATCGCGATGAGGGTCGTAATGCACGCGTTTACATTGAAGTTGTTGGCGGCAACGAAGGCGAGGAATTCTATGTGAACCCGGACACGGGAGTACTGTACACCGCCGTCACGCTAGACGCCGAAGAAAAGGCTCTCTACACTTTGACCGTATCCGCAATCGACCAGGGCAACGCTGGCACACGAAAACAGTCATCTGCGAAAGTCAAAATCACTGTACTCGATTCGAACGACAATGACCCCGTATTTGAAAGAGAAGTGACCGAGGTAACGGTTCAAGAAAATGGACCTAGTGGAGCGGTGGTAGCGCGAGTTATTGCGCGCGATGCCGACTCAGGTGATAACGCATATATTTCATACAGCATAGCTAACCTTCAGCCCGTACCTTTCGATGTAGATCACTTCTCAGGCGCGGTACGCACGACGCGCCTTCTGGACTATGAAAGCATGAGGCGCGAATATACGCTGCGAATCCGTGCTAGCGACTGGGGCACACCGTACCGACGGCAGGCTGAAATGCGGCTTGTGGTTAGGCTCGAGGACGTCAACGATAACAGACCTCAGTTTGAACGAGTCGACTGCGTCGGATACTTACCGCGTCGCCTCGCTATCGGTTCTGAAATAGTCACCCTCTCCGCTATCGACTTCGACGTGGGTGACGTAGTCTCCTACCGGATCATAGGCGGCAATGAAGACAACTGCTTCGCTCTGGACTCCGGCACAGGCGTGGTAAGCCTATCGTGCGATCTAAGTGACGTTCGAGCGGACTCTCGTGTGCTCAATGTGACAGCGACAGACGGAACACATTTCGCGGACGCTACCTCCATGACCCTACACCTGGTGAGCAGCGGCGGTGACAGTGGCGCTCTGGAGTGTCGCGACACGGGCGTGGCGCGCCGCCTCACCGAGCTGCTGGCGGCCGCCGAGCGCAGCAACGCACCACTCGATCTCGCTGATGAATTCTCACTAGCCCCATCACGTTATGGTGAGAACCTTCACGCCCCCGAATTCATAGACTTTCCTGTCGAAGTGAAAGTGAACGAGTCGGTAGCGCTCGGTACATCTCTAGTTAAATTAAAAGCGCGCGACCGTGACCTCGGTTACAACGGTCTGCTTGTTTACGGCATTTCGGGCGGTGATGCCGACTCCGCATTCCGCATCGACCCAGACACGGGAGAGCTACAAGTTATCGGCTACCTCGACCGTGAGCGGGAGAGCGAATACTATCTTAACATCACAGTCTACGATCTGGGTTCACCACAGCACTCGGTGTCTCGTCTACTCCCTGTCACGGTTCTCGATGTCAACGACAATCCACCACGATTCGAGAAGACGCTTGCTAGCTTCCGAGTAACCGAGAATGCACTTAATGGCACGGCGATATTTCGCGCGAACGCGACCGATCGGGACGCGGGTGAGTTCGCTCGCGTCACGTACAGCGTGAGTGGCGCGGGCGCGGGCGAGTTCTGCATCGAGCGTACGTCGGGCGTGCTGGCCGTGTGCGCGGCGCTGGACCGCGAGCGGCGGGCGCTCTACGAGCTCACAGTGCGCGCCACCGACGGCGGCGGCCTGCACGCCGACGCGCTGGTGCGCGTAGCGGTAGACGACGTGAACGACAACACGCCGCGGTTCGCGCTCGGTACCTACTCCACGCGAGTGCGGGAGGACGTGCCCACGGGAACACTTGTGGCCGTGGTGGACGCGTTCGACCCGGACCTCGGTGCCGGCGGTCGCGTCACCTACTCGCTGCCGGACCAAGGACCCGATGACATCGTGTTTACTGTCGACGCCACCTCTGGTACTCTGCGGACTGCTAAATTATTAGACTTTGAGGAGCGACAGGTAAGTCTATTTATGAATTTGACTTACCAATACCTTGTTAGCATGTTATTGATAGATTTCATATACCATTTTAAAAAGACGGCAGTTAGAGGTGTGATTAGATAACTAGGCCGTAATTACCCATAATGCCTTATGATATTAGGCTAAAATTTACAGGTTTACGGGGTGACGGTACGAGCGACAGACGGTGGGCAGCCGGCGCTGTGGGCCGAGGCGACGGTCATCGTAGAGGTGAGTGGCACGAGCGCGTGCCTTGCTTAAACTGTGCGAGTCTATCTGTCGCTTGATAAACGTAGCGTGATCTCTGCGTTAGTTACCAAATAAGTCAAAAAAATAATCAAAAATATATTACCGACTTCAAAAATAAATACAAGGTACACAGTAAAAAGTAATACAGAAGAATCAAGAAATAAATAAAATAAAACGGCATTTTTTTGTAAAAACGTTTTTTTTAGTGAGTCGTTTTGTAATAGGTAAGTTACAGAAGCCTACTATCAGCCTTATGTAATGTTCAGCTGGTTCTTTACCATAAGCTTTATAACACCATTAGGTATGTATTGCGGCTAGCATAAATTGCTAAGCTAAAACTTTTTAAAAATAAATCGAATCGCTAAACCCTTGAAACGTTTATTCCGCAGTTTATCTATGGTCTTCATAATCAGTTCCACTTCACTAAATGGTGCTTTTCGCACTATTCCCTATCTGTGAAGTCGTTATCCCGCCTAGAGACATGTCCAGAGAATTGTAGTATACGCGATTGTAGCTCACTATATATGTACCTATAATATTTGAAGAGTTCCCTTAATTTTCCCAGGATTACATCATAAGATCTTGACATAATGAAAATGAGACCAAAAGTATCCCCTATCTAATACAAAAAGAATTATGAAAATCGCATGATTCTGTACAAAGATATGCGTGATTAATTGATTATACATTTAAAAAACCTGGCAAGAGCATGCTCCGCAGCTGTTACTACAAAGAAATGCACAACATATGAAAAAATACTATCTGAAAAAGTGCACCAGCAAAAGAGCGTATCTTAATGGACCTTACGTCCTTTTGTTGAGAAGAACAGTTTTTCACTTGTAACTGAAAGACTGTATATCCGATAATATATAAAATATTTTTGTTGAAATAATTTATTAGGTGATTATTTCCAAAAGTATTCACTTAACCAAAAAGTTTCTAAGGAACCATAAAATGTTTTTGAAAGACCTATCAAATGATGTGTTAAAGAGATAGGTATTATGACAGTTGCATCTCAATATATATTTGCAAACATTATTTTTGTTCAACAAAATATCCATTTATATCACAAAAATAGTGACGTTCACCCAGTGAACACGAGAAATAAGCACAAATTAGTAGGTCAATATCATAGGCTACTTGACTGCCTCTGTGGCGCAGTGGGAGTGTGTCCGACTGCTACGCAAGAGGTCGTGGGTTCGATTCCCACACGAGACACCACTTTGTGTGATCCACAAATTGTTGTTCCGAGTCTGGGTGTACTTTGTGTCCGTGATTTGTATGTTTGTAAATTCCCCCGCGACACAGGGCTTGTATCCTAATGCGGGAGTTGTCTAAAAAAAAAAAAAAAAAAAAAAATAGGCTACATAAAACTCATAATTCATTTATGGGTCTTTCTGTTAGAGTATTTAACAAGATACCAGCTAGTATTATGAGTTTATCAGTGATTAAGTTCAAAAATGTAGTCAAAAATCATCTTATACGTAGAGGTTATTATACAGTGGATGAATATTTAAATGATAAAGAAAAATGGATCTAGTTGCTTGCTCCTTGTTACTTTAATATGCTTGGGTGAATTGTGTTGTCACTTTGTTTTAATTGTCACATTGATAAAGAGCATGATTTGTTTTTTGTAAGTAAAGATTCTGCGTGACGAATAAAGGCCATTCTGTTCTTCCTTTTGATATCATAATTAATATTTTATATTTAATCATTCGTTACAAGTATTTTGGCCAATATTTAAGCACTTATAGTTTTTACCTTTGTTGTAAGTAGATGCTCCTACTATAATCTACCCACTAAGGCTGATTTTGCTTTATCTCATGTTTCAACTTTTTGATAATACAATTTGCATCAGTCCTTTAACATGGTGTATAGTATATTAGTCGCAGCACCTTACCCCCAAATCAAGTTTATAAACATTTAAACATAGTAAAATTGGCAATTTGAAAAGAGCGGCCGCGAGTTTTTATTGCCAGGTTCTTTTCTCCGGCTATACCTATTGTTTGCGAACTTGGCATTACATGTACATGTAGAATCCCGACGTATCACAAGAGTTGTTTTGCATCCTAAAGGTTCATTTCCGTGCATCGCGGCCGATCGCGAGCCGCGCGCGGCTTACGACAAGCGTCTGTCGCGCGCGGCCGATGCGACAATATTCACAGTGCGCGCGCAGCTTACGACAGTCGTCGGCCGCGCGCGTCTGTCGCTTACCTCGGAAACGGCACCATACATTCTTATACTCTGAGTATTGTCGTATCGGCCGCGCGCGTCAGTCGCTTGTCGTAAGCCGCGCGCGACTCGCGATCGGCCGCGATGCACGGAAATGAACCTTAAGTGAATAAAGAAGTTTGAATTTTGTTTTTTTTTTAATTTTGTGCTACACGGTGGCCACGCGTAGATTTTTTATGAAAAATAATATCAACTTTTGTTACATGTACATACCTATGGAGTGACCCCTAAGAAT
The DNA here is from genome assembly GCA_945859575.2 of Herminia tarsipennalis. Taxonomy (NCBI): domain Eukaryota; kingdom Metazoa; phylum Arthropoda; class Insecta; order Lepidoptera; family Erebidae; genus Herminia; species Herminia tarsipennalis. Next base: position 40,616,869 of record OX243830.2, read on the forward strand.
CATTTATTTTTATTGTTTAACTATTGCACTAAGTAGCGGCTTAAACAACACACCTATTCTCCCATCCATATACATTGTGTAATTTTGAGTATAATGCCTGGGACATACGGACGGACAGATAGACAGAGTGAATCATTTATTTTTATTATTTAACTATTGCACTAAGTAGCGGCTTAAACAACACACCTATTCTCCCATCCATATACATTGTGTAATTTTGAGTATAATGCCTGGAACATACGGACGGACAGATAGACAGAGTGTTCCGATTTGCTATTTTCGCTACGGAACCCTAAAAATGTACTTGAGAACATTCTTCTTTTGATTTCGTCGGTTAAAAAGAGCTACCTACCAAAATATGAGCCCTAGGCAATAGGCAGCAAATAGATAAGAAAGTGAAGAGCAGTGCTGTGACGGCAGGTGGTGGACGTGGACGAGAACATGCATGCGCCGGTGTTCGGCGCGCACGGCGTGCTGGCGGGCGGCGTGCGCGAGGACGCGGCGCGCGGCGCCGTCGTGCTCACGGCGGCCGCCAGCGACGCCGACCCGCCCGGCCGGGACTCGCGCCTCGCCTATTACATCGTGGCCGGCTCCGGCATGGCGCACTTTTCTGTCGACGACGCAGGTACGAGATACGCTACGATACACGAACGAACGCATTTATTATTTTAAGTTACAGTAGCCTAACGCCAACTATTCTATAACGATCTACTATTACAAAATGTTGCCTTTCCCGGTGCAGGGGCGTAGATTGTCAGCTGTTATTTCATCATTACATAAATTGCTTACCAAAAAAAATCTTATTTCAGTTAATCCAATCCCTTGAAACATTCATAATCAGGTCCACTTCAACAAATGGTGCTTTCAGTGGTTGTATGCTCTTTGTTTTAGAATATAAATGAAGGAATTACTATAAAATATACCCAAACAATATGGGTGTACCTATAATAATATTTGAAGAGATCCCTCAATTTTCTCATGATCCGATCCCATCATCGGATTCTGACCTGATGAAGATGGGACTAACTTTGAAGTAAACCGGCCAAGTGTGAGTCGGACTCGCGCATGACGAGTTTGCGCACGTTTGTTGTATGGGAGCCCCACTTAAATAAGTAGTTATTTTATTCTGTTTTCAGTATTTGTTTTTAGAGCGGCAACAGAAATACATCATCTGTGAAAATTTAAACTGTCTAGCTATCACGGAATCACGGTTCATCGGACAGCGGAGTCTTAGTGATAGGGTCCGTTTTTACCCTTTGAGTACGGAACCCTAAAAATGGAGAATGTTAATATTTGTTGGAATGGACAGGTGTGATCCGAACTCTAACACCGCTGGACCGGGAGTCAGTGACGCACTACTGGCTGACGCTGTGCGCGCAGGACCACGGGCTGGTGCCGCGCCACGCGTGCGTGCAGGTGTACGTCGAGGTGCAGGACGTGAACGACATGGCGCCGTGGCCGGAGCGCGCCGCGTACTCCGCCGCCGTGCCCGAGCACTGCGCCGCCGGCACGCGCGTGCTCGCCGTGCGCGCGCACGACGCCGACCGCGCGCCCGCACCCGCCAACATCACCTACTCCATCGTCGCCGGCAACCCTGACGGACTTTTCTCCATTGACGAACGAACCGGTACCACTTTCAATAATGATAACGATTCAGATGTCCACGAATACCTAGTTTCCTATCGGTGAAATTTGAATTTGTCGGCCATAAACGATGTGTTTACGTAGACAGCATTTGTGTTTTGGTCGCAGGTGAGATAGTGACGACGGGGCGCACGCTGGACCGCGAAGCATCGGCGACGCACGCGCTGGAGGTGCAGTGCTCGGACGGCGAGCTGGCGAGCTCGGCGCGCGTCACCGTGCGCCTGCTGGACGTCAACGACCACGCGCCCGCCTTCGCGCAGCGCTTCTACGACATCCGCGTGCCCGCGCCGCGCCCCACCACCGAGCACGCGCTGCCGCAGGTACCACACACCACACGTGCATGTGTTAGTTCATCGTCTTCACTTACGACAAAAAGAGGCACGCTGAAGGTAAAAATGTATCTATGTTACGGATAAAACCTAAAATATTATGATAATCGATTATCAAATGAATAGGGTATTTGACTAAAGTCAAATCAGCTTCTTTTTAAGAAACGTCAAAAACGATTCACTCCGTACTTAATTGTATGAAATGCTAGCTTAAGACGTCACGTTTTTTTATGGTCAAATCATTCACTTTTAGTGCTTCTTTTTATGATTAAAAATTAATAAACACGTTAAATTATAGATGAACATATTTTATCAAAACACTTATTGACATATTTTTACATGGTTAGTATAAAATATTTTATTTTGATAGCAGTCAAATACCCAATTGTCATTTAATATCATTTTGGTCAAATAATATCTTTCAGATGTTACTGTAAATCTCCAGATAAATTTTATACTAGTTATTCTACGGAGATGTAGCATTAGTTCTCGAAGTGCTAAAATATTTTTCCTGAGCTTTTAATTATCTACACTATGTCCAGTGATCTGCAAGTAAATTTATCCCCATATGAGTTCACTACTCATAGCAATAAGCATGCAAACGTCATATAAAAAACTGCCCCGCGCAACTTCGTCTGCGTAAATTTTCCCCGTTTTTGCAACATTTCTCAATCCTTTTCCGCTCCTATTGGTCGTAGCGTGATGTTATATAGCCTATAACCTTCCTCGATAAATGAGCTATCCAAAAGTGAAAGAATCTTTCAATTTGGATTAGTAATTCCTGAGATTACCGCGTTCAAACAAACAAACTCTTCAGCTTTATAATATTAGTATAGCTAAGAGAGAGATGTTTATGGAGATCCGTTTGAAACGTAGATCCTTTTGCTATATCTTTTTTGTGTTTGTGTATTTTTGTGTATTTACTAGTTCCTTTTTTCTTTTCATCTGCGATCATTCGCTAGACTATAATCAGATTTATTCAATGATATCTGACGTTGAAGGCGACGAGTCCAGCGCCTCGTCTGCCACACCACACATCTTTCCTTTTCAGCCTCTTCGGTGACAATGATGGTTCTAATAGTTGTTTTGCTAAAATATTGGGATGCTCTGATATACGTTGTGCATGTATAGTTTAGAATCTCTCGATTTCCAATTGGACTGTAGGCACTTTCAGGTATTCGTGAATCTCCTTTGTTGTGGCAAACCATGGGGCACTTCTGATAGTGCGGAGAATGTTGTTTTGTACTCGCTGAAGACACAAGATGTTGCTTTTACTAGCGGTTCCCCAAAGGGGAATACCGTAGGTCCAAACTGGCTTTAAGACTGTGTTTTAGATCAAAAGCTTGTTGTCAAAAGACAAGGTGGAATTTCTGCCGATTAGCCAAGACAGGTTGGTAGGGAAATGAGATGTTCTTAAAGTGAGAAGTGTGAAGAAGAGTGAAGCTATTAGTGTTACGCATTTTCTAGGTAATTTCTTAAGTACCGTAGGAGTAATAAGGCCGAAACCTGGGGCCTTATTGAGATCCAAACCTCTAATCTCTTCAGCTACTTCTTTTGGTGAGGTCGGTCTGATCGGTGGGGACATCTGGAAGTACTGCCTGAGTATTGATTATATGATGACGTGTGTGTGTAAGTATTCTGTGGCATTACTTTCCACAAGGGAATGCTTGAGGCTGGATCTGATCACTACTGCAGTACCCCCGTGAGCTTTGCCTTCTCCAGGATGAGGGATAAAGTAGATGTTAAATTATTTAATTCGGTAGCAGCTGTTGTTTGTAGCATGAGATTCAGATATAAGGACGATGTCCAGTTTGTTACTTTTGATTATTTCTTCGAGTTAATAATATATTAGCCGATAAACCATTGATGTTTCAGGTTGCAATTCGTAAAGAGACTTAGAATGTAATTTGGTGACAACGGTAGTTAATAGGTTTAGGAGGGTACCTATTTGAGGTAAAAGTTTCTATCTTTTCAATTCAATTAATATTTATTCGTGGAACATAGGTTACAATTAGTTGTTAATATACAGTGTAGGTTTCGCTATGCCCTGCCATGCATCAGGCGTACAAATTTATTATTTCGGTACATAACATCATTAATCAATTTGGACATAAAAATAGTGATAATAATATCTATAAGGTCAACAATTATTAGAAAGTTCAAAAATTTAATTTAACAATAAATGTCATAAATATTACCTAATACCAGCCATGTCACACATCTCAAACCATTTTTTCATTTAAGAACTCTAATACGGAATAGTAAGTTTTATCTATTAAATGAAGTTTTAATGTTTTTTTTAAATTTGTCAATATTTGTGATGTTTTTTACCGAATGGGGCTACTTATTATAAATTTTCGGGGCCATACTGATGACGCTGTTACTAAATAGCGCAGTGCGGGAGCTGGGTATTCGTAGTTTATGTGGATACCTCCTATTATTACAGTTTTCGTAATTATTAATATTACTTTTGACAAAGACGGCACACTCATAAATATAAAGACTAGGCGCGGTAAGTATTCTGAGTTCCTTGTAGTGAGGTTTACAACTGTCAGTTTGTTGTAAGTTGCACATCGCACGTACACATCTTTTTTGAGATTTAAAAACCATATCTTAGCCACTAGAATTTCCCCAAAATATAATTCCGTATCTTAGGATTGAGTCTACGAAACCGTGATATGCTGTAAGGACTACATGTTTACTGGCTATTTTGCGTAGCATATGAAGTGCGTAAGAGCATTGATTTAATTTTTTGCATAGCTTTCTACCTGATCCCACCAGCTTAGATGTTTATCTCTATGTAGACCTAAAAATTTTGTGTAATCAAGATGCTCTATTCTTTTACCATTATAAACAATTTCATACACTTTATTACTCGTAGCTTTGTTTGGACGAGTTGTAAATGTCATCATATTTGTCTTATTTAGATTTGCAATTAAATTATTATGTCTAAGCCAACTATTAATTTCCTCATTAAAATTGTCAATATCTTCACATTTATGTATTATCGTGCTATCATCTGCAAATAAAATCATTGGATGCTTGGTACACTGCAGGTCGTTTATGTACCTACACAAGAAACAACAAGAAACCCAATACGCTATCCTGAGGGACTCCGTAATTAACTTCTCTTAAACTAGACGAATAGAAACATTCTGTTTTAGTGCTAGACGATATGCGACTAATTTGTGTTAGCTGATATCTATTATGTATATATGAATTTAGCAAATACAACACGTTTCCCCTTCAAAAATTTATGGTCAACATAATCGAAGGCCTTTGCCATGTCCATATACATTGCACTCACAGGCGTTTCGCTCTCTACACATTTAATTATATGATCTAAAAATTTGTAGATAGCCATATAGATGGTATGATTTTGTCTAAAACCCTGTTGAGCATTGGTAAAAACACAATTTTTCTCCAAATACGAGTTTAAGCGAACATATATAACTTTCTCAAGAATCTTAGAGAAAACTGGTAGAAGTGCAATCGGTCTATAACATTCCATGTCCTCTCTGTTTTGTTTTTTGAACAGTGGCTTTATAATAGATATTTTTAATTTATCCGGGAAAACACCATATTCTAAAACCAAGTTAAATATTATACTAAGCAATGGTAATATACTACTTGCGACGTATTTTAATATTTTTGAATTAATCTTGTCGTACCCTGTGCTATTTGTGGACTTTAGTTCCCTAATTATGTCAAAAATTTCTGTTGGTGTCGTTGGTGACAAAAATAATGAATTATAATGATTCCGGGTTAATTTGAATTTATATTTTTCCTTAATATCCATATGCGTACTCGACAAGTTGACCTGGTCAATAAAATATCTATTGAATGAGTCAGCTATCTCCTGTGGATTATCAATAACCTTATTTTGTATTCTGATTTGCCTTATATATTTGTCATGGTCTATTTTTCTACTTTTATTAATAATTGCCCACGTAGCTCTAGATTTATTATTAGCGTTTTTAATATAATAGTTATTTTGTACTTTTTGTGTTAATTTTATTATCTTTGTAAGTCTTTTAGAGTAGTTTTTTAAATTTGATTTGTTTTCAGTACTTGACATATGTCTATATTGCCATAATAGTTGCTGTTTACGGCGACAGCAGAGTCTGATCCCTTTTGAAACCCATTTAGGTCTTTTAATCGCCGATATGCGGATTTTTTAATAGGGAAACATAGATCCTAAATCAGTTTAAATAAATCATGGTTGATTGCTTGATAAAAATATTTTCTATGCGGGAGTTTTGTTGAGTGTTGTGTTTGGTCTCAGAGTCAAAAGTTATGTTATGTCGGTTTGCTGTGACATCAGAGAACAACCTTTCCCATTATGTTGAGGTATCTGAAGTAATTGTGAGGGTTTGTTAATATGCAATGTTCGGTATCCTTGGTCTGGAGAGGTTCGGTTTTATCTGTTTGCCCTTTCTATTACTTGTAGACTAGACAGCCTTTAATGCCGCCGTGATCGCACGAGCACACTTCTGATAAGTGTTCCTTGTGCTCGTGCGATCACCCAGCTTTTTTAAGCAGTCTCTTACAGTTGTTCTTGGAGTGCCCATATTGCTGACAGCGATGGCATTGAACAATAGTTGTGGATTTACGTGGATCTTCTATTATATCTTGCTGGTGGTAGATATCAAGTATATATCTTTAACTAATTTGTTGTTTTGATGTGGTTCGATATTAACAAAGAATCTAAAGGTTGGTGATTTGTTTGGACCATATCGGGCATTAATGATTTCGCGCCAAATTTTATTTCCAGTTGCTTCTATTATATGGCTGTGAGGTGTAGTGTAGTGGAGATCCTTACTTAAACTGCGTTTATATATAGTGGAGAAAAGTCCATGCGAAGACGGAGCGGGCCGTTAGTAACCTATATAACATCACCTCATTCTAACTTTACATAATATAATTTTTATCGATGTCAATATGTAACGCTGTTTTCGTCTAGCCCCTCAGCCTGCAAACAAATAATATCGTGCAATAAGGATCTACGTTCCAAAAGCACGCTATACGAACTTTGTATCGGAACCTTATTTTATGTGGTACAGTTACAATATAGATTACTTACTGTTCCCCGGCAGACTTTATGCATGCTTGATTTTCGTGTCTTTCGTGTGTTGTGAAGTTATTAACGTAGCGGTGTTGTACCTGCCAGCGAGGAGCTTCAGGAGAGCGAGATGTAATAACAAAATAGAGTGTGTGGAGTGGTAGTGTGTAGCGAGTGTGGTTCCGCAGAGTGAGGCTGCGGGCGGCGCAGAGGGCGCGGCGGGCGAGAGCGCGGCGGACGAGAGCAGCACGGAGTGGGACGCCGACGACGAGGACGAGGGCTCCGGCGCGCGCGCGCCCTGGGACCTGTACGACGAGCCCGCGCCGCTCGGATTATACGTCGCCACGGTAACCGTCGCACGCGCGCACCACACGTGTCCTCCGTCGCCGTCGCTCCCTTACCTAATTCTGTAAATCTTCTATAACAATCAGTCTCAAATTATAAAATTACGTCTGATAACTGTTATTCGTATAAGTGACCGACTGACTCATCAACGCAGAGCAAATTTGTGCCCTAAGGTGGTAAAATAGAGGTTGCAAATTTGTATGTACCTAAATAAGAGGTAAAATTAAGTTTTAAAAGTAGTACTTATGAGAATCCGTCATTTTGAAGTTAGATGATCTGCAAAATATTGTACCGTGGTTGTACTGACTTATTTCACTCTGATTTCCATTAGGTACCTACCATAAGAAATATATGTTTAAGCGTTTTAGAAAAATAATATTACCGCAGTTGTACTTACCTATTTAATTCTGATTTCCAATACCTAAAGAAACACAAGTTTTAGCGTTTTAAAAAAAATCTGCTCTTAAAAGGGTAAATCTTAAGTGATTAACAATAAAAGAAATGGATTTCGAACAGTTTACTTATCCAACTAATTGTGTAAAAGGAGTTTTATAACATGAACCAACTAAAGCTTGATGATTGCGGTCCCCGTGTGATGCTTTGACGGTAGACGGTAGACACGTGTGCGTCAAGTACGTCTGTATGTTTGGAGTTGTTGCATGTCGGGTATAGGGTTGTCGGCAGCGTGTGCGGTGGTGACGCTCGTGGTGTCCGCAGGTGGTGGCGTTCGACAGCGACGAGGGCGCCAACGGCACGGTGCGCTACTGGGCGCGCGCGCGCGGGCCGGCGCGCGGCTTGCTGCGCGTGCACGCCGCCAGCGGCCGTCTCTACATGGCGCCGCGCCTCGCGCTCGCGCCCGGCGACTCTTACGACGTCACCGTACGTACCTACTATTTATACAAGTTTCACCGACGATCTTCACAGTCGTTATCAAGTGAGCCCGTACAGTTAGGAGGCTAGTGGTCACAAACGAGCCGTGTGTTCCGCAGATCCGCGCGTGCGACGGCGGGCCGCGGCCGCGCTGCGCCGTGGCGCGCGTGGGCGTGCGCGGCGCGGCGCCGGGCGGCGGCGGCGCGCCGCTGCTGGCCGCGCCCGCGCCCCTGCAGGTGGCCGAGCTCGACGCGCCCGGCTTCCTGCTCGCCGTGCTGCAGGCCACCGACCCTGACGGGGACGCGCTCTACTACGCCATCGTCGGTGAGTCCGCGCGTCGCTACCTTGTACGACACCGTCTGACGGCTCTTTGTGTACCGTATTTTAATATTCACGTGTGTGGCAGACGGTGACCCTCGGCAGGAGTTCTACGTGGGGCGCGAGGACGGCAGCCTGGTGCTTGCCAAGCGGCTCCTGTGGGAGAGGCAGGCGCAGTACTCGCTCAACGTATCCGTTACCGACGGCTTGCACACCGTTTATGCCTCGGTGAGTATCGCTTAGGTATCAATACGGGAATCTTTATTTCTCGCGATAAGATTTTTTGCTTCCTAACGGGAATTCGACGAGTTCTGTTTTTAACAGCTTTAACAGCCTTTGTAGTTCTAACAGCACGCGGCCACCCCGATCATTTATAGTCTTCGACAGAGAAAGTGTTGTTGTATCTATTGATAGTACGATATACGAACATACGGCTGATAACAAGCTTTTGAAGTGTCTGGAATATGACCGACGGCTCCATACCCACTTTGTGCAAGGCGATCACCGCAATCCTATTTTCTTTAACAAATATGGATTGGGGATCCATATTCTAATTTGATAACGAACACAAAAATGTGAAATGGCGCGAAACCGAAAGAACTTTTAAAAATAATAAACGCGTTCCAAATTCAAAGTAAAGTATTCAAAGTTGAAAAAAGAAAAGTTTTTATGTATCAGTATTTGTGGCTGGACTAGTTTTAATCCGTTTTAATAAGAAAAAGATGAAATTTACCGTTTTGAATAAACAAAGGCGTGTACTGTAGCGCCCCCTGGCGGTCAGTAACAATAAAATCTAACTAAAAATAAAAAAAAATAAAAACTTATTTATTCGTTAAGATAACGCACACTACATAATAATTAAGGTACAGTACAGAAGTATAACAATAGGCAGGTAGATAGGTAACAAAACAAACACACATATTTTCAGGTTACACTGAGTTACACGTATACAGATACAAGCGAGATCGGGGCGCGGGAAGGCGGGCGGCCTGCCTGCCTGTTCCGTCATGTTATTATTAAATAACTGTGGTGGTGGAAGGAGGCGCCCGCGTATCGCAGCGCATTTAACTAATACGATTACGACGTAACGTCATAACCTTATGAAAAAAGATTTTCTTGCGTGTATGGGGCGAGAACACGTCAGTCATTTAAATTAATTTAAAGATTCGGATTCAGAATGCGTAACTAAGAACATGCTCAAGAATAAGACTTATAAAACAACTCGGTGGAAGCGATTACATTTCGAAGCAGCTCGTCTCGATCCGTGCGAGCTTCGTACAGTCGTACCAAATACATATACGTTAAGCGAACGCTCGGCCGAGCTACATGGTAGGCGGAGTGAGGGTGTGTTAGGTTTTATTTTCATTACGGAATTTCTTGATTCGGTCGCCGCGCTCAAAGCCCGCGATAAAAGCTATGCAATAGCTTAAAAATTCCAATAACCGTTCCCAAATCGTTTTAGCCATCTCAAAAAAAAAATTGTAACCGTTTTGAAGAAGCATGACCACTGTAGCGCCTCCTGGCGGTCTAGAAAATTAAAAAAAATATCGTTGGCAGGTTAACGTGAGTGTGATCAACGACGCCAACGAAGGCGGCGTGTCGTTCGTGCGCGATGAGTACGTCGTGGAGACGTCGGAGTCGACGCGCGTGGGCGAGGCGCTGGTCGCGCTGCGTGCTGTGCCCGCGGGACCCGGCGCGCAGGGGCCCGGCGCGGGGCCCGGCGCGCAGGGGCCCGGAGCGTCGCGCCTGCTGTACGGCATCCACGCCGCCCGCGCACCCGCCTCCGCTGCGCTATTCCGTCTGCACGAGTTCAGTGGCGTTCTGGAGCTCGCGCAACCGCTCGACAGGTGCGTCACTTTGAGCCTCAAAACGGGATTTGGGCTTATCTACTTTTCACTTCCACCCCTGCCTAAAAAGCGGCGTATCAACGATGCTCTAAGCCGCTTTTACGAACGCGAAGTGCCTATTCAATGTTGCGCATTTTATGTCAGCCGAATTGAAGTCCGACTGAACCTGAGGTAACCGTATTACATTACAGCGACGTTTTTCAATCTGACGTGCCTACTTATAATACTTATGGCTACCACATATACATAGACTTGCCTAAGTCACAGATTTGGTTTTTTCAAGTGTTTAACAAAAATGATCTCTGTCTACACAGGGAGAGTGCGGCTTTACACGAACTGACAGTGTGGGTCCGCGACCAAGCGCCGCGGGCGTCCCGCGCGTACGCGCGCGTCTCGGTGCGCGTGCACGACGCCGACGAACACGCGCCCGAGTGGGGCCGGCGCCTGGCGGAGGCGCGCGTGGCGCGCGGCGCGGCGGCCGGCACGCTGGTGGCGGCGCTGCGCGCGGCCGACCGCGACGCCGGCGACGCCGCGCGCATCGTGTACTCGCTGGCGTGCGGGGACGCGGGCGGGCTGTTCGCCGTGGACGCGTCGCTGGGCGACGTGCGGCTGGCGCGCGCGCCGCCGGCGCTGGGCCCGCGCGACTACACGCTGCACGTGCGCGCCGCCAACCCGCCGCCCGCCGCGCGCGCCGCCACGCTGCCGCTGCACGTGGTGCTGGTCGAGCCCGACGACGCGCCGCCGCGCTTCCTTGCCGCGGAGATGTCCTGCGAGGTGAACGGTCTACCTATTTACATATTGCTGACACATAGTAGCCACCTTATCGTAATCTTAGAAAATTACATCAATAAAGTCAACGCACGTGACTTATTATATTTTTCATAATGTTTTACCTTACCTTTTGTACAGTCGTACCATATACATATATTATACGTTAAGCGAACGCTCGGCCGAGCTACATGGTAGGCCGAGTGAAGGGTGTTAGGTTTTATTTTCGTTACGAATTTCTTGATTCGGTCGCCGCGCTCCAAGCCCGTGATAAAAGCTATGCAATACCTTAAAATATGAAATAATAAATCACAAATCAAAAAACCAAAAATATAAAATTCAAGACCGGCATGGATTCCCCGAACGGTGATTTTGTCTGTCATGAAGCACTACCCTAATCGAATAAAACACACGGAAGGTTTACGAGAACGAGCCGGGCGGCTCGGCGCTGGCGGCGCTGGAGGCGCGCAGCGCGACGGCGGTCTGGTTCTCGCTGCAGGGCGGCGCCGGCCTCTTCCGCCTCAACCCCGCCGCCGGCCTGCTCACCACCGCCGCGCCGCTCGACTACGAAGCTCGCGACTTTTACAACCTGACCATCACCGCCATCAACATGGTAAGCTTGCCTCGGTCTAGCGACGATCGACGTCTGTACATCGAAGGTCGCTCTCATTGCAAAGAGTGTTTCGACTATTGACCGCATACATACGTTAGAACTAATAAGAACTTCCAGTTCTTATTAGTTCTAACTACTAGCTAACTAGTTGTATCAATGCAAAATTATTGGGAAGACCGTTTTATTTTTGTTTGAGTCAAGTGTCCCCCCCCCCCCCCCGCCAGCTAAATGGTTAATGTTGGGTACCTATGTAAAAAAACTCACGGTAGTAGTATATATAGTGAAATTAAAAGGAAAACTATCACAGTTAGGAAGGCTTTACAAGTTTACGAGTAACAGCTGATCAAATGAGAAGTAACAAAATTTCGTACAAATTCCGTAAGGTATAAAGTTGTAAGTATGAAATAAAAACAACAGAAACCCCACTTCATAAGCCGCATTATTCGGATGGAGGGGGGGAGGGGTGACTATGGAACTCTACATTGTGCGTGGCGCGACATGCACTTGCCCGGTTTTTTCCTTTTAAGAACTCTAGATCACACTTGCAAAGGACATTTTGTAATTATTGGTTATTTTTTTAATTGTATCAATTCGTAAATTATTTTATTAGTATTGTTAATCTTTATTTTTATCGTAATTGATATGATTTAAATAATGGTATATGCATCCCGATTCTATTTTCATTATCGTAATTATAAATATGCATGCCGCAAGACGGTTAAATGTACCTATATGATACTATTGATGAAACCTACATTTCGAAGCAAATAAATGATTGTATGATGCGCGGTACCCAGGGCGGCGGCACGGCCACGGCGCACGTGGGCGTGCACGTGCTGGACCGCAACGAGTTCGCGCCGGCGCTGCAGCGGCGCGCGTACCGCGGCCGCGTGTCGGAGGCCGCGGCGCCGGGCGCGCTGGTGGCCGACGCCGACGCGCCACGCGCCGCGCCCGCGCCGCTCGTGCTGCTCACGCACGACGCCGACTCGCCTGCCAACCGCCAGCGCGCCTACGAAATCCTGCAGCCCGCCGCCGCCGCGCTGTTCCGCGTCGACTCCACCACCGGCGCGCTGCACTTGCGCGCCGCGCTCGACTACGAGCGCGCACGCACGCACGAGTTCAGCGTCAGGGTGAGTGCTACCTCTGCGGCTTCCCGTGCCGTCCACGATACCGAGCCGTTCATTTAGCTTTTTGAGATATATTCTTGCAAATGCAAATATAATCGGGTACTATTCTCATTCCCTGTATTGACGTTTAGGTCATCGATATGGGCACACCGAGGCTTCCGTCCGGGAGCGTCGCGAAGGTGTTCGTGGAAGTGGTCGACGTTAACGATTGTCCACCAGAATTCTCCCAGGCCACTTACGAGGCCACGGTGCTTCTGCCCACGTGGAAGGGCGTGACCGTGGCGACGCTGGCGGCCGAGGACCCCGACCTGCCGCCCGACGGCGCCGTCAAGTACGACATCATCGAGGGCGACGCGGACGGCGCCTTCGCGCTGTCGGCGGGCGGCGCCGTGCAAGTGGCGACGCCGGGCGCGCTGCGCGACCAGTACCGCCTGCGAGTACGCGCCTCCGACGGCCTGTACTCGAGCACGGCGCGCGTTGAAATTCGCGTGCGCGAAGCGGACAACTCCGGCCTCGCGTTCCAGAAATCCGATTACTACGGATCGGTAGTGGAAAATTCGACCAAACCTACCACTATTGCAGTACTCAACGTGCTCGGAGCCGCGCTCAATGAACACATCGAGTTTCGTATTCTGAACCCCACCGACGGCTTCGAGGTGAGAACTTTAATTTCACAATTTACGGACGAATTTTGTTTTTTTCTACATATAAATGGACTATCCAACAGTGAACGAATTTTTCAATTCAGATTTTTTTTTTTTTATTGGTTCACAAACCAGACAATACATTTATTACATACAATAGTTTTGATACTTATAAATAAAATATACAATTATGTATGTCCTAAAAGAGTGAACACAACATTCTTTGTACTACATACATATTACTTCTCAAAAGCTATAAAGTAAAAAAATAAATTTATAATAATAAAATAAGTGACATAAAAACCAAATTTACATACTTAGAGCTCTGAAAATATTTGTTTTTGCCGTGTGTAGAGTGCCTGAGAAAATGTCAAATTGCTGTCTTATGTCATTGTATCCCGAGAACATGCGATAGAGGGGAGAATGTTGCCCTATGTTAGTTCGGCAATGAGACGTAGCAAATATTCGTCTATTGCATAAACGACTACTCTGACGCGGAACAACAATTTGTACTCTCTCTAGCAACTCTTCGCAGTCAATGAAGCTATTAACAACTTTATACAAGTACATAATATCAATAGCTTTTCTTCTACAACTTAAAGTAGATATATTATAGTGCTTTAGTCGCAACTCGTATTTATTAAGAGCTTTACTCTTGCCATCAACTTAAGACAAATGATACATGAAACGCTTTTGTACTCTTTCAATCTTGCTTGTATATACTTCGTATGTTGGGTTCCATACAGGACTCGCGTACTCTAAGATACTTCGTATAATGCAATTGTAAACGGGTATTATGATATTGGAGTCTTTAAATGATCTGAGCTGCCTCGAAATAAAACCAGATAAGCGAGATGCCTTTTGTACCATATCATCTATAAAGAATCGGTAATTGAGTTGTTGGTCTAAGATTACTCCCAAGTTACGAATAGTTTCTACCTCTCCTAGTGGTACATTCTGTATATTATAGATGGCCTGGAAAGTATTTCGTTTTCTTGTAAATTTTATATGTTTACATTTATTTAAATTTAACACCATCTTGTTTCTCTTGCACCATTCAGATACTGCCTCTATTTGTTTCTGCAAATGACTTATATCCTGGGGACTTTCAATTGTTCTATACAACTTTAAATCGTCTGCATACATTAAAAATTTACACTGAATTAGATTTGCCAAATCATTTACAAATATAAGGAAAAACAGCGGTCCTATATGGGAGCCTTGCGGTATCCCCGAAGGAATAACATTTGTTTGTGATTTAAACCCCTGGACGACAACGATCTGAGAACGGTTACGCAGGTATGATTTACACCAACGCAATAGCGATCCATAAATACCCATATGGTTTATTTTGTCGACTAAGATGTCATGTTTAATGAGGTCAAATGCCTTGCTAAAATCAGTGTATAAAGCATGTACCTCCTTACCACTATCCAAGGCTTCCGAAATATCATTGACAAAACATAAAAGGTTCGAGGTTGTAGATTTATTTGGCAAGAACCCATGTTGGGCAGAATTTAGCTGCTGCTTAATGTGGCCGTATATCTTTTTTACTACCAGTGATTCGAACACCTTTCCAAATGACGAGAGAATAGATACAGGGCGATAGTTTGAGATATTTGCTGAATCGCCCGTTTTATGTATAGGTGTAACACGAGCCTTTTTCCATTGACTTAGAAAAACCCCAAATTTTAAAGAGTCATTGTATATTAGTGACAGTGGCTTAGCCAGGGCAACAGCGCACCTTCCCACAAGAATGGGAGGAATGCCATCCAAACCACTACCTTTATTGACATTGACGTCGCAAAGAGCTTTCTGGACCACTGTCTCGCTAAGGGTGAGTTGAGAAAAAGATGGAACATTGTTTACATCTGTTATGTCACTAATAAAGGGAGTGGAGTTAATAATGCTGTAAATCGCATTAAAATGGTCCGCAAAAAGCTCACTTATTTGCTGACCACCATAAGCATGTCTCTGTTCAAGGTACATGTGGTTGGGTAAAGAATTGCTATTACTTTTTAAATTGTTTATGTAAGTCCAGATGTATTTAGGATTAGAGCGAAGAGTATTGGCAGCCTTATCTTTAAAGCGTTTATGACATTCCTTAATCATAATTTCACATCTTTCTCTTAGTCTTTGATAAGTTAATTTGTCCATCAGGTTATTATATTTCTTATAGCGATTATGAAATTTTGCTTTCTCTGAATTTAAAATAGTAAACGGTAGTGACATGCATAATCTTAAAAATATAAATTAACAACTATGATATTAATTACAACAAGGTATTTAAGATTGTATTGTTAACCACAAATGATTTAGAGTTGATATCTTTCCGCATCGTAACACGTCCGCCACGCACCCAGACAAACTCGTAATGCTTCTCTTTAGCAGCGATTCTTGCGGCAGCATGAAGTTTTTTGTTAACAGGTGACAAATGCTCTGCAACATATATTGCCTGCTTGTTCCCAGAGATTCCTAGGTGTCCACAGTGAAGTTTATCCTGCGGGTTGTCTCTGTTAAATTTGCGCACCGATGCCAAAACATTATCTCGTATGCGAGGGGAGGCAAATTTAACGACTACGGCTCGAGGGCGGCTGGACTCTTGGTTTAGTTTCGGAACTCTATGAAAGTTTACTATATCTGTGTCATTTATCTTGTAAGACACAGTCTGTGTCATCTGACTTATTAATGTAAGTAAGTTTTCATTTCTGTACTCAGGCACTCCTTGTATCTCGACATTACTACTACGAGTCTGCTGGTCTATATAGTCCAGTTTAGTGTTGATAAGGTCTACTTCAGAGCGAAGATGATCGTTTTCTGATTTTAATTCGTTTATTGTGCAATTTTTTTCATTTAAAGTCTTACTAAGGTCATCATACTGCAAGGACACAAAGGACACACTGACCTTTAATTCTTCTATTGAATTGTTGATGGCTTTAGTTTCTGCGTTCAAATTCAGTTTCAAATCCGTGAGTATCTTTAGGGTAGCTTCTTCGATCCTTTTGTTAATATAATCCTTGAGTTCGTTGATTGCCTCACTATTGATAAACGAATGAGTACTGGAGTCTCCGGATGATTGCTCCCTTATCGGAGTACAAGTTGTTTCTCCTCGTCTGTTAGTGTTTTTGTAATCCGTGCATTTCCACGCAGATTTGACCTGTCTGGACTCTTTACCAAAGTTTTCGCTGGTTATGCCTAAACAATGATAGTGATAGCTGCCGGAGCAGTTGACGCAGCTTTTGAGCTCGTTTGATTTTACCACTGCGTTACACAACTTACATTTCATTTTTATTTATTTTCAAAGCGCCTGTTTGAATTCTATAGCAATATTCACAAGTTGAACAGTGACGCCTTATAAAATGTTGAGAGCCAAATGAGTTTATGTATGACACATATGATTTTTTAACTATTTTTTTTTTCTTTTTTGTCGAGGGTGGTCATATATTTATCGTAAAATAACTTGGGAGTTTTGGACTGTTTAACGAGTTTAGTTGAAGTAAACACAAATAATACTGTTTTAAAGTTTGCGAAAATCACACCAGACACTTTTCCGAATTAGTTTATGGCTTCACTTGCACTTAATAACTGCTATCGACACTTTAAAACAATTATTTAGTTAGAGATAATTATAACGTGTATGAGTTGGGACATGTCAAACTGACAACTTGACAACAGCAGACAGCAGATCAGTAGATCCTGAGATTACCGCGGTCAAACAAACAAACAAACTCTTTAGCTTTATAATATTAGTATAGATATAGATAAATAATGTATGTACCTTATGTCGGTGTCCCGTAGGTGGGGCTGACGTCGGGCGCGGTGCGCAGCAGCGGGCTGGCGCTGGACCGCGAGCAGCGCGACTCGCACACGCTGGTGCTGGAGGCGCGCAGCGCGCCGCCCGGCGCCGAGCCGCGCGTGGCGCGCGCGCGCCTGCACGTGTCCGTCACCGACGTCAACGACAACTGCCCCGTGTTCGTGGAGCGGCCCTACGCCGCCGCCGTGCTGGCCGGCGCCGAGCCCGGCACCCCCGTGCTCAAGGTCAAGGCCGTGGACCTCGACGCCAACGACAACGGCGAGGTGAGCGATCACCGCCGACGAGTCCGAGTCGGCTCGCCTCGCCTCTCGGGGCCGGTCGCATCTCGAAATTATTTATTTATTTAATACTTTCTGCAATTACATTGCAAAAGGCGGACTTAATGCCATAGGCATTCTTTACCAGTCTGTCTACCTTCGGTCGGTGAAGAGAAAATAATGGCGGGCGGTCATCCGGCTAGATATAGATATAACGGGGGTCCGTCTTCCCGCGCAGGTACGGTACGAGATGAAACGCGGGCACGGCGAGCTGTTCCGCGTGGACCGGCGCAGCGGGCAGATCTCGCTGAAGCAGACGGTGGACGCGCACAACCAGCTGTACTCGCTGGTGATCGGCGCGTTCGACGGCGGCGTGCCGGCGTGCGGCGCGGACGCGAGCGTGCAGGTGCGCGTGTGGGGCGGCGGCGCGGCGCCGGCGTGGGAGCGCGCGCACTACGCGCTGGCGGCGCGCGAGGACGCGCCGCCCGGCGCCGCGCTGGCGCCGCCGCTGCGGGCGCTGTCGCCGCTCAACCGCCAGCTGATCTACACGCTGCTGGACGACGCCGACGGCTTGTTCGAGCTGCACTTTGATACCGGTGAGTTGCACCCGCTCCTGCTACGCTTATACTCGGCCAAGCAAGACTTTTTAAAACTGTTGCGGCCGCCGGGCGTATATACGTCCATTCACCTTACCCGATATCGCGGCGGTAGCGCGGCAAATTCACGGCGACCGCGCGGTGTCGAACGGTGGCCACGCGGTCAGATGACTGTGAAGAATTCGAATGTAGGGCTTTGTCGATAAAACTTAAATTTGCTTTGGAATGGACGCAAGTACACGACCAGCATGCGGTCACCGGGCGGCGGCCACAAGGTATTTTTCGGTCGTCTATTCTCTGCCTAATTCGATGAACGGTTTGAACCCCATTTTTAACTGATCGGTCGACTCGTCCGTCGATAGTCCATAGGAAGTGTTGGCGCGTATCGTCGAACTCGGCTTTTGAACCGTAACTCGGTAGAGTCGAGATCACGATATGAAGGGTTTAACATTGCACGCTGTAAGGTCACGCTAAGGGGGTATTTAATTACGCTAAAATAAGTCATTTATGTTTAGAGCACTAACACTAACTGTTTATGATATAATTTAACGCAATATTACATTCTTACATACCATTTTATGTGCATGCGGGCTGGAATATAACGGTCGCAATGACTCGATGTCCAATAATTATATTAGATACAGTTACTCCGTACTCGTAACTCGTATTTACTTATATTAACTGCTGACACACAATCGCAGGCGAGGCTGAGCTACACCCAAACATACAATAATAATATAATTAATTGATTATCAAAGTTTAGTAATACAAATTATAACTAAGTCTTTTAGTATTTAATAGTAATGTTTAAGGGTTTAATTACTGGCAACATTCATTTTGCCGGAAATGCATTTGATCGGTGCATTTATTAATTCACTCCTTCTTTTTCTGACTTAACAAAATTGCATCACAAACAAAAGTAAAAATTATCAATTGTTAGGTAGGTACACTATAATAGACATCTTGCTCTAGGCTTCCTATTAATTATACGGTAGAACTTAGACTTATCTACATCTAATTAATTTCACCTAAGACATAATCTTATTTTAGGAAGAACGCGTCTAATTTTTGGTACTTAGTAATGTTTGGTTTAGTCGGATAGAAGCGCCAAAAAATGCAAGCATTAAATAAGGGTCTGATTTGTAGATTCGTATGACGTCATTGCGACGCACGCTGTTTCGAAAATCTTCACGAGTGGTAAGTACCTATATACCTAAAATGAAAGATGCATCCAACAGAAGAGTTAGAGGTGCGGTACAAGAAAAACTGGTTATTGAATTTTGTAGGCTTCAACTAGTAAAAAGAAATGTGTTCCAGATGGCAATACAAATTTATAATAAGCTCCCTAATTCATTGAAATATTTACCAACAAATCCATTTAAAACAAAACTACGCGAATGGTTATTAGAACACTGCTTCTATTCAATTAATGAGTACCTGGAAATGAATGTTTCAAATTAATTAATTAACCGTATGTGACAACAAATAGAAGAGAAGAGTGAGAGAAGAGTGTCGGACTGCTGATCAAAATGTCGTGGGCTCAATTCCCGCAAGGCACAACATTTATGTGATGAACATAATGTTTGTATTGCTCCAAATATGTACTTATTAATTTAAAAATAAAAACAAAAGTATAAACAAAAAAATAATGGTTTACTCAATACTCTTATGGTTTTATACAATCAACTGACAATAGGTGTATAATGTTATAGCAGTTTAAAAAAACTCACCTGGTTCTGGTGGATGAGTAGGTATGATTGGTCATTTCTCTTATTATAAAATGCTCATCACCGATTAAATGACTGCTTGCAATACTTTTGCTGCACAACTCTTTTTCCTTCGAACATATAAGCGATATTGCATATTGCGAAATATATAAGTAGTTCATTAAAAAACCCTTAAAAAACCCTTCATTAAATTCCGCAGCCTTGAATAATTGCATCATCAGAAGCTCACATCACGCTTTTTTGGTTTAGAAACGCAGTTTTTCGGCAATAACTCAATGACGGTATATTCGATCATGTCCGAAATAATTTTAGTTTAAAGTATTTATTAAGCGCTACCTTTGTGATTTTTTTCATATTCTTTGGTCACACGGTTCAAAAGTTAAGGGGGCACAATTTTAGCAACTTTCGAAGATTTTTTCTAAAAATATTCACTCAATCAAAAAAGTTCATTACAAACCTTAAAATCTTTTTGAAAGACCTGTCGAATGATGTGCCACATGTTGATGTTTGATGGAAAAAAAACAACTTCTGTTACATATAATATAATAATATTAATATAATATGGAGTGCCCCCATACGGACGGACAGACAGACAGACAAACAGACATAAAGAAACTATAAGGCTTCCGTTTTGCCATTTAAGCTACGGAACCCTAAAAATTAACCTGCCTCAGCGCCAAACGCTAAGGAATCCAACTAACTCAGGCTAGGGTATTTCTTTACTCCACTAATATGCCGTAATCACACTAATATTAAAAAGGTGAAAGTTTGTGTGTATGTGAGTGTGTATGTTTGTTACTTCTTCACGTCATAACGGCTAGATAGATTTTAATAAAATTTGGTATGGAGTTAGCTGACACCCTGTATTAACACATAGACTAATAAACCGCGGGGCACAGCTAGTATTAAATAAAAACAAGGCAAGAGTATGTCGGACCATGCTCAGTGTAGGGTTCCGCAGCCTCGAATAATTGCATCAGCAGTAAAACGTGTCATACGAACAAACTGACAGACAGACGGACATGACAAAAGTATAAGGGTTCTGTTTTTGCCATTTCGGCTACGGAACCCTACAAATCAGCCTTTATAAAATGCTTGCAGTTTTTGGCGCTCCCCTCTAGAACTAGTTGTACAAGATATATGGAAACAAATTCAACCATTACTTACTTAAGTACCTACTTACAGAAAAATTACATTAAGTTGTTTATTTAATAATTTAAAAAAAGTAGGTTACGTAGTACCTATCAACAATTTATTATCGAGAGGCTACTGCGTGTAAGGTGCCCGTCGCCGCGGTGGGTGGTGTGATGGTGTCGCACGCTCCTCGGTGGTGGGACAGTGAATGCGTTACTAACGTGTTGGTTTTATCCGCAGCACCCGACAGAGGCAATAGTCCATGTGAGTATATTGGTCCCCCCCCCTCCTGCCACTGCCGGGCGCACGGCCGCATGTCGCTCACACCTCGCCGCATCACCTCATCCTTCCCTTACAGCACACATTTGATACGTACAATTGCCGGCTCCCTACAAAGAGCGAAAACAGGCTCACCCACACATAGACGCACGTCAACCGAGACTCCGCTGGTAGTGATCTCCGTAGGCGCGCGTCTATGTGCGCGTGGATTTATTGTTGAGCTCTGAGCCGGCCACCTATACCAATGTGCTTTGTGCCTACAGAAGCGCAGTTTCCGCGCACGACCGCGCCGCGCCGCCCTACCGACCACCAATGACGGACAGCTACTGTCTCGCTCAGTACTCAGTCATTGCTATTGTTACCTATATGTCACAGTCAACGTTAATAATCTAGTTTTTTATATATAATCTTCGGGCATTTATTATCCTTCACCCCTTCGGTGATTATAACGGGAGAGAAGAGGTTGCGAGCATAGTTTTAGTAAAGGCGAAGCCTCACGCGAAGATACAATCCTAACATCTGAGCAATAAAGGTTTTTAAACTTCGCCATCATCATTATCGTCACTAGCGTTATCATCAATACCATTGTCATCAATCATGATCGTCAATCATCACCATATCAATATAAAAAAGCATTCAATATAAGAATAAAAATAACATTTACTATTTATCACTTTTATTAAGTTCAACTAGCCATTATGAATGACTAAAAAAGTGATTAATTCATAAAACAACAAAACAAAAAAAGTGCACACAATGACATAAGAAAAAAATCTAAACAATATGTAACAAAATGTATAAATAAATAAATTGCCTTTTGGTTTTGGTTTTATCGGAATGAAGTTCCCTCACACGTTTTATGGTAGGTGGGATTAGGGAGAATGTACCAGTAGTTGCTAAGTGTAGAAAAGCTACGCGTGGCGCGGTCGCCTAGCCTTACCATCATCGCTCGACGAGCGTGCCGCTCCTTCATTGTTTCACGCTGCTCGCACTCACTAAACGTATTACTCTCAGGTAGTCTCGCTAGAGCTAGAAGAATCATCGTCCCATGTCACAGTATCGATATCGAACGCATTTGCGTACGCTTTGGGTGTTCTATGTTAAGTGGACTTTAGTCCGATGCATGCTCGGTGGGTGTCGTCGTCCTGCGTCCTCGCGGCCCGCTCGTTGTGCTGACCGGTGTGCGTGCGCAGGCGTGCTGGTGGCGCGCGCGGCGCTGGACTACGAGGCGGCGCGCGCGCACGAGCTGGTGGTGCGCGCCACGGACGGCGTGACGGGCGCCTTCGCGGACGCCGCCGTCACGCTGCGCGTGCTCGACGTCAACGACTGCGCGCCCGAGTTCCCGCAGGACGTGTACCGCGCCTCCGTCACCGAGGCGGCCGCGCTCGGCGACCTCGTGCTCGTCGTGCACGCCGCCGACAACGACACCGGTACGTGCACTGCTGACTTACTTAAATTCTTCACTGCTGCATCGCTTTTATTTTACTTGCAATGTTTGTATGTACCCATGTACGAGTATGTTCGAGTCAAATGTTGGATGCTAAATTACTACCACTTCCTGACGTTCGACTAAATTGTATTCTTACATTTCTTCGGTGATACAATAATATGGTACCATAGAGCTGATTTGATGATACGAGTCCGAAAACGACCATAGGAACTTAACTAAACAAAATAAATTTGTCCAGTTTGAGATCATTTGATTTTCCGTGGCAAGTACATGGGTTCCGGGACTAGATTATTACCAGGGTCTGATGATGGAGCCGAAGGGTCGCCATAGGACTGCCTCTGTGACGCGGTGGGAGTGTGTCCGACTGCTACGCAAGAGGTCATGGGTACGATCCCCACCCAGGATAAAACTTTGGGTGATGAACACGATGATTTATTCTGTGTCTGGGTGTTATTTATCTATAATAAGTATGTATTTAAAAATATAAAAGTATGTTTATCAGTTGTTGTCACAATGCAAAAGAAAAGTAACAGATTGGTTAAAATCACTTACGTATCAAGAAACGGAACAACTACTCATTTAAAGTCAACCACATCATAACACACACAAACACTCTCTCACACACACACACACACACATAAATACACACACACGCGCGCGCGCGCGCACACACACACACACACTCATACACACACACACACACACACACACACACTCATACACACACACACACACATTCATACACACACACACACACACGCACGCACGCACACACAATCATACACACACACACACACCCATACACACACACATACACCCACACTCATATACACACACACACACAAATGTACTTAATTACCTATAAGATAACTGTTAACTATTACTATGTCATAACATAAGCCACGGACAAAAGGGGACTCTTCTAACACAGGTTTTCTCAAACTTAACAGAAGAGCTCCCAAACCATATTTATAAAAAACATGTAATAGTTAAAAAAAAAATGTTTATTTATTTATTATTTTATAGTTTTGGCAGTTCCATAGTACAAGCTATGCTTAGTTTGGGATCAGATAGCGTTGTGTGAGTTGTCCCAAGATATTATCTCTAGTTTTTACTAGAGACAGGCTAGTTACTTGTTACTTTTTTATACTTATTTTGATACTTATGTATAAAAAGCGTTTATTAGAATATGTCACCAAGAATCGTTAATATACTTGTATACCTACCGTAATATTGCAAACTCAAATATGTTAGAACACATTTTTTGGTATATTCGAACAGGCATTACATGCATCGACTAGAAATAGAATCGACTCACAAGGGTAGTATTTTGCTTCATAAATGAATAAAGATTTTTATTATTATTATTATGTATGTCGTTTCCATATCACGGGACTATGGAGTCCCAGTCATTTGGGAGGTGTGCGTGGGGCCGAAGCCAACACGTAGAGGCCCGTTAGACACTTTAATCTAAAGGCTATGTGACACAAACCGGCGAATATCGTTGTATACACTATATAAATGTACCCAACGACATTCCCCGGTTAGTGTAAAAACTATTGTCAAAAAGTGGTAGCTAAGAAACTGGGTTATGGAGGTGATGTGTTAGTGGAATGGTTAGCTGGTACTATTGAAGAACTATGGCGCCTGCCCTGCAACACATGGTAAAAACACACGGACAAATGGGCAGGCGGTGACTTGCCACTCACTAGATGGGCCCCCTTCTGGCCGCCACAGGCATACGAGCCAAACAGGCGACAGGGAGCAACATGGGTGTGAGCAGCTTGGGGTGTCGAGCGGTGCGGCGCCGGTTTCACCATCACGAAGAAGGCCCGTGAGCGGGTTTCCCCGTAGTTATGCCCTTGAAAATGACACTTCCACCCCCGAGCATACAAGCTCTGGCGACCTCCCTCTGGCCGGCCGATTAAGGCAAGACAGAGTTGAGAGTCCTGCGGACGCTCTTGGTGTTCCACTCTCGCCGGCCAGTGAAGGCAAGCGGGAGACGAGGCCCTGACCGACTCTCTGAGGCACCGGGACCGCAGTGTCGCCACACACATTCAGCACGCTACAAAGCTGCCCTGCGGTTTGTGTACTCTTATTTCACCCTCATGAGACATTTTTTATTGGTGTCATAAGGATTTCAAGAGCTGCTACTATGCCCTCAGAGTGTTGCGTTAATCTCATATAGGGAGACAACGACTAGCCCCGAGGGGTTTATTATTATTATTATTATCACAAAAGACAAAATTTATCAAATTGTTGTCATTAGTCAATATACACAATAATCAAATCACATTCCAATATCTTGTCAAATATCCTCGAATATAAGGATTATTACTTACCTATCTATGCTAATATTATAACGGTGGAACGTGATAATCTTAGGAACTACCTACTGGTTCCAATTGAAAATACTTTTAGTATTGGATAGCCCATTTATCGAGAAATGCTTGAGGCTATATACCATCTAGCGATTTGACTCTATTTAAGACCAATGATCGACAGTAACACTTGTGTAATGTGTGGCACAGCATTAGGACAATCTCGCGACAAGCTAAACTCAAAAAAAAACAAAAAACCTAGCAAGTTTAGGTTCATTTGATTTGTCTTGAAAAGTACTCTGATTCTAGATGATTGCCAGACATGGAGTTCCTAGGGCCACCTTCCGACTCCACCATCAGGGTCCGGTCAGGTCTATGGTGGCTACTATAATATTGCATTATCGTCAAATAAATAGGTACACTAGTGTACCGATATTGAGTGTTACTAATTAAGTTTCCAAGAACCACACAACCTACCATACACACAGGGCAAGTTAAATGAAAGCTTGTAATATAATAAAGAAGTTGAGTTTTCTGGTTTGAACGTGCCAATCTGCTGAGAGTGATGAGTTCAAACAAACATGAAATGAGCCCAAACTTGCTTGGTTTCTTTTTTTTAGTTTAGTAGTTCCTGTGGACACCTCCCGACTCTATCGTCAGATCAGATCCATATATTTTATTGTCACCAAAGATATGCAAGTGTACAAAATTACAGTCCAATCGAACGTCAACAAATGGTCAACAAAATAACTAAATCTTTAATCTAGAATCTAGAATCGAGATAGTGCTTAGAGTAACTGATATCTCGATTTTTTTTACTATTAATTGATTAACGTTACTATGTCTCGCCGTGCGAACCCAAAGCGAATTTATTTCATTGAATTTTGGGCCTCTCAACTCCCCTTGCACTCCAACCTTGCACTCGTTAATGACCGCATCTCCAATAAATTGGTATCGGCACGATCACACTCGATTTTATGTGTTATTCAGTAAAAATACAATATAAGAATATATTATTCCTTCTTACCGTTTTTACGATGGTTTCCTATAAAATATAGGTAGTGTTAATAGTATGTTTGTAGTAATTAATGTGTGTAGTAATGAACTCGCGATATTAGGAGAGAACGGCGAGGTGACGTACTCGCTGTCAGCGCTGGAGGCGGGCGCGGACGGCGCGTTCTCGGTGGAGGCGCGCTCCGGCGCCGTGCGCGTGCGCGCGCCGCTCGACGCCGAGCTGCGCGCGCGCTACCACTTGTTGCTCACCGCCAGCGACGCCGGCCGCCCGCCGCTGCTCACCACAGCGCACCTATTCATCACTGGTAACACTTTTTTGTTTTTTTTTACTCGTGCGTTTATTTCTTCTTTTAATATAGATATAATAAGTTACAATAAGTAAGTACGATCAGGAGCGATCCCTACGATCAGTTAATATGTACCTATCGTGTGTGTCGTCAGTGGTGGACGTGAACGACAGCCCGCCGCGCATGGAGCGCGGCGTGGTGGGCGTGGTGGTGTCGGGCGAGGCGGCGCGCGGCACGGCGCTGGCGCGCGTGGCGGCGTGGGACCCGGACGCGCGCGACGCGGCGCGCCTGGTGTTCGCGCTGGAGGGCGCGGCGCCGCAGCGCGCCTTCAGCGTGCAGCCGCGCACCGGCGTGCTGGCGCTGGCCGACACGCGCGCGTGGCTGGCGGCGGCGCCGGCCGCGCTGCGCTCGCTCAACGTGTCGGTGTCGGACGGCGCGCACGCCGCGTTCGCGCGCGTCAAGCTGTCGCTGGCGCCCGCCAACCGCGCGGCGCCGCGCTTCCCGCACCTCGTGCACGAGGCGCGTGCGCTCGAGAACCAGCCGCCGCCGCTGCTCCTCACCACGGTAACACCAATCTCTGCGTGATCGACCGCTTAGCTCTATCGAATTACTTCATTTTTTGTATTACATATACAGAAAACCATAACACCCGACGACAATAAACCACATTTAAGGACCTTCACCTGTCGTCGAATTTCAGTTTTTGAATTTATTTCAAGATTTTTATTAATGCTATTGTTCGCGCTTCAAAATCCACCTGTTTTTTTTTTAACTGATAGAATAATTATCCAAGTAAATTAGATAACAGACTGCTAATAAAACTTTAAAGACTTCACTTGACTTCACTTCTAACTTATGTCACAACATCTGGTCCTCCGCCTTTCCTACCTTACGTTTATTGAGTCACGTTCTCCACTCTAGGACACATTTGTTCCATCGGCCATTTTTCCTTCCGCAAATGTGACCAGCCCATTGCCTCTTAAGCTGCTCCAGCGACTCCGCTGCTATGACAATGTCGTCGGCAAACCGAAGGTGCGAGATTTGTCGAAAAGACGTCTTCAAGAGCGTTGATGAAGAGCTGTCTAATTGTCTTACACCTCGGCGCGGCTCTATGGGTTTGGTCTTGAGGTCCTGAATCTGTAAAGATTCAGGACCACAAGACCAGATCAAAAGAGGTCATGGTGGCGGTGTTGCAACTTGCCGCGGTGTGGCTATTTCAACTTCAGATTGTAAACATTGCTCAGCATGAAATGCCAGCGTCTTTTGCTCTTAAGATTGAGTCCCAGACTTCTTTAAAGCTCGACAATCTTATTACAATTAAATCATATCAATCGATGCTGATTATATTGACCCCGATGATGATTGAACTTTTGTGCATGTTAAGGTTCTGAAGCTTGTTTTGTGCTAATAATGCACTCTAAGCTTCTCTAACAATCTCGCTGTTAGGTTCCGAATTGTTTGTTTTATATAATGATTATGATTCTTGACGCAAAAAGCGATACTTAGAAGGTAGTGTGCATAATATCTTTGTCATAATTGCTGTAGATAATAAAGTAATGCTGTCATGATTGCTATTACTTATTTCTTCACAACTCTCTTATAATGGTGTGGACGAATTCTCCACCTTGGAAATATGTTGTACAATACTGTCTGTTGATGACGTCTTATATTGACAACTTTTTACCATCATTTTGTTGAGTTCCGACTTATGCTCATAAATCGATTCCAATTTCGTCATCACTTCTTTTGCTCTTTCACAATTTCCAATGGACGAGATCTGATTTAGCTCCATCGAAGGAGTTATTATGAACATGGTCCTACCATCATTCTTGTCCCACTGTGAGGATGATAACCCTCTATGGGTTTTATCACATTGATATTTAAACCTTTCGCGTTCAAGGCCCTTTCCATTGCCTAAAATCATTGCCGTTAAACTTTTCAATCCTCATAGAATTTGTGACTTCCATGATATCCACGTTTACGTATAACTTTCACACGTAAAGTCGGCTCTTTACTCAATTCACGTACCTGGGCCCATAACCTAATGAGATCGGGTTAAAAATATTAATTGAGTAGAAAATGAAAGGGTTTGTTGTAATATAGTTTTAATATATATACATAGTTTTAAAGTTATTTAAGACTAGCGGACACCTCGCGGTTTCACCCCCATAGTCACCGTTCCCGTGGGAATACAGGGATAAAAAATAGCCTATGTCACCCGGGGTTAATGTAGCTTCACAACGGTGAAAGAATTTTTCAAATCCGTTCAGTAGTTTCCGAGTCTATTCAATACAAACAAACAATCAAATCTTTCCTCTTTATAATATTAGTATAGAAAATTAATAAATTTGACCTTATCTCCGAACCAAAACTAAAATAAATACTAAAACAATAAATAGTTCTTTATTTATAGATTGCAGGAAAACCTATAAGAAGTCTATGGTCCGAACATTAGGTACTGATTAAATCTTTAAAAATTGTTTCATTACAGACATAGATTCCTTCGATTATAAGTTTATAGGTACGGAACTCTAAGTGCGCGAGTCCGAATCACACTTTGCCGGTATTTTTACTAATACTAAATCACCCTGCTTATAAGTTACAAGATTGAAGTTTTTATTATAATAATCTTTTTTTAGTTTTTTACTTACTATCTATTATATTGTTTTTTGCACCAGCTTGAGCCTTTTGCAATCGACATCATCATTATTAAATTTGGCAACTAGGGTAGCGAGTCCAGTTCTCATTCTATATAGTAAAATTTAAACCGATTTTAAACGCGTTTATTTATGTTACAAATTGTTATTAAGTAAAGTGAGTTGAGGACAGTTAAATTACTGTTACATTACATCAATAGGTGAAGGCGTACGACGACGACGTGGGCGAATACGGAATCGTGACGTACTCCATCCCGTCCGCGCGACTGCGCGAGACGTTCGCTATCGACGCGTCAAGCGGCGCGCTCACCACGCGCGTGCCGCTGGACCGCGAGCGCCGCGCCGACTGGGAGGTGCCCGTCACCGCCAGCGACGGCGGCGGCCTGCTGCGGCACACGGTCGTGCGCGTGCGCGTCACCGACCTCAACGACAACGCGCCCGCCTTCCCGCTGCGCGAGTACCGCGCCGCCGTGCGCGCCGACCGCGCGCCGCGCCTGCCCTTCCTCACGCTCGCCGCGCTCGACCCCGACGCGGGCGAGAACGCGCGCCTCGTCTACTCCGTGTACGAGGGCGACGTGCGCTCCGACGCCAGCGGCCTCTTCACGGTCGACCCGCACACGGGGGCGCTCTCCTTCGCGAGATCCGCCGCCGAATTCGGTAAGACGATCGACTCGACCCGCTCGGAACGGCCGTCGGTGCGATAACGCGGTGAAGCAACTCGGTCGTGTGTCCGCAGCGTCCCGCAGCGTGCAGGTGTGGGTGCGCGCGCGCGACGGCGGCGGGCTGGCGGGCGAGGCGCCCGTGCTGGTGTACGTGCTGGCGGAGCGCGAGGACGCGCCGCGCCTGCTGCCGCCGCCCGCCGACCTGTTCCTGCGCGAGGACGCGGCGCCGGGCACGCTGATCGCCGAGCTGCGCGCGGCGGACGCGGCGCCCGGCGCGACGCCGCGCTACCGCCTGGCGCCGGCGCTGTGGCCGCGCGACCTGTTCGCGGTGGACGACGCCGGCCGCCTCGTGCTCTCCGGACAGCTCGACCGTGAGACCGCGACCGACCATCTCATAGGTAACGTCACGTGCACCATCTTAAATGATCCTTAAACTAAACTTAGGCTCCGCCATAGCATCGGAATACCAGATGTTCGCGGATGACCTTAAACTGTATCGAACTATCACCAATCAAACTGACATAAACTCTCTCCAAACCGATATTAACACTATTAACCGCTGGTGCTTAGCGAATGGAATGACCAGAAGTATTTAACTTCTAAATGCTTTCACATAAAATTCACACGTAAGCGGCACCCCACACCTGCCACCTATTACATCTCCGACACATCAATTACCGAAGTCACGAGCATGCGGGATCTGGGTGTTGTGGTGGATACCAAGTTAGATTTTAGGGAACACATAAGCGACATCACCAGCAAAGGAACACGTTTAACGGGCTTTGTCATAAGACAAACAAAGTTTTTTAAGGTCTACGAAATTCCTATTCTTCTCTACAACTGTTATGTAAGATCAATTCTCGAATACTGCTGTCAGATTCAGAGCCCATCATATGCGGTCCACATCTCGAGGTAGTAGGTAAAGGTACCAGAAACAGTTTCTGTATTATCTGTCTTACGCACATAACCTTTGCCGTTCTCTAACATCTTACGATTTCAGACTTGCCCATTTTAAACTAGTTTCGCTTGAAAACCGACGCAATATAGCCGACATTGTCTATCTGCACAAACTGATACATAGATAGCTCCTCTTTAGTGTTCCTCGTTCAGGTAGCTGCATAAAAAATATGAAAGTTTTCAGTTTACCCCATTGTCGTACAAACTACAGTCAGCACTCGCCGTTATATCGTATGTGTTCTGCCTATAATAATGTGTGTAATTAAATTTATA
Organism: Herminia tarsipennalis; assembly: GCA_945859575.2. Classification (NCBI taxonomy): domain Eukaryota; kingdom Metazoa; phylum Arthropoda; class Insecta; order Lepidoptera; family Erebidae; genus Herminia; species Herminia tarsipennalis. The sequence goes on from OX243830.2 coordinate 40,647,864, forward strand.
TCTTTGGTGTATCTGCAAACTCACTGAAATGCAATTTGTTCAAAAAATGCGAATTAAATATCACCTGAACTAAATTCGTGATCATGATGCATACAACCTTTTAAGGATTTTTTTTTATAGAATGCGGTGTTTACTTCGAGAATACACAGAAATATGTATGTTACTTAGCAAGAATTATCATGCATTGCCTAGTGTTATATCCCGTTTAGTGAACCATAAATGTAAATAAAAAAAAAAAAAAGATCCTCCTGCTTTTGCTCTCCTCCCATTTCATATTTTTTGTTTATTCAAAAACAATTTTTACAGTACGATCAACGTAACTTGACCGGATTGAAGTTAGGTTTTTATCACTTTCGCGCATGTCATAGAGATGCGACCCTAAAATTACTTACGAAAACGAATAAATATGTTTAATCGATTAAAAATACCTACTAACAACATTTTAATTCAACAATATAAAAACGCTATTTAAATGAGTTCATAAAAGTTTAAATTTAGAACAGTTACAGTAAATACTAAAGAAACTTTGAAAAACAATTTCTTTACGAAAATAATCACAAAAAAACATGAGTTAGTAATACTAATTATGACAATGTAATGTGTAATCGCATCTCTAATTCTCTTGGTTTAGTTACCGCCCCCGCCCCCCGCTTCCTGTCACCATTTACTTCCAAAAAATGCATCTGCACAACCACTTGTCGCGTACTTGAGTTCGGCCCAGTTACGTTGATCCAACTGTACATTGTGTGCGAATGTCATCTAGGTATATATGTCGCAGCCAAATCGTAGAACACACAAGTGGGCGCCCCGGATTAAAAAAAACGTCGCCGTTATAGTATGCGGCTATTTTATTTCAGTCGGATTTCAATTAGGCTGAATTAAATGAAAAGGTATTTTTTTTTAATTAAAACAAACCCATCAATTTGTTACGTTAAACGTAGTACTGTCGATCATTGGCCTTAAGTAAAGTCAAATGGTCTTGGTATCGATATTGCGACAAGTTTGTGTGTTTATTCAAATTGGTTGAGGCGTTAAGGAGTTACGAGGGGACATAGGAACATCGAAAGGATACATACATACGCGTTAAACACATAACCCTTCTCCACAGTCGGTTAAAAATAAAAGTAGTGATCGTATCGTCTCGTACATTTCAGGGATAATCGCAGAAGGCGCGGGCAGCCCGGCGCCGGCCAGCATGGTGAGCACGCGGCTGCACGTGCTCGACGTGAACGAGCACGCGCCCAGCTTCCACTCGCAGCCCTACGTGGTGCACGTGGCCGAGAACACGCCGCCGCACACGAGCCTCGTACAGCGTGAGTGCCGTGCTATACTAGCCGCTAACCGGTTGGGCCGGAATACAAATGAGATAACAATGTATTATGAAAATAAAAAGACATTTAAATCAAAATAAACAGACTTCAAAACTGTAATAAAGAATTTTATAAGCTACGTTTCGACACACATATATTTTAAAACTGTAATTTGTAAATAATAACTTAAAAAGGGAAAAATAAAATAAAAGTATGTACACCAAAAAAAAATTAACATTTTGAAGTTGGTGCCACGAAATAGCTAGTTGTTTTTATGTTTTATTTTTTACTAGCTGACCCGCGCAACTTCGTCTGCGTAAGTTTCCCCCGTTTTTGCAACATTTCTTATTGCTGCTCCGCTCCTTATTTCTCCACTATTTAATGGATGTTATTATACCTACATATAAACCTTCCTCTTCAATCACTATCTATTAAATAAACCGCATCATAATCCGTTGCGTAGTTTTAAAAATTTAAGCATACATAGGGATATAGGGACAGAGAAAGCGACTTTGTTTTATACTATGTAGTGATCTCTTACCAACTTCATTGTCACAAATATTTGTGTTCAATTCAGAGCAGTAAATAGCAGACACCGACGGATTTTCTTCGGTTCCTGCTGTCAGTCGCGGTGTTAAAATTTTATTTGATCCTTTTTTTTACGTCCTTTGTGGGTTTTTTTAAAATTGTTATTTTGTTTTTTATTTGAAGGCTGTTAACAAAAACGAATAGCAGCGGTAAGTTTGAACAAAGAACGTAATAATATTTATATATGTGGTTTGTTTCAGTGATGGCCGACGACCCCGACTCGGGCACCAACGGCGAGGTGCGCTACTCGCTGGCCGGCGACGGCGAGGGCGCGCCGGACGCGGAGGCGCTGTTCGCCGTGGACCCGTACACGGGCTGGGTGAGCACGCTGGCGCCGCTGGACCGCGAGGCGCGGCCCGAGCACCGCCTGGCGCTGCTGGCGGCCGACGCGGGCGCCGAGCGGCGCGTGGCGCGCGGCACGCTGGTGGTGCGCCTCGTGGACTACAACGACTGCCCGCCGCGCTTCGCGCAGGCGCGCTACGCGGCGGCCGTGCGCGAGGACGCGGCGGCCGGCACCGTGGTGCTGCGCCTGGAGGTGCGCGACGCGGACGCCACGGGCGCGCCGCTCTCGTTCTTCGTGGCGGACGGCGACGCGCGCGCGCGCTTCCAGCTGCGCGCCTCGGGCGAGCTGTACGTGGCGCGCGCGCTCGACCGCGAGCTGGACGCCGCCTACGAGCTCAGCGTGGCCGCCACGGACGGCAAGTTCACGGCCACCACGAGCGTCGCCATCACCGTGCTCGACGTCAACGGTGAGACAGTTGGCAGTTGACAGCGCCTCTGCCTGGCTTATTTACTTCCCACTCAAATTACTTTTTACTTGTGATTTTATAAGTAGGTACCTAGTTATTTACCAGTGAAGTAAAAAATAATATGTGGTGTCAGAGTTTTAACGTATGAGATATTTGCGACTCAATATAGTGATAATCGATCATAATGTGGTAAACGGGTACCTCGAGCAAGGTAAAATCCGATAAAGTTCAAATCATTACGATATCTCAACTGCTACTACGTAGGTACCTACTCGTATATATAGAACACCCTATAAATAGAACAAAACATAACCAAAACATCAGGAAAGGACTATATATATATATATATATATATATATATATATATATATATATATATATATATATATATTTTTTTTTTTTTTTTTTTATGAAAAAAAAAGCCGTTTGAAGATGGCTACCCGCGTACTTTTCTTTAAACGGGAATTGATCTCTATAGAAGAAACAAAACAATATTTGTAAATGTTTATAGTGATACTTCAACAGTGTCTATTTTTAATATGTAGTGTATATTGTGTAGTGTAAATAAAAGTATTTAATTAGAGGATATGTGTATATATATTATGTACTCGTATCACATATAAGTGCGCAATGCCTCGTAAGAAAGGATCTCTCAGTTAGCAACGATGTACCACATGTAGCATGTATATGAGCACACGGTCGTGTGTCCGCAGACAACCCGCCCTACTGCCTGCGGCACCGCTACTACGCGCGCCTGCCCGAGGACACGGCCAACGGCACGCGCGTCATGGCGCTGGAGACCGGCGACGCCGACCAGCCGGCCGAGCCGCGCCTGCGCTACTACCTCACCGGCGACCAGGCGCACCACTTCGCGATACACAAGGTTCGTGTCCGCCCCGCGCCGTGCCCGCTGGGAGCGCTCGCTCGCCGACGCGCGTAGACTGACCGACGCTCGTGTGCGCAGGAGACGGGAGAGGTGGTCGTGGCCGCGGCGCTGGACCGCGAGACGCGCGCGACGTACCGCCTGCGCGCGCATGCGCAGGACCGCGAGCGGCCCGACTGGGAGTGCAGCTCGGAGCTGGTGGTGGCGCTGGACGACGTCAACGACAACGCGCCGCACTTCTCCGCCAACACCTACAGCGTCACGCTGCCCGAGGACGCCGACATCGGGACCCTCGTCGCCAAGGTACGCACGCCGCGCAGCTACTGTCACGATGCTCCGCGGTGTTACGTTTACAAAACACCTTTTCACCAAATATTCATTGGGTAGTCTTCTTTAGGTAGGCAAATATTCATTAGGTTCGTCAATATTCATTAGGTAGTCTTTGAGTAAAATGCCTATGACATACGGACGGACGGACGGACGGACAGACAGACAGACAGACGAACATGACGAAACTATAAGGGTTTTGTTTTTGGCTACGGAACCCTTATAGTTTCGTCATGTTCGTCTTGACTAGATAGCCTTGACTAATTTACATCAAATAACTTGCTCTTAAATACTAAAAAAAAAACAAATCATTAAGTTTAGTTTGCCAAATGTTAGAAATATCAGTACAAATCTTGTTTTAAACAACGAAGATAATCATGTTGTTGATTCAACGTTTTTTTTGGGAATTACTTTAGATAGTAAGTTACAGTCTCGCAGCCCAAATGTCATGCTGTCATCAAAGTCAGACAGCTTACGGATCTTACGGATGTGGAAACAGCAAGGCTAGTTTATTTCGGTTATTTACACAGCGTCATGTCGTATGGCATACTGCTTTAGGGCAAGGCGGCTGATATTCAAACAATTTTTATTCTTCAATAACGTGCAGTGCGTGCGATTTACAAACTAGGTGCACGAGTTTCCCTTAGAGAAAAGTTTAAAGAGTTTGGGTATTATTAGACAAAATATGCAAAAATATAAATGTGGTTTATTATTTACATTCTCGAACTCTCTTAGCTTTTGTAGGTGTTTGTACTTTTATTTTGAATGTTTCTTCATAAAATTGTTCCAACAGCAACGACTACTCGACCTTTTCATGTAGAGGAAGTATTATATATTGTATAGTTATCTCTACATTTGTATTTGGTTTTCGGATCAACTAACAATTTTATAAATTGGATTTGCAATACTTATCCAACTTACTTTATCTAAGTAAGTTTTAAAAGTTCGACCAAATACACTCATTCGAGGCGAGGGCAAAGTAAATGACACGCAGGGTTTTCTTATTAAACGACGCACTTAACGTGTATAATTTACTCAAAAGTGACCTCAGTCGAACGCAGACAGAATCTACATGCGACCTCCACTTCACATGGGAGTCTAGCCATAATCCTAAATATTAAATTGATTCACATATTCTATATTGACACACATACGACTGTGTGTCCTGTAATACCGATTTCCGTACTACGAGTGCCCCTTGCATTTAATTTATGAGGTTACCTATGAATTAATTTGGTTTTGTTCATGTTCAGAATAATACCGTTATCGTGCGCCCACTTCATTATGTTGTCAAAATCTGCCTGTAACTTATAAAAATATTGATCAGTCTCCGAGTGAATACTCACAATCAGCTGAGCATATGTTTTTAGAGATTTTGATTCAAAACTGCTATTAGGTGTGTTCTATAGCGCTAACAGTCACATGTAGCCGCAAACTCCGTTCTCTTGTATCCTCCGTCAATATGGAAATTCTACCATTAAATGCTACCTACAGGGCGCCTCCGTGTTCTCCTTCACTTTTAGATCTTATTCTTGTATCTAACTCCAGTAAGTTTGCCACTTATGGACAATTTCCCGCTTCTTTCTCTTACCATGACCTCATATATCTCTCGTACAAAATCCGTCCTCCGAAGCGCAAGAGTAAATTTCTCCTTCTTCGCAGCTTGGATTTGGAACGTTTGAGGGTTGATATGAGTAGCATTGACTGGACTTCATCATTATGATAACCTGGACGACAAAGTGCGTAATTTTACCAACATAGTTATAGGCATTTATGACAAGCATGCTCCAAAAAAGACAGGTTCGAGTCAAACATTTACCTGCACCTTGGCTGTCTGAGAATATTAAACAAGTTATGTCAAAACGAGATAAGGCCAAACAGAAATATAAAACGTTCTTTACGGACGATAATTGGTTGCTATATAAAAAACTTTGCAACCGGTGCAGTCGTATGTGTAGAGATGCACAGAGACGCCACATTAATGACTCCATTCAAAATCTTAACACTAAGCAAGTATGGCAATTTATCAGATCCCTTGGCTTCCGTCAGATCTCATATACCAGTGGGAGTGATGTAGACCTTGATGCACTTAACTCTAATTTTTCTAGCCCTCCGACTACCATCCCTAATAATCTCAAATGCACTTATTTATGCTATCTCTCCAGTTTTCCATTGCCAACAAGTACTTCTTTCTCTTTTCACCCAGCCTCGGAAGAAGAAATTCAGAAATCTATCCGGTCTATTTCAAGTAAAGCAGTAGGCGATGACCGCCTTCGACTGCAAATGCTTCTCAAATACAATAATTGCATTTTTGAAAGATAGAAAAATTTGAAATCCAGACCCAGGTATCGAACCCGAGACTTCCGTAGCCAAACCGGGGCCAGAAGTGAACCACCTATCTGGAATATGTTACTAGATCTCAAATTTTTCTATCCCTTGATGCTCGCGAGTTAGGCCCTCGCAGCGCCATTTAGTCGGTAGTTAAAGAACTATCACGGCTTTCGTTACAGAGAGCATTTTAACAAATTATGATGTCGCAGGCCGAATATTGAAGTCATTTTTATAGGCATTTCTTGCCAATTACTTTACAAATACTATAAGTTCATTTTTGCAAATGCTTCTTCCCAACTTGGATTATGTCACACCAATTATTACTCACATTATAAATTTCTCTCTCTATTCAAACTCTTTCCAACATCATGGAAAAAGGCTTATGTCTTGCCACTACCGAAAGTAAGTAACCCTTGTATACCATCCCAGTTTCAACCAATTTCTATTGTGCCCATATTATCTAAGGTCCTTGAAAGTATTGTGCATAATCAACTGTCTTACTATCTCTTCTCTAATTGCCTGCTGAGCCCATTTCAGTATGGTTTTTGACGTGGCCATAGTACTGAAACTACCCTGTTTAAAATTACAGATGACATAAGACTGGCCGTGGAAAATAAACAACTCACTATTATGGTGTTATTAGATTTTAGCAGTGCCTTTAACTCAGTTGATTTTGACATTCTTTTAGGGATCCTATCTTTACTAATTATTTATTCTTCTGTAGTCTCGTGGTTTAATTCTTATCTTCAGGGTCGCTCGCAGTCAGTCCGTTCCGATTATTTGTTTTCTGAATGGCGGGAATTGACCGCTGGCGTACCCCAAGGTGGCGTTTTCTCTCCATTCTCTTCTCCATTTTCATAAATGCTATTACAAAGGTCCTAACTTCAAATTATCATACCTATGCAGACGACTTGCAACTATATAGACACTTTAAAGTAGAAGATATAGCTGGCACTATAACTGCCATTAATGATGACCTTAAAGAAATCAGCTTATGGGCAAAACAATTTGGACTTTTAGTGAACCCTTCAAAGTCTCGAGCCATTATTATTGGTGGTAGATATAATGTTGAACCTGCTAGATCACCAGAGTCTTTCGCAGGTGGTTTTAGATGCAGTTCCTATTACTTATACGAAATGTGTAAAAAAATTAGACTAACATCCCATGATAGATTGGAATCTATGTATATGATAGATTGGAATCTATGTTTATACATGGGATGTTCACATTGCAGAAGTAGAAGAGTATTCTCTTTATTTCAATCCCTCAATCGTCGTCAGAAGTTGTGACCATTTCAAACCAAACTTACTCTTGCCCAATTTCTTTTACTTCCACACATAGTTTATGCTGATGTTTGTTTCCTAGATGCAAGGGAGGAGCTCGTTGACAAGCTCGAACGTCTGCAGAATTTGAGTATCCCCTTCATTTTCGGATTACGAAAATACGACCATGTCTCCGAATCTCGGAGAAATCTGAGGTGGTAACCGATTCGGCAGCGTCGTAACTTGCACGTTCTCTCTCTTCTCTATACTATTCTTCACAATCCCACTTCTCCTTCCTATTTATGTGATCGCTTCGACTTTCTTGTGCCCAGGGGTAAACCCTGCCGTTCTTTCTCCTCTCTTCTATTACACACTCCTGCTCACAGCTCCAGCTGTTATGACAGCACTTTTACAACAAAAGGGGTACGGTTATGGAATTCCTTACGTGATAGTCTCTCCATTAACATTTTAAAAAATGGAACCAAAGAACATTTTCTTTCTATTAAGTACATAAGGATGTATTATAGTATTTATTTATGTAATATTATTGTATATAAGATACCTACATATAAATGGGCATATACCTATGTATATGCCCATTTATATGTAGGTATCTTATGTATATATTGTAGTATATATATTCAAACACGTGTCGTATATATATTTAAGTATGTATTATTAATCATATCTATAGGTTTACAATTTTTAATCTTATTGTACTTAAACTACGCTCAATAATTACATTCTCCTCTACCATTCAAAGGTTTGCTGGGAGAAAACTCAATATTGAGTTAAGCTCGCCTTTGTACATGATTACTATGTATTTTGTTTGTTATTTTTCTGTGTGTACAATATAGAATTTGAAGTCAATCAAAAAAGTTTCCCAGAAAACTTATAATGTTTTTAAAAGACCTATCGAATGATATGCCACACGTAAATGTTTGCCTGAAAAAACAGTGCACAAAATGTATACATAGAATAAGTTCATAGCAAATACGATAAATAATGCAAAATTAACACAACTCTCAAGCACGTACATTTAAGAATTTCGAAATTAACATATATATTACCCCTACCTCTAATTATAAATTTATTTGTTTAGATTTAAGTATAAATAGCTTAGTTTAAACCAAAATAAACTAGTCAATAACTAGCATAAGATCTCTTTTTTGACTCACATTACTGTAGCCTCTCGCTATAAATAGTGACCTCGACTAGTAACATGAAATAATTATTGCATCACAAAGACAGGGCGATGACTACAAGTTCAATATGGTGATAGCAAAACTGCTTAAGGGAGCTTTGGTAACGAGAGTGGTAACAGGTACTAGCGATTTCACCATAGCATGGTCAAGACAGTTACTGTTCCTCGTGGGAAAGTAATGACTGCTTAGAACACCATGGGAAGCAAGTAGGTTTAAATATTTTCTGTCGAGTTGACATCAATATTGTTTGGTATAGCGTATTGCTATATTTATTGTGAGTCAATGATGAGATGAAGGGTTGTAGATTATATTGACTTGACTTAATTGACTAGCTTAATAGATCTTAAACCTAAGTATTTATACACGTAAAAATATAGGAAGTAATATTATAATAGGAGGGCGATTTGTTTATTCAGCGCCTCTTAGCAGTACGTGTAGATTGCGTAATTTATAAATAATAAAATAGACAATTAGGAAGTGCAATCTAAACACGTACTGGTGTTTCATTATTTGGTATAGAAATATACTATGGCGACTGCCATAGATATTCCCCCTTTTGTAAAAAAATTATACATTTAAAAATTGTAAAAATTATAAGTTGAAAATTGTACAAAAAAATTGAAATATCTTATTAATTATATCTATTTCCGACAGTCTTAAGCAGCATTCGAGTCCCTTACGATTCGCAACAGGTTCTTCTCTATTTTTGCTCCGATTGCTCGGTAGATAAAGTATATACTGAGTATTAGTATTATTACAACTGCGGTGAATATGGCCACCATGATCCACGTGCGGAGGTCTTGTAGGTCCCCAGATAGCTTTGAATGGAGTTTTGTAATCTCCTCTGGGATCGCGGCGTTGTTCTGCACCATATTCACCTGCTCTTTCTCGTGACTGCTTGTAGAACCCATTGTAGTTGGAAGTCTTGTAATTTGAATGAATGACTGTGGTTTTGCATGTCTTTATATACTACGATTGGAATCTCACCGTTGGTCGGGAGATTCGTCCGGAACGTGTTTTATTCGGGCAGTTCTTATCTTCTAATTTTTTATCTTCTATGTTATTTCTAATCGTGCAATTTTGATCTCTTATCTCGTTGTCGTTTATCATAAAAGCTGGTTTGAGACGATCGATTGACACGGAGCTCTGTCGTCCGTTTATCCAGATCGTGAAAACCTTATCATTACGACTAATAACGAGATAAGGTCCATCATACGGAGGTGTAAGACTTGGCCGTAAACGATCGCAACGTAAGAAAACATGTGTGCATACTGATAAGTGTGGATGCACAAATATCTTATCGTTCGTACTCTGCCTATGTGAAACGGAGGTTGCTTTTTTTATGTTTTCTTTAATTTCTTTCACAAAATCGGCGTATGTCGAGTGATCGCTTGTTCCGAAAAATGCTCCAGGTAGTCTTATTGTTGTACCGAGGACTAGTTCAGCTGCAGAGTATCCGGTATCTTGCCGTAGACTGGTACGGATACCGAGTAAAACAGTTGCAAGTTCTTTTGTCCAATTCGTTGTATTTCCTCTTGCTATTAATGCTGTTTTCAAAGTCCTGTGCAGTCGTTCTACCTTTGAGTTTGACTGTGGATGGTATGGTGTGGTTCGAATTTTCGTGATACCCATGAGTTTAGCCAAACTTTTGAATATTTCAGATTCAAACTGGCGTCCCTGGTCTGTGGTAATGTATTCAGGGCATCCAAATCGGGCTATCCATCCTTCATATACCATCCTAGATATAGTTTCTGCAGTTATATCGGCTATGGGAAAAGCCTCTGGCCATGAAGTACAGCGATCTATCATTGTTAATAGATAACGCTTATTTTGCGACGTAGGTAAAGGTCCTACTAAATCGATATGGAGATGAGCAAATCTTCCTGTCGGCATGAATTTACCTAGAGGTGATATTGTATGACGATGTATCTTCGCTCGTTGACATTGTAAACATTTCTCTGTCATCTCATTGATATCTTTGTTCATATTTTCCCATATGTAGTTTGCTGAAATTAGTTTTCTTGTAGTGTTCTTTCCAGGATGGCTTAAGTTGTGAAAACTCTCGAAAATAGTTTTCCTAAATTTGATGGGTATAAATGGGCGTTGCTTTCCTGTTGATGTATCACAAAAAATCTTGATATTCTTATCTCGGAAATGAATCAATTTGATATTTAACGATTTATTGGCTTGCAAACGTTCCAGCTCGTTATCCTTGCGTTGCCATTGTCCTACCTCGTGCCAATCAATTGCAGAAGGTAGGGATATCGTTTCGATAACTCGGGATAAAGCGTCAGCTACAACATTCATGTGGCCGCTTATGTGTTGAATATCTGTACAAAACTGTGATATACGAGTATAATCCAAATATCTTATTCGTCTAGGGGTGTCATCCAATGATGGCTTCTTAACGAAAGCATGAATCAATGGCTTATGATCCGTGTAGACAGTAAATTCTCGTCCCTCAATTAATCTTCTGAAATGTTTTATAGCCATGTAGATACCGAGTAACACTCTATCGTATGTAGAGTATTTCGTTTGGGCTTCACTTAGTGATTTTGAAAAGAACGCTATTGGTTCCCATTTTGCGTTTCTTCGCTGCTGTAGTACAGCGCCTACGCATTTCAGACTAGCATCAGTCATTACAGCGATTTGGGCGTTGCTATCAGGATATACCAATGTAGTTATTTGACGAATGTCCTGTTTGCAGCATTCAAACGCGTGGTTAGCTTCAGTATTCCATTGTATAACAGTCTTGTCTTTTTTCTTGGAATTATGCAAGTATTTATTTAATGGCGCCTGATGTTTCGCTGCGAGAGGCATACTACTTCGGTAGAAGTTAATCATACCCAAAAAACGTCGTAATTCCATCACCGTTTGTGGTTTAGGGTAATCGTTTATTGCTTGAATTTTGTCCGTAGTAGGCGTCAATCCTTGGCTCGTTACATGATAACCAAGGAAATCAATCTCTGCTTTGGCAAATTCGCATTTATCTGTGTTTATTGTTTATGCCGTTTTCGTGTAAGCGCTTGAATACTTCTTCTAAGTGTTCGTAATGTAATTTAATATTATTTTTACAATCTGCCACAAAAATATCGTCCACGTAAATATATACGTAATCTAAGTCGCGAAATATGGAGTCCATAAATTTCTGGAAGGACTGTGCAGCGTTTCGTAGTCCGAATGGCATTCTTGTGAACTCAAAGAGTCCGAACGGGGTTATAATTGCCGTTTTTTCGGGTTCAGCTACGTTCAGCGCGTAAAATGCTTTTTTTTATATCAATTTAACTGAATATCGCTTTTCCGCTTGCTATGTATGTAAAGTCGAGTAGTCTGGGTAAAGGGTACCTATCCGGTACTGTTATTTTGTTCAGTGCTCGGTAATCTCCGCACGCTCTCCATTCGCCATTCTTTTTCTTGACCAGATGAAGTGGCGATGCCCATTGGCTGCTTGACGGTCTGCAAATTCCCATATCCATCATGTTTTGGAATTCCTGTTTAGCAATCCTGTATTTGTCAGGAAGTAGCGGACGAACTCGAGTAGCTACTGGAAAACCCTTTGTAATGATTTGATGCTGCACCTGATGTTTGGGAGGTTGGTTCATCGATCTAGGCTTAGTGATACCTTCATATTTCTCTAACAAGCACTTTATCGGTTCTGGTAGAGAAGAGTTTATCGATCGGATTGTTGCAATATTTGCTTTCAATAATCTTGCGGGCGTCTTAAGGCCTGTGTTTTTATCAATTAATTTTTGTCCGTGTATATCGACTAATAATTGATAATGTTCAAGAAAATCAGCTCCCAAAATTGGCATGTTAACGTCGGCAATGGTAAATGTCCATTTAAAACTTCGACGTAGTCCTAGGTTCAGTTTGCCAAACTTCTTGGCAGTATATGATTAGGTATAAATGAGACAAAAGATGTAGTATAGTCTGGTTATAATTATCCAAAGGTGCATCTTATATACTAACGACTTCGTGTTAATAACAGATAGTAGAAACATTTAATAGATACTGAACGTGCGATAAGGAACATAAGATTGTGATGTAGATTGTAGATACAGCACAAAGATATTGTACTGTAACAGTACACCCCCCTTTAAAAAAATTTATGGTAATAGTGTTTACAATATAAATTTGACCTAGACCTTACTAGTTATTTGCTGATGTATATAAATAATAATGCTATTGTACGCGGTGGAATTTGATGACGCCTGTTGTGGTGTGATTTGCTGACGTCTGTAATTTTGACTTAGCTGTTGCACGAGTGTTTATTATTTTTTTTCGTTAAACTCTTCATTCTTCTGTCCAGTGTTTTCATTATGCCGTAAATTAGGATCACGCCGATTGTTAAAATAATCTGTCCCATTGCAACATTTCTTGTCCACCGTAAGTCCTCCTGGATCAGGTTACGGAGTTGGTCCGCTTCGTTTTGATTGAGGCAATTGTCCGTATTGTATGTTATCTGGTCCTTAGAACTTTGATTTCCCATTTTAGATGTCTTGTTGTTACGAGTAGTTGTGAATTAATGGTATATGTTAAGATCTATGTTAATATATATACGAATAGCTTACTTATATCAGCGATTTTTTATAGACGTACTACTGGCTTTACTTTACGTCCCGATCGTGTAGTGTACGTGTGTGAATGCCTGTCGCAATCCTTTGAATCTGGCACGTAGTTTGATTCGTCATTGATCATGAAAGCTGGTTTCAATCTATCAATTGATATCACTGTCTCTTTATCCCTAATTCTAATGCAAAATGTTTTATCTGTTTTACTAATTACTGGGTAGGGTCCTTCATACGGCGGTGTCAGGGCTTTCTTAATTCTATCACACCGAACAAATACGTGTGAGCATTCTTTGAGTTCGGGATGCACAAATATAGCTTGATTGTGTTTTTTTCTTTTCGGAATTGATGTCATTTGTGTGATGTCCTTTTGAATTTGTTTTACAAACTCTTCGTACGTTGATAACTGTGCTGCTGATGACTCAAAAAATCCTCCAGGGAGTCGTATTGGCGTTCCATATGTCATCTCTGCTGAACTATAACCTGTGTCTTCTCGCAAGCTACTCCGCAACCCGAGTAAAACTGTTGGAATTTCTTTTAACCAATTTTCGTTGGATTCTCTTGTCATTAACGCCGCCTTTAAAGTTCTATGAAATCTCTCTATCATTCCATTGGATTGTGGATGATAAGGTGTTGTCCTAATTTTATGTATTCCCAAAAATTGTGAGAGTGACTCAAATATTCTTGATTCAAACTGTCGGCCTTGATCCGTAGTAATGCGCAATGGACATCCAAAACGAGTAATCCATCCTTCGAAAAGTGTCTTGGCTACTGTTTCTGCAGTTATATCTTCTACCGGAAATATTTCGGGCCATGACGTACAACGATCTATGATTGTGATTAAATATCTCTTCCCTTGTGAAATCGGAAGTGGTCCGACGATGTCAATATGTAAATGTTCAAAACGTTGCGCTGTCATAAATGTACCAGGAGGTGATATCGTATGTCGTTGTATTTTTGATTTTTGGCAGGCTATACATGATCTACACCAATTATTGATATCTTTGTTCATATACGGCCATAAATACCTTTGGGTTATCATTTTTCTCGTAGTTCTTTTTCCTGGATGGCTCATACCATGAATGGTATCGAAAATTTGTTTGCGAAAATGCTTTGGTAAGTAGGGGCGGCTTTTTCCAGTAGATGTGTCGCAGGTGATGTTTATTGTGGAACCCGGAAGCGTAATGTTTTTGAATTTTAATCTTTTATTGTCATGTAATTTACTTAGTTCATTATCTGTTGATTGACATTTTTCCAATTCAGCGTAATCGATAGGTGATGGCATTCTTAAGTACTCAAAAAGTCCAAAAGGTGTGATGATGGCTGTTTTTTCTATATCTTTAATAGGAATACAATGGTATGCTTTACGTATATATATCTTGCTTAGTATCTTCTTATTTTCTAATATGTATGTAAAGTCAGTTAATCTTGGTAGTGGGTATTTGTCCGGTACTGTCGTGCTATTGAGCATTCGATAGTCTCCACACGGTCTCCATTCGCCATTTTTCTTTTTTACCATATGTAATGGGCTTACCCATGGGCTATCTGACGGTCGGCAAATTCCGAGTTCTATCATATTTTGAAATTCCTTTTTGGCTATGTCGTATTTTTCTGGAGGTAATGGTCTTGCCCGAGCTGCGACGGGTGGTCCTGTAGTGATAATGTGATGTTCAATCTTATGTTTGGGCGCATTGCGGAGAGAGGACCCTTTCGTGATGTCTTCGTATTTGTTTAAAAGTTGCGTAATACGTGGATTCGTTCCCACTGCGATAGTACGAATTGTTTGTTGTGTCGCTTTTTCCGAAGTTACATGCGTTGTCAGCTCTGTAACTTTGTCGATAAGTTTGCGACCTGCTATGTCGACTAATAGTTTATAGTGCTCTAGAAAATCTGCTCCAATTATTGGTTGTGTAACATCGGCGATTACAAAATTCCATTTATAACATCGTTGTAGTCCTAAATTCAAGGTAAGCGTCTTCTCGCCGTAAGTCCTAATTTTAGTCCCATTTGCAGCGTATAGTGTGTATTGTTCATTTTGTAAAATTGAATGTCTCTGTTGCTTGCTAATGACTGAAATATTTGCGCCCGTGTCAATCAAAAACTTCATACCACTTTTTCGGTCGGTAATGGTGAGGCGATTGGATGGGTGGATTGCACAGAGTTTCGCCGTTGTCTGTGCTCTTATTCGTTTCCCTGGTTCCGTACGTAAGTCATTGGTTTCCAACCGCATGGTTTAATGCAGTTCTTTGCATATTTTCCGAATCTTTCGTGGTAGTAACAAAATCGATTTGCTCCTCTATAGTTTGTTCTCGGCCTCATAATCGGGAATTGTTGACGTTTCTTGAAATGATTGTGCGTGTTGGGTCGATAGCCATATTGACCTTGCTGAATTGCGTCAATATCTATCTGTAATTTTGCTAGCTGGGCTAAAATGCATGCTGTATTGTTGTCGTTTGAAGTGTCGTTGCTAACAGCTGATATTTCGGTTACTTTTGAATTCATTATTATTTTGTCTGCAATTTGGCTCAGTTTGTCAATTTCCATGTCTTCCGTAACTGCTAGAACCGTAGTAACTGATGTTGGTAAAAGCCTGAACCATAGTAGTTTAATTGTTTCGTCACTGATTTTTCCTCTCCCGAGGACTCGCATTTGACGTAATAACTGCGAAGGTTTTTGATCACCGAGTTCTGTCTCTGATATTAATTTTTGAAACTGTCGCTGTTCTGTTTCTTCGTAACAATCAATTAAACGTTCCTTGATGTTTTTGTATTTATCTGTAGTCGGTGGTGAAGTTATTAGGTCACTAACTTGTAGTATTTCTTCCTTGGATAACTTTGCTATTACTGTACAGTATTTGTATTCGTCTCCTTGCTTCTGTGGTGCTAATATGGCTTCTAGTTGCGTGAACCATAATCTTGGTTGGTCTTTCCAAAATTCCGGAATGCGGGATAAAACCGAGGTGCCAGCAGCTACTTCAAGTGTTCCTTGCTGATTTATGTTCGCCTTGCACGGTGATTGTGCCATGTTTCTTGCTGCGTATTCGTTCGTCGGGGTCACCAATTTGCCAAACTTCTTGGCAGTATATGATTAGGTATAAATGAGACAAAAGATGTAGTATAGTCTGGTTATAATTATCCAAAGGTGCATCTTATATACTAACGACTTCGTGTTAATAACAGATAGTAGAAACATTTAATAGATACTGAACGTGCGATAAGGAACATAAGATTGTGATGTAGATTGTAGATACAGCACAAAGATATTGTACTGTAACATTCAGCATTAAGGTGCGTTCACCATATGTGTTGATAGAGCTCCCATTGACAGCGAACAATTTGTATTCGCAGGCTCCGCTATTCTTGTCTGTGCGGTTTATAACAGATATGTTAGCACCCGTATCGACTAAGAATCTATAACCACTGTTAGAGTCAGTTATAGTTAGACGGTTTGATGGGTGAATTGCACAGAGACCCGTCGCATTCTGTGCTAGTTCTAGTTTTCCGAATGCTGGTTGTTTTTGTTGTTCCATGAACATGGTTGCGTACATTTATACGCTTTTTGTTTGAAACGTCTGTGATAAAAACAAAGTCCATTACTCGCCATTCTATTTTTAGACCTTGACCGTGTATGCGAATTGTTACATGAATGGAATCTGCCGCGTTGCAAAGGTCGGCGTGAGCGACCGTTTTGCAACTCATCAATTTCAATTCGCATAGCTGCAATCTGTGACGTCAGGCTTGTTATTAAATTAATTTCTGCGGTCGCCGATCGTGACGTACTTCTATTATATCGCATGTTTTCGTGGATTTTATCGGCGAGGTCGCATAATTTATCTAATCCTAACTCTTCGGATACTGCTATGATTGACGTAATTTCTGCTGGGAGTTGTCGAAACCACAGTAGGCGAATTGTATCTTCATTGATCTTGCCGCAGCCTGCTTCCTTCATTTGTCTTAACAATTGAGACGGTTTCTGATCTCCGAGGTCCATTTCTGAGAGGAGTTTGTGAAATCGTCGATGCTCGCTTTCTTCGTAACAGCTTATCAGTCGGTCCTTGATAGTGGTATATTGTTTTTCCGCTGGAGGGCTTGTCAGTATATCACTAACCTGGTGTATGACTTCTTTTGGTAATTTTGCTATTACCATGTTATATTTGTACTCTTCCCCCTGTTTTTGAGGTGCCATAATTGCCTCGAACTGGGCGAACCATAGTCTTGGTGAGTCGGTCCAAAACTGTGGTAATTTTTCTGAGACGGATATCGCTGCTATCGTCTCAGCGCTAGCGTCGCCCTTGATAGGAGAAGCTGGTGGGACCATGGTAAATTTTTGTTATTCCGCGTAATACTGGCCTCTTGAAATTTTAGCTGGTAAGACCCGCTTGTGGGAAGCCAACAAAAATGTGCCGAAAACGTACTACACTAAATTGACCGATCCTATGCCTATTCTGGTAATCTATTGTTTCGCTAGATTCGCTGCTGAAAACCAAATTGGGTACCGATCGACTCGGAATTATATCAGCACTAGCTAGCAATAGATCACGTCGGGGTCACCAATTATAGCGTATTGCTATATTTATTGTGAGTCAATGAGAAGCGAGATGAAGGGTTGTAGATTATATTGACTTGACTTAATTGACTAGCTTAATAAATCTTAAACCTAAGTATTTATACACGTAAAAATATAGGAAGTAATATTATAATAGGAGGGCGATTTGTTTATTCAGCGCCTCTTAGCAGTACGTGTAGATTGCGTAATTTATAAATAATAAAATAGACAATTAGGAAGTGCAATCTAAACACGTACTGGTGTTTCATTATTTGGTATAGAAATATACTATGGCGACTGCCATATTTGGCTTAATATCTACATTAAGGTCACCTGTAATAACAATGTTTTTGTATGATTTATAACTTGTCAGAATGTTATCAAGGCAATGCAAAAATTTGTTAACGTTTCTGAAAGATGGAGATCGGTAGATAGCAATTATTAGAGTTTCAGAGTTAATTTTTATTAGAAGACAACTGGCTTCATCAAATATAGGTTCCTCTACGGCTACAGATATTCCACTTTTGGTATATAGTACCACACCATCATTCTGGTTAATGTTCAATTTTGAGTAGTATAAGTCATAATTAGGAAGTATAGGGAATACAGTTGTTTTCGAGTTCCAAGTTTCGGTCAATATTAGAATATCAAAATCTACGTTTATACGAGCAATTAAGACTTTAAATTCATTTATGTTACGATTTATACTTCTGATGTTTTGAGTTAGCATTTTAAGCTTGTGCATGTTATCACAAGATGAGATAAGAGATCTACGAGTACAATACTCCGGCTCAGATAAAAATGATTTACCCGAAGACAGGTTGTCGAGATCCATAATAATATCATTTTTAATTAAATTATCGATTTTTTATGTATGATAATAGCATTCTAGTTAATAGGCCAGTTTCTGTGAGTCTGTACATGTCATAACAGAAATACTTGTTCCGGGACTTACATTCTGGACAAGATCTTTGTAGTGTTACAATACTCATATAAGGTAGGATAAATATACAATCAAAATAATACTTAATTTCTTGGTTAATTAATAAAAATAATAAAAATGTATACAAAACTAATGCCGACAAAATTACAATAAATGATACAAATCTAAAGAAGAAGAAGAATACCTCGCAATATAGTCATTGAGCTTTCCACTTGTTCCTTAGCTCGTTCACAACGTCCTCATTATTTATCTCGATGTGTGCGGAGTCACTGTCTTTACGTATGAAGACTTTGCCGTTTTTTGTCCAACAGTATTTGTACCCGGCTGCTGAAGCAAATCCACGAGCCAAAAATAGTAGTCTGTGTCCTTTATATGTTAGGGCTTCCGAGATATAAATCGGGACGGTGTTTCCGCTTAGTCCAATAGTCGACGAGTTAAACATGTTCTTAGGATTCTCTTTGTTAAAGACTTTGACCTTATTAATGATCTCATGTTTAATTGTCGCTCGAGTGAAATCAGCTACTACGGTAGATTTCCCCGCCTTATTTTTTGTTCGGTATACGTCCTTGATGTCATTTTCCAAAGTGTTAACATGGAGTGCTTTACACGTATTTGAACAATTTTTTGAAGGTCTGACTTAGTCTCTTTTTTGTCCACCATGGGTAGATTTCTGAGTTCGATAGCTGCAATCTTTTGGTTCCTTTGGATTTCATCCAATTGTGCTTCAAGCGATGCTATGTATTTTTGGTCTTTTCTTCTCTCATTTTCTAAGCCTTCAACTTTCTTTTTCATATCATCATATTGGGTTGACAGAAAATCAATTGCCTTTTCAATATTTAGATTGGTTGATTGAATTGAAGAGTTAAGTGTTTTTAATTCGGTGACGTCACTAATCAGTTTATTTAGGCTTGTGTCTTGACCTTCTTTTATTGCACGTATCATTTCCTTCAATTCTTTTTTGAACTGTAACGGATATTCGTCGCAGCATTCCCGACCCCTTTTTTTATTGCGTTGGTTGGTTTCACTCACAGAAGGTGTTTGTTGCTTTGGGTTGAAATCTTTTTGTACGTTGTCGTCACTGTCCGATTTCGTGTGTGTACGGGTAGAATGTGGGTTTGAGGGTTTTAGAGACATTTTTTTTTTTTGCTTCGGTTCAAAGTTTTAGTAGTTATTTGTTGCGTTGGAGAGATACCAATATAACTTGAGCTCGTACAGTTTGCAAGGGTGTCCAGCTGGGGATCTTGATGTAATGGCCAGTGCGGTACCTGCAGAATTTTTTGTGTAGTTGGCTATCTCGCTTCCTCGCACGTTCACACTCTTCCACTTTATGTGCTCCTAGTACTTCGTTGAAATTGTTTTCGGATTTTAATACTTAAATTTTGGTATTTTTTGCAAAAATAAGTTAACTAAACACGTCTATACGGTTACACGATCCGGGGGGAAGGTGATCATGTTTTCTTAAATTGTTTACACATTACTTTAATGAAATTAAATAAAAAATAAATGATTTATTTTATAAACCGGCCATTATTCGCAACTAGCAAGTTTTGGGTTTTATCATCAAAAATTATTAACATTTGCTAAAAATAAAAAGTCACACTTTGCCTAAGACAAGTTTAGGTCAAATGGTTCTAAATAGTCTATACTAGCTCCGCTTGACGGCTTTGCGTCGATCTTCCAAACACCCTGTATAATTTTTTTCGTGTTTTCAATTAACCTTACTATGTATATATTTTTTTTATTGTAATATCTATGGCGATAGCCATAGAATAAGATTACAGCAAATAAGAACCTCAGGAACGTGATGTATTTCAGTTCCTGAGTAGTTAGTATATTCATGAAAAAATAACAACTCCCAAGCACGTACATTTAAGAATTGTGAAATTAACATATTACCTCTACCTCTCATTATAAATTTATTTTTATTTAGAATTTAGTATAAATAGCTTACTTTTAACCAAAAGAACCCTAAAAATGGATCTAGTGGTTTGCTCCTTGTCACTTTATTGCTTGGGTGAATTGTGTTTTAATTGTCACATAGATTCAGAGCATAATTGACTTTTGTCAGTATAGATTCTGCGTGGCCGTTCTTTTCTTTCTTTGGTTAACAGAAATAATATTTTATATTTAATCAGTCGTTACCAGTACCTTGGCCAATATTTAAGCACATATAGTTTTTACCTGTGTTGTAAGTAGATGCTCCTACTATGTTGTACCCACTAAGACTGATTTTAGTTTAACTCATGTTCTATCTTTTTAATAAGTAATATAAGTTGCATCACTCCTTTAATATGGTGTATACTTAGTTTAATAGTGGCAGCACCTTACCCTCATATCAAGTTTATAAACATTCAAACATTGTAAAATTGGCAATTCGAAAAGAATGGCCGCGAGTTTTTATTGCCAGGTTCTTTTCTCCGGCTTTACCTATTGTTTGCGAATTTGGCATTACATGTACATGTAATGTTGTTTTACAACCCACGTGAATAAAGGACTTTGAATAGAATTGAAAACAAATGTATGATGTGCGCAGGTTCATGCGACGGACGCCGACCTCGGCCTCAACCGACTCGTCCGATACTCCTTCGTGGAGGAGACGAGTGGCGCGTTCGAGCTGGCGGAGGACAGCGGCATCATCACACTGCGCGCGGCGCTGGACCGCGAGACGCAGGCCGAGCACCGCCTCGTGCTGCGCGCCAGCGACGCCGGCCGCCCGCCGCGCTCCGCCACCGCCACGCTGCGCCTCACCGTCGCCGACGTCAACGACAACCCGCCCGAGTTCGAGTTCCACCAGTACCGCGCCTCCGTGCCCGAGCTCGACGCGCCCGGCACCGAGCTGCTGCGCGTGCGCGCCACGTCCCGCGACGCCGGCGTCAACGCCGACGTCTACTACTCGCTCGTCGGCGGCGACGACCGCGACGACTTCGCCATCGACCGCTCGTCCGGCCTGTTGACCATCGCTCGACCCCTGGACTACGAACGCCGCCGCGATTACTTACTCACCGTGCAGGCCATCGACGGCGGCGTCCCGCCGCTCAGCGACCTCGCCACGGTGAACATCTCCGTGTCGGACGGCAACGACAACGCGCCGCGCTTCACTCAGACGTCGTACGGCGCGCGCGTGCGCGAGGACGCGGCGGTTGGCGCGCGCGTGCTGCAGGTGGTCGCCGATGACGCGGACTCGGGAGCCAACGGCCGCGTCACCTACTCGGTCGCTCGCGGCGACCGCGACGCTCACTTCTCCATCGACCCGGACACCGGCTACCTATCGGTGGCGGCGCCGCTGGACCGCGAGACGGCGCCCGCCTACGTGCTGGAGGTGCACGCGCGCGACCGCGGCCTGCCCGCGCTCGAGACCACCGCCCTTGTCAACATCGAGGTGGTGGACGCCAATGACAACCCTCCGCTCTTTGCGCAGTCCAACTACTCTGCCGTGGTACAGGAGGACCGCCCGCTCGGACACACGATACTCAAGTTTGTCGTGACGGACGCCGACACGCCGCCCAATGCTGCACCTTACACCTTCGACTTTCAGTCCGGCAACGAAATGGGTGCATTTCGTCTCGAGCAGGACGGATTTCTGCGTTCGGCGACGCGCTTCAACCATCGCATCAAGGATCGCTACGTACTACAGGTGCGCGTGTTCGACAATGGCACCCCGCCGCTGTACTCGGACGCGTGGGTGTACATCAAAGTGATCGAGGAATCGCAATATCCGCCGGTGGTCACGCCCCTAGAAGTACTTGTCAACTCGTATCTAGATGAATTTCCGGGGGGTGTTATCGGACGCGTTCTCGCCTCGGACCGGGACGCGTACGACACTCTAACTTACGCGCTGGCGCCCATCGACGGCGCCCCCTACCCGCCGACCGACTTGTTCGAGATCGACTCCGCCGACGGCACGCTGCGCGCTGCACCGCGCCTCGACGTCGGCGACTACAGGCTCAACGTGACCGTGGACGACGGAAAATTTATGGGATTCGCGACGGTGAAAGTCACCGTGATACTGGTGTCGGACGAGATGCTCGCGCAGGCGATAGTGGTTCGCTTCCGCGAGGTGACCGACCGCGACTTCGTTCTGAGTCATCGGAAAGGATTCGTCCGCGCCGTCGGCGAGGCGACCGACTGCGAGCCCGGTGACGTCGTCGTGATCAGCGTGCAACCGTCCGGCGACGAGCGAGACGCGGACGAGGCGAGCGGGGCGCGCGCGCGGCGCCAGGTGGCGCAGGACCTGGACGTGGCCTTCTGCGTGCGCGCGGCGGGCGGCCTGCTCCCGGCCGACGCGCTTCGCCGGCGCCTGCACCAGCACCTGGAGCGCCTGGAGGAGCGCGCGCGCCTCGTGGTGGAGGAGCTGCTGCGCGCCGCGTGCGGCGGCTGCGTGCACGGCGCCTGCGCCGAGCGCGTGGAGCTGCGCCCGGCCGCGCGCGCCATCAGCGCCGACGTGTTCGCCCTGGTGGCGCCGCCGCACCGCCTGCGCGGCCGCTGCGCCTGCGAGCCGGGCTTCGGCGGCGAGCGCTGCGACCGCGCCGCGCCCGACTGCGCCGAATGCGGCCCGCCGGCGCCGGGCGTGGCGCAGCTGCAGGGCGACGGCTACCTGCTGTACCGGCTGGAGCGCGGCGCCGTGGACGGCGCGCGGCTGCTGGACGACGAGCTGACGCTGTCGCTGCGCTTCCGCACGCGGCGCGAGCGCGGCACGCTGCTGGCGGCGGCGGGCCGCGTGGACTACGCCGTGCTGGAGCTGGCCGAGGGCTACCTGCAGTTCCGCATGGAGCTGGGCGCGGGCCCGGCGGCCGTGCGCGCCGCCGTGCCGGTGGCGGACGGCGCGTGGCACGCGGCGCGGCTGGAGCGGCGCGGCGCGTCCATGCGCCTGACCGTGGACCGGCGCAGCGCGCAGGCACAGACGCCGGCGCCGGCCGCCGTGCTGGACGTGCGCGCCGACCGCCTGCTGCTCGGCGCCGCGCTCACGAGACACGCGCACGCCTTCGCCGCGGAACAGGTATGACTCTTTGCCATCCATAATTCATACATGTGGATGTTATATTGCCATATAATTCTATTTTGTACCTACTTATACTCTAAAAAAAATATTTTAAAATTAAAACAAACCATCAATTTGTTACATTATGCCATTTATAATAATAATAAATAAATAATAAAGCTTTATTTAGTTCCATGCATAGTACATATTAGACGATAACAGTTGGTAACTTATTAATCTATTATATTCAATTACATTTATTACACTTAACTATATGAATTTGATTTCTAATTATATTTTTTTTTATTTGCTTTAATTATCGACTACTTAATTAATATTGCATGGCCCCGTTCGGGTAAAAGCCTCCCCCAAGGAATGCCATCCTTCTCTGTCGTTAGCTCTGTCTGGCCAACTTCCACCCGCGCACGCTAGAATTCAGACGGCAGACGATGCCCATCTGGCCCTTGGTCGACCTCTTGATCGCGTGCCTTTTGGCCCTGACCACTTTACTGAACGTAGAGTCCATCGTCCTTGTAACGGGCTACATGACCCGCCCACTTCCATTTAGCCTTCATTGCAAAAGTTATATGACATAATAAATATATATATAAATATGGCATAAAAGAAAGTTGTCATTCTCTACTTTAATTTTTATCAACCGACTGAAACCGACCAAATTGGAATTTAAAATCAATACTACCTAGAAAGGGACATCCTGTGGCAGCAACCGTGTTTCCTGTAGTGCTATGATGTCCGTCTCATTTCAAAATTATTTTCTTCCTTTTAGAGAATTGAAATAAAAGATTGTTTTTAAAAATGTTTTACTTACTTACATGACTGCTGAGTATCAATAACAACCTTTCGGCGCCATCATCAGTCTCTGAACACTGTACAAGTGTAAGAGCGGTTGTCTGTGTTTTATGTTTGTAATAAAAAATGGTATATCGACGCGACCGGCGACAGGTGACGTACGGGTTCCACGGCTGCATCTCGGACGTGAAGCTCGGCGGCGTCGCGCTGCCGCTGGAGGAGGGCGGCACGTCCGGCGACGGGCGCGCGCAGCTCGTGCGGCGCGTGCGCGTGCGCGTGCTTGGCGCGTGCGCCGCGCTGCCGCCGCCCACGCCCTGCTCCTCCTACCCCTGCCTCAACGGCGGCACGTGCCGCGACGTGACCGACCTGCTGGAGGACGAGCCCGGCGAGGGCTACGCGTGCGCCTGCCACGCGCGCTTCTCCGGCCGGCGCTGCGAGGTGGACGCCGACCCGTGCGCGTCGCAGCCGTGCCTGCACGGCGGCTCGTGCGCGGCGGCCGCGGCCGAGCCGGGCGGCTTCCGCTGCGCCTGCGCCGCCGGGCTGGCGGGCGCGCGCTGCGAGCGCGGCCGCTGGTGCGGCGCCGACGTGTGCGCGCACGGCGGCGCGTGCGAGGAGGGCGACTGGGGCCCGTCGTGCCGCTGCCGCGGGTACTACGGCCCGCGCTGCCAGTACGACGTGGACGAGTGCGCGGGCGAGCCCTGCCTCAACGGCGCCACCTGCCTCAACGAGCCCGGCTCCTTCCGCTGCCTCTGCCCGCCCGACAAGACCGGTGAGCGCCCGCCGGTCGCCGAGCTCGCCCCTCGGTCGACCCGCCCATTAGAGCCAGAGATTGTCGTACGCCAACGCGTGTAATTGACTTAGTTCAGAGATCATGTATCACAAAGTATGGACCACTGCTATTGCTTATGATTCGTTTGTTGATTAGTTGTCAAAAAATAGGCAGAAATGGCGAACAGAAAAAAATTTATGCAGTACGGTTCAGCAATATAAGTTTATACTAAGACAGAAATATATTACTTCTGGGGAAGTTTTTTTGTTTGTTGGAAATGGAAACACCAGGCCATAATAGGTACAACATTTCCTAGCGGTTTTTGTTTTATTCATGAGGTAGGGCTATTTTTTAACGGGGGGGGGGGAGCGATAGGGTTATTTGCTGGCCCAACGAAGAACAGTATGAACGTCGTGTAGGGTGCGGGAACCTACACAACTTCGAGAGCACGACTTCAAACCTCATGAGCAAGACCGTATTGAGTCTGTAGCAGTTTATGATAACTTCGTGGGAGTTACAGACCTTATTGATGCTTATGTATATGAGTATCGATTGTAATTTTGAATATATAGGATTACCTGGACGTCATTTATACTAAGGCAACAAATAATCATTTTAAAACCGTCAGGCTGTAATGGGTTAATGTTCTCGTTCTGTTTCCGTGTCGGCGAGCAGGCATGAACTGCGGCAACCCGCTGTACTCGGACGCCGTGATGGCGGGCGGCGCGGGCGACTCCACCGGGCGCGCGCTGCGCGACGCGTGGCGCTGGGCGTGCTCGGCGCGCTGGCCGCTGGCGGCGGCCGGCGCGGCGCTGGCGCTGCTGCTGCTGCTGGCGCTGGCGCTGCCGCTGGCGCTGCGCCGGCGCAGAGCCGCGCGCGCCAAGCCCGCGCGTGAGCCGCTCAACAGCCACGCGCTCGACAAGCTAGCGCCGCGCGCCTCCAAGCTGTCCAACCTGGAGGCCGTGCGGCGCGAGCGGCCCGCGTCCTGCGCCGACCCGCCGCCCCTCAACAACGTCGACACGCTGCGCAGCTACGGCTCGGCCGGAGACGAGCTCGAGGGCATTCCGCCCGACTACCGCCGCAACCTCAACATCGACGTGACCGACCGCAAGCCCTGGTCCGAGCAGATGCACCTGCACACCTTCAACAACGCCGACAACAAGATATACAACGGTGAGCTCTCTCTCGGTGCATTCGGTCCGGCGACCGACTCGGTCGGTATCGGTACTGAACACCTATAAACGATCGCATTCCACGAACAGATCTGAAGGGCTGCAAGGGCCGCGTGCGCGCGCGCTCGCCGGGCGTGGTGCGGCGCGCGGGCGGCGTGGAGCCGCACCTGGTGGGCGGCTACCACTGGGACTGCTCCGACTGGTGCGGCGGCGCCGGCCCGCTGCCCGGCATCAGCGAGGTGGCGGGCTCGGAGCGGCCCGACTCGTCGTCGCCGGCGTCGCCCGCGTCGCCGGCCGCCAGCCCGGCGCCGCGCCGCCGCCGCGCGCGCGCGCCCGCCACCGACACCGACTCCGCGCCCGACGACCGCGACCCGCGCCCGCGCCTGCCCGACGGTCAGTGGACACGCTTCGTTTCGATCCGTCACGAACCTAATTAATTCTAGTTACGTGTCGATTTTAACCGGACCGTTATGAGTGCATGCCTATGTCCAAATATTTCAGTGTCCTCGTACCTCCTCCGCGCGGACGAGTTCGGCCTGCGCGCGCCCGACGCCGAGTCGCTGCGAGCGCGGACGCTCCGCGAGCCCGACGCGGCCAGCCTCATCACCATGCTCGGTGAGTGCCCGCGACGTCCGACCGCGACGCCCACCGGCCGGCTCGCTGCCCCGCGCTCGCTCACCGCCTCGTCTGTCCACAGAGGAGCGGAACTCGCTGCTGGGCGGCGACGACGACGGGTCCGGCAGCGAGCTGTCGGCGCGCCTGTGCGAGATCGAGGAGTCGGACGCGGAGTCGGAGGCGCCGGCGCCGGGCGCGCGGCACACGGACGTGTGACGCCGGCGCCGGGCGCGCGGCCACTAGCGCGCGCTGCAGCACTGCATATGTTCGAGCGAACGACTAGTTTACCACTTTTGAAAACAAATCACAAAAAATGCAGTCGTCACAGATAATGCTGGATCGGCGATAGAGTGTTGTAAAATATAGCTAATGATCGGTGATGTGATGAACGAGCATCGATGACGGAGATAGAAAACGAGACTTGTACATAATATTATAAGTATTAGTGTTAAGGATTAGATAGATGAACTTGTAAATAATTGTAACAAAGTGATAAAACTATGTCTATGTTACTTTTCTTTTCTACGGTAAAGTAGGTGCGCCGGGAACAATTTTATATAACTGTCCTCTAAGCGCTAGAGTGTCGCGGGACGCGTGGTGTCCCTCCTGTGACGCTCGTCCGTCGCCGGCTCGCAGCGCGAGACGTTAGATAGGACGCGGTTGTACTCGTATCGGACACGGCGCGACGAGCGACAGACTGGCGGGGAGCACGTCGCGACCGACGTGCGGTCTAAAATATATTAAAGAAATGGTGCTCCAATCGTAGTTTCATATCATAATTTAATCTGTGCATTTAAACGTCGAGTAGTCGATGCGTTCTCCTCTTAGACTAGAGTAAAGTAAGGGATCTATTTTTATATGTACAAAAGATCGCAGCGGCGGTCGCCCGCACGCCGGCGCCGGCTTCCGCCCGGGAATCTGTATCTTTTTTTTTATAAAGAAAGGTTTATAAAATATAAATTATTAAATCGTTGTGGAAATTTTTTCACGACCAATAAAGACTTAACAGAAACTGATCGTATTTTTATTACCTAGGTACTTTATATTTTGTTGAACATGAATTTATAGCAAGACACCTTATGTAAGACCTCTTAATTATCATATCGATACAAAGTATATTGAGGATCGACAGTAGGTTAAGTACACAATGGCAACTAAAGAAAAAATACAAAAATTGTTTTTTTTTTTTATTAAACAAGGAACCTTTTTTGTTTATCACACATTATCATAATCAAGTAGGTCCTTTATAAGGGTGCCCAACTCGCGTGCCAACACTGTAACTTTTTGGGGACCTGTTGTAAGCGAGAGGCCCGCAAAAAGAGGTCTTTCGCATACAAGGGGGCATTCGTGGCGCACTCGCCAGATTTGTACGCAACATAAGACTAAAGAAATAAATTTTCAAGTTTTCGGTTTTTCAAGGAAATTTTGTCAGGAAATATTTCAAGTTTTTTATTAATAAAACCGAAAAAAAACGGAAAAATACGAAAAAAACCGGAAACATTTAATGTTTTTATTCAACTATTGAGGTAGGCATGGAATTATAAGTCCTAGAATTCATAATGCAATCTAATGAGAAGTGTAGCGTAGGGTATATCTATAATTTAAGAAACGTACTTATGCTATAACCATTAGTTACACTTATGGTACAACTTTGTCCAATAAAATAATACACATCAATGAAAGGAGGCAGTATTCGTTTTTTGTGAGCACTAAAGCGTGACAGCTTTATTGGACCACTAAAGCTGTCATTGTGGACAGCCACAATACTTCAGCCTATCAACAGGCAGAATACCGTGCGTCAATGTCAATGCGTGACTGCTTAGCAACCACTCAATATCGTGACCATTGCTACATATACACATTCACAATAAAAAATGCTTATAACAAGCCCTCACAATTAAATTGATATACATTTACATTTCACATTTAAACAAGTTTACATTTACATTTTACTTAACATTCACATTTCAAATTTCACTTAAAGAAATAGACAAAAATAGAAAAAAAAATTGTTTAGTTTAAAATGCAATATGTATGGAAAAAAAATGAAAAAAAAAAGTAAAAAAGAGTTTAACAATAATAATGACAAAGACAAACAAACATTCTATTAAGCTGACTAGGTGCCTAGTGAGTCTTAAGAATCCACAAAAAAGCTCTTGCCTAAGAGCCGTCTCACTGTAGTTGGACTGGTACAGAAGAGGTCAATATTCAAATGCAAAGGAAGTGCATTGAATATTACTGCACCTCGGAAAAAGAATGCATTACGCCTGTCGTTAGTGGTCGTATAAAGTGTATGAAGCAGAGGCCTCGGACGAAATCTAGTTGGTTTGGCATGTAGATGTATATTTGCGGTAAGTTCGGGGCAGTTTACGGTACTATTTGCAATGCTCAGTAACATACAAACATCATTAATTCATCGTCTACACTCCAGTGGCAAAAATGGTATCTTTTACAGCGCTGAATGTAGTCAACCGGGTACTGGCTACTGTTGCGCCTTGAAGTCCAGATATCTCAGAAATTTTCTCTGTACATTTTCAATACGTGATTTATATATGTCGTATTGAGGGTTCCACACTTATGAGGCATACTCTAAGTGGCTACGCACAAACGAACAATAGGAGGGGTGATCCAAAAGTAATGAGAATGGGTACATTAAAATAACTTCATACTTAAAAATAAAATTTATTTTTCTACATAGTCTCCTAATAGGTCAATACATTTAGTCCATCTCTTTTCTAAACCAACGATACCCTTCAAAAAAAAATCTTTATCTTGACTCTCCCAAAATACCTCTACAGCGGCCATCACTTCGTCATTACCCTCAAATTTCTTGCCCCGGAGGTGTTCCTTGAGCCAAGGAAACAAATAAAAGTCGCTGGGGGCTAGATCTGGAGAATAGGGTGGGTGTTCAAGCAGCTGGAAGCCAGCTTCTTGAATGGCAGCCATCGCAACTTCAGCTTTGTGTGCAGGTGCATTGTCTTGATGGAACAGAACTTTTGCGCGCAGTTTACCTCGTCTTTTTTCCTTTATGACCTCTCGCAATCTTTTGATTTGGTCAGCATAGTAGGAGCCTGTTATGGTAGCTCCCTTATCAAGGTATTCAACCATAAATATTCCCTCAGCATTCCAGAAAACAGACGCCATAACCTTGCCGGCAGAGCTTGAAACTTTGAATTTCTTGGGAGTCGGTGAAGATGGCCTTTTCCATGTCATTGACTGTTGTTTGGTTTCGGGATCAAAATGATGAATCTACGTTTCATCCATAGTCACAAATCGAGCCAAAAAAATATCTTGATCCGCCTGAAACATTTCAAGATTGGTCCTTGAAATGTCGAATCGTTTCTTCTTTTGTTCGTCGGTTAACATTCTCGGGTTGGGTCCCGAGAGTGCAGAGACCTTTCTCATGTTCATCTCGGTAGTTAAGATCCTTTGAATGCTACTAAATGAAATGCCTGTGTTCTCAGCTAAATGACGAATGGTCACTCTTCGGTCTGCCAAAACCAGATCTTGAACTTTTTTGACGTTTTCTTCAGTGAGGGAGGAGGATGGACGGCCTTAGCGGTGTTCGTCTTCCGTGGATGATCTTCCCATCTTAAACTCCTTGCACCAGCGTGCAGTTGTAGAATATGGAGGAACAGAGTCCCCCAATGTTTCCACCAAGTCAGTATGAATGTCTTTGGTGGACATTTTTTTCAAGCACAGGTATTTCGTGTGACGCTTCGCACTTTATGTTTCTCCATTTTGATGTCATCACACCGACTGCTAGTATTCAAAGGAATGTATATTTTAAAAATGACGTCCTACTTATACCATTTTTTGTCAGGGAAGTTGTGAAGGATTAGGGAGTTGAAAAAATATTTTTTCAGAATTTTGTTATTACTAGAAATATCCGTTTATCATTACTTTTTGATCAGCCCTAGTATAGGATCTTAATTGGTTTTAAAGATCCTAAACTAGCCGACGTTCTTATTATAAATCCTAAAGATTTGGTTGCCTCTTTTACTACCGTGTCAATGTGCTGGTCTAATAGAAGTTTATTATCGAACGTAATTCCAAAATTCCTAATATTACTAACCTTGTTGATCGGTTGGTTACACAACGTATATGCTGGATCAATTATCGATTTCCGCCTAGTGTAAGTGACATGAAAGCATTTCGATACATTGAGTTTATGAGTGCCACAGTCTAAATTCAAAATTCAAAATTCTTTATTCACTTAGGATGCAAAACAACTCTTGTGATACGTCGGGATTCTACATGTACATGTAATGCCAAGTTCGCAAACAATAGGTAAAGCCGGAGAAAAGAAACTGGCAATAAAAACTCGCGGCCACTCTTTTCAAATTGCCAATTTTGAACTCTGACTCTGTGGTGGACGGTAGACACAAACAACAATATGCTCCTTTAATTCTACACAAGAGAGTTCTACAGTACGCTCGACAGAACGAGCTACAATATCTTTACGTTCTTTACTATTCACACTATTAGAAACAAAAATCATAGAGCCACCATGTATAGCCTTCTTCCTTAAGAACATGCTTACCATACTATAATGTTCATTATTAAAAATCAGTTCATGATTTTTTAACCAGTGTTCTGTGACACAAAAAATATCAACATGTTGGGTCTTTAAAAATAATTCTATTTCCTGAATCTTGCCCGATAAGCCCTGAATATTTTGATGTACTATGGTTAGACCATTATGTTTGCTTATCTGTTGTCTCGTTAACTAGTTTAAACTAGGAGTTTCATTAATGATCCTAGAAGAATTGGTAGAACTAACTGATTGCTGTGATACACTAATTGTACCAAGGTCAGCATATATATTAAATGCTAATAATTTAGCAATCTGTCGCTTAAATATAGTAGACAAATACATAGTATTTTTTGTTAAAATAAAGTTACAAATAAATTTATTCATGTCGAAAAATAGTATAAACTTAATATACTTATATGTTGCGTTGTAAAGTAACAAGTTCAAGCTCTGTATGTGCTTGTTGTGTATATCAGATACTGACTGTGAGTAAGGTAGACCACATATAATAAATATACAACCTACTTTTTCATTAATGAATAGTCATCATAAATCAATCATAGACTTTGTTAATTTAATTATATCTCTCTTGGTGACTGAAAAGCTGTCACCATATAATACTATGACTGTTGATTGATCATCTAAACTAATGCTTTGTAATTTACTAATTATACTACTAAGCTTGGCTCCCGGTGAACAATAATTTGTAACCTTATAATTTGAATAACCCTTAATTAATTTTCCAAAATCTGTTCCTAACTAGCCTTTCAAGATCACCTTGTAATTGTTGAGTATCAGATTCATTGCGTATTACTTTATGTATTGTCATGTCATCAACGTATGGTTGTATATAAGAATTTTAAAAACAACTATTAATATCAGAGATAAACAGAATAAAAAGTAGACGACCTAAAATTGAACCTTGTGGTACACTGGAAGGGACATAGTACCATCCAGAAGAATACCCCTGCAGGACCACTGCTTGTGTGCGATTCTCTATATATGAAGCAAACCACCGAAACAAGTCGCCATGGATGCCAGCTGACATCAATTTATGCGATAGCAATTTCTGGTCAATTCGGTCAAAACATTTACAGTAATTAGTGTAAATTACGTCGACTTGTCCGTGGTGCTCCATCCCTTGGAATATAAATTCATGCGACAGAATTAAATTAGAAGTAGTAGAGCGTCCACTAACGAAACCATGTTGGTCATCACCGATAATATTTCTCGTTGCCGAATAAACCTGAGTATAGACAATCCTTTCTAATATTTTGGAGAATATGCACAATTTGGATATAGGCCGATAATTTTCTATATTTCATTAATCTCGAACGCAGATTTCCATATCTTTGGCACAGTACCCTCTGAGGTACCCTCTCTCGACGATGGTGTCGGCAAGACTGACTATAAAGATTGGAGGTATGTGGTCAGTTCCACCCGACTTAGTGAGATCCAAAGATTTCAATAACGTTAATACACGCTCGAGAGATATTTCTAATGAACTGATAGCCACAGGGTTATGCTTATCACAAACTGACGTAAGCGACGTATTGTTGAGATCTGATTGTTGGAAATTCGCGAAGCAAATAAATTGCTAATTTCCTCTTCGTTGTCTGCGGAAGCGTCGAGGTATCGCATTACGTTAGGAAAAGTGCTAGCGTTTCTTTTACTCTATACATATGACCAAAAAGACCCTTGGTTGTTTATGATTGATGCTTCTATTTTGCTCATATATTCGTCGAAACAATTTTTTTCAACTTTGTACGAGCTACGCTGTACATTGACCTCTTTCAACGCAACCTAACACTTACGTAGTAATAATACATATCATACATATCAACCCATATGATGGCCCACTGCTGGGCACGGGTCTCCCCAGTAGAACCTACTAGTATGTAGATCCTGGAGGTAATTGCCATAATCGCCACGCTTGGCGAGCGGGTTGGCGATCGCAGTAAGGCTTTAAGTACGCAGAGGACGCTGCTGCCCGTCCTCCGGGGTGAAATCCCTTAGTCGCCTTGACGACACCCACGGGTAGAGATGGGGTGGTACTATTCTTAAGCCGGCACCACACGGCACGTAGTAATAAAATACATAACATTCATACATTGTACATAGCAATAAGTTTAGTAGCGAATAACTTATCAAACGTGCTAATCGTCTACTCATTTTACATAAACAATAACAAATTACGAGTTTCGACTCAAAACATTCTAACAAACATCTCTGTTGGGATCGTACCCCAACATTTGGTCAAGAAGACACAAGAAGAGTGGAAAAGCAGCTCACTCTCACATCTGAGTCCGAGACCAATCATTTGGTCCTTCGAGTGTAGTGTTGTGTGATTTAATTCTTTCGCGACATTCGAACGTTGGCCTGGCCTCCCAGAAGCGGGTCTCACCAGTAACCAACTAAGAAGATCGTTGGAGACAGTTACGCAACACCACGAACCAGGAGTGTGAATAAACAGGCCGCGCTCTAACGTCCGATTAAAACAAGAAACAACAACATGTTGTCTGTAGCAGATATTTTGGAAAATCAACATGCAATCAACGAAAACATAAAGAAGGTCGGCATTAACATTAAAAAAGATAGTTCGGAGAGAAAAATCAAGGAGTTTGTCATTCAACAACATCAACATTTCATAAAGCCAACGCAGTTTTTGGGAGATTTGACGGGTCAAAAAATAGTTGTTCAAGGTGCTAAGCAGGAAAGCGTCTTGACTTCATCCGAACAAGCACAGAGAAAACCACAAAGTGAGGAAGAAAATGAAGCCAATCAAGGCCAGAGTTCTAATAGCGGTGACCAGCCACCCTCTCAACAACAACAAAGCACTTTGAAAGCGGACATGGCATGTAACAGCAAACTGGATGACATGTTACGCAAACAATCGGCAAACTTCAAAGCTTTTATGAGAACAGCAGCAAACATTCAAGTGGAGTTTATATCTGAAAAGTGGGAATTTCAAGACGCCTTACAGACATTACAAGCACGTTAGTCGGCTTTGATGATCTTCACTGGGAAATTGAGAGTGAACTCAATGGAGAGCAGATTACCATTTATGATGAGCGATATACTCGATTCGAACGCCAACACATCGATCTAAAAAAGGCCTTGAATACAAAAATGTGGTCGGGAGCTTATCGTGATAAAACAACACCGAAACTGGAAATACCCACGTTCAACGGCAGCTATAATCAATGGGTCTCATTCAGAGATTTTTTTATAGAAGCTATACATAACAACCCATCTCTACCTCAGGCTCAAAAAATGCAGTTTTTGAAGAGCAAAGTGCAAGGAGAAGCGCATAAGTTGATACAACATTTACACATCAGCTCTGAACATTATCAAGTTTGTTGGGACATTCTCAACCACCGGTACAACAACAAAAGACGTATAGCTAACGCGCACCTCGACACACTTTTTGGCCTTCCCAACATCCAACAACAGTCAGCAGCACAAATCAAAAGACTTCATGATGTCACTTGGGAGTGCTTACACGCAATAGACAATATAGGAGTGGATAGAGATACTATTCTTGTTTACTTATTGTCGCAAAAGTTGGACTCCAAAACAAATTCAGATTATATATATATTACTCCAAAACATCGAATCAATGCAAAACTCTCGGGAGCTACCTCTATTAAAAGATTTTCTTGGCTACCTAGAAGAAAAATTTACGGCATTAGAATCAACCCGACGAAAACGAGATAACACGCAAAAGTTCAAGTCAATAACAAATCAATATCAAGAATCAACGCAGTTCAAGAAACAATCAAACTTTTACAATCAGGTCAACAACAAGAAGCTTGCGAAATCATTTCATGTGTCAACATTTACATGTCCGCTTTGCAACGACGAACATGGCATATACAATTGCGCAAGGTTTTTAGAAATGACTAATGACAAAAAACTTAACACGGTCAAAAACCTTCACCTTTGCGTAAACTGCCTATTTAGCCACAACGGAAACAAATGCACTTCAACAAAACGATGTCGCAATTGCCAGTCCGCACATAATACATTATTACACGATGCATATGACAAAAACAAGGTACAAAGATCAAACAATTCTTCTCATGTATCTCATGATGATACGGCGGAAATCCTATTAGCAACTGCCATGTTAAATGTAGAATCAGCTGATGGAACACAACATAACATACGAGCTCTGATTGATCAAGGATCGCAAGTATCCTTGATAACCGAAAAAGCTACTCAAAAGTTGGGCGTCAAACGTCAGAGTTGTAAAGGAGTTGTTTTTGGAGTCGGTCAAAAGGAAAATAACTCCAAGGGAATGATAACCATCACATGCAGCTCTATTTATAACGACTTCAAATTCGAAACATCAGCTATAATTATGAACAATTCATTCAAGAATCTACCAAACAAAACCTTCCACAAGCCATCCTGGTCCCACATTCAAAACATCAACCTGGCGGATCCTGAATTTTATAACAGTCGTCCGGTGGATATGTTACTTGGAGCAGATATTTACTCGCGAATCATACTAGGAGGAATGATAAAGGGGGATGACAGCGCTCACCCTATCGCCCAACAAAGCTACTTAGGGTGGTTATTGTGTGGCGAAGTCAAAACATTTCAATGTAACGTGGTATTGAACAACTTGGATGATATGAAACAATTTTGGGAATCCGAAGATATTCGAGAGGAGTCAAATCTATCGTCCGAAGATCAAACATGTATCGAGTACTACAATAACACCACACGACGCTTGCAAAACGGAAGATATGAAGTCAGGCTGCCCATGAGAAACGACTTTGAGTCCAAACTGGGATTATCTAAGCACATGGCTATTGCCCAAGTCAAAAATTTGGAAAGAAAATTTGAAAAACAAGAACAATTAGCTAAATCATACAAAGAATTTATGATTGAATACATCGACCTCAATCATATGTTGTACAGTACAAGTAACACGATGCCCGAGTGTTATTTACATCACCACGGCGTACAACGCGCTGAATCAACAACAACGAAGTACAGAGTGGTGTTTAATGCCTCGGCAAAAACATCTACAGGATGTAGTTTGAACGATCTAATGTTCAAAG
This sequence comes from Herminia tarsipennalis, assembly GCA_945859575.2. Classification (NCBI taxonomy): domain Eukaryota; kingdom Metazoa; phylum Arthropoda; class Insecta; order Lepidoptera; family Erebidae; genus Herminia; species Herminia tarsipennalis. The sequence continues at coordinate 40,684,525 of OX243830.2, forward strand.
GCCCGAATCTACAAAAAGATTTACAAACATTATTGATCCAATGGAGACAATATAAATATGCTTTTACAGCCGACATAGAAAAAATGTATCGGCAGATTATGGTGGCTCACAATGATCAAAAACTACAGAAAATTGTCTGGCGAGAATCACCAAAACAACAGATTACTACATTTCAACTAGCAATAGTTACCTATGGCTCAAAAGCAGCACCGTTCTTAGCCATGATGACGTTAAGAAAACTGGCGGCCGATGAACGTAAACAACTTCCGGAAGCTTCAAGAGTGTTAGAAGATTCCTTTTATATGGATGACCTTGTCCACGGAACCTATAATTTAGAACATGACAAGAAAATAATTTTAGAAATAAAACAGTTACTCAGAACAGGGGTTTTTAACCTAAGGAAGTGGTCTTGCAATGATCTGAGTCTCATAGAAACAGAGTATATGTCAAACAAAAATGAAGAGGTTGTCTTCAATTTTAAAACGGAGCAAACATCAAAAACTCTGGGTCTTTGCTGGAACTCGAAGCAGGATACGTTTACCTTTCAATGTTCGATTTCACCAGTAAACAAGAAAAACACAAAGCGTAGCTTATTGGCCGAGATTTCAAAATTATTTGACCCTCTTGGCTGGTTGACACCCATTTCAACAAAACTGAAACTATAATTTCAAAAATTATGAGAAACAAAATTACAATGGGACGACGAAGTGCCCGATAACATACAAAAAGAATGGTACAAGATACAAGCGGATATCACAACAATAAACACTTGTGAGATACCAAGATGGCTCAGATGCAATGGAAATCAAACAATTGAGCTTCACGGATTCAGTGACGCTTCCCTGGATGCCTATGCATGTGTTATCTATGCACGTATGCAAAACACAAAAACAGACACACAACAGCAGCAACATACTCATCGCCGCTAAATCTAAAATTGTACCACACAGAAAAGTAACAACACTACCTAGATTGGAACTAAATGGGGCGCTCCTTCTATCAAAATTATTGCGTAAAGTAAAAGATTCGCTTTACCAACACAACCTGAGAGTCTACGGATGGACGGATTCTATGGTGGTATTAGGGTGGCTTCAAGGTGACCCATCGCGCTGGAAGACATATGTTGAGAACAGAGTACAAAAGATCAATGACGTAATACCGAAGTCCAGCGAAAACCCGGCGGATGCGGCAAGCAGGGGCCAATATGCCAGTCAGCTGAAGTCTAGTCCGCTGTGGTGGCAAGGTCCATCGTGGCTATCATCATTTGAAGCAAGCAAACATTACGTCGACCAAAATTTTTATCATACAAATCAAGAAGTAATAACAAAGCTAACGAAACAAGTAAATGCATCACAAAATAACACGAATTCGTTCAACATTATAGATCAACTATTGAGGAAACATAGTTGTATAAATAACATAATTCGCATTGTAGCATGGCTACTTCGAACAGTGAACCCGAAACGACGTCAATTACCGACATATCTTACGTTGCAAGAATTGAACAAAGCGAGTCAAGTCATTGTGAAACATACTCAGCATATGGCAAAGTGATGTCGAACAGTAAATTATTACACCTTAACCCGCTAATCGATCAAGGCAAGATACTACGAGTCGGTGGCAGATTGAGAAACGCAACATTAAGCGAAGATATGAAACATCCCATGATCATTCCTCATGACTCATTTACTAATCAAACAAGCTCATCAAATGACGTTCCACGGAGGACCCCGCCTTACGTTGTCGCATCTACGACAAAAATATTGGGTTATCGGTGGCAACCGCGTCACGAAAATGGAGGTTAGAAAATGCGTCACGTGCCGCAAGAATAATCCCGAGAAACAAAAACAATTAATGGGAGATCTACCGTACTCAAGAACAAACACAGCCCCACCTTTCTACCATACAGGAGTGGACTACACGGGATTTGTGGACATCAAGATGAATAAGGGAAGGGGAGCAAGGACGACAAAAGGATACATTGCCGTCTTCATCTGCATGGTTACAAAAGCTGTGCACCTAGAATTGGTCTCTGACCTCACAAGCTCTGCATTTCTAGCAGCCCTGAGTAGGATGTCAGCAAGGCGAGGGGGAGTTTGTCACATGTACAGTGATAATGCTACAAACTTCGTCGGCGCCAATCGACTATTGATGGAACAATATGGAGAAATTGAAAACAGCTACAGAAACGAACTACTACAGATCGGTGTCACTGAGATGAAAATACAATGGCATTTCAACGCACCTGCCTGGCCGTCTGCAGGAGGGTTGTGGGAACGCGCAGTGAGAAGTTTAAAACACCACTTAAAACGAGTAGTGGGCGAACAAAAACTAACCTTTGAGGAGTTCACTACAATACTAACAAAAGTGGAAGCTTGTCTAAATTCAAGACCTCTGTGCCCACTTAGCGAAAATATAGAAGATCTCGATTGCTTAACACCTGCTCATTTTTTAACTGGAAGATCAGGAGTAACCGTCATACAAACTCAAGAGGACGCGAGAACAAGATGGGAGTTAACCAGGAAAATGTTCGCAGATCTTTGGAAAAGATGGAAAGCGGAATATTTGTGCCAGTTACAAGTAAGGTCAAAGTGGCAACAACCTCGAAACAATCTAAAAAAAGGCGACATGGTGGTGATTCACGATGATCATTTACCGACCGGAAAATGGTTATTAGGGAGAATAACAGATCTTCACCCTGGCGACGACGGATATGTTTGTGTAGTCAGCCTTAAAACTAAAAACAGCTACATGAAAAGACCAGTGGTTAAGCTATCTGTCTTGCCTATAGAAAGTTCCGAACAACAACAACAAATTTTATCACCTAAACAAGCAGAGGAGACAACAACTCGTGAACAAACAAACACACCAACAAAACGACAACGTTCCGAAACAACAAACAGGCGAGTTAGCTTTTGTGGTTTAGTTATGACCCCGTTGTACCTTTTGGGTACCGCAAAGGCCGCCAATACAACAAACATCGTTGAACTTGAAAAAAGCCTGTACTTCGATAAGATAACGAACATGCAAATAATTCACGACGAATGGAAGATAGTCGTATATTACGACGTCAAGCCCTACTGGGACGGCATAACAGCATTTGAGAAGTTCAACGATCACATCGAAAACACATGTAGTAGATTGAAACAGAAGACTTATTGTGACATAATTTCATTACAATTACATCACGCATTAGCAGAGCTACTACATTACAACCGCATTTTGCTGAATCCACAAGGGCGCAGGAATATGAGACGCAAGCGTGGACTTATCAACGGTGTCGGTAACATTGCCCGGTCATTGTTCGGAGTACTAGATGACCAATTCGCGGAACAATATCAACGGGACATTACCCTTATCAAACAAAATGAAAAACACCTCGCTTTACTAGCGAAAAATCAGACGTCTATGATTGAGGCAGAATATAACTTTTTGAAGAGATCTGAAGAAATAGTCGAACGACAGCACAAGCTCTGCAATCAACATCTTCTCAACCTGGACAAAACAACCAACACCCTTCAAAATAAATGCACAAGAGTTGTCTATCGAATTCGCACTAGTAGCCATTTCCGCGAATAGTTTGATGGAACATCTATAATAATATTTTTTTTTTTTTTTATAATAAAGTATCTATTACAATACTTTAAATAGATTACAATCTAGCCTAAAGACTAATGAGTAATTTAATTATGACCTAAATTGCTATAAGGACTTAAATCTAAGAATGTGTCCAATAACACGTATCTTATTGTCTATATTACTTATGTGAAGTCACTTTGTTCATGTGTTCTTTTACGTTGCACTTACACTACATTTAATATGTCACTGTTACACTACACTAATTCAAACGGCTTCAGCCGTTTCAATCTTCTTTTTAACTCAGTGGTATCAAGGAGCTGGATTGCCTCGACGTTCACGTGTTGTTGAAGCCTGCTTTGATGTGCTTCAGCTATTTTTTGTATAACTGTCTCTATGTCATCCATTTTAAGGTCCCGGTGGAGATCACAGTTTCTTATGTACCAAGGGGCGTTGACAATATCCTTGAGCACTTTGTTCTGGAATCTTTGTATTATTTGACGATTGTTCTGAGCGGTACAGCCCCAAAGCTGTATACCATAAGTCCATACTGGCATTAACACCTGTTTATATAGCAGGACTTTGTTGTATACTGAGAGGGAAGAGTGTCTTCCCAGTAGCCAGTACATCTTCTGGTAGCGTAGGGATAGCTCTTCTCTTTTTTTCTTGACATGTGCTTTTCAGCGTAGCTTTGCGTCAAGCGTCATACCGAGATACTTAGCTGTGTTCGAGTAGGGTATTGGTTGGCCATTTATAAGCACCGGGCAGTATTGACCTTTTTTATTTGTGAAGTCAACGTGAACGGACTTACTCTCATTAAGTTTTATTCTCCATTTTGTCGTCCACTCTAAGACTTGGTTGATGGCTACTTGAACCTTTTCTACTGATTCGTTGTGGGTATTACCTACTGCTATGATGGCTGTATCGTCAGCAAAGGTTGCAATAGCATTATTTTCGAGCTCTGGAATATCACAGGTGTATAAAAGGTACAGGACCGGACCTAGAACACTGCCTTGTGGAATTCCAGCTTTTATTTCTATAGTTTTAGAACAAACATCCTCTTGTCGTATTCGAAATGCTCTACTAGAAATGTAAGATTCCAGGATAGTAGCAAATTGATCTGGTAACATTGTTTTCAGTTTATATACCAAGCCTTCATGCCAGACTTTATCAAAAGCTTGTGCCACATCGAGAAAGACAATGGAACAAACCTTTTTTTCTTCTAGAGCTTTCTCAATTATATTTGTAATTCGATGTACCTGATCGATTGTAGAGTGCTTTTCTCTGAAGCCAAACTGATGGTTAGGAATTAGCTGTCTATTTTCTATTATGGGTTTTAGACGTTATAACAACAACTTTTCGAATAGTTTTGACATTACGGGTAGTAAAGAAATCGGCCTATATGATGATGATTCTTGAGGGGGTTTCCCAGGTTTTGCTATCATAATGACTTCTGCTATTTTCCAGAGGTTAGGGACATACTTTAATCGAAAAGAAGCATTTATCAACGTGGTGATTTTCACAATAGCTTTGCGGGGTAGTTGTCGTAAGATTTCTCCTGTAATCAAATCATACCCGGGAGCTTTTTTTGTACTAATATTTGAAATGATCACTTTTGAAACTTCTCTAGGCGTTACGAGTTTTATTTCAACGCTGTCTCTAGTCCACATTCGTCTTCTAGTTTCTATTAAATAGTTTCCAACATGCGGTTGAAAAATACTTTCCAAATCCCGAGCAAATCTCGACGCTTTCTGTTCGTTATTTACGGCCCAAGTTCCATTTTCTCCCCGTATTGGAGGAATCTGTACTATTGGTCTCTTCATACTTTTAGTAGCTTTCCACAGTGAGTAATCAGTCTTGTGGCAACTTGTTACTTGGCTGAGGTAATTACTAGTGCGCATGGCATTGTAGTGCATTATCTTCCTCTTAAGATTTTTAGTCAGGTTATTAAGTACTCTTTTATCTTCCAGACCTGGTTTGGTGCCATCTTTTTCTCTGCTTACGCTTCTGTGCGATCATATTCCTAATTTCTAATGGATACGCAAATTTATTTACCTGTCTTGGTCTATAATGTGTACTATTCCAAGCAGCTTGTTGTATGTTAGAAGTAAATTTCTGAAGTTCTAAGTCTAGTTGATCAGTATTTTTAAGTGGTACTCTTAATTCTATAGTATTTTCTAAGTATTTAGTAAAGTTAGACCAGTCCGTGTACTTGTTTACTAGCGTCAGATTGCTCTCTTCGTATTGTATTCGTTGACTCAATGTTAAAACTATTGGAGAATGATCCGAGTTTAAGTTATAACATTCTTTTATTTGTAAATAATTCGGTGATATATTTTTGCACACAAAGAAGTCTATTAAATCTGGAATCTTGTGAGGGTCAGTTGGCCAATATGTAGGTTTACCTGTAGACACAGCTTCACATTTTAGCTCCTGTATTGCATATAAAAGCTCCCTGCCTTTGGTTGTCGTAAGTCTAGATCCCCAGTGGGTATGCTTCGCATTGAAGTCACCGCCAAGGATAAATCTCTGTCCGAGTTGCTTTAAAAAGTTAATGTAAGCATCTCTTATAATTGCGTGTCTTGGAGGTGAGTACAACGCTGATATAGTAATAGGGTATAACTTGCTTTTTACACAAACCGCCACAGCTTGAATATGTTCCTGTTCAAATCTAATTCCTTCATAGTGTGAGATATTTTCTTTTATTATAATAGCACTTCCACCCCTTGCAGTGTTGTTTGGATGCAATGCATGATAGATTTTATATCCTCTAAACTGTGTGTAACATTGTTTGGTGAAATGAGTTTCTGATACCAAACACACATCAATGTTTTCAATGTTTAGGATTACTTGTAACTCTTGTTGATATTGAAGTAGTCCATTTGCGTTCCATGCCATGATTCTAAGAGTCATTTTTGTTTACATACTTTAGGTTTAGCGGTGTTAGTGCTATTTTCTAAACTAGTTAGTCTTATGTTAAATGATGAGATCAATTGAATAATTTCATCTAATTTAGTCTCCAGGCTGGCTTTTGGTTTAATGAAATTATTGTTGTGCATTTGGCTAACCTGAGCGTAAGTCTGCTTTACTGGCTTTGCATTGCTGGTTGAGGGTTGACTTTTAGGTATGGGCTGCTGTTTTATTTCAATAGATTTTTTGGTATTTTTATTTTTGATGTGTTGCATTTCCTTGGCTACAATACATCCCCTATAGTTTGCTGGGTGAGGTTCGCCACAATGTACACATTTTGGCTTATCTTCCGCGGGCTTTTTGCACTCCTTAGTAAGATGTTTGCCCGTGCACTTCACACATCTCGGCTCTTTTGAACAATATTTGTGCGTATGACCATACGCCTGACATCTCTTACATTGAGGAACTAAAGTTGAAGTTTTTATTGGATGAACTTCAATTTTACATCCTAATATACTTTTAATGTTGTATATTTTAGTGACGTCCTCTTGGTTTTTAAATGTGAGCATGAACATATTCAGAGGCTCTTTAGTTTTCCAACTTATTTTATTAGCTGCTTCTTCTATTTGATAGCCCTTTTTGAGTAGATCTTCTACGATTCTCTCAGGCTTGCAAGTAAAGTGAAGGTTTTTAACCATCACTCTTATCGGTCTTTGCTGCTTGTTTTCATAAGAATGCCATAGATATTGGCTCTTAGACAGCATACTTGTGAGGGATTTGTAAGAGTCCTCGCTCAAAGCATTTATTTTAACTACATCCCCATTCATGATTTTGGTATTGAAGGGGTTGTTTGGCAAAGCTTGAGAGAGTTCATCAAAGAAGGCTTGGTAATTTTGAATACCATCTACTATTATGGGCGGAGGGGGTGGCACCTTCTTGGTTTTAGGTTTATGTTCTGAAGGAGTATCTTCCAGAGACTCTTGATGTTTGGTTGGAGTAGTAGAGGTGTTCAACTTTCGCTTCTTACTTTTTCTATTCTTTACTCTTACCCACTCAGTCTCTTTGGCCAGTTCTTCCTCATCTGTACAGTAGTCAGTACATTGAGTCGAACTTTCCGTTAAGGTAGTGACAATCTTATTCTCAGTCACGTTTTTTTCTCGTAAATCTGTCACTTGTTTCTGCAGTTCCTCAATTTGAGTTTGCATACTTTCAATTATTTGGCGCAAATTTTTATTTTCCGCCTTTTCATCGCTGAATACCTTATACAGGTAGCGCTCTGTTTCGGTCGTCAATCTTATCCGAGTTCCGGAATCCATATTTTGTTATTGATTTAATATAACACACTTATAATTTATTCACTTAAACACATGATTCACAATCCTCAACTAGGTCATTGCAATGAACGGTCGGACGCGGCGGAATGCGCAGCGTCAGCGCTTTACCCGAGCACTAGTGCAAGAAGGCATGCGACGTGACCTCACTCGCTAAAAGTTGATCGAAAACTGAGATATAATAATAATAAAAATGATTTATTCACTTAGGAAGCAAAATACTACACTTGTGAAAAGTCGATTCTACATTTACTGGTAATGCCTGTTCGCAAACAATAGGTAAAGCCCGAGAAAAGAACAGGCAATAAAAACTCGTGGCCACTCTTTTCAAATTGCCAATGTTTACAATGTTTCTCTGTTTGTAAACTGTATATGTATGCAGGTAAGGTGCTGCCACCACTATCTTATACACCATATTAGAGGACTGATGCAAAAAAAGAGGTCATATTAGAAGAGTAGACGAGATCGGATACATCAGCCTCAATGGGCACAACATAGTAGGAGCATCCACTTACGATGTAAAAACTTTATGTGCTTAAATATTGGCCAATTTACTGCTACTTAATGAATAAGTATACATGTTTTTCAAAGGACAGAAAAGAATGGCCGTAATTTACTAATTTAATTCACGCAGAATCTTTACTTACAAAAGTAAATCGTTTTCTTAACTAGTACCTAAGTAACATCATCAAACTGTGACAACAATATTCACCTAGTAAAATGCAATAAACTATACAACACAATACATTAATAGGGAGCAACGAACTACATCCATTTATCTTTATCAGTTAAATAATCATCGATACTATAGTAAGCTCTTTGTATAAGATGTCTCTTGACTACATTCTTAAATTTATTTACTGGTAGACTCAATATGCTGACTGGGATTTTATTGAAAAATTTAACACCTAGTCCTATGAATGAGTTATGAGTTTTATGAAGCCTATGATAATGACCTACCAATTTGTGCTTATTTCTTGTATTCACAGAGTGAATATCACTATTTTTGTTATATAAATGTAAGTTTTGTTTTACAAACATAACGTTTGCATATATATATTGTGATGCAACTGTCATAATGCCTATCTCTTTAAACTTTTCTCTAAGGGAAACTCGTGCTCCTAGTTGATATATCGCACGCACTGCACGTTTTTGAAGAATAAAAATAGTTTGTATATCAGCCGCCTTGCCCCAAAGCTATTGCTATTTGGGCGCCCCACTGTAACTTACTATCTAAAGTAATTCCCAAAAAAACCGTTGCATTAAGAAAATGAATAACTTCATTGTTTAAAACAAGATTTGGACTGATATTTCTTACATTTGGTAAGCTAAATTTAATACATTTGGTTTTTTTAGAATTTAAAAGCAAGTTATTTGATGTAAACCAGTCAAGAACTAATGCGAGGGACCTGTTTACTTCGTCAGAGTAATCATTTTTACGATTGGTTTTGAATATAAGAGAAGTGTCATCAGCAAATAAAACAATATCGCTTAAGTTACTGGTAAAAAATGGCAAATCGTTTATATACACAGAAAATAGAAAAGGACCCAGAATTGATCCTTGTGGCACGCCCATACTCACTGTTGATCCGGACGACCTTATTCCGTTAATGTCTACATACTGCATTCGCTCACTAAGATAAGAAGCAACAAGATTAAGCGCTGTACCCGTAATGCCGTAATGCCTAAGTTTCAGCAGAAGTGTACTGTGCACCACACAATCAAATGCTTTTGAGAGGTCGCAGAAAACACCGATGGCGTCCTGCGAGTTTTCCCAGGCACTATATATGTGTTTTAGTAGTTTAGAGCCTGCATCTACTGTCGAACGACCCTTTGTGAATCCATATTGTTCGCTATGCAGTAGATTATTAGATTTAAAATGTGTTTCTAACTGCATTAGTATGGCCTTTTCAAAGATTTTACTAATAGCTGGTAAGATAAAAATTGGTCTAAAATTACTAGGGTCGCTTTTTGAACTGGCTTTGAATAAAGGGATTACTTTACTGTGTTTCATTAAATCAGGAAACACGCCGGTATCAACACATCGATTAAATATTATAGCTAAATGTGGTGCTATTTTAATTATAATGCAATTAATTAATTTAACAGAAATACCCCATAAGTCTGCTGTCTTTTTGCAATTAATTGACTAAAATATTTTTATTATGTCATGGGGGTTTATAAAATTGAAACTAAATGGTACAGTACACTCTTTCACACTGCTTCTTAAAAGTGATTGGGCTTTAGCCGGACATGAATTTAAGGAGCTGGTTGTGTTTATAGGTATTTCAGCAAAGAAATTATTAAATGTTTGCGCTAGATCTAAATTGTTTGTTACAATTTTATTACCAACACATAATTCAAAATTATGATCGCGTGGCTTGGCCCGCCCAGCTTCAGCATTGATTATGTTCCAAGTGGCTTTAATTGTATTCTCTGCTTGTTTAATTTTTCTACCTAAATGTAAAGATTTGGCAGCAGCACAAGTCTTTTTAAATATTTTGGAATAATTTTTAACATATTGAACAAACTTAGGGTCAAAATTATATTGCTTCATACCATACAATTCATACAACTTAGCTCTACTTATTTGTATGCCAGTTGTTGCCCAATCACAAAAACTAATTTTTCGATTTTTATAAAGTCTTAGTTGTGAAAATATTATTAAATTCATATTTAATAATGTTAAACAAAGAATAAAGGTAGTTCGGATCATTCTGACTAAAATCGATATTAGCAATACGGACAGAAACATTTGTATTAAATTTGTTTAGGAGGACTGTACTCATTGGTCTACATGTGATCTTGTTTACTTTAGCCACTGTATGAATAGGAAAAGTGACTTTCTGTCCACAGTGATCGGAAGTTAAATCACTCAATATGACATCATTATAATAGCTACAGTTGCAAAAAATATTATCTAAGCATGTGGCAGAATGTGATGTGATCCTTGTTGGTGCACTAAACAAATTCTTCAAATTAAATGAGTTAAATAAAGTACATAATCTAATACACATAGTTGACTGTTCAAGTATATTAACGTTGAAATCGCCACAAACTACTACGTGCTTTTTACCATAACTAAGAACTTTTAGTACATCCTCCATTATAGTCTCGAATAAATTAAAGTCACTCTGTGGTGGACGGTAGACACAAACAACAATATGCTCCTTTAATTCTACACAATAGAGTTCTACAGTACGCTCGACAGAACGAGCTACAATATCTTTACGTTCTTTACTATTCACACTATTAGAAACAAAAATCATAGAGCCACCATGTATAGCCTTCTTCCTTAAGAACATGCTTACCATACTATAATGTTCATTATTAAAAATCAGTTCATGATTTTTTAACCAGTGTTCTGTGACACAAAAAATATCAACATGGTGGGTCTTTAAAAATAATTCTATTTCCTGAATCTTGCCAGATAAGCCCTGAATATTTTGATGTACTATGGTTAGACCATATGTTTGCTTATCTGTTGTCTCATTAACTAGTTTAAACTAGGAGTTTCATTAATGATCCTAGAAGAATTGGTAGAACTAACTGATTGCTGTGATACACTAATTGTACCAAGGTCAGCATATATATTAAATGCTAATAATTTAGCAATCTGTCGCTTAAATATAGTAGACAAATACATAGTATTTTTTGTTAAAATAAAGTTACGAATAAATTTATTCGTGTCGAAAAATAGTATAAACTTAACATACTGTTCGGGAGTAATCCAAAACATAGATATTTGTTTGAACTTGGTTTATTTGAGACACTTTGAGGTAAGTTACATATAGATCAATAGATATAGGTAAGTAGGTACGTGTCGCCCGATTACAAGGAATTTATACATAGAATAGCCCGATTACATAGAATAGCCTCTATTTGTGAAAAGAGGGTGGCTAACTCTTCAAAGGTAAGAAAGGCATTGCCAGCTGCGCGTTTTAGTAGGTTTTTTGCGGAACGGACTCCACTTTCCCAAATGCCCCCAAAGTGGGGTGAGTACGGTGGACTGAACACGAACTTAATACCTTCATTTGCTGCGAAGTCCGAGACCAACTGACGACTGGACCGCAGCATTTTGCCCAACTCATTGTTTGCGCCTACAAAATTTTTACCATTGTCGCAATAGATTACATATGGTTTGCCACGACGAGATATGAACCTGCGTAGGCACATGATAAAAGCTGCAGTCGAAAGATCGCTAACAACGTCAAGGTACAAGGCTTTTACAACGAGGCAAACTATCACGCACAGGTAAGCTTTGGTTTGGCGGTTACCCTTGCCTTTTTTAGATGAGATCATAAAAGGTCCCGCAAAGTCAATCCCGCAAGCATTAAATGGAAAGTTTTCTTTAACACGGTGTAGTGAAATGAAAAGGTAGGTTTAAGATAGGACTACATATATTTACAAGAACTTAAAGACTACTTAAAATTAAAGGTAAATTTAGAACCGATGCTGGCGGAGATGCAGTGCTGGTAGGTAGAGGTACGGCGTCCAGGCGGAGATGCGGCGCTGGTAGGTCAAGATGCGGTTCTCGTAGGTAGAGTGCGCGGCACCGATAGGTAGAGGCGCGGCGCCGGTAGGCAGGGGCGCGCCGCCGGTAGGTAGAGGCGCGGCGCCGGTAGGTAGAGGCGCGGCGCCGGTAGGTAGAGGCACGGCGCCGGTAGGCAGAGGCACGGCGCTGGTAGGTAGTAGTGGCGCGACGTCGGCAGGTAGAGGTGCGACGCGTCGTAGAGGTGCGGCCCGGTATATAAGAGAGGCGGCCCGGTAGGTAGAGAGGCGACGCCGGTAAGTAGAGAGGCGACGCCGGTAGGTAGAGAGGCGACGCCGGTAGGTAGAAAGGCGACGCCGGTAGGTAGAAAGGCGACGCCGGTAGGTAGAAAGGCGGCGCCGGTAGGAATGGTCTCTTTCTCTTAATTTCCCACTCCTTCTCTTTTAGAGAGCTCGTTCTTCACTCCTTCTCTTTTAGAAAGCTGGCTCTTCACTGCTTCTCTTTTAGAGAGCTGGTTATTCACTCCTTCTCTTTTAGAGAGCTGGCTCTTCACTGCTTCTCTTTTAGAGAGCTGGTTATTCACTGCTTCTCTTTTAGAGAGCTGGTTATTCACTCCTTCTCTTTTAGAGAGCTGGCTCTTCACTGACTCTTCTTCGGTTTTGTATTCATAAAGAAAACTCTCTAGAAGCAATTTAAAATTTTAAAGCTTAACTTATTTTTAATTTAGGATTTACGCACAGCCAGTTTCACAATGTAGACCATACTTTACAAAGAACTCTATGCTTATCTTGTTGTCATAGCAACCATAGAAAATATTTGTCGACATGACAGATTTGATTTACGAAAAATAATGTTTACAATAAGTCTTACAGAGATATTTATTATGTTAAAAATGGCGAAATATATAACTAATATATACAGAAATGCGAACGAAATAACACTACAAGGACATATATACATATACGAGGTAAGAATTATCACTACATTACCCCAAAAACCCGAAAAATTTTCGACATACGAAAATTTCCTTGTCTTTGAAGTTGGAGAGACAAAAATCCCATAGCAAACATACTCATACAAACATAAATAACCTAGCATCCATCACCAAACGAAAGCGGGGTAGCGTTCACATTCAATGACGCGTACTCCAGGGAAATGTCACAAAGATGCAATAGAAATGCAAAAGATGAAGACGGAGCTCAAGAGTCTCCAAATTAATAAAGAATATGAGCACAATAAGCTTAGTAGTAGAAGAAGAAGTAGTACTGCGCCGTTCCAAGTTAGGCACAAGTCAAGTTGCTTATGAGCAAGGAGACCCGATAACAAGGCTAGAGACATAAAGTCCGCCAAGTGTACAAGTCAAAGGAATAGTAATAGAGATAATGAGGGCTTGTTTTACGAGTCATAACCCGCTCGTGAAGACAAAGACAAGTTGCTTTAGAGCAAAGAGACCCGACAACAAGGCTAGAGACAGTGGGTTTAGAGCCCTAAAAGTCCGCCAAGTGTACAAGTCAAAGAAGTAAAAATAGAGAGAATGAGGGCTTGTTTTACGAGTCATAACCCGCTCGTGAAGACAAAGACAAGTTGCTTTAGAGCAAAGGGGTGTGACACCAACAAGGCTAGAGACAGTGGGTTTAGAGCCCAAAAGTCCGCCAAGTCAGAAAGTCAAAGAGTAGAAATAGAGAGAATGTGGGCTTGTTTAACGAGTCATAACCCGCTCGTGAAGAAAGACAAGTTGCTTTAAAGCAAAGAAGTGTGACACCAACAAGGCTAGAGACAGTGGGTTTAGAGCCCAAAAGTCCGCCAAGTCGGAAAGTCCAAGAGTAGAAATAGAGAAGATGAGGAAGAGAAAAAGATGAAAGAAAAGTTAATGAAGTACGATAAGGGAGTAAAAAGGAAAGGAAAGAGAAGAAGAGATTAGCATAATTAATAAAATTATGTACAGAACTATATACATAAGTTATTTATAACACTGTACAGAGAAAAGGAGAAAATAAAAATAAAATGTGACGCATCGCCAACATTATATAGGGTAAAAGGTAGGAACAGACTAAAAAGAGGTATGATAAAAAGAGCTAACAATAAAATAAGAAAATAAAAAGTAACAGTATAAAATGTGTATAATTTTAGTAAAAAAGTGAAAGGAACAAGTTCAGTAGGGGTACAGGGAGGGAAGGGATAGAGAAGGAAGTAGAGAAGGAAGCTGAAAGAGAAAAAAAAATTAGCCAACGACTGATTAGGAAAAAAAATTAAGCTACGGAAAAAATACATATATAGATAGATAATGAGACAACGATATAGATAGAAAATGAGACTACGATAAAAGCGGTGAGGTGAGAGATGAGTCTTCCAAAGTTGCGGCCAAATTACGCTAAAAGCGGTGGATACTTGTGCAAGTATTTATTTTTGAATTTTGAGAAGGTCGTGGGTGGTATGCTTGATGGGCGCCAAACTGTAGTGTAATGAAATGGTAGGTTTAAGATAGGACTACATATATTTACAAGAACTTAAAGACTACTTAAAATTAAAGGTAAATTTAGAACCGATGCTGGCGGAGATGCAGTGCTGGTAGGTAGAGGTACGGCGTCCAGGCGGAGATGCGGCGCTGGTAGGTCAAGATGCGGTTCTCGTAGGTAGAGTGCGCGGCACCGATAGGTAGAGGCGCGGCGCCGGTAGGCAGGGGCGCGCCGCCGGTAGGTAGAGGCGCGGCGCCGGTAGGTAGAGGCACGGCGCCGGTAGGCAGAGGCACGGCGCTGGTAGGTAGTAGTGGCGCGACGTCGGCAGGTAGAGGTGCGACGCGTCGTAGAGGTGCGGCCCGGTATATAAGAGAGGCGGCCCGGTAGGTAGAGAGGCGACGCCGGTAAGTAGAGAGGCGACGCCGGTAGGTAGAGAGGCGACGCCGGTAGGTAGAAAGGCGACGCCGGTAGGTAGAAAGGCGACGCCGGTAGGTAGAAAGGCGGCGCCGGTAGGAATGGTCTCTTTCTCTTAATTTCCCACTCCTTCTCTTTTAGAGAGCTCGTTCTTCACTCCTTCTCTTTTAGAAAGCTGGCTCTTAACTGCTTCTCTTTTAGAGAGCTGGTTATTCACTCCTTCTCTTTTAGAGAGCTGGCTCTTCACTGCTTCTCTTTTAGAGAGCTGGTTATTCACTGCTTCTCTTTTAGAGAGCTGGTTATTCACTCCTTCTCTTTTAGAGAGCTGGCTCTTCACTGACTCTTCTTCGGTTTTGTTTTCATAAAGAAAACTCTCTAGAAGCAATTTAAAATTTTAAAGCTTAACTTATTTTTAATTTAGGATTTACGCACAGCCAGTTTCACAATGTAGACCATACTTTACAAAGAACTCTATGCTTATCTTGTTGTCATAGCAACCATAGAAAATATTTGTCGACATGACAGATTTGATTTACGAAAAATAATAATAATAATAATATTTAATAATAATATGTTTACAATAAGTCTTACAGAGATATTTATTATGTTAAAAATGGCGAAATATATAACTAATATATACAGAAATGCGAACGAAATAACACTACAAGGACATATATATATATACGAGGTAAGAATTATCACTACAACGGACATCTGGTAAATTACCCATTAAAGGTTGTATGGTTTGACTTCGCATACGGGTACAAATAGTGCATTGTTTAGTTATTGTTCGAACTAAATTTCTACCTCCTATAGGCCAGAAATTTTCTCTAAAAGATGAAAGCAAGAGCTGGGGACCCGCATGAAAACGTAAGTTATGTTCATATTGCAACATTATTTTTGTTAGGTGATGCTTGGCATCAAGAATAATAGGGTGTTTTTTGTTGTAGTCAAATGCAGCTTGCTCTAACCTACCTCCTACTCTAATTAGGCCATTGTCATCAATAAATGGGTTCAAGGACAAAAGCCGACTTTTATTGTGAAGCGGTTTGCCTTGTTTGAGGGAGGCTATGTCATTTGAAAAGGATGCAGACTGACTGAACTTTAGCAACAAGGTCTGTGAGGCACTTAGTTCGTCTGTTGTCAAAGGACCTGTCAGTTTTTCTTTGTTAGGTGTGATGTTGTTAATAAACCGTAGAACGTAACCAAATGATTTTTTTAACTTTAGGTAATTTGAATGATTTTCGAAAGTGAGTAGTGTCTGATCGCGGGAAGTCTCCTCAACTGACAAGTGGACTGTCAATTCAGTCTCAGGTAAGTTATTAGTGCTAATATGAGGTTGAGACGGCCATTCTGAAGTACCTTACCTGCTCTTGAACCTAGATCAGCCGGATTTAAATTAGTAGGAGTATGCTTCCAATAAAACCCTTCAGTAAGTACGTCAATTTTATTTACTCTATTGCGTACAAAAATTGGGAGTGTTTTGCTGTGTGAGTTTAGCCAGCAAAGCACTACTGTGGAATCGGTCCACAAGTAGACTTGTCTTGCTTTGCACGGCATGGATTCTAAAACCTTTGAACATAATTGACTGCCAAGCAAAGCTGCGCACAATTCTAGACGTGGAATAGTTAGACCTTTAATAGGAGCTACCTTTGTTTTAGCGCACAGTAATACAACACTTATGCTGTCATTAGCATTACGAGACCTAACGTAGCAACAAGCAGCGTAAGCACTTTGAGAGGCATCGACAAAGATATGAAGGTCTATTTCGTTCATGTATGCGCTGCTACTTAGCACATGACGTGGTAAAGATAATTGTGATATGTGATGCAAATTATTTATAAAGTTGAACCATTGCTTTACAATAGGTTGAGGAATTGGATCATCCCAATCTAATTTTGCATTCCACAAGCTTTGTAAAATAATTTTTGCTTGTATGATACTGCACGACACCAAACCTAATGGGTCAAAGAGTTTGCAAGTGGTAGAAATAATTATTCTTTTCGTTACCTTTATATCAACCTCAACTTTACTAGGGAATTGAAGACTGTCTTGGTTTGGTGACCATTTTAAACCCAATACATTAGCATCAGTACTGAAATCAAGTGGTAAAAACTCCATTTTAAATTCAGAGCTATTTGGAGTATCAAAAATTTGTGGGCAGTTCGTTTTAAACTTCCTCAAAGGAAACCCTGCCGATTTCAAAACCTTTGTCACGTTTGCGTAAATATGCTTAAGTTCTGTTTCCGTAAAGCTACCGGTATTGAGGTCATCAACATAAAAGTGTGATTTGATTGTATTAGCTACAATTTCATCTTGACATTCAAGAGCAAGTTGAATAAGACATCTAACAATTAAAAAACGGGGCTGATGCCATGCCGTAGGTGACTGTGTTAAGTTGCTTTATTTGAATAGGCTCATGAGCATGCTCTCTCCACAATATGAGTTGCAAATGTCGCTGTGATTCATTTAGCTCTATTTGACGGTACATCTTTTCGATGTCAGCAGTCAGTACGAATTTAAAAACACGAAAGCGAATTAAGATTGAAAGTAAATCACTTTGTAGGACTGGGCCTACTGCTTGAATAGCGTTCAACGATTTTGAATTGCTAGATTTAGCAGAGGCATCAAAAACTACTCGAAGTTTTGTTGTATCATGGTTTTCACGTACTACACCGTGATGTGGTAAGTAATAACCGTATGGTGGCCTTTTAATATCTTGTAAGTGGCCCAGGTTTTTATATTCTTGTAGAAAATTTGAATACTGTTGTTTTAAAGAAGAATCTTTATCCAACTTCTTTTCTAGGGATAAAAACCTTTTCATAGCCATTGGAAATGAATCACCTAAAGTTTCCTCGGCGGGTTCTTTAAGCGGCATCATTACCGAAAATCGTCCATCAGGTAAGCGATGGGTATTTTTTAAGAAATGTGATTCACAAAACTGTTCTTCTATTGAAGGAATACTTTCTAGGCGTAATTCTTCCAATTGCCAGAACTTTTGTATCGAGTCATGGATGTCTTGAAGTGACACCGACTCAGAGGATTGGTTTTGCGCGAAGTTGCACTGAATATTATTATTATTAGAGCTAATTTGCGTTGTTGGACCAGTTACAAGCCATCCGAAGACACTTTCAATCAAAATTGGTTTATTTTGGCCTAAGGTAATTTTGTTAGATAAAACTATGTCAAAAAAGAGATCGGCACCTAACAAAATATCTATCTTTGAAGGTTTATAAAATGTTGGATCAGCTAAAGTAACATTATCAGGTAGTTCCAATTTCTCAACATCTATATTGACATTAGGTAAATTACCTGTGATATTTGGAATTACAAAACAGTTGATATCTCTCGCGAATGAACTTGTGCGTGATTTAATACTAAATCGACACCTCTCTTTTATAGGACAAGTTACTCCACTGATGCCAGCTACGTTCATAATTATCTTTTCAGTTATTAGACCTAATGAATTTTTAAGGTTAGTCGTAAGGAAAGACGATTGACTTCCCGTATCTAAAATTGCTCTAGCAAGGTACGTAGATTGATTATGTTTATTAGTAACTTCTATTTTTGCAGTGCACAGGAGAACCTGTCCAGAAGAAACTGCGGCCAGACTTATAGGAGGACTAGAGGAATTGTCATTCTCGGTAAGTACTTTGTTGGTGTTATCTTTGTGTAATAATGTGTTATGTTTCTTTTTGCAGGTACGACATGACCCCTTTAAGCTACACTGAGTACTGGAGTGTCCAACCCGCAAACAATTTTGACATAACTTATGTTTGAAAACTTCACCTATACGTTGTTCAACATTCATAGTTATAAACCTTTTGCACAAGTGCACCAAATGGACCTCATCACAAATAGGACAGGTCTTAGATGGGTGTGTAGTTTTAGAGTTCATAAAAGTAGCGAGCGATTTAGTAGTTCGATTATTTTGAAAAGATTTATTTTCTACGTTACGATAACCTGCAGTTTCTAAAACATTTGCCCTATTTTCTAAAAAACCTTTAAAATCTACTAGTGTAGGTAGGTTAGACAATCCGCCTTTGTATTCTTCCCACTTGTTACTAGTAGTTGCATCTAACTTCGCGGCAACCAAGAATATAACTAGCGGATCCCAACCCTCAGTTGAAATATCTAAAGTATTTAAAGCATTTAAGGTTTTAGATACTAGGTCAATTAAATATCGCAAAGCTTTAAAAGACTCTTTTTGTATAGCGTGGCAATTTACTAACGCACTCAAGTGATTGTTTATTAAAATATTTTTATTGTTGTACCTGTTACATAATGTGTTCCAAGCTAGGTCATAATTTCGTGCGACAAAATCCAATGATCTAATTACGACACTGGCACCGGATTGTAAGGAATTTCTCAAATAATAAAATTTGTTAATGGGTGCAATCGAATCGTTGTCGTGTATTAGAGATTTAAAAGTGTCTCTAAATTCGAGCCATTTTGTATAGCTCCCATCAAAAGAGGGTAGGTTTATAATGGGAAGCCTAACTGCTTCATTAGACACGTGCACATTATCTTCTTTATTTCTATGTGAAAATAAATCGACCAACTCTTGGGCAAAAGCTGTTTGTTTAAAAAATTCAGTCTCCGTCGTATCCCGTTCCGATATTTGTGCATTCAAATCCTCCGAATACTCTTCTATCTCTGATTGTACGCGATCAAAATTTGACATTAATTCCTTTAATTGATTTGATCTCAAAGAAATTTCTTTCATTTGCAAGTTGCTTACTTTAGATATGTCAGAAACAGAGTAGTTATCGAAGAATTTCTTTAAAACCGTTAGGCGACTTCTAAAACCTGCACGTTTTTTAATTAATGAAGCTAAATATAAGTTAACATCAGGTTTACCTTCGGCATTTATTTTCAAAACGGGAAGAGGACTGGTAAGTTTAGGCGTTAGTTCCTTTTCAGACATTTTGTACAATGAGTGGGGCAAAATAAAAACGAAACACAAACAAAAAAAAATAGACTCCAGTAGTGGTACCTCGAACCTCGCAGCAGATGCCGAGCCCGCCAACCACGGCTAGCGCACGAGATGCGCAGGCGCCGCGCGCGATTTTAGGATAACGCGCTGAGCACGTCAACAGCACCGGCCGCGCTAGGGGAGCCGAGCTAAGGACCGCAAAGGCAGCGCGAGCGCGTTGGCGCGGTCTGAGTTCACAGTCAGGAATTAATTAATACCTATTTATGATAAAATTAAATATTAGTTTGTATATTACAACTTTTAATTTGTACAGGGTTATAGCGTAATGATAGGATTATTTGAAATATACTTTAACTGCTTTAAGTTAAAGATTTCGTAATTTTAGCAATGTTTTTGCACTTGAATAGAATCACACAAGTATATTTTAAGCACAAAGAATATGTGAAGTAGGTACGCACGGTTAAAGTTATTTTGCAGTGAAAATTATGGTTGAATAAACGATATAAACGAACAATAAACGAATAGCTTGTAGGTATGTAGGTTAGAAATGAGAACGTGAATCAAGCGAATTGAACATAAGTAACAAATTACCTATTTATTGTTTATTTATGATTGTAGCTGTTTCGTAAGCGTGAATTTCTGTTTTATGCAAAGGTAGAATAGGGGGATACGCGTTAAGCTAGATATCCTCTTAAATCTGAACAGTAGCACTCACTAGACACAGCCAATAGAAGTTGAAAAATAGAAAGTAGGTAGGTTTATGGACGGAAAGATAAGTAGTGAAAAGTAATGAAGGAACGGGCTTACTTCCTTTTTTGGGTTGACCTTTGTTGCTGCAAGCCCTCGAAGTCCTGTCACGGTCGCCAATTATGTTCGGGAGTAATCCAAAACATAGATATTTGTTTGAACTTGGTTTATTTGAGACACTTTGAGGTAAGTTACATATAGATCAATAGATATAGGTAAGTAGGTACGTGTCGCCCGATTACAAGGAATTTTCGTTCCGTTCTGATGGCGCGCGGTCGCGTCGTTTCGCCGCCGGCGCGCGTCCCCTCTCGGTGCGCAGGCACCCCCTCGCCCTAGGACTGGTTTGCAGCGCGAACACATACTTATATGTTGCGTTGTAAAGTAACAAGTTCAAGCTCTGTATGTGCTTGTTGTGTATATCAGATACTGACTGTGAGTTAGGTAGACCACATATAATAAATTTACAACCTACTTTTTCATTAATGGATATCATAGACTCTGTTAAATGAATTATATCTCTCTTGGTGACTGAGAAGCTGTCACCATATAATACTATGACTGTTGATTGATCATCTGAACTAATGCTTTGTAATTTACTAATAATTATACTACTAAGCTTGGCTCCCGGTGAACAATAATTTGTAACCATATAATTTGAATAACCCTTAATTAATTTTCCAAAATCTATTCCTAACTGGTCGGAAAAAATTACAACTCTTTTCTCTGTAACAGGATTAGCTAAAGGTTGTTGAGTATTTAATAATCCACAGTCACAATCAGACTCACTGTTAGTACTGTTCTGCAAACATGATGTATTTGTGAGTATATTTACATTGTTTGTGGGTGTAACAGACTGTGGTAGCGAGCAGTTATAGCAAAGGTTGTTTATGTTAAGAGAGGTTAATTGATCCATATTCTCTCTTGCTACTTGGGCTACTTCCTCATACTTAAGAATGTACTGTTGAGTTTCTGTTTCGTGTTTAAGTATGAGTGATGACAGACGAGAGTGTAAGTTTGTGATTTGAGCATTGAGCTCCTTTCTGCTCCTTTCTGCTCCCTAGATTTGAGTATGTTGGTCATACATCAATCTGCTGGCAACTATTTGTTCATGACAGGAATCCAACTGTGACCGTAGTTTTGTTGATTTAATGACTCGGATTGGCTCTTAAACAATGTTGAAAGTTTTCCAAACCGTCTACATTTAACTTCAAGATTCTTAATTATTTTATTTTATTTTGAATATTTCCTACGTTTTTTATGGCTAAGTAACTTAAACTTATTTACACATTTAGCACCTAAGAGTTCACTAAATAGATTTTGAGTTGCTTGACTGTTTGTCGCCTGTATCGTTTCTTCTAAAGAATGAATGGTCATATGAGCCTCTTGAAGTTGGTGTTCCAATTCTGCATTATGGCTCAGAGAGCTTGTATAGATGTCACTGCAGTTACTAAAACTTTTCACTTCTGCTTCGAGACGATCACGCTGGTCTTTGATATCCAAGTTTTCGAAGTGCAGGTCTATCAATTCTTTTTTTAGTTCACCTACTTTCTCATTGATCCTCACAATTTCCTCTTCACAATCAGAGCGCTCTGTCAATAGCTGCATGTTGTCTTCTTTGCATTTTTTCAACTCAAGCAACGCTAACTTCAGCTTGTTTTCCATATCCCTAGCTGTTGCCTTACAGGTCATGATGTGAGTACTCATTGTCACAGCTGTAGATTAGTCCACTAGACTCCTGTAACACAATAAACAAAGCTAAGTACAAGAAAGAAAAAAAGTTTAAACAATAAAAATGAGAAGGGGGTATGTAGAATTTATACAAGATTACAGAATAAATGAAAATTGAAATACAAATTAATTTAACTATAGAATATAAGCAAGATATTAAAATAATAAAAAGATAATAAAGTCTAAAAACAACACAAAAGTGGATTCACAATTCTAGTGGATTTTTGAGTTTTTGGGTATGAGGCAGGTATATGTAGTACCTATTTCAAAACTTAGTTAACTATTGAAGACTTACATACAACGGTTTTAGACCTAAATACTTAGTATTATTATGGTGTTAGTTGCCTAATTGTATAGTAATTTTGTGTGTAATCGAGTGTGTGGGGCTAATTGTTTAGGTCTTCAATTCAGCTTCCACAATTTGTCAAGCAGAAAGAGATACAAACTGGTGCCAGTGAGAGAATGACGAAGCTCATGCACAGATGAGACATGTATTTAGGTGCTTGTGGAGTATTAGTTAGTATCAAATAAGTCAAATACTCCCCAGGTTTTATGATGAACTTTTGAAAACTCGTCCGTTGGCGGCAGCGATGATCGGCAAGTTTGTGTGTTTTCCTGAGATGACTCACTTTAAACACTGATGAACACACTATTGAATAAGTACTATTAAGCATATACTATTAAGTAACTACTTTATATACTAATAACTATTTAATTACAAATAAAAGTTAATTTATTTTAAAGAAATACAAAATTTACGTCTGACGTTTACAGTGTTGCCATCATGTCTACGCAATATACAGGAGACTCTGCTAGACACAATCACGAACATTTATAACGGAAAAATGAATTTGCATCTTATAACTCCGGAGCAAATGCGGGAGGAGCTTAACACAATAGCGGGGCAACTATCAAACGACATGGCTCTTCCGATTGCTAACGTTCAAATGGAGTTCTTTCACCTATACCACCTTCTTCAAACGAGAGCAATAATAACAGCTAATTATCTCATAATTGAGATAAAGGTGCCATTAATCAGCAGAGAAAAATATGAAATTTACTTTGTGCTATCTGTCCCGAAAAAAGATGCTACCGATATGGTCACCCTACTACCAGTTTCGGAACATTTAGCTATCAACATTAAGAAAGATGCATACCTACCGACGATGACAGAACTCGATTTACAACAATGCGTACAACACGACAGTACCATTAGACTGTGCCCGCTGAAAAAACCAGTGTACGAGATGAAATCTGACGAAAGTCTCTGCGTGAAAAATAAAGATCAAACAACCTGCAAAATAAAACGAGAAGCTTGTCGCGACAAGTGGTATGGATTACAAAACATAAACAGACACTTGTACTTTTGTTGCGACCAATGCAAAATAAATATCATATGTGAGCATCAAGTTTCTACGCAGTTACTTCGAAAGGCCGGAATCATTACACTGTTCGACGATTGCGTCATCAAGGGCGAAACTTTTACAATATATTCCCATAAGGAACGAATTACGGAACTTCAGGCTCGAGTCGACATAGTCTTACCAGAAATTCCGCCAATCAACAACATTCAAAATATCAACGAAATAACCCATTTAATTTCTATATTTACCTATTTTTATACATTTGCAATTTATCTCTCACAAAGTTGTGATTTCTTATTCCTTATATCTTAAATATCAATATATCCCTTATATAAGAATCAATATTATGACAATTATAATAATAATTCAATATTTTATAAAATTAATTTACAATTATGTATTTATAATCAACAATAATAAATTCAGCAATGTAATAAAAATGTTATTAAATATTTCTTTTATATTTACAAATTCGCTACAAATAATGACCAATAATATTTTTTTTAAAGTTGGTTTTCTCAACGCAGGTTCTCTGGGGACATACCACGATGATTTTATACAATTGATTGAAAGACATGCCGTTGATATTTTTGCCGTGAATGAAACGTGGTTGCGGCCGGGGGAAGAGGGGCGCGCGCCGAATGTACCTGGCTACCGCCTGCGCCACAATCCGCGTCCGACGAGCGTGCGCTCTGGCCGCGGAGGCGGTGTCGGTTTTTATATCAGACGAGGTATAAATGCGCGCACCTGGGTTTACCCCGTCGATCCTAGATACGTATCTGTCGAGCAAATGTGGCTAACATTAACAACAAATGGTAAGAAATTAGCAATAGGCACAGCATACCGACCACCATGGTTAAACTTGGAGCTTTTCTTGGACGCCGTCACAGATACTATGGGTACTTTGAGCCACTGTGTTAATAATATATTGCTGGGAGATTTTAATGTCAATTTATTGCAATCAAATGGTAAAACTAAAAGGGTTCTAAAGGCTATTAGCTGCCATAGTCTGCAGCAAATAGTTACAATTCCGACGCATAACGTCAACAGTAGCGAAAGTCTTATTGACTTGGTTGTTACCGGGCATGGCGGGTTCAGATCATACCTCCATAAGCGAAAGTTTGTGGATACCCCCTTTTGTGTATGTGATGACGCAACGGAGGAAACCGTGGAGCATGTGCTCTTCGACTGCCCCCGTTTCTGTGCTCTGCGTAATGACTTGCAAGTCATTTTGGGCAATGTCTTTACCGCAGATAGTATCTCTGGCCTATTTCTGAATAAGACATGCCGGATCCATACTCTTCTGCCGTATTCCATATTTTGGAATACGGCAGAAGAGAGGATGAGGCAGGTTGGCTTGGCGAACGGCACAAAATTTTAAATATACATCTATTGCTTCATTTCGAATTTTTATTATTTTTATTCTAATTATTTTGCTATTATTATTCGCTATTGCGCCATTTTATTTTATTTTGTAATTAATATTTGACATTTACATCTAGAATTAAGCTTTTGACATTTTTGCTTTATCTCGCTGACATTTTAATATTTTATGCTTTTAGCCTGCTTTCTAATTTATTATATGTTATTGCTCTTATAATTATTTATTGTATTGTGTTGTTATTGTATTAACATTTTATTGTAATTTTGTAATATGCTTTTACGCTTTACTAATAATTGCGAAAGAGGAGAAGGAAAAAAAAAAAAAAAAAAAAAGTAAGGATAGGTTAGGTTCTGGTTCTCCTACTGAAGCCGGGTAGATCTCCCGATTCGGTCGCGGCCTTCAGGCCTATCGTGCTGCTGGACGAGGCGGGGAAGTTGCTTGAGAGAATTCTCGCTACCCGTATCGTCCGCCACTTGCGCGAGGTCGGCCCCGATCTGTCCGATGCCCAGTACGGCTTTCGTGCCGGGCGTTCGACGGTCGATGCCATTCTGCGTCTGAGGGCCGCGGCTGAGGAGGCAGTCCTCGGCGGCGGGGTTTTATTGGCGGTATCGCTTGACATCGCCAACGCCCTCAATACTCTGCCATTCGGCTGCATCGGTGAGGCGCTCCGGTTCCATGGAGTGCCCGATTACCTGAGGCAGCTGGTGGCCGACTATTTGCAAGGCCGGTGTGTCCTGTACGAGGATAGTGAAGGAGAAGTGAGGCGCAGGGCAATGTCGTGCGGTGTTCCTCAGGGGTCGGTCTTAGGACCGCTCTTGTGGAACATGGGATACGATTGGGCCCTGCGAGGAAACTTCCCACCCGGGCTCAGCGTACTCTGCTACGCCGACGACACGCTCGTCACAGCCCGGGCACGGAATTTCGAGGAGGCGGCGCGCCTGGCCACCCTAGGGGTTTCCCGAATGGTCGGGCGCATCGAGGCGCTGGGGTTGAGAGTGGCGCTTGAAAAGACGGAGGCCCTGTTGTTTCATGGGCCCCGTCGCGGTCCACCCGCTGGCGCCTCCTTGGTCGTCAACTCGGTTCTCGTACCGATACGCCCCCAGATGAAATATCTGGGGTTGGTGTTGGATGGGCGATGGCTCTTCGACGAGCATTTTCGCATCCTTGTGCCCAAACTTAAGGCTACTGCTGCCGCCCTGGGTCGGCTTTTGCCGAATCTTGGCGGTCCCAGTGCCTCAAGCCGACGGCTTTACATGGGGGTGGTACGGTCGATGGCGCTTTACGGCGCGCCCGTGTGGGCGGAGACCCTGTCCGCCCAGAATAGGGTTCGTTTGTGGAGACCCCAACGAACCATGGCGGTCCGGGCCATACGCGGTTACCGCACGGTGTCCACCGATGCGGCGTGCGCGTTGGCCGGAACTCCCCCGTGGGATTTGGATGCGGAAGTACTCGCCGACGTATACTGGCAGGCGGCGGAGGTCCGGGCTGGGGGCTCTTGCCCCATGCCCGAACAACTGCGCGCCTGGCGCAGTCAGGCCCACCGGGACATCATGGCCCGGTGGAGGTCCCGGCTGGAGGCTCCACGTGCCGGTTTCCGAACCGTGGAGGCGCTCCAGCCGGTCCTTGAGGAGTGGGCGGTGAGGCAGCACGGGACCCTTTCCTTCCGGCTGGTGCAGGTTCTTTCCGGGCATGGGTGCTGCGGAAAGTAGTATAACTTAAAATAGCGCCCTCTATTATCATTTTTGGAGGCACTTATTGACATTATTTGGCCTTACCTAGCGCCATCTATTGGGTGTACTATTTAACTGCTTCTACAATGGTCAAGTGTGCCGCTTGCGGTAAGTATGTGGGGACGAAAGATGTCGCTTTGTGCAATATTTGTAATAATACGTACCACCTGGCGTGTGCACATCTGAAACACAGTCCTAAAGTGGAATGGAAATGCCAATGTTGCAAAAAAACAGCTAGCTCGAGATCTTCCTTAAAACAGGTAGACGCAGAGGGTACACCGAGTTCGGCAGGCGAGGTAGAAATGTTTGAATATTCTGAGGAACGTACATTGCTGGCTCCCCAGACTGACTTAGGTAACGAAATGAGGCTTATCCGGAATGAGTTGCTGCTGATGAAGGAGGAGCTGAAAAAAGAGCTCCGTGAGATTCGCCGAGAGGTGGCTGATCTTCGCCAGACTGTCACTACGTGCAGTACACGGATCGACAGTCTGGAAAGCAGAGTCGTTGCACTTGAGAGCCGGCAGGAAGGCGCCGCCTCTGAGGATTTACAATGTAAATTCCAACAGACGGTGGCACATCTTAAATCGGAGCTCAACGACCGCGAGCAGGAACTTCTATCTTACGACCTCGAGATAACGAACCTACCGGAGGGGAGCGGAGAAAATGTAATTCATACCGTCGAGCTCGTGGCGAGGAAGTTAGGGGTCACTCTTGAAACGCGCGATATCGTATTTGCCGAGAGAGTGGGCGTAAGACACGATCAACCAGAGGACCGCAACGACTCAGGTGCGGGCGGGCGAGCGGGGGCGGGCGGCGCGCGGCCGCGCCGCATCGTGGTACGGCTGGCGCGCCGCGCGCTGCGAGATGAACTGCTCCGCGGGGCGCGCGCTCGCCGCGGCGCCACGACCGCCGACTTCGGCCTGCAAACGCCGCCGACACGATTCTACCTCAACGAGAGGCTCACGCGTACAAACAAACATCTGTTTTACCGCGCCCGTCTAGCCGCGGAACGCTTGGGCTGGCGTTACACCTGGACAAAAGGTGGAAAAATATTAGCCAAACAAAGTGACGGCAAACGCACTATGGCGATACGTTCTGAAGACGACCTCACTCGGGTTTTTGGAAATGATGTTACTAAAGACATTTCTGGTTGATTTTTTACTTAAGTATTTACTAATTCTACTTATTATTAATTTTAATAACTATACAGTAAAACGCATTTGTGCTATATATATTTTAATAATGCAAAATTTAGATGTAAGCTACATACTTGTGTACATCAATGTAATGCTAATAATTAACGTTTTTACACTATTTACATTATGTTTCCTTAACATGAACTATGAGAAACAAATATGGTCTACCTCTCTATTAGATATTTTAAATAACAATTACGTAGGAAACCTCTACCTAGATAATATACATGCTGTCAAACATACTAGATACTATATATTTACTGATATCATACTTATATATTTATTTATTGTATTGTTCATCATTAGTCATTACATATCAATGTTATTAAATCAATCAGAATTTATAAATATTAGTATACCAAACTATAATAAATGTTTCTTAACATATCCAATGTACAACCAGTGCTATAAATCTATAATATATAAATATTATCTTACTAAAATAATGCAATACTTTTACACTAAACGTAACAAATACACAACTCATACTTTTAAATTTCAACATAAACTATATTTACATACTAAAAGTCTTATACTATAATGAAAATTAATAAAAAATTACATGTTGGATTATATAATGCGGGTTCGCTGGGTTCGCGGCAGGAAGAGTTTATTATTGCTATGAACAACGTTTCGGTGGACATAATGGCGATCAACGAGACCTGGCTCAGGGAGGGAGAAGAAGGCCGTGCTCCTACGGTACCCGGATACCGACTTAGACACGAGCCTCGCCCGCCAAACGTCCTGAGAGGCCGCGGAGGCGGGGTCGGCTTTTATGTGAGGCGAGGCCTAAACGTTCGCACTATACCACATCCACGCGCACCTATGGTTGAGCAAATGTGGATCAAACTAACCTTGAACTCACAAACCATGATTATTGGCACAGCCTACAGACCACCCTGGCTGGATGTTAACATTTTCTTAGATGCAATCACTGACAGTCTCACTTCTTTAGCATCCAGTGACTCTATTCTTCTTTTGGGGGACTTTAATATTAATACGCTGGATGTTAATGACACTAAAACCAATCAACTCACTAGTTTTCTGGTGAGCACCAGTCTCAAAAATATAATTAATGAACCTACCCATTTCACAGATCACAGTGAAACACTAATTGACCTGGTCTGTACTAATGCTCAGGTATGTGGCTCCTCTGTCCTACATATCCCAGAGCTCGGTCAGCATGCAATGGTTACAACAGAATTCAATTTTAAGACTGTGAAGCCTGTTACCCAGTGGATTTGTTACAGACCTATAAGGGACATAATTCACAACATATTTTATCAGGATCTTAGTAGAATTGACTGGAGTCACATTGCAAGCCTAAATGATGTTAATGCTATGATTGAGACATTCAACTCTTACATTCTAACTTTATTTGATCTCCATGCCCCGTTAAAAAGAATTTTGATCAGAGACAGAAAATGCCCTTGGATTACTGACACAATCAATGATATGGTCAAACTAAGAGACAAATATCATCAGCGTTATAAATGCAGCAAATTGGACACCCATTTTGATAGTTATAAGGAACTGAAATATATAGTTAGGACTGCCATAGATAGTGAAAAGCGTGCTTATTTTAAGTCCAGCATTAACAAGCAAATTAAGAACCCCAAAAAATTGTGGAATAACATCAAGTCAGTTATATCCTACAAAGGTAATAAAGATTTTAATTTGCCCCCTTCATGTAAAGATCCTAATGTTTTAAACCAACACTTTTTGAATGTACCAGGCAGTGGAGCAGTCACCTTATCTGACTTAACCTATTTTGAATCTAACAAATTTGGTTTGGGCTGTTTTCAACTTCAATTGACATATGAAGAGGAAGTTTTAAAAATAATTAAAAGCTTGAAGTCTAATGCTGTGGGAGTTGACAGCATCTCACTTGATATGATTATTATGTCATTACCAGACACTCTATCTGCCATTACTGAGATTATAAACAAATCTATTTCTACCTCTACATTTCCAGACCTCAGGAAAGTGGCTATAATTAAACCTATACCTAAGACATCTAATCCCTGTACAGCAAAGGATCTCAGGCCGATCAGCCTTCTACCCTGCCTATCTAAGATCCTAGAAAAGGTGGTCAGCATCCAGCTTAGGAAATATGTAGAACATTTAAAGATATTACCTGAAAAACAGTCAGGATTTCGTACAGGTCATAGTACTACCACAGCCTTAATTGAAATCACTGATAATATACTTGAGGCCAGAGATCAGGGCAAGGGGACCTTGCTTACACTGTTTGATTTTTCACGCGCTTTTGACTGTCTTAACATTCCTTTACTGCTGTCAAAGTTATCATATTATGGCTGTGATGCACAAACAGTTCGTTGGTTTGATAGTTATTTAAGTGGTCGCTCTCAATTTGTGCAGTTACCTAATAGTGGAAATAGTAGTGAGGCAACATCTACTATATATCCTGTGACTAGGGGAGTTCCGCAGGGCTCCATACTTGGGCCCTTATTATTTATTATTTATACAGCTGACATTACAAAGTGTTTAACTAACTGCAACTATCATCTGTATGCTGATGATCTTCAGCTATATATGTCCTGTCATCCAAAGGACTGCTCCGAATCTGTAATAAAAATGAATGAAGATTTAGTTAGGATCTCAGACTGGGCATTTAGGAATTCATTAGTTCTCAATCCCAATAAATCAAAGTTCTTAATCATGGGGTCTAGGGATATAATAAGAAAGATGCACAGCAGTATCCCCGTTTTGAGGCTTAGTGATTGCCCTATAGAGCAAGTGTTGGAAGCTCGCAACCTTGGAGTAGTCTTTGACGGGTTACTACAATTTGAAACCCACATCCTTGAATGTGTCCGTAACTGCTTTTACCGTTTGAGGCTACTTTATAGGGTGCGGCCATATGTTGACATGGAGACTCGCATTATGCTCTGTGAGTCTTTAATTTTGTCAAAATTAAATTATGCTGACACAGTATATGGTAGCTGTTTACTTAGTAAAACTGAAAGACTTATACAACGGGTGCAAAATGCTTGTACTCGGTTCTGCTTTAATGTGCCACCACGTTCTCATATTACCCCGTTTCTTAATGATGGAAGCATGATGAAAATGTCTACCCGTAGGAAGCTTCATCTAGCTACGTTACTCTTTGGTGTAATATTAACCAAGAAGCCTGATTATCTATACAACAAATTAAGCTGGTCCGGTGATATAAACAAGCATAATACACGAGCTTCAACATACCTTCTCGTTACACCAAGACATCGTACTGCAGCCTTTCGTGGGAGTTTTAAGCTTGCCGCTACTCGTTGTTGGAACGATCTTCCGCCGCCTGTACGTACGCTGAAATCTGTTCATACTTTTAGCAAAAAGTATAAACAACAATTGCTAGACTTACAGACACAACAGACCTAATAATTCTTGAAATTATGCCGTTTATTCAATGAGCGCTCCTCGCTATCATTCCAATGATAAATCATTTAAATTTTATAAATTTTATTGCTCATCTGCAGTTTTCATAGGTACGCACTATTTAATACAGTTTAGGCATTTTAATGGGTACTTGGTAAAAACTTTAAATTCAGTCGAAACCGAAAAACTCTAAGTTCTAACGTCAAATGCAAGTTTAAAATCTATGGTCAAATCTGTCAAACGTTTCCCGCGTGATTTGGCTGCGTTCAATACTAATTACACTTTACAAAATAATAACTAACCTTAACAAAATAATATTACAAAATTAAATTACCCATAAAATATGCTTTTTTATTATTATTATTATTTTTATTTTTTTTTACTATTTTTAAATATAGTCTTACTTATATAAACTTTATTTTTTCTGTTTATATTTATTGTATACTTTCCTATTATATATTGACGGTTAATGTTCGTGTCGTCACTTTGGTCTTAGCAGAATACCAGCGCAGCTCCTCATTAAGCGGAGTTGCAATCTAGCTGAACTAGGACCATTTTTGTCTCTCGATACTACTAATAATTGAATTTGTACTACTTACTGTATTTATTCTTTTCTTTTGAGGACAAAATAAATTTATTTCTTTCTTCTTTCTTTCTTTCAGTGGTGGGTCGTGACCTCTCGCTGCCGACCGTGGTGTTATCTATGGTCCGCAGCGAGACGTCTTGGAACGCGGTCGCATCCTTTTGCGAGGACGTCATCTCGCAGAAGGAGGCGGCGGAGCGACGCAGGGAGGAGGACTCCCTCGCTGAACCGCTTCGTCTCCGGCGAACCGGGCGGCGTCGGCGCGACCATCTGCGCCTGATGCCGCCCTAATGGTGGGGCCGCGGGTGGGGGTTGACGGGGCCTTTTCCCCCCACTCGTAGCCTTCCGCGATGTCGGCGTCCTGCAGTGTACCCCAGGACGCCGCCGGAGTAGGAGTGCCTGGCATCTCGCCGCGCTGGGCACTGCCACTGAATTGGCCGCCGATGGTATAGCAGATTCCGGCGGCCCGTTCGCGCAGGTGGCGCGACGGTACACGGCCGATTTTTTTGTGGGGGCAGGTCCCACACTACCTCCAGCGCCTGCCCCGGGTGCTGGAGGTGTGCGTTAGGCATTTTTTACGGCCTTAAAAAAAAAAAAAAAAAGGTTAGGTTGCCGGGTGGGGTGCTAAGTGCCGGAAAACCTCCTCGTGATGCACCCTGGGCAACGGACGGTGATCACTTTTTGATCGCCGGACGGCTAATGTTCTGGCAAAGAGAGGGGCCCGTATTCGGGCCACTCGGGGCGTTTCTCCCTGTGCCCCTCTAGTTTTATTTTGTTTTATTTTATTTTGTTTTACTTTTGTTTTATTTCGGTTTATTTATTTTATTTTATTCCAATATTTATTTTTATACCTTTATTTTAACACCTTTTGTTTTGGTTTTTGCCGTTTTATTTTACATTTTGCTTTTCTTTTTCTTTCATGTTTTATTTTGTTTCCTGCTGGGGGGGAAACAGCGGAGTGATGTGGCGGGCTCGGCGTGCTTTTGCTTTTGCATTGCCGCCGGGCAAACAGGGGAGGTTTTGGTCCATCCCTGGGCCTTTCTGAAGAAAGGCGAGGGGCGGCGGGTTCGCTGTCTATTTATAGATGGCGGACACGGTCTGATACAGACCACCGACCGGCCCGACCCGTAACCCTGAATTGACAGGAACGGGGGTCCACGCTTTGTGGGCTGCGGGGAAGTAAACCCCTTTAAAAAATACCCTAATCCCACGCTTGTGGTGCCCGGCAATGGGATGAATGGCTGAGGGGATCTCAGTCCCGAGGGCTACCCAGACGGAGGTCGTTAAACTCACAACATGTCGGTGGTCAATACTCATAAAACTACCCAGGAGGGTCCCGAGCGCACTTCGCTCGGGGAATCGGGGAAACCCGGGGTCCCGCGGAAGGGGTCTCTGACCGCTTCTGAGTCCTCCATTACGGACGTGGACGTAATGGAGGATACCGAAGTCCACGAAGGGGTTGTTGTGTGTGGCGAGCAGCCAGGTAGGCTCTGGGCTTCCCAGAAGCGTAACCGCAGCCGTTCACCGCATCAGGAAGTGCCGGGGGTCTCTCAGACTCCTAGCAAAATTCCGACCGCCCGCAGAGGAGGAATTGGTAGTTCAGTGTTCTCCAGTAGGGACAAATACCTACGCACGCGCACGGAGGGTGAGCGCACCGCCGAAGACCGGGTGGTGCAGCTCCTCGCCGAGGACCAACGGTCGGGGGGGGACCTTGAATCCCCTCCTACTACGTCGGAACTCAAGGCGAGGGCCGGGGATGCGGTAGCCGCGATTTACGAGGTGGCTACCAAATCCACCAATTTGAAGGGCCCCTTTGTGCGGGACCTTAAAGAGGCAGGCGCAAAACTGCTTGTAGTGGTGGACGACCTGGCTGGTCGAACAGACGCCACCACCAGGGAGATACAGCAGTTGCGCTCAGAGAACGCCACTCTGCGGTCGGACATGGCGGAGCTCCGCGCCGAGCTAGCCAGATTGCGGGCTGACTTGGCCTCCTCCCAAGCCGGTCCACCCCGGACTGTTTTGACCAGTCCGGGCAAGACGCAGCCTTCCCCCTCTTCTGGAGGCATTGACGCAGTTGCGGCAGCTGATGGGCTCTTTCGAGTCCAAGATCGCTGCCCGCATCGGGAGTCTGGAGGCAAGGCTGCCTCCGGCGCCGACCTCCCGTACACCGCCGGTCGCAAAGCCGTACACGGCTATCGCTCCGACGCCCCTACCCTGTTCCGGGGGACGCGTCGTGACCTACGCGACAAGCGTGGCGTCCACGCGTCGTTCCACGCGTCCAGAAGGTTGAGGCTCGTGCCC
The DNA here is from genome assembly GCA_945859575.2 of Herminia tarsipennalis. NCBI lineage: Eukaryota > Metazoa > Arthropoda > Insecta > Lepidoptera > Erebidae > Herminia > Herminia tarsipennalis. The sequence goes on from OX243830.2 coordinate 40,719,063, forward strand.
CCCCTGCCCCTGCGCCCGCACCTGCTCCCGCCCCCTCGCGTCCGCCAACGAGGGCTAGCAAAAGGTGAGCAAGAGGTCGCGGCGCAGACGTAAGGGGAAGAAGGCTGCTCCAAGCGCAGCTGCCCGAGAAGGCGTGGCCAGGAGGCCGAAACTCCAAGTGCCGAAAACGGCCGCCGTGGTTGTCACGGTGTCGCCGGAGGCGCAGGAGCGTGGAGTCTCCTATGCGGTGATTTTCGCGAAGGTGAAGACTACTCTCACCGCCTCCGATCTCGGGGGTCTGGGTGCAACCACCCGCCCCTCGCAGACGGGAGCTCGGATTCTTGAGTTCCCGGGCCCAGACGGAGGCAAGAACGCGGACTTCTTCGCTGCGGGGTGTTATTGCTGGGGAGGAAGGCGTAACAGTCGCCAGGCCCACGAAGTGCGCAGAAATGCGTATTTCGGGCTTGGATGACTCGGTCACGGCCCAGGACGTTCGGGAGGCTATTGGGACTAGGACCCAATGCGCTCCCGACTCCATCAGGGTCGGCGCCATTCGCCCCGGCCCCGGAGGGGCTTTTGCGGTTTGGGCGCAGTGCCCCGTTGCCGCGGCCAAATTAATGGCCGATGCAGGGAGGCTGCTCATGAGCTTCAGCGCCGCCAGGGTTACGATCCTGCCGGCGAGACCCGCGCGCTGCTTCAAATGCATGGCGACGGGACACATGCGTCCGAAGTGTAACAGCTGCTTCGACTGCGGCGGACTTTGTTTCCGCTGCGGTCGCCCGGGGCACAAGGCGGCGGACTGTTCCGCTGCCCCCCACTGTCCAGCGTGTGCGGCGGGCAACTTGCCTGCCAACCACCTCATGGGATGGGAGGGGTGCAAACCCCCGCAGGCTCAAAAGCCACGCCCGGGGGGTAGCCAATCGGCCAAGGCTGCCCCTCGCACACCGCCGCCAGCGTGAATGAAGGAGGATGTAGTACCGGAGTCCAGTAATGGACAGTGAGTGCTTTTCCCTCCTCCAGGCGAATTTCAACCATTCTGCCGGCGCGCAGGATCTTTTCCTGCAAACCATGGCAGAGTGGTCGATTGCTGTTGCCGTAGCCGCGGAGCCCTATTACGTTCCTCCTCGTCCGAATTGGATGGGTGACCGGGACGGCTCCGTGGCGATCGTCAGCTCCGCTGCGCTCCATTCCCCGCCCTTGTCGCTCAGAGATAAGGGTACGGGATATGTTGCTGCCGACTGGGGGGGACTCACGCTTTACGGCGTGTACTTCTCCCCAAATCGGATCGGTCTGGCTGATTTTGAGGTTTTCCTGGCTAGCCTGGAAGCCTCGATACGGCGGCTAGCACCTCGCCACGTCGTGGTGCTGGGGGATTTTAACGCCAAATCCTTGGCGTGAGGATCTCCCAAGACGGACGCTCGCGGAACGGCGGTGGAAGAATGGGCAGCTGCGGTGGGCCTCTGTTTGCTGAACTGGGGCACCACCAATACGTGCGTTCGGCGCCAGGGGGGGGTCGATAGTGGACCTTTCGTTCGCTACCCCTGGTATCGAGGCACGTGTAAGGAACTGGCGCGTACTGGCTGAGGTTGAGACGCTCTCGGATCACCTGTATATCCGGTTTGAGCTCTCCCGGTCCCAGGGCGCCAGTCGGGGTCACGGCGCGGGCAGACAATCCCGATTCCCGTGGTGGGCTGTGGGTCGACTCGACAGGGAACTGCTGGAGGAGGCGGCTATCGTTCAATCGTGGTCGTCCTCACCACCTCCGACCGAGGACATCGACGTCACGGCTGTCCGTATTCGCGATGCGTTTACGCAGGTTTGCGATGCGGCCATGCCACGTTTCCGACGTCGTCCTCCGAGGAAGGAGGTCTACTGGTGGTCCCCAGAGTTGGCGGAACTCCGTGCGGCCTGTATTCGTGCCCGGAGAATCTACACCCGCAGTCGACGGCGTCACCGCGACGTAGAGAGGGAGGACCAGCTGTATGAAGCGTATCGCAATGCGAGGGACGCATTCAAGCTGGCCATCTGCCGCGCGAAGGAGACGGCGAGACAGGAGATGCTGGAGGGTCTAGATCGTGATCCCTGGGGTCGCCCTTACCGAGCGGCGCTGAATAAGCTCCGCTCGTCGGGCCCCCCCCTTACAGAGACTCTCCAGCCCAGCTTCCTCGTGGAAGTGGTTGAGGCCCTATTCCCGCAACGTGCGGAGCACACGCCACCGGCAATGGTCTCTGAGACCGACGACCGGGAGGCCGAGCCCAGTGTTCCGCCCGTAACGGAGGCGGAGGTGGGGGCGGCTGTACTTCGGATTCGTTCGAAGAGTACCGCCCCCGGGCCTGACGGGATTCCTGCCCGAGTGTTGGCCCTGGTTCTCAACCACATGGGAGACCGCCTCAGGGGGCTGTTCGACGTTTGCCTGGCGTCCGGACGGTTCCCTGACTGTTGGAAAACGGGGAAGCTGGTTCTCATACCGAAGCCGGGTAGATCTCCCGATTCTAGAGCTGACGATCGCCACGGAGCCGTCCCGGTCACCCATCCAATTCGGACGAGGAGGAACGTAATAGGGCTCCGCGGCTACGGCAACAGCAATCGACCACTCTGCCATGGTTTGCAGGAAAAGATCCTGCGCGCCGGCAGAATGGTTGAAATTCGCCTGGAGGAGGGAAAAGCACTCACTGTCCATTACTGGACTCCGGTACTACATCCTCCTCCATTCGCGTTAGCAGCGATGTACGAGGGGCAGCCTTGGCCGATTGGCTACCCCCCGGGCGTGGCTTAGAAGCCTGCGGGGGTTTGCACCCCTCCCGCCCCATAAGGTGATTGGCGGGCAAGTTGCCTGCCGCACACGCTGGGCAGTGAGGGGCAGCGGAACTGTCCGCCGCCTTGTGCACCGGGCGACCGCAGAAACAAAGTCCGCCGCAGTCGAAGCAGCTCTTACACCTTGGACGCATGTGTCCCGTCGCCATGCACTTAAAGCAGCGCGCGGGTCTCGCCGGCAGGATCGTAACCCTGGCGGCGCTGAAGCCCACGAGCAGCCTCCCTGCATCAGCCAATAATTTGGCCGCGGCAACGGGGCACTGCGCCCAAACCGCAAAAGCCCCTCCGGGGCCTGATGGAGTCGGGAGCGCATTGGGTCCTAGTCCCAATAGCCTCCCGAACGTCCTGGGCCGTGACCGAGTCATCCAAGCCCGAAATACGCATTTCTGCGCACTTCGTGGGCCTGGCGACTGTTACGCCTTCCTCCCCAGCAATAACACCCCGCAGCTTCTCGGCGAAGAAGTCCGCGTTCTTGCCTCCGTCTGGGCCGGGAACTCGAGAATCATCCGGCAACCTAACCTTTTTTTTTTTTTTTTTTAAGGCCTTAAAAAATGCCTAACGCACACCTCCAGCACCCGGGGCAGACGCTGGAGGTAGTGTGGGACCTGCCCCCACTAAAAAATCGGCCGTGTACCGTCGCGCCACCTGCGCGAACGGGCCGCCGGAATCTGCTATACCATTGGCGGCCAATTCAGTGGCAGTGCCCGGCGCGGCGAGATGCCGGGCACTCCTACTCCGGCGGCGTCCTGGGGTACACTGCAGGACGCCGACGTCGCGGAAGGCTACGAGTGGGGGGAAAAAGCCCTGTCAACCCCCACCCGCGGCCCCACCATTAGGGCGGCATCAGGCGCAGATGGTCGCGCCGACGCCGCCCGGTTCGCCGGCGACGAAGCGGATCAGCAAGGGAGTCCTCCTCCCTGCGTCGCTCCGCCGCCTCCTTCTGCGAGATGACGTCCTCGCAAAAGGATGCGACCGCGTTCCAAGACGTCTCGCTGCGGACCATAGATGACACCACGGTCGGCAGCGAGAGGTCACGACCCACCACTGCGGTGAGGACTCGACGCTGCTGCTCCCAGGCAGGGCACTGCTCGAGAGTGTGCTGCGCCGAGTCCTCACCGCAATCGCAGTGATGACAGTCGGGACGCAATTCCCTCCTCGCAACCGAATGCAGATACTTTCCGAAGCACCCATGCCCGGAAAGAACCTGCACCAGCCGGAAGGAAAGGGTCCCGTGCTGCCTCACCGCCCACTCCTCAAGGACCGGCTGGAGCGCCTCCACCGCACCATGATGTCCCGGTGGGCCTGACTGCGCCAGGCGCGCAGTTGTTCGGGCATGGGGCAAGAGCCCCCAGCCCGGGGGGTATTTCATCTGGGGGCGTATCGGTACGAGGACCGAGTTTACGACCAAGGAGGCGCCAGCGGGTGGGTCGCGACGGGGCCCATGGAACAACAGGGCCTCCGTCTTTTCAAGCGCCACTCTCAACCCCAGCGCCTCGATGCGCCCGACCATTCGGGAAACCCCTAGGGTGGCCAGGCGCGCCGCCTCCTCGAAATTCCGTGCCCGGGCTGTGACGAGCGTGTCGTCGGCGTAACAGAGTACGCTGAGCCCGGGTGGGAAGTTTCCTCGCAGGGCCCAATCGTATCCCATGTTCCACAAGAGCGGTCCTAAGACCGACCCCTGAGGAACACCGCACGACATTGCCCTGCGCCTCACTTCTCCTTCACTATCCTCGTACAGGACACACCGGCCTTGCAAATAGTCGGCCACCAGCTGCCTCAGGTAATCGGGCACTCCATGGAACCGGAGCGCCTCACCGATGCAGCCAAATGGCAGAGTATTGAAGGCGTTGGCGATGTCAAGCGATACCGCCAATAAAACCCCGCCGCCGAGGACTGCCTCCTCAGCCGCGGCCCTCAGACGCAGAATGGCATCGACCGTCGAACGCCCGGCACGAAAGCCGTACTGGGCATCGGATAGATCGGGGCCGACCTCGCGCAAGTGGCGGACGATACGGGTAGCGAGAATTCTCTCAAGCAACTTCCCCGCCTCGTCCAGCAGCACGATAGGCCTGAAGGCCGCGACCGAATCGGGAGATCTACCCGGCTTCGGTAGGAAAACCAGCTTCCCCGTTTTCCAACAGTCAGGGAACCGTCCGGACGCCAGGCAAACGTCGAACAGCCCCCTGAGGCGGTCTCCCATGTGGTTGAGGACCAGGGCCAACACTCGGGCAGGAATCCCGTCAGGCCCGGGGGCGGTACTCTTCGAACGAATCCGAAGCACAGCCGCCCCGACCTCCGCCTCCGTGACGGGCGGAACACTGGACTCGGCCTCCCGGCCGTCGGTCTCTGAGACCATTGCCGGTGGCGTGTGCTCCGCACGTTGCGGGAATAGGGCCTCAACCACTTCCACGAGGAAGCTGGGCTGGAGAGTCTCTGTAAGGGGGGGGGCCGACGAGCGGAGCTTATTCAGCGCCGCTCGGTAAGGGCGACCCCAGGGATCACGATCTAGACCCTCCAGCATCTCCTGTCTCGCCGTCTCCTTCGCGCGGCAGATGGCCAGCTTGAATGCGTCCCTCGCATTGCGATACGCTTCATACAGCTGGTCCTCCCTCTCTACGTCGCGGTGACGCCGTCGACTGCGGGTGTAGATCCTCCGGGCACGAATACAGGCCGCACGGAGTTCCGCCAACTCTGGGGACCACCAGTAGACCTCCTTCCTCGGAGGACGACGTCGGAAACGTGGCATGGCCGCATCGCAAACCTGCGTAAACGCATGGCGAATACGGACAGCCGTGACGTCGATGTCCTCGGTCGGAGGTGGTGAGGACGACCACGATTGAACGATAGCCGCCTCCTCCAGCAGTTCCCTGTCGAGTCGACCCACAGCCCACCGCGGAAATCGGGATTGTCTGCCCGCGCCGTGACCCCTACTGTCGCCCTGGGACCGGGAGAGCTCAAACCGGATATACAAATGATCCGAGAGCGTCTCAACCTCAGCCAGTACGCGCCAGTTCCTTACACGTGCCTCGATACCAGGGGTAGCGAACGAAAGGTCCACTATCGACCCCCCCTGGCGCCGAACGCACGTATTGGTGGTGCCCCTGTTCAGCAAACAGAGGCCCACCGCAGCTGCCCATTCTTCCACCGCCGTTCCGCGAGCGTCCGTCCTAGGAGATCCCCACGCCAAGGATTTAGCGTTAAAATCCCCCAGCACCACGACGTGGCGAGGTGCTAGCCGCCGTATCGAGGCTTCCAGGCTAGCCAGGAAAACCTCAAAATCAGCCAGACTCCGGTTTGGGGAGAAGTACACGCCGTAAAGCGTGAGTCCCCCCCAGTCGGCAGCAACATATCCCGTACCCTTATCTCTGAGCGACAAGGGCGGGGAATGGAGCGCAGCGGAGCTGACGATCGCCACGGAGCCGTCCCGGTCACCCATCCAATTCGGACGAGGAGGAACGTAATAGGGCTCCGCGGCTACGGCAACAGCAATCGACCACTCTGCCATGGTTTGCAGGAGAAGATCCTGCGCGCCGGCAGAATGGTTAAGATTCGCCTGAAGGAGGGAAAAGCACTCACTGTCCATTACTGGACTCCGGTACTACATCCTCCTCCATTCGCGCTGGCGGCGGTGTACGAGGGGCAGCCTTGGCCGATTGGCTACCCCCCGGGCGTGGCTTTGGAGCCTGCGGGGGTTTGCACCCCTCCCGTCCCATGGCGTGGTTGGCAGGCAAATTACCCGCCGCACACGCTGGACAGTGGGGGGCAGCGGAACAGTCCGCCGCCTTGTGCCCCGGGCGACCGCAGCGGAAACAAAGTCCGCCGCAGTCGAAGCAACTAGTGCACTTCGGACGCATGTGTCCCGTCGCCATGCACTTGAAGCAGCGCGCGGGTCTCGCCGGCAGGATCGTAACCCTGGCGGCGCTGAAGCCCACGAGCAGCCTCCCTGCATTAGCCAATAATTTGGCCGCGGCAACGGGGCACTGCGCCCAAACCGCAAAAGCACCTCCGGGGCCGGGGCGAATGGCGCCGACCCTGATGGAGTCAAGAGCGCATTGGGTACGGGTCCCAATAGCCTCCCGAACTTCCTGGGCCGTGACCGAGTCATCCAGTCCCGACATACGCATTTCTGCCCACTTCGTGGGCCTGGCGACTCTTACGCCTTCTTCCCCAGCAATCATCCCCCGCAGCTTCTCCGCGAAGAAGTCTGCGTTCTTGCCTCCGTCTGGGCCTGGGAACTCGAGGATCCGAGCTCCCGTCTGCGAGGGCCGGGTGGTAGCACCCAGACCCGCGAGGTCGGAGGCGGTGAGATTTCTCTTCACCCTCGCAAATATCTCCGCATAGGAGACTCTGCGCTCCTGTGCCTCCGGCGACACCGTGACAACCACGGCGGCCGTTTTCGGCACTTGAAGCTTCGGCTTCCTAGCCACGACTCCTTTGGCAGCATTTGGGGCAGCCTTCTTCCCCTTTCTTCTGCGGCGCGACCTTTTGCTTACCGTCTGCCAGCCCTCATTGGCGGAGGCGAGGGGGGCGGGAGCAGGTGCGGGTGCAGGGGCACGAGCCTTAACCTCCTGGGCGCGTGAAGCGACCGAAGGGGCGGACGATGGTGCCGCCGTCGAACCCTTGGAAGGCTGGGGGCCTATCTGGGGTGTGGCTGGAGGGGCCGTAGCCCGTGCCGTCTTCTGCTTGGGCGCAGAGGCCGCGCGTGTCGCGTAGGTCCCAACGCGTCCCCCGGAACAGGGTAGGGGCGTCAGAGCGGTAGCCGTGTATGGCTTTGCGACCGGCGGTGTGCGAGAGGTCGGCACCGGAGGCAATCTTGCCTCCAGACTCCCGATGCGAGCAGCGATCTTGGACTCGAATGAGCCCATTAACTGCCGCAACTGCGCCTCAATGCCTCCAGGAGAGGTGGAAGGCTGCTTCTTGCCCGGACTGGTCAAAACAGCCCGGGGTGGACCGGCTTGGGAGGAGACCAAGTCAGCCCGCAATCTGGCGAGCTCGGCGCGGAGCTCTGCCATGTCCGACCGCAAGGTTTTGTTCTCCGAGCGCAACTGCTGTATCTCCCTGCTGGTGGCGTCTGTTCGACCAGCCAGGTCGTCCACCACTACAAGCAATTTTGCGCCTGCCTCTTTAAGGCCCCGCACAAAGGAGCCCTTTAAATTGGTGGATTTGGTAGCCACCTCGTAAATCGCGGCTACCGCATCCCCGGCCCTCGCCTTGAGTTCCGACGTAGTAGGAGGGGATTCAAGGTCCCCTCCCGACCGTTGGTCCTCGGCGAGGAGCTGCACCACCCGGTCTTCGGCGGTGCGCTCACCCTCCGTGCACGTGCGTAGGTATTTGTCCCTACTGGAGAACACTGACCCACCAATTCCTCCTCTGCGGGAGGTCGGAATTTTGCTAGGAGTCTGAGAGACCCCCGGCACTTCCCGTTGCGGCGAACGGCTGCGGTTACGCTTCTGGGAAGCCCAGAGCCTACCTGGCTGCTCGCCACAGACAATACCACCTTCGTGGACTTCGGTATCCTCCATTACGGAGGACTCAGAAGCGGTCAAAGACCCCGTACGTGGGACTTTCGGCGGCAACGGGGACGGACCCCCACTCGCCTTAGCCCGACTCGTTGTCTTGCGACCCTTCCTTGAGCCTGCAATGCGACTCGATGTTCGCAGCGCGACCTTCGCGCTGTTTTCGGTGCCGGATTTACCGCTCGGCACAGGGCGGGTGCGTCGTTGGGTGTCCCCCCCAGAGTACGCGGGACTGACGGAGCCGACTGGCTCCGCAAGGGATTCCCCGAGCGAAGTGCGCCCGGGACCCTCCTGGGTAGTTATACAAGTATTGACCACCGACATATTGTGAGTTTTACGACCTCCGTCTGGGTAGCCCTCGGGACTGAGATCCCCTCAGCCATTCATCCCATTGCCGGGCACCACAAGCGTGGGATTAGGGTATTTTTAAAGGGGTTTACTTCCCCGCAGCCCACAATGTGTGAGCCCCCGTTCCTGTCAATTCAGGGTTACGGGTCGGGCCGGTCGGTGGTCTGTATCAGACCGTGTCCGCCATCTATAAATAGACAGCGAACCCGCCGCCCCTCGCCCTTCCTACGAAAGGCCCAGGGATGGACCAAAACCTCCCCTGTTTGCCCGGCGGCAATGCAAAAGCAAAAGCACGCCGAGCCCGCCACATCACTCCACTGTTTCCCCCCCAGCAGGAAACAAAATAAAACATAAAAGAAAAAGAAAAGCAAATTGTAAAATTAAAGGGTAAAAACCAAAACAAAAGGTGTAAAAATAAATATTGGAATAAAATTAAATAAATAAACCGAAATAAAACAAAAGTAAAACAAATAAAATAAAACAAAATAAAAGTAGAGGGGCACAGGGAGAGACGCCCCGAGTGGCCCGGATACGGGCCCCTCTTTTTTGCCAGAACATTAGCCGTCCGGGGATCAAAAAGTGATCACCGTCCGTTGCCCAGGGTGCACCACGAGGAGGTTTTCCGGCACTTAGCACCCCAACCTAACCTTTTTTTTTTTTTTTTTTTTTTTTTTATGGCCGTAAAAAATGCCTGAACGCACACCTCCAGCACCCGGGGCAGCTGGAGGTAGTGTGGGACCTGCCCCCACTAAAAAATCGGCCGTGTACCAACTAGCCGCCTTCACACGGATAGGCCGCCGGAATTGACTATTGCTTCGGCGGACCCACCCAGCGGCATAGCCCCATCGGGCATTCCTGCTCCTGCGGCGTCCTGGGTACACACAGAACGCCGCCATCGCGGAAAGCCGTGAGCGTGGGAAACTTCTCCGTCCATCACGCCCACAGCCCCACCAAACGACGGTTAGGTTAGGTTGCTGCAAGCCGCACCCAGGCTCCGGTGCGGATGGAGGAGGGTGAAGACGAGGCGCCCTCTCAAGCCTCTCCACCCTCCACCTAACGGACTCCCTTAGACGTGCTCGCTCCTCGCCCCTGTCGTCAGTGATAGGGGTACCGGATGCGTTGTGCGATGGGGGGTCCAGGACGCGGTCGCACCCTCCTGCGGGAACTTCATCTCGTGGGGCGAGGCGGCGGGGATAGTCTGCCCCGTCGCCGGCGAACCGAGCGACGTCGAGGCGCATTCGCGCGTGACGTCGTTTGGTGGGGCTGTGGACGTGATGGACGGGGAAGTTTCCCACGCTCGCGGCCTTTCGCGATGGCGGCGTTCTGTGTGTACCCAGGACGCCGCAGGAGCAGGAATGCCCGATGGGGCTATGCCGCTGGGTGGGTCCGCCGAAGAAATAGTCAATTCCGGCGGCCTATCCGTGTGAAGGCGGCGAGTTGGTACACTGCCGATTTTTTAGTGGGGGCAGGTCCCACACTACCACCAGCGTCTGCCCCGGGTGCTGGAGGTGTGCGTTAGGCATTTTTTATGGCTTTAAAAAAAAAAAAAAAAAAAAAAAAGGTTAATGTTGCCACTAAGAAATGTTGCCACTAAGAGTAAGAATCAAAGGCACATTCGCAAAAGGCCTGCGTGAGTCTGCGCAGATTTTAAGGGAGGTGGTGAATGCGCTATACGAGCGCGCCGCTACTGCCGAGGCCGAATCTGAGAAGCTGCGGGCGAATTGCGTCCAAATGAAAGAGGAGCTGGATCAACTGCGTGCTGAAGTCGCTCAGCTGCAAACCAACTTTGTGGCAACGAGCGCTGACTCTGTCTCGGCCCAAGTTAATTTTCCAGCCGGGCAGGCAACAACAAAGACAGGCACCATAATTGCAGAGCGGCCCCCGGAATTTTCCGACGCGCAGCTGAGGCAGCTGACGGTGGTCTTCGGGGGCCTTATGGATGCACGCCTTGAGAGCATCAAGGCGCGTCTGCCCCCTGAGCCGAGCTGTAGGCCGCCGCTCAGGTCCGTCTCCCGGTGTCAGCGTCTGCACCCGCCACTGGCCCCTCTGGTGAGGAATGGCAGGTGGCGGAGAGCAAGGGATCGCGCCGGAAGAAGAAGAGGGCCGCTATCGTCGATTCTACGCAGGAGATCGCTCCGACGAGACGTAGCGGCAGGAAGAGGCCGAAGCTCGAAGTAGCCAATTCCGGCGGCCTATCCGTGTGAAGGCGGCGAGTAGGTACACGGCCGATTTTTTAGTGGGGGCAGGTCCCACACTACCTCCAGCGTCTGCCCCGGGTGCTGGAGGTGTGCGTTCAGGCATTTTTTACGGCCATAAAAAAAAAAAAAAAAAAAAAAAAAAGGTGGATTCGCGGCGTTTCGCGAAACCACCGTCACACGGCTAATGTTCTGGCAGAGTAGGGGGTGGCCCATTCCTGGGCTGCCCGGAGGACGGGCTTGACGTGCACTCACACTGCCGTCGAGCGGGCAGGGAGATCTTCTTTCTGCCACCGTCGGATATCGTAATCCCTAGTAGGAGTGTCGTAGACATGTCTTACGGCTTTGAACGGGAACGAGGGTCTTGGCTTGGTCGCCTGGGCTGCGAGGATGACAACCTCTATAAAAAATCCCCGAATCCTGTGTTGCGGAGCGTGACCAGAGGATGCATGGCCGATGGGATGTTCGGTTCCAAGCGCTACCCCCAGCTGGGGCACCTGCGGACCCCCCAGTTGGGACACAAATTTACGCTTACCCGGGTACAGGGGGCACTGCCCGGGTGGACCTTTATTTCCCCCATACTCGTGGGAATAAAAATGGATGACTCTAAACTGAAAAATATTTTTAATAGGAGGAGGAGCCCAAGGCTCGTGTTAAAAGATGTGGTTGTGGAAAGAGAGGGAGAGGACGCAGCTAGCCCCACGACTGTCCGCGACCTCCAGGAGGTCGCGACTAAAATACCCATGACTGTCCGCGACCTCCTGGAGGTCGCGGTACGACTATATTTTAAAGTTCAAACAAACCTACTAAACCTGCACCTATCCTTTTCAAACTTGGCAGAATGTTAGATCGTTGGATAAAGATGCATAATAATACCACAGTTACACCATAATTTCATATTAAACCTGTTTATTTCGTCTGTATTTAGTTGCCGTTGGCGCGCTTTTATACATGGTATTGTGTGTTGTTGTGTTGTTTGTGAAGGGTGTAGTCAGTGTGAAACTGTGTTGTTTTAGTGTTATACTGTGATAAAAACATCGACAGGTAAGTCATAAACACTTTTTAATACAAACACAACGTCTCAAATAACGATTTGGATACAAATTTTACATTTTATCGTAAATTGGCCGCCATTTTGAACAAAAAAAAAAAAATCGTATTGTTTTATTGTTTTTATAACAAAAACATTCTTGTGGCTGGAAACTGTTGTTACTATTACCGATAACATACATATCTATAGACTTATCACTCATTTCATTTGAATTACTCCGATTAGATATTTCGTAAACTTAAAAATAAAAAAAAAACGAAATTCAGGGACCCCCGGGGGTCCGAGGGGCCGAGGCAATACCAGTGATTTTTCTAATATTTTCGTATAAAACATCTCTATTTTTGTATTTTTTAATTAGTAAATAACATTTAATTAAAGAATATACATTAACATGCAAAATAAAATTGTATAAATTACGATAAATACGCAATAGTGTGAGACCCTCCATTTTGGTATCATATTACAAGACTCTTATCGCTATATCGAGTTAGCTGGAACTCGTTTGTTTACATAATAAATATTATAGCACTTGGAACTGTTTATGTTACGAACAAAGACCGACTGAAGCTATTAAGATAAGATTTATAGCCACTCGAACCTCGAGGCACGCTACAATTGAAGTTTAAAGTAAACAATATTTTTTTTGTTTACGTTTCGGGTCGTTCTTATCAGGTACTTAAGTGCCGGTCTTAAGTGGGATGGTGGTGTAAAAAAAATGTATGAAGTGGGTTGTTTTTATGATTGATTATTGTTTAGTGGTTTATATTATTGCGTATAAATTATTTAGTATTTGAATTAATGGCTTTTATTATTATTTATGATTTTTTTTATAAATAAAAGGAGAAAAAATCACGTGACGCGCCTTTAACTTCCAATTGATAAAATTCTACAAGGTGGTAAGTGCAAAGTTATATTTTTTTAGAGCTTATTTATCAACAAACAATTATATATATATATTTAAATAGGTTTAATACATAATTCTAAAGATATATCGTTCGTATCCTTCCCGGCCGACGTTTGACGTCAATTTGACAGATGTACGGTGACGGCCATGGTATTAGCGCCATTTTGATGGGACTGGGTAGCGGCTAGGAGTGGGGGCAGTTTGCCCCGAGAAGTGGCGGAGGCCGGCCCTTTGAGCGGTTCCAGAACTTCGGTGACGTCTGGGTCACTGGACAGCCTGTTGCGCTCGGGCCGGTTCGGCTCCGAATCTTCGCTAAGTTCGGTTAGCGATATGGACCTGTTGGTGGGTCCAGAGACGTTGACAGCCGGGCAATCCCGCGCAGTGCAACCAAAGCGCGGCGCATCTCCCGGATGTGACGTGAACCTTCCTGAGGTTGACCTCGAGGTCCCCAGGAAGGTTCATTCTTCCCAAAGGGGGGGGTCTGTGGCGAGGTTCGCTCGCCCCAAGACACCTCCCCCTGTAGTGACGGCACCGAACGTCAAAACGTCCGACGTATTCTCCAGGCGGGAGGCCTACAACAGAGGCCGCACGGAGGGAGAAATAGTTGCTGAGGAGCAGGTCCAGCAGCTATTGGATGAGCTCCGCCCGTCAGGGGGAGTGAGCTCCACGAAGACCGTGGTGGAGCTCATGGAGTCGGCGGCCACCTCCATGAAAGTGATAGCGAACGTAGCTCAGAAGAGCAAAAACCTTAAAGGCACGTTCGCCAAGGGCCTGAAAGCGTCCGCCTCGACTCTGAAGGAGGTGGTGGAGGCGCTGTTTGAGCGCTTCACCGCCAATGAGGCTGAGACGCAGAAGTTGCGCGCTGACAACGCCCGTCTGGAGGAAGAGCTAAAAGCTCTTCGCGCCGATTTAGCGCAGATGCGTGCCGATTTAGGATCGGCTAGTGCCGGTTCTGCCCCGGCCTTAGTCAGGGCTGTGCGGGCCGGTTCTGTCCCGGCCCATAGTGGAGAGCGCCCATCTGACGACTCCTTTACGGAGGCGCAGATGAGGCAGCTCTCACGTCTTATCGGGGGCATCGTCGACGCTCGCCTTGAGGGCGTTAAGGCGCGTCTGCCCCCAGAACCGAGCTGTCGGCCGCCGCTCGCGGGGCCCAAGCCCCCTAAGGGGCCACTGATGGCACGCCCCGCGCCACCACCGCGTACAGCGGGACGCGCTGGGTCTCTTAGAGCAGCGGGCACCTCAAGCGCCCAAACTGCTCAAGTCCGTCCCCCGGCGCCTGCGCCTGCTCCCGCCTCTGCTCCCTCTGGTGAGGAATGGCAAACGGCAGGGAGCAAGAAATCGCGGCGCCGGCATAAGCTGAGGGCCGCTGCCGCCTCCTCTGTGCAGGAGGTCGCTCCGGCCAAAGAAGGAGGCAAAAAGAGGCCTAAGCTGTCTCCGCCAAAAACGGCCGCCGTCCTTGTGACGGTGTCGGCCGAGGCGGAGAGTAGGGGCGTAACATACGCCAGCCTCTTTAGTGGGGCGAAGGCCGCTCTTTTGGCAGCTGGGGGCGTGGAGGTCAGCTTCCGCCGCTCACAAACCGGGGCCCGGCTCCTCGAGGTTCCGGGGACGGAGGGCCCAAGGAAGGCTGACCTAGTGGCGGAGACGCTGAGGCGTCTCGCGGAGGGCGAGGAGGGCGTGAGGGTCACCAGGCCGACAAAGTGCGCAGAGTTGCGCGTCTCTGGCCTGGACGACTCAGTCACGTCCGAGGCTGTCCGGGAGGCAATTGAGCTGAAGACTCAATGCTCTCCCGGAACCGTGAGAGTCGGTGCGATTCGCCCCGGCCCCGGCGGAGTTGGTGCGGTGTGGGCGCGTTGCCCCGTCGCAGCAGCTAAATTGTTAGCAGAGGCGGGCCGGCTCCTCGTGGGTTTCTCTGCCGCGAGGATCACCATCCTCGAGGCGAGGCCCGCGAGGTGCTACCGGTGCATGGGCGCGGGGCATCTACGGCCTCAATGCACCAGCAGCTTCGACTGCAGCGGACTCTGTTTCCGCTGCGGTCAACCGGGGCATTCGGCAGCGGCGTGTTCCGCCGCTCCCCATTGCCCCGTGTGCGCGGCGAGCAGCCTGCCCGCCAACCACATGATGGGAAGGGCGGGCTGCAAGCCCCCCAGGGCTGCCAAGCCCCCCAAGGCTGCCAGGCCGCCCTCGGGGACGGACCCCTGCACCCAGGCTCCGGTGCGGATGGAGGAGGGTGGGGACGAGGCGCCTTCCCATGCCTCTACACCCTCCACCTAACGGACTCCTTAGCCATGCTCGCTCCTCGCCCCTGTCGTCAATGATAGGGGTACCGGATGCGTAGCGCGGTAGGGAGTCCAGGACGCGGTCGCATCCTCCTGCGAGTACTTCATCTCGTGGGGGGAGGCGGCGGGGCTAGTCTGCCCCGTCGCCGGCGAACCGGGCGACGTCGAAGCGCAATCGCGCGTGACGTCGTTTGGTGGGGCTGTGGGCGTGATGGACGGGGAAGTTTCCCACGCTTACAGCTTTCCGCGATGGCGGCGTTCTGTGTGTACCCAGGACGCCGCAGGAGCAGGAATGCCCGATGGGGCTATGCCGCTAAGTGGGTCGCCGAAGATATATCAAGTCCTGGCGGCCTATCCGTGATGGCGGCGAGCAGGTACACGGCCGATTTTTTAGTGGGGGCAGGTCCCACACTACCTCCAGCGTCTGCCCCGGGTGCTGGAGGTGTGCGTTAGGCATTTTTTACGGCCATAAAAAAAAAAAAAAAAAAAAGGTTAGGTTAGGTTTACGCTTACCCGGGTACAGGGGGCACTGCCCGGGTGGACCTTTATTTCCCCCATACTCGTGGGATCAAATATGGATGACTCAAAACTCAAAAATATTTTTAACAAGGCTGGAAGCAAAAAGCTACAGAAGAAGGAACGTGAAGGAGAGAAAGTGGACGCAGTGAAAAGGAGTGGAGAGAGGACGCCGGTGCAATCTGTGGCGAATGACTCTCAATCCACGTCAAGAAGTGAGGGTTTCGGCCGTCTGAGTGGGTCGAGGACGTCGGTCACGTCGGCTTCACTCGAAAGCTTATTGCGTTCGGAGAGGTTCGGCTCGGACTCTTCCATCAGTTCGGCAGTCAGTGACATAGACCTGATGGTGGGTGGGCAGGGTATACGTCAGGAAACCCTGTCAGTTTTCAACGAGCGCCGTGCTCTCCAGCAAAAGCGCGGCGCATCTCCTATAGACGATAGGAGCCTTCCGGAGGTTGATCTCGAGATCCCCAGAAAGGTTCATACTTCCCAAAGGGGGGGATCTGTTGCGAGGCTCTCTCGCCCAAACTCACCCTCTACAGCGACGGCTAGCAGTGTTACGGCGGTCGACAGACTGTCCAACGTGTTTTCAAGGCGGGAGGCCTATAACAGAGGCCGCACGGAGGGTGAAATAGTTGCTGAGGAGCAAGTTCAGCAGCTCTTGGGTGAGCTTCGCCCGTCGGAGGGGGTTAGCTCCCTGAAGACCGTGGAGGAGCTCATGGAATCGGCGGCTACCTCCGTGAAGGTCATCGCGAACGTGGCTCAAAAGAGCAAAAACCTTAAAGGCACCTTTGCGAAAGGCCTGAAAACGTCCGCTTCTACCTTAAAGGAGGTTGTAGAGACGCTATTTCAGCGCTTAACTGAAAACGAGGTGGAGACAAAAAGGTTGCGGGCCGACAACTCCCGCCTGGAGGAGGAGTTGAAGGCGCTTCGCGCCGAATTAACTATATTGCGTGCCGATTTTGCATCGACTAAAGCCGGTTCTGCCCCGGCCTTGGTCAGTGCTGTACCGGCCGGTTCTGTCCCGGCCCATCGCGGAGAGAGGCCATCTGACGACTCTTTCACGGAGTCGCAGATGAGGCAACTAGCCCTTCTTTTCGGGGGCCTATTTGACGCGCGCCTTGAGGGCATAAAAGCGCGTCTCCCCCCGGAACCTAGCAGTCGGCCGCCGCTCGCAGTGCCCAAGCCGAGGCCTCCCCAGGGGCCACCAATGGGACCGCCACCACCCCGTACAGGGGGACGGGCCGGGTCTTTTGCAGCAGCAGTTGCCTTTAGACCGGGTGACCAAGGTGTGCGGCTGCGGAGGGGAGATTCTAAACCCCCGCCGCAGCGTGCACCGAGAGGAGCCGTAGTGGATGCCTCGTGCGCCCCAGCGGCTCAGGTCCATCGCCCGGCGCCTGCGCCTGCTCCCGCCACTGCCACCTCTAGTGAGGAATGGCAAACGGCGGGGAGCAAGAAATCGCGGCGCCACAAGAAAGAGAGAGCCGCTGCGGCGTCCTCTTTGCAGGTAGTCGCTGCCGCCCCCTCTTCGCAGGAGGCCGCTCCGGTAAAAAGGGGCAGGAAGAGGCCGAAGCTCTCTCCGCCGAAAACGGCCGCCGTCCTTGTGACGGTGTCGCCGGAGGCGGAGAGCAGAGGCGTTACTTACGCCAGCCTCTTCACTAACGCGAAGGCCGCTCCCGTAGCTGCTGGGGGCGTAGAAGTCAGGTTCCGACGCTCGCAGACAGGGGCTAGACTTCTCGAAGTTCCGGGGGCGGAGGGCGCAAAGAAGGCCGACCTGGTGGCGGAAACGCTCAGGCGTATTGCGGGAGGTGAGGAGGGCGTAAGGGTCGCCAGGCCGATTAAGTGCGCAGAGTTGCGCGTCTCCGGTCTGGACGACTCCGTAACGTCCGAGGAGGTCCGGGAGGCAATAGAGCAGAAGGCTCACTTCGTCGCCGGCATCGTTCGGAGACGGACGTGTGTTTCTCTGCGCTCGAATTGTTGAATTTTTATTTATTTATTTATTCTATTTGCGGTTCGAAAATCGGTCCCTCTCGTTTTCTCTTGGGTCGTTTCCCATAAGGCACCGCGGCCATTTTAAAATTTGTTCGGCGGTAAGCGAGAAGGAGCATCGTGCCCCTCAACGTAGCGTGTAACGGTTCGAAAAAATCGGTCCCTCTCGTTTTCTCTTGGGTCGTCTCCCATAAGGCCCCGCGGCCATCTTAAAAATTGTTCGGCGGTAAGCGAGAAGGAGCATCGTGCCCCTCAACGTAGCTTGTAACCCCCGTCGCGTGTGTGCTTAGTGACGTCAGTCTAATTCCCCCGCGACAGTGACGTGTGCCCCGTACCCCGCGACTGTGACGTGTTAGTGATAGTGTCAGTGTCAGTGTCAGTTTTGGTGACCGGCCGTTATTTGGAGTAGGTCGCCAACTGGAGTCTGGTCGCTGACTGGACTCTGGTCGTAACCAGGAGCCGGCCGCCAACAGGCGCGTTCAACATAGTTAGAAGCCATCACGGGACTTAGAGGTTTGTCGGCGTTCGGGTGAGTCGAACTTTTCCTTAGGTCGCTTCCGTGTAGTTAGTTCGTGCATCGCACATCATACATATGTGATCGCGGCCGTGTATGGCATCGGGAGTGATAAAAATTTTCGACAAAAATGTTTTATTTGATTAGTGTTTATATAGTAGTATACGTGTTATTTATGTAGTTTTTGCCTATTTATAGTAATTTTTTTATTTAATTATATTAAATTTAAATTAAATAATAAATTTAATATAATATTAAATTTTTTCCGGGTAGTTCGTGTATTAATTTCTGGTAGGTTCGTGTATTAATTTTTGGTCAGTTCGTGTATTGATTTATCGGTTCGTACGTGTACTGATTCTTCGTCGGCAGGTTAGTTGATTAAATCCGTGCGTCTAAACCAGTACCGGGTAGGCAGTAGTCGTAATAGTAAGAATGGACGAAGAAGAGCGCGAGCGCCTTCGTGCGCAGTCGGAAGCGGAGGATAGGCGTAGGTTCGAAGAAGAACTCTTAGCTAGCACCCCCCGCGGCGGCACGGTAAGGACGCCGCCTAACAACTTCGGCACACCGCATACGCCCTACGCGACGCCTGGTGGCCATACCGGCAACGCGGCCAAGAGGCTGCTGACGTCTCCGGAGGCCCCTGATCCAACCCGACGGTGCGTGGTCCCGGCTCGGTCAACTCTGGCCCCAAACAACAACAACACCACTGCGACGCCAACATCACCGCGCAGTCAGGAGGCTGGGATGAGCCTCCTGAGCATCGCCGAGCTGGTCGAGACCGCCACTGCCGCCAAGGGAGGAGTGATGGAGGCAGTTAGGGCAAAGACGAGTCGGCTCAATAAGGACGAGGTGGCCTCAATTGGCTACCATATCAATAGCCTGGGGTCTGTATTAACCCACCTAGTACTGCGGCTAACCGCGGCCGAGCAACGCGCTGCGGTAGCAGAGGAGCGGGCCAAGGTGGCTGCGACGAAAACACCCGTCGGCGCTAATGCAGCGCTACAGAACACCGTGCCTAGCCAACCAACTTACGCCACCGCCATCAAAATTGGCAAGAATACCGCTCCAGTGCCGATGCCAGGACGCCGAGGTCCCGCAGTGGCAGTCTTCCCCGCCGAGGAACAAAAAGATAAGCTCAAAACGGCAGAGGACACCAAGAAGGTTTTGCAACACGCAGTAAACCCCGCAGGTCTGGGCATAAGAGTTGAAGGGATAAGGCGCACCGGCAATGCAGGCATCATAGTGCAGACAGGCTCAGACAAGGAGGCCCAGGCACTGCGCGCGGCAATGCCAGCTACACTGCGCACGTCCGAGCCCAAGGTGCGACGGCCACTTATTTCCCTAGTAGGCGTTGACGCGGAGGTAAAAGCCGAGGAACTCGTCGCGAAGCTGCACGAGCAGAATTTCAGCGTAGGCGGTCCAAGCGTAGAACAGCTCCGGGTAGGTATTAAACCGCTCTTTAGCCGTAACCGTAGGAACGGTAAGAAGCTGTGGGTGTGCGAGAGCACCCCAGAAATTAGGCGTAGGTTCGTCGAAAAAGGGCGCGTTTACGTGGGTTGGGACGTGGTCGAGGTGAACGATTTCGTAGACGTCACCTGCTGCCGCCGCTGCCAAATGTTCGGGCACCCCGAAAAATATTGTAGAGCAAAGACCATGACCTGCGGGAAATGCGGGGAGGACGGGCACAAAAACGCCGAATGCCAGGCGAAAACAACCACCTGTGCCACGTGCCGCAAACTCGGTCGCAAAGGTCAAATAGACCATTCGACCAACGCTCGCGACTGTCCCGCCCGAAAACACGCGGAGGAACGAGCTATCGCTGCAACCAACTATGGCCCACAGTGCTAATTCACTGAAGGTGGGCCAGCTGAACCTACAGGGTTCGGCGGTAGCCACGGCAGAATTACCAGCCATCGCGGGGGAGTTGGGGCTGGATATGGTCCTTGTTCAGGAACCGTACTCCACCCCTGATCTTTCCACCGCCGCCGCCAGAGGAGGAGGACATATGATCACCTCAGGGGACAGTCCGAAGAGCGGTATATTGGTGCTTAATAGGAGCATCGTAATAACGGTACTACACCATCTTAGTACAAGCCACTGCAACGTGTGTCACGTCAGCCCGGGGCGCGGAGGAGGACTGAACGATGTTTACCTCATCAGCGCCTACTTTCAGTACTCGGATGATATTTAACATTTTCATATAGATAATGTTACTTTAACAAAAAGTCGTGGGCATTTTATGTACCTTAATAAAATAGTCTATGATGAAACTAGCAAGGGTAATTTTCGACAAAAATTGTTAGAACAAAACTGGGACACAGGTATTAATTCATTCCTTAGTAAATTTAAATACATCCATGCCGCAGCTTTCATAAGTAAGAAGATTAAAATAAACCTAAACAAAATAAAAAGGCATTCAAATTGGATAACAAAGGGAATTAAAACATCTAGCAAATTTAAAAGGTCACTTAACACTATCAATAAACAAAATTGCGATCAAACTATCTTACGCTATCGTGAGAACTATATAAAAATATACAGAAAAGTAATTAGACATGCTAAAAGACTTCATATTAGAAATCAAATAGACAAAGCAAACTCGAGTAAATCAATCTGGAAAATTGTAAATCAATATCGAAACAGTACTACAAGAGGTATTCCACAGCATCCATTACTTAAAGTGAATAATAAAATGATCGACAATCCATTACAGATTGCTAATATTTTTTCAGAGGCGTTTCAAAATAGTGTGCAGTTACAAACTTGTAATCAGAATTTAGCAAAAAGCTTCCTTAGTGAGAATGTTAAAAGAACTGACTCTGAAATGGGCTTTGATCTTGTCACACCTGTAGAACTTTACAAATTGGTTAAAAGAATGGATAGTAAAGTTTCATTTGGATATGATAATGTCCAAATGACTATCGTTAAGGATAATATTGACTTACTAGCCAGCCCGCTGGCAACCTTTTTTAACAACTCTATAACTACTGGAGTTTTCCCGGATCAATTAAAGATTGCTAGAATTATTCCAATATTTAAAAAGGGAGAGAAGTTCGATCCTTCTAATTATAGGCCTATCTCTATTCTGCCTACTTTCTCTAAGTTACTAGAAAGGATTATGAAGGATCGTCTTATTAAGCACCTAAACTCTAATAACGTACTAAATACTGATCAATTTGGATATCAGAAATCTATAGGAACGACTGATGCAATAAGTTCCCTAATTAACGATGTGGTATATGATTTGAACAATAGATGTAAGGTTGCAGGACTATTTCTGGATTTGAGCTCTGCATTCGATACAGTAGACCATAGTATTCTCCTCGCAAAGATGGAACATTACGGAATACGCGGCAACTGTTTAAAACTGTTTAGCTCCTACCTACAAAATAGAAAACAGTTTGTCGAAATCAGGTCGATAGTAGAAGATGAAGAAAAAACACACAAGTCTATACTCTCGCCTGTCAACCGCGGGGTGCCTCAGGGTTCAGTACTTGGCCCCATTTTCTTTATTATGTTCCTAAACGACCTGTCCGCCTACATTAAAAAACATGTACCAGACGCCAAACTTGTAATATTTGCAGATGACACAAATGCCATCATATCTGCAGATAATATAAAAAATTTAGAAGGTAAAGTCCATACTTTTTACGAGCATTTTGAAGGCTGGTTTGGGACCAACAATCTAATATTAAACGCAACAAAAACTAAATGTTTACTGTTTAAATCAACCGTCAAAAATACGGCTACGCTACAGGTTAGACCATGCGGAAAACGAATTGATATGGTAGACAATATAAAATTCCTTGGGGTTGAAATAGATAATCTACTTAACTGGAAACAAGAGTTATCATCTATCACAAGCTCAGTGAGTTCCGCATGTTATGCAATTAGAAGCCTAAGAGATGTCCTAACGATAGCTCAACTAAAAATGGTTTACTTTGCCCTGGTCGAGTCAAAAATTCGCTATAGTATTCAGTTTTGGGGAAATAGCTACGATTATAATGTCAACTCAGCGTTCATAATCCAAAAGAGAGCTATTAGGACTATGGTACGCATTAAACAGATCGAATCATGCAGGGAATATTTCATTAAATTAGAGATTCTAACAGTACCATGTCTATATATTTTGGTAATAATAGGCAATCTTATCAAGAATCTTCACAAATATGAAAGTGAATCTGAAAGGGAAATAAGACTTGGTACTCGTAGAAAAGATCTGCCAGTTATGTTACGTCCTAAGTTAAATGTGGTCCAACACAGCTTTAAAGTACAGGCTGTCACATTATACAATAATCTTCCGATCGATCTAAAAACAGTCAATAGTAGTCATATTTTTAAGCGTAAGTTGAAATCATATTTAATAAAGAAATGCTATTATAGCGTAGACGAGTATCTCAAAGATAGAAATCCACACTTATGCACATAAAATATTAATAATTTAAGTTACAAAATTAATTCAATCATTACTATATATTAATTTCATACATTATTACATTAATTTCTTATACGACATGATAAATGCTTTTATGTTTATTAATTTTTATTATGTATTGCATTGTAGTTTTCTTTTATTTTATTTTTTTATTACTCATTTTATTATTGTAAATTATCATTTAAGTGGTTATAATATTTGATTATGTTTTATTGAATTGTTTGTGTATTATTGCTTATTAATAGATGCAGATAGTGTAATAATGATTTAATATTAAGTTAATTTTCTACACAAATGTAAATTTGTTAAGAAATAAATGTCTTATGTCTTATGTCTTATGTCAACTTCCACATTCACCACCTGAACACGGTACTGGACTCCCTGCGAGGGAAACGAGTGCTGATAGGCGCCGACACCAACGCCCACTCGCCAATGTGGCATTGCGAGCCCCGAAATTACACCGGCAGAGGACAAGACGTCACGTACCGGCGCCAGCAAATGGAGGACTTTATCGTTGGTCGTGGTCTAGAGATCATTAACCAACCCGGGGAGCCGCACACCTTTTCCACGGTCAACGGTGAATCCAACATCGATCTCACACTGGCAACTAGGGGAGCTGACGTCCGAAACTGGAAAGTCCACGCGGGAGCAAGCAGCAGCGACCATCGGCTTATTACATACGGGCTGGGTGGCGCACGGGAGCCTGCACCTAGTACGGAACCGTCGGGGGAGCCAACGAGATTCCGGGACCGCGGTGTAGACTGGGGGAGATTTCGTTCCGAAATTAACTCGAAAATGGGTAGAATGCAATGGCGTCAACCGGCACGAAAGGTATGCAAGCAGTTCACAGACATCATAGTTAATGTAGCGAGAGATACCTTAGGTACTAGTGATGCGAGTAAGAGGAAAGACTCTGGATATGAATGGTGGACCCCGGCTTTAGACGCCCTGCGTAAAAGTACGAATCGTGCACGAAAGGCTTGGCAGGGACTACGTAGGCGCAGCGCGGCCGCTGCATTACAAGAAACCGCCAAAAGTACCTACCACGAGTGCCGCAGGAAATACAGGGCTAGGATGGAGGAGGCGCAGACCGACTTTTTTAGGGACCTCGCGAACTCAGGCAACCAGGATCCCTGGGGCCTAGCATATCGTGTGGCCAGTGGTAGGGTCAGACCGCCGCCAAATGTCATCTGCGGCACGAAGTTCGTTGAAGGATACGCCGGGGACGCGCATGCCGCGATGGACACTCTGGTCCAGGCCTTATGCCCTGACGACAACGTGACACTCGACTTAAAGTTGTGATTTTTTCTGAAAAGTTGTGATTTTTTCTGACCAATTAGGTATAGATTTTAGCAGGTTTATTATAGGTCACACAAAGTATAGGGTCATAAATTATTGTTCAACAGGATCAAATTTTTGTAATTTAATTAGTAAATTAAATAATACCACCTTAGATAATAGGTCAACAGTTATAGTATTATATGGTGACAGCTTCTCAGTCACAAAGAGAGACATAATTAAATTAACAGAAACTATTACATACATGCATGAAAAAGTAGGTTGTAAGTTTATTTTATGTAGTCTACCTTATTCGCAGTCAGTATCTGATTTACAAAACAAGCATGTACAGAGCTTGAATCTTTTATTATATAACAGTACTTACTTACATAGTAAGTATATTTTGTTTTTTGACACGAATAAATTTATTCGTAATTTTATTTTAACGAAAGATAGAATGTATCTTTCCACATTCTACAAAAGACAACTTGCTAAGTTATTAGCATTTAATTTACACCCTGACCTAGGTACAAACAGTACTTTGCAGGATTCATTTAGTGTTAGCAGTTCTACTTTGAATGTTATTAAGACTCCTAGTTTAAACTAGTAAGTCAGACAATGGACAAGCCCACAGGTGGTCTAACTGTAGTTCACCAAAATATTCAAGGCTTATCCAGCAAAATAGAGGAACTCGAATTGTTCCTTAAAATGCACAGTGTTGATATTTGTTGCTTAACTGAACATTGGTTGAAAACTAATGAACTGATATTTAATAATAGTTATTATTGTATGGTTAGTGCATTTATAAGAGAAAGGGCTATACATGGTGGGTCTATGATATTTGTATGCAACAATGTTAAATGTAAGGAACGCAAGGATATAGTACATCTGTCTGTTGAGCGTACTATAGAATTATCATGTGTGGAGCTGGAGAGATATATTATAGTTTGTGCATATCGACCACCACTGAGTGATTTTAACTTATTTGAATCTGTAATGGAAGATGTGCTTAAAAGGGTAAGTTACGGTATTAAGCATATAGTAGTGTGTGGCGACTTCAATGTAAATTTACTTGAACAATCATCTTTGTCTACCAGATTAGTTAACCTATTTAAATCATTTAATTTAGTGTACTTATTTAATGAACCAACAAGAATTACATCACATTCTGCTACTTGCTTAGATAATATATTCTGCAACTGTAGTTATTTTAATGAGGTAATATTGAGTGATTTAACATCAGATCACTGTGGGCAGAAAGTCACTTTTCCCTCACACACAGTGGCCAAAATAGATAAGATCACATGTAGGCCAATGAGTACGGCTCGCTTAGAAAAATTCAATTCTAACGTTTCTGCTAATATTACCAGTATAGATTTCAGCCACTCTGATCCGAACTATCTTTACTCCTCAGTGTTTAATATAATCAAAAGTGAATACAATAATATATTTAAATCAAAAACTTTTTATAAGAATTCTAAACTTAGCTTTTGTGATTGGGCAACTACCGGCATTTATAAAAGTAGAGCTAAGTTATACGAGTTATATGGTATGAAACAATTTAATTTTGATCAAAACTTTATTCAGTATGTGAGAAACTATTCAAAAACTTTTAAAAAAGCTTGTGCATGTGCCAAAGCTTTACTTATTAGTAGAAATATTAAAAAATCTGATAATAAAATAAAAGCCACTTGGAATATTATTAATTCGGAAAGCGGACGGGCAAAGCCTCGGGATAAAAGCTTTGAATTATTAATTAACAATAAGACTGTTACTGATAATTTAGACCTAGCACAAACTTTCAATGATTTCTTTGCTGACATACCACTAACCACAACCAGCTCCTTGAACGCTTGCCCAGATAAAGCCGAATCACTCTTGAGAGATAATGTGGATCAATGCAATGTACCATTTGCTTTTAAATATATATACCCCAGTGAAATAATTAAAATATTCAAGTCACTCAATTTAAAAAAAACTGCTGATTTATGGGGTATTTCAGTAAAATTAATTCACAGTATAATTACTGGCATAGCGCCACAGTTATCTATAATTTTTAATCAATGTGTTGATACCGGAATGTTTCCTGATCTGATGAAACATAGTAAAGTAATACCATTATTTAAATCCGGATCAAAGAATGACCCTAGTAATTTTAGACCAATATCCATCTTGCCAGCTATTAGTAAAATTTTTGAAAAGGCTATACTTATGCAGTTAGAATCACACTTTAATTTTAATAATCTACTGCATCCCGATCAATATGGTTTTACAAAGGGTCGCTCTACAATTGATGCAGGTACTAAGCTACTGAAACATATTTTTAGTGCCTGGGAAGATTCACAGGATGCCATTGGAGTGTTCTGTGATCTTTCTAAAGCTTTTGATTGTGTGGCGCATAGGACACTTCTCCTGAAACTTAGGCATTACGGTATTAAAGGTACAGCGCTGGATCTACTTGCCTCTTACCTAAGTGAAAGAATTCAATATGTTGATATAGGAGGAGTAAGGTCGTCTGGATCTCCAATTAGTATGGGCGTGCCTCAGGGATCAATACTCGGTCCCTTCTTATTTTTGGTATATATTAATGATTTACCATTTTATGTTAATAACTTTTGTGACATCATTCTATTTGCTGATGACACTTCTCTAATTTTTAAAATCGATCGTAAACTAGAAAATTTTGAGAAAATAAATAGAACACTCGCACTAGTTCAAGATTGGTTTACAACGAACAACCTACTTCTAAATCCCAAAAAAACTAAATGTATTAAGTTTAGTTTGCCAAATGTGAAAAGTACTAATACGAGTATAATTTTAAATAATGAGGTGATTAGCTTTGTCGACTCGACAGTTTTTTTGGGAATTACATTAGACAATAGGTTACAGTGGGGCACCCAAATATCATGTCTCGCAGGAAAACTCAGTTCTGCAGCGTATGCTGTCAGCAAAGTTAGACAGCTTACGAACGTAGAAACAGCTCGACTAGTATATTTTGGTTATTTTCACAGCGTCATGTCCTACGGCATATTGCTTTGGGGCAAGGCGGCTGATATACAAACTATTTTTATTCTACAAAAACGTGCAGTGCGTGCGATATATCAACTAGGAGCACGAGTTTCCCTTAGAGAAAAGTTTAAAGAGATAGGCATTTTGACAGTTGCATCACAATATATATATGCAAACGTTATGTTTGTAAAGCAAAACTTACATTTATATAACAAAAATAGTGATATTCACTCTGTGAATACAAGAAATAAGCACAAATTGGTAGGTCGATATCATAGGCTTCATAAAACTCATAACTCATTCATGGGACTAGGTGTTAAATTTTTCAATAAAATCCCAGTCAGCATATCGAGTCTACCAGTAAATAAATTTAAGAATGTAGTCAAGAGACATCTTATACAAAGAGCTTACTATTCAATCGATGATTATTTAACTGATAAAGATAAATGGATGTAGTTCGTTGCTCCCTATTAATGTATTTTGTTGTATAGTTTATTGCATTTTACTAGGTGAATATTGGTGTCACAGTTTGATAATGTTACTTAGGTACTAGTTAAGAAAACGATTTACTTTTGTAAGTAAAGATTCTGCGTGATAAATTACGGCCATTCTTTTCTTTCCTTTGAAAAACATGTATACTTATTCATTAAGTAGCAGTAAATTGGCCAATATTTAAGCACATAAAGTTTTTACATCGTAAGTGGATGCTCCTACTATGTTGTGCCCATTGAGGCTGATGTATCCGATCTCGTGTACTCTTCTAATATTAATGACCTCTTTTTTTGCATCAGTCCTCTAATATATGGTGTATAATATAATGGTGGCAGCACCTTACCTGCATATTCAGTTTATAAACAGAGAAACATTGTAAACATTGGCAATTTGAAAAGAGTGGCCACGAGTTTTTATTGCCTGTTCTTTTCTCGGGCTTTACCTATTGTTTGCGAACAGGCATTACCAGTAAATGTAGAATCGACTTTTCACAAGTGTAGTATTTTGCTTCCTAAGTGAATAAATGATTTTTATTTTTTTTTTTTTTAAGACACAGCCTATCATAGGCAAGTTCGTACTCTGGCGGCCTGCGCGCCCTCGGGTCGAGACGCGCCCCCTCTGTCGAGAAGTGATATCTGGGAGATAGTCAGGCACCTGCCTAACACAGCTCCGGGGACGGACGGGATTACCGCCCGCATGGTCAAACATGTGTGGCAAGCAGCTAGCTCGGAACTTACGCGGGTTTTCGGTCTTTGCGTCTAGCAGGGCACTTTTCCTGGTGCGTGGAAGGACGGACGGCTGATTGTCCTACCGAAAGGGAACGGCAGACCGTTGTCCGATCCTAAAGCGTATCGCCCCATCACGCTTCTCTCGGTACTGGGCAAAATCTTGGAACGGGTCATGCTAAAATGCGCCCCTAACATCTCGCGCAATATCTCGTCGTGTCAGCACGGGTTCTCTCGGGGTCGTTCAACACTGACGGCTCTCCAGTCCGTCCAGGCAATAGTCGCAGAGAGCAAGTTTAAATATATACAAGCGGTGTTTCTTGACATCGCCGGCGCATTCGACAACGCGTGGTGGCCCATGATCCTGCTGAAGGCTAAAAATGGCGGATGCCCGCCGAACATCTACAAGATGTTGGTGGCTTATTTTCTGGACCGCCGAGTTGGTTTTTACGTTGGAAGTAGGGTTGTGAGGAAACCGCTGACCATGGGATGCCCGCAAGGCTCAGTTTTGGGACCTTCTCTGTGGAACCTACTCATGGACGATTTGTTTCGATTACCGTATCCGACCGGGGTTCACCTGGTTGCCTACGCGGACGACGTAACGATTCTCATCGAGTCGAACACTCGCGCCGGCATCGAGGCCTCGGCCTCATGCGCCATGGGACTTATCACCGAGTGGGGGCACCGCAACCGGCTGGGGTTCTCCCCTGCAAAGTCATACTCCATGACTATGAGGGGAAGAATGCCAGGCCGCCCCCCTACGATTCGACTCAATGGGATATCCATCAAGGGGGTACAGTCAACCAAGGTGTTGGGGGTAGTCGTCGACGCGGGACAAAGCTTTAGGGAACACGCGCAGTCCATCGGGGAGCGTGCCGCAGCAGCATTCGGGAAAATGTCGCGAGTCTCCGCCTCATCCTGGGGAATACGGTACGAAGTTCTCAAGCTGTTGTACCGGGGCACATACACCGCAACTGTCACCTATGCGGCCGGATGTTGGTGGAGGCGAACGACCACGCACATGGTCAGAAGCGCGTTGCTTCGTACACAGAGACCGGCTCTCATATTACTAACAAAAGCCTATAGATCCGTCAGTACGGCAGCCCTATCCGTCCTTGCAGGAGTACTGCCAGCTGACCTCGAGGTGGCCCGGGCGGGACAGATCGACGATGTAAGACACCTAGGTCGGGATGCGTTCAGGATAGCGAGACGCCAAATCACGGAGGAGACTGTTGCCTCGTGGCAGCAGAAATGGTTAAATGAGGATAAGGGTAGGGAACTCTTCCGTTTCTTCCCGGACGTGGCGGATCGGCTCAAGTCTCCTTGGGTCGAACCGGACTATCACGCTTCTCAGATTCTTAGTGGTCATGGATGTTTTAAGGCTAGGTTACATAGAATGAATCTGTGTGAGGATCCCCTGTGTTACTGCGGAGAAGAGGATGAATGCTTGGACCACACTCTGTGGCGATGCCCCCTTTACGACGATATCAGGCGTAGAATGTTAGATAGCATAGACTTAGGAGGGGTAGAGGGACCAGTATATTATAGGGAATTAGTCAACTCGGAGGCAAACTTTCGACGGTTGAGAGACTTTGCGCACAATTGGAGTAAGACCAGGAGCAGGCTCGAGCAAGAGGAAAGGACCTAGGCGGGCGACGAAGGCGTGGAGTGACGTACGGCCGCATTAGCGGCAACAAGCACAAATAAAAAGAACTCTCTCAGCGCCCGTAAGGCGTTGTAGAAGCGCCGCCTCAGAACGGGGAGAGGGCGTAGGGACAGGAGGATATAGAAAAATATTTGTAGGGAGTCAAGAAAAAGCGCGTCACGCGCTTTTCCCAAGTTTCGGATTATATATCCAGGAGGATGGTGGGTCCATGGGAAGGTGGAGGGTCCTGCCCCGTGTGTGCGGCGGGCAACCAGCCCGCCGACCACATGATGGGAAGGGCAGGCTGCAAGCCCCCCAAGGGTGTCAAGCCGCCCTCGGGGACGGGCCGAGCTGCGGCCGACCCCAGCACCCAGGCTCCGGTGCGGATGGAGGAGGGTGAAGACGAGGCGCCCTCTCAAGCCTCACCACCCTCCACCTAACGGACTCCCTTAGACGTGCTCGCTCCTCGCCCCTGTCGTCAGTGATAGGGGTACCGGATGCGTTGTGCGATAGGGGGTCCAGGACGCGGTCGCACCCTCCTGCGGGAACTTCATCTCGTGGGGGGAGGTGGCGGGGCTAGTCTGCCCCGTCGCCAGCGAACCGAGCAACGTCGAGGCGCAGCCGCGCGTGACGTCGTTTGGTGGGGCTGTGGGCGTGATGGACGGGGAAGTTTCCCACGCTCGCGGTCATTCGCGATGGCGGCGTTCTGAGTGTACCCAGGACGCCGCAGGAGCAGGAATGCCCGGTGGGGCTATGCCGCTGGGTGGGTCCGCCGAAGAAGTAGCCAATTCCGGCGGCCTATCCGTGTGAAGGCGGCGAGTTGGTACACGGGCGATTTTTTAGTGGGGGCAGGTCCCACACTACCTCCAGCGTCTGCCCCGGGTGCTGGAGGTGTGCGTTAAGCATTTTTTACGGCCATAAAAAAAAAAAAAAAAAAAAAGGTTAGGTTAGGTTAGGTTAGGTTCCAAGCGCTAGGGGTGCTAAGTGCCGGAAAACCTCCTCGTGGTGCACCCTGGGCAACGAACGGTGATCACTTTTTGATCGCCGGACGGCTAATGTTCTGGCAAAGAGAGGGGCCCGTATTCGGCAACTCGGGGCGTTCTCCCTGTGCCCCTCTAGTTTTATTTTGTTTTATTTTATTTTGTTTTTCTTTTGTTTTATTTCGGTTTATTTATTTTATTTTATTCCAATATTTATTTTTATACCTTTATTTTTACACCTTTTGTTTTGGTTTTTACCGTTTTATTTTACAATTTGCTTTTCTTTTCTTTTATGTTTTATTTTGTTTCCTGCTGGGGGGGAAACAGTGGAGTGATGTGGCGGGCTCGGCGTGCTTCTGCTTTTGCATTGCCGCCGGGCAAACAGGGGAGGTTTTGGTCCATCCCTGGGCCTTTCTGAAGAAGGGCGAGGGGCGGCGGGTTCACCATCTGTTTACAGATGGCGGACATGGTCTGATGCAGACCACCGACCGGCCCGACCCGTAATCCTGAATTGACAGGACCGGGGGCCCACGCTTTGTGGGCTGCGGGGAAGTAAACCCCTTTAAAAAATACCCTAATCCCACGCTTGTGGTGCCCGGCAATGGGATGAATGGCTGAGGGGATCTCAGTCCCGAGGGCTACCCAGACGGAGGTCTCGAAACTCAACATTATGTCGGTGGTTAATACATATATATCTACCCAGGAGGGTCCCGAGCGCACTTCGCTCGGGGAATCCCTCCCGAAGCCAGTCGGCTTCGGCAGTCCCGCGTACTCTGGGGGGGACACCCAACGACGCACCCGCCCTGTGCCGAGCGGTAAATCCGGCACCGAGAAAAGCGCGAAGGTCGCGCTTCGAACATCGAGTCGCATTGCAGGCTCAAAGAAGGGTCGCAAGACACCGAGTCGGGCTAAGGCGAGTGGGGGTCCGTCCCCGTTGCCGCCTAAAGTCCCGCGTACGGGGTCTCTGACCGCTTCAGAGTCCTCCATTACGGACGTGGACGTAATGGAGGATGTTGAAGTCCACGAGGAAAGTGCAGTGGGTTGCGAGCAATCAGGCAGGCTCTGGGCTTCCCAGAAGCGTAGCCGCTCGCCGCTACAGGATATGCCGGGGGTCCCCCAGACTCCCAGCAAGATCCCAACTGCCCACAGAGGAGGAGCTAGTAGCTCTGTGTTCTCCAGCAGGGAGAAATACCTGCGGACGCGTACAGAGGGAGAGCGCACCGCCGAAGATAGGGTGGCGCAGCTCCTCGCCGAGGACTGCCGGTCGGGTCGGGACTCTTTATCCGACTATTTGCAAGGCCGGTGTGTCCTGTACGAGGATCGTGAAGGAGAAGTGAGGCGCAGGGCAATGTCGTGCGGTGTTCCTCAGGGGTCGGTCTTAGGACCGCTCTTGTGGAACATGGGATACGATTGGGCCCTGCGAGGAAACTTCCCACCCGGGCTCAGCGTACTTTGTTACGCCGACGACACGCTCGTCACAGCCCGGGCACGAAATTTCGAGGAGGCGGCGCGCCTGGCCACCATAGGGGTTTCCCGAATGGTCGGGCGCATCGAGGCGCTGGGGTTGAGAGTGGCGCTTGAAAAGACGGAGGCCCTGTTGTTTCATGGGCCCCGTCGCGGTCCACCCGCTGGCGCCTCCTTGGTCGTCAACTCGGTCCTCGTACCGATACGCCCCCAGATGAAATATCTGGGGTTGGTGTTGGATGGGCGATGGCTCTTCGACGAGCATTTTCGCATCCTTGTGCCCAAACTTGAGGCTACTGCTGCCGCCCTGGGTCGGCTTTTGCCGAATCTTGGCGGTCCCAGTGCCTCAAGCCGACGGCTTTACATGGGGGTGGTACGGTCGATGGCGCTTTACGGCGCGCCCGTGTGGGCGGAGACCCTGTCCGCCCAGAATAGGGTTCGTTTGTGGAGACCCCAACGAACCATGGCGGTCCGGGCCATACGCGGTTACCGCACGGTGTCCACCGATGCGGCGTGCGCGTTGGCCGGAACTCCCCCGTGGGATCTGGATGCGGAAGTACTCGCCGACGTTTACTGGCAGGCGGCGGAGGTCCGAGCTGGGGGCTCTTGCCCCATGCCCGAACAACTGCGCGCCTGGCGCAGTCAGGCCCACCGGGACATCATGGCCCGGTGGAGGTCCCGGCTGGAGGCTCCACGTGCCGGTTTCCGAACCGTGGAGGCGCTCCAGCCGGTCCTTGAGGAGTGGGCGGTGAGGCAGCACGGGACCCTTTCCTTCCGGCTGGTGCAGGTTCTTTCCGGGCATGGGTGCTTCGGAAAGTATCTGCATTCGGTTGCGCGGAGGGAATTGCGTCCCGACTGTCATCACTGCGATTGTGGTGAGGACTCGGCGCAGCACACTCTCGAGCAGTGCCCTGCCTGGGAGCAGCAGCGTCGAGTCCTCACCGCAGTGGTGGGTCGTGACCTCTCGCTGCCGACCGTGGTGTCATCTATGGTCCGCAGCGAGACGTCTTGGAACGCGGTCGCATCCTTTTGCGAGGACGTCATCTCGCAGAAGGAGGCGGCGGAGCGACGCAGGGAGGAGGACTCCCTTGCTGATCCGCTTCGTCGCCGGCGAACCGGGCGGCGTCGGCGCGACCATCTGCGCCTGATGCCGCCCTAATGGTGGGGCCGCGGGTGGGGGTTGACGGGGCCTTTTTCCCCCCACTCGTAGCCTTCCGCGACGTCGGCGTCCTGCAGTGTACCCCAGGACGCCGCCGGAGTAGGAGTGCCCGGCATCTCGCCGCGCCGGGCACTGCCACTGAATTGGCCGCCGATGGTATAGCAGATTCCGGCGGCCCGTTCGCGCAGGTGGCGCGACGGTACACGGCCGATTTTTTAGTGGGGGCAGGTCCCACACTACCTCCAGCGTCTGCCCCGGGTGCTGGAGGTGTGCGTTAGGCATTTTTTACGGCTTAAAAAAAAAAAAAAGGTTCCAAGCGCTACGTCTCCGGCCTGGACGACTCAGTTACGCCCGAGGCTGTCCGGGAGGCAATTGAGCTGAAGACTCAGTGCTCTCCCGGAACCGTGAGGGTCGGTGCGATTTGCCCCGGCCCCGGCGGAGTTGGTGCGGCGTGGGCGCGTTGCCCCGTCGCTGCGGCCAAAACTTTGGCAGAGGCAGGCCGGCTCCTCGTGGGCTTCTCCGCCGCGAGGATCACAATCCTTGAGGCGAGGCCCACGAGGTGCTACCGGTGCATGGGCGCGGGGCACTTGCGCCCGCAATGCACCAGTAGCTTTGACTGCAGCGGACTTTGTTTCCGCTGCGGTCAACCTGGGCATATGGCAGCGGCGTGTTCTGCCGCTCCCCACTGCCCTGTGTGCGCGGCGGGCAACCAGCCCGCCAACCATATGATGGGGAGGGCGGGCTGTAAGCCTCCCAAGGCCGCAAAGCCGCCTGCGGGGACTGGCCGAGCTCCTCGCACCCAGGCTCCGGTGCGGATGGAGGAGGGTGGGGACGAGGCGCCTTCCCGTGCCCCTACACCCTCCACCTAAAAGGACTCTCTTAGCTGTGCTCGCTCCTCGCCCCTGTCGTCAGTGATAGGGGTACCGGATGCGTTGCGCGGTAGGGGGTCCAGGACGCGGTCGCAACCTTCTGCGGGAAATTCAACCCGTGGAAGGAGGCGGCGGGGATAGTATGCCCCGTCGCCGGCGAACCGGGCGACGTCGAGGCGCAGCTGCGCGTGACGTCGCTTGGTGGGGCTGTGGGCGTGATGGACGGGGAAGTTTCCCACGCACACGGCCTTTCGCGATGGCGGCGTTCTGTGTGTACCCAGGACGCCGCAGGAGCAGGAATGCCCGATGGGGCTATGCCGCTGGGTGGGTCCGCCGAAGAAATAGCCAATTCCGGCGGCCTATCCGTGTGAAGGCGGCGAGTTGGTACACGGCCGAAGGTTCCAAGCGCTACAGCACACTCTCGAGCAGTGCCCTGCCTGGGAGCAGCAACGTCGAGTCCTCACCGCAGTGGTGGGTCGTGACCTCTCGCTGCCGACCGTGGTGTCATCTATGGTCCGCAGCGAGACGTCTTGGAACGCGGTCGCATCCTTTTGCGAGGATGTCATCTCGCAGAAGGAGGCGGCGGAGCGACGCAGGGAGGAGGACTCCCTCGCTGATCCGCTTCGTCGCCGGCGAACCGGGCGGCGTCGGCGCGACCATCTGCGCCTGATGCCGCCCTAATGGTGGGGCCGCGGGTGGGGGTTGACGGGGCCTTTTCCCCCCACTCGTAGCCTTCCGCGACGTCGGCGTCCTGCAGTGTACCCCAGGACGCCGCCGGAGTAGGAGTGCCCGGCATCTCGCCGCGCCGGGCACTGCCACTGAATTGGCCGCCGATGGTATAGCAGATTCCGGCGGCCCGTTCGCGCAGGTGGCGCGACGGTACACGGCCGATTTTTTAGTGGGGGCAGGTCCCACACTACCTCCAGCGTCTGCCCCGGGTGCTGGAGGTGTGCGTTAGGCATTTTTTACGGCCTTAAAAAAAAAAAAAAAAAAAAAAAGGTTCCAAGCGCTACCCCCAGCTGGGGCACCTGCGGACCCCCCAGTTGGGATACAAATTTACGCTTACCCGGGTACAGGGGGCACTGCCCGGGTGGACCTTTATTTCCCCCATACTCGTGGGACTAATATGGATGAGAACAAACTTAAAAATATTTTCAATAAGAGGAGGAGCCCAAGGCTCGTGTTAAAGGATGTGGTTGCTGAAAAAGAAAGAGAGGACGCAGCAAGGAGTGGGGGCAGTTTGCCCCGAGAAGTAGCGGAGGCCGGCCCTTTGAGCGGTTCCAGAACTTCGGTGACGTCTGGGTCACTGGATAGCCTGTTGCGCTCGGGCCGGTTCGGCTCCGATTCATCGCTGAGCTCAGTCAGCGACATGGACTTGTTGGTGGGTCCACAGACCCTGTCAGCTGAGCACCGCCGCGCTCAACAACAAAAGCGCGGCGCATCTCCCGGAGGTGACGGAAACCTTCCTGAGGTCGATCTCGAGGCACCCAGGAAGGTACATTCTGCCCAAAGAGGGGGGTCTGTGGCGAGGTTCGCTCGCCCGAAGACACCCCCTCCTGTAGTGACGGCACCGAACGTTCCTACGTCCGGTGTGTTCTCCAGGCGAGAGGCCTACAACAGAGGCCGCACGGAGGGTGAAGTAGTTGCTGAGGAGCAGGTCCAGCAGCTACTGGATGAGCTCCGCCCGTCGGAGGGAGTGAGCTCCACGAAGACCGTGGCGGAGCTCATAGAATCGGCGGAGTTCCAGGGGTGGAGGGCGCAAAAAAGGCCGACCTGGTGGCGGAAACGCTCAGGCGTCTTGCGGGGGGCGAAGAGGGAGTAAGGGTCGCCAGGCCGATGAAGTGCGCGGAGTTGCGCGTCTCCGGCCTGGACGACTCCGTGACGTCTGAGGAGGTCCGGGAGGCGATAGAGCAGAAGGCTCAGTGCTCTCCCGGAACCGTGAAGGTCGGCGCGATCCGCCCCAGCCCCGGCGGTGTTGGTGCGGCGTGGGCGCGTTGCCCCGTCGTTGCCCGTCGTAAATGAGGCAGCTGGTGGCCGACTATTTGCAAGGCCGGTGTGTCCTGTACGAGGATCGTGAAGGAAAAGTGAGGCGCAGGGCAATGTCGTGCGGTGTTCCTCAGGGGTCGGTCTTAGGACCGCTCTTGTGGAACATGGGATACGATTGGGCCCTGCGAGGAATCTTCCCACCCGGGCTCAGCATACTTTGTTACGCCGACGACACGCTCGTCACAGCCCGGGCACGGAATTTCGAGGAGGCGGCGCGCCTGGCCACCCTAGGGGTTTCCCGAATGGTCGGGCGCATCGAGGCGCTGGGGTTGAGAGTGGCGCTTGAAAAGACGGAGGCCCTGTTGTTCCATGGGCCCCGTCGCGGTCCACCCGCTGGCGCCTCCTTGGTCGTCAACTCGGTCCTCGTACCGATACGCCCCCAGATGAAATATCTGGGGTTGGTGTTGGATGGGCGATGGCTCTTCGACGAGCATTTTCGCATCCTTGTGCCCAAACTTGAGGCTACCGCTGCCGCCCTGGGTCGGCTCTTGCCGAACCTTGGCGGTCCCGGTGCCTCAAGCCGACGGCTTTACATGGGGGTGGTACGGTCGATGGCGCTTTACGGCGCGCCCGTGTGGGCGGAGACCCTGTCCGCCCAGAATAGGGTTCGTTTGTGGAGACCCCAACGAACCATGGCGGTCCGGGCCATACGCGGTTACCGCACGGTGTCCACCGATGCGGCGTGCGCGTTGGCCGGAACTCCCCCGTGGGATTTGGATGCGGAAGTACTCGCCGACGTCTACTGGCAGGCGGCGGAGGTCCGGGCTGGGGGCTCTTGCCCCATGCCCGAACAACTGCGCGCCTGGCGCAGTCAGGCCCACCGGGACATCATGGCCCGGTGGAGGTCCCGGCTGGAGGCTCCACGTGCCGGTTTCCGAACCGTGGAGGCGGACGTCAACGTCGAGTCCTCACCGCAGTGGTGGGTCGTGACAGTCGTGCAGGGAGCAAGAAATCGCGGCGCCAGCAGAAGAAGAGGGCCGCTGCCGCCTCTTCTAAGCCGAAGGTCACTCCGGCAAAAGAAGGAGGCAGAAAGAGGCCGAAGCTGTCTCCGCCGAAAACGGCCGCCGTCCTTGTGACGGTGTCGCTGGAGGCGGAGAGTAGGGGCGTAACATACGCCAGCCTATTTAGCGGAGCAAAGGCCGCTCTTTTAGCAGCCGGGGGCGTGGAGATGAGCGTCCGCCGCTCACAGACCGGGGCCCGACTCCTCGAAGTTCCGGGGACAGAGGGCGCGAAGAAGGCCGATTTAGTGGCGGAGACGTTGAGGCGTCTCGCGGAAGGGCAAGACGGCGTAAGGGTCGTCAGGCCAACGAAGTGCGCGGAGTTGCGCATCTCTGGCCTAGACGACTCCGTGTCATCTGAGGAGGTCCAGGAGGCGATAGAGCAGAAGGCTCAGTGCTCTCCCGGAACCGTGAAGGTCGGCGCGATCCGCCCCAGCCCCGGCGGTGTTGGTGCGGCGTGGGCGCGTTGCCCCGTCGCTGCGGCCAAGATTTTGGCACAGGCAGGCCGGCTCCTCGTGGGGTTCTCCGCCGCGAGGATCACCATCCTTGAGGCGAGGCCCGCGAGGTGCTACAGGTGTTTGCTGTTTCCGCTGCGGTCAACCGGGGCATACGGCAGCGGCGTGTACTGCCGCTCCCCACTGCCCCGTGTGCGCGGCGGGCAACCAGCCCGCCGACCACATGATGGGAAGGCGGGCTGCAAGCCCCCCAAGGCTGCCCAGCCGCCCGCGGGGACGAGCCGATCTGCGGCCGGCCCCAGCACCCAGGCTCCGGTGCGGATGCAGGAGGGTGAGGACGAGGTGCCCTCTCAAGCCTCCCCACCCTCCACCTAAAGGACTCTCTTAGCCGTGCTCGCTCCTCGCCCCTGTCGTCAGTGATAGGGGTACCGGATGCGTTGCGCGGTAGGGGGTTCAGGACGCGGTCGCAACGCAAAGGTCGACTCGGCAAACAAGACTCGCAAGAGGAAACCGCGATTGAATCCGCCGAAAACGGCCGCGGTCTTAGTGACGGTGTCGCCGGAGGCGGAGCGAAGCGGCGTAAAATATGCGGATTTGTTTCGCGAGACGAGGGCCAAACTCACCGCCGCCGGTCTCAGTGTTGAGGTTGGCTTCCGCCGCTCCCAGACCGGGGCTCGATTGCTCGAGTGCCCCGGCCAAGACGGCGCAAAAGTTGCCGACATCGTAGCGGGTTACCTACGGGAGATTACCCAAGAGCAGGTCGGCGTCAAGATCGCCAGGCCAGTGAAATGCGCAGAAATGCGTATTTCTGGCCTGGACGATTCTGTGACGCCTGAGGAGGTCCGGGAGGCGCTAGAGAAGAAGACTCAGTGCCCTCCCGGAACCGTGACGGTAGGAGCTATCCGCCCCGGCCCTGGCGGAGTTGGTGCGGCGTGGGTACGTTGCCCTGTCGCTTCAGCCAAAATATTGGCAGAGGCAGGCCGACTCCTCGTGGGCTTCTCCGCGGCGAAAGTCACTGTTCTCGACGCGAGACCCACGAGATGTTATAGGTGCATGGGCACGGGCCACCTGCGCCCGAAGTGCACCAGTAGTTTTGACTGCAGCGGACTTTGTTTCCGCTGCGGTCAGCCGGGGCATGTAGCGGCGGGATGCTCTGCCGCCCCCCACTGCCCCGCGTGTGCGGCGGGCAAGCAGCCCGCCGATCATATGATGGGGCGAGACGGGTGTAGGCCCCCCAAGGCCTCCTGCCGATCGCCCGCCGGGTCCAGCCAATCCAACGCTGGCCCCAGCACCCAGGCTCCGGTGCGGATGGAGGAAGGTGGGGACGACGCACCTTCCTAGGACTCTCCCCTTCCACCTAACGGACTGCCGCACTCGCTCCTCGCCCCTGTCGTCAGTGATAGGGGTACCGGACGTGTTGCGCGGTAGGTCCAGGACGCGGTCGCACCCCCTTGCGGGAACTCTATCTCGTGAGGGGAGGCGGCGGGGCTAATCTGCCCCGTCGCCGGCGAACCGGGCGACGACGAGGCGCAGTCGCGCGTGACGTCGCTTGGTGGGGCTGTGGGCGTGATGGACGGGGAAGTTTTCCACGCTTGCGGCCTTTCGCGATGGCGGCGTTCTGTGTGTACGACGCCGCAGGAGCAGGAATGCCCGATGGGGCTATGCCGCTGGGTGGGTCGCCGAAGAATAGCAAATTCCGGCGGCCTATCCGTGTGAAGGCGGCGAGTTGGTACACGGCCGATTTTTTAGTGGGGGCAGGTCCCACACTACCTCCAGCGTCTGCCCCGGGTGCTGGAGGTGTGCGTTAGGCATTTTTTTTACGGCCCCAAAAAAAAAAAAAAAAAAAAAAGGGTTAGGTTAGGTTAGGTTAGGTTGGTTTTGTTTTTTTTTTTTTTGGGGTGCTAAGTGCCGGAAAACCTCCTCGTGGTGCACCCTGGGCAACGGACGGTGATCACTTTTTGATCGCCGGACGGCTAATGTTCTGGCAAAGAGAGGGGCCCGTATTCGGGCAACTTGGGGCGTTCTCCCTGTGCCCCCTTCTGTTTTATTTTATTTTGTTTATTTTATTTTTACTTTTGTTTTACGTTTTGTTTTGTTTTCGTTTATTTACTTTTGTTTTCAATAGTCAGTTTTTTTACTTTTATTTTTTACACTTTACATTTTACACTTTCTTTTTTTCTTTGTTTTGGTTTTGTTTTGTTTTCCCTGAAGGGAACACTGGGGAACAATGGCGGGCTCGGCGTGCTTTTGCTTTTGCATTGCCGCCGGGCAAACAGGGGAGGTTTTGGTCCATCCCTGGGCCTTTATGAAGAAGGGCGAGGGGCGGCGGGTTCGCTGTCTTTTATAGATGGCGGACACGGTCTGATACAGACCACCGACCGGCCCGACCCGTAACCCTGAATTGACAGGAACGGGGGTCCACGCTTGTGGGCTGCGGGGAAGTAAACCCTTTTAAAAAATACCCTAATCCCACGCTTGTGGTGCCCGGCAATGGGATAAATGGCTGAGGGGATCTCAGTCCCGAGGGCTACCCTGACGGAGGTCGGTAAACTCAAAATATGTCGGTGGTCAAAGATAATATATCTACCCAGGAGGGTCCCGGGCGCACTTCGCTCGGGGAATCCCTCCCGAAGCCAGTCGGCTTCGGCAGTCCCGCGTACTCTGGGGGGGACACCCAATGACGCACCCGCCCTGTGCCGAGCGGTAAATCCGGCACCGAGAAAAGCGCGAAGGTCGCGCTTCGAACATCTAACCGCATTTCTGCGGTTAACAAGAAGGGTCGCAAGACCGCAAAAAGGGGCAAGGCGAGTGGGGCTCCATCCCCGTTGCCGCCTAAGGTCCCACGGACTGGGTCTCTGACCGGTTCCGAGACCTCCATTACGGACGTGGACGTAATGGAGGATACTGAAGCCAAGGCTGCCCCTCGTACACCGCCGCCAGCGCGAATGGAGGAGGATGTAGTACCGGAGTCCAGTAATGGACAGTGAGTGCTTTTCCCTCCTCCAGGCGAATCTCAACCATTCTGCCGGCGCGCAGGATCTTTTCCTGCAAACCATGGCAGAGTGGTCGATTGCTGTTGCCGTAGCCGCGGAGCCCTTACAGAGACTCTTCAGCCCAGCTTCCTCGTGGAAGTGGTTGAGGCCCTTTTCCCGCAACGTGCGGAGCACACGCCACCGGCAATGGTCTCTGAGACCGACGACCGGGAGGCCGAGCCCAG
Organism: Herminia tarsipennalis; assembly: GCA_945859575.2. Classification (NCBI taxonomy): domain Eukaryota; kingdom Metazoa; phylum Arthropoda; class Insecta; order Lepidoptera; family Erebidae; genus Herminia; species Herminia tarsipennalis. The sequence goes on from OX243830.2 coordinate 40,759,937, forward strand.
TGTTCCGCCCGTCACGGAGGCGGAGTTATAGGTGCATGGGCACGGGCCACCTGCGCCCGAAGTGCACCAGTAGTTTTGACTGCAGCGGACTTTGTTTCCGCTGCGGTCAGCCGGGGCATGTAGCGGCGGGATGCTCTGCCGCCCCCCACTGCCCCGCGTGTGCGGCGGGCAAGCAGCCCGCCGATCATATGATGGGGCGAGACGGGTGTAGGCCCCCCAAGGCCTCCTGCCGATCGCCCGCCGGGTCCAGCCAATCCAACGCTGGCCCCAGCACCCAGGCTCCGGTGCGGATGGAGGAAGGTGGGGACGACGCACCTTCCTAGGACTCTCCCCTTCCACCTAACGGACTGCCGCACTCGCTCCTCGCCCCTGTCGTCAGTGATAGGGGTACCGGACGTGTTGCGCGGTAGGTCCAGGACGCGGTCGCACCCCCTTGCGGGAACTCTATCTCGTGAGGGGAGGCGGCGGGGCTAATCTGCCCCGTCGCCGGCGAACCGGGCGACGACGAGGCGCAGTCGCGCGTGACGTCGCTTGGTGGGGCTGTGGGCGTGATGGACGGGGAAGTTTTCCACGCTTGCGGCCTTTCGCGATGGCGGCGTTCTGTGTGTACGACGCCGCAGGAGCAGGAATGCCCGATGGGGCTATGCCGCTGGGTGGGTCGCCGAAGAATAGCAAATTCCGGCGGCCTATCCGTGTGAAGGCGGCGAGTTGGTACACGGCCGATTTTTTAGTGGGGGCAGGTCCCACACTACCTCCAGCGTCTGCCCCGGGTGCTGGAGGTGTGCGTTAGGCATTTTTTTTACGGCCCCAAAAAAAAAAAAAAAAAAAAAAAGGGTTAGGTTAGGTTAGGTTAGGTTGGTTTTGTTTTTTTTTTTTGGGGTGCTAAGTGCCGGAAAACCTCCTCGTGGTGCACCCTGGGCAACGGACGGTGATCACTTTTTGATCGCCGGACGGCTAATGTTCTGGCAAAGAGAGGGGCCCGTATTCGGGCAACTTGGGGCGTTCTCCCTGTGCCCCCTTCTGTTTTATTTTATTTTGTTTATTTTATTTTTACTTTTGTTTTACGTTTTGTTTTGTTTTCGTTTATTTACTTTTGTTTTCAATAGTCAGTTTTTTTACTTTTATTTTTTACACTTTACATTTTACACTTTCTTTTTTTCTTTGTTTTGGTTTTGTTTTGTTTTCCCTGAAGGGAACACTGGGGAACAATGGCGGGCTCGGCGTGCTTTTGCTTTTGCATTGCCGCCGGGCAAACAGGGGAGGTTTTGGTCCATCCCTGGGCCTTTATGAAGAAGGGCGAGGGGCGGCGGGTTCGCTGTCTTTTATAGATGGCGGACACGGTCTGATACAGACCACCGACCGGCCCGACCCGTAACCCTGAATTGACAGGAACGGGGGTCCACGCTTGTGGGCTGCGGGGAAGTAAACCCCTTTAAAAAATACCCTAATCCCACGCTTGTGGTGCCCGGCAATGGGATAAATGGCTGAGGGGATCTCAGTCCCGAGGGCTACCCTGACGGAGGTCGGTAAACTCAAAATATGTCGGTGGTCAAAGATAATATATCTACCCAGGAGGGTCCCGGGCGCACTTCGCTCGGGGAATCCCTCCCGAAGCCAGTCGGCTTCGGCAGTCCCGCGTACTCTGGGGGGGACACCCAATGACGCACCCGCCCTGTGCCGAGCGGTAAATCCGGCACCGAGAAAAGCGCGAAGGTCGCGCTTCGAACATCTAACCGCATTTCTGCGGTTAACAAGAAGGGTCGCAAGACCGCAAAAAGGGGCAAGGCGAGTGGGGCTCCATCCCCGTTGCCGCCTAAGGTCCCACGGACTGGGTCTCTGACCGGTTCCGAGACCTCCATTACGGACGTGGACGTAATGGAGGATACTGAAGCCAAGGCTGCCCCTCGTACACCGCCGCCAGCGCGAATGGAGGAGGATGTAGTACCGGAGTCCAGTAATGGACAGTGAGTGCTTTTCCCTCCTCCAGGCGAATCTCAACCATTCTGCCGGCGCGCAGGATCTTTTCCTGCAAACCATGGCAGAGTGGTCGATTGCTGTTGCCGTAGCCGCGGAGCCCTTACAGAGACTCTTCAGCCCAGCTTCCTCGTGGAAGTGGTTGAGGCCCTTTTCCCGCAACGTGCGGAGCACACGCCACCGGCAATGGTCTCTGAGACCGACGACCGGGAGGCCGAGCCCAGTGTTCCGCCCGTCACGGAGGCGGAGGTGGGGGCGGCTGTACTTCGGATTCGTTCGAAGAGTACCGCCCCCGGGCCTGACGGGATTCCTGCCCGAGTGTTGGCCCTGGTCCTCAACCACATGGGAGACCGCCTCAGGGGGCTGTTCGACGTTTGCCTGGCGTCCGGACGGTTCCCTGACTGTTGGAAAACGGGGAAGCTGGTTCTCCTACCGAAGCCGGGTAGATCTCCCGATTCGGTCGCGGCCTTCAGGCCATCGTGCTGCTGGACGAGGCGGGGAAGTTGCTTGAGAGAATTCTCGCTACCCGTATCGTCCGCCACTTGCGCGAGGTCGGCCCCGATCTGTCCGATGCCCAGTACGGCTTTCGTGCCGGGCGTTCGACGGTCGATGCCATTCTGCGTCTGAGGGCCGCGGCTGAGGAGGCAGTCCTCGGCGGCGGGGTTTTATTGGCGGTATCGCTTGACATCGCCAACGCCTTCAATACTCTGCCATTCGGCTGCATCGGTGAGGCGCTCCGGTTCCATGGAGTGCCCGATTACCTGAGGCAGCTGGTGGCCGACTATTTGCAGGGCCGGTGTGTCCTGTACGAGGATAGTGAAGGAGAAGTGAGGCGCAGGGCAATGTCGTGCGGTGTTCCTCAGGGGTCGGTCTTAGGACCGCTCTTGTGGAACATGGGATACGATTGGGCCCTGCGAGGAAACTTCCCACCCGGGCTCAGCGTACTCTGTTACGCCGACGACACGCTCGTCACAGCCCGGGCACGAAATTTCGAGGAGGCGGCGCGCCTGGCCACCCTAGGGGTTTCCCGAATGGTCGGGCGCATCGAGGCGCTGGGGTTGAGAGTGGCGCTTGAAAAGACGGAGGCCCTGTTGTTTCATGGGCCCCGTCGCGGTCCACCCGCTGGCGCCTCCTTGGTCGTCAACTCGGTCCTCGTACCGATACGCCCCCAGATGAAATATCTGGGGTTGGTGTTGGATGGGCGATGGCTCTTCGACGAGCATTTTCGCATCCTTGTGCCCAAACTTGAGGCTACCGCTGCCGCCCTGGGTCGGCTCTTGCCGAACCTTGGCGGTCCCAGTGCCTCAAGCCGACGGCTTTACATGGGGGTGGTACGGTCGATGGCGCTTTACGGCGCGCCCGTGTGGGCGAAGACCCTGTCCGCCCAGAATAGGGTTCGTTTGTGGAGACCCCAACGAACCATGGCGGTCCGGGCCATACGCGGTTACCGCACGGTGTCCACCGATGCGGCGTGCGCGTTGGCCGGAACTCCCCCGTGGGATTTGGATGCGGAAGTACTCGCCGACGTCTACTGGCAGGCGGCGGAGGTCCGGGCTGGGGGCTCTTGCCCCATGCCCGAACAACTGCGTGCGCCAGGCGCACCGGGACATCATGGCCCGGTGGAGGTCCCGGCTGGAGGCTCCACGTGCCGGTTTCCGAACCGTGGAGGCGCTCCAGCCGGTCCTTGAGGAGTGGGCGGTGAGGCAGCACGGGACCCTTTCCTTCCGGCTGGTGCAGGTTCTTTCCGGGCATGGGTGCTTCGGAAAGTACCTGCATTCGGTTGCGCGGAGGGAGTCGCGTCCCGACTGTCATCACTGCGATTGCGGTGAGGACTCGGCGCAGCACACTCTCGAGCAGTGCCCTGCCTGGGAGCAGCAACGTCGAGTCCTCACCGCAGTGGTGGGTCGTGACCTCTCGCTGCCGACCGTGGTGTCATCTATGGTCCGCAGCGAGACGTCTTGGAACGCGGTCGCATCCTTTTGCGAGGACGTCATCTCGCAGAAGGAGGCGGCGGAGCGACGCAGGGAGGAGGACTCCCTCGCTGATCCGCTTCGTCGCCGGCGAACCGGGCGGCGTCGGCGCGACCATCTGCGCCTGATGCCGCCCTAATGGTGGGGCCGCGGGTGGGGGTTGACGGGGCCTTTTCCCCCCACTCGTAGCCTTCCGCGACGTCGGCGTCCTGCAGTGTACCCCAGGACGCCGCCGGAGTAGGAGTGCCCGGCATCTCGCCGCGCCGGGCACTGCCACTGAATTGGCCGCCGATGGAAAAAAAAAAAAAAAAAAAAGGTTGGTTTTGTTTTATTTTGTTTTTGTTTCCTACTGGGGGGGAAACAGTGGAGTAATGTGGCGGGCTCGGCGTGCTATTGCTTTTGCATTGCCGCCGGGCAAACAGGGGAGGTTTTGGTCCATCCCTGGGCCTTTCTGAAGAAGGGCGAGGGGCGGCGGGTTCGCTGTCTATTTATAGATGGCGGACACGGTCTGATGCAGACCACCGACCGGCCCGACCCGTAACCCTGAATTGACAGGAACGGGGGCTCACGCTTTGTGGGCTGCGATGAATGGCTGAGGGGATGTCTCGGAACTCAACATTATGTCGGTGGTTAATACATATATATCTACCCAGGAGGGTCCCGAGCGCACTTCGCTCGGGGAATCCCTCCCGAAGCCTACGTGAATGGTCTTAATTTTTATTTAGTATTTATACTTTCGAGTCCTTTTTCGTTGATATGCGAATTCAAACGAAACATTCATACACTTAGGGTCTGGCTACACGCAGCGACTTGCATGCGCAAGCACTTTGTGCAAATATTTGCACAAATAACTGCATGGTGTCTACTCGATAACGACTTGCATGCGCAAACAGTTTGCAAAATTGGGCATTCAAGTCGCTGCGTGTAGCCGTACCTCTACACGCTCCACGCACAATCTTATTTGCACAAACGGGTTGGTGCAAACGTTTACGTACTGTCTTTACATAGGTGCTTAATTGTTCAAACTAATTTGCGCAAACTTGACAGTCCTGTTGGTCTAGTGATTAGTGATCCTGACTTCTAAGCCGGAGGTCGTGGGTTCGATCCCCTCCCAGGATAAAACTTTGTGTAATTAGCACGATGGTTTATTCTGTGTACACCCAGTTGTTATTTATCTATAATATGTATGTATTTAGAAATATGTAGCTCTGCTTAGTTTGGGATCAGATAGCGTTGTGTGAGTTGTCCCAATATATTTTTATTATATTTTATTTAAACTAGCATTTTGTGCAAGCCATTTGTGCGTTATAAACGGTATGCCGTCTAAACTTACATGTTTGTTTGCGCAATCAAGAATTTGTGCAAATAAGTTATTGTGCCAGCCATTTGTGCGGCATACAGTTTTGCCGGCTTAACGCACATGCTTACTTGTACAAACAAGAGATTGCAAATAAGATTAAGCGTGTAACCGAGCCCTTAGGAAGTAAAAAAGAAACTTAAACAGAAATAACATGGTTCTACATTTACGCCAAGTTTGCAAAGCAATTATTGTTAAACCGGAGAAAAGAACAGGGCAATAAAAACTCTCTACCACATTTATACCCGACTGCGACTGCAAGAAGGAGGATTATGTTTTTCGATTGTATGTAGAGCTCTTCTAGAGCTTAATAGGCTTGTAGAATTTTAGCTTGAGAATTATCGTTAGATTCGTCTCAGTTGTGAGAGTGACACTGGGTACATCAAAATTAGAAAAAAATAGAGAATTTTTGGCGCCAAAATATTTCAGTTGTTCATTTTGAGTAGTCGGGTTATGTTTTGTAATAATTTACCTTGTTAAATAGCCATTTTATACAATTTTTAGTTACGAACACAGCTCTAATAAGAATCGTCTTTAAGTCCTATGCTGGCATTGTCATCATAATGTGAATTGTAGAGAGAGATACCGTACTAACTAACGTATTAAGTGAACTAACGCGAAAACACAGTTGGTCCATAGTCTTTTTAGAATCATTAAACGGGAACGATTGCCATAACAAAACATGCACACTATAGTCGTCACAATCAAAAAAATCGTTTTTGATAACTTAACGCGTTGATAACGAGCAAACCATTGAGATACTACCTACTACGTATGGAAGTAAACAAAACATTGGGAAGTTTATTATTATGAAATGAATGAAACAAAGAATCCAATAGAGTTACTAAAATTTTGCATAATTACAAGAGTTACTAGAGCAATATCTATTTTTACAGGATGACTTGAAACTCTTCGATTGCTGAACTAAAGAAACCGATTAGCCATAAATAATCAAAAAGTTCAAATGTAAACACATACATTCTTGATTTTGGAAAAATAATATAATAATAATATCTTGGGACAACTCACACAATGCCATCTGATCTCAAACTAAGCACAGCTTGTACCTACTATGGCAACCAGACAACTGATAAACATACTTATAAATTTCTAAACACATACACATCATAGATAAATTACACCCAGGCACAGAATAAACAATCGTGCTCATCACACATTTTTTTATCCTGGGTAGGGATTGAACTGCCCGCAGAGGAGGAGCTAGTAGCTCTGTGTTCTCCAGCAGGGAGAAATACCTGCGGACGCGTAAGGAAGGTGAGCGCACCGCCGAAGATAGGGTGGCGCAGCTCCTCGCCGAGGACTGCCGGTCGGGTCGGGGCTCTCAATCCCTTCCTACTACGGCGGAACTCAAAGCGAGTGCCGGGGATGCTGTAGCCGCGATTTATGAGGTGGCCACAAAATCCACCAACTTAAAGGGCCCCTTCGTGCGTGGCCTTAAAGAGGCAGGTGCCAAACTGTTGGTGGTGGTGAACGACCTGGCCGGTCGCACGGATACCACCAGCAAGGCGTTGCAGCAGTTGCGGGAGGAGAACGTAACTCTGCGGTCAGATATGGCTGAGCTCCGCGCCGAGCTCGCCAGATTGCGGGCCGACTTGGCCTCCTCCCAAGCCGGTCCACCCCGAGCTGTTTTGGCCAGTCCGGGGAAGTCGCAGCCTTCACCCTCCTCCGGAGGTATTGAGGCGCAGTTGCGGCAGCTGATGGGCTCTTTCGAGTCGAAAATCGCTGCCCGCATCGGGAGTCTGGAGGCAAGGCTGCCTCCGGCGCCGACCTCCCGTACACCGCCTGTCGCTAAGCCGTACACGGCTTCCGCTCCGACGCCCCTACCCTGTTCCGGGGGACGCGTCGTGACTTACGCGGCAAGCGCGGCGTCTGCGCCTAAGAAAACGACGGCACGAGGTCCGGCCCCTTCCACGGCCGGAAAGACGCGCGAAGCCCAGTCCCAGGGAGGCCCCCAGCCTTCTCAGGTTTCGAGGGCGGCGCCGTCTTCCGTCCCTTCAGTCGCTCCACGCGCCCAGAAGGTCGAGGCTCGTGCCCCTGCGCCTGCACCTGCTCCCGCACCCCTCGTCCCTGCTGATGAGTGGCAGACGGTGAGCAAAAGGTCACGACGCAGGCAAAAGAAGAAGGCTGCTTCAAAAACAGCTGCCCAAGGAGCCGTGGGTAGGAAGCCGAAGCTCCAAGTGCCGAAAACGGCCGCCGTGGTTGTCACGGTGTCGCCGGAGGCACAGGAGCGAGGATTGTCCTACGCGGAGATCTTTGCGTCGGTGAAGAGAAATCTCACCGCCTCCGATCTCGCAGGTCTGGGTGCTACCACCCGGCCCTCGCAGACGGGAGCTCGAATCCTCGAGTTCCCTGGTCCAGACGGAGGAAAAAACGCGGATTTCTTCGCGGAGAAACTGCGAGGCATTATTGCTGGGGAGGAAGGCGTAAGAGTCGCCAGGCCCACGAAGTGCGCAGAAATGCGTATTTCGGGCTTGGATGACTCGGTCACGGCCCAGGAGGTTCGGGAGGCTATTGGGACCCGTACCCAATGCGCTCTCGACTCCATCAGGGTCGGCGCCATTCGCCCCGGTCCCGGAGGTGCTTTTGCGGTTTGGGCGCAGTGCCCCGTTGCCGCGGCCAAATTATTGGCTGATGCAGGGAGGCTGCTCGTGGGCTTCAGCGCCGCCAGGGTTACGATCCTGCCGGCGAGACCCGCGCGCTGCTTCAAGTGCATGGCGACGGGACACATGCGTCCGAAATGCAACAGTTGCTTCGACTGCGGCGGACTTTGTTTCCGCTGCGGTCGCCCGGGGCACAAGGCGGCGGACTGTTCCGCTGCCCCCCACTGTCCAGCGTGTGCGGCGGGCAACTTGCCTGCCAACCACCTCATGGGACGGGTGGGGTGCAAACCCCCGCAGGCTCAAAAGCCACGCCCGGGGGGTAGCCAATCGGCCAAGGCTACCCCTCGTACACCGCCGCCAGCGCGAATGGAGGAGGATGTAGTACTGGAGTCCAATAATGGATGATGAGTGCTTTTCCCTCCTCCAGGCGAATCTCAACCATTCTGCCGGCGCGCAGGATCTTTTCCTGCAAACCATGGCAGAGTGGTCGATTGCTGTTGCCGTAGCCGCGGAGCCCTATTACGTTCCTCCTCGTCCAAATTGGATGGGTGACCGGGACGGCTCCGTGGCGATCGTCAGTTCCGCTGCGCTCCATTCCCCGCCCTTGTCGCTCAAAGATAAAGGTACGGGATATGTTGCTGCCGACTGGGGGGGACTCACGCTTTACGGTGTGTACTTCTCCCCAAACCGGAGTCTGGCTGATTTTGAGGTTTTCCTGGCTAGCCTGGAAGCCTCGATACGGCGGCTGGCACCTCGCCACGTCGTGGTGCTGGGGGATTTTAACGCCAAATCTTTGGCGTGGGGATCTCCCAGGACTGACGCTCGCGGAGCGGCGGTGGAAGAATGGGCAGCTGCGGTGGGCCTCTGTTTGCTGAACAGGGGCACCACCAATACGTGCGTTCGGCGCCAGGGGGGGTCGATAGTGGACCTTTCGTTCGCTACCCTGGTATCGAGGCACGTGTAAGGAACTGGCGCGTACTGGCTGAGGTTGAGACGCTCTCGGATCACTTGTATATCCGGTTTGAGCTCTCCCGGTCCCAGGGCGCCAGTAGGGGTCACGGCGCGGGCAGACAATCCCGATTCCCGCGGTAGGCTGTGGGTCGACTCGACAGGGTACTGCTGGAGGAGGCGGCTATCGTTCAATCGTGGTCGTCCTCACCACCTCCGACCGAAGACATCGACGTCACGGCTGTCCGCATTCGCGATGCGTTTACGCAGGTTTGCGATGCGGCCATGCCACGTTTCCGACGTCGTCCTCCGAGGAAGGAGGTCTACTGGTGGTCCCCGTCGCCGGCATCGTTCGGAGACGGACGTGTGTTTCTCTGCGCTCGAATTTTTGAATTTTTATTTATTTATTTATTCTATCTGCGGTTCGAAAATCGGTCCCTCTCGTTTTCTCTTGGGTCGTTTCCCATAAGGCCCGCGGCCATTTTAAAAATTGTTCGGCGGTAAGCGAGAAGGAGCATCGTGCCCCTCAACGTAGCTTGTAACCCCCGTCGCGTGTGTGCTTAGTGACGTCATTTTATTTTCCCCGCGACAGTGACGCGTGCCCCGTACCCCGCGACTGTGACGTGTTAGTGATAGTGTCAGTGTCAGTGTCAGTTTTGGTGACCGGCCGTTAATTGGAGTAGGTCGCCAACTGGAGTCTGGTCGCTGACTGGACTCTGGTCGTAACCAGGAGCCGGCCGCCAACAGGCGCGTTCAACATAGTTAGAAGCCATCACGGGACTTAGAGGTTTGTCGGCGTTCGGGTGAGTCGAACTTTTCCTTAGGTCGCTTCCGTGTCGTTAGTTCGTGCATCGCACATCATACATATGTGATCGCGGCCGTGTATGGCATCGGGAGTGATAAAAAATTTTCGACAAAAATTTTTTATTTGATTAGTGTTTATATAGTAGTATACGTGTTATTTATGTAGTTTTTGCCTATTTATAGTAATTTTTCTTTATTTTGCGTAAAAAAAATTTTTCCGGGTAGTTCGTGTATTAATTTCTGGTAGGTTCGTGTATTAATTTTTGGTCGGTTCGTGTATTGATTTTTCGGTTCGTACGTGTACTGATTGTTCGTCGGCAGGTTAGTTGATTAAATCCGTGCGTCTAAACCAGTACCGGGTAGGCAGTAGTCGTAATAGTAAGAATGGACGAAGAAGAGCGCGAGCGCCTTCGTGCGCAGTCGGAAGCGGAGGATAGGCGTAGGTTCGAAGAAGAACTTTTAGCTAGCACCCCCCGCGGCGGCACGGTAAGGACGCCGCCTAACAACTTCGGCACACCGCATACGCCCTACGCGACGCCTGGTGGCCATACCGGCAACGCGGCCAAGAGGCTGCTGACGTCTCCGGAGGCCCCTGATCCAACCCGACGGTGCGTGGTCCCGGCTCGGTCAACTCTGGCCCCAAACAACAACAACACCACTGCGACGCCAACATCACCGCGCAGTCAGGAGGCTGGGATGAGCCTCCTGAGCATCGCCGAGCTGGTCGAGACCGCCACTGCCGCCAAGGGAGGAGTGATGGAGGCAGTTAGGGCAAAGACAAGTCGGCTCAATAAGGACGAGGTGGCCTCAATTGGCTACCATATCAATAGCCTGGGGTCTGTATTAACCCACCTAGTACTGCGGCTCACCGCGGCCGAGCAACGCGCCGCGGTAGCAGAGGAGCGGGCCAAGGTGGTAGCGACGAAAACACCCGTCGGCGCTGCGGCAGCGCTACAGAACCCCGTGCCTAGCCAACCAACTTACGCCACCGCCATCAAAATTGGCAAGAATACCGCTCCAGTGCCGATGCCAGGACGCCGAGGTCCCGCAGTGGCAGTCTTCCCCGCCGAGGAACAAAAAGACAAGCTAAAAACGGCAGAGGACACCAAGAAGGTTCTGCAGCACGCAGTAAACCCCGCAGGTCTGGGCATAAGAGTTGAAGGAATCAGGCGCACCGGCAACGCAGGCATCATAGTGCAGACAGGCTCAGATAAGGAGGCCCAGGCACTGCGCGCGGCAATGCCAGCTACACTGCGCACGTCCGAGCCTAGGGTGCGACGACCACTCATTTCCCTAGTAGGCGTTGACGCGGAGGTAAAAGCCGAGGAACTCGTCGCGAAGCTGCACGAGCAGAATTTCAGTGTAGGCGGTCCGAGCGTAGAACAGCTCCGGGTAGGTATAAAACCGCTCTTTAGCCGTAACCGTAGGAACGGTAAGAAGCTGTGGGTGTGCGAGAGCACCCCAGAAATTAGGCGTAGGTTCGTCGAAAAAAGGCGCGTTTACGTGGGTTGGGACGTGGTCGAGGTGAACGATTTCGTAGACGTCACCTGCTGCCGCCGCTGCCAAATGTTCGGGCACCCCGAAAAATACTGTAGGGCAAAGACCATGACCTGCGGGAAATGCGGGGAGGACGGGCACAAAAACGCCGAATGCCAGGCGAAAACCAACACCTGTGCCACGTGCCGCAAACTCGGTCGCAAAGGTCAAATAGACCATTCGACCAACGCTCGCGACTGTCCCGCCCGAAAACACGCGGAGGAACGAGCTATCGCTGCAACCAACTATGGCCCACAGTGCTAATACACTGAAGGTGGGCCAGCTGAACCTACAGGGTTCGGCGGTAGCCACGGCAGAATTACCAGCCATCGCGGGGGAGTTGGGGCTGGATATGGTCCTTGTTCAGGAACCGTACTCCACCCCTGATCTCTCCACCGCCGCCGCCAGAGGAGGAGGACATATGATCACCTCAGGGGACAGTCCGAAGAGCGGTATATTGGTGCTTAATAGGAGCATCGTAATAACGGTACTACACCATCTTAGTACAAGCCACTGCAACGTGTGTCACGTCAGCCCGGGGCGCGGAGGAGGACTGAACGATGTTTACCTCATCAGCGCCTACTTTCAGTACTCGGATGATATCAACTTCCACATTCACCACCTGAACACGGTACTGGACTCCCTGCGAGGGAAACGAGTGCTGATAGGCGCCGACACCAACGCCCACTCGCCAATGTGGCATTGCGAGCCCCGAAATTACACCGGCAGAGGACAAGACGTCACGTACCGGCGTCAGCAAATGGAGGACTTTATCGTTGGTCGTGGTCTAGAGATCATTAACCAACCCGGGGAGCCGCACACCTTTTCCACGGTCAACGGTGAATCCAACATCGATCTCACACTGGCAACTAGGGGAGCTGACGTCCGAAACTGGAAAGTCCACGCGGGAGCAAGCAGCAGCGACCATCGGCTTATTACATACGGGCTGGGTGGCGCACGGGAGCCTGCACCTAGTGCGGAACCGTCGGGGGAGCCAACGAGATTCCGGGACCGCGGTGTAGACTGGGGGAGATTTCGTTCCGAAATTAACTCGAAAATGGGTAGAATGCAATGGCGTCAACCGGCACGAAAGGTATGCAAGCAGTTCACAGACATCATAGTTAATGTAGCGAGAGATACCTTAGGTACTAGTGATGCGAGTAAGAGGAAAGACTCTGGATATGAATGGTGGACCCCGGCTTTAGACGCCCTGCGTAAAAGTACGAATCGTGCACGAAAGGCTTGGCAGGGACTACGTAGGCGCAGCGCGGCCGCTGCATTACAAGAAACCGCCAAAAGTACCTACCACGAGTGCCGCAGGAAATACAGGGCTAGGATGGAGGAGGCGCAGACCGACTTTTTTAGGGACCTCGCGAACTCAGGCAACCAGGATCCCTGGGGCCTAGCATATCGTGTGGCCAGTGGTAGGGTCAGACCGCCGCCAAATGTCATCTGCGGCCCGAAGTTCGTTGAAGGATACGCCGGGGACGCGCATGCCGCGATGGACACTCTGGTCCAGGCCTTATGCCCTGACGACAACGTGACACTCGACACAGCCTATCATAGGCAAGTTCGTACTCTGGCGGCCTGCGCGCCCTCGGGTCGAGACGCGCCCCCTCTGTCGAGAAGTGATATCTGGGAGATAGTCAGGCACCTGCCTAACACAGCTCCGGGGACGGACGGGATTACCGCCCGCATGGTCAAACATGTGTGGCAAGCAGCTAGCTCGGAACTTACGCGGGTTTTCGGTCTTTGCGTCGAGGAGGGCACTTTTCCTGGTGCGTGGAAGGACGGACGGCTGATTGTCCTACCGAAAGGGAACGGCAGACCGTTGTCCGATCCTAAAGCGTATCGCCCCATCACGCTTCTCTCGGTACTGGGCAAAATCTTGGAACGGGTCATGCTAAAATGCGCCCCTAACATCTCGCGCAATATCTCGTCGTGTCAGCACGGGTTCTCTCGGGGTCGCTCAACACTGACGGCTCTCCAGTCCGTCCAGGCAATAGTCGCAGAGAGCAAGTTTAAATATATACAAGCGGTGTTTCTTGACATCGCCGGCGCATTCGACAACGCGTGGTGGCCCATGATCCTGCTGAAGGCTAAAAATGGCGGATGCCCGCCGAACATCTACAAGATGTTGGTGGCTTATTTTCTGGACCGCCGAGTTGGTTTTTACGTTGGAAGTAGGGTTGTGAGGAAACCGCTGACCATGGGATGCCCGCAAGGCTCAGTTTTGGGACCTTCTCTGTGGAACCTACTCATGGACGATTTGTTTCGATTACCGTATCCGACCGGGGTTCACCTGGTTGCCTACGCGGACGACGTAACGATTCTCATCGAGTCGAACACTCGCGCCGGCATCGAGGCCTCGGCCTCATGCGCCATGGGACTTATCACCGAGTGGGGGCACCGCAACCGGCTGGGGTTCTCCCCTGCAAAGTCATACTCCATGACTATGAAGGGAAGAATGCCAGGCAGCCCCCCTACGATTCGACTCAATGGGATATCCATCAAGGGGGTACAGTCAACCAAGGTGTTGGGGGTAGTCGTCGACGCGGGACAAAGCTTTAGGGAACACGCGCAGTCCATCGGGGAGCGTGCCGCAGCAGCATTCGGGAAAATGTCGCGAGTCTCCGCCTCATCCTGGGGAATACGGTACGAAGTTCTCAAGCTGTTGTACCGGGGCACATACACCGCAACTGTCACCTATGCGGCCGGATGTTGGTGGAGGCGAACGACCACGCACATGGTCAGAAGCGCGTTGCTTCGTACACAGAGACCGGCTCTCATATTACTAACAAAAGCCTATAGATCCGTCAGTACGGCAGCCCTATCCGTCCTTGCAGGAGTACTGCCAGCTGACCTCGAGGTGGCCCGGGCGGGACAGATCGACGATGTAAGACACCTAGGTCGGGATGCGTTCAGGATAGCGAGACGCCAAATTACGGAGGAGACTGTTGCCTCGTGGCAGCAGAAATGGTTAAATGAGGATAAGGGTAGGGAACTCTTCCGTTTCTTCCCGGACGTGGCGGATCGGCTCAAGTCTCCTTGGGTCGAACCGGACTATCACGTTTCTCAGATTCTTAGTGGTCATGGATGTTTTAAGGCTAGGTTACATAGAATGAATCTGTGTGAGGATCCCCTGTGTTACTGCGGAGAAGAGGATGAATGCTTGGACCACACTCTGTGGCGATGCCCCCTTTACGACGATATCAGGCGTAGAATGTTAGATAGCATAGACTTAGGAGGGGTAGAGGGACCAGTATATTATAGGGAATTAGTCAACTCGGAGGCAAACTTTCGACGGTTGAGAGACTTTGCGCACAATTGGAGTAAGACCAGGAGCAGGCTCGAGCAAGAGGAAAGGACCTAGGCGGGCGACGAAGGCGTGGAGTGACGTACGGCCGCATTAGCGGCAACTAGCATAAATAAAAAGAACTCTCTCAGCGCCCGTAAGGCGTTGTAGAAGCGCCGCCTCAGAACGGGGAGAGGGCGTAGGGACAGGAGGATATAGAAAAATATTTGTAGGGAGTCAAGAAAAAGCGCGTCACGCGCTTCTCCCAAGTTTCGGACCATATATCCAGGAGGATGGTGGGTCCATGGGAAGGTGGAGGGTCCTGGTGGTCCCCGTCGCCGGCATCGTTCGGAGACGGACGTGTGTTTCTCTGCGCTCGAATTTTTGAATTTTTATTTATTTATTTATTCTATCTGCGGTTCGAAAATCGGTCCCTCTCGTTTTCTCTTGGGTCGTTTCCCATAAGGCCCCGCGGCCATTTTAAAAATTGTTCGGCGGTAAGCGAGAAGGAGCATCGTGCCCCTCAACGTAGCGTGTAACGGTTCGAAAAAATCGGTCCCTCTCGTTTTCTCTTGGGTCGTCTCCCATAAGGCCCCGCGGCCATTTTAAAAATTGTTCGGCGGTAAGCGAGAAGGAGCATCGTGCCCCTCAACGTAGCTTGTAACCCCCGTCGCGTGTGTGTTTAGTGACGTCATTTTATTTTCCCCGCGACAGTGACGTGTCCCCCGTACCCCGCGACTGTGACGTGTTAGTGATAGTGTCAGTGTCAGTGTCAGTTCTGGTGACCGGCCGTTAACTGGAGTAGGTCGCCAACTGGAGTCTGGTCGCTGACTGGACTCTGGTCGTAACCAGGAGCCGGCCGCCAAAATTCTCATCGAGTCGAACACTCGCGCCGGCATCGAGGCCTCGGCCTCATGCGCCATGGGACTTATCACCGAGTGGGGGCACCGCAACCGGCTGGGGTTCTCCCCTGCAAAGTCATACTCCATGACTGTGAAGGGGAGAATGCCAGGCCGCCCCCCTACGATTCGACTCAATGGGATATCCATCAAGGGGGTACAGTCAACCAAGGTGTTGGGGGTAGTCGTCGACGCGGGACAAAGCTTTAGGGAACACGCGCAGTCCATCGGGGAGCGTGCCGCAGCAGCATTCGGGAAAATGTCGCGAGTCTCCGCCTCATCCTGGGGAATACGGTACGAAGTTCTCAAGCTGTTGTACCGGGGCACATACACCGCAACTGTCACCTATGCGGCCGGATGTTGGTGGAGGCGAACGACCACGCACATGGTCAGAAGCGCGTTGCTTCGTACACAGAGACCGGCTCTCATATTACTAACAAAAGCCTATAGATCCCTCAGTACGGCAGCCCTATCCGTCCTTGCAGGAGTACTGCCAGCTGACCTCGAGGTGGCCCGGGCGGGACAGATCGACGATGTAAGACACCTAGGTCGGGATGCGTTCAGGATAGCGAGACGCCAAATCACGGAGGAGACTGTTGCCTCGTGGCAGCAGAAATGGTTAAATGAGGATAAGGGTAGGGAACTCTTCCGTTTCTTCCCGGACGTGGCGGATCGGCTCAAGTCTCCTTGGGTCGAACCGGACTATCACGTTTCTCAGATTCTTAGTGGTCATGGATGTTTTAAGGCTAGGTTACATAGAATGAATCTGTGTGAGGATCCCCTGTGTTACTGCGGAGAAGAGGATGAATGCTTGGACCACACTCTGTGGCGATGCCCCCTTTACGACGATATCAGGCGTAGAATGTTAGATAGCATAGACTTAGGAGGGGTAGAGGGACCAGTATATTATAGGGAATTAGTCAACTCGGAGGCAAACTTTCGACGGTTGAGAGACTTTGCGCACAATTGGAGTAAGACCAGGAGCAGGCTCGAGCAAGAGGAAAGGACCTAGGCGGGCGACGAAGGCGTGGAGTGACGTACGGCCGCATTAGCGGCAACAAGCACAAATAAAAAGAACTCTCTCAGCGCCCGTAAGGCGTTGTAGAAGCGCCGCCTCAGAACGGGGAGAGGGCGTAGGGACAGGAGGATATAGAAAAATATTTGTAGGGAGTCAAGAAAAAGCGCGTCACGCGCTTTTCCCAAGTTTCGGACCATATATCCAGGAGGATGGTGGGTCCATGGGAAGGTGGAGGGTCCTGGTGGTCCCCAGAGTTGGCGGAACTCCGTGCGGCCTGTATTCGTGCCCGGAGAATCTACACCCGCAGTCGACGGCGTCACCGCGACGTAGAGAGGGAGGACCAGCTGTATGAAGCGTATCGCAATGCGAGGGACGCATTCAAGCTGGCCATCTGCCGCGCGAAGGAGACGGCGAGACAGGAGATGCTGGAGGGTCTAGATCGTGACCCCTGGGGTCGCCCCTACAGAGCGGCGCTGAATAAGCTCCGCTCGTCGGGCCCCCCCCTTACAGAGACTCTCCAGCCCAGCTTCCTCGTGGAAGTGGTTGAGGCCCTTTTCCCGCAACGTGCGGAGCACACGCCACCGGCAATGGTCTCTGAGACCGACGACCGGGAGGCCGAGCCCAGTGTTCCGCCCGTCACGGAGGCGGAGGTGGGGGCGGCTGTACTTCGGATTCGTTCAAAGAGTACCGCCCCCGGGCCTGACGGGATTCCTGCCCGAGTGTTGGCCCTGGTCCTCAACCACATGGGAGACCGCCTCAGCCGGCCGCGGCTGAGGAGGCAGTCCTCGGCGGCGGGGTTTTATTGGCGGTATCGCTTGACATCGCCAACGCCTTCAATACTCTGCCATTTGGCTGCATCGGTGAGGCGCTCCGGTTCCATGGAGTGCCCGATTACCTGAGGCAGCTGGTGGCCGACTATTTGCAAGGCCGGTGTGTCCTGTACGAGGATCGTGAAGGAGAAGTGAGGCGCAGGGCAATGTCGTGCGGTGTTCCTCAGGGGTCGGTCTTAGGACCGCTCTTGTGGAACATGGGATACGATTGGGCCCTGCGAGGAAACTTCCCACCCGGGCTCAGCGTACTTTGTTACGCCGACGACACGCTCGTCACAGCCCGGGCACGGAATTTCGAGGAGGCGGCGCGCCTGGCCACCCAAGGGGTTTCCCGAATGGTCGGGCGCATCGAGGCGCTGGGGTTGAGAGTGGCGCTTGAAAAGACGGAGGCCCTGTTGTTTCATGGGCCCCGTCGCGGTCCACCCGCTGGCGCCTCCTTGGTCGTCAACTCGGTCCTCGTACCGATACGCCCCCAGATGAAATATCTGGGGTTGGTGTTGGATGGGCGATGGCTCTTCGACGAGCATTTTCGCATCCTTGTGCCCAAACTTGAGGCTACCGCTGCCGCCCTGGGTCGGCTCTTGCCGAACCTTGGCGGTCCCAGTGCCTCAAGCCGACGGCTTTCCATGGGGGTGGTACGGTCGATGGCGCTTTACGGCGCGCCCGTGTGGGCGGAGACCCTGTCCGCCCAGAATAGGGTTCGTTTGTGGAGACCCCAACGAACCATGGCGGTCCGGGCCATACGCGGTTAAGGCACGGTGTCCACCGATGCGGCGTGCGCGTTGGCCGGAACTCCCCCGTGGGATTTGGATGCGGAAGTACTCGCCGACGTCTACTGGCAGGCGGCGGAGGTCCGGGCTGGGGGCTCTTGCCCCATGCCCGAACAACTGCGCGCCTGGCGCAGTCAGGCCCACCGGGACATCATGGCCCGGTGGAGGTCCCGGCTGGGGGCTCCACGTGCCGGTTTCCGAACCGTGGAGGCGCTCCAGCCGGTCCTTGAGGAGTGGGCGGTGAGGCAGCACGGGACCCTTTCCTTCCGGCTGGTGCAGGTTCTTTCCGGGCACGGGTGCTTCGGCAAGTACCTGCATTCGGTTGCGCGGAGGGAATCGCGTCCCGACTGTCATCACTGCGATTGCGGTGAGGACTCGGCGCAGCACACTCTCGAGCAGTGCCCTGCCTGGGAGCAGCAACGTCGAGTCCTCACCGCAGTGGTGGGTCGTGACCTCTCGCTGCCGACCGTGGTGTCATCTATGGTCCGCAGCGAGACGTCTTGGAACGCGGTCGCATCCTTTTGCGAGGATGTCATCTCGCAGAAGGAGGCGGCGGAGCGACGCAAGGAGGAGGACTCCCGCGCTGATCCGCTTCGTCGCCGGCGAACCGGGCGGCGTCGGCGCGACCATCTGCGCCTGATGCCGCCCTAATGGTGGGGCCGCGGGTGGGGGTTGACGGGGCCTTTTCCCCCCACTCGTAGCCTTCAGCGACGTCGGCGTCCTGCAGTGTACCCCAGGACGCCGCCGGAGTAGGAGTGCCCGGCATCTCGCCGCGCCGGGCACTGCCACTGAATTGACCGCCGATGGTATAGCAGATTCCGGCGGCCCGTTCGCGATTTTTTAGTGGGGGCAGGTCCCACACTACCTCCAGCGTCTGCCCCGGGTGCTGGAGGTGTGCGTTAGGCATTTTTTACGGCCTTAAAAAAAAAAAAAAAAAAAAAAAAAAGGTTAGGTTAGGTTACGTTGGGGTGCTAAGTGCCGGAAAACCTCCTCGTGGTGCACCCTGGGCAACGGACGGTGATCACTTTTTGATCGCCGGACGGCTAATGTTCTGGCAAAAAGAGGGGCCCGTATTCTTGCACTTTTTACTTTCTGTTTTGGTTTATTTATTTTTACAATATCCATTTTAACATTTTTATTTTTACACCTTTACTTTTTGTTTTTGGTTTTTTTACTTCTCTTTTACACTTTGGTTTTGTTTTTGGTTTTCCACTTTTCTTTTTACATTTTGGTTTTGTGTTTGTTTTGTTTGTTTTCCCACTGGGGGGGGGGGAAACAGTGGAGTTATGTGGCGGGTTCGGCGTGCTTTCGCTATTGCGTTGCCGCCGGGCAAACGGGGGAGGATTTGGTCCATCCCTGGGCCTTTCGTAGGTAGGGCGAGGGGCGGCGGTTTCACCATCTATTTATAGATGGCGGACACGGTCTGATACAGACCACCGACCGGCCCGACCCGTAACCCTGAACTGACAGGAACGGGGGCTCACACTTTGTGGGCTGCGGGGAAGTAAACCCCTTTAAAAAATACCCTAATCCCACGCTTGTGGTGCCCGGCAATGGGATGAATGGCTGAGGGGATCTCAGTCCCGAGGGCTACCCAGACGCAGGTCTATAAACTTAAAAATAATGTCGAAGGTAAATGCAAATATAACTACCCAGGAAGGTCCTGAGCGCATTTCGCTCAGGGAATCCCTTGCGGAGCCAGTCGGCTCCGTCTGTCCCGCGTACTCTGGGGGGGACACCCAACGACGCACCCGCCCTGTGCCGAGCGGTAAATCCGGCACCGAGAAAAGCGCGAAGGTCGCGCTTCGATCTTCGAACCGCAGTGCGGTTCCTAAGAAGGATACCGAAGTCCAAGAAGAGGGTGTTGAGTGTGGCCGAAGCCGAAGTCACTCATCTTCGGTAGGTGATAAATCTGTAAGAGAGAGCGGGAGTGACGCCGAGAGCGATACCCCGCATAGATTATGGCGTAGCTGTGTGGGGTCGGGCTCGACCTCGGAAGACTCCGCGGCACCTTTAACGCCAGCTGTAAAACGCGGCAGAGGCCGGCCACCCACTACGGGCCAGTATGTGGGTATTGGGAAAGCCCGCCGCGAAAAAGCTGACGCGTTCGCAGTATGTTAACCTCTTCTGATCGACCTCAGAAGAGGTTAACATACTGCAGGCGTCTAATACGCGGCTAAGGGCCGATATCGACGAACTCCAAAGAGAGCACAGTGAGCTTAGGCTAGAAGTGCGCAAACAACGCGCCCTCAACTGCCAGCCTCTCGAGGCCCCGGCATCGGTGCCGCCGTCGGATGAGGCAATGGGGAGATTTATGGAGCGTTTTGAGGCGCGCTTCGCGGCTTTGGAGGCCAGGTTATTAGCGGAACCAATCGCACCCAAACCTGCCCAGAAAGATCAACCTGTCGCTCCAACCAGCTCGGCCATAAAACCACCGCGGTCAAAAAAGACGAAGACGGGGGAAAAGGCTCAGAAGTCTAAGCAGGACCTTATCCCTCCCACTCCGGACGCCCTACCATCGCCCGGTCCAGCAACGGCTCCTAATGGTCCCGAACGGCCGGAAAAATCCACACAGGAAAGGTGGCAGAAGGTGGGCAAAAATAAAAGCCAAAAGAAGACGAGGCCCAAGAAGAAAGCAGAGAGAGGCCTTCAAGTACCACGAACAACGGCCGTGGTACTGACTCTGTTGCCGGAGGCCGGTAAGAGGGGTCTGTGCTACAAAGACGTCTTACTTAAGGCAAAAACTGACGTCAAACTGGCTGAGCTGGGAATTCCACACGTGCGCGTCACGGAGACGCAAACTGGAGCGCGCTTGCTGCATGTTAAAGGAGCCACAAGCGGCGCGAAAGCAGATGCTCTGGCCGAAAGGCTGAAGGGGCTCTTTAACAAAGAAGAAGTGCGGGTGACCAGACCCAGCAAGTGCGTAGACATACGCGTGCTGGGTTTAGACGAGACCGCAACAACAGCAGAAGTAGCAGACGCGGTGGCAAAGGCGGGGGATTGCAACGCTGCCCAGGTCCGTGTTGGAACCATCTCCTTCCGGAGGCGTGGGTCAGGAGGTGCCACGATTGTAAATTGTCCCGTGGCGGCAGCTAAGAAGCTGGTCACCGCACGGAAATTACTAGTGGGCGAATGGACCACGGCGCGAGTAAAGCTCATGGAGCCGAAGCCCGCCAGATGCTACCGGTGCTGAGCGGTTGGCCATTTAGGGGCGAAATGCACTTCAGATGTGGACTGCAGCGACAAATGCTATCGCTGCGGAAACACCGGTCATAATGCAAGTACATGTTCTGCAACACCGCACTGCATCATTTGTGTCGCAAGAGGAAAGCCAGCAGATCACTTGGTGGGATCAAAAAACTGCCCCCAATCAATGCCTGCAGCTAAGAAAACGGAGGGAACACGCTCGACCAATAAATAATGGCTGTACTTCGGTTCCTTCAAACAAACGCAAACCATTCCGCCAGAGCTCAGGATCTCCTGCTTCAGAGTATGGCGGAGTGGTCTATCAACATCGCGGTGGTCGCCGAGCCTTATTTTATACCCTCCAGGGACGATTGGGCGGGCGACTTGGACAATGTCGTTGCCATTATTTCACGGACTGCTGCTGGTTCCCCCGCTCTCAACAATATCTCAAAGGGCCCGGGATGGGTGGCAGCGTCCGTAGAATCGTCAATGGTGGTGGCTTGCTATTTTTCACCCAACCGCACCCTCGCGGAATTTGAAGACTTTCTAAGTCAGCTGGATGTCGTGGTCAGCCGCAGTCGCTCCGTTATTGTAGTTGGCGACTTGAATGCGAAGAATACATTATGGGGATCCCCGGCCACGGACGCAAGGGGCGCAGCACTAGAGGAGTGGACGCTAACGTCAGGCCTACTAGTCCTTAATCGCGGGTCAGTGGACACGTGCGTGCGTCACAATGGGGGATCCATCGTGGACGTCTCGTTTGCGAGTCCGGCTCGTCGTGTGCAAGGTAGGCGTGTCGTTGAGGAAGCGAAAACACTATCCGATCACCGGTATATTCGGTTCGACATTTCCGCTCAGACCTCCGATGCACCAACGCGTAGCGATGATTCGGAGCCGAACCGGCCCGAGCGCAACAGGCTATCCAGTGACCCAGACGTCACCGAAGTTCTGGAACCGCTCAAAGGGCCGGCCTCCGCCACTTCTCGGGGCAAACTGCCCGCACTCCTTCCTGCGTCCTCTCCTTCTCTTTCAACCACATCTTTTTTAACGAGCCTTGGGCTCCTCCTCCTATTTAACATGTTTCTTAGTTTGTTTGAATCCATTCTGTTCCCACGAGTATGGGGGAAATAAAGGTCCACCCGGGCAGTGCCCCCTGTACCCGGGTAAGCGTAAATTTGTATCCCAACTGGGGGGTCCGCAGGTGCCCCAGCTGGGGGTAGCGCTTGGAACCGAACATCCCATCGGCCATGCATCCTCTGGTCACGCTCCGCAACACAGGATTCGGGGATTTTTTATAGAGGTTGTCATCCTCGCGGCCCAGGCGACCAAGCCCTGGTCCTCAACCACATGGGAGACCGCCTCAGGGGGCTGTTCGACGTTTGCCTGGCGTCCGGACGGTTCCCTGACTGTTGGAAAACGGGGAAGCTGGTTCTCCTACCGAAGCCGGGTAGATCTCCCGATTCGGTCGCGGCCTTCAGGCCTATCGTGCTGCTGGACGAGGCGGGGAAGTTGCTTGAGAGAATTCTCGCTACCCGTATCGTCCGCCACTTGCGCGAGGTCGGCCCCGATCTGTCCGATGCCCAGTACGGCTTTCATGCCGGGCGTTCGACGGTCGATGCCATTCTGCGTCTGAGGGCCGCGGCTGAGGAGGCAGTCCTCGGCGGCGGAGTTTTATTGGCGGTATCGCTTGACATCGCCAGCGCCTTCAATACTCTGCCATTCGGCTGCATCGGTGATGCGCTCCGGTTCCATGGAGTGCCCGGTTACCTGAGGCAGCTGGTGGCCGACTATTTGCAAGGCCGGTGTGTCCTGTACGAGGATCGTGAAGGAGAAGTGAGGCGCAGGGCAATGTCGTGCGGTGTTCGTCAGATGGCCGCTCTCCCATACAAGCCGGGACAGAACCGGTCGGCACAGCGCTGACTAGGGCCGGGTCAGAACCGGCTCTAGCCGAACCGATATCGGCACGCAATTGTGCTATCTCGGCCCGGAGCGCCTTTACTTCCTCTTTCAAGCAGGTGTTATCGGCCCGCATCTTCTTCATCTCCACCTCAGTGTCACCAGAACGGTCGGACAGCGTTTTAACCACCTCTTTAATGACTGAGGCTGCCTCCTTTAAGCCTTTTGCGAAAGTGCCCTTCAAGTTTTTACTTTTGGTGGCCACATTCGCGATAACCGCCACTGATTTTGTCGCCGATTGGACGAGTTCCTCTACGGTTTTCGGGGTACCAACCCCTCCCGACGGGCAGAGCCCAACCAACAACTGCTGGACCTGCTCCTCAGCAGCCAGTTCTCCCTCCGTGCGGCCTCTGTTATAGGCGTCGCGCCTGGAAAACACGCCGGATGTTGGTACCATAGGCGTGACACCGACTGCTGTCACTGCAGGGGGTGTCTTCGGGCGAGCGGCCAAGACCCTCGCCCCCGCTCGGAGCCGTGAGACGTGGCCACGACACTCCTAATCGGGATTACGAGATTCCGACGGTGGCAGAAAGAAGATCTCCCCGCCCGCTCGACGGCAGTGTGAGTGCACGTCAAGCCCGTCCTCCGGGCAGCCCAGGAATGGGCCACCCCCTACTCTGCCAGAACATTAGCCGTGTGACGGTGGTTTCGCGAAACGCCGCGAATCCACCGGCACACGTTGCCCAGGGTGCACCACGAAGAGGTTTTCCGGCACTTAGCACCCCAACCTAACCTAACCTAACCTTTTTTTTTTTTTTTTTTTTTTTTTTTTTTTTAAGGCCGTAAAAAATGCCTAACGCACACCTCCAGCACCCGGGGCAGACGCTGGAGGTAGTGTGGGACCTGCCCCCACTAAAAAATCGGCCGTGTACCGTCGCGCCACCTGCGCGAACGGGCCGCCGGAATCTGCTATACCATCGGCGGCCAATTCAGTGGCAGTGCCCGGCGCGGCGAGATGCCGGGCACTCCTACTCCGGCGGCGTCCTGGGGTACACTGCAGGACGCCGACGTCGCGGAAGGCTACGAGTGGGGGGAAAAGGCCCCGTCAACCCCCACCCGCGGCCCCACCATTAGGGCGGCATCAGGCGCAGATGGTCGCGCCGGCGACGAAGCGGATCAGCAAGGGAGTCCTCCTCCCTGCGTCGCTCCGCCGCCTCCTTCTGCGAGATGACATCCTCGCAAAAGGATGCGACCGCGTTCCAAGACGTCTCGCTGCGGACCATAGATGACACCACGGTCGGCAGCGAGAGGTCACGACCCACCACTGCGGTGAGGACTCGACGCTGCTGCTCCCAGGCAGGGCACTGCTCGAGAGTGTGCTGCGCCGAGTCCTCACGACAATCGCAGTGATGACAGTCGGGTCGCGATTCCCTCCGCGCAACCGAATGCAGGTACTTTCCGAAGCACCCATGCCCGGAAAGAACCTGCACCAGCCGGAAGGAAAGGGTCCCGTGCTGCCTCACCGCCCACTCCTCAAGGACCGGCTGGAGCGCCTCCACGGTTCGGAAACCGGCACGTGGAGCCTCCAGCCGGGACCTCCACCGGGCCATGATGTCCCGGTGCGCCTGACTGCGCCAGGCGCGCAGTTGTTCGGGCATGGGGCAAGAGCCCCCAGCCCGGACCTCCGCCGCCTGCCAGTAAACGTCGGCGAGTACTTCCGCATCCAGATCCCACGGGGGAGTTCCGGCCAACGCGCACGCCGCATCGGTGGACACCGTGCGGTAACCGCGTATGGCCTGGACCGCCATGGTTCGTTGGGGTCTCCACAACCGAACCCTATTCTGGGCGGACAGGGTCTCCGCCCACACGGGCGCGCCGTAAAGCGCCATCGACCGTACCACCCCCATGTAAAGCCGTCGGCTTGAGGCACTGGGACCGCCAAGATTCGGCAAAAGCCGACCCAGGGCGGCAGCAGTAGCCTCAAGTTTGGGCACAAGGATGCGAAAATGCTCGTCGAAGAGCCATCGCCCATCCAACACCAACCCCAGATATTTCATCTGGGGGCGTATCGGTACGAGGACCGAGTTGACGACCAAGGAGGCGCCAGCGGGTGGACCGCGACGGGGCCCATGAAACAACAGGGCCTCCGTCTTTTCAAGCGCCACTCTCAACCCCAGCGCCTCGATGCGCCCGACCATTCGGGAAACCCCTTGGGTGGCCAGGCGCGCCGCCTCCTCGAAATTCCGTGCCCGGGCTGTGACGAGAGTGTCGTCGGCGTAACAAAGTACGCTGAGCCCGGGTGGGAAGTTTCCTCGCAGGGCCCAATCGTATCCCATGTTCCACAAGAGCGGTCCTAAGATTAGGTTAGGTTAGGTTAGGTTAGGTTGGGGTGCTAAGTGCCGGAAAACCTCCTCGTGGTGCACCCTGGGCAACGGACGGTGATCACTTTTTGATCGCCGGACGGCTAATGTTCTGGCAAAGAGTGGGGCCCGTATTCGGGCCACTCGGGGCGTTCTCCCTGTGCCCCTCTTGTTTTATTTTGTTTGTGTTTATTTTGTTTTATATTGTTTTATTTTTGTTTTATTTTGGTTTATTTCTTTTCTTGCAATATTTTTACACTTTTATTTTTACACCTTTCATTTTGATTTTGATTTATTTCTTCTTTTATTTTTACATTTTACTTTTGTTTTGTTTTTGTTTCCTACTGGGGGGGAAACAGTGGAGTAATGTGGCGGGCTCGGCGTGCTATTGCTTTTGCTTTACCGCCGGGCAAACAGGGGAGGTTTTGGTCCATCCCTGGGCCTTTCTGAAGAAGGGCGAGGGGCGGCGGGTTCGCTGTCTATTTATAGATGGTGGACACGGTCTGATACAGACCACCGACCGGCCCGACCCGTAACCCTGAATTGACAGGAACGGGGGCTCACGCTCTGTGGGCTGCGGGGAAGTAAACCCCTATAAAAATACCCTAATCCCACGCTTGTGGTGCCCGGCAATGGGATGAATGGCTGAGGGGATCTCAGTCCCGAGGGCTACCCAGACGGAGGTCTATAAACTTAAAATAATGTCGGTGGTTAATGCGAGTAAAACTACCCAGGAGGGTCCCGAGCGCACTTCGCTCGGGGAATCCCTTGCGGAGCCAGTCGGCTCCGTCAGTCCCGCGTACTCTGGGGGGGACACCCAGCGACTCATCCGCCCTGTGCCGAGCGGTAAATCCGGCACCGAGAAAAGCGCGAAGGTCGCGCTTCGTACATCGAACCGCATCTCTGCGGTCTCCAAGAAGGGTCGTAAGAGGTCGAGGAGCTAAGGCGAGTGGGGGCCCGTCCCCGTTGCCGCCTAAGGTTCCACGGAAGGGGTCTCTGACCGTTTCTGAGTCCTCCATTACGGACGTGGACGTAATGGAGGATACCGAAGTCCACGACGAGGGTGTAGTGTGTGGCGAGCGGCCAGGTAGGCTCTGGGCTTCCCAGAAGCGTAACCGAAGCTGCTCACCGCAACGGGATATGGCGGGGGTCTCCCAGACCCCTAGCAAGATTCCGACCGCCCGCAGAGGAGGAATGTGCGGATCAGTGTTCTCCAGCAGGGAGAAGTACCTGCGCACGCGTACGGAGGGAGAGCGCAACGCCGAAGATCGGGTGGCGCAGCTCCTCGCCAAGGACCAACGGTCGGGGGGGGACCTTCAATCCCCTCCTACTACGATGGAACTCAAGGCGAGTGCCGGAGATGCTGTGGCTGCTATTTATGAGGTAGCCACAAAATCTACTAACCTCAAGGGCCCCTTTGTGCGCGGCCTTAAAGAGGCAGGTGCCAAGCTGCTGGTGGTGGTGGACGACCTGGCTGGTCGATCGGATGCCACCAACAGAGAGTTGCAGCAGTTGCGTAAGGAGAACGCGACTCTGAGATCCGACATGGCAGAGCTCCGCGCCGAGCTCGCTAGATTGCGGGCCGACTTGGCCTCCTCCCAAGCCGGTCCACCCCGGGCTGTTCTGGCCAGCCCGGGCAAGACGCAGCCTTCTCCATCTTCTGGAGGAATCGAGGCGCAGTTGCGGCAGCTCATGGGCTCTTTTGAGTCCAAGATCGCTGCCCGCATCGGGAGTCTGGAGGCAAGGCTGCCTCCGGCACCGACCTCCCGTACACCGCCGGTCGCAAAGCCGTACACGGCTACTGCTCCGACGCCCCTACCCTGTTCTGGGGGACGCGTCGAGACCTACGCGACAAGCGCGGCGTCTGCGCCCAAGAGGAAGACGGCACGAGCCACGGCCCCTCCAGCCACACCCCAGGTAGGCCCCCAGCCTGCCAAGGGTTCGACGGCGGCACCATCGTCCGCCCCTTCGGTCGCTCCACGCGCCCAGGAGGTTAAGGCTCGTGCCCCTGCACCCGCACCTGCTCCCGCCCCCCTCGTCTCCGCCAACGAGGGCTGGCAGACGGTGAGCAAAAGGTCGCGCCGCAGAAGAAAGGGGAAGAAGGCTGCCCCAAATGCTGCCAAAGGAGTCGTGGCTAGGAAGCCGAAGCTCCAAGTGCCGAAAACGGCCGCCGTGGTTGTCACGGTGTCGCCGGAGGCACAGGAGCGCGGAGTCTCCTATGCGGAGATATTTGCGAGGGTGAAGAGGACCATCACCGCCTCTGATCTCGGGGGTCTGGGTGCAACCACCCGGCCCTCGCAGACGGGAGCTCGGATCCTCGAGTTCCCAGGCCCAGACGGAGGCAAGAACGCAGATTTCTTCGCGGAGAAGCTGCGGGGGATGATTGCTGGGGAAGAAGGCGTAAGAGTCTCTAGGCCCACGAAGTGCGCAGAAATGCGTATTTCGGGACTGGATGACTCGGTCACGGTCCAGGAAGTTCGGGAGGCTATTGGGACCCGTACCCAATGCGCTCTTGACTCCATTAGGGTCGGCGCCATTCGCCCCGGCCCCGGAGGTGCTTTTGCGGTTTGGGCGCAGTGCCCTGTTGCCGCGGCCAAATTATTGGCTGATGCAGGGAGGCTGCTCGTGGGCTTCAGCGCCGCCAGGGTTACGATCCTGCCGGCGAGACCCGCGCGCTGCTTCAAGTGCATGGCGACGGGACACATGCGTCCGAAGTGCACTAGTTGCTTCGACTGCGGCGGACTTTGTTTCCGCTGCGGTCGCCCGGGGCACAAGGCGGCGGACTGTTCCGCTGCCCCCCACTGTCCAGCGTGTGCGGCGGGTAATTTGCCTGCTAACCACGTCATGGGACGGGAGGGGTGCAAACCCCCGCAGGCTCCAAAGCCACGCCCGGGGGGTAGCCAATCGGCCAAGGCTGCCCCTCGTACACCGCCGCCAGCGCGAATGGAGGAGGATGTAGTACCGGAGTCCAGTAATGGACAGTGAGTGCTTTTCCCTCCTCCAGGCGAATCTCAACCATTCTGCCGGCGCGCAGGATCTTTTCCTGCAAACCATGGCAGAGTGGTCGATTGCTGTTGCCGTAGCCGCGGAGCCCTATTACGTTCCTCCTCGTCCGAATTGGATGGGTGACCGGGACGGCTCCGTGGCGATCGTCAGCTCCGCTGCGCTCCATTCCCCGCCCTTGTCGCTCAGAGATAAGGGTACGGGATATGTTGCTGCCGACTGGGGGGGACTCACGCTTTACGGCGTGTACTTCTCCCCAAACCGGAGTTTGGCTGATTTTGAGGTTTTCCTGGCTAGCCTGGAAGCCTCGATACGGCGGTTAGCACCTCGCCACGTCGTGGTGCTGGGGGATTTTAACGCCAAATCCTTGGCGTGGGGATCTCCCAGGACGGACGCTCGCGGAACGGCGGTGGAAGAATGGGCAGCTGCGGTGGGCCTTTGTTTGCTGAACAGGGGCGCCACCAATACGTGCGTTCGGCGCCAGGGGGGGTCGATAGTGGACCTTTCGTTCGCTACCCCTGGTATCGAGGCACGTGTAAGGAACTGGCGCGTACTGGCTGAGGTTGAGACGCTCTCGGATCACCTGTATATCCGGTTTGAGCTCTCCCGGTCCCAGGGCGCCAGTCGGGGTCACGGCGCGGGCAGACAATCCCGATTCCCGCGGTGGGCTGTGGGTCGACTCGACAGGGAACTGCTGGAGGAGGCGGCTATCGTTCAATCGTGGTCGTCCTCACCACCTCCGACCGAGGACATCGACGTCACGGCTGTCCGCATTCGCGATGCGTTTACGCAGGTTTGCGATGCGGCCATGCCACGTTTCCGACGTCGTCCTCCGAGGAAGGAGGTCTACTGGTGGTCCCCAGAGTTGGCGGAACTCCGTGCGGCCTGTATTCGTGCCCGGAGAATCTACACCCGCAGTCGACGGCGTCACCGCGACGTAGAGAGGGAGGACCAGCTGTATGAAGCGTATCGCAATGCGAGGGACGCATTCAAGCTGGCCATCTGCCGCGCGAAGGAGACGGCGAGACAGGAGATGCTGGAGGGTCTAGATCGTGATCCCTGGGGTCGCCCCTACAGAGCGGCGCTGAATAAGCTCCGCTCGTCGGGCCCCCCCCTTACAGAGACTCTCCAGCCCAGCTTCCTCGTGGAAGTGGTTGAGGCCCTATTCCCGCAACGTGCGGAGCACACGCCACCGGCAATGGTCTCTGAGACCGACGACCGGGAGGCCGAGCCCAGTGTTCCGCCCGTCACGGAGGCGGAGGTCGGGGCGGCCGTACTTCGGATTCGTTCGAAGAGTACCGCCCCCGGGCCTGACGGGATTCCTGCCCGAGTGTTGGCCCTGGTCCTCAACCACATGGGAGACCGCCTCAGGGGGCTGTTCGACGTTTGCCTGGCGTCCGGACGGTTCCCTGACTGTTGGAAAACGGGGAAGCTGGTTCTCCTACCGAAGCCGGGTAGATCTCCCGATTCGGTCGCGGCCTTCAGGCCTATCGTGCTGCTGGACGAGGCGGGGAAGTTGCTTGAGAGAATTCTCGCTACCCGTATCGTCCGCCACTTGCGCGAGGTCGGCCCCGATCTGTCCGATGCCCAGTACGGCTTTCGTGCCGGGCGTTCGACGGTCGATGCCATTCTGCGTCTGAGGGCCGCGGCTGAGGAGGCAGTCCTCGGCGGCGGGGTTTTATTGGCGGTATCGCTTGACATCGCCAACGCCTTCAATACTCTGCCATTTGGCTGCATCGGTGAGGCGCTCCGGTTCCATGGAGTGCCCGATTACCTGAGGCAGCTGGTGGCCGACTATTTGCAAGGCCGGTGTGTCCTGTACGAGGATCGTGAAGGAGAAGTGAGGCGCAGGGCAATGTCGTGCGGTGTTCCTCAGGGGTCGGTCTTAGGACCGCTCTTGTGGAACATGGGATACGATTGGGCCCTGCGAGGAAACTTCCCACCCGGGCTCAGCGTACTCTGTTACGCCGACGACACGCTCGTCACAGCCCGGGCACGGAATTTCGAGGAGGCGGCGCGCCTGGCCACCCTAGGGGTTTCCCGAATGGTCGGGCGCATCGAGGCGCTGGGGTTGAGAGTGGCGCTTGAAAAGACGGAGGCCCTGTTGTTTCATGGGCCCCGTCGCGGTCCACCCGCTGGCGCCTCCTTGGTCGTCAACTCGGTCCTCGTACCGATACGCCCCCAGATGAAATATCTGGGGTTGGTGTTGGATGGGCGATGGCTCTTCGACGAGCATTTTCGCATCCTTGTGCCCAAACTTGAGGCTACTGCTGCCGCCCTGGGCCGGCTTTTGCCGAACCTTGGCGGACCCAGTGCCTCAAGCCGACGGCTTTACATGGGGGTGGTACGGTCGATGGCGCTTTACGGCGCGCCCGTGTGGGCGGAGACCCTGTCCGCCCAGAATAGGGTTCGTTTGTGGAGACCCCAACGAACCATGGCGGTCCGGGCCATACGCGGTTACCGCACGGTGTCCACCGATGCGGCGTGCGCGTTGGCCGGAACTCCCCCGTGGGATCTGGATGCGGAAGTACTCGCCGACGTTTACTGGCAGGCGGCGGAGGTCCGGGCTGGGGGCTCTTGCCCCATGCCCGAACAACTGCGCGCCTGGCGCAGTCAGGCCCACCGGGACATCATGGCCCGGTGGAGGTCCCGGCTGGAGGCTCCACGTGCCGGTTTCCGAACCGTGGAGGCGCTCCAGCCGGTCCTTGAGGAGTGGGCGGTGAGGCAGCACGGGACCCTTTCCTTCCGGCTGGTGCAGGTTCTTTCCGGGCATGGGTGCTTCGGAAAGTACCTGCATTCGGTTGCGCGGAGGGAATCGCGTCCCGACTGTCATCACTGCGATTGCGGTGAGGACTCGGCGCAGCACACTCTCGAGCAGTGCCCTGCCTGGGAGCAGCAACGTCGAGTCCTCACCGCAGTGGTGGGTCGTGACCTCTCGCTGCCGACCGTGGTGTCATCTATGGTCCGCAGCGAGACGTCTTGGAACGCGGTCGCATCCTTTTGCGAGGACGTCATCTCGCAAAAGGAGGCGGCGGAGCGACGCAGGGAGGAGGACTCCCTTGCTGATCCGCTTCGTCGCCGGCGAACCGGGCGGCGTCGGCGCGACCATCTGCGCCTGATGCCGCCCTAATGGTGGGGCCGCGGGTGGGGGTTGACGGGGCCTTTTCCCCCCACTCGTAGCCTTCCGCGACGTCGGCGTCCTGCAGTGTACCCCAGGACGCCGCCGGAGTAGGAGTGCCCGGCATCTCGCCGCGCCGGGCACTGCCACTGAATTGGCCGCCGATGGTATAGCAGATTCCGGCGGCCCGTTCGCGCAGGTGGCGCGACGGTACACGGCCGATTTTTTAGTGGGGGCAGGTCCCACACTACCTCCAGCGTCTGCCCCGGGTGCTGGAGGTGTGCGTTAGGCATTTTTTACGGCCAAAAAAAAAAAAAAAAAAAAAAAAAGGTTAGGTTAGGTTAGGTTAGGTTAGGTTAGGTTGGGGTGCTAAGTGCCGGAAAACCTCCTCGTGGTGCACCCTGGGCAACGGACGGTGATCACTTTTTGATCGCCGTACACCGCCGGTCGCAAAGCCGTACACGGCTACTGCTCCGACGCCCCTACCCTGTTCTGGGGGACGCGTCGAGACCTACGCGACAAGCGCGGCGTCTGCGCCCAAGAGGAAGACGGCACGAGCCACGGCCCCTCCAGCCACACCCCAGGTAGGCCCCCAGCCTGCCAAGGGTTCGACGGCGGCACCATCGTCCGCCCCTTCGGTCGCTCCACGCGCCCAGGAGGTTAAGGCTCGTGCCCCTGCACCCGCACCTGCTCCCGCCCCCCTCGTCTCCGCCAACGAGGGCTGGCAGACGGTGAGCAAAAGGTCGCGCCGCAGAAGAAAGGGGAAGAAGGCTGCCCCAAATGCTGCCAAAGGAGTCGTGGCTAGGAAGCCGAAGCTCCAAGTGCCGAAAACGGCCGCCGTGGTTGTCACGGTGTCGCCGGAGGCACAGGAGCGCGGAGTCTCCTATGCGGAGATATTTGCGAGGGTGAAGAGGACCATCACCGCTTCTGATCTCGGGGGTCTGGGTGCAACCACCCGGCCCTCGCAGACGGGAGCTCGGATCCTCGAGTTCCCAGGCCCAGACGGAGGCAAGAACGCAGATTTCTTCGCGGAGAAGCTGCGGGGGATGATTGCTGGGGAAGAAGGCGTAAGAGTCGCTAGGCCCACGAAGTGCGCAGAAATGCGTATTTCGGGACTGGATGACTCGGTCACGGCCCAGGAAGTTCGGGAGGCTATTGGGACCCGTACCCAATGCGCTCTCGACTCCATCAGGGTCGGCGCCATTCGCCCCGGCCCCGGAGGTGCTTTTGCGGTTTGGGCGCAGTGCCCCGTTGCCGCGGCCAAATTATTGGCTGATGCGGGGAGGCTGCTCGTGGGCTTCAGCGCCGCCAGGGTTACGATCCTGCCGGCGAGACCCGCGCGCTGCTTCAAGTGCATGGCGACGGGACACATGCGTCCGAAGTGCACTAGTTGCTTCGACTGCGGCGGACTTTGTTTCCGCTGCGGTCGCCCGGGGCACAAGGCGGCGGACTGTTCCGCTGCCCCCCACTGTCCAGCGTGTGCGGCGGGTAATTTGCCTGCTAACCACGTCATGGGACGGGAGGGGTGCAAACCCCCGCAGGCTCCAAAGCCACGCCCGGGGGGTAGCCAATCGGCCAAGGCTGCCCCTCGTACACCGCCGCCAGCGCGAATGGAGGAGGATGTAGTACCGGAGTCCAGTAATGGACAGTGAGTGCTTTTCCCTCCTCCAGGCGAATCTCAACCATTCTGCCGGCGCGCAGGATCTTTTCCTGCAAACCATGGCAGAGTGGTCGATTGCTGTTGCCGTAGCCGCGGAGCCCTATTACGTTCCTCCTCGTCCGAATTGGATGGGTGACCGGGACGGCTCCGTGGCCATCGTCAGCTCCGCTGCGCTCCATTCCCCGCCCTTGTCGCTCAGAGATAAGGGTACGGGATATGTTGCTGCCGACTGGGGGGGACTCACGCTTTACGGCGTGTACTTCTCCCCAAACCGGAGTCTGGCTGATTTTGAGGTTTTCCTGGCCAGCCTGGAAGCCTCGATACGGCGGTTAGCACCTCGCCACGTCGTAGTGCTGGGGGATTTTAACGCCAAATCCTTGGCGTGGGGATCTCCCAGGACGGACGCTCGCGGAACGGCGGTTGAAGAATGGGCAGCTGCGGTGGGCCTCTGTTTGCTGAACAGGGGCACCACCAATACGTGCGTTCGGCGCCAGGGGGGGTCGATAGTGGACCTTTCGTTCGCTACCCCTGGTATCGAAGCACGCGTAAGGAACTGGCGCGTACTGGCTGAGGTTGAGACGCTCTCGGATCACCTGTATATCCGGTTTGAGCTCTCCCGGTCCCAGGGCGCCAGTAGGGGTCACGGCGCGGGCAGACAATCCCGATTCCCGCGGTGGGCTGTGGGTCGACTCGACAGGGAACTGCTGGAGGAGGCGGCTATCGTTCAATCGTGGTCGTCCTCACCACCTCCGACCGAGGACATCGACGTCACGGCTGTCCGTATTCGCGATGCGTTTACGCAAGTTTGCGATGCGGCCATGCCACGTTTCCGACGTCGTCCTCCGAGGAAGGAGGTCTACTGGTGGTCCCCAGAGTTGGCGGAACTCCGTGCGGCCTGTATTCGTGCCCGGAGGATCTACACCCGCAGTCGACGGCGTCACCGCGACGTAGAGAGGGAGGACCAGCTGTATGAAGCGTATCGCAATGCGAGGGACGCATTCAAGCTGGCCATCTGCCGCGCGAAGGAGACGGCGAGACAGGAGATGCTGGAGGGTCTAGATCGTGACCCCTGGGGTCGCCCCTACAGAGCGGCGCTGAATAAGCTTCGCTCGTCGGGCCCCCCCCTTACAGAGACTCTCCAGCCCAGCTTCCTCGTGGAAGTGGTTGAGGCCCTTTTCCCGCAACGTGCGGAGCACACGCCACCGGCAATGGTCTCTGAGACCGACGACCGGGAGGCCGAGCCCAGTGTTCCGCCCGTCACGGAGGCGGAGGTGGGGGCGGCTGTACTTCGGATTCGTTCGAAGAGTACCGCCCCCGGGCCTGACGGGATTCCTGCCCGAGTGTTGGCCCTGGTCCTCAACCACATGGGAGACCGCCTCAGGGGGCTGTTCGACGTTTGCCTGGCGTCCGGACGATTCCCTGACTGTTGGAAAACGGGGAAGCTGGTTCTCCTACCGAAGCCGGGTATGCGGAGACCCTGTCCGCCCAGAATAGGGTTCGTTTGTGGAGACCCCAACGAACCATGGCGGTCCGGGCCATACGCGGTTACCGCACGGTGTCCACCGATGCGGCGTGCGCGTTGGCCGGAACTCCCCCGTGGGATTTGGATGCGGAAGTACTCGCCGACGTCTACTGGCAGGCGGCGGAGGTCCGGGCTGGGGGCTCTTGCCCCATGCCCGAACAACTGCGCGCCTGGCGCAGTCAGGCCCACCGGGACATCATGGCCCGGTGGAGGTCCCGGCTGGAGGCTCCACGCGCCGGTTTCCGAACCGTGGAGGCGCTCCAGCCGGTCCTTGAGGAGTGGGCGGTGAGGCAGCACGGGACCCTTTCCTTCCGGCTGGTGCAGGTTCTTTCCGGGCATGGGTGCTTCGGAAAGTACCTGCATTCGGTTGCGCGGAGGGAATCGCGTCCCGACTGTCATCACTGCGATTGCGGTGAGGACTCGGCGCAGCACACTCTCGAGCAGTGCCCTGCCTGGGAGCAGCAACGTCGGGTCCTCACCGCAGTGGTGGGTCGTGACCTCTCGCTGCCGACCGTGGTGTCATCTATGGTCCGCAGCGAGACGTCTTGGAACGCGGTCGCATCCTTTTGCGAGGATGTCATCTCGCAGAAGGAGGCGGCGGAGCGACGCAGGGAGGAGGACTCCCTCGCTGATCCGCTTCGTCGCCGGCGAACCGGGCGGCGTCGGCGCGACCATCTGCGCCTGATGCCGCCCTAATGGTGGGGCCGCGGGTGGGGGTTGACGGGGCCTTTTCCCCCCACTCGTAGCCTTCCGCGACGTCGGCGTCCTGCAGTGTACCCCAGGACGCCGCCGGAGTAGGAGTGCCCGGCATCTCGCCGCGCCGGGCACTGCCACTGAATTGGCCGCCGATGGTATAGCAGATTCCGGCGGCCCGTTCGCGCAGGTGGCGCGATGGTACACGGCCGATTTTTTAGTGGGGGCAGGTCCCACACTACCTCCAGCGTCTGCCCCGGGTGTTGGAGGTGTGCGTTAGGCATTTTTTACGGCCTTAAAAAAAAAAAAAAAAAAAAAAAAAAAAAAAGGTTGGGGTGCTAAGTGCCGGAAAACCTCCTCGTGGTGCACCCTGGGCAACGTGTGCCGGTGGATTCGCGGCTTTTCGCGAAACCACCGTCACACGGCTAATGTTCTGGCAGAGTAGGGGGTGGCCCATTCCTGGGCTGCTCGGAGGACGGGCTTGACGTGCACTCACACTGCCGTCGAGCGGGCGGGGAGATCATCTTTCTGCCACCGTCGGAATATCGTAATCCCTAGTAGGAGTGTCGTAGACATGTCTTACGGCTTTGAACGGGAACGAGGGTCTTGGCTTGGTCGCCTGGGCCGCGAGGATGACAACCTCTATAAAAAATCCCCGAATCCTGTGTTGCGGAGCGTGACCAGAGGATGCATGGCCGATGGGATGTTCGGTTCCAAGCGCTACCCCCAGCTGGGGCACCTGCGGACCCCCCAGTTGGGATACAAATTTACGCTTACCCGGGTACAGGGGGCACTGCCCGGGTGGACCTTTATTTCCCCCATACTCGTGGGAATAACAATGGATGACTCTAAACTGAAAAATATTTTTAATAGGAGGAGGAGCCCAAGGCTCGTGTTAAAAGATGTGGTTGTGGAAAGAGAGGGAGAGGACGCAGCTAGGAGTGGGGGCAGTTTGCCCCGAGAAGTGGCGGAGGCCGGCCCTTTGAGCGGTTCCAGAGCTTCGGTGACGTCTGGGTCACTGGATAGCCTGTTGCGCTCGGGCCGGTTCGGCTCCGATTCATCGCTGAGCTCAGTCAGCGATATGGACTTGGTGGGTCCACAGACCCTGTCAGCTGAGCACCGCCGCGCTCAACAACAAAAGCGCGGCGCATCTCCCGGAGGTGACGGAAACCTTCCTGAGGTCGACCTCGAGGCACCCAGGAAGGTTCATTCTTCCCAAAGAGGGGGGTCTGTGGCGAGGTTCGCTCGCCCGAAGACACCCCCTCCTGCGGTGACGGCACCGAACGTTCCTACGTCCGGTGTGTTTTCCAGGCGGGAGGCCTACAATAGAGGCCGCACGGAGGGTGAAGTAGTTGCTGAGGAGCAGGTCCAGCAGCTATTGGATGAGCTCCGCCCGTCGGGGGGAGTGAGATCCACGAAGACCGTGGCGGAGCTCATGGAGTCGGCGGCCACCTCCATGAAAGTGATAGCGAACGTAGCTCAGAAGAGCAAAAACCTTAAAGGCACGTTCGCCAAGGGCCTGAAAGCGTCCGCCTCGACTCTGAAGGAGGTGGTGGAGGCGCTGTTTGAGCGCTTCACCGCCAATGAGGCTGAGACGCAGAAGTTGCGCGCTGACAACGCCCGTCTGGAGGAAGAGCTGAAAGCTCTTCGCGCCGATTTAGCGCAGATGCGTGCCGATTTCGGATCGGCTAGTGCCGGTTCTGCCCCGGCCTTAGTCAGGGCTGTGCGGGCCGGTTCTGTCCCGGCCCATAGTGGAGAGCGCCCATCTGACGACTCCTTTACGGAGGCGCAGATGAGGCAGCTCTCACGTCTTATCGGGGGCATCGTCGACGCTCGCCTTGAGGGCGTTAAGGCGCGTCTGCCCCCAGAACCGAGCTGTCGGCCGCCGCTCGCGGGGCCCAAGCCCCCTAAGGGGCCACTGATGGCACGCCCGGCGCCACCACCGCGTACAGCGGGACGCGCTGGGTCTCTTAGAGCAGCGGGCACCTCAAGCGCCCAAACTGCTCAAGTCCGTCCCCCGGCGCCTGCGCCTGCTCCCGCCTCTGCTCCCTCTGGTGAGGAATGGCAAACGGCAGGGAGCAAGAAATCGCGGCGCCGGCATAAGCAGAGGGCCGCTGCCGCCTCCTCTGTGCAGGAGGTTGCCCCGGCAAAGAAAGCTAGGCAAAAGCCAAAGCTGTCTCCGCCGAAAACGGCCGCCGTCCTTGTGACGGTGTCGCCGGAGGCGGAGAGTAGGGGCGTATCATACGCCAGCCTATTTAGCGGGGCGAGGGCCGCACTTCTGGCAGCTGGGGGCGTGGAAGTGAGCTTCCGCCGCTCACAGACCGGGGCCCGGCTCCTCGAGTTTCCGGGGACGGAGGGCCCGAGCAAGGCCGACTTAGTGGCGGAGACGCTGAGGCGTCTTGCGGGGGGCGAGGAGGGCGTAAGGGTCGCCAGGCCGACAAAGTGCGCGGAATTGCGCGTCTCCGGCCTGGACGACTCAGTTACGCCCGAGGCTGTCCGGGAGGCAATTGAGCTGAAGGCTAAGTGCTCTACCGGAACCGTGAGGGTCGGTGCGATTCGCCCCGGCCCCGGCGGAGTTGGTGCGGCGTGGGCGCGTTGCCCCGTCGCTGCTGCCAAAACTTTGGCAGAGGCAGGCCGGCTCCTCGTGGGCTTCTCCGCCGCGAGGATCACAATCCTCGAGGCGAGGCCCGCGAGGTGCTACCGGTGCATGGGCGCGGGGCACTTGCGCCCGCAATGCACCAGTAGCTTTGACTGCAGCGGACTTTGTTTCCGCTGTGGTCAACCGGGGCATACGGCAGCGGCGTGTTCTGCCGCTCCCCACTGCCCCGTGTGTGCGGCGGGCAATCTGCCCGCCAACCACATGATGGGGAGGGCGGGCTGTAAGCCTCCCAAGGCCGCAAAGCCGCCTGCGGGAACTGGCCGAGCGCCTCGCGCCCAGGCTCCGGTGCGAATGGAGGAGGGTGGGAACGAGGCGCCTTCCCATGCCTCTACACCCTCCACCTAACGGACTCCTTAGCCATGCTCGCTCCTCGCCCCTGTCGTCAGTGATAGGGGTACCGGATGCGTTGCGCGGTAGGGGGTCCAGCCCAAAAAAAAAAAGGTTAGGTTAGGTTAGGTTGGGGTGCTAAGTGCCGGAAAACCTCCTCGTGGTGCACCCTGGGCAACGTGTGCCGGTGGATTCGCGGCGTTTCGCGAAACCACCGTCACACGGCTAATGTTCTGGCAGAGTAGGGGGTGGCCCATTCCTGGGCTGCCCGGAGGACGGGCTTGACGTGCACTCACACTGCCGTCGAGCGGGCGGGGAGATCTTCTTTCTGCCACCGTCGGATATCGTAATCCCCAGTAGGAGTGTCGTAGACATGTCTTACGGCTTTGAAAGGGAACGAGGGTCTTGGCTTGGTCGCCTGGGCCGCGAGGATGACAACCTCTATAAAAAATCCCCGAATCCTGTGTTGCGGAGCGTGACCAGAGGATGCATGGCCGATGGGATGTTCGGTTCCAAGCGCTACCCCCAGCTGGGGCACCTGCGGACCCCCCAGTTGGGATACAAATTTACGCTTACCCGGGTACAGGGGGCACTGCCCGGGTGGACCTTTATTTCCCCCATACTCGTGGGATTCAATATGGATACTAATAAATTGCGAAACATTTTTAATAAGAGGAGCGTAGCGCCCCCTGAGAAGGAGAAGGAGAAGGAGAAAGAGGTGGAGGACGTACAGCAAAGGAGCGCGGGCAGTTTGCCCCAAGAAGCGGCCAATTCCGGCCGGCTGATCGATTCCAGGACTTCAGTGACCTCTGCGTCGCTGGAGAGTTTGTTGTGCTCGGGCCGGTTCGGCTCTGAATCCTCGCTCAGCTCAGCAGTGAGCGATATGGACCAGTTGGTGGGTGGTTCAAGCATCGGTCCAGATGCGCTGTCGGCTGATGAGTGCCGCGCTCGACAGCAGAAGCGCGGTGCTTCTCCTGGAGACGGTGAGAACCGGAACAGGAAGGTTCACTCTTCCCAAAGAGGTGGATCTGTGGCGAGGTTCGCTCGCCCAAAGACACCCCCTGCAAAGACGGCTGCAAAAACAACGCAGGTCGCAACAACGTGTGGCCTTTTTTCTAGGCGGGAGGCCTACAACCGAGGCCGCACAGAAGGAGAATTAGTCGCTGAGGACGAAGTCCAGCAACTAATGGACGGGCTCCACTCGTCGGGAGGGGTAATTGCCCCGAAAACCGTGACGGAGCTCGTCGAATCGGCGACTGCTTCAATAGCGGTCATTGCGAAGGTGGCAGCCAAAAGCAAAAATCTTAAGGGCACCTTCGCAAAAGGCTTGAAGGAGTCAGCCTCCGTCCTAAAGGAGGTGGTGGACGTGTTCTCCGATCGTTGCGTGGAGTTGCGGGCCAATAGCTCCCGCTTAGAGGCTGAAGTGAGGGCGCTCCGCGCCGAGATCACACAATTGCGGGCCGAAGTTAAATCGGTCAAGGCCGGTTCTGTCCCGGCCAGGGTGGACGCTGTGCCAACAGGTTCTGTCCTAAATGTGCCAGCCCAAACCAGGGAGCTGTCGCCTGGCGATTCCTTCACGGAGGCGCAAATGCGACAGCTCACAATCCTTTTCGGGAGCCTCATGAACGCGCACCTTGAGGGCATTAAGGCGCGTCTGCCCCTGGAACCGAGTTGTCGGCCGCCGCTTGCGGCGTCCAGACCAAAGCCCCCTCAGGCGCAAACACCTGCACCACCCGCGCCCATACCCCGAGCTGGGGGACGCGCTGGGTTTTCTACTGCGGTGGTTGCCCCGGGGGTGACGAAGAGGTCGCCTGGTGAGGCGGCTACTCACGCTGGAGTCCGGTCACGGGGTGGCAAGCCCCAGTCCCCATCGGCGGGTGCGCCGAAAGACGTACCCCGCGCCATGCCTCCTGTGCCTGCTCCTGCTCCTGCCTCCTCTATTGAGGAATGGCAAACAGTACGGAGCAAAAAATCACGGCGCCGGAAAGAGAAGAGGGCGACTGCCACTGTTTCGACACAAGAGGCCGCTCCAGCGAAACAAGGTAGTAGGAAGAGGCCGAAACTGTCTCCGCCGAAAACGGCTGCCGTCATGGTGACGGTGTCACCGGAGGCGGAGCGCAGCGGCGTTAAATACGCGGACCTCTTCCGCGAGACGAAGGCCAAATTGGTAGCCGCTAATATTAACGTGGAAGCCGGTTTCCGTACTGCTCGGACCGGGGCCCGAATGCTCGAATTTCCCGGCCAGGACGGTGCAAAAGTAGCGGATATCGTGGCGGGGATGCTACGAGAAATTACCGAAGGGCAGGCTGGTGTCAAGGTCGCCAGGCCAATGAAATGCGCAGAGATGCGTGTTTCGGGTCTGGACGACTCTGTGACGCCTGAGGAGGTCCGGGAGGCGATAGAGCGGAAAGCTAAGTGTCCCACCGGAAGCGTGAAGGTCGGAGCTATCCGCCCAGGCCCCGGTGGAGTTGGTGCGGCGTGGGTGCGCTGCCCCGTCGCTTCGGCCAAAATCTTGGCAGAGTCAGGCCGACTCCTTGTGGGTTTCTCCGCGGCGAGAATCACTGTTCTCGACGCAAAGCCCACGAGGTGTTACCGGTGCATGGGCGCGGGGCACTTGCGCCCGCAATGCACCAGTAGTTTTGACTGCAGCGGACTTTGTTTCCGCTGCGGTCAACCGGGGCATACGGCAGCGGCATGTTCTGCCGCTCCCCACTGCCCCGTGTGCGCGGCGGGCAATCTGCCCGCCAGCCATATGATGGGGAAGGCGGGCTGCAAGCCTCCCAAGGCTACCCGGCCATCCGCGGCGACGGGCCAAGAGCCTAGCTCCCAGGCTCCGATGCGGATGGAGGAGGGTGAAGATGAGGCACCTTCTCAGGCCTCTCCACCCTCCACCTAACGGACCCCCTTTTAACCCTGCTCGCTCCTCGCCCCTGTCGTCAGTGATAGGGGTACCGGATGCGTTGCGTGATAGGGGGTCCAGGACGCGGTCGCATCCTCCTGCGGGGACTATATCCCGTGGGGGGAGGCGGCGGGGATAGTCTGCCCCGTCGCCGGCGAACCGGGCGACGTCGAGGCGCAGTCGCGCGTGGCGTCGTTTGGTGGGGCTGTGGGCGTGATGGACGGGGAAGTTTCCCACGCTCGCGGCCTTTCGCGATGTCGGCGTTCTGTGTGTACCCAGGACGCCGCAGGAGCAGGAATGTCCGATGGGGCCATGCCGCTGGGTGGGTTCGCCGAAGAAGTAGCTAATTCCGGCGGCCTATCCGTGTGAAGGCGGCGAGTAGGTACACGGCCGATTTTTTAGTGGGGGCAGGTCCCACACTACCTCCAGCGTCTGCCCCGGGTGCTGGAGGTGTGCGTTAGGCATTTTTTACGGCCATAAAAAAAAAAAAAAAAAAAAAAAAAAAAAGGTTAGGTTAGGTTAGGTTAGGTTGGGGTGCTAAGTGCCGGAAAACCTCCTCGTGGTGCACCCTGGGCAACGTGTGCCGGTGGATTCGCGGCGTTTCGCGAAACCACCGTCACACGGCTAATGTTCTGGCAGAGTAGGGGGTGGCCCATTCCTGGGCTGCCCGGAGGACGGGCTTGACGTGCACTCACACTGCCGTCGAGCGGGCGGGGAGATCTTCTCTCTGCCACCGTCGGATATCGTAATCCCCAGTAGGAGTGTCGTAGACATGTCTTACGGCTTTGAAAGGGAACGAGGGTCTTGGCTTGGTCGCCTGGGCCGCGAGGATGACAACCTCTATAAAAAATCCCCGAATCCTGTGTTGCGGAGCGTGACCAGAGGATGCATGGCCGATGGGATGTTCGGTTCCAAGCGCTACCCCCAGCTGGGGCACCTGCGGACCCCCCAGTTGGGATACAAATTTACGCTTACCCGGGTACAGG
This sequence comes from Herminia tarsipennalis, assembly GCA_945859575.2. Lineage (NCBI taxonomy): Eukaryota > Metazoa > Arthropoda > Insecta > Lepidoptera > Erebidae > Herminia > Herminia tarsipennalis. Next base: position 40,802,268 of record OX243830.2, read on the forward strand.
GGGCACTGCCCGGGTGGACCTTTATTTCCCCCATACTCGTGGGATCTAATATGGATGACTCAAAATTGAAAAATATTTTTAACAAGACTGGAAGCAAAAAGCTACAGAAGAAGGAACGTGAAGGGGAGAAAGTGGACGCAGTGAAAAGGAGTGGAGGGAGGACGCCGGTGCAATCTGTGGCGAATGACTCTCAATCCACGTCAAGAAGTGGAGGTTTCGGCCGTCTGAGTGGGTCGAGGACGTCGGTCACGTCGGCGTCACTCGAAAGCTTATTGCGTTCGGGGAGGTTCGGCTCGGACTCTTCCATCAGTTCGGCAGTCAGTGACATGGACCTGATGGTGGGTGGGCAGGGTATACGTCAGGAAACCCTGTCAGTTTTCAACGAGCGCCGTGCTCTCCAGCAAAAGCGCGGCGCATCTCCTATTGAAGATGGGAGCCTTCCTGAGGTTGATCTCGAGATCCCCAGGAAGGTTCATACTTCCCAAAGAGGGGGTTCTGTGGCGAGGCTCTCTCGCCCGAACACACCCCCTGCAGTGACGGCACCGGTCGTTCCAACGTCCGGCGTGTTTTCTAGGCGGGACGCCTACAACAGAGGCCGCACGGAGGGAGAAATAGTTGCTGAGGAGCAGGTCCAGCAGCTGTTGGGTGGGCTTCGCCCGTCGGAGGGAGTTAGCTCCCCGAAGACCGTGGAGGAGCTCATGGAATCGGCGGCCACCTCCGTGAAGGTCATAGCGAACGTGGCTCAAAAGAGTAAAAATCTTAAGGGCACGTTCGCCAAGGGCCTTAAGGCGTCGGCCTCGACATTGAAGGAGGTGGTGGAGGCGCTGTTTGAGCGCTCCACAGCCAACGAGGTGGAGACTCAGAGATTGCGGGCCGACAACTCCCGCCTGGAGGAAGAGCTAAAGGCACTTCGGTCCGAGATGGCTCTGATGCGTGCCGATTTTGGATCGGCTAGAGCCGGTTCTGCCCCGGCCTTAGTAAGTGCTGTACCGGCCGGTTCTGTCCCGGCCCGTCGCGGAGAGAAGCCACCTGACGACTCTTTCACGGAGTCGCAGATGAGGCAACTAGCTCTTCTTTTCGGGGGCCTCTTTGACGCGCGCCTTGAGGGCATAAAAGCGCGTCTCCCCCCGGAACCTAGCTGTCGGCCGCCGCTTGCGGGACCCAAGCCGAAGCCTTCTCAGGGGTCACCAATGGGACCGCCCCCACCCCGTACAGGGGGACGGGCCGGGTCCTTTGCAGCAGCGGTCGCCTCAAGACCGGGTGACCAAGGTGTGCGGCCGCGGAGGGGAGATTCCAAATCCCCGCCGCAGCGTGGAGCGAGAGGAGCCGTAGTGGATGCCTCGTGCGCCCCAGCGGCTCAGGTCCATCGCCCGGCGCCTGCGTCTGCTCCCGCCACTGCCACCTCTTGTGAGGAATGGCAAATGGCGGGGAGCAAGAAATCGCGGCGCCAGAAGAAAGAGAGAGCCGCTGCGGCGTCCTCTGTGCAGGTAGTCGCTGCCGCCCCCTCTTCGCAGGAGGCCGCTCCGGTAAAAAGGGGCAGGAAGAGGCCGAAGCTCTCTCCGCCGAAAACGGCCGCCGTCCTCGTGACGGTGTCGCCGGAGGCGGAGAGCAGAGGCGTTACTTACGCCAGCCTCTTCACTAACGCGAAGGCCGCTCTCGTAGCTGCGGGGGGCGTAGAAGTCAGGTTCCGACGCTCGCAGACAGGGGCTAGACTTCTCGAAGTTCCGGGGGCGGAGGGCGCAAAGAAGGCCGACCTGGTGGCGGAAACGCTCAGGCGTATTGCGGGAGGCGAGGAGGGCGTAAGGGTCGCCAGGCCGATGAAGTGCGCGGAGTTGCGCGTCTCCGGTCTGGACGACTCCGTAACGTCCGAGGAGGTCCGGGAGGCAATAGAGCAGAAGGCTCAGTGCTCTCCCGGAACCGTGAAGGTCGGCGCGATCCGCCCCGGCCCCGGCGGAGTTGGTGCGGCGTGGGCACGTTGCCCCGTCGCCGCGGCCAAAGTTTTGGCAGAGGTGGGGCGGCTCCTCGTAGGTGTCTCTGCCGCGAGGATCACCATCCTCGAGGCGAGGCCCGCGAGGTGCTACAGGTGCATGGGCGCAGGGCACCTGCGCCCTCAATGCACCAGCAGCCTAGACTGCAGCGGACTCTGTTTCCGCTGCGGTCAATCGGGGCATACGGCAGCGGCGTGTAATGCCGCTCCCCACTGCCCCGTGTGCGCGGCGGGCAACCAGCCCGCCGACCACATGATGGGAAGGGCAGGCTGCAAGCCCCCCAAGGCTGCAAAGCCCCCCAAGGGTGTCAAGCCGCCCTCGGGGACGGGCCGAGCTGCGGCCGACCCCAGCACCCAGGCTCCGGTGCGGATGGAGGAGGGTGAAGACGAGGCGCCCTCTCAAGCCTCTCCACCCTCCACCTAACGGACTCCCTTAGACGTGCTCGCTCCTCGCCCCTGTCGTCAGTGACAGGGGTACAGGATGCGTTTCGCGATAGGGGGTCCAGGACGCGGTCGCATCCTCCTGCGGGAACTTCATCTCGTGGGGGGAGGCGGCGGGGCTAGTCTGCCCCGTCGCCGGCGAACCGGGCGACGTCGAGGCGCAGTCGCGCGTGACGTCGTTTGGTGGGGCTGTGGGCGTGATGGACGGGGAAGATTCCCACGCTCGCGGCCTTTCGCGATGGCGGCGTTCTGTGTGTACCCAGGACGCCGCAGGAGCAGGAATGCCCGATGGGGCTATGCCGCTGGGTGGGTCCGCCGAAGAATAGCAAATTCCGGCGGCCTATCCGTGTGAAGGCGGCGAGTTGGTACACGGCCGATTTTTTAGTGGGGGCAGGTCCCACACTACCTCCAGCGTCTGCCCCGGGTGCTGGAGGTGTGCGTTAGGCATTTTTTACGGCCATAAAAAAAAAAAAAAAAAAAAAAAAAGGTTAGGTTAGGTTAGGTTGGGGTGCTAAGTGCCGGAAAACCTCCTCGTGGTGCACCCTGGGCAACGTGTGCCGGTGGATTCGCGGCGTTTCGCGAAACCACCGTCACACGGCTAATGTTCTGGCAGAGTAGGGGGTGGCCCATTCCTGGGCTGCCCGGAGGACGGGCTTGACGTGCACTCACACTGCCGTCGAGCGGGCGGGGAGATCTTCTTTCTGCCACCGTCGGATATCGTAATCCCGATTAGGAGTGTCGTGGCCACGTCTCACGGCTCCGAGCGGGGGCGAGGGTCTTGGCTTGGTCGCCTGGGCTGCGAGGATGACAACCTCTATAAAAAATCCCCGAATCCTGTGTTGCGGAGCGTGACCAGAGGATGCATGGCCGATGGGATGTTCGGTTCCAAGCGCTACCCCCAGCTGGGGCACCTGCGGACCCCCCAGTTGGGATACAAATTTACGCTTACCCGGGTACAGGGGGCACTGCCCGGGTGGACCTTTATTTCCCCCATACTCGTGGGATCAAGTATGGACAATAACAAACTTCGTAATATTTTTAACAAGAGGAGCACAACGCTATCGGAGAAGGAGAAAGAGAAGGAGAAGGAGAAGGAGAGAGAGGGAGAGGACGTACGGCAAAGGAGTGCGGGCAGTCAGCCCCTAGAAGCGGCCGCTTCCGGCCGGCTGAGCCGTTCCAGGACTTCGGTGACCTCTGCGTCACTGGAGAGTTTGCTGCGATCGGGCCAGTTCGGCTCTGATTCGTCCATTAGCTCAGCGGTTAGCGACCTGGACCAGATGGTGGCTGGGTTAGGAAACGCTCCAGAGAGCTCGACGGCTGGCGAACGCCGTGCTCAACATCAAAAGCGCGGCGTCTCTCCCAGAGACGACGAGAACCTTCCTGGGCTTGACCTTGAGGCCCCCAGGAAGATACATACATCCCAAAGGGGGGGATCTGTGGCGAGGTTTGCTCGCCCGAAAACACCCCCTGCAGTGACGGGTACTAGTGCGGCTACTAAGGCTGTCAACAAAACGTCTGGCGTATTTTCTAGGCGGGAGGCCTACAACAGGGGCCGCTTGGAGGGGGAAATAGTTGCTGAGGAACGGGTGCAGCAGCTGTTGGGTGGGCTCTGCCCGTCGGGAGGGGTTAGCTCCCCGAAAACCACGGAAGAGCTCATGCGCTCGGCGACCACCTCCGTGGCGGTCATCACAAATGTGGCCGTAAAAAGCAAAAACCTCAAGGGCACCTTCGCCAAGGGCCTGAAGGAGTCCGCCTCGGCTTTAAAGGAGGTGGTAGAGGCGTTGTTTCAGCGGTCCACTGCCAACGAGGCGGAGACCCAGAGTTTGCGGGCGGACAACACCCAACTGAAGGAGGAACTGAAGGCGCTCCGGGCCGAGTTATTGCAACTGCGAGCCGATGTTGGATCGACTAGAGCCGGTTCTGCCCCGGCCGTAGTCAGTGCTATGCCGGCCGGTTCTGTCCCGGCCCATCGCGGAGAGAGGCCATCTGATGACTCTTTTACGGAGGCACAGATGAGGCAGCTCGCACTCCTTTTCGGGGGCCTCTTCGACGCTCGCCTTGAGGGCATCAAGGCGCGTCTGCCCCCGGAACCGAGCTGTCGGCCGCCGCTCGCGGCGCCTAAGCACCCTAAAGGGCCACTGTTGGCATGCCCGGCGCCACTACCCCGTACAGGGGGACGCGCTGGGTCAATTAGAGCAGCGGGCACCTCAAGCGCCCAAACTGCTCAAATCCGTCCCCCGGCGCCTGCGTCTACCCCCGCCTCTGCCCGGAACCGTGAGGGTCGGTGCGATTCGCCCCGGCCCCGGCGGAGTTGGTGCGGCCTGGGCGCGTTGCCCCGTCGCTGCGGCCAAAACTTTGGCAGAGGCAGGCCGGCTTCTCGTGGGCTTCTCCGCCGCGAGGATCACAATCCTCGAGGCGAGGCCCACGAGGTGCTACCGGTGCATGGGCGCGGGGCACTTGCGCCCGCAATGCACAAGTAGCTTTGACTGCAGCGGACTCTGTTTCCGCTGCGGTCAACCGGGGCATACGGCAGCGGCGTGTTCTGCCGCTCCCCACTGCCCCGCGTGCGCGGCGGGCAACCAGCCCGCCGACCATATGATGGGGAGGGCGGGCTGTAAGCCTCCCAAGGCCGCAAAGCCGCCTGCGGGGACTGGCCGAGCTCCTCGCGCCCAGGCTCCGGTGCGGATGGAGGAGGGTGGAGACGAGGCGCCTTCCCGTGCCCCCACACCCTCCACCTAAAAGGACTCTCTTAGCCGTGCTCGCTCCTCGCCCCTGTCGTCAGTGATAGGGGTACCGGATGCGTTGCGCGGTAGGGGGTCCAGGACGCGGTCGCAACCTTCTGCGGGAAATTCAACCCGTGGGAGGAGGCGGCGGGGATAGTCTGCCCCGTCGCCGGCGAACCGGGCGACGTCGAGGCGCAGCTGCGCGTGACGTCGCTTGGTGGGGCTGTGGGCGTGATGGACGGGGAAGTTTCCCACGCTCGCGGCCTTTCGCGATGGCGGCGTTCTGTGTGTACCCAGGACGCCGCAGGAGCAGGAATGCCCGATGGGGCTATGCCGCTGGGTGGGTCCGCCGAAGAAATAGTCAATTCCGGCGGCCTATCCGTGTGAAGGCGGCGAGTTGGTACACGGCCGATTTTTTAGTGGGGGCAGGTCCCACACTACCTCCAGCGTCTGCCCCGGGTGCTGGAGGTGTGCGTTAGGCATTTTTTACGGCCATAAAAAAAAAAAAAAAAAAAAAAAAAAAAAAGGTTAGGTTAGGTTAGGTTAGGTTAGGTTGGGGTGCTAAGTGCCGGAAAACCTCCTCGTGGTGCACCCTGGGCAACGGACGGTGATCACTTTTTGATCGCCGGACGGCTAATGTTCTGGCAAAGAGAGGGGCTCGTATTCGGGCAACTCTGGGCGTTCTCCCTGTGCCCCCTTCTGTTTTATTTTATTTTGTTTATTTTATTTTTACTTTTGTTTTATTTACTTTTGTTTCAATAGTCGGTTTATGTTTTATTTTTACACTTATTTACATTTTACACTTTTATTTTTATATTTCTTTTGTTTTGGTTTTGTTTTGTTTTGTTTTCCTGGAGGGGAACACCGGGAAACAGTGGCGGGCTCAGCTGGCTCTTGCTTTTGCATAGCCGCCGGGCAAACAGGGGAGGTTTTGGTCCATCCCTGGGCCTTTCGGAGGAAGGGCGAGGGGCGGCGGGTTCGCTGTCTATTTATAGATGGTGGACACGGTCTGATGCAGACCACCGACCGGCCCGACCCGTAACCCTGAATTGACAGGAACGGGGGTCCACGCTTCGTGGGCCGCGGGGAAGTAAACCCCTTTAAAAAATACCCTAATCCTACGCTTGTGGTGCCCGGCAATGGGACGAATGGCTGAGGGGATCTCAGTCCCGAGGGCTACCCAGACGGAGGTCGTAAAACTCACAATATGTCGGTGGTCAATACTTCTTTAACTACCCAGGAGGGTCCCGGGCGCACTTCGCTCGGGGAATCCCTCCCGAAGCCAGTCGGCTTCGGCAGTCCCGCGTACTCTGGGGGGGACACCCAACGACGCACCCGCCCTGTGCCGAGCGGTAAATCCGGCACCGAAAACAGCGCGAAGGTCGCGCTGCGAACATCAAACCGCAAATCGGTTTCGAAGAAGGGTCGTAAGACCCCGAGTCGGGGCAAGGCGAGTGGAGGTCCGTCTCCGTTACCGCCTAAAGTCCCGCGCAAAGGGTCTCTGACCATATCGGAGTCCTCCATTACAGACCTTGAAGTAATGGAGGACACTGAGACAAGGGAGGAAGGTGTAGCTGAGCAGTCAGGCAGGCTCTGGGCTTCCCAGAAGCGTGGCCGCAGCTGCTCGCCGCCACAGGAGGTGCCGGGGGTCTCCCAGACCCCTAGCAAAATTCCTACTGCGCGTAGGGGAGGAGCCAGTGGCTCCGTTTTCTCGAGCAGGGAAAAATACCTGCGCACGCGCACAGAGAATGAGCGCACCGCTGAGGACAGGGTGGCGCAGCTCCTCGCCGAGGTTCGCCGGTCGGGGGGGGACTCCCCTCCTACTACGGCGGAGTTAAAGGCGAGAGCCGGGGATTCTGTGGCCGCAATTTACGAGGTGGCCACAAAATCCACAAATCTGAAAGGCCCCTTTGTGCGCGGCCTTAAAGAGGCAGGAGATAAGCTGCTAGTGGTGGTGGACGACCTGGCTGGTCGCACGGATGCCACCAACAGGGAGCTGCAGCAGTTGCGGGCAGAGAACGCAACTTTAAAGTCTGATGTGGCGGAGCTTCGCGCTGAGCTCGCCAAATTGCGGAAAGACTTAGCCTGCCCTCAGTTTGGTTCACCCCGGGCTGTTTCGGCCAGTCCGGCAAAGAAGACGCAGCCTTCTCCCTCCTCTGGAGGTATCGAGGCGCAGTTGCGGCAGCTGATGGGCTCATTCGAGTCCAAAATCGCTGCCCGCATCGGGAGTCTGGAGGCAAGATTGCCTCCGGCGCCGACCTCCCGTACACCGCCTGTCGCTAAGCCGTACACGGCTACCGCTCCGACGCCCCTACCCTGTTCCGGGGGACGCGTCGTGACTTACGCGGCAAGCGCGGCGTCTGCGCCTAAGAAAACGACGGCACGAGGTCCGGCCCCTTCCACGGCCGGGAAGAAGCGCGAAGCCCAGTCCCAGGGAGGCCCCCAGCCTTCTCAGGTTTCGAGGGCGGCGCCGTCTTCCGTCCCTTCAGTCGCTCCATGCGCCCAGAAGGTCGAGGCTCGTGCCCCTGCGCCTGCACCTGCTCCCGCACCCCTCGTCCCCGCTGATGAGTGGCAGACGGTGAGCAAAAGGTCACGACGCAGGCAAAAGAAGAAGGCTGCTTCAAAAACAGCTGCCCAAGGAGCCGTGGCTAGGAAGCCGAAGCTCCAAGTGCCGAAAACGGCCGCCGTGGTTGTCACGGTGTCGCCGGAGGCACAGGAGCGAGGAGTGTCCTACGCGGAGATCTTTGCGTCGGTGAAGAGAAATCTCACCGCCTCCGATCTCGCAGGTCTGGGTGCTACCACCCGGCCCTCGCAGACGGGAGCTCGAATCCTCGAGTTCCCTGGTCCAGACGGAGGAAAAAACGCGGATTTCTTCGCGGAGAAACTGCGGGGAATACTTGCTGGGGAGGAAGGCGTAAGAGTCGCCAGGCCCACGAAGTGCGCAGAAATGCGTATTTCGGGACTGGATGACTCGGTCACGGCCCAGGAAGTTCGGGAGGCTATTGGGACCCGTACCCAATGCGCTCTCGACTCCATCAGGGTCGGCGCCATTCGCCCCGGCCCCGGAGGTGCTTTTGCGGTTTGGGCGCAGTGCCCCGTTGCCGCGGCCAAATTATTGGCTGATGCAGGGAGGCTGCTCGTGGGCTTCAGCGCCGCCAGGGTTACGATCCTGCCGGCGAGACCCGCGCGCTGCTTCAAGTGCATGGCGACGGGACACATGCGTCCGAAGTGCACTAGTTGCTTCGACTGCGGCGGACTTTGTTTCCGCTGCGGTCGCCCGGGGCACAAGGCGGCGGACTGCTCCGCTGCCCCCCACTGTCCAGCGTGTGCGGCGGGTAATTTGCCTGCCAACCACGTCATGGGACGGGAGGGGTGCAAACCCCCGCAGGCTCCAAAGCCACGCCCGGGGGGTAGCCAATCGGCCAAGGCTGCCCCTCGTACACCGCCGCCAGCGCGAATGGAGGAGGATGTAGTACCGGAGTCCAGTAATGGACAGTGAGTGCTTTTCCCTCCTCCAGGCGAATCTCAACCATTCTGCCGGCGCGCAGGATCTTTTCCTGCAAACCATGGCAGAGTGGTCGATTGCTGTTGCCGTAGCCGCGGAGCCCTATTACGTTCCTCCTCGTCCGAATTGGATGGGTGACCGGGACGGCTCCGTGGCCATCGTCAGCTCCGCTGCGCTCCATTCCCCGCCCTTGTCGCTCAGAGATAAGGGTACGGGATATGTTGCTGCCGACTGGGGGGGACTCACGCTTTACGGCGTGTACTTCTCCCCAAACCGGAGTCTGGCTGATTTTGAGGTTTTCCTGGCTAGCCTGGAAGCCTCGATACGGCGGCTAGCACCTCGCCACGTTGTGGTGCTGGGGGATTTTAACGCCAAATCCTTGGCGTGGGGATCTCCCAGGACGGACGCTCGCGGAACGGCGGTGGAAGAATGGGCAGCTGCGGTGGGCCTCTGTTTGCTGAACAGGGGCACCACCAATACGTGCGTTCGGCGCCAGGGGGGGTCGATAGTGGACCTTTCGTTCGCTACCCCTGGTATCGAGGCACGTGTAAGGAACTGGCGCGTACTGGCTGAGGTTGAGACGCTCTCGGATCACTTGTACATCCGGTTTGAGCTCTCCCGGTCCCAGGGCGCCAGTAGGGGTCACGGCGCGGGCAGACAATCCCGATTCCCGCGGTGGGCTGTGGGTCGACTCGACAGGGAACTGCTGGAGGAGGCGGCTATCGTTCAATCGTGGTCGTCCTCACCACCTCCGACCGAGGACATCGACGTCACGGCTGTCCGTATTCGCGATGCGTTTACGCAGGTTTGCGATGCGGCAATGCCACGTTTCCGACGTCGTCCTCCGAGGAAGGAGGTCTACTGGTGGTCCCCAGAGTTGGCGGAACTCCGTGCGGCCTGTATTCGTGCCCGGAGGATCTACACCCGCAGTCGACGGCGTCACCGCGACGTAGAGAGGGAGGACCAGCTGTATGAAGCGTATCGCAATGCGAGGGACGCATTCAAGCTGGCCATCTGCCGCGCGAAGGAGACGGCGAGACAGGAGATGCTGGAGGGTCTAGATCGTGATCCCTGGGGTCGCCCCTACCGAGCGGCGCTGAATAAGCTCCGCTCGTCGGGCCCCCCCCTTACAGAGACTCTCCAGCCCAGCTTCCTCGTGGAAGTGGTTGAGGCCCTTTTCCCGCAACGTGCGGAGCACACGCCACCGGCAATGGTCTCTGAGACCGACGACCGGGAGGCCGAGCCCAGTGTTCCGCCCGTCACGGAGGCGGAGGTGGGGGCGGCTGTACTTCGGATTCGTTCGAAGAGTACCGCCCCCGGGCCTGACGGGATTCCTGCCCGAGTGTTGGCCCTGGTCCTCAACCACATGGGAGACCGCCTCAGGGGGCTGTTCGACGTTTGCCTGGCGTCCGGACGGTTCCCTGACTGTTGGAAAACGGGGAAGCTGGTTCTCCTACCGAAGCCGGGTAGATCTCCCGATTCGGTCGCGGCCTTCAGGCCTATCGTGCTGCTGGACGAGGCGGGGAAGTTGCTTGAGAGAATTCTCGCTACCCGTATCGTCCGCCACTTGCGCGAGGTCGGCCCCGATCTGTCCGATGCCCAGTACGGCTTTCGTGCCGGGCGTTCGACGGTCGATGCCATTCTGCGTCTGGGGGCCGCGGCTGAGGAGGCAGTCCTCGGCGGCGGGGTTTTATTGGCGGTATCGCTTGACATCGCCAACGCCTTCAATACTCTGCCATTCGGCTGCATCGGTGAGGCGCTCCGGTTCCATGGAGTGCCCGATTACCTGAGGCAGCTGGTGGCCGACTATTTGCAAGGCCGGTGTGTCCTGTACGAGGATCGTGAAGGAGAAGTGAGGCGCAGGGCAATGTCGTGCGGTGTTCCTCAGGGGTCGGTCTTAGGACCGCTCTTGTGGAACATGGGATACGATTGGGCCCTGCGAGGAAACTTCCCACCCGGGCTCAGCGTACTCTGTTACGCCGACGACACGCTCGTCACAGCCCGGGCACGGAATTTCGAGGAGGCGGCGCGCCTGGCCACCCTAGGGGTTTCCCGAATGGTCGGGCGCATCGAGGCGCTGGGGTTGAGAGTGGCGCTTGAAAAGACGGAGGCCCTGTTGTTCCATGGGCCCCGTCGCGGTCCACCCGCTGGCGCCTCCTTGGTCGTCAACTCGGTCCTCGTACCGATACGCCCCCAGATGAAATATCTGGGGTTGGTGTTGGATGGGCGATGGCTCTTCGACGAGCATTTTCGCATCCTTGTGCCCAAACTTGAGGCTACTGCTGCCGCCCTGGGCCGGCTTTTGCCGAACCTTGGCGGTCCCAGTGCCTCAAGCCGACGGCTTTACATGGGGGTGGTACGGTCGATGGCGCTTTACGGCGCGCCCGTGTGGGCGGAGACCCTGTCCGCCCAGAATAGGGTTCGTTTGTGGAGACCCCAACGAACCATGGCGGTCCGGGCCATACGCGGTTACCGCACGGTGTCCACCGATGCGGCGTGCGCGTTGGCCGGAACTCCCCCGTGGGATTTGGATGCGGAAGTACTCGCCGACGTTTACTGGCGGGCGGCGGAGGTCCGGGCTGGGGGCTCTTGCCCCATGCCCGAACAACTGCGCGCCTGGCGCAGTCAGGCCCACCGGGACATCATGGCCCGGTGGAGGTCCCGGCTGGAGGCTCCACGTGCCGGTTTCCGAACCGTGGAGGCGCTCCAGCCGGTCCTTGAGGAGTGGGCGGTGAGGCAGCACGGGACCCTTTCCTTCCGGCTGGTGCAGGTTCTTTCCGGGCATGGGTGCTTCGGAAAGTATCTGCATTCGGTTGCGCGGAGGGAATCGCGTCCCGACTGTCATCACTGCGATTGCGGTGAGGACTCGGCGCAGCACACTCTCGAGCAGTGCCCTGCCTGGGAGCAGCAACGTCGAGTCCTCACCGCAGTGGTGGGTCGTGACCTCTCGCTGCCGACCGTGGTGTCATCTATGGTCCGCAGCGAGACGTCTTGGAACGCGGTCGCATCCTTTTGCGAGGACGTCATCTCGCAGAAGGAGGCGGCGGAGCGACGCAGGGAGGAGGACTCCCTTGCTGATCCGCTTCGTCGCCGGCGAACCGGGCGGCGTTGGCGCGACCATCTGCGCCTGATGCCGCCCTAATGGTGGGGCCGCGGGTGGGGGTTGACGGGGCCTTTTCCCCCCACTCGTAGCCTTCCGCGACGTCGGCGTCCTGCAGTGTACCCCAGGACGCCGCCGGAGTAGGAGTGCCCGGCATCTCGCCGCGCCGGGCACTGCCACTGAATTGGCCGCCGATGGTATAGCAGATTCCGGCGGCCCGTTCGCGCAGGTGGCGCGACGGTACACGGCCGATTTTTTAGTGGGGGCAGGTCCCACACTACCTCCAGCGTCTGCCCCGGGTGCTGGAGGTGTGCGTTAGGCATTTTTTACGGCCTTAAAAAAAAAAAAAAAAAAAAAAAAAAAAGGTTAGGTTAGGTTAGGTTGGGGTGCTAAGTGCCGGAAAACCTCCTCGTGGTGCACCCTGGGCAACGTGTGCCTGTGGATTCGCGGCGTTTCGCGAAACCACCGTCACACGGCTAATGTTCTGGCAGAGTAGGGGGTGGCCCATTCCTGGGCTGCCCGGAGGACGGGCTTGACGTGCACTCACACTGCCGTCGAGCGGGCGGGGAGATCATCTTTCTGCCACCGTCGGAATATCGTAATCCCTAGTAGGAGTGTCGTAGACATGTCTTACGGCTTTGAACGGGAACGAGGGTCTTGGCTTGGTCGCCTGGGCCGCGAGGATGACAACCTCTATAAAAAATCCCCGAATCCTGTGTTGCGGAGCGTGACCAGAGGATGCATGGCCGATGGGATGTTCGGTTCCAAGCGCTACCCCCAGCTGGGGCACCTGCGGACCCCCCAGTTGGGATACAAATTTACGCTTACCCGGGTACAGGGGGCACTGCCCGGGTGGACGTTTATTTCCCCCATACTCGTGGGAACAGAATGGACAATAATAAACTGAAAAACATTTTTAATAGGAGGAGGAGCCCAAGGCTCGTGGAAGGAAATAGGGAGGTAGAGACAGTGGAAGTGGACGCAACAAGGAGTGGGGGCAATTTGTCCCGAGAAGTGACCGGCCGTTTAAGCGGTTCCAGAACCTCAGTGACGTCTGCGTCACTGGACAGTCTGTTGCGCTCTGGCCGGTTTGGCTCAGAATCCTCGCTAAGCTCAGCGGTTAGCGATATGGAGCAGTTGGTGGATGAGTGCCGCGCTCGACAGCAGAAGCGTGGAGCCTCTCCTGGAGACGGTGAGAACCTTCCTGAGGTTGACCTTGATGTCCCTAGGAAAGTTCACTCCTCCCAAAGAGGGGGATCTGTGGCTAGGTTTGCCCGGCCGCAGACACCCCCTGCAAAGACGGCTGCCAATGTGACGCCGGTCGCTACAACATCCAGCGTTTTCTCTAGGCGGGAGGCCTATAATCGAGGCCGCACAGAAAGGGAACTGGTGGCTGAGGACCAAGTCCAAGAGCTGTTAGGTGGACTCCAATCTACGGGAGGGGCTAATGCCCTGAAAACCGCGGAGGAGCTTAAGAGCTCGGCAACCGCTTCAATAGCAGTCATCACGGAGGTCGCCTCTAAGAGTAGAAACCTCAAAGGCACCTTCGCCAAGGGACTGAGAGAGTCCGCCTCTGTGCTGACAGAAGTAGTGGCGGCGCTGTTCAAGAACAACACCCGCATGGAAGGAGAGCTGAAGGTTCTCCGAGCTGAGATAGCCCAATTGCGGGCTGATTTTGGAACGATTAGAGCTGGTTCTGCTCCGGCCTCAGTCAGCGCTGTGCCGCCCGCTTCTGTCCCGGCTCATAGAGGAGAGCGGTCTCCTGATGACTCCTTTACGGAGTCACAGATGAGGCAGCTATCACTCCTTTTCGGGGGCCTGATTGACGCGCGCCTAGAGGGCATTAAGGCACGCCTGCCCCCGGAGCCGAGTTGTCGGCCACCGCTCGCGGCGTCCAGACCGAAGCCCCCTCAGAGGCCCTCGATGGTACCTAAGGCGCCACCTCCACGTGCAGGGGGACGCGCCGTGGCTCTTGCAGCAGCGGCTGCCTCAGAGCCGGCTGTACATTGCCCAGCGCCTGCGTCCGCTCCCGCTACTGCCCCCTCTGGTGAGGAATGGCGAACAGCGGAGAGCAGGAAATCGCGGCGCCGGCAGAAGAGGAAGGCCACTCCCGCCGTTACCGTGCAGGAGGTTGCCCTGACAAAAGAAACAGTTAAGCGAAAGCCGAAACTGTCTCCGCCGAAAACGGCCGCCGTCCTTGTGACGGTGTCGCCGGAGGCGGAGAGTAGGGGCATAACATACGCCAGCCTCTTCAGCGGGGCGAAGGCTGCTCTTTTAGCAGCTGGGGGCGTGCAGGTGAGCTTCCGCCGCTCACAGACCGGGGCCCGGCTCCTCGAAGTTCCGGGGCCAGAGGGCGCGAAGAAGGCCGACTTCGTGGCGGAGACGCTGAGGCGTCTCGTGGAAGGAGAAGAGGGCGTAAGGGTCGTCAGGCCAATGAAGTGCGCCGAGTTGCGCATTTCTGGCCTGGACGACTCTGTGTCGTCTGAGGAGGTCCGGGAGGCGATAGAGCAGAAGGCTCAGTGCTCTCCCGGAACCGTGAAGGTCGGCGCGATCCGCCCCGGCCCCGGTGGAGTTGGTGCGGTGTGGGCGCGTTGCCCCGTCGCTGCGGCCAAAATTTTGGCAGAAGCAGGCCGGCTCCTCGTGGGTTTCTCTGCCGCGAGGATCACCATCCTCGAGGCGAGGCCCGCGAGGTGCTACCGGTGCATGGGCGCGGGGCACTTGCGCCCGCAATGCACCAGTAGTTTTGACTGCAGCGGACTTTGTTTCCGCTGCGGTCAACCGGGGCATGCGGCAGCGGCGTGTTCTGCCGCTCCCCACTGCCCCGTGTGTGCGGCGGGCAATCTACCCGCCAACCACATGATGGGGAGGGAGGGCTGTAAGCCTCCCAAGGCCGCAAAGCCGCCTGCGGGGACTAGCCGAGCTCCTCGCACCCAGGCTCCGGTGCGGATGGAGGAGGGTGGGGACGAGGCGCCTTCCCATGCCTCTACACCCTCCACCTAATGGACTCCTTAGCCATGCTCGCTCCTCGCCCCTGTCGTCAGTGATAGGGGTACCGGATGCGTTGCGCGGTAGGGGGTCCAGGACGCGGTCGCACCCTCCTGCGGGAACTTCATCTCGCGGGGGGAGGCGGCGGGGATAGTCTGCCCCGTCGCCGGCGAACCGAGCGACGTCGAGGCGCAGTCGCGCGTGACGTCGCTTGGTGGGGCTGTGAGCGTGATGGACGGGGAAGTTTCCCACGCTCGCGGCCTTTCGCGATGGCGGCGTTCTGTGTGTACCCAGGACGCCGCAGGAGCAGGAATGCCCGATGGGGCTATGCCGCTGGGTGGGTCGCCGAAGATATAACAAGTCCTGGCGGCCTATCCGTGTTGGCGGCGAGTAGGTACACGGCCGATTTTTTAGTGGGGGCAGGTCCCACACTACCTCCAGCGTCTGCCCCGGGTGCTGGAGGTGTGCGTTAGGCATTTTTTACGGCCATAAAAAAAAAAAAAAAAAAAAAAAGGTTAGGTTAGGTTAGGTTAGGTTAGGTTAGGTTGGGGTGCTAAGTGCCGGAAAACCTCCTCGTGGTGCACCCTGGGCAACGGACGGTGATCACTTTTTGATCGCCGGACGGCTAATGTTCTGGCAAAGAGAGGGGCCCGTATTCGGGCCACTCGGGGCGTTCTCCCTGTGCCCCCTGTTGTTTTATTTTGTTTGTGTTTATTTTGTTTTATATTGTTTTATTTTGGTTTATTTGTTTTCTTGCAATAGTATTTTTACACTTTTATTTTTACACCTTTTATTTTGATTTATGTCTTCTTTTTATTTTTACATTTTACTTTTCTTTTGTTTTATTTTGTTTTGTTTCCTACTGGGGGGGAAACAGTGGAGTAATGTGGCGGGCTCGGCGTGCTATTGCTTTTGCTTTGCCGCCGGGCAAACAGGGGAGGTTTTGGTCCATCCCTGGGCCTTTCTGAAGAAGGGCGAGGGGCGGCGGGTTCGCTGTCTATTTATAGATGGCGGACACGGTCTGATACAGACCACCGACCGGCCCGACCCGTAACCCTGAATTGACAGGAACGGGGGCTCACGCTCTGTGGGCCGCGGGGAAGTAAACCCCTTTAAAAAATACCCTAATCCCACGCTTGTGGTGCCCGGCAATGGGATGAATGGCTGAGGGGATCTCAGTCCCGAGGGCTACCCAGACGGAGGTCTTTAAACTTCAATCATGTCGGTGGTAAATACAGTTAAAACTACCCAGGAGGGTCCCGAGCGCGCTTCGCTCGGGGAATCCCTCCCGAAGCCAGTCGGCTTCGGCAGTCCCGCGTACTCTGGGGGGGACACCCAACGACGCACCCGCCCTGTGCCGAGCGGTAAATCCGGCACCGAAAAAAGCGCTAAGGTCGCGCTGCGAAGATCGAACCGCACTGCGGTTTCAAGTAAGGGTCGTAAGACCCCGAGTAGGGGCAAGGCGAGTGGAGGTCCATCTCCGTTGCCGCCTAAGGTCCCGCGAAAAGGGTCTTTGACCGTTTCGGAGTCCTCTATTACCGACCTTGAGGTAATGGAGGATACTGAGACCCTCGAGGAAGGTGAAGTTGAGCGATCAGGTAGGCTCTGGGCTTCCCAGAAGCGTAGCCGCAGCCGCTCACCGCACCAGGAGGTGCCAGGGGTCCCCCAGACCCCTAGCAAGATCCCAACCGCGCGGAGGGGAGGAGCCAGCGGCTCTGTTTTCTCGAACAGAGAAAAGTACCTGCGCACGCGTATAGAGGGAGAGCGCACCGCTGAGGATAGGGTGGCGCAGCTCCTCGCAGAGGATCGCCGGTCAGGGGGGGATTCCCTTCCTACTACGGCAGAGCTCAAAGCGAGAGCTGGGGATTCTGTGGCCGCAATTTACGAGGTGGCCACAAAATCCACAAATTTGAAAGGCCCGTTCGTGCGCGGCCTTAAGGAGGCAGGAGACAAGCTGCTGGTGGTGGTGGACGACCTGGCTGGTCGCACGGATGCCACCAACAGGGAGCTGCAGCAGTTGCGGGCGGAGAACGCAACTTTGAGGTCAGATGTGGCAGAGCTCCGCGCCGAGCTCGCCAAGCTACGAGAAGACCTAGCCTGCCCTCAAGTCGGTCCAACGCGGGCTGTTTTGACCAGTCCGCCGAAGAAGTCGCAGCCTTCATCCTCTGGAGGTATCGAGGCGCAGTTGCGGCAGCTGATGGGCTCTTTTGAGTCGAAAATCGCTGCCCGCATCGGGAGTCTGGAGGCAAGATTGCCTCCGGTGCCGACCTCCCGCACACCGCCGGTCGCAAAGCCGTACACGGCTACCGCTCCGACGCCACTACCCTGTTCCGGGGGACGCGTTGGGACCTACGCGACACGCGCGGCGTCTGCGCCCAAGCAGAAGACGGCACGAGCTACGGCCCCTCCAGCGGTCGAGAGGACGCCAGCCCAGCCCCGGGGAGGCCCCCAGCCACCCCAGGTTTTGACGGCGGCACCATCTCCCGCGCTGTCGGTCGCTCCACGTGCCCAGAAGGCTCGTGTCCCTGCGCCCGCACCTGCTCCCGCCCCCCTCGTCCCCGCTGACGAGGGCTGGCAGAAGGTGAGCAAAAGGTCGCGGCGCAGAAGAAAGGGGAAGAAGGCTGCCCCAAATGCAGCTGCCCAAACAGTCGTGGCTAAGAAGCCTAAGCTCCAAGTGCCGAAAACGGCCGCCGTGGTTGTCACGGTGTCGCCGGAGGCACAGGAGCGAGGGGTCTCCTATGCGGAGATCTTCGCGTCGGTGAAGAGAAATCTCACCGCCTCCGACCTCGCGGGTCTGGGTGCTACCACCCGGCCCTCGCAGACGGGAGCTCGGATCCTCGAGTTCCCGGGCCCGGACGGAGGCAAAAACGCGGACTTCTTTGCTGAGAAGCTGCGAGGGATTATTGCTGGGGAGGAAGGCGTTAGAGTCGCCAGGCCCACGAAGTGCGCAGAAATGCGTATTTCGGGCTTGGATGACTCGGTATCCGCCCAGGAGGTTCGGGAGGCTATTGGGACCCGTACCCAATGCGCTCTTGACTCCATCAGGGTCGGCGCCATTCGCCCCGGTCCCGGAGGCGCTTTTGCGGTTTGGGCGCAATGCCCCGTTGCCGCGGCCAAATTATTGGCTGATGCGGGGAGGCTGCTCGTGGGCTTCAGCGCCGCCAGGGTTACGATCCTGCCGGCGAGACCCGCGCGCTGCTTCAAGTGCATGGCGACGGGACACATGCGTCCGAAGTGCACTAGTTGCTTCGACTGCGGCGGACTCTGTTTCCGCTGCGGTCGCCCGGGGCACAAGGCGGCGGACTGTTCCGCTGCCCCCCACTGTCCAGCGTGTGCGGCGGGCAATTTGCCTGCTAATCACCTCATGGGACGGGTGGGGTGCAAACCCCCGCAGGCTCAAAAGCCACGCCCGGGGGGTAGCCAATCGGCCAAGGCTGCCCCTCGCACACCGCCGCCAGCGCGAATGGAGGAGGATGTAGTACCGGAGTCCAATAATGGACAATGAGTGCTTTTCCCTCCTCCAGGCGAATCTCAACCATTCTGCCGGCGCGCAGGATCTTTTCCTGCAAACCATGGCAGAGTGGTCGATTGCTGTTGCCGTAGCCGCGGAGCCCTATTACGTTCCTCCTCGTCCGAATTGGATGGGTGACCGGGACGGCTCCGTGGCCATCGTCAGCTCCGCTGCGCTCCATTCCCCACCCTTGTCGCTTCGAGATAAGGGTACGGGATATGTTGCTGCCGACTGGGGGGGACTCACGCTTTACGGCGTGTACTTCTCCCCAAATCGGAGTCTGGCTGATTTTGAGGTTTTCCTGGCTAGCCTGGAAGCCTCGATACGGCGGCTGGCACCTCGCCACGTCGTGGTGCTGGGGGATTTTAACGCCAAATCCTTGGCGTGGGGATCTCCCAGGACGGACGCTCGCGGAACGGCGGTGGAAGAATGGGCAGCTGCGGTGGGCCTCTGTTTGCTGAACAGGGGCACCACCAATACGTGCGTTCGGCGCCAGGGGGGGTCGATAGTGGACCTTGCGTTCGCTACCCCTGGTATCGAGGCACGTGTAAGGAACTGGCGCGTACTGGCTGAGGTTGAGACGCTCTCGGATCACTTATACATCCGGTTTGAGCTCTCCCGGTCCCAGGGCGCCAGTAGGGGTCACGGCGCGGGCAGACAATCCCGATTCCCGCGGTGGGCTGTGGGTCGACTCGACAGGGAACTGCTGGAGGAGGCGGCTATCGTTCAATCGTGGTCGTCCTCACCACCTCCGACCGAGGACATCGACGTCACGGCTGTCCGTATTCGCGATGCGTTTACGCAGGTTTGCGATGCGGCCATGCCACGTTTCCGACGTCGTCCTCCGAGGAAGGAGGTCTACTGGTGGTCCCCAGAGTTGGCGGAACTCCGTGCGGCCTGTATTCGTGTCCGGAGGATCTACACCCGCAGTCGACGGCGTCACCGCGACGTAGAGAGGGAGGACCAGCTGTATGAAGCGTATCGCAATGCGAGGGACGCATTCAAGCTGGCCATCTGCCGCGCGAAGGAGACGGCGAGACAGGAGATGCTGGAGGGTCTAGATCGTGACCCCTGGGGTCGCCCCTACAGAGCGGCGCTGAATAAGCTTCGCTCGTCGGGCCCCCCCCTTACAGAGACTCTCCAGCCCAGCTTCCTCGTGGAAGTGGTTGAGGCCCTTTTCCCGCAACGTGCGGAGCACACGCCACCGGCAATGGTCTCTGAGACCGACGACCGGGAGGCCGAGCCCAGTGTTCCGCCCGT
Source organism: Herminia tarsipennalis (assembly GCA_945859575.2). NCBI lineage: Eukaryota > Metazoa > Arthropoda > Insecta > Lepidoptera > Erebidae > Herminia > Herminia tarsipennalis. The sequence continues at coordinate 40,821,780 of OX243830.2, forward strand.
CACGGAGGCGGAGGTGGGGGCGGCTGTACTTCGGATTCGTTCGAAGAGTACCGCCCCCGGGCCTGACGGGATTCCTGCCCGAGTGTTGGCCCTGGTCCTCAACCACATGGGAGACCGCCTCAGGGGGCTGTTCGACGTTTGCCTGGCGTCCGGACGGTTCCCTGACTGTTGGAAAACGGGGAAGCTGGTTCTCCTACCGAAGCCGGGTAGATCTCCCGATTCGGTCGCGGCCTTCAGGCCTATCGTGCTGCTGGACGAGGCGGGGAAGTTGCTTGAGAGAATTCTCGCTACCCGTATCGTCCGCCACTTGCGCGAGGTCGGCCCCGATCTGTCCGATGCCCAGTACGGCTTTCGTGCCGGGCGTTCGACGGTCGATGCCATTCTGCGTCTGAGGGCCGCGGCTGAGGAGGCAGTCCTCGGCGGCGGAGTTTTATTGGCGGTATCGCTTGACATCGCCAACGCCTTCAATACTCTGCCATTCGGCTGCATCGGTGAGGCGCTCCGGTTCCATGGAGTGCCCGGTTACCTGAGGCAGCTGGTGGCCGACTATTTGCAAGGCCGGTGTGTCCTGTACGAGGATCGTGAAGGAGAAGTGAGGCGCAGGGCAATGTCGTGCGGTGTTCCTCAGGGGTCGGTCTTAGGACCGCTCTTGTGGAACATGGGATGCGATTGGGCCCTGCGAGGAAACTTCCCACCCGGGCTCAGCGTACTTTGTTACGCCGACGACACGCTCGTCACAGCCCGGGCACGGAATTTCGAGGAGGCGGCGCGCCTGGCCACCCTAGGGGTTTCCCGAATGGTCGGGCGCATCGAGGCGCTGGGGTTGAGAGTGGCGCTTGAAAAGACGGAGGCCCTGTTGTTTCATGGGCCCCGTCGCGGTCCACCCGCTGGCGCCTCCTTGGTCGTCAACTCGGTCCTCGTACCGATACGCCCCCAGATGAAATATCTGGGGTTGGTGTTGGATGGGCGATGGCTCTTCGACGAGCATTTTCGCATCCTTGTGCCCAAACTTGAGGCTACCGCTGCCGCCCTGGGTCGGCTCTTGCCGAACCTTGGCGGTCCCAGTGCCTCAAGCCGACGGCTTTACATGGGGGTGGTACGGTCGATGGCGCTTTACGGCGCGCCCGTATGGGCGGAGACCCTGTCCGCCCAGAATAGGGTTCGTTTGTGGAGACCCCAACGAACCATGGCGGTCCGGGCCATACGCGGTTACCGCACGGTGTCCACCGATGCGGCGTGCGCGTTGGCCGGAACTCCCCCGTGGGATCTGGATGCGGAAGTACTCGCCGACGTCTACTGGCAGGCGGCGGAGGTCCGGGCTGGGGGCTCTTGCCCCATGCCCGAACAACTGCGCGCCTGGCGCAGTCAGGCCCACCGGGACATCATGGCCCGGTGGAGGTCCCGGCTGGAGGCTCCACGTGCCGGTTTCCGAACCGTGGAGGCGCTCCAGCCGGTCCTTGAGGAGTGGGCGGTGAGGCAGCACGGGACCCTTTCCTTCCGGCTGGTGCAGGTTCTTTCCGGGCATGGGTGCTTCGGAAAGTACCTGCATTCGGTTGCGCGGAGGGAATCGCGTCCCGACTGTCATCACTGCGATTGCGGTGAGGACTCGGCGCAGCACACTCTCGAGCAGTGCCCTGCCTGGGAGCAGCAACGTCGAGTCCTCACCGCAGTGGTGGGTCGTGACCTCTCGCTGCCGACCGTGGTGTCATCTATGGTCCGCAGCGAGACGTCTTGGAACGCGGTCGCATCCTTTTGCGAGGATGTCATCTCGCAGAAGGAGGCGGCGGAGCGACGCAGGGAGGAGGACTCCCTCGCTGATCCGCTTCGTCGCCGGCGAACCGGGCGGCGTCGGCGCGACCATCTGCGCCTGATGCCGCCTTAATGGTGGGGCCGCGGGTGGGGGTTGACGGGGCCTTTTCCCCCCACTCGTAGCCTTCCGCGACGTCGGCGTCCTGCAGTGTACCCCAGGACGCCGCCGGAGTAGGAGTGCCCGGCATCTCGCCGCGCCGGGCACTGCCACTGAATTGGCCGCCGATGGTATAGCAGATTCCGGCGGCCCGTTCGCGCAGGTGGCGCGACGGTACACGGCCGATTTTTTAGTGGGGGCAGGTCCCACACTACCTCCAGCGTCTGCCCCGGGTGCTGGAGGTGTGCGTTAGGCATTTTTTACGGCCTTAAAAAAAAAAAAAAAAAAAAAAAGGTTAGGTTAGGTTAGGTTAATTCAGCCCGTGGGAGGAGGCGGCGGGGATAGTCTGCCCCGTCGCCGGCGAACCGGGCGACGTCGAAGCGCAGCTGCGCGTGACGTCGCTTGGTGGGGCTGTGGGCGTGATGGACGGGGAAGTTTCCCACGCTCGCGGCCTTTCGCGATGGCGGCGTTCTGTGTGTACCCAGGACGCCGCAGGAGCAGGAATGCCCGATGGGGCTATGCCGCTGGGTGGGTCCGCCGAAGAAATAGTGAATTCCGGCGGCCTATCCGTGTGAAGGCGGCGAGTTGGTACACGGCCGATTTTTTAGTGGGGGCAGGTCCCACACTACCTCCAGCGTCTGCCCCGGGTGCTGGAGGTGTGCGTTAGGCATTTTTTACGGCCATAAAAAAAAAAAAAAAAAAAAAAAGGTTAGGTTAGGTTAGGTTAGGTTAGGTTAGGTTGGGGTGCTAAGTGCCGGAAAACCTCCTCGTGGTGCACCCTGGGCAACGAACGGTGATCACTTTTTGATCGCCGGACGGCTAATGTTCTGGCAAAGAGAGGGGCTCGTATTCGGGCAACTCTGGGCGTTCTCCCTGTGCCCCCTTCTGTTTTATTTTATTTTGTTTATTTTATTTTTACTTTTGTTTTATTTACTTTTGTTTCAATAGTCGGTTTATGTTTTATTTTTACACTTATTTACATTTTACACTTTTATTTTTATATTTATTTTGTTTTGGTTTTGTTTTGTTTTGTTTTCCTGGAGGGGAACACCGGGAAACAGTGGCGGGCTCGGCTGGCTCTTGCTTTTGCATAGCCGCCGGGCAAACAGGGGAGGTTTTGGTCCATCCCTGGGCCTTTCGGAGGAAGGGCGAGGGGCGGCGGGTTCGCTGTCTATTTATAGATGGTGGACACGGTCTGATGCAGACCACCGACCGGCCCGACCCGTAACCCTGAATTGACAGGAACGGAGGTCCACGCTTCGTGGGCCGCGGGGAAGTAAACCCCTTTAAAAAATACCCTAATCCCACGCTTGTGGTGCCCGGCAATGGGATGAATGGCTGAGGGGATCTCAGTCCCGAGGGCTACCCAGACGGAGGTCGTAAAACTCACAATATGTCGGTGGTCAATACTTCTTTAACTACCCAGGAGGGTCCCGGGCGCACTTCGCTCGGGGAATCCCTCCCGAAGCCAGTCGGCTTCGGCAGTCCCGCGTACTCTGGGGGGGACACCCAACGACGCACCCGCCCTGTGCCGAGCGGTAAATCCGGCACCGAAAACAGCGCGAAGGTCGCGCTGCGAACATCAAACCGCAAATCGGTTTCGAAGAAGGGTCGTAAGACCCCGAGTCGGGGCAAGGCGAGTGGAGGTCCGTCTCCATTACCGCCTAAAGTCCCGCGCAAAGGGTCTCTGACCATATCGGAGTCCTCCATTACAGACCTTGAAGTAATGGAGGACACTGAGACAAGGGAGGAAGGTGTAGCTGAGCAGTCAGGCAGGCTCTGGGCTTCCCAGAAGCGTGGCCGCAGCTGCTCGCCGCCACAGGAGGTGCCGGGGGTCTCCCAGACCCCTAGCAAAATTCCTACTGCGCGTAGGGGAGGGGCCAGTGGCTCCATATTCTCCAGCAGGGAGAAATACCTGCGCACGCGCACGGAGGGTGAGCGCTCCGCCGAGGAGAGGGTGGCGCAGCTTCTCGCCGAGGATCGCCGGTCGGGGGGAGACTTACAATCCCCTCCCACTACGGCGGAACTCAAGGCGAGTGCCGCGGATTCGGTAGCCGCGATCTACGAGGTGGCTACCAAATCCACGAACTTGAAGGGCCCCTTTGTGCGCGGCCTCAAAGAGGCAGGTGCTAAGCTGCAGGTGGTGGTGGACGACCTGGCTGATCGCACCGACGCCACGAATAGAGAGTTGCAGCAGCTTAGGGCTGAAAATGCAACTCTACGGTCGGACATGGCGGAGCTCCGCGCCGAGCTGGCCAGATTGCGGGCTGACTTTGCCCCAAACCGGTCCCAAGCAGGTCCATCCCGGACTGTGTCGGCCAATCCGACGAGGACGCAGCCTTCCCCCTCTTCTGGAGGTATTGAGGCGCAGTTGCGGCAGCTGATGGGCTCTTTCGAGTCCAAGATCGCTGCCCGCATCGGGAGTCTGGAGGCAAGGCTGCCTCCGGCGTCGACCTCCCGTACACCGCCGGTCGCAAAGCCGTACACGGCTAGCGCTCCGACGCCCCTACCCTGTTCCGGGGGACGCGTCGTGACCTACGCGACAAGCGTGGCGTCTGCGCCGAAGAGGAAGACGGCACGAGCCCAGGCCCCTGTAGCCCGATCCCAGGGAGGCCCCCAGCCTACCCAGGGTTCAACGGCGGCACCATCGCCCGCCCCTTCTGTCGCCCAGAAGGTTGAGGCTCGTGCCCCCCCTGCCCCTGCCCCCGCACCTGCTCCCGCCCCCCTCGCGTCCGCCAACGAGGGCTGGCAAAAGGTGAGCAAGAGGTCGCGGCGCAGACGTAAGGGGAAGAAGGCTGCTCCAAGCGCAGCTGCCCGAGAAGGCGTGGCCAGGAGACCGAAGCTCCAGGTGCCGAAAACGGCCGCCGTAGTCATTACGGTGTCGCCGGAGGCACAGGAGCGTGGAGTCTCCTATGCGGCGATTTTCGCGAAGGTGAAGACCACCCTCACCGCCTCCGATCTCGGGGGTCTGGGTGCAACCACCCGCCCCTCACAGACGGGAGCTCGGATTCTCGAGTTCCCGGGCCCAGACGGAGGCAAAAACGCGGACTTCTTCGCCGAGAAGCTGCGGGGTGTAATTGCTGGGGAGGAAGGCGTAAGAGTCGCCAGGCCCACGAAGTGCGCAGAAATGCGTATTTCGGGCCTGGATGACTCGGTCACGGCTCAGGACGTTCGGGAGGCTATTGGGACTAGGACCCAATGCGCTCCCGACTCCATCAGGGTCGGCGCCATTCGCCCCGGCCCCGGAGGCGCCTTTGCAGTGTGGGCGCAGTGCCCCGTTGCCGCGGCCAAATTATTGGCCGATGCGGGGAGGCTGCTCGTGGGCTTCAGCGCCGCCAGGGTTACGATCCTGCCGGCGAGACCCGCGCGCTGCTTCAAGTGCATGGCGACGGGACATATGCGTCCAAAATGCAATAGTTGCTTCGACTGCGGCGGACTCTGCTTCCGTTGCGGTCGCCCGGGGCACAAGGCGGCGGACTGTTCCGCTGCCCCCCACTGTCCAGCGTGTGCGGCGGGCAATTTGCCTGCCAATCACCTCATGGGACGGGAGGGGTGCAAACCCCCGCAGGCTTCTAAGCCACGCCCGGGGGGTAGCCAATCGGCCAAGGCTGCCCCTCGCACACCGCCGCCAGCGCGAATGGAGGAGGATGTAGTACCGGAGTCCAGTAATGGACAGTGAGTGCTTTTCCCTCCTCCAGGCGAATCTCAACCATTCTGCCGGCGCGCAGGATCTTTTCCTGCAAACCATGGTAGAGTGGTCGATTGCTGTTGCCGTAGCCGCGGAGCCCTATTACGTTCCTCCTCGTCCGAATTGGATGGGTGACCGGGACGGCTCCGTGGCCATCGTCAGCTCCGCTGCGCTCCATTCCCCGCCCTTGTCGCTCAGAGATAAGGGTACGGGATATGTTGCTGCCGACTGGGGGGGACTCACGCTTTACGGCGTGTACTTCTCCCCAAACCGGAGTCTGGCTGATTTTGAGGTTTTCCTGGCTAGCCTGGAAGCCTCGATACGGCGGTTAGCACCTCGCCACGTCGTGGTGCTGGGGGATTTTAACGCCAAATCCTTGGCGTGGGGATCTCCCAGGACAGACGCACGCGGAACGGCGGTAGAAGAATGGGCAGCTGCAGTGGGCCTCTGTTTGCTGAACAGGGGCACCACCAATACGTGCGTTCGGCGCCAGGGGGGGTCGATAGTGGACCTTTCGTTCGCTACCCCTGGTGTCGAGGCACGTGTAAGGAACTGGCGCGTACTGGCTGAGGTTGAGACGCTCTCGGATCACCTGTATATCCGGTTTGAGCTCTCCCGGTCCCAGGGCGCCAGTAGGGGTCACGGCGCGGGCAGACAATCCCGATTCCCGCGGTGGGCTGTGGGTCGACTCGACAGGGAACTGCTGGAGGAGGCGGCTATCGTTCAATCGTGGTCGTCCTCACCACCTCCGACCGAGGACATCGACGTCACGGCTGTCCGTATTCGCGATGCGTTTACGCAGGTTTGCGATGCGGCCATGCCACGTTTCCGACGTCGTCCTCCGAGGAAGGAGGTCTACTGGTGGTCCCCAGAGTTGGCGGAACTCCGTGCGGCCTGTATTCGTGCCCGGAGGATCTACACCCGCAGTCGACGGCGTCACCGCGACGTAGAGAGGGAGGACCAGCTGTATGAAGCGTATCGCAATGCGAGGGACGCATTCAAGCTGGCCATCTGCCGCGCGAAGGAGACGGCGAGACAGGAGATGCTGGAGGGTCTAGATCGTGACCCTTGGGGTCGCCCCTACAGAGCGGCGCTGAATAAGCTCCGCTCGTCGGGCCCCCCCCTTACAGAGACTCTCCAGCCCAGCTTCCTCGTGGAAGTGGTTGAGGCCCTTTTCCCGCAACGTGCACAGCACACGCCACCGGCAATGGTCTCTGAGACCGACGACCGGGAGGCCGAGTCCAGTGTTCCGCCCGTCACGGAGGCGGAGGTGGGGGCGGCTGTACTTCGGATTCGTTCGAGGAGTACCGCCCCCGGGCCTGACGGGATTCCTGCCCGAGTGTTGGCCCTGGTCCTCAACCACATGGGAGACCGCCTCAGGGGGCTGTTCGACGTTTGCCTGGCGTCCGGACGGTTCCCTGACTGTTGGAAAACGGGGAAGCTGGTTCTCCTACCGAAGCCGGGTAGATCTCCCGATTCGGTCGCGGCCTTCAGGCCTATCGTGCTGCTGGACGAGGCGGGGAAGTTGCTTGAGAGAATTCTCGCTACCCGTATCGTCCGCCACTTGCGCGAGGTCGGCCCCGATCTGTCTGATGCCCAGTACGGCTTTCGTGCCGGGCGTTCGACGGTCGATGCCATTCTGCGTCTGAGGGCCGCGGCTGAGGAGGCAGTCCTCGGCGGCGGGGTTTTATTGGCGGTATCGCTTGACATCGCCAACGCCTTCAATACTCTGCCATTCGGCTGCATCGGTGAGGCGCTCCGGTTCCATGGAGTGCCCGATTACCTGAGGCAGCTGGTGGCCGACTATTTGCAAGGCCGGTGTGTCCTGTACGAGGATCGTGAAGGAGAAGTGAGGCGCAGGGCAATGTCGTGCGGTGTTCCTCAGGGGTCGGTCTTAGGACCGCTCTTGTGGAACATGGGATACGATTGGGCCCTGCGAGGAAACTTCCCACCCGGGCTCAGTGTACTTTGTTACGCCGACGACACGCTCGTCACAGCCCGGGCACGGAATTTCGAGGAGGCGGCGCGCCTGGCCACCCTAGGGGTTTCCCGAATGGTCGGGCGCATCGAGGCGCTGGGGTTGAGAGTGGCGCTTGAAAAGACGGAGGCCCTGTTGTTCCATGGGCCCCGTCGCGGTCCACCCGCTGGCGCCTCCTTGGTCGTCAACTCGGTCCTCGTACCGATACGCCCCCAGATGAAATATCTGGGGTTGGTGTTGGATGGGCGATGGCTCTTCGACGAGCATTTTCGCATCCTTGTGCCCAAACTTGAGGCTACTGCTGCCGCCCTGGGCCGGCTTTTGCCGAACCTTGGCGGTCCCAGTGCCTCAAGCCGACGGCTTTACATGGGGGTGGTACGGTCGATGGCGCTTTACGGCGCGCCCGTGTGGGCGGAGACCCTGTCCGCCCAGAATAGGGTTCGTTTGTGGAGACCCCAACGAACCATGGCGGTCCGGGCCATACGCGGTTACCGCACGGTGTCCACCGATGCGGCGTGCGCGTTGGCCGGAACTCCCCCGTGGGATTTGGATGCGGAAGTACTCGCCGACGTTTACTGGCGGGCGGCGGAGGTCCGGGCTGGGGGCTCTTGCCCCATGCCCGAACAACTGCGCGCCTGGCGCAGTCAGGCCCACCGGGACATCATGGCCCGGTGGAGGTCCCGGCTGGAGGCTCCACGTGCCGGTTTCCGAACCGTGGAGGCGCTCCAGCCGGTCCTTGAGGAGTGGGCGGTGAGGCAGCACGGGTCCCTTTCCTTCCGGCTGGTGCAGGTTCTTTCCGGGCATGGGTGCTTCGGAAAGTATCTGCATTCGGTTGCGCGGAGGGAATCGCGTCCCGACTGTCATCACTGCGATTGCGGTGAGGACTCGGCGCAGCACACTCTCGAGCAGTGCCCTGCCTGGGAGCAGCAACGTCGAGTCCTCACCGCAGTGGTGGGTCGTGACCTCTCGCTGCCGACCGTGGTGTCATCTATGGTCCGCAGCGAGACGTCTTGGAACGCGGTCGCATCCTTTTGCGAGGACGTCATCTCGCAGAAGGAGGCGGCGGAGCGACGCAGGGAGGAGGACTCCCTTGCTGATCCGCTTCGTCGCCGGCGAACCGGGCGGCGTCGGCGCGACCATCTGCGCCTGATGCCGCCCTAATGGTGGGGCCGCGGGTGGGGGTTGACGGGGCCTTTTCCCCCCACTTGTAGCCTTCCGCGACGTCGGCGTCCTGCAGTGTACCCCAGGACGCCGCCGGAGTAGGAGTGCCCGGCATCTCGCCGCGCCGGACACTGCCACTGAATTGGCCGCCGATGGTATAGCAGATTCCGGCGGCCCGTTCGCGCAGGTGGCGCGACGGTACACGGCCGATTTTTTAGTGGGGGCAGGTCCCACACTACCTCCAGCGTCTGCCCCGGGTGCTGGAGGTGTGCGTTAGGCATTTTTTACGGCCTTAAAAAAAAAAAAAAAAAGGTTAGGTTAGGTTAGGTTAGGTTTTTTTTTTTTTTTTAGAAGCACCCGTCATCACAGGGTGTTGTCGCTTTTTACCCCTATCAAGGGACAGGGCCTTTTATTCATCGCCTTTCTTTATTGGTTTTCATTATTTACATTTTTAACTTATTCTATCTTATCCTATAACTAATTAACAAAGAAGTTTCTTATTTTAACATATTTTATAAACTTAATACTAATGTTTCATTTCATATTTAACAAAATATGTATAAACATTAATTTATTGTGACTTATTTTTATTTATTACCTTTTTACCGACTTTTTCACAAAATTTTAAAAACTCCTCCCTAGTATCTGGATTTGTTACTAATATATTTATGTTTTCTCTACTTATGCAGTTGTTGATCTTCTGCTCCGTTTCGAAGCGGTGGACCGCATATATTGGGCAGCTACATAAAACGTGAAGGATGGACTCCCCGATCCCGGGCTCACAGCTGCACGATGGGTCCTCCTTACACTTAAATCGCTTTAAGTATTCGGAGAACCCGCCGTGCCCCGTGAAGACCTGCGTTAATGTCGGCGAGAGGTTAATTTTTTGGAGCACTCTGTGTGCTTCTACGGCGTCTGGGAAGAAACACTTTGTCACCGCAGCGGTTTCACCTTCCTTGTATCTGCGGTTCCATTTTTCAAGCGTTTCTGATCGAATCTGTCGCTTCGAGAATGAGATGGGACATGCATCGTATTGTGCAGCAGTTTTTAGTTTAGTGGCCGCTTCCTTCGCCAAATAGTCAGCTCTCTCGTTGCCTGCATGTCCTGCGTGGGCTTTTATCCAGAATAAAGACACAGCTTTGCCCTGGATTTTCGCCTCACGCAGGCATTCACGAGCCTTGACTGCGAGAGGATGGGGAATTTTCCAGTTTGCCACCGCTTGTAGGGCAGCTCGCGAATCACTGAAAACGCCAAAGGTGTCTTCTGAGCGCTTAACTATTTCCGCTATGGCCTTCCATATGGCGAGGAGTTCCGCCTGGTAGCCCGTGCAGTACTCTGGCAGCTTAAGTTTGATTGGCCGAACTTCTATTGCGTTTACCCAAATAGTTATGGCCGCACCGCATTTGCCATCCAGCTTGCTGCCGTCCGTGAAGATTTGCACTGTTTGTTTTGCGTGCTGCGCAACTTCTTCGACGCTTACCAGGCTTATGATCTCCACACTCATATGTTCGGCGGGATGCGGGTTTACAGTATAAGACGCCATCGTCTCCGCCTCTCGGTCTCCGAGCTTCGGCCGTTCCTTCCCTTTTCTTACCCTGTACAGCGCCGCGATCTCGCTGACCCTAAGGTCGAGCGGGAGTATCCCTGCCAGTGCCAGTGATGCGTTCAGTGAAACGGTTCTGTACGCCCGACAGAGTTTCTGGGCGAACCCCCTCTGTGCCTGGTTCAGCAGTTTCTGGATCCCCTTTTTTCCCGCGGCTGGTGCCCATGTATTCGCAGCATACAGAATAGTCGGTTCCACCACTGCAGTATAGATGGACTTTATGACTTCTTGGTGAAGACCCCAGCTGATTTTTGCCGCCCTAGTTAAATTCTTGTATATCCCCTGGGCCTTGGTTATTCTCTCCCTCACGTGCTTGTTGAAGGTCAGTTTGTCGTCTATTGTTAGTCCCAAAATTTTTATTTCTCGAGACATTTCAATGTCGATCCCGCCCATGCTCAGGCGTGGTGTGTCGTACTTCAATTTGTTGGTTATGACCATTGCTTTAGTTTTTTGTGGTGCAAACTTAAGTTTGTTTCTCCGACCCCACGCCTGAACATGTGCAAGAGCGGCATTTCCCTTCTCCTCGATCTCCACCGCCGAGTCTCCTTGGAAAATGAGGACTACGTCATCCGCAAATGCCTGGCAGCAGTCTCCTCGCTGTCCACGTTCTCGCAGTAGGGGATCCAGCAGTAGGTTCCAAAGTATGGGTCCCCCTATAGACCCTTGCACGCACCCTTTGTAAGTAGCCTTTCCATACTCATGTCCAGCGTATCGTACCCTAACTTCTCTGTCTCGGAGATAGCTATCCAGCATTCTTCTGGTGTTAACTGGACAGCCCTCTTCGGCCAGACGAACCCTGATTGCGGGCCACCACGCACTGTCGAAGGCCCCTTCGATGTCTAATGACACCACCGTGATGAGCTTTTTTAGTTGAAGTCGATCCCGAATATTATTTACAAGGTCGTAAAGGGCGTCTTCGGTGCCCCTCTGGGGCATGAATCCGTACTGCACCGGGCTCATTTTGGGAAGCACATGCCATTTTATTCGGGCCACTAACATTTTTTCCAAGATCTTTCCCATCACTGGCAAGAGTCCTATGGGCCTGTAAGATTTAGGGTGTCCGTAGTCTTCCTTTCCCGGTTTCCTCAGGATGACTACCACTGCTGATTTCCAGGCTTTCGGGAAGTAGCCTTGTTCTAGGCATTTGTTCGCCAGTGATAGGAAAGTTCCCGGATCCGCCGTAATGGCGCACTGACAGATGTCTGCCGTGAGTCCATCGGCCCCTGGTGCTTTCTTCGGGTTGAAGGTGGATGCAGCGTGCCTGAGTTCTTCCATTGTGAACGGCGGGTCCAAGTGTTCACCTTGCACCCACTCGTTTACTTGGTCCGCCCTCTCTCTCATTTGGCTATGTTCTGGGCTGTCCTCCTCCTTCCCGTCCTCTGGATAGAAGATTTCAGCCAGTAGTTTGGCTGATGCCATTTCGCCCTGGCGTTCCCCTTTCCAGATCAGCGGCTGATCTTCGTGCCTTTTTGTGGTTCGGCCGATAACTCTGTAGATGCCCTCCCACATACCTTCCCGATCTTGCTTACCACAGAATTCTTTCCAGCTGCTTACTTGTGCCTTTTTTGCTTCTTCTTCATACTTTGTTTTTATTTTCAGGTATTCCTCGATGACCCAAGATCTTCGAGCCGGTGCTGCCCAGCGGATTCTGCGCCTCTTCGTGGCTGTCTCCTTTTTAAATTTATTTTCTAGTGCTAACTTTCCTAGTTTCTCACGAAACTGGGTCCAGTTTGCTTTTTTAGTGTTATACACTCGCGAGCAAAAGTATGGAATCACTTGATTGAATTTGATTCCGCGCGATCTTGAGTACTTAATAACTAAATAATAATAATAAAAATGATATCATTTTAAAGGTTAAAATGTAGTCTTAAAATTGATACCAAATTCATTCAAATCGCTTCATTATTTGTGGAGCTATCTTGGATTAAGTGAAGGAGGTAGGAATAGGCAAGGATAATGGAAAAATAATGAATGAAGAAAACAACAAAAATTAATTAATAAAAGTTTAATTTCGCTTAAAAACTTAATGTCAATACTTAGTGTTCCCCCCCCTCGCCCTAATGACAGCTCGGAGACGGTTCTTCATGGACTTGATGAACTTCTGTATGGTATCTTGTGGGATACCTTCCCACTCTTCAATCAAAGCCGTTTTGAGCTCATGTGTGTTTGAAGGAGTAGGATTTCTGGATCGAACCCTCCTCTTTAGTTCATCCCACACGTGCTCTATTGGATTCATGTCCGGGCTAAGCGCTGGCCAGTCCAATGTGGCGATACCGACTTCCTCTAGGTATTCGGTTGTGGCACGAGAAGTGTGACAACGAGCGTTATCGTGCATGAGGACGAAGTCATCACCGATATATCCCGCATAGGGAACGACATGTTCCAGCAGAATATCGGTAATGTACCGGTCTGAAGTTAGACCGCCTCCTCGTCCCCCGCCAGGCACGAAAACAAGCTCCGTTTTACCGTCGAAAGAAATGCCGGCCCACATCATACAAGAACCGCCTCCATAAGCCACTGTCTCAGCGAAACAGCACTGCGCAAATCGCTCCCCAGGCCTCCTGTAGACCCGACCTCTTCGATCGTTGCCGTGCAAACACATTCTGGACTCGTCCGAGAACAGTACACGGCTCCATTCCTCAACCTCCCAATCAAGGTGGGAACGAGCGAATCGAAGGCGGGCTTGTCGATGAGCTGCCGTCAGTTTAGGGCCTGTGGCAGGCCTTCTTGGGGTTAAATTAGCTTGCTTGAGTCTCCGACGAACTGTCCACTCGCTAACAGCGACCCCGCGAACATTTCGGAGCTCCTGTTGGACGTCAACACCAGTCAAATGCCGATTTCGGAGAGAAGTTGACACGATAAAGCGGTCATCCCTCTCCGATGTGCACCGGCGTCGTCCAGATCTTGGTCTCGGGACAAAGCCACCAGTCTCCAGAAAGCGTTTGTAGACTTTCGAAACACAAGACTGACTTATGTGGAGCTGACGTCCGACAGCCCGCTGGCTAAGCCCTTCTTGCAATAGGGCGACGATTTGGGCGGCTTCTGTAGGTGTTGTATCCATTGTCTTCGAAGTTCAAGGGTCCAAAGTTGCGGAGATGTGTACCGGTCAACGTGTGAAAGCTAACTGATAAAAAAAACCGATAACACGTGCTTTTATAGGGGATGAAGGGCGCGCAACTCGCGACGGGTCAAACAATTGAAACGTATCTTTTTTCGTACTTCTTCACGTAGCCCGGGATAACTTCTTAAGTACTGGCGTTATTTGAATGATTTTGGTATCAATTTAAAGTTAATTAATGAACCTTTAAAATGGCATCATTTTTATTATTATTATTTAGTTATTAAGTACTCAAGATCGCGCGGAATCAAATTCAAGCAAGTGATTCCATACTTTTGCTCGCGAGTGTATATTCTAGTTGTTTGTTTAAATTTTATACCTTCTGCTTTATTTATATTTATTTTGTAAGTTATGGCTCTGTGGTCCGAGTCTGTAATGCTGTCATCCACTGTCCAGTCATCCACAAGGCCCAGCATGTTCTCCGAGCAAGCTGTCACGTCCACGCAGCTAGAGTATATTTTTTGGCCCCTGATAGTGTCAAAAGTAGGTGTGTCTCCTTCGTTTAGGACCTGCAACCCCATTTGGTGAAGCATGCCACACATCTCTTCGCCCCTGCTGTCTGTCTTTTTGCTGCCCCACCACGAGCTTTTTGCGTTAGCGTCGCCACCTATGAGCAGCATATTAGAGCCTATGCTTTGTCCTATTTTACTGAGGTGTTCTAGGTACGGATCTATAGTTGAGGTTGGCTCAAAATAGAATGCAACCGCTGTCAGTGTCCGGGCGCCAGTCTGCATCTTTACTACGACGATGTTCGGTGTAGTCAGGTCCGGGCATTGGGAAATTGCCAAGTTGTTATTGAAGACCGCTATTGCTGCCTTGTTTGGTCCTTCACTTGCCCTGTCGTGCTGGTATATTCTGACACCCGGGTAGCTCCTCATTCTGCCGACGCCCCCAACATATGGCTCCTGGATCAAAGCGATGTCAGTTTTTCTTTTTGTTGCCTCTATAATTAGCTCGTTAGTTGCTAGCTGCTTTCTTTGGAGATTCGCCTGAATGACGAAGTACTCCCTTCTCGTGGCTGAGCTCGTGTTTGCTGTAGGGACAACTTCAGCAGTATGCAATGGATGATCTCGCCAGCGCATCCCATTTTCTCCTTACAGCACACTCCCTGCTAAACGCATTATGCGCTGTGTTTTCGAGTTTGGCCTTTGTGCAGTTCGGACATGCTGGTGGTACTCCGGCGAGCCAGTCGGCGCATTTTTCTTTTAGATGCAGGCCCCCACAATGGCTGCATTTTGGCAGGGTATCGGTGCACTGTCTTCTGCCATGGCCATATGCCAGGCATGTCGTGCATTGAATCAGCGGCGAGTGATCGTCGACTCTGATCCTCTGCAGATCTATGCTGACAATTTTGGCGGTTGTCATTCTTTGCCAAAGTGCTGGCGATACTCTGGCCACTACATGGCAGGCATGAACATTCCTGGTTTTCTTACGGAACCTGACCTCTATTTCCTTTTCTTCTACTGTCAGTCCACTCATTATACCTTTGTTTTGGTTTTTTAGGGCCTCCGCGATGTCCTCATCTGTGTTATATGATAGCACATCTTTGAGTACTATCAGCGGGTTTTTGTTCTTAACTTCTTCTACCCTGAGATGTTCACCGTCTTCTCTTAGTCTTTTAATGACTTTTTCTCTTTCGTCGGTAGTACGACAACCCATAATAATTTTTCTGTCTTTTGCCTTTCTTATTCTATCTACCTCTATACCTCCTGCTTTTGCTCTTACCGTGTTCCTAATCCTTTCTAGCACCTCTTCTCCTGTTTCTTTTTCATCCGTTGAGGTAACTATTATCGAGTGTAGCGTGGACTGAGTCGGACGATACGCTTTGTCGCTCCCCGCCGCCACACTCGCATATGTTGTCCCCTGTTGCATTGCTTCTTTATGTCTTTCCATTTCCTTGCTTAATTCTTTCATCCTTTCGTTATTTTCCTTGATCAGTTTTCCTTGCTCTTCTAGCTTCTCCAAAAAGCTGGATTGTTCTTGACGGGTGAGTGAACTGTTTTCGTTGTTTGGTTCTTTTTCCTGTTCCTTAGGGTCCAGTCTTTGACTTGTGTCATCTCCTTTCCTTTTTTCCTCTTCTACCTCCCGTACTAAGTGGTACAGTCTTTCCACTATTAGCCCAAGTTCGTTCTTTATTTCTGTTTTTATATTTCTCGATGCGTTTAGGAGCCCTTTTGCTTTTGTCACGCATGCTTGAGCCTCCGTGATCTTATTTTTGTAAGATTTCTTTTGAGGACTGGTCTGTCTCGGTTGGTCGGCTATCGCGTTCCCTTTTTGGGGTGCTTTTTGCGCCGCTATGGTCTTCTTCTTTACTTCTACTCTTTCTGGCGTCAAGGTCTTGTGTTCTGGTGGTTTCTGGGTGCCAGGTTTTCCTGCCTCCCACTCCCCAACGCTTTTCCGAACCAGAGTTTTCGAGGGGCCTGCCCTCTCGTCGGTTTTTACCGAGGGGGATGTTTGTGTATCCTCCGCTCGTGTCTTTTGTGGCGTTCTTATGCCGAACATCGTTGCGCTTTTTGGGCTTGCGTCTGGTGTGCTTAAAATTAATTGTAAATAAATTGTGTATAAATTAAATTAAATTAGGTAAATAGTGTATAACAGTGTATATAATTCAGCTTAAAACTAACAATAACATCAATAAAAACAACAGTAACAGTGTAAACAGCAGAGAAAACTAAAAATAGTGACTCTACGGTCGGTAAAAAGGTAAAAAATAGGGTGAAATCTACACCTCTTGTCTAGTTTTGTTTGACGGTGTTGCCCGTCTCTCCAATTTCGAGAAAATAATTTAAATTTTTTGTGTCAAAAAAATAATAGCAAAAGTCTCTACCTTATGTAGAGGTCACACAGTTCTATGCTATAGCAAAATACATGAAGGGCCTCTTGCCCATATGTTTAGAAAAAACCCCAGCTCGATACACCCACCCGTTCTCTAGATATTTAAACTCAAAAATTTCCAATATGGCGTCCAAAATGGCGGACGAAGGTTTAATTGTGCCGTATCTTGGTCAGTTTTTGGCGTACCGAGTCCGGATTTTTTCCAACAACTATGTCTAGTCCTCCTCCTTCCGTTTAAGGGAAAAAACGAAATCAAAAATTTTGGCTCTAGAATTGTAGAGCCAATGGTACCAACGTGTAGGTTTTGTCTTCCCGTTTACGAAAACCCCAAACACGTGCCAATTCCGTTTAGAAATGACCGAGTTATGGGCGTTTATGCAAAACAAAGATGGCGTCCAAGATGGCGGATGTAAAATTTTAATAGCTCTAACTCGGCCAGTTCTTGGCGTACGAAGACCGGGTTTTTGCCAGCAGGTTTACCTTTTTCCCCTCTACCCGTTTCTAGTCAAAAACAGCGTCAAAATTTTTTGCTCTCCAATTGTAGAGCAACTGGCGCCAACTTGTGGGGCTTGTCCTGCCGATTCCAAAAACCCCAAACACGGGCCAATTCCGTCCAGGAATGACCAAGTTACAGGCGCCCAAGTAAAATCCAAGATGGCGGCGGAAAACTTTGAACGCCTATATCTCAGCCCCCTGTGGTCCGAATTGCTCCGTGTTTGGTATTGTTGTGATGGGCTCGTCGCGATCTTGCCCGCGCGATGGTCAAAAGGGGGGGGTTACTTTGGAGGAGGGTAACCTTTCCTTAAAAATGTTATATCTAAGAGCGCGAAAATGGCGCGCGGTCCAAACAACTTAAAAACTATTTTTGGGTCTATGCTTCTAATTTATACAACTTAAAAACTATATGTACACGATCTGGTTTTCGAGATATATACAGTTGAAATTTTCTAAATTTAAAAAGTCAATATCTTCTGTTCTAGTCCACTAAAAATTTTGTTTTAAGCGCCTCCCGGCTGCCTTCTGCGCCCTCCACCTAAATCTAGGGTCGGCTCCAGCCGGACGCTTCGGATCGTCAACTTGATGACCGCATGGTTTTTGGTTTTTGGGTTATAACTCTCTTGTTTATGGTCGAAAAAATCAAATTAATGTGTCTATAAGTAGCACTCACCAAATGGCGTCTTTTCACAGTTTCAAAACATGGGGTCCCGCAGCTAAAACTCGCGGCGCACGCACTTATAGTTGAAAAATTTGCACCACATAACCTCAAAAATCACTTTTTTTAAGATAACTTTTGACACAGATGCGTCCGGGTGAATTTTCTTTTTGCGTTTTATGCGCGTCGCGGAGGCGGATCTTTTGGTATATCGCACGGCACTGTACTCGCGAAAAAACCCACGATTTCGAATTTTTTAAGACGGAGCTCAACGAAAAAGCAGCGTGTTCGGGCGCTAAGTGCTAAGTGCCGGAAAACCTCCTCGTGGTGCACCCTGGGCAACGTGTGCCGGTGGATTCGCGGCGTTTCGCGAAACCACCGTCACACGGCTAATGTTCTGGCAGAGTAGGGGGTGGCCCATTCCTGGGCTGCCCGGAGGACGGGCTTGACGTGCACTCACACTGCCGTCGAGCGGGCGGGGAGATCTTCTCTCTGCCACCGTCGGATATCGTAATCCCCAGTAGGAGTGTCGTAGACATGTCTTACGGCTTTGAAAGGGAACGAGGGTCTTGGCTTGGTCGCCTGGGCCGCGAGGATGACAACCTCTATAAAAAATCCCCGAATCCTGTGTTGCGGAGCGTGACCAGAGGATGCATGGCCGATGGGATGTTCGGTTCCAAGCGCTACCCCCAGCTGGGGCACCTGCGGACCCCCCAGTTGGGATACAAATTTACGCTTACCCGGGTACAGGGGGCACTGCCCGGGTGGACCTTTATTTCCCCCATACTCGTGGGATTCAATATGGATACTAATAAATTGCGAAACATTTTTAATAAGAGGAGCGTAGCGCTCCCTGAGAAGGAGAAGGAGAAGGAGAAGGAGAAAGAGGTGGAGGACATACAGCAAAGGAGCTCGGGCAGTTTGCCCCAAGAAGCGGCCAATTCCGGCCGGCTGATCGATTCCAGGACTTCAGTGACCTCTGCGTCGCTGGAGAGCTTGTTGTGCTCGGGCCGGTTCGGCTCTGAATCCTCGCTCAGCTCAGCAGTGAGCGATATGGACCAGTTGGTGGGTGGTTCAAGCATCGGTCCAGATGCGCTGTCGGCTGATGAGTGCCGCGCTCGACAGCAGAAGCGCGGTGCTTCTCCTGGAGACGGTGAGAACCGGAACAGGAAGGTTCACTCTTCCCAAAGAGGTGGATCTGTGGCGAGGTTCGCTCGCCCAAAGACACCCCCTGCAAAGACGGCTGCAAAAACAACGCAGGTCGCAACAACGTGTGGCCTTTTTTCTAGGCGGGAGGCCTACAACCGAGGCCGCACAGAAGGAGAATTAGTCGCTGAGGACGAAGTCCAGCAACTAATGGACGGGCTCCACTCGTCGGGAGGGGTAATTGCCCCGAAAACCGTGACGGAGCTCGTCGAATCGGCGACTGCTTCAATAGCGGTCATTGCGAAGGTGGCAGCCAAAAGCAAAAATCTTAAGGGCACCTTCGCAAAAGGCTTGAAGGAGTCAGCCTCCGTCCTAAAGGAGGTGGTGGACGTGTTCTCCGATCGTTGCGTGGAGTTGCGGGCCAATAGCTCCCGCTTAGAGGCTGAAGTGAGGGCGCTCAACGCCGAGATCACACAATTGCGGGCCGAAGTTAAATCGGTCAAGGCCGGTTCTGTCCCGGCCAGGGTGGACGCTGTGCCAACAGGTTCTGTCCTAAATGTGCCAGCCCAAACCAGGGAGCTGTCGCCTGGCGATTCCTTCACGGAGGCGCAAATGCGACAGCTCACAATCCTTTTCGGGAGCCTCATGAACGCGCACCTTGAGGGCATTAAGGCGCGTCTGCCCCTGGAACCGAGTTGTCGGCCGCCGCTTGCGGCGTCCAGACCAAAGCCCCCTCAGGCGCAAACACCTGCACCACCCGCGCCCATACCCCGAGCTGGGGGACGCGCTGGGTTTTCTACTGCCGTGGTTGCCCCGGGGGGGACGAAGAGGTCGCCTGGTGAGGCGGCTACTCACGCTGGAGTCCGGTCACGGGGTGGCAAGCCCCAGTCCCCATCGGCGGGTGCGCCGAAAGACGTACCCCGCGCCATGCCTCCTGTGCCTGCTCCTGCTCCTGCCTCCTCTATTGAGGAATGGCAAACAGTACGGAGCAAAAAATCACGGCGCCGGAAAGAGAAGAGGGCGATTGCCACTGTTTCGACACAAGAGGCCGCTCCAGCGAAACAAGGTGGTAGGAAGAGGCCGAAACTGTCTCCGCCGAAAACGGCTGCCGTCATGGTGACGGTGTCACCGGAGGCGGAGCGCAGCGGCGTTAAATACGCGGACCTCTTCCGCGAGACGAAGGCCAAATTGGTAGCCGCTAATATTAACGTGGAAGCCGGTTTCCGTACTGCTCGGACCGGGGCCCGAATGCTCGAATTTCCCGGCCAGGACGGTGCAAAAGTAGCGGATATCGTGGCGGGGATGCTACGAGAAATTACCGAAGGGCAGGCTGGTGTCAAGGTCGCCAGGCCAATGAAATGCGCAGAGATGCGTGTTTCGGGTCTGGACGACTCTGTGACGCCTGAGGAGGTCCGGGAGGCGATAGAGCGGAAAGCTAAGTGTCCCACCGGAAGCGTGAAGGTCGGAGCTATCCGCCCAGGCCCCGGTGGAGTTGGTGCGGCGTGGGTGCGCTGCCCCGTCGCTTCGGCCAAAATCTTGGCAGAGTCGGGCCGACTCCTTGTGGGTTTCTCCGCGGCGAGAATCACTGTTCTCGACGCAAAGCCCACGAGGTGTTACCGGTGCATGGGCGCGGGGCACTTGCGCCCGCAATGCACCAGTAGTTTTGACTGCAGCGGACTTTGTTTCCGCTGCGGTCAACCGGGGCATACGGCAGCGGCATGTTCTGCCGCTCCCCACTGCCCCGTGTGCGCGGCGGGCAATCTGCCCGCCAGCCATATGATGGGGAAGGCGGGCTGTAAGCCTCCCAAGGCTACCCGGCCATCCGCGGCGACGGGCCAAGAGCCTAGCTCCCAGGCTCCGATGCGGATGGAGGAGGGTGAAGATGAGGCACCTTCTCAGGCCTCTCCACCCTCCACCTAACGGACCCCCTTCAGCCCTGCTCGCTCCTCGCCCCTGTCGTCAGTGATAGGGGTACCGGATGCGTTGCGCGATTGGGGGTCCAGGACGCGGTCGCACCCTCCTGCGGGAAATTCATCTCGTGGGGGGAGGCGGCGGGGATAGTCTGCCCTGTCGCCAGCGAACCGAGCGACGTCGAGGCGCAGTCGCGCGTGACGTCGTTTGGTGGGGCTGTGGGCGTGATGGACGGGGAAGTTTCCCACGCTCGCGGCCTTTCGCGATGGCGGCGTTCTGTGTGTACCCAGGACGCCGCAGGAGCAGGAATGCCCGATGGGGCTATGCCGCTGGGTGGGTCGCCGAAGATATAACAAGTCCTGGCGGCCTATCCGTGATGGCGGCGAGCAGGTACACGGCCGATTTTTTAGTGGGGGCAGGTCCCACACTACCTCCAGCGTCTGCCCCGGGTGCTGGAGGTGTGCGTTAGGCATTTTTTACGGCCAAAAAAAAAAAAAAAAAAAAAAAAAAAAAAAAAAAAAAGGTTAGGTTAGGTTAGGTTAGGTTAGGTTAGGTTGCAAACTCCTCGTGGTGCACCCTGGGCAACGGACGGTGATCACTTTTTGATCGCCGGACGGCTAATGTTCTGGCAAAGAGAGGGGCCCGTATTCGGGCCACTCGGGGCGTTTCTCCCTGCGCCCCTCTAGTTTTTATTTTGTTTTATATTGTTTACTTTTGTTTTGTTTTTAGTTTATTTTATTTTATTTTTGCAATAGTCCTTCACATTTTGTTTTTACACCTTTTACTTTACTTTACTTTATTTTCTTTTACTTTTACTTTTACACTCTTATTTTACATTTTATTTTGTTTTGTTTTCCTGGAGGGGAACATGGAGAGCAGTGGCGGGCTCGGCGTGCTCTTGTTTTTGCATAGCCGCCGGGCAAACAGGGGAGGTTTTGGTCCATCCCCGGGGCCTTTCTGAAGAAGGGCGAGGGGCGGCGGGTTCGCTGTCTATTTATAGATGGCGGACACGGTCTGATACAGACCACCGACCGGCCCGACCCGTAACCCTGAATTGACAGGAACGGGGGCTCACGCTCTGTGGGCCGCGGGGAAGTAAACCCCTTTAAAAAATACCCTAATCCCACGCTTGTGGTGCCCGGCAATGGGATGAATGGCTGAGGGGATCTCAGTCCCGAGGGCTACCCAGACGGAGGTCTTTAAACTTTAATCATGTCGGTGGTCAATACAGATAAAACTACCCAGGAGGGTCCCGAGCGCGCTTCGCTCGGGGAATCCCTCCCGAAGCCAGTCGGCTTTGGCAGTCCCGCGTACTCTGGGGGGGACACCCAACGACGCACCCGCCCTGTGCCGAGCGGTAAATCCGGCACCGAAAAAAGCGCTAAGGTCGCGCTGCGAAGATCGAACCGCACTGCGGTTTCAAGTAAGGGTCGTAAGACCCCGAGTAGGGGCAAGGCGAGTGGAGGTCCATCTCCGTTGCCGCCTAAGGTCCCGCGAAAAGGGTCTTTGACCGTTTCAGAGTCCTCTATTACCGACCTTGAGGTAATGGAGGATACTGAGACCCTCGAGGAAGGTGAAGTTGAGCGATCAGGTAGGCTCTGGGCTTCCCAGAAGCGTAGCCGCAGCCGCTCACCGCACCAGGAGGTGCCAGGGGTCCCCCAGACCCCTAGCAAGATCCCAACCGCGCGGAGGGGAGGAGCCAGCGGCTCTGTTTTCTCGAGCAGAGAAAAGTACCTGCGCACGCGTATAGAGGGAGAGCGCACCGCTGAGGAGAGGGTGGCGCAGCTCCTCGCCGAGGATCGCCGGTCAGGGGGGGATTCCCTTCCTACTACGGCAGAGCTCAAAGCGAGAGCTGGGGATTCTGTGGCCGCAATTTACGAGGTGGCCACAAAATCCACAAATTTGAAAGGCCCCTTCGTGCGCGGCCTTAAGGAGGCAGGAGACAAGCTGCTGGTGGTGGTGGACGACCTGGCTGGTCGCACGGATGCCACCAACAGGGAGCTGCAGCAGTTGCGGGCGGAGAACGCAACTTTGAGGTCAGATGTAGCAGAGCTCCGCGCCGAGCTCGCCAAGCTACGGGAAGACCTAGCCTGCCCTCAAGTCGGTCCAACGCGGGCTGTTTTGACCAGTCCGCCGAAGAAGTCGCAGCCTTCATCCTCTGGAGGTATCGAGGCGCAGTTGCGGCAGCTAATGGGCTCTTTTGAGTCCAAGATCGCTGCCCGCATCGGGAGTCTGGAGGCAAGGCTGCCTCCGGCGCCAACCTCCCGTACACCGCCGGTCGCAAAGCCGTACACGGCTACCGCTCCGACGCCCCTACCCTGTTCCGGGGGACGCGTCGTGACATACGCGACAAGCGCGGCGTCTGCGCCTAAAAAGAAGACGGCACGAGACCCGGCCCCTCCAGCGGTCAAAAGGACGCCAGTCCAGCCACAGGGACGCACCCAGCCTACCCAGGGCTTGACGGTGGCTCCATCTCCAGCCCCTTCGGTCGCATCACGCACCCAAGAGGTTGAGGCTCGTGCACCTGCGCCCGCACCTGCTCCCGCCCCCCTCGTCTCCGCCAACGAGGGCTGGCAGACGGTGAGCAAAAGGTCGCGCCGCAGGCGGAAAAAGAGGGCTGCTCCAAATGCAGCTGCCCAAGGAACCGTGGCTAGGAAGCCGAAACTCCAAGTGCCGAAAACGGCCGCCGTGGTTGTCACGGTGTCGCCGGAGGCACAGGAGCGCGGAATTTCCTATGCGGAGATATTTGCGAGGGTGAAGAGGACCATCACCGCCTCTGATCTCGGGGGTCTGGGTGCAACCACCCGGCCCTCGCAGACGGGAGCTCGGATCCTCGAGTTCCCAGGCCCAGACGGAGGCAAGAACGCAGACTTCTTCGCGGAGAAGCTGCGGGGGATGATTGCTGGGGAAGAAGGCGTAAGAGTCGCCAGGCCCACGAAGTGCGCAGAAATGCGTATTTCGGGACTGGATGACTCGGTCACGGCCCAGGAAGTTCGGGAGGCTATTGGGACCCGTACCCAATGCGCTCTTGACTCCATCAGGGTCGGCGCCATTCGCCCCGGCCCCGGAGGTGCTTTTGCGGTTTGGGCGCAGTGCCCCGTTGCCGCGGCCAAATTATTGGCTGATGCAGGGAGGCTGCTCGTGGGCTTCAGCACCGCCAGGGTTACGATCCTGCCGGCGAGACCCGCGCGCTGCTTCAAGTGCATGGCGACGGGACACATGCGTCCGAAGTGCACTAGTTGCTTCGACTGCGGCGGACTTTGTTTCCGCTGCGGTCGCCCGGGGCACAAGGCGGCGGACTGTTCCGCTGCCCCCCACTGTCCAGCGTGTGCGGCGGGTAATTTGCCTGCCAACCACGCCATGGGACGGGAGGGGTGCAAACCCCCGCAGGCTCCAAAGCCACGCCCGGGGGGTAGCCAATCGGCCAAGGCTGCCCCTCGTACACCGCCGCCAGCGCGAATGGAGGAGGATGTAGTACCGGAGTCCAGTAATGGACAGTGAGTGCTTTTCCCTCCTCCAGGCGAATCTCAACCATTCTGCCGGCGCGCAGGATCTTTTCCTGCAAACCATGGCAGAGTGGTCGATTGCTGTTGCCGTAGCCGCGGAGCCCTATTACGTTCCTCCTCGTCCAAATTGGATGGGTGACCGGGACGGCTCCGTGGCGATCGTCAGCTCCGCTGCGCTCCATTCCCCGCCCTTGTCGCTCAGAGATAAGGGTACGGGATATGTTGCTGCCGACTGGGGGGGACTCACGCTTTACGGCGTGTACTTCTCCCCAAACCGGAGTTTGGCTGATTTTGAGGTTTTCCTGGCTAGCCTGGAAGCCTCGATACGGCGGCTAGCACCTCGCCACGTCGTGGTGCTGGGGGATTTTAACGCCAAATCCTTGGCGTGGGGATCTCCCAGGACGGACGCTCGCGGAACGGCGGTTGAAGAATGGGCGGCTGCGGTGGGCCTCTGTTTGCTGAACAGGGGCACCACCAATACGTGCGTTCGGCGCCAGGGGGGGTCGATAGTGGACCTTTCGTTCGCTACCCCTGGTATCGAAGCACGCGTAAGGAACTGGCGCGTACTGGCTGAGGTTGAGACGCTCTCGGATCACCTGTATATCCGGTTTGAGCTCTCCCGGTCCCAGGGCGCCAGTAGGGGTCACGGCGCGGGCAGACAATCCCGATTCCCGCGGTGGGCTGTGGGTCGACTCGACAGGGAACTGCTGGAGGAGGCGGCTATCGTTCAATCGTGGTCGTCCTCACCACCTCCGACCGAGGACATCGACGTCACGGCTGTCCGTATTCGCGATGCGTTTACGCAGGTTTGCGATGCGGCCATGCCACGTTTCCGACGTCGTCCTCCGAGGAAGGAGGTCTACTGGTGGTCCCCAGAGTTGGCGGAACTCCGTGCGGCCTGTATTCGTGCCCGGAGGATCTACACCCGCAGTCGACGGCGTCACCGCGATGTAGAGAGGGAGGACCAGCTGTATGAAGCGTATCGCAATGCGAGGGACGCATTCAAGCTGGCCATCTGCCGCGCGAAGGAGACGGCGAGACAGGAGATGCTGGAGGGTCTAGATCGTGATCCCTGGGGTCGCCCCTACCGAGCGGCGCTGAATAAGCTCCGCTCGTCGGGCCCCCCCCTTACAGAGACTCTCCAGCCCAGCTTCCTCGTGGAAGTGGTTGAGGCCCTTTTCCCGCAACGTGCGGAGCACACGCCACCGGCAATGGTCTCTGAGACCGATGACCGGGAGGCCGAGCCCAGTGTTCCGCCCGTCACGGAGGCGGAGGTGGGGGCGGCTGTACTTCGGATTCGTTCGAAGAGTACCGCCCCCGGGCCTGACGGGATTCCTGCCCGAGTGTTGGCCCTGGTCCTCAACCACATGGGAGACCGCCTCAGGGGGCTGTTCGACGTTTGCCTGGCGTCCGGACGGTTCCCTGACTGTTGGAAAACGGGGAAGCTGGTTCTCCTACCGAAGCCGGGTAGATCTCCCGATTCGGTCGCGGCCTTCAGGCCTATCGTGCTGCTGGACGAGGCGGGGAAGTTGCTTGAGAGAATTCTCGCTACCCGTATCGTCCGCCATTTGCGCGAGGTCGGCCCCGATCTGTCCGATGCCCGGTACGGCTTTCGTGCCGGGCGTTCGACGGTCGATGCCATTCTGCGTCTGAGGGCCGCGGCTGAGGAGGCAGTCCTCGGCGGCGGGGTTTTATTGGCGGTATCGCTTGACATCGCCAACGCCTTCAATACTCTGCCATTTGGCTGCATCGGTGAGGCGCTCCGGTTCCATGGAGTGCCCGATTACCTGAGGCAGCTGGTGGCCGACTATTTGCAAGGCCGGTGTGTCCTGTACGAGGATCGTGAAGGAGAAGTGAGGCGCAGGGCAATGTCGTGCGGTGTTCCTCAGGGGTCGGTCTTAGGACCGCTCTTGTGGAACATGGGATACGATTGGGCCCTGCGAGGAAACTTCCCACCCGGGCTCAGCGTACTTTGTTACGCCGACGACACGCTCGTCACAGCCCGGGCACGGAATTTCGAGGAGGCGGCGCGCCTGGCCACCCTAGGGGTTTCCCGAATGGTCGGGCGCATCGAGGCGCTGGGGTTGAGAGTGGCGCTTGAAAAGACGGAGGCCCTGTTGTTTCATGGGCCCCGTCGCGGTCCACCCGCTGGCGCCTCCTTGGTCGTCAACTCGGTCCTCGTACCGATACGCCCCCAGATGAAATATCTGGGGTTGGTGTTGGATGGGCGATGGCTCTTCGACGAGCATTTTCGCATCCTTGTGCCCAAACTTGAGGCTACTGCTGCCGCCCTGGGTCGGCTCTTGCCGAACCTTGGCGGTCCCAGTGCCTCAAGCCGACGGCTTTACATGGGGGTGGTACGGTCGATGGCGCTTTACGGCGCGCCCGTGTGGGCGGAGACCCTGTCCGCCCAGAATAGGGTTCGTTTGTGGAGACCCCAACGAACCATGGCGGTCCGGGCCATACGCGGTTACCGCACGATGTCCACCGATGCGGCGTGCGCGTTGGCCGGAACTCCCCCGTGGGATCTGGATGCGGAAGTACTCGCCGACGTTTACTGGCGGGCGGCGGAGGTCCGGGCTGGGGGCTCTTGCCCCATGCCCGAACAACTGCGCGCCTGGCGCAGTCAGGCCCACCGGGACATCATGGCCCGGTGGAGGTCCCGGCTGGAGGCTCCACGTGCCGGTTTCCGAACCGTGGAGGCGCTCCAGCCGGTCCTTGAGGAGTGGGCGGTGAGGCAGCACGGGACCCTTTCCTTCCGGCTGGTGCAGGTTCTTTCCGGGCATGGGTGCTTCGGAAAGTACCTGCATTCGGTTGCGAGGAGGGAATCGCGTCCCGACTGTCATCACTGCGATTGCGGTGAGGACTCGGCGCAGCACACTCTCGAGCAGTGCCCTGCCTGGGAGCAGCATCGTCGAGTCCTCACCGCAGTGGTGGGTCGTGACCTCTCGCTGCCGACCGTGGTGTCATCTATGGTCCGCAGCGAGACGTCTTGGAACGCGGTCGCATCCTTTTGCGAGGACGTCATCTCGCAGAAGGAGGCGGCGGAGCGACGCAGGGAGGAGGACTCCCTTGCTGATCCGCTTCGTCGCCGGCGAACCGGGCGGCGTCGGCGCGACCATCTGCGCCTGATGCCGCCCTAATGGTGGGGCCGCGGGTGGGGGTTGACGGGGCCTTTTCCCCCCACTCGTAGCCTTCCGCGACGTCGGCGTCCTGCAGTGTACCCCAGGACGCCGCCGGAGTAGGAGTGCCCGGCATCTCGCCGCGCCGGGCACTGCCACTGAATTGGCCGCCGATGGTATAGCAGATTCCGGCGGCCCGTTCGCGCAGGTGGCGCGACGGTACACGGCCGATTTTTTAGTGGGGGCAGGTCCCACACTACCTCCAGCGTCTGCCCCGGGTGCTGGAGGTGTGCGTTAGGCATTTTTTACGGCCTTAAAAAAAAAAAAAAAAAAAAAAAAAGGTTAGGTTGCAAAGGGCCTGCGAGAGTCCGCCCAGATTTTGCGAGAGGTTGTGAACGCACTTTTCGAACGCGCCGCTGTCGCTGAGGCGGAATCCGAAGGGCTGCGGGCTAGTAGCGCTCGCATGGAAGAACAATTGAGAGAGCTACGCTCTGAAGTCACTCAGTTGCGAGCTGACCTCGTGGCGACCAGGACCGGTTCCGTCCCGGCCCAAGTTAATTCTCCGGCCGGTTCTGTCCCGGTCGGATTAAAAGCAAGGTCCACCGTAGAGGAAGAGCAGCCCTGCGTTTTCTCGGACGCTCAGCTTAGGCAACTTACGGTGGTCGTCGGGGGCCTTATGGATGCACGTCTTGAGAGCATCAAGGCGCGTCTGCCCCCTGAGCCGAGCTGTCGGCCGCCGCTCGCAGCGCCTAGGCCGAAGGTCACCCAAGGGCCATCGCAGGCACCTTCGGTGCCCCTACCCCGTACAGGGGGACGCGCCGGGACCCTTGCTGCGGTTGTTGCCTCAGGGCCGACAGGCCGAGGAACGCCACGGGACGGTGTGCGGCCGAAGGGTGAAGATCCCCATCCCCCGCCGCAGCGTGCGCCAAAAAGGGCACCACGTGCTGCCGTGGCGGGCGCCTCAAACGCCCCAACGGCTCAGGTCCGTCTCCCGGTGTCAGCGTCTGTACCCGCCACTGGCCCCTCTGGTGAGGAATGGCAGGTGGCGGAGAGTAAGGGATCGCGCCGGAAGAAGAAGAGGGCTGCCATCGCCGTTTCTACGCAGGAGATCGCTCCGACGAGACGCAGCGGCAGGAAGAGGCCGAAGCTGTCTCCGCCGAAAACGGCCGCCGTCCTTGTGACGGTGTCGCCGGAGGCGGAGAATAGAGGGGTTACATACGCCAGCCTCTTCAGCGGGGTGAAGAGCGCTCTCTTAGCTGCTGGGGGCGTAGAAGTGAGCTGTCGCCGCTCACAGACCGGGGCCCGACTCCTTGAGGTTCCAGGGGCGGAGGGCGCGAAGAAGGCCGACCTCATAGCGGAAACACTCAGGCGTCTCGCTGGTGGCGAAGAAGGCGTTCGGGTCGCTAGACCGATGAAGTGCGCGGAGTTGCGCGTCTCCGGCCTCGACGACTCCGTGACTTCTGAGGAGGTCCGGGAGGTGATAGAGAAGAAAACTCAATGCCCTCCCGGAACCGTGACGGTAGGAGCTATCCGCCCCGGCCCCGGCGGAGTTGGTGCGGCATGGGTACGTTGCCCTGTCGCTTCGGCCAAAATATTGGCAGAGGCAGGCCGTCTCCTCGTGGGCTTCTCCGCGGCGAAAGTCACCGTTCTCGACGCGAGACCCACGAGATGCTACAGGTGCATGGGCACGGGTCACCTGCGCTCGAAGTGCACCAGCAGTTTTGACTGCAGCGGACTTTGTTTCCGCTGCGGTCAACCGGGGCATTTGGCGGCGGGATGCACTACCGCTCCCCACTGCCCCGCGTGTGCGGCGGGCAAGCAGCCCGCCGATCATATGATGGGACGAGACGGGTGTAGGCCCCCTAAGGCCTCCTGCCAATTGCCCGCCGGGCCCAGACAATCCAACGCTGGCCCCAGCACTCAGGCTCCGGTGCGGATGGAGGAGGGTGAAGACGAGGCGCCCTCTCAAGCCTCTCCACCCTCCACCTAACGGACTCCCTTAGACGTGCTCGCTCCTCGCCCCTGTCGTCAGTGATAGGGGTACAGGATGCGTTGCGCGATAGGGGGTCCAGGACGCGGTCGCATCCTCCTGCGGGAACTTCATCTCGTGGGGGGAGGCGGCGGGGATAGTTTGCCCCGTCGCCGGCGAACCGGGCGACGTCGAGGCGCAGTCGCGCGTGACGTCGCTTGGTGGGGCTGTGGGCGTGATGGACGGGGAAGTTTCCCACGCTTGCGGCCTTTCGCGATGGCGGCGTTCTGTGTGTACCCAGGACGCCGCAGGAGCAGGAATGCCCGATGGGGCTATGCCGCTGGGTGGGTCGCCGAAGAATAGCAAATTCCGGCGGCCTATCCGTGCGAAGGCGGCGAGTTGGTACACGGCCGATTTTTTAGTGGGGGCAGGTCCCACACTACCTCCAGCGTCTGCCCCGGGTGCTGGAGGTGTGCGTTCAGGCATTTTTTACGGCCAAAAAAAAAAAAAAAAAAAAAAAAAAAAAAAAAAAAAAAAAAAAAAAAGGTTAGGTTAGGTTAGGTTAGGTTAGGTTAGGTTAGGTTAGGTTAGGTTAGGTTTGGTCGGGCGCATCGAGGCGCTGGGGCTTAGGGTGGCTCTTTCTAAGACGGAGGCCCTATTATTCCATGGGCCCCGTCGCGGTCCACCTGCTGGCGCCTCGATAGCCGTCGGCTCGGTCCTCGTACAGGTCCGGGCCCAGATGAAGTATCTGGGCCTGGTAGTAGACGGGCGGTGGCTCTTCGACGAGCACTTTCGCATTTTGGCGCCAAAACTCGAGGCTGCGGCGTCCGCACTGGGGAGGCTGTTGCCGAACCTGGGCGGACCCAGTGCCTCGAGTAGACGGTTGTACACGGGGGTGGTGCGGTCAATGGCTTTGTACGGCGCACCCGTGTGGGCGGCGTCCCTGACCGCCCAGAATAGGGTCCGCTTAGGGAGACCCCAGCGGACCATGGCGGTCAGGGCCATACGCGGATACCGCACGGTGTCTGCAGAGGCGGCGTGCGCATTGGCCGGCACACCCCCGTGGGATTTGGATGCGGAAGTGCTCGCCGAAGTGCATCGGCGGGCGGTGGCTGTTCGGGCAGGGGGTTCGGTGCCCCTGCCCGAGGAGCTACGCGCTTGGCGCGGTGAGGCCCACCGGGCAATCATGGCCCGGTGGCAGGGCCGGCTGGAGGCTCCACGGGCAGGTGTTCGAACCGTGGAGGCGCTCCGGCCGGTCCTGGAGGAGTGGGCGGGGCGGCAGCACGGGACCCTTTCCTTCCGGCTGGTGCAGGTCCTCTCCGGGCACGGGTGCTTCGGGAAGTACCTGCACACGGTCGCTAGGAGAGAACCGAGTCCCGCCTGCCACCACTGCGACTGCGGTGAGGACTCGGCGCAGCACACCCTCCAGCATTGTCCAGCTTGGGAGGGGCAACGTCGAGTTCTCACCGCAGTGGTCGGAAGTGACCTCTCGTTGCCGGCCGTGGTTCTGTCCATGGTCCGGGGCGAGGGGTCGTGGAATGCGGTCGCATCCTTCTGCGAGGACGTCATCTCGCAGAAGGAGGCGGCGGAGCGCGTCAGGGAAGAGAGTTCCCTGGCAGACCCGCTCCGTCGCCGGCGAACCGGGCGGCGTCGGCGCGCATATCTGCGCCTGATGCCGCCTTAGGTGGGGCTGCGGGCGGGCATACGGGGTAATCTGCCCCGCCCGCGGCCTTCCGTGGAGGCGCGGCGCCCTGTGTGTATCCAGGGGCCGCGTAGGTGTGAAATGCCCGGAACGCAACAACATCGCGTCCGGGCATTGCCACTGGGCGGGCCGCCGACGGTATAACGAATTCCGGCGGCCCGTTCGCAAAGGTGGCGAGCGATACACGGCGGGTTTTTTAGTGGGTGCAAACCCCACACTACCTCCATCATCTTCCCCGGATGGTGGGGGTGTTCGTCAGGAATTTTTCCCGCCGAACAAAAAAAAAAAAAAAAAAAAAAAAAAAAAAAAAAAAAAAAAAAAAAGGTTAGGTTAGGTTAGGTTAGGTTAGGTTAGGTTAGGTTAGGTTAGGTTAGGTTAGTTAGCAGTGTTCCTAACAAAGCTTGTAGGGAACGTAGAGGTTGTAGAAAGTGTAAGCTGATAATTATAAGAAAAGCTTTGATAGAATTGCTACGAGTATGTCGTAGCAATTGTATGTATGTAAAGCTTGTATAGATTTAGAACTACAATATACTATCTCATGTCAGGAATATTGACTACTTGTGTGTCATTTGAGAATGTAGCCTAATGAGTCGTAACCAGTACTTACTGAGGGATAATGGTTCTACAGAACAGTATCATAATTGGAAGACCTTGTTCTGTTCAAGAAATGTCAGGATGTAATGTGTGTGTCTGTATATTGTTTAAGGTTCCTATCACTCAGTTCAGTATTGTCGGGGTATCTATTCAGGGTAGTATAGAATAATACAAAGTAACAAATGGCAATCAGCATTATATTGTCAAAATACAATTCGCTCTGGTTATATCAAGGAATTGGAGCAGGGAGGTATGCTAGTGTCACTTCCAAGAGGACCTATTGCCTAGGAAAAGAAGTGATAAGAAAACTAGGCCGTCTCCTAATAAAACGTTTGCCATATACATTTGCAATATGATATTTACATAAGGAATCTGCAATGTAACCAATTGACTGAGACTTAGATATACCATTGCAATGTCTTACTATATTACTACAAGGCAGATGATTCATAACTTACAGGACAATAGACAATTGAACACATTGCAATATCTTTTCATCAGTCAATCAGCTTTATATACACAAACATTATACACAGTATAGAAAAACACTATTTATACACTACAATAGAAACAATATAAAGTAACTTTGAATAATGATCGTACCTTCGCCGTCGAATGACACCAGAGAAAAGAGCGCTAGGTCAGAATTTGTCCTGCTTTTATACTTTCTACTCACATTTTCTATTATGTGGGTAGAATGCCACAGTTATAACTTTTTAGGTACATTATAGATATTAAGCAGTGTTTTTAACATCATTCTATACTTAGATCGTTATACAACAATTTATATAAAGATATAGACACTAGATTACATAATCCAAACAATACAAATATTAACTGTAATAATTAATTGTTTCATCAAATACCTACATATGTGGGTAGGATCCCACATTAGAGTTTGTTTAATAGGTACATCTGTGATAAAAGAGTTTAGTCTAATTCATTAATGATATTATCAGTTGCAATTACATTTAGTATATTCATTCCAACCTCTGCAATGCATTCTCATGTCTAATATCATAAGCATCATAAACAACTGACACAGTATTAATCACAATACAAACATCATCCTAAAATATCTGTGGGTACATCTATAATATAAATAATTGGTTTATTAGATCTTTGAATTGTTCTGTGCCACAAGTAGGTATTTCATACAGTATAACATAACTACCAAACATAGTTTTGCAGACACTGATGATCTTATAATCATCGCTATGATAACCAGTCAATACATTGTGATGGTTACACCGTCATCAGACTCTAGACCACCTCTCAAACTTATAAAACAGTCCCGTCAAACCTACGTTCGGTTTTATACAACATCACATAAACTGGAACAATCAATATTCCAAAACACATCTACATAGTAGATATCAATATCCAACACATGGATTGATTATATATATGGCTATTTACATAGCCATATTACACCATATCTAACACGGCCATACTGACAAGTGCTGCGTCTCGAAGCACTATAGGTTTAGGGCTAGAATAATACTTAGGTAGGTAGGCACCTTAATCGACCTAACTCAATGATTTCCTAATCACCTACCTATCTAATGACTAGCAATGAGTTCTAATTCTGTAATATCTACCTAAATGGCCACCTACCCACAGACTAACTAGCATCTAAACTCATGTTCAGAGTACGATTGATCCGGACCTCAGATGGATTGTTCTCCGTAAGCCCTACATTATGAAACCTCGTCACCGCCGCTTGTGATTGGCTCATAACTAGACATTACGTTGCTTAGCGAAATTTTGAATTTTGTCTACCGTGTGAATGTCGTCCGTTCTCACCCGCTGCTAGTGAGAGCACTAACCATCATAATGCTCTATCCGAGCTATAAACACAACTCAAATGCTCCATTATTTTTTGAGCTAATAAAACTCAATTGCTCCATTATTTTTTGAGCTATATTTTTTTTTGAGTTTTCAAGTGCTCCATTATTTTTTGAGCTATCAACCCTTGAGTTTCCCATATGCTCCATTATTTTTTGAGCTACGTCACAACGGTCACCCAGCGGTTTGTTTTTGTTTCGAGCGAGTTGCATCAACGTGTTTCCATCCGCCCGCTGCAAGTGGATAAAGTCAACAACAAGCAACCGTCGACAGCGATTTTACCAGGTTTGCCAAAGGGAAATGCGAACAACCCAACCATCCAGCATCAATTACCTCCTTAACATTGTATCATCGTAGTAATGTACTACCACAATCAGTCTTCAGGTCAAGTGTCAAGTCTCAAACACAAGTCTTTAGTCAAAGTTCGATCTTTTGTCAATTGGAATAGTACAATCACAACAACGACAGTCCCTACTACCTACATAACTATCTATACCTACTACACTATAATAACATCTATATATATACCTAATTATTATCCACCACTATACTACTATATTTCTCACTTGCCACATATTACGTATCTGAATAAACAACTCGTTATTTATACCTAGTTCTCTTTGCATTAGTTATTTAAATCATAAAGCAGCTATTTACGTGTCAATGCTATTTACCATTTTCTTTTAAATTACTGTGATAAAGAAATAATAAAAGCGCCATTAATGGCATTACTCTGATACTGCCTAAAACTCGGCAAATCGATATCACACGTAATAACTTTGCAACTTCCTAAGTGTTGCTTGCTACCAAAATGATAACAGGTTAACGAAAAACAATGACACGACAGCGCAAATAATAATAACGATTAACAATAACTAAAATAGAATATTTATCTAAAATCAAATAATTAACTTATTATGTTAGCGACATAACTTTTCTTGTGATATGTTTAATCAATCAAAAAAATGCTTTGAAAATTGTCAATGAGGCCAAAAATCATCCGCTTTGGCTCTCGATTGTACACGCAAATAACTCCCGACCCCATCAAAAATTGTCTACCTAACCTACCTATGTGTACCTGCTGTGATAATGCCAACACCATATATATATTTTTTTAAATTTAAATAAGACGACTCTCGCGTTAGGGTCCGAACCCTGTGTCGCGGGGGACTTTACAAACAAACAAGTCATGGACACAAAATACACCCAGACTCGAAACAACAATTTGTGGATCATACAAAGTGGTGTCCCGTGTGGGAAACAAACCCACGACCTCTGGCGTAGCAGTCGGACACACTCCCATCGCGCCACAGAGGCGTAACAGTTAACGCGTAACATAAACGTCCTATGTAACAAAACGCATTTCGGTTATCGCTAATGAAGTGCGATGCTCGTCGTGAGGTGTTGTTATTCATTACCTAGGTACTAATAACGATAGTTCTAAAAATAAAATACGTTATCTAATTGGCATCGACGTGTATTTCCGTAAAATATAATTTAAAAAAAAATGTAAACCATTCACAAGTACAAAATAACCACAAATAAATAAGCACTATCTAGGTACCCAAAGTAAAAAGGCAAAAACAGTATTTCGCAATTAACTGTTTATTGAAGCTGCTAAATTACCTACCTAATCATTAGATACAGAAGAACTTTTATTACCTATACAAGTACCTACTATCTAACTAAACACAAAAAAAAACAGCATTTTAAAACCAAACGGCATCGCAAAGATAATATTGTAGGTACCTAGTTAATAACGTACAGTACTATCATAATAATCATTACCTACATGAGAACTAGCTACAAAATGCTACTTACCTAAACTTATCAAAAAAAAATTATGACTATGACAATGACTATGTTACTACTAAAATAATCGTCATTTCACGAGATCCACGAGTGTATTACACAATTACTACTCGTACCTACCTAAACTGAACAGAGAAAAAGAAGTAGTTAGTTTTAAAAATCAGTTTTTCAAACATAATATTTTAGATAGATCATGTCTATCATTTTAATTTAAACAAGCTATACTTGAAGGTAGGCACCTACTTCTAATATCAATTTATTCCTGTCATAAACTATTGTGATACAACCCTTGATTGTTCACGTTACTTAGGGCAAAAGTAAAATGTCCATGTCGCCATAACTCTTACGGTCATATTGACAACTATCTGCTTCGCTCTCAAAGAAGGTAGGTACATAACCACAATTTGTTTTGCCAAATATCAAATCCAGCTACCCGCTCTGCCCTGAGAGATAAGTACCAAGTAAACGATTGACTAGCGACTTCTTATTATTTTTCAGTTTCAAAAACATTTATTTTGTAAAGTTTGAGCTTTAGATCTTTATTACGATACGATACGGTCTATGTAATTTCATTTTCAAGGCAGTTTATACACGATAGCTTAAAAGTGCTAACAGAACTAATTATGATTTATTACCTAATATTTATTAAAGAGAAATAATTAGTTACTGTAAGAATTACCGTAGATACAACAAAACTATGTCAATATCGTATTCACGAAGAATAACGTATTGTTCGCAAACAAAGTCAAAATAAAAGGAATCGGTAACCACATTTGTTTTGTAGTATTTATATGGTTTAAGTAAGAGTAACATACCACGGTTACTATGAATTTCATTAGCTAACGTATTAAATAAAATTAACGGCAGTATTGTAATAAGTACTGTGTCTATTGCTGCATATATATATTTTTATTCATCTCATTTGTCATAATGGAAACAAGTAGGTAGGTAGGTACTTAAATTTTCGTAGGCAATTTGAATATTCACATACCATTACTAAAAAGGAAATTTAAACATAGCAACGAAGATAGTATTTTGAAATTAACTTCCAAACCCAACAAATTCATCGTTACTTATTTGAATTATAAATCAGTTACCTACCTACTGCAAACGTAAAACAAACCTCGTATTATTTGATCTGCCAAGGGTAGTTTTATTGCACAAACAGGTACCTACCACCAAATGTAAGTCAATAAAGATATTTTTCTTAATTAACGTAGGTACCTACGTACGTATCAATGTCGATTTTGTAATTTATTAGTTTTTCTATAGTTATTCGAATTCACAATCACGGTAACCCAATAAACAATTCAACTTCAAACTATGTAATATCATTAATATACCTCAAAAACAATTATCTAATTATTTATTTCCTAGTAGTATTTTAATCTATGGCCCATGGCTCAGTTACTGTTCAAAAGTTAGCACTTGGATGAGCTGGGAACAGAACGTTTAAAAAAAATAAAAATTTGTAGTTTCGAAAATTATAAAGAAAAAGATTTTACTTTATGTTAAATTTGAAAATGCAATAAAAAGCGAATTGTATTTTGACAATATAATGCTGATTGCCATTTGTTACTTTGTATTATTCTATACTACCCTGAATAGATACCCCGACAATACTGAACTGAGTGATAGGAACCTTAAACAATATACAGACACACACATTACATCCTGACATTTCTTGAACAGAACAAGGTCTTCCAATTATGATACTGTTCTGTAGAACCATTATCCCTCAGTAAGTACTGGTTACGACTCATTAGGCTACATTCTCAAATGACACACAAGTAGTCAATATTCCTGACATGAGATAGTATATTGTAGTTCTAAATCTATACAAGCTTTACATACATACAATTGCTACGACATACTCGTAGCAATTCTATCAAAGCTTTTCTTATAATTATCAGCTTACACTTTCTACAACCTCTACGTTCCCTACAAGCTTCTAACATATATACCTATACAACCCGGAGGACGGGCTTGACGTGCACTCACACTGTCGTCGAGCGGGCGGGGAGATTTTCTTTCTGCCACCGTCGGATATCGCAATCCCGATTAGGAGTGTCGTGGCCACGTCTCACGGCTCCGAGCGGGGGCGAGGGTCTTGGCTTGGTCGCCTGGGCCGCGAGGATGACAACCTCTATAAAAAATCCCCGAATCCTGTGTTGCGGAGCGTGACCAGAGGATGCATGGCCGATGGGATGTTCGGTTCCAAGCGCTACCCCCAGCTGGGGCACCTGCGGACCCCCCAGTTGGGATACAAATTTACGCTTACCCGGGTACAGGGGGCACTGCCCGGGTGGACCTTTATTTCCCCCATACTCGTGGGATCAAATATGGATTCAAACAAATTAAAAAATATGTTTAACAGAAGGAGGAGCCCAAGGCTCGTTGAAAAACAGACGGATACAGAGAGAGAGGTACAAAACGTATCAAATTGTGGGGGCAGTTTGCCCCGAGAAGTGGCTGAGTCTGGCCGGTTGAGCGGGTCTAGGACTTCATTGACCTCTGAGTCGTTGGAAAGTTTGTTGCGTTCGGGGCGGTTCGGCTCCGAATCTTCGGTCAGCTCAGCTGTCAGCGATCTGGACCAGATCGTGGGCGGGTCAGGTAACGCTTCAGCGACCTTGACGACTGGCGAGCGCCGCGCTCAACATCCAAAGCGCGGTGCATCTCCCGTAGACGACGAGAGCCTTTCTGGGGCCGACCTTGAGGCCCCCAGGAAGATTCATACATCCCAAAGGGGGGGAAGTGTGGCAAGATTTACTCGCCCGAAGACACCCCCTCCATTGACGACTGCTAATATCACGCCGGGTGCTTCAACAGCTGGCGTGTTTTCCAGGCGGGAGGCCTATAATAGAGGCCGCACGGAGGGAGAAATAGCTGCTGAGGAGCGGGTCCAGCAGTTGTTGGGTGGGCTCTGCCCGTCGGGAGGGGTTGGCGTCCCGAAATCCATGGAGGAACTCGTACAGTCGGCGACCAAATCCGTGGCGGTTATTGCGAATGTGGCCACCAAAAGCAAGAACTTGAAGGGCACATTCGCAAAAGGTTTGAAAGAGGCAGCCTCCATCCTAAAGGAGGTGGTAAATACGTTTTCCAAACGTTCTGCTGCCACCGAGGTGGAGATGGAGACGATGCGGGCCGACAACACCCGACTGAAGGAGGAGCTGAAGGCGCTCCGGGCCGAGTTATTGCAACTGCGAGCCGATGTTGGATCGACTAGAGCCGGTTCTGCCCCGGCCGTAGTCAGTGCTGTGCCGACCGGTTCTGTCCCGGCATCTGACGACTCCTTTACGGAGTCGCAGATGAGGCAGCTCGCTCTTCTTTTCGGGGGCCTTTTCGACGCGCGCCTAGAAGGCATAAAAGCGCGTCTACCCCCGGAGCCTAGCTGTCGGCCGCCGCTCACGGCGCATAAGCCCCCTCAGGGGCCGAAGATGCCACCAACCCGTAAAGAAGGCCGCGCCGGGTCTTTTGCTGCGGTGGCTGCCTCAGGACAAGGTGCGCGGCCGCGGGATAAAGATATTCCGCCGCAGCGTATATTGAGAGGAGCTCCCCGGGCTACCTCAACGGCTCCAACGGACCAGGTCTGTCCCCCGGCGCCAGCGTCTACCCCCGCCTCTGCCCCCTCTGGTGAGGAATGGCGAACGGCGGAGAGTAGGAAATCGCGGCGCCGGCAGAAGAAGAAGGCCACTCCCACCGCTCCCGTGCAGGAGGTTGCCCCGGCAAGGGAGAAAGTGAGGCGAAAGCCAAAACTTACTCCGCCGAAAACGGCAGCCGTCCTGGTGACGGTGTCGCCGGAGGCGGAGCA
Organism: Herminia tarsipennalis; assembly: GCA_945859575.2. Lineage (NCBI taxonomy): Eukaryota > Metazoa > Arthropoda > Insecta > Lepidoptera > Erebidae > Herminia > Herminia tarsipennalis. The sequence goes on from OX243830.2 coordinate 40,860,643, forward strand.
CAGAGGTGTCACCTACGCCAGCCTATTTAGCGGGGCGAGGGCCGCTCTTCTGGCAGCTGGGGGCGTGGAAGTGAGCTTCCGCCGCTCACAGACCGGGGCCCGGCTCCTTGAGTTTCCGGGGACGGAGGGCCCGAGCAAGGCCGACTTAGTGGCGGAGACGCTGAGGCGTCTTGCGGGGGGCGAGGAGGGCGTAAGGATCGCCAGGCCGACAAAGTGCGCGGAGTTGCGCGTCTCCGGCCTGGACGACTCAGTCACGCCCGAGGCTGTCCGGGAGGCAATTGAGCTGAAGACTCAATGCTCTCCCGGAACCGTGAGGGTCGGTGCGATTCGCCCCGGCCCCGGCGGAGTTGGTGCGGCGTGGGCGCGTTGCCCCGTCGCCGCGGCAAAAACTTTGGCAGAGGCAGGCCGGCTCCTCGTGGGCTTCTCCGCCGCGAGGATCACAATCCTTGAGGCGAGGCCCACGAGGTGCTACCGGTGCATGGGCGCGGGGCACTTGCGCCCGCAATGCACCAGTAGCTTTGACTGCAGCGGACTTTGTTTCCGCTGCGGTCAAACGGGGCATACGGCAGCGGCGTGTTCTGCCGCTCCCCACTGCCCCGTGTGTGCGGCGGGCAATCTGCCCGCCAACCACATGATGGGGAGGGCGGGCTGTAAGCCTCCCAAGGCCGTAAAGCCGCCCGCCGGGACTGGCCCAGCTCCTCGCACCCAGGCTCCGGTGCGGATGGAGGAGGGTGAAGACGAGGCGCCCTCTCAAGCCTCTCCACCCTCCCCCTAACGGACTCCCTTAGACGTGCTCGCTCCTCGCCCCTGTCGTTAGTGATAGGGGTACCGGATGCGTTGCGCGATAGGGGGTCCAGGACGCGGTCGCACCCTCCTGCGGGAACTCCATCTCATGGGGGGAGGCGGCGGGGATAGTCTGCCCCGTCGCCGGCGAACCGGGCGACGTCGAGGCGCATTCGCGCGTGACGTCGTTTGGTGGGGCTGTGGGCGTGATGGACGGGGAAGTTTCCCACGCTCGCGGCCTTTCGCGATGGCGGCGTTCTGTGTGTACCCAGGACGCCGCAGGAGCAGGAATGCCCGATGGGGCTATGCCGCTGGGTGGGTCCGCCGAAGAAATAGTCAATTCCGGCGGCCTATCCGTGTGAAGGCGGCGAGTTGGTACACGGCCGATTTTTTAGTGGGGGCAGGTCCCACACTACCTCCAGCGTCTGCCCCGGGTGCTGGAGGTGTGCGTTAGGCATTTTTTACGGCCTTAAAAAAAAAAAAAAAAAAAAAAAGGTTGGGGTGCTAAGTGTTAGGGGTGCTAAGTGCCGGAAAACCTCCTCGTGGTGCACCCTGGGCAACGTGTGCCGGTGGATTCGCGGCATTTCGCGAAACCACCGTCACACGGCTAATGTTCTGGCAGAGAAGGGGTGGCCCGTTTTGGGTCGCCTATCTGGGGCGTTTACTCCATGAGCCCTCTGTTTTGTATTATTAATTCTGTTTTTTTAATTTGTTTAACCTTTGTTTTTGTTTTATTTTTGTTTGGTTTGCTATAATATTTTTACACTTTTATTTTATTTTGATTTTACACTTTAACATTTACATTTTAATTTACATTGTTTTATTTAATTTTGTTTACCCACTTGAGGGAAGTCATGGAGAATTGTGGCGGACTCGGCGTGCAATTTGCTGCCGTACAATCAGGGAAGGTTTTAGGCCCATCCCTGGGCCTTTCGGAGGAAGGGCGAGGGGCGGCGGGTTCACCATCTATTTATAGATGGTGGACGCGGTCTGATGCAGACCACCGACCGGCCCGACCCGTAACCCTGAATTGACAGGAACGGGAGCCCATTTTTTTGTGGGCTGCGGGGAAGTAAACCCCTTTAAAAAATACCCTAATCCTACGCTTGTGGTGCCTGGCAATGGGATGAATGGCTGAGGGGTTCTCAGTCCCAAGGGCTACCTAGACGAAGGTCTGAAAACTTAGCAAAAATGTCGAAGGTCCATGATAATATAGTATCTACCCAGGAGGGTCCCGAGCGCGCTTCGCTCGGGGAATCCCTCCCGAAGCCAGTCGGCTTCGGCAGCCCCGCGTACTCTGGGGGGGGCAACCAGCGACACACCCGCCCGTTGCCGAGCGGTAAATCCGGCACCAAAAACAGCGCGGAGGTCGTGCTACCAACGGCGGAGGAGTCCCGTACATCAAGGTTGGGGTCTCCAGTTCTCACCGTTTCTACGGGGAGCTTGACGTGCAGGAGTCGGCGCGACTCTGCGTCCTCCATCAGCGACTTGGAGCTGTTGGGGGACAGGAATGTGGTTGGCCAAGCTTTAGCGGGTAAGACGAGATGCGCTAGACAACACCCAAAACGCCGCCGCTCACCCGAAAATGACGCGGACCTCCCTGAGGTAGACTTTAGAGTCCCTCGGAAGGTGAGGTCCTCTAGTAGAGGAGGTTCGGGGGCAAGAACGCGTTCATTGACGCCTTTTTCACGCCCCCATACACCTGCGTCTGTAACGGACATCGATGGAGCAGCAAGCGCATCAACTTCTGTGTTTTCCCAACGGGAGACATACATGCGCAGTCGCACAGAGAGGGAGCTGGTCGCGGAGGATCAAGTTGGCCAAATACTGGAAGAGCTTCGCTCGACGGGAGGGGACGATACCCCGAAAACCGCAGCGGACCTAATTGAAACCGCGACCAAATCCGTGGCTGTAATCGTGAACGTGGCCACAAAGTCAAAAAACCTAAAAGGCACCTTCGCGAAGGGCCTGAAGGCTTCTGCTTCGGCCCTGAAGGAAGTGGTGGAAACGCTGGCTCAGCGTGCCACGGCCACGGAGGAGGAAACTTTGCGACTGCGGGTTGATAACGCCAGATTGGAAGCGCAGCTAGGCGAGCTACGCACCGAGCTCACACAACTGCGGACTGACATGCAGTCATTAAGGGCCGGTTCTTCTTCGGCTGCTCCGGCTACTTCGTCGATTGCCCTACCTATTCCATCGGTTTCGGTCCCGGCCACCGCTCCTGCGGCGCCGGAGACATTCTCAGACGCGCAATGCAGGCAGCTGACAATCATGCTTGGGACGCTTATTGACGCCAAACTTGAGACCATCAAGGAGCGTCTCCCCCCCGAGCCAAGCTGCCGGCCGCTGCTAGCGGCGAGTAGGCCGAAACCCCCACAGGGGTATACGGCTTCACCTCCCACGCCCCTACCCTGTTCTGGGGGACGCGTGGAGACTTTCGCCGCAGCGGCTACCTCGAAGGCAACGTTTGCATCACCTGCTCATCCAGCGACAAAGGCGGTGCAAGCCGCGAGGTCCGCACCCATCGTGCAGAATCGGGGGGTTACTCAATTTCAACCCGTCCCTCAGCGGGCTCCAAAGGGTGCGCGTCGCACGGTCACCGGTATACCCAAAGCGCCGGAGACTGCATCTAGAACTCCCAAGCCCGCTTCTGCTCCCGTCGTCACAGCCCCCTCTGGTGAGGAGTGGCGGACAGCCGGGCGTAAGAAGCGACGTGGGAAAAAAGCCAAGAAAGTTACACAACCTGAGGCTGTTCTGCCAGCCCACCCCAAGAGTGGCAAGAAGAAGCCGAAACTCACACCGCCCAAGTCGGCAGCCGTCGTAGTGACGCTGTCGCCGGAGGCGGTGAGAAGTGGAAGCGTCTCGTATGCCGAGATTTTCCGCCAGGCGAGGGTGACCCTTAACGCCAACAATCTTGGCGCGGGGGTCTCCTTCCGTCACGCCCAGACCGGGGCCAGGATCCTAGAGTGTCCCGGTCAGGACGGCGCTAGGGTGGCGGACATCGTGGCGGAGACGCTGCGGGAGCTTACCGCGGGGAAGGAGGGCGTTAAGATCGCCAGGCCCACGAAGTGCGCAGAGTTGCGCATTTCGGGCCTGGATGATTCGATCACGGCCGAAGAGATCCGAGAGGCCATCGAGACAAAAACTCAATGTGCCTCCGGATACGTGAAGGTCGGCGCCATCCGCCCCGGTCCCGGTGGAGTGGGTGCAGCCTGGGTGCGTTGCCCCGTCGCTTCGGCCAAAGTTTTGGCCGAAGCGGGCCGGCTCCTCGTTGGCCTTTCTTCCGCAAGGATCACCGTCCTGGAGGAGAGGCCTGCGAGGTGTTTCAAGTGTATGGCCACAGGGCACTTGCGGCCCAGGTGCACCAGCGGTTTCGACTGCAGCACAATGTGCTATCGCTGCGGTCAACCGGGACATAGGGCGGTGGAATGCTCTGCCGCCCCCCACTGCCCCATGTGTGCGGCGGGCAATTTGCCCGCCAATCATATGATGGGGCGGCAGGGATGTAAGCCCCCCAAGGCTTCCAAGCCACTCCCGGGCAGCAGCCAATCGACCCAGGCTGCCCCCGGAGCTCAGCCGCCGACTGAGGTGGAGGTGATGGATGTAGTGCCGCACTCCTAAATGGACAGCGGTAACTCCTCCATCATCCTCCAGACGAACCTCAACCACTCCGCCGCTGCCCAGGATCTTCTCCTGCAGGTCATGGCGGAGTGGTCGATAGGTGTCGCCGTAGCCGCGGAGCCCTACTTTGTTCCTCCCCGCCCGAATTGGGCGGGTGACCGGGACGGCTCCGTGGCAATCGTCAGCTCCGCTGCGCTTCATTCCCTGCCCTTGTCGATCAGAGACAAGGGCTCGGGATATGTTGCTGCCGACTGGGGGGGAGTCACACTCTACGGAGTGTACTTCTCCCCAAACCGGAGTTTTGCCGATTTCGAGGTCTTCCTTACCAACCTGGAGACCTCGATACGGCGGTTGGCACCTCGCCGCGTGCTAGTGCTGGGGGACTTCAACGCCAAATCTACGGCGTGGGGGTCACCCAGCACGGACGTCCGCGGTTCGGCAGTTGAGGAGTGGGCGGCGTCGGTGGGTCTCTGTCTCCTAAACAGAGGCTCCCCCGACACGTGCGTTCGGCGGCAGGGGGGGTCGATAGTGGACCTTTCGTTCGCTACCCCTATCGTCGAAGCGCGAGTAAGGAACTGGGTCGTCCTGGATGAGGTTGAGACGCTCTCGGATCACCGTTACATCCGATTGGAGCTCTCCCGGTCTTCCAGGATCCAGAACCCAGGTAGGGGTCACACGGCGCGCAGAACGCCTCGGTTTCCGCGGTGGGCTGTGGGTGCGTTGGACAGGGACCTGCTGGAAGAGGCGGCCATCGTTGCATCGTGGTCGTCTCCGCCTCCGACCGAGGAGGTGGACGTCATGGCTGGCCGCATTCGCGATGCGTTTACGCAGATCTGCGATGCGGCCATGCCCCGTTCACGACGTCGCACCCCGAGGAAGGGGGTGTATTGGTGGTCCCAGGAGCTTGCCTCCCTCCGCGCCGCTTGCATCAGTGCGCGGAGGTCCTATACCCGCAGCCGGACTCGTCACCGCGATGTCGAAGAGGAGAGCCAGCTTTATGAGGCGTATCGCCAAGCGAGGGACGCCTTTAAGCTGGCTATCTGTCGCGCCAAAGAGAGGGCGAGAGAGGAGATGCTGGAGGGTCTCGACCGTGACCCCTGGGGTCGCCCATATCGAGCGGCGCTGAACAAGCTCCGCTCGGCGGGCCCCCCCCTTACCGAGACTCTCCAGCCCAGCTTCCTTGCGGAAGTGGTCGAGGGCCTATTCCCGCTGCAGGCAGAGCACGCGCCCCCGGCGATGGTCTCCGAGGATGAGACCGACGACCGGGAGGCCGACACAACTGTGCCGCCTGTCACCGAAGCGGAGGTGGGCGCGGCTGTTCTTCGAATGCGTTCGAAGAACACCGCCCCCGGGCCGGATGGGATTCCCGCCCGGGTTTTGGCCCTGACCCTCGACCATATCGGGGACCGCCTCAGGGGACTGTTCGACGTGTGCCTGGTGTCCGGACGGTTCCCTGACTGCTGGAAGGCAGGGAAGCTGGTGCTCCTTCCAAAGCCGGGACGGCCTCCCGACTCAATTGCGGCCTACAGGCCTATCGTGTTGCTGGACGAGGCGGGGAAGTTGCTGGAGAGGATTCTCGCTACCCGCATCGTCCGGCATTTGAACGAGGTCGGCCCTAATCTGTCGGATGCTCAGTACGGCTTTCGTGCTGGGCGCTCGACCATTGGGGCCATTCTGCGCTTGAGGGCCGCATCGGAGGAGGCCGTCGCCGGTGGAGGAGTAATGTTGGCGATATCACTCGATATCGCCAACGCCTTCGGGTCTCTGCCATTCAGCTGCATCAACGAGGCGCTCCGGTATCATGGAGTGCCCGCGTACCTGAGGCAGCTAGTGGCAGACTACCTCGAAGGCAGGAGGATCCTGTACGAGGACCGAGAGGGTGAGGTAATCCGCAGGGACGTCTCGTGCGGTGTTCCACAGGGCTCTGTCTTAGGGCCCCTCTTGTGGAACATTGGCTACGACTGGGCCCTGCGGTGTGGCTTCCCCCCCGGGATAGGGGTCATCTGCTATGCGGATGACACCCTCATCACGGCCCGGGGTGGGAATTTTGAGGAGGCGGCGCGCCTGGCCAACCTAGGGATTTCCCGAATGGTCGGGCGCATCGAGGCGCTGGGGCTTAGGGTGGCCCTTTCCAAGACGGAGGCCCTATTATTCCATGGGCCCCGTCGCGGTCCACCTGCTGGCGCCTCGATAGCCGTCGGCTCGGTCCTCGTACAGGTCCGGGCCCAGATGAAGTATCTGGGCCTGGTAGTAGACGGGCGGTGGCTCTTCGACGAGCACTTTCGCATTTTGGCGCCTAAACTCGAGGCTGCGGCGTCCGCACTGGGGAGGCTGTTGCCGAACCTGGGCGGACCCAGTGCCTCGAGTAGACGGTTGTACACGGGGGTGGTGCGGTCAATGGCTTTGTACGGCGCACCCGTGTGGGCGGCGTCCCTGACCGCCCAGAATAGGGTCCGCTTAGGGAGACCCCAGCGGACCATAGCGGTCAGGGCCATACGCGGATACCGCACGGTGTCTGCAGAGGCGGCGTGCGCATTGGCCGGCACACCCCCGTGGGATTTGGATGCGGAAGTGCTCGCCGAAGTGCATCGGCGGGCGGTGGCTATTCGGGCAGGGGGTTCGGTGCCCCTGCCCGAGGAGCTACGCGCTTGGCGCGGTGAGGCCCACCGGGCAGTCATGGCCCGGTGGCAGGGCCGGCTGGAGGCTCCACGGGCAGGTGTTCGAACCGTGGAGGCGCTCCGGCCGGTCCTGGAGGAGTGGGCAGGGCGGCAGCACGGGACCCTTTCCTTCCGGCTGGTGCAGGTCCTTTCCGGGCACGGGTGCTTCGGGAAGTACCTGCACACGGTCGCTAGGAGGGAACCGAGTCCCGCCTGCCACCACTGCGACTGCGGTGAGGACTCGGCGCAGCACACCCTCCAACATTGTCCAGCCTGGGAGGGGCAACGTCGAGTTCTCACCGCAGTGGTCGGAAGTGACCTCTCGTTGCCGGCCGTGGTTCTGTCCATGGTCCGGGGCGAGGGGTCGTGGAATGCGGTCGCATCCTTCTGCGAGGACGTCATCTCGCAGAAGGAGGCGGCGGAGCGCGTCAGGGAAGAGAGTTCCCTGGCGGACCCGCTCCGTCGCCGGCGAACCGGGCGGCGTCGGCGCGCATACCTGCGCCTGATGCCGCCTTAGGTGGGGCTGCGGGCGGGCGTACGGGGTAATCTGCCTCGCCCGCGGCCTTCCGTGGAGGCGCGGCACCCTGTGTGTATCCAGGGGCCGCGTAGGTGTGAAATGCCCGGAACGCAACAACATCGCGTCCGGGCATTGCCACTGGGCGGGCCGCCGACGGCATAACAAATTCCGGCGGCCCGTTCGCGAAAGTGGCGGGAGATACACGGCGGGTTTTTTAGTGGGTGCAAACCCCACACTACCTCCACCGTCTTCCCCGGATGGTGGAGGTGTTCGTCAGGAATTTTTCCCGCCAAAACAAAAAAAAAAAAAAAAAAAAAAAAAAAAAAGGTTAGGTTAGGTTAGGTTAGGTTAGGTTAGGTTAGGTTAGGTTTTTTTTTTTTTTTTTTTTTTTTTAAAATTTAAAATTTTTTTTTTAATCATAGATTCCTCCAACATAATCGGAGCCTGTGTTTGCCTTTTTCGATTTTTAGGTCGGGACTGACCATATTAACTTCTTATTGTATTTAGCTATCTTTATATTTTTATCTATATTTTAGCTGTTTATATAATTTACCTATTTATGTTTACTTTATTTTTTCTATCTATGTTTACCTGTCTTCTTATTTTACATACTTTTATTTTCTTTCTTTTATCTTACAATTTGTATGATTTCTAAATATATACTTTAACATATACAGATTCATACCTTTCCTTATTTTATTTTTATTGTTTCCTGTATTTAAGTCTTTTAAAATATTTTTTGTGTCTTTTTGGAGGAACGGAACTGAATCTATGGTTACCGGGTTATGCTGTTTGTGCATTAACGATGACTTAACTGTACTTCTAGGCGCTTTTTTCAGGTAATGCGTCTTTGCTGCGTTGTCCGTGAATGGAAGCCTGTCATACTTATTATGATGTGGTTCATTCACGGTTTTGCAGTCTATCGCTATGTTTTCGTACCTGAAAAAATGCTCTGGGACAACGTTAGCAGTATGATATCGAGGCCCTTGCTATGCTGTCCCATTTCCTGCGCACTGGGCACTCCCTGCTAAACGCGTTGTGCGTGCTAGTTTCCAGTTTTGACTTCTTACAGTTAATGCACTCGGGTGGCTCTCCAGCTGCAACGCCCGGGCATGCCATGCGGAGGTGCGGTCCGCTGCAGTGACTGCAAAGATCCTCAGGATCTTTGCAAAACCTACGGCCATGTCCATATGCCAAGCACCTGGAGCATTGGACGAGCGGGGACTGGTCTTCTACGTATACGTGCTGGAGATCCACTCGTAGTTTCCCTGCCTGTGTTGCTCGTATCCATATTGTGGGGGAAACTTCCAGGACTATATGACCAGCATGTGGATTCCTGGTTCTCTTTCTGAACTTGACCTTAATCCTGTCCTTCTCGTTGTCGAGGCCATGGAAAACCCCCCGGTTCTGGTTCCAGAGGGCCTTCAATACATCGTCATCACTATGTATTGAAAGAACGTCCTTTAGAACCAGAAGCGGGTCCTTGTTTTTCACCTCTTCGACAACGAGGTGGGCTCCTGCTTTTTCCAGCCTTTCTCTCAACTACCTCCTTTCTTCTTCCGTTTCACACCCCACCTTCGTTATCCAGCCTTCCTTCGCATCAACAGCTTTCCTGATCTTTTCCAACACTTCCTCTCCAGTTTCCATATCATTTTCCGATGTGACGACTACTGAGTGCAATTCCCTTGGCTCAGGCATTAGTCTGGCCGCAGGCTTAGCAGTCGCCACATGTGCGTAAGTGGTCCTCTCTAGTGTTTCCTTTTGTCCTTCCATTATAGATTTCAGTTCTTTCATCCTTAGTCCGTTTTCAATAAGAAGTTTGTTATTTTCCTCTAGTTTTGTTAGGATTTGGTCTTCGTTTTTGTTTCCGATAGGCGTCTTTTCTTTCTCTGTTGGAGTTTCTTCAGTATCTGTACAACTTATACAAATATTTTAGTTTTAAGACTGGGTTTATTGACCCCCTTTTATCTTCTTGTTTTAACAAATTAGCTTATTAAGACAGTTACATTATAAATATATTATACAATTTTTACAACTTTTACAAAAATACTTTAGTTTTAAGACTGGGTTTATTGACCCACAATTGCTTTATTAATTTCTACTGACATTAATTACAACCATGTACCGCACACCGGCTCAAGTTAAAAACCAAGACAGGGAACTTAGACCTATGGACACACCTGCGTCCCCATCAGACAAAGGCAGGGAAGGACCTTCACTCACGACAAGGCCACAGAATGTCCGGAAGTCCATCGAAACCATCGAGAAGGCAGCTGCAATATCAGGGAAAGGGCACCCTCAACAACAAAAAGGGATAGCCCTACAAAATACAAAGA